>CM073577.1:27056219-28376844 GCA_037074715.1 Magnolia kwangsiensis
GGCCACTGCACCGAGGATAACTTTCTCTATCCATTCCTTTCTCCTTTCATGTCCCATCTTCATAAAAAATCCGGCATTGACTAAATCGGACTGCAAAACCCTTGCAACCCGAATCTGGTCCTTGTGGCTAAGACCATCCACCTCCTCCAAAATCCCAAGCAGCCACCGCACACGTGTCATACTCTTGCCTTGTGCCATAGTAATTGTCAGGGTCTTCATAGCTTCAGCCATTTCCCCCATCCTGTCACCTATCTATTCACTCGACTTACCATTCCTTTGACGGCTTGTGTCACTCTCATTTAAGTGACTGTGGAGAGATCCTGATGTCGTCTCCATTGAGTTTTTGTTATAACGCTTAGCCCGATGTGTGGATCCCTCACCACTGCGAGTGTGGGGAGCAGGCCCATGATCATCCTCATCATTGGATGAGAGATGTACAGTCTCGGAAGTCTCCTTTTCAGAACCATCATCAGAATTTAGTTCATTACGACATCGCCGCTTCCCTGAAATTGGTGAAGAGTAAGCCGTACTTGCAAAGGAACCGTGTGCACACTCATTGCCGAA
The DNA here is from genome assembly GCA_037074715.1 of Magnolia kwangsiensis. NCBI lineage: Eukaryota > Viridiplantae > Streptophyta > Magnoliopsida > Magnoliales > Magnoliaceae > Magnolia > Magnolia kwangsiensis. The sequence continues at coordinate 27,056,784 of CM073577.1, forward strand.
GATAAAAGCCAAGTCGTCATATCTTTCAATGTGTTTTCCGTGCACTCGTTCAACATAAGGGCGTGACCGTACACAGGTAGACGATATATTTTACATAAAATCTTAAAAATAAGAAATATGATTAGAAATGCAAATCTTTGTACAAATCTTGACCAAATTTACCGCGATATAGCCTTCCCATACATCATCAATAGCGATAACCATCTTCTCGTTTGCGTCCCAACCAAAACCAGAGGCATTAAACATGTCCTTGATTGCCCAGTAGAGTCTCTTCAATGTCCGTAGACGATTTGATATATGACGATTTTCCAGCAATGTCACAATTGTCATGGATTTCCTTGATTGTTTCCTTGTATGATATCACTCTTCAGTCCAGGATTTACTTGCTCTACTAAGGCATCAACTAAGGAATTATCCATGCCATTAGACCACTGTATTCTAGTAATTTTGCTACTGCCGGCTAACCTTCTTTTCGGGTTAGATAGACTCTTTGGTGATGGCCCTTTGCGAGAGGGCGTAGCATTTTTTTTGGGTGTTGCAAGCTATTTTGTGGGTGAACTTGGACTCTAGCATGAAGAACCACCCCTATTTGAAGGAGACGGTGAACTTGGACTCCAGCATGAAGAACCACCCCTATTTGAAGGAGACGATTCCACAATTTTTTTTTTCTTAAATCCTTCAATGTGCTCTTCAATATGCTCCTCAAGAAATTCATATCACCTACACCACATTAACTGTTAATAGAAACATGATAGGTATAGCCAGATGATGCACCAAAGTAGTAATTCATAACAACAGATGACATTCAAACGCTAATAATAATAATCGTCTCCTCAACATTGTGAAAATTTGTTAAATATTCCTACTTTAAACTAAGCATATCAGTATATAAACAAACAAAACTAAATACGTTGTCTTGTGTGTGGAAGACTGTCATTCCACATTCTCTCAGCAATCTCATTTATCTTCCTTGCCCACTCATCCCTTGCGCGGTCCGTCACTTGAGATAACGCTCGACCTTCCTCCACGGTAGTGATTGCTACAGGGGATGGCGAAACGTCCTCTGTACTGTCTCCACTGTCCTTTATTGCCTCAGCCAGTCCATCTTCACCACTAACACAGATGAAATTATGAATGACACAGCAAGCTATAACAATTTTCACTTGAGTTATAAACTTGAACTGAGGAGTATATAGAATAAGAAAGCGGCCTTTCAAAAGACCAAAAGAACGCTCTATGACATTTCGCAATTGGGCGTGATGATAATCGAAAAGTTTTTTTTTATTGGCAAGCTTCTTTTCAGTACGAAACTCATTCAAGTGATATCACACACCTTGATAGGGTGCCATAAACCCGGGTGAATGTGTATAGCATCAACAACATAATATTTTCATACACATTGCAAGATATGTTTCAGACATAAACTTTTACAATGTAAACAATCACCCCCTTATATATGATTACCATGAGGAATAAGAAAACAGTCATGGTAACGGGTAAGTGCATTTTGTAAGACATGAGCGTTGGATGTGGAGCCATCCCAACCAGCGAGCACGTATACAAATTTCATATTAAAAGTACATGTAGCCAAAATATTCTGTGACAGAAATCATTTCCTATTTCTGAAAGTTGAGTTTGATTCTTTTAGCAAAAAAGCCGGGATATGGGTACCATCTAGGGCCCCGATGTAGTCCTACAATCAAAAGTGTGCCACACGATCAGTTCATTCCTTAATCGTGCAAAATTTTATCAATGACATCCAACATTTGTACAATATTACCTGAAAGTATGGACTCCACAAAGGGTTGTCAGATATTTTTTTGGGTGTGAGTAATCCAGGAATCTTCACATATTCTGGATATAGACCGGTTATAGCATCCAACACTCTAGTAAAGTGTCTGCTTACAGTCTCACCAGATAGTGTAAATCAATGACCAATCACACGATTACGTACATTGTGTCCGATAGTATGTAGAAACATTAAAACCTACTCTTCCATACTGTACCTCTTGGTATCGGATAGGAGTTTCTGATGTCTTAACAATGAACATAATTTGAAGAAATTGTTCCTGTCCATTCTCAGCTGCGCAAGACAATCAACATCGCTCTTTCTTATTATTTCATTGATAAATCTATCCCTCTCAATGTGACCATCCTTGGGCTTTGTCTTAATACAGTGACAACGACAAGATTCAACGACTCCCATTACATATGCAGAAGCTGCAATGGCTGTTAATGCAACAACTATTTCATTCTCAGTCCATTCACTAGCAGAGGACCTTTCATCGGTATGTTCCGCACTATCGGAAGCCATAAAATTATTGGAATAGAAAGTTATCTTAATGGGAATTACAATCAATGATATATTTTATATCTATAGCAACAAGAAATGATACCATAACATTCATTCTAAAAAATGAGTCAATTCAGTGATGCATCGTTAACAGGTTTCTTTTAAACTTGCTGGTTTACGCATCCATCATCATCTAGATATTAAAAGCATGAATCTCTGTTAACAGGTATTTTTTAAAGCATGAAAAACATGATACTCTGTTAACACACACCGATCATCATCGATTATTTAAAGCATGAAACTCTGTTTACAAGTATATTTTAAACTTGTTGATATACATATTCGTAAAATGTTTTTTAAAAAGCTGTTAAGGAACATCATACACTGTGATAATCATGGGAATATCACAATAACAACTTTACGCACCTGTTGTCCGAAGCACAAAGACGTCTATTGTCCGCATCGGCACATGACGAGTTTTAGGGGTTAGGAAATGATTCAGTTATTAAAACAGACAATTAAGGAAGTGGTAGTTAAAATTGGAGCTCTGATGGTATGTCCATCATAGTGTGCATGCCTTCAGATAAAAATCTACACAATGGTGAATAGGAAAAACATATTCTAAAAGGAGGGTCATCTTAAGAAAGGCCATTCCGAATTGATTTCGACAAAAAGATAGTGTGCCAAATTAAGAAACAAGGAAGAGATGAGTAACACCTCTACCACTGATCAACCCGAATGATGCATAGCCTTACGAAAACATAGAACTTCCCAAAAGCAGATGGTTTAGAAGAAGAAGAAGAACGAGTGAGGGTTTTATATATACAAAATCCTTCTAAAAAACAAACTCTCTGACCCACACACGATCACCTACCTTTAAACAGCCGCATGCACCCATTATATCCAATCTTCCACACTGACAGAGCGGAGATTGTATAAACCCTATGATTCGACGGAATAGGCATACCTGGAAAGGGAATAGGGATTTCACAGATGGGGGTGTATACATAGACTGTATACACCCCATCGCTAAGGGGCTACTTGCACTCCAGGCGAAGAATCCACTGATAACATGAATCGGCTCATGGTTTCAGGGTAATTGTGTTTCGAAGTATGATATGGAAGGAAGATATACATACTTGGACGATTGGCTTTCAAGCGTCCGATTTGGTAAACGAAATCCCTACTCCGTTCGATCCAACAGCTCAAGAAGAGTATCGACTATATAATGAAACTCAGACCTTCGGAGAAGAACCAGAGCAGCTGAATGCCCACATGCAATGGAAGGGAGATGATCTAAGGCGATGCTGGAGTAGGAATTTTCCGTTCTCCATAGATAGAAAACCCTGCAAATAGATAGCTACGCTGTTGCACGTGAATACTCTGCAATGAATAGACTGCACTGCACGATGCAGTGCCGTTTGAAAACACATTACCGCCTTTTGAATTTTTTGACTCCCTGATGTATTTGCACGCTTGGTAACCCACGAAACTGAACTCCAATTCAAACATTGTATAATGTTTTAAACCACCTTTAATACAATCCAATCCAATCCAATCCAATCCAATCCAATCCGGACCGTCAATCCAAACAGGCCCTAAATCTTCTACCCTCTACCAAACCTCCTCAATCTGGAAAGCCATTGCCCCTTTTAGGCTTCAAGTATTAGGGGATTTCTTCTTTACTCTTGACGATGGCAAGCGGATAAGGTTCTAGTTAGACTATTAGATCTCTGAAGATCCCCCTTTCAATCTTTCTTTCCCAGATTAGCCAGAATTGCTTCTAATCTGTTTGCTTTGGTGGCAGAGCCCGAGTTGGAAGATTTTTCGAATCCGCTAAAGCTTCTGGATGGTATCGACCATCTCTGGCGAAGAGGACACCTTATCTTGGTCGCTTTCCCCTTCAAACTAATTCTCCACCAAGTCTTTGCTTTATCTGATGCAGGGATTCTCCCAATCTCATCCCTTGCCTTTCCCCTCCTTTTTGTGGGTCTACAGTAGTCCGCTGAAAGTGGCTGCCTTCGCATGGCTTTTTGTGGTATTCTCCCCAATAGCTCTCTGACTTCGATCCCAATGTGATGCCGAATCCATCAACCACTTATTCTTCCACTGTCCCTTCACTAGAGATGTGTGGTTTGCTATTCTCGTCAAGTTCAACACCTCTTAGGTCATGCAGGAAGATGTGGTTTGCATGTTCTCTGCCTGTCACATTGGATACACCAATAAAGATATTAAATTGCTGTTGTGTTTGATTGGTTTGGCTACTCGATGGGCAATCTGGAAAGAAACAATCGCTGCTTCTAGGACCTTCCCCCCTCCTCTTCTAGGGCATCAGATTTGATTTTTTGTAAAGTGGGTGACTGGTCACTTGCTCTTCGGTCTTAGGATTGTAGGCTTGTTATTCTTTTGGTGGTTTATGTAGAGTTGCAGGCCTTGGCCTGGTTATTTTTGTCTCGAGTTACGTAGCTGTCTTAGATTTTTCTGTTTTCTTTTCTTTCTTGCTGTATAGTTTTTTTTTTTTTTTCTTGTTCTTTTTGTTTAATAATATTTACAATTTTTTTTTTTTTTTTTTTAAAAAATGACCATTTTGTAACGGTAATAATTTGGGCCATTATGCGTTATGGGGTTGTAATGGCCTGTCCCCAGAAAAAGGGACCATAACGGTCCCGTAACACCTGTAAGGTCCGTAATGATCTGTTAAAGAACCTATTTTTTCTAGAGAAAATGTATTTGAGATGAAAACTCTTCTTCTTCTTTCTCCTCTGCAAGTGCAACATCTCTCATACTCTCTTCTTCTCTCGTCTTTTCGAAAGCATACATGTCTTCATATTATCTAAGGGCGTGTTTGGCCAGACCGATCCCATGGGATTAGGAGGGATGGAATGGTTTTTAAGGTAATGATGGTGGTGTCAGTGTTTGTCTGTTGATCCCATGGGTTTGCAATAGCCCATGGGATATACAGCAACGTGTTTGGACCGTCACAAATGGATGGGTTTGCATCTCCACTGCTTCTTGTGGTGTGCAAACCAAAAAACAGGTTCATGGCTGAATGTAGGCTGGTGAAAATGATGGAGGGAGTGGATATCTCATTGATATCTCGGTGGGCCCCACATAGCGGTGCAAACTTGCATCCCGGGATTGGCGGAATCTGTCTCAGAAATGGGCGGTGTTTAGGAGGGCACGGTGGATGAAATACATCCCGCCAGCCCAAACAGCAAACGGGATGGGATGACGCGCAATAACCCTCCTAATCTCATCTAATACCATCCCTCTTGACTGTCCAAACGCGCCCTAAGCTTTAAAAAGGGACTTATATGATACTCTGTTGCGTATGATGCTTGATACACTTGCATGTAGGAATTGCACACGAGGCATATATTAAATCAAACTAAGCTGATTAAAATGTAGGGCCCATTGTTGTTAAGTCACAGCCCCAAAATCAGATTGTTTGAATGATCCTAATTGTTGATATGCGGACACTTGTTTGTTGAAATAGGATGACTGAATATTTTTAATTCTTCACCGTCCAATAAATGTCCACTGATCTGATAGTTAGATGATGAAATAAGCATAATTGGGGCTGATTGCATTAGTGAGATGAGTGCTATCGATTGCATGAATTTCAGGCCGATTTGGGGGGCATTCGTACACCATTCATCCGAATTTAGTTTCGAATTTTTCCGTAAAAGTTCTTTGTTGGGGGGGTGATGTCAGATGCTCAGGAATATGCATTAGTGGGATGAACATCATAGATTGCACGAATTTGGGGCCAATTTAGGGGTATTCTAGTGGTTCCCCAAATTGGCAACTGGTTATCGAGTCAATGAGATCTCGACAACTGAATTGCAAAGAAATGGACCAGAGTACACCCACAGGAATATTCTAGAAGACAGGGAGAAATACTTTATTGATGTCAAACTTCTTACAATACTTTAGAAAAATTCACACTTGGAAAATTTTGGAATCCTTACCTCCTATGCCCTCCCCCCCCAAGAATATTTAATGAGGATCCCCCACCACAACTAAGTGAATGATTTTAAGTCAATCTAATCTACCTAAGATGGTAAAAGTCTGATAATAGTAAAAGCAAATGTAGGAAACAATCCATGAACTACTAGTAAATGCCCGCATGGTGTAACAGGAGCCAAAACTTGCTCCATTGTCAGGTTATTGTGGCATTCACATTGTAATTGTTTTGTAACAGTGACTGTATTTAGCCTATTTGTTCAAGCTCATGTTGATTTGGTTCTATACGAGGGACTAGAGCTTTACTCAGTTCTGGTCATTTTACTCGTGCATGGGAAAGTAATAGTCGGAAGAAAATTGATCTTGTTTATAGATAGTGATCTGAAAATTGTTAGCTTATAGATGGCGGGATATGTGCAAGGCTTTATATGCACACTCACTACTGTGCTTATTGGAACCAATAAATTAAAGGGATTCATAATTGTTTGGATTGTTAAAAAAAACATTAAATAATAGATCTTTAACATTTTTATTTATTTTCTTATTATTATTATTATTTTTTTGTATCCTTTTGCTCCAGGAGGTGCACTCTTTCTTTGCAGATGTCAAATGTGCATATTGCTCTCACTGGTATTCGTGCTTTTATTGTTCATCTTCGAAAGGTGGAAACTAATTGATACACAACTACTGTAACTCTACTAAGACAACAATGCCTACGTTAATTGGTAACAGGGAAACAGCTTTCAGAGCCCTCCAATGGGTGCTGTTGTTTTGTTATTTGAGTAGTTCCTGCAAATTTTTTTTTTTTTTTTGAATTTGATAAACAATGCTATCAATTTAACTTGTTTTTCTATTGTTCATAACTGCATGTGCTGCTTTTTTTTTTTGATTTTGATGTCTTCTCTCTTGCCAGTTATTGAATAGGATATAACATTCTAGCTTCTATTATTGTTACAATGGACACATTATCTTAGAGTGGAGTGATTGATTGAGTCCTATATGTTAATTCCTTCCAAACACATTGGTTACAAGATGTATGATCTTCATGCAGCATGTCTCTGTCTTTTTTTTTTGAAGATTGATCTTTGTGCAGCATATCAATGTTAAATGTTTATAATTATTTTCTCAAGAGCTCCACTGCCATAAATAGATCTCTATTAGCACATGGAAATATCAGGATTTGTCCAATTTAAATCGTGATAGCTCACCAAAAACAATGGTGAATCATCACTTCTGCATGTAGGAAGCATATAGTGTGGAACATTGCTTTCTGTAGGAATCTGAGGATGGATATTTGGAAGTTTTGCAGAATTGTTGGGTGTTTTTGGTGATGTCATCATTCAGGAAGAGTGGGATGTGGATGTTTGGAAGTAGAATTCTAGTGGTTTGTTCTCGACTAGGTTGTTCTACGAGGTTTCATTGAGGAAGGGACTACACCCCTTTAGATTGAGGTTCCTCTGCTCCTTGGTAAGGCGAAACCTTTGCCTGGACAACAATGGTGGGTGAGATCCTTGCTTGGACCATCTTCAAGAGGGAGGTCATTGGCACCCAAGCATATTCTTCATGCAGAACAGTGGGGAGGAAGTGGGTTTTCAGCCACCTCACTTCGTGCAGGTGACTCTAGCGTTACATCCGTAGTGAGGGACTTCGAATTTGCAGGACCTGCTAGAATTCCCTTGGGCGTGTTTGTTTTTCCAATTTCATGTGTAATGTAAAGTAAATGAACCATCATTATCATTTCAAGCAAGGAATGCCAAATTGGTTACGTATCGGCCGATACGGCCGATACGTAACGGAAACGGTGGTGACCGTTACACGTTACGGGGTCGTATCGGCCGATACGGTTTTTTGTAGCCGTATCGGCCGATACGGGCCCGATACGGGGCGTATCGGCCGATACGCCCCCGTATCGGCCGATACGCCCCCGTATCGGCCGTTACGGGCCCGTTACGGGCCGTTACAGGCCCGTAACAGGCCCGTATCGACCTTTTTCCATTTTAAGCTTTGTTTTTGCTGTTTTTTTTAAACTTCTTGCTTTCAAACTGTTTCTTACTCCTTTTACTACTAATTTCGACCAACTTTGGCTGAGTATTTGAGATAAAAACACATTATATTATGAATTTTCTTGAATCAAAGCTCGATGGGCCATTTTTCAGAAATTTGTCAAAAATATGTATTTATATATTTTTAATACGTTTTGTTGTTTTAATCATACCATATGATGTGTTAATCATAGTAAAACATGTTAATGTGCATTTTACAGATTTTGGGTGTCATTTAATATTTTTTTCTATTTACACATGAATTTTGGCCCCTTTTTTTAAAATTTGAAAAATCAATTTTTAATGGTTGTATTGTTGTTTTAATTATGCCATTTGATGTGTTAATCATAGTAGGACATGTTAATGTGCATTTTACAGATTTTGGGTGCCATTTTATTTTTTTTTTTAATTTTTTTCTATTTACGCATTTATTTTGGCCCTTTTTTTGAAAATTCGAAAAATCATTTTTTAATGATTCTTTTGCTCTTTTAATGATGCTATATGATGTGTTAATCATAGTAGAACATGTTAATGTGCATTTTACAGATTTGGGGTACCATTTTATATATATTTTTATATTTTTTTCTATTTACGCATGAATTTTGGCCCTTTTTTTTTAAATTCGAAAAATCAATTTTTAATAGTTGTTTTGTTGTTTTAATCATGCCATATGATGTGTTAATTATAGTAGAACATGTTAATGTGCATTTTATAGATTTGGGGTGCCATTTTATATTTATTTTTATATTTTTTTCTATTTACGCATTTATTTTGGCCCTTTTTTTGAAAATTCGAAAAATCATTTTTTAATGATTCTTTTGCTGTTTTAATGATGTCATATGATATGTTAATCATAGTAGAACATGTTAATGTGCATTTTACAGATTTGGGGTGCCATTTTATATTTTTTTTTATATTTTTTTCTATTTACGCATTTATTTTGACCCTTTTTTTGAAAATTTGAAAAATCATTTTTTAATGATTCTTTTGCTGTTTTAATGATGTCATGTGATGTGTTAATCATAGTAGAACATGTTAATGTGCATTTTATATATTTGGGGTGCCATTTTAGTTTTTATTTTTACATTTTTTTCTATTTATGCATGAATTTTGGCCCTCAAAAATAATTGCAAACACCTAAATGTAAGATATTTTCATATTACATTCATTCTAATATATCTATCATTGATAGTAGATAGTTAGAAAATTAAATACATGAATTTTGTAGTCAAATTCAGGTTATCTGGTTCATAAATTCATCAGACAGTCCGATACAACTTCTGACCAAAGAGTGGACCGTTACACCACCATAAACATGTTCCAATTTATAGATGAATGCATATTTGGAATGCTTAGAATATTTCGGATTTAATCCATATTTTTTCATATTTTTTTGGCAAAAAAAAAAATTTGCGCCGTTATGGGCCGTTACGCCCCCGTATCGCCGTTACGCCCTCGTATTCGTATCGGTTTCAGAGGGCACCGTTACGCCAACCGATACCGATACGGGACACCTTGATTTCAAGTTGCTTGTTTAAACAAGAATTATGGCTCATAAATCGAGAGTCAAATGCATCTGTAATAGCCTAATAGGAGACTGGTAGTTGGAATTGTAAATCATTACAGTTTTACATGATAAAACAACTTTTTTTGATGCCTGGGTAAAACAAACATTGGGAGCAATGTCACCATACTAGTAGTTGTCAAATGCAGCTGATTTGTTCGGAAATTGTAAATTTGTAATCATTACCAATTTCCAGCCATTTACTGGTGTAATAGGAAAAACAAACACGCCTGTAATGTAAACCTAGTCTGCACCTAAACATACCTTGAAACTGAGCAATGCACTTGTAGAGTTTATAGTCGTGGGACCCAGGCCAGGGGACCAACACCCCTTTTTTGGAGACCTCTGTGGCACGGATAAAATTTCTGTGTGCCAGAAAGTTGTTCATTTTGAGACCCCTCTTGGAAGCGGACAAACTTCTTTAGAGTTGTTTAAGATTGTTGGGAATGTTGAAAAATGTTTTCGGGTCCTATAGAGTACCTTCTTTGCTGAACTGTCTCCTTCAGGTTGCAATTCCATTGTTAAGATCTTGTATTCTATTGGGTAATCCTTTGAGTTATGTTTCCAATGAGCCTAACATCATAGGATTATCTTCGAGCACCAAGATACAAGTCAAAAACCTGAAGGTGTGCAAAAACCAGACTAGATGTGATTTTAGAAAGTTGGCCCTACCTTCTTTGCTGAACTGTCTCCTTCAGGTTGCAATTCCATTGTTAAGATCTTGTATTCTATTGGGTTATGTTTCCAATGAGCCTAACATCATAGGATTATCTTCGAGCACCAAGATACAAGTCAAAAACCTGAAGGTGTGCAAAAACCGGACTAGATGTGATTTTAGAAAGTTGGCCCAACTTCCAAAGACTGTTATCTCCCTATACCCTTAGGGCCTGTTTGAATTCACGTTTTGGGTGTATTGTATTGTATTCCGGAACTGTTCACGTATATGTTGGGCGATATTTAGAATACATCCATCAGAAACACGCCACCAACCAATGTTTGGATATGATGTATTGTCCTAGCATGTATACAATTTCATGTCAGACCAATGTTTGGAAACGACGTATAAGGCCACACATTATATATATTGGTAGTCTGTGTACTATGAAGCGTATTAGTACATGCTCAGACATTCTATCTCAAACGGGGCCCAGTCTTGTTGTTGTGATTCATCCCTACGTTCCATCTTGTTTTGGTACATGAATGATGACCGTTCTACCAGTGTCCCCACTTGGATTCACCTGTTTAATGGTATGGATGTCATAAAAAAATGCCATAATGTCCTTATAATCTATCACACGGTACACATCAACAACATCTGGTTTAGTCAATATGTGCCTGGATGCTAGGGATACATTTTTCAGGACTAAGAAGATCGTGGGCCCCACATGAGTTAAAAGGCCATTTGGAAGGATCCCGACCGTTCATCCGTTATCACCCTGTTCGATTGACGTCTTTAACGGCATGGATGTCCTTTCCAATTGCTCAATTTCACGAAGCGTAAATTATCCTGATCGTTCATCGCTTTTCCACGGTGCAGATCAAATATCAGTGAATATATTTCACTATTTGAAAATATATAATAAAAAAACCAAATTAGTTCAAAAACATCAACATGTCAATGTGTGATCGGTGTATTCTGTATCCCTTTTGAATGTTTGTGAAAAAACAGTGCACGATAAAACCAAAGGACCCAACCATCATGTTTTACCAAAAAACCAAAAAGAAAAAAAAAAAACGTAGCTATTTCTCTCCTCAGCCATACATATACTATAACCGACAAAACAACTAGATACCGGCATAAAAAAACAACAATCCAAACAGTATACGAAGAAGCGGAGCAATGCAAGATTCGTCTCCAACTTCAACAACAGGCACCCTCTCAGCCTTGCCATCTTCACGGACATTCCTGGTGCCGATTACGGTTCGATCTGTGAGAGCAGCTACACAGTTGCCACTGCCCATTGTTGAGGGACGATAAGATGCACGAACAGCCCCACTTCCAATTGTATGTCGCGCTGTTCGATCGGTGAAAGAAGCCTAAATGATATAGTTGTAATCTTCTCTACTTTGACTAACAAAATTTCAGATAATATGAAATAAATAGTATCCAACAAACCTGATACTAATTCCAGGCTTGCGTAGCATCTTCAAAAGTCTTGAACGACTTGTGTCTACATCCACTAAATCCGTTAACTTGAGCATTGCATGCATCCCATGTTGCATAGATCCTAGAATTCCTCCCGACAAACATCACATAATATTTTTGCTTCATTCTGCTGCAAGAATTAATAAATGCCTGTACCGGTAGAATATCTGAATTGACCAAAAAAAAAAGAAAAAAAAACTGAAAAAAGAAAAATTTCATCTTATTTGCCTCTACTTGTACTATATAATCTCCATATTACCAGACTTTCGAAGATGTTGGCACCAAATTTCGTTTCTTTCGGCAACAGGTTGCAAATTGATCCGCACAGCCACCTTTGCAAATAAAATGAAATGTTCAAGTCAACAATGTTCCACAGAACTCGTTCACACATTGACAATATTATTAGATCTCCTTATCATTTGGATAAATTTGCAAACACAGGCGAGCTTCAGACCTTTCACTGATCGCAGGGCCTTGAATTAAAAAATAATCTGTCAAGTTTAATGCAAGTGAAAAGTGTATCAGTCCATAATGATATATTCATATTGAGATTCAACATTAAAAGCTTCTTAATAGTAGAATTATTACCAGTATTACTTTGATTTTCTTTATAATAAGACGAAGTAAACCAGGTGATTTACACGAAAACAATAAACTGTATCAGTCTTACATACTATATCTCTCAGTAGAGCTTTGTATATTTCTGAAAATATATGAGGGAGGTATAAAGAATATCAAAAAAGATGTGCCATAAATTTTACCGAGATAGTTAAAGTTCAGAAATTACATTGAGCAATGCAACAACCCACCAAATTCAAATTTAGTAGATGAAGGTTTGGGTAGCTTGGGGGAGTGGGGGTAAAGAGAACCGCATCCGAACTCTTGGAAACTCAACAAATCAGACCAAACATTACCTTTAACAATTCAGAAGAAGTAGAGTAACAAACAATGTTTGAATTCACTCAGGTTTAGGCCCTTATCATTATCATAATCAGCTAACCTTTATCCCAGCTGATTTTTGTTTACAACATGCTCTCTGTATTGATTACGTTTGGACCTTAAATAAGATAGATATGTATAATTACAGTAGCAACCATACTAATAAACCTCCGCTGGATTATGAACTTTCACAATACCAATTACACTATCAGGAAAATTCGATAGATCAAATAAAATGGTTTGTCAAAAGTAAAGACATTACCAGCAACAATCCGAGATAACCGTAAGTGAGGAGCGTCTTAATCCACGTTAGTTATCCATGACAAAGGTATATCAGTATAACTTTCAGAACAGTAACCAGCAAAACCAATGTATAGCAGAGATGAATAAATTTGCGAATGTCAGGGCGTATCAGAAAATAGGACATAAAAGAGTGTTAATACAGAAATGACATAAGAACCAGACTGAAATGTATCTCCATTATCAAAAAAAGATGGGGAGATTGATATAGAAATATTGTATAAGTCTACAGTTTCAACCTGCAAGTAGTATCAACAGTTTTAACCTGCAAGCAGTATCAACAGTTTCAACTTGCAATTAGTATCAACGGTACGATGGTAACAGCTTTGCAAACAGTTAAATAGAATAGTCCATGCAGTACAACATTAGCAGTGCTTCTCCAACAGCATATGTATCATCCAGAAAAGATTAAAGTTAACAAATCCAAACCGTGCCATGATAGACTCGGAAAAAAAAAGTTAATACAACAAACCATCCAAAAAAACACATACTCCAAATAAGAAAAAAGTTAAGTGATGTGAACCACATGCCCCATTCTCAATCTGCGCCACAACGAGGAAGGATCACTTTTTCTATCCATTCCTTCCTGCGTTCATGACCCATCTTTATAAAATACCCTGCACCGACTACATCAGTCTGCAAGAACCTTGCAACACGGATTTGGTCTTCATGTGAAAGACCATCCACATCTTCCAAGATACCCAACAATTGCTGAATGCACGTCATGCTTTTTCCTTGACCCAATGTAATGGTCAGGTTGTTAACGGCTTCATCCACTTCCCCCATCTTCTCGCCAATATGTTCACTCGGCCTGCACCTCCGCCCATGGCTTATCTCACTCGCCTCTAAGCGGCTATGACGAGAACCTGAAGTGGCTTCCATTGGGCTTTTATTTGCATGTTTTGTTCGATTTAATAAGGATCCTTCACCACCTCGAACTCGGGTAGCGGGCCTTCGGTCATTCTCGTCAGATGAAGACAAATGTACTATCTGGGAAGCCCCCTCATTCGACTCATCGTCAGAGTTGAACTCGTCACAGCCGCGCCTTTTCCCTAATATCGGAGAAGAATATGCCGTACTAGCAAATTCACCGTGGGCACAATCATTGCCAAACATGAACGCGAGGTCGTCCCATCTTTCACTATGTTTGCCTCGCACCCGTTTGGCGTAGGGGTGTGTCTGTACACGTAAAGACAATGTTTTCATCAATTTTGTAAAATCAGACTGTACAAACTTTAAAAGCATTTATATGTGAATATCATACCATGATGTATCCATCCCATACATCCTCTGTAGCAAGAACCATCTTCTTTTGTTCATCCCATCCAAAATCCGAGGCGTCGAGCATGTCCTTTATTGCCCAGTACAGCCTCTTTAGGGTCCGTAAGCGAGTAGAAATATGACGGTTCTCTAGCAAAATGCCACAAGTATCGTAGATTACTTTAATCGTGGCCTTGTACGCTTTGGGTTTGAACCTGACGTCACTTTTAAGTCCTAGGTTCACCTGTTTCACCAACCCATCAACCAATGCGTTATCCATGTTGTCTGTCCATTGAAGTCTACTAACTTTACGTGGACCGCCTACACTACACCCTGGCTGGGATACACATTTCGGGGATGACCCTTTGCGGGAGGGTGTATGCTTTTTCTTAGGAGTTCCAATTAATTTAGTTAGTGAACTCGGGCACTGGTTTGAAGCAACACCCTTCTTTGAAGGGGATGGCTCCACATCTTTCTCTCTCTTGTCCTTGACATTGCTCCTTAGAAAATTCATAGAACCGACAAACAAAAAATGTATATAGCAGCTACAATCAAGTAATGCAGTATAATACTAAGTTAAAGTTTAGACATAATGACATTCAACACGAATATTAAACATAATATCCCAAACTTGGTGAAAATATGTGAAAATATTCTTGCTTTCGACTAGGCGGATCATTACATAAATCAAGAAACATAAGTCCGTTGTCATTCCACATTCTCTCAACAATCTCGTCTCTCTTCCTTGTCCACTCATCACGTGCACGATCCGTCAACCGAGCTAACGCTTGTTCTTCATTTACTGAGGTTACATCTACAGGGGATGGCGCAACATTTTATGTACTGTCCCCACTATCCTCAACTATCTCAGCCAGTCCATCATCACCACTAACACGAATGAAATCATGAAGGACACAACAAGCTATAACAATTTTCACTTGCGTTATAAATTTGAATTGAGGAGTACGTAGAATAAGGAAGCGGTTTTTTAAAAGGCCAAATGAACGCTCTATGATATTTCTCAACTGTGCGTGACGATAATTGAAAAGTTCATTTTTATTGGCAGACTTTCTTTCAGTACGATACTTGTTTAAGTGATATCGCACACCTCGATAGGGTGCCATAAAGCCAGACGAATGTGCATATCCAGCGTCAACAACATAATATTTTCATATACAATTGCAAGATATGTTTCAGATATCCATCACACATAAGTATCTACAGAAAAAACAATCATCCCTTATACGCAATTACCATGTGGAATAAGAAAACAGTTAGGGCGACGGGTGTGTACATTTTGTAGCACACGAGCATTGAATTAGGATTCATCCCAACTAACAAGCACATATATAAATTTTATATCAAAAGTACATGCGGCCAAGGCATTCTGTGATAGAAATCCTTTCCTATTTCTGAAAGTGGAGATTTTTTCTTTTGGCAAATAAGCCGGGATATGGGTACCATTTAGGGCTCCGATGCAGTCCTACAATCAGAAGGGTGGCATATGATTAGTTCATCCATTAACTATCAACTTATAATTTAGGAATTTCTCTAACATATCTTTAAGTTTACCTGAAAATATGAACTCCACAATGGATTGTCGGATATTTTCTTGGGTGTGTGTAAACCAGGAAACCTCACGTACTCGGGATATAGACCGATTATGGCATCCAGCACTCTACTAAAGTGTCTGCTCACAGTCTCATCAGATCTTGTAAAACGATGACCAATCACACGTTTACGTATGTTATGTCCGACAGTATGAAGCAACATTACAACCTGCTCCTCTATGCTGCATCTCCTACTATCGGAAAGTAATTTTCGACCCCTCAACAACGAACGTAATTCAAAAAAACTGTCCTTACCCATCCTCAGCTGCGCAAGACGCTCATTATCGCTCTTACGTATAATTCGGCTTATGAACCTATCCCTCTCAATCTGGCTTTCATTGGGTTTAGCCTTTATATAGTAACGACGATAATATTCAGCCGCTCCCATTACAATTTCTGCAGCTGCAATGGTGGTTATGGCAACGACTATTTCATTCTCATGCCAATCACTGCCAGATGATCTATCATCAGAATATTCTGCACTTTCGGAAGCCATGGCAATTTTAAGGGAACTCAAAAAATGATCTAATTGACAATTAGAAGAAAATGTAAATTTGACTAGTATATAAACATGTATACATACTATATCAAACTTGTACAATTGAAAATATCTGATAATACACTCGTTTATTCAATCTGTAAATATATATTTTTTGTTTTTCCTTGTAGGCCCTTTTTTAAAAAAGATTGCATAGTAACTGATCAAAACATGCTGGTTCTCACTAGGATATATATTATCGTCAGTGAACAGATTGATACATCCCATCTTATAACAGCAGAATTAGAAGATGTACAGGAAGTTACAAATTACAGATTAAACACTGGTTTTTTATATCAGTTATTTTTTTTAGGGGAGAATTTTTGAACTTACTGCTGAACAGATTGATACATCAAAATAGTATACATCAATTTAACAAGATGTACACAAAGTTAGAAAGAGTACATGAACACCTTTGTTCTTCAATCAGTCAATGAAGATATTAGAATAGATTCTTTTAACAGCAAATAATAACAGAATTATAAAAAGTACAACAGACTGAACAACAGATTATGCCTCTGAGAATTTTTTATCGTTCTAACTCAGATCGATACGTGAAGCATGTTAACAGCAGAAAAAACATATGTACACAGAATTCATAATAACTGTTAAACCACATGTTTAAGGCTTTTCAGTTATTTTTTAATCCTATTACAATTTTTTACTTTCTGCTGAACAGTATTGAGACATGAAAACTGTTAACATCAAGTGATTCATGTACACAAAGTTAGAAAGAGTACATGAACCACTTGGTTCTTCAATCAGTTAATGAAGATATTAGAATAGATTCTTTTCATAGCAGATAATAACAGAATTATAAAAAGTACAGTAGAATTAAGAGCAGAATCAACAACAAACTTTTCTAATCCCTCAACCTTCGATTGAAACATCAAACATGTAAAGGTCAGAATCATCTTCATATTGAGTATGTACAGTATGTAAACATAGTACATAATTAAACAGCTTGTTAGTCAATATGTTATACAACATTTTAGAGATGAATATTTTAATAACCCTGAAACATCAATAACAGAAGATGTAATAGCAGATTTCACAATAGAATTACAGGAAGAGTTTTGTAAACCTTTAACCTAAGATTGATACATCAAATATGTTCAACAGCAGAAGTAGCAAATGTAGGGAGAGATGAATGTAACAGAGAAAGCACTTCTACATGCATTCAGTTGCTTTATGAGAAAAGAAGAAAATTTTTACTTGCTGTTTCCAGAAGGAAACAGAAAAACACCTCAATAACTACCGGGTTCCTCAATCAAATATTTCAGATAAACGGAGTGAATTTGTTGATAGAGAAATACTTCTATTTGAGATCAACCCAGACTGTGCAGTTTCTTTATGAGATAATGCTTACTCTCAAAGAATGATAGGTTCGAATACAAGAAATGTTGTTCAGGAATGGTTTTGAAATCTCAGAGAAGGGTTTTATGTCATACAGGGCACATACACTTGATCGAACGATTCCTCGGTACAGACACCCCTTGTATATGGCCTTCCGCAAACAGATGGGTGTCATGCACCCATCCTTTCCAGACTTCCAATGTTTAGCGGAATCTTTTATCAAAACCGAATATGGATTTGTCAGGAGAAGATTGCCCCACCATCCTCTGTATACGCATAGAGATGGGAAATAAGGTGTATAGGGTCACGGTGTATACGCTTGACCGTATAGAGATAGAATCCGATCACGGTAAAGGTCGTTGGATGAATCCAAACCGATTTCCAGAGGAGGGAGGATCATACCTGAAGCAAGTGCACTACGCAGTTGGACTGAGAAGCACGGACACCTTGTTTGCAAAGAGGAAGGTGACGGCAAGGTACTGTAGCCACTGTAAGATGAAGTCTATCTAAGATAGGGAATAATCTAAGTTCATCTCTGACATGCAGGGTAAGGGAGATCTACGGAGACGAAGGAGTATAACATTTCCCATTCTCCCAATGAACAACGAGATATGGTGTATTTTCGACTTCTATCCCTCTTCAATATAGCACAGTGAAAAGACGGGAACTGACACTAAATAGCCGTCAGCAGGTACTATCTAATCGATGACGAAAACCGGTTCTAGGGCGTATTCGCGCACATGGAATGCATCGACCGGCCGTTCGAAAACAAACAAAGGACATGTCCCATCAAGGTGATTAATACGATACTATACACTCCCAAACGTGAATCCAAACATGCCCTTAGGATTTCAACCTGAAACTAGAGCCGTTAGATGGTCCGTTCAGAAAATGAATGGATAAGTGAGGCCGATATACAAAGAAGCACGGCATATGTCCTCTTTAGCAGGAGCATCTGCCCAAGAGTTGGCCACCCTAGGGACATGATTAAAGGAAACAACAAAACTAGAAAGCAAAGCTTTGATTTATTTTATAATGAAACACTATTGCCACGGACCTTAAAAAAAAACCATTGCCATGGTGGCAACCTGGGCCCTGAAACCCAGGAGATGGCACATTTAGAATCTCCTTCAATAATAATATGATTGGCATCATTGGCCCGCTCCTTCCATATCTTTAGTTCAGTCTTTATACCCTCCAACTCAGCCCGATGGAATCACCAACCCCAGCAGATCCCTGATAACATGAATTTTATTGTCCCATGTGTGTCTCTAGTAACTCCTTTTGTTCCAAATTGCCTGGGCTTGCCCATAGAGCCACCATCAATGTTAAGCTTCCACCACTCCATTGGGGGGTGTCACTATTCTACCCTCTTTTTTTTTTTTTGTTGATTGGCTTTCTTGTAACACCATTAGTTACCTCATGCCTAGGCTTGCCCATGAGCTACTATCAATGTTAAGCTTCCACCACTCCATTGGGGGGTGTCACTATTCTACTTTTTTTTTTTTTTGTTGATCGGCTTTCTTGTAACACCATTAGTTACCTCATGCCAATTTCATGGAAGACTTTTAAGGCGTCAATTGTCTCATACCCCACTAGCAAAGGACCACTTTAATATTTTCCTTTTCGAAGATTCTTTCATTTCTTTCTTTAGAGGCTCCAATGGATAGCATGTGAGAGCATCTTCCCAGAGACATTGCCTATTGCCTGATTGATGGAAAGGACACTTTCTCCACCCTCTAAACAAGTCCTTGACCAACCTTCACACGACCTAAATGATATCGAATATTATTAAAGAACTGCCAAATATTGTATGCGTACTTGCAATGGATAAACAAATGAGTGACAAACTCTTCATCTTTCCTGCACAAGATGCACATGTTTGGGATCATCCAATTCCTTTGCTGCAAATTCTCTTGATTTAAAAGGCCTGGACACTAAAAGTGGAGAATTTGAGCCCCACATCTTTTTAGGATCATCCAATTCCTTTTCTGAAATTCTCTTGATTTAAAAGGCCTGGACACTAAAAGAGGAGAATTCGAGTCCTGCATCTTTTTAGGGTCATCCAATTCCTTTGCAATTCTCTTGATTTAATAAGCCTGGACACTAAAAGAGGAGAGAATTCGAGCCCCACATATTTTTAAAGTAAAGAGGTAGAGGATTATTGTGGGAAATCACATACTATGCCTTTAGATGAGAAACTCCCATCTGATGCTGGATCCTGGATGGCTGGATCTTCTTATCTTGTTATTAGCTGAAATGAACGCTTGCTCAAGCAAAGGCAAACAGTCTTGAAACATTTGGTTCTCATAGTCCTGCAAGTTTCTGCAAGAAAAGTTCCAGACCAACTTAACCCCCAAGAAATTCAAAACAATCCTTCCCCTTCAAACCATGATGAGCAATTGCATATAGCCTAGAAATCAGTGAGCAAGAAGAATTTCCCACCCATATTTTTTCCCAAAATGGATCCTTCCCATTACCAACAAGAAACCTCACCCCTTCATTGAAAATCTTTCCAATGGGACAAGAATCGACAAATTTAGAAACTGCCCAAATAGCTCTTTTCCCCTTTGACCTCTTTTGGTTTCCACCATCCATCTCACCATATTTATTGGCAATTACCTTGTGCCACAAAGCTCCTCCTTCATGACCAAGACGCCACCAGCCCACCACCACATTGAAGGGAGAGTCCAATGCTTCTCTTTAATCCTATCGATGCCAATTCCCTCAACCTCTTTGGATTTTTACACCTCATCCAACTTCATGAGATGAAACTTAAAGGTCTCTTTGAATCTTCTCAATGTTGTTGGCCTTGGAATCTGGTATTTTAAAAAATGATTAGCATTATATTGGAAGATTCGCCAAGGTTTATTTAATTAGTATAACCATCCAATGAAAAAGTAGAATCTTTTCCACAATGCTAGTTGTTTCTTAGTCCATTCCACCACTGGATCTCATATAGGAGATTGAGGATTGACCCCAAGCATAATGCCCAAGTACTTCATAGGAAAATGGTCCACGTTGCAATTTAAGACCTTGGCTATCCTATCAAACGACGAGCCAAAAGCTGCCACACCTACCACCGCACTTTCTGAGGCTTACTCGATGGCCCAATACTGCTTCGAAACATCAAAGAATAATCCTGGCTACTTGAATTTGATTCACTTTTGCCTCACAGATATAAGGGCCTGTTTGTTTTTCTGAATTCTATGGTAAAGTAATGCAAGTGGACCATCATTATTATTTCCCAATGTTTGTTTAAACAAATATTTCGGCACAAAAATCGAGGGTTAAATGCATATGTAATATAAGAGAGTTAAATGCATTTGTAATCATTACAATTTTACATTATAAAATCTTAATTCGTACAATTTTACATGGTTAAAACAACTAATGAAAGCATTTCATCATTGTGGTCAAATGCATTTTACATCACCAAATAGGTGAAGCGAATTGTAATAATTTCCCACTTTCTTTAATTTTTTGAGGTAATTCGAAAAAAAAATATTTCCTATGGGCCTGTTTGGATGCCTGTAACTTTTTTAAGTTGTAAGAAAGTTACATGTAACTTACTTACAGGTGTAAGAAAGTTACAGGGAATCCTGTTTGGATGTAAGTTGTAACTTACTTACAGATAACTTTGTTTTTGTGTTTGGATAACCTGTAACTTTGTTACAGGTAATAAGTTGAATATTCACGCTAAATAGAACATGAAATAGGGAATTGTTGAAAAATCAGATTGACACATAAAAAAGATGGGATAAAATTATTCCATTTTATTAAGCCCATGTAAATGAATAGTTTGCCAATTCTTAGGCTAAACTAATCAATAGGTGGGCCATAAAAGTGGGCCCATGTTGTTGAAATGCTTGTAATGTGGGCAAAAAACTTGAGGATTGAATTTATAAAATGCAAAATATGTATGTACTAACCTGAAAATAAGGGAAAAACTATTCAATATCTCGGGAGGTAACCCATTCCTGGGCGGTTTACAAAATGAACAATGGAATGGCATGGATATAAATTCTCTGCATTATTTCACCACTGTTTCATGTGGTGTAGTCCACATGAGAGTTGGATGTTCCCTAAAATAATAATCAGAAATGGATGGACAACATATATATAACACATAAATCATGGTGGGGCCCACATAACACCGTCATTAATAGTCACTTTTAGCAGACTGTTGTCCATGGTTTGTTGACGAGTTATGTGGGCCCACTATGATGTACATAAAAAATAAGGGCCTGTTTGGATTAAGGTACATCACTGGAAACAATGTACATAAAAAATAAGGTACATCACTGGAAAAAATAAGGTTGATTGAAATAAGGTACATCCATTATTCTAGATCATTTTAAGTCATCAACCCAAAAATAAGGTACATCAAAATTTTGAGTGGACCACATCATTGGAAACAATGTTGATTGAACACCCACCATTAAAAACTTTTGGTGGGCCACCAATGTTTTCGATCAAACTGATCTTTGTTTTGTTCCCTTCATCCAGGTCTTTATGACCTAGTCAACAGGTTGGATGTGAAACAAACATTACAGTGGGCCCTAGGAGTTTTTTAATGGGCTTTTAATCATTATTGTTTTCAGTGGTGTGGTCCACTTGAGATTTAGATATCCCTCATTTTTGGAATCAACCCTAAAACGATCCAAAAGAATGGATGGATGACATGGATAAAACAAATACGAGATGGTGGACCTCACAGACCATTGACCATTATCCACGCCTCCTAGCCAAACTGTGTCCGTCGACCCGGATGCAAAAATAAAAAAGAAGGAAAGGAAAACAAGTAATAGAAAGAAAGAAAGGGGTTTCCAGCCTTGCTGAAGCTCGATGGGAGAGGGAGAAGGAGATTAAGAGAGGGAGAAGGAGATTGAGAGAGGAAACGGAGGCTGAGAGAGGGAGATGGAGACATTAGAGAGGGATATCTGTTTATATGGCAAAATGGCCAACCTTCTTCAATACACAGTTGCGATTCTCCCCAGTGGCAGCCTCGTAGACTTCATTGCGTTTGCATGTAACCTTATAGCCTTCAATGGCTGCTTGTAGCCTTGCCTTCAATGGCCGCTTGTAGCCTTCAATGGCCATTCACTTTGTCTGAAGGTAGGTAGGCCTCTTCAATGCAACTGCGATTCTTTTCAGAAATTTTGATTTCAAAATTTCCAATCGTTACTTGTATCAAAGATACATGTAACTTGAAAAAAAACTCAAGTGCCTGTATCATTTTCGCCTCTTTCTCCTGTAAGAAAGTCACAGGTTGAGAGAAAATTACCTGTGACTTTCCTCCCCTCAAGTGCCTGTATCATTTTCGCCTCTTTCTCCTGTAAGAAAGTCACAGGTTGAGAGAAAATTACCTGTGACTTTCCTCCCCCCAAACACCACCTGTAACAATCTTGCCTGTAACTTAGTTAAATTTTAGAAATTTTACAGGCATCCAAACAGGCAAGAAAACTATCGTTTTCCATGGAGATTCCCTAATAAAAGTTTTTCTCATCAGAACCATCAGAAATTAGATTTCTAAAGCATAAGCAAGCTCATAAGGTAAGCCTTCCCCTTCACATCTCCTTTCTCTCTCATATTACGATTCTTATCTCAAGGTTGCAATCAAGATGGGTCCTACATCATGGACGGCCCAAATAAAGACTAGACTATCTCCATCATAATCAATATGGTCCCTTCATCCTAGCTGTTGATCGAATGGTTGGGATCACCTAATAGAAGTGATTTTTAGGAGGATTGACAATCAAAGATGGACCCCACATGATAGATGGTCTAGATCACTGATTAAACATTTCCAATGTCTAATAAATATGGACCATCCATTTTCGTAGTCATTGTGCCCCACATGGTGGATGGTTCATATAAACGATCGGTCCTCTTTCACAATCAATATAGACTCCATTTTCCTTTCCACTGATTGGAAGATTAGGATGATTTATAATTAGAGAGAGCTCCATGTGATGGATGGGACAGATCATTGACTGAAATTCTCTATTGTAATAAATATGGACCATTCATTTTCCTTGATATAGATCCTCTAGTTAGAATCATCTGATCAAAGTGATTTTTAGGATAGATCGGTAAGCAAAGGTGGCCCAAATAAAAAGTGTAGTGATGGTTTTTGTGGTTGTGGAAGAGGACAAACAAATTCCATGAAAAACTTTGTTACAAAACAAACATAGGAAAATAGTTTTCATTTCCTGGTATTTCAATAGAAAACACATTTCCATTTATGTAAGTGAGGTAGAATTACACTTACTGAGGGGTGTGAAATTCCTTTGGGGTAACTTGATTTTGATTTGGGACTTGAGCAGGTGGGTTACTAGGTTGAGTTTCCAACGTTTTCTTTTCCTAGTGACCAAAAAGGCCCTACGGCAACAGTAGAAGCTCAGAAAACTCAGGAGATTATACAAGTTCCCATTGTTGCTTCTGAGGCAGAGGTTTAAATGGCAGTTGCATATCGAAAATATGACCTTACAATCTGAGCGAGCTACATCCCTTAGAGGTATTATACAATGCTAGGTTTCAGTTTGTACAGGTCCCTTGGTTCAGTGATCCAGACTATTATTAATTTTCTGGGCCCCGTTGCAGATGGATACAAAAAATTCTCCAAGATAGAGAAACCCTAGCCCTTAAGGGCCTGTTTGGTTCACCAATTACATCTGTAAAGGAAATGGGCAATGTTTACAAATTGCTTTACTTGTTTGGTGACATCAGCTGCATTTGACTATAATGATGACAATTCTTACATTATTTGTTTTATCCATGTAAAATTGTACAAATGTCAATTTTACAATGTAAAATCGTAATGATTACAAATGTCTTTATCTAGTCCTTATTACATTTGCATTTGACCCTCGAATTATGTACCATAATACTTGTTTAAACAAACATCATGAAATAGTAATGATGGCTTACTTACGTTAGTTCCTATGGAAATCAACAAAATGGACAAGCCCTAAACAGGCGGCCAACCAACACTGACAATTAAGGAAGTACAACATATGTTCACATTCACAATTAAGAAAGAAAATATAAAAGAGGTTCACATTCAACTAAAAGGCCAAATATTCTATAGCTACAATCTTCCATTATGTGGGATTCGTGGGTGCATGAGCCATTGAGAGTGAGACTTGTCGCATCAATGGTTTGGAACTTTGGATCACTGACATCATGGGTCTTGCTTGTAAACACTTGAAATCCAAAGGGTACTGTACAACGTCTTGGCATTGTATAATATCTCCATTGTTATCTAGCGTAGAAGCCTCATTCTGTAGTGTCTAGGCAGGTTCTGGGAAATTCATTTAACCTGTTTTCTTTCTTATTGATAATTACCTTCTTAGCTGCTGGAGACTTTATCTGCTAGCTTAGAGTTGAATGCTGATCATACAAAAAGTTTAGAGGAACAAATCTGTAGCGCTGTTCCAAGGATGCAAATCTTGATTCATCTTTCAACAAAATATT
Source organism: Magnolia kwangsiensis (assembly GCA_037074715.1). Classification (NCBI taxonomy): domain Eukaryota; kingdom Viridiplantae; phylum Streptophyta; class Magnoliopsida; order Magnoliales; family Magnoliaceae; genus Magnolia; species Magnolia kwangsiensis. The sequence continues at coordinate 27,082,277 of CM073577.1, forward strand.
TGGGTTTTTGATGGAAGCCAATGCTGGTTATGCTGAGCTATTGTGGGGCCATGTAGTGTGTATGACATCCCAGTCCTTCCAATAGGTTTGCCCCTAACGTGATACGCAACCAGTGGGAAAACTAGGCCAATCCAATCATCAGGTGGGACACCATATAAAAGAATGAACAACCACTCAAAAAGGCTCCAAATTCAAATGATTGGGCCGACGTGATGTGCGTATGACGTTCAACTGGTTCAGTTGGTGTTTGCACCAAGGAAAAGGAAAAACTATCAGATCATATTTGCATGATTGTGAATGACATTATACCAACTTATAATGATTCAGATATTTTGACTAGAGAATGATGTTGCAATCAAAACTTAGAATACCTTTCATCGTAGGAGTTTTGGCTGAAGTTACCAACAAGGATGGCTTGTTAGCTAGAATTTGAAATGAAATTGGTTTCAATAATCCAAAGCTTAGATGTAGGTTTTGTACCTTGAAAGTAAATGCCTATTGAGCCTTGAGAAATGGACTTGTTGCACTCACTAACATTTACGGGCCCATATATTGATTATTGCTGCAATAGGGCCTGTTGTTTGTGGGTCCATTTATTGACTACCGCTGCACTGGGCACCTGGATCTTCATTGAACCGTGTAATTGTTGGTTCTTGTTTGTGAATAGAATAAAACGTTTGCGAATTCCTCTCATGTCAATTGCCTCATGAATATGAAGGCTTTTCTTGCTTACCCATCTATGACCTTAGTCTCTCTCTCTCTCTCTCTCTCTCTCTCTCTCTGGTGAAACAGGATTTTATCCCACGATGATGTCGGTGCAGTGTGCATAAGTTTGGTTTGGGAAGTTGGTTATTGGGCAAGATTTTTGGCTGAAACTTTAAAAACAATGATCATACATACAATTTCAATGGATAAAAAGTTAGGGAGGGAGGGAGATGGAAGCTATTGTCATGGCCCTGTGACGAGAGAGTAGGAAGCGATTGTCATGGCCCCGATACAAGTGGTAAGTTAAGAATGCCTGCTACACAACCAGTGTTAGTATAGTAAGGGTAACGAATCATACAATTATGAGATTTTGGAGTTCATCCTTGACTTTGGATGCAATATTAGGGTGCATTCTATGATGTTTTTGAGTAATAAGGAGTGCTCTAGTGGCTATCTATATGTGATGAATTACTAGGGAAGGGTCTAGACCAGCATGTCAGCACAATACCAGGCATAAATATCATGAAATTCAAACAGCAACTCGGTGACTTGTTGACTTCCACATGTGGTGGATCATTTGCCAATTTCTGTAACTTGACGGGATTTAAGTGCCTAGGTTGATCTTAGCCATGTCTATCGTATCGATGGATGTGAGGTCTTAGATGTGGTTCGGTTACAAGAACATTAAGCTAAAATTCATGTGATTCAGTGTCAGAAACAGTGGGAGGCACCTTTCAAAAAAAGGAAAAAAGAGAAAAAAAGAGTGGGAGGTAGGTCAGTAGGTGTAGTTGTTGATAATTCGGGTGAGGGTGTTTGGTGGTGGATCTAGTGTGAAAAAGTTCATTTTTAATATATATATATATATATATATATATATATATATATATATATATATAAATGGATGTGAGGCCTTAGATGTGGTTCGGTTACAAGAACATTAAGCTAAAATTCATGTGATTCAGTGTCAGAAACAGTGGGAGGCACCTTTCAAAAAAAGGAAAAAAAGAGTGGGAGGTAGGTCAGTAGGTGTAGATCTTGATAATTCGGGTGAGGGTGTTTGGTGGTGGATCTAGTGTGAAAAAGTTCATTATATATATATAGTCTGTCGGATCGAAAGGGGGGACACTGTTACGGGGAATGGGTTGGGGTGTACATGTGGACAGCCTGATGGTTCGTCTAGCTGTTGGTAGTGTGTTGGGGTAGGATGGCTAGAGGTGCGACTAGAGGAATTGTGAGTAAATGTTGTTGACTGAAAATGTTGGTTCTCCTTGGAAAATTTGGAAGGCATTGTGGGTGTTGTTAGTAGTGTAAGGATGACGTATGGATGGGGGATTGATCTAATGCTAACTGGGAAAAAAAATGATAGATTCTCAGCAAATAAGGTGGAGCTGAACAATAGGCATGAGATGTAGGTTGATTTGTTTCAGGAGAATCACACTGGGGAAGAGTGTTAGAAAGGATAATTAGGGGTTTAATGGATGGGTTTGAGGTGGATTCGTGTGTATGGTGGAGAGATGAAGTGGTTATGTTTGTATGAGGAGTAATGTTTTTGTGTCAGATTTCGATATGCTCAATGTTAGTCATGGATGGCGTTTCTCTTGGGATAGTGACATGCTATCAAAGATGGGAAATTCGACACACTTAGTGAAGGCTAGAGGATAAGGCTTCATGTTTGTGAATCCATTTACGAACTAGGAGCATGGTATAAGAGGAAGGAGTATCTTAAGATACGGAAGATGGTATGACAGACAAGGGGTCCTACTTGCAATGGAAGCTAGATGTTACTGACATGATATCAGTAAGTGTTTCCATAAGCGGTGATCTCCATAGGGCATTCAAGGAGTTTTGAGCTTTCAATTTAAAGTTTATAAAAGCTGATAAGGGGACATATATTGATGTCGAAACCGTTGTTGACTAGGACTAGGCTGAGTGCATGATCCTAAACTTTAGCCACTACGTGAAGGGGTTTATTATGCATTGTGTTGTATGTTGAACCAAGAGTGATTGATCCTGAGGTTAAGAGAGGGCAGACAATGTTTAATAGATCAAATGGTGGGATATTTGTGAGTAACGTTTGTTTGGAAGAAAATGCCACTAAAGGCATTTTGATGGAGGGTTGATGTGTAGAATAGATGAAATAGTGGGATTTGAATTGGTTGAGGTTCAACTTAGATTCTAGGTTATGTTTGGTAGATGAAAGATGTTAGGGCCTGTTTGGGAGTGTGGATTTGGAACCCTCTGGATTCGGCACCCCTTGGATTAGAAACCCCTTGGATGTGAAATCCTCCCGTTGTGTTTGGCAACTTGGATTTAGAATCCATTGTAATCCAAAAGTAACTATGCATAGTATATTTATTAGGGTTTGAATTTAATTACTAAATCAACTTTAATATCTCTAATTAGTGTGCGTATGTAATGTTTGACACAATTTTTGTAATAAGCCTGTTGAAATATATACTTCACCCGAAAATGATGAAATTCCAAGTCTCGGATGGGCCACAAGCACAAGATCACATCTGAGTCACTAACCAACGATTTTTAACCGTCGATTTACATGAACAATGTTTGGACGATGCGGATCATCATATTAAAGTAATTATAGTATTGCACTTAATAATCTGATTGTTTTGGGATATCATCAGTGGGTCATGTGACCAATATATTAATAGCCTAGTGATGCACATGTTACACATGCAACTCTTGGAAGGATTTTAGATGTAATCCAAGCTTTCAACTTGGATTTCAAATCCCCTCTTTGAGGGGATTTGAAACCTCTAGTTACTTTATGGTGCCAAACATACATGCGAATTTGAAATCCCCTCAATCTCCCACCCAAATCCATGGTGCCAAATGACCCCTTAGGGTAGTGTGGTAATTGAAGGGTTGAGAGGTAGAGATGGAATGGATGTGCGTATTATGTGATGGTGTAGGTTTGGTCGATGGGTTAGAGGTCAAAGGGTTGTATGGGAGGAATGGAGTTGGTATAAATATTGAGATCCTATGTTAGTTGTTGGTTGAGAAGTGAAGTCATCTTTGGTAGAAATTGATCATCAACGGTTAAGCTATTTTTGGCAATAATTCTTGTACAAGTATTTAATGGCATTACAGTTGCATACGAGGTGTTCGGGGTTTTATGGAAGTGACAATATCAGTTAACCCTAGTTTTGATGTTTGGAGGTGTCATGCTTGATGCCGGGGATTAGTCTCACAATTTCGGAAGAGTCGGAAGTGTCGGATTGTCTCTCTTTTAGTGGCTCCTTGGTTTGTTGAATGCCCCCTTGCAAGAGGCATCTCTTGGTTAGTGAGCTAGAGGAGCTTATGTTCCTTTTGACCCACCTCCAGAATGTGTCCCCATCAGAAAGGGGTCGACTCTATTGTGAGAATGATAGTATCGGGGCCATGCCGGCCTGTATCGATTAGAATTTTTTTTTAAGCAAAAAAATATGGAAAATATTAGAAAAATAAGGAAAAAATGGGATATTCAAGAATCTATCATTTTGTGTGTTTTGACCATGTATTCAATGGTGTATTAGATCATTCTTCGGTAAGAATGCTGTCCTGATGGGTTGACCTATTGTAGGTTGTGGTGTTTGATTTTTTATTTTTATTTTTATATAAACTGTTGATATATGTCATAAATTGATATCATATATTGCTAATAACCTACTATGATTATATATCAACTATTGAACTATTAAGTATTGAGTGTTTAAGAAGTATCACTAGTCACTAGTCACTACTGTGCTTGCTGGGAGAATGCGTAATAGTTTAAGTGTAGAAATACTTTTTACTTACCAATTAGCTTAAATGTTAATAATCTCTAAGAAAATACTTATCTTAATAAAGCCTCACCAATCACCTTACCACCAAAATGAAAATCTTGCTGGTTGTGGTTGGTCCACGTCCACGTCCTTGTAATCATCCGACTATGCTTGTGGTTGTGCAACAGGTGTTGGTGCTACATATCCATCATAACTAGAGCTGGATGAAAGAGAAGGTCAACGAGACCTGAGGAAGATTGATCTTGACTAGGAATCGACCTTGATCTCGAGTAAGGATATCCACTACTGCTAAACGAATAGTCATACTGCTGCTCGTATTGTTGAGACTGTGATACTGATGACGAATAACTTGGATTTGGATATCCATATCCATATGGAACTTGTTGATCAGGAAGACTACTCCAATACGAAAGTGGCGCAATAGGATCTGTATCCGTAATCATATCTATGTTGTCCGTATAATGCAGGGGCATTTTCACACTGTGCTCGAGGGGGGTGGCCTGTGGGATGCAGGGACACTCGGGGTGGGCGGCCCGTGTGAGACGGGCCCCACCCGTGTGAACTGGGTGGTTTGTGTGAAGCGGAACCCATGTGAAGTGGGGCCCACGAGGGGAGTTCAGCCGAGGTCTTAACCCATGTGATGTGGGGCCTGGGCTATGAGATAAAAGGGAATGATTTGCCATGCTCTATTAGTTCGAGATTTTAGAGCAAGTGGCTAGTTGTCCCGCATCACCATAATCCTCCTGATGTCCCGGTGCTCCATGAGTGCCACTGGTGCCAACCTCTCCATGAAGCTCCTCCCCCTTGGCTGGCCGTATCGTAACTCAGTAGACCCATTAAGTCTGGTCTCGTATGCCACGTCGATGCTCATCGACCTCATGATATATAAACGACTGTGTGGTGTGCTGAGCAACACCAGTAACAGATGCACCATCACCACTACCACCACCGTTGGCACTGCTATGGCTATTAGTATGAGTTGCACTGCTACTACTGTGCCCTTTGTTATCTTCTTCAACAATCGGCTTTGGACGGCTTTGAGCTGTTTCCATAACGAGATCTGGGTATTTAAGCTCCCCACTTTCAGTTGTTTCTTTGTCATTCTCCCTTTGTTCAAGTCATGGGAGAAGATAGTCATCTTCAACAAGAATATAGTCCAAATTTATTGGACTATTGCGCCTGGTTATCAGTTTGCCTTATTGATTTCTTCATGTTTTTTAATCGCAACCTCATGTTATAGTGGATAAAAACATTTCTCTCCACCTTTTTCTCCTTCAATCGATTTTGCTGCTCAGTGTGGATGAGGGCAAAAATGCTATAATTTCTCTCATAACTGGCGGATGATGTAAACTGACTCAAGATTCTTATTGCAACATTTTGTGAGTAGGTGCACTTTCTTCATAATTAACCCACCATTGAGCTGCATAGATAACAAACAAATATATCATATATTAGTTATTTAGTTTATTGAATTGGTAAAAACATACTTTATACACCTAGCTTTCCTAAATAACACAAACTTGTTATACTTATAAATTATACTTGGATTGGTTCTTTGTATTGCAGCTCGTGTAAGTGGATCTCCAAAGCTACCCATTGCCGGTTCATACATCTCTACCTTTGAAAGATTAGCTAATAGTAAGTACTACAAGTCTACACTATACAATCTACATATGTGGCATACTTAATGCATTTCAAAATATATATTTGTAAATAGTGGTTAGCTTACTTCATTAATGGCATCAACTTGCTGGCTAACGTTTAGCTCCAACCTTTTTAAGACATTCTTCAAACTAATAATAATCTCATCAACCTCTTTATGTGCAATCGCGTATCGGAATCGTGGGTTTAAGAAGCAGCCTACACGTTCATTAAAAGAGAGAACAATAGAACAAATCAATATTGCATAAAGAACCGAACCAAGGAAAAAGAATAACTAAATTTAATCACTGTAACTTATGTTTACCCGTCGCGTGGAGATCATGGTGAAGTTGTTTATTCCAATGCTTATTTATTAGCTTTCAATAATCCTTGAAGTGTTTACAATCACGTTTATTAAACAACTTTGCTCGGTCTATAACCTTATAAAGAAAGCCCATCGTCAGCATATCGTCATTTTCTAGTCAAAGAACCTTAATCAAAGGTTCCATTGCTTTCATAATCTCTAGGATATTCTTTCAATACTTGTTCTCTTATAATTGCACACATCTCAATAAGTGTGCCACTCATCTTTTGTCCATATTTGGAGTTGATCCATTGTCAAGATGTAATCATCTCGCTAAGAGCCCCTCTATGATTACAAACTCTTTATGACTATCAAATTTGTGGCGAATCTAGTCGCTGCAGGCCTCAACAACTCTCGCCCGTTTGTGAATTTCTTCATAAGAGCAATTATCCAATTGTGATTGTAAATGTATCCTGTAATCAGCGTTGCCTACTCTTCAACCAGTATCGACACATTGCTCCTCTTCCCAATATCATCGAGGATGAGATCAATGCAGTGTGCCACACAAGGAGACCAAAATAGACGAGGCATCTTCTCCATAAGCATCTTTCCTGCTGCCTTATATGATGCCCTCATTATCAGAGACAATTTGCATCACATTACTCTTCAATTTTCCCACCATTCTATCCATCATGTTAAATATATAAACTGCATTCTTCACATGATCATATGAATTAACGGCTCTAATGAATACTGTACCCAAGCGGCAGTAGACTATGAAATTTATCATGCTCAATCTGGTTGTGCCAACCCAACAATCACACATGATTGTACGTCTTGTACTCGCCCATATCCGTCTAAATGATTGTATATAAGCCCACACTTCATTGTACACTTCAAGTTAATGTCATAAGAACTGGGCTCTTTAATCTCCACAAACACCTGAAAATATGGGCAATCCGTAACATGTGGAGGAATACTATTGTGTAAAAATAACTTTGCACTTGCATTTCCAAGATTATCAACAATCTACTTTGACCATATGTGCTTCAATTTCTTTTGTATCATTAGTTAATTACAAATTGCATTTGAAAGAAGAAAAATAAAATAAAAAAAAATCAAACATTTTTTTTTGATTTTCTCCAAATCGGGTCGCCAAAAATACCCAAATCAATAATAAGATATGGTGTAAATCTGATGGAAATACTCCCCTTAGGCCCCTATTTCAACATATTTGAAAAAAATTAACAAATTTTTTTTTTTCAAAATTCTAGAAAAATGAAATAATATTAAAAAAAACTACAAAACCCCTAAGATCTAGTGTGGACTTGATAAAAACTAGCCCCCAAAGCATAAGATTTGAAAAAGCAAAGAAAAATTCTAGATTTTTTAGAAATTTCTATAGATTTCCCGAATTTTTTTTTCAGAGTTGGTATAGATATGATTGGAAATGCTTTCCCATGCAAGATGTGTGCTCAAATTCAAAAGGGAAAAAGGGATTTCTGTAAAATACAAAAAAATCGGCTGTAAATACAAAAAAATTCCCCCACAAAAATCAACAAATCGATCACCAAATCAAGTATTGTTGGGCATAAAATGTTGATTTGTATGGATTTGAACAAGAAAAAACAAAAAAAAAGGATTCATTTTTTTATTTCAAAAATTTCAAAACTGCTTCCATCCCCTTTCGATCCTTCAAATCCACTAAAATGCGCTATTTTGATCCTCCAAATCGATGTAAATGGTGCCAAAAATCCCTTTAACATGGTCTATTGAAGTTGTTTTAAGCAAAGGAGAAGAGTTGAAGGAGAGATCGAAAAGGGGAAAACAATGTTTGTTTTGGGGCTTTTATATATATATATATATATATATATATATATATATATATATATGTCCGTATTGGTTTGACCGATGTGGATACCAAATATCGGTACCGATATGGCCTGATGCGGGGTCATTTTTTCGTATCCAATCGATATGACCCCATTTCACATATCGCATCGAGCTGATGTGGATACGATATCGATTTTCAATTCCATGCTAAGTGCGATTCTCTGTTAGCTGTTTTTATAAGATGCTTTGCTCGAATACGACAAGCTCAGTTGGGGTGCACTTCTATCAATTTCGGCTCAATAGAGGGCCTCCCAAGGTTGTCGCTTTCACGTGGCTAGTGGGTAGAAAGAAGGTGTTGATGATTCATAACCTTCAGGAGCGAGCCATGGTTATTCCGAACATGTGTTGCTTGTGTAAACAAGGCGCCAAATCCATCAATTTCCTCTTGATATCCTGTTTGTTCACTTCCAAGGTGTGGGTGTACTTCGCCCATATTCGACATGTTGTGGGTTATGCCGCTTCAAGTTTTAGTCCTTCTTTGGGCATGGCATGGGGGAGGTGAGGGAAAGAAGGTTAGGTCTATTTGGAATCTGATCCTGCTTGCCGTCTGGTGGGCCATGTGGTGAGTGAAATAGGCATCGGTTTCGGGATTCTTTAGGCTCAAGTGAGGCTTTAGTGTTGTCCATATGACGGTGTCCGTTAATGAAAGTTGATCCTGATTGTGTAAAGTCAGTTCTTGGGTTGTAGTCCCCTTGAGTTTTCCTTGTATTCTTTTCCTGCCTTGCTTGCAAGTGGGCTTCTAATAAAATTTCCATTAATCATCAAAAAAGGAAAAAAAAAAAAACATGCTTGATGCGGGGAATCGGGGATGTAATATGTTGATGTAATTACGTTAAGTGGTTACTTTTCATTAATTGGGTGATTAGGTTTGTATGTAGTCTCTAGCTCAGTAGGGGCCTGTTTGGATTCGCGTATTAGGATGTATTGTATTGTATTAGGGTACTGTTCATGTATACATTGGACGGTTTTCATAATACATCCAAATCAATCAGATACTAATCAATGTTTGGATAGGAGGTTTTGTTTGGCTTGGTATACATTACGTTATACAGATCAATGTTTAGATAGGACGTATTATGTTTGCGTATTGTACAATCGTATAAATTTAAATACAACATTTATGGATGGTCAACCCATGTTTTTTAAGTAATTTCTCTACTATATCATAGAAACTCTGTGCCCACCGTTATTTGATTCCATCAATCTGTTCCATTGAAAAGATCCATCATTGAAAGATCCTACCCATCCATCCATGCATTTCACGTATTAACGGTACGGAAGTGCTTGACCGTGGTAAGATTTTGAAGCTTATCATCATTCCATGCTGGATTGTCACTGCTGAATTGTGAATCAACATGACAATGAAGCCCACCTTGGTTACCAGTGGGGTAACACCTTGCGACAACATCTCCATACAGATTGGGACAAGAAAATGTGGCAGACCGAGATTACCATAGCTGTGATATGTGGACCCCATGTGTAGGTCGGATGTCATCCACGCCCCCCATCGTTCATTGAAGAATTGACTGACCATGATCTGGGGCACCATCGTGCCATACAATATTAACGAGAGAAGGGAGAGATTATATGAAAGTGGAAAAAATACCTGAAAATTATCATTGATCAGAAGGAGATGATATCGAAAGTTCCAGAAAACAAAACAACAAAAACAAATTTTTTTAAAAAAGGAAAATTCCAAAGGAGACATCCTTAACTAAATACTTTTAAACAGTCCTCCAATTCTAAAAATTATACAGACGCAAAGGATTATCCGCTTTTGCGGACATTCACGTAAACAAAGAGAAAAAAAACTCCCTAGCAGCCGCAAACAATATGAAGAGGTCAAGCAGCAAACCAACAAGCGGACGATTGATTTTGGATTCGTTTCCTGGACCATCAGGTCCCACTCTTTCTTCATTGCCATCTTCAGAACCATTGTCACCCATTACAGTTGGCTCTATGGTTGCAGCTACACGTCCCGCTATCCATCGTCGCGGTAGTAGTTGATGCATGAACATCTCGAGTTCCATCTGTTTCGTCCGCTGCTCTACCGATGGTGTCGGCCTGAATAATATAGTAAACAATGCATAATCTCTGTTAATAATATGATTGTAAGATATGTAAATCAATCATGAAAATTTGATTTATTATAACCTGCAAATAGTTAAAGTTTCATCCAACCTTGTGTTGATTCCATGCAAGCATGGCATCTTCATAGACTGTGGATGACTTATGTTTGTTATCCACTGAATCCATGAACTTGAGCTTTGCACTCTTCCCACGTCTCGTATATGCCGGGCGTTCTTCCCTCAAACACTACGTAAAACCTCCTCTTCATTTTCTCTGCAATTGGTAAACATACAGTTTCTTAGTCCAAATATTGAGTGATGACACACCAAGAAATATTGACATATTGATTATGCTGCCTGTGTGAAAGTGTCTGTATGTTACATTACCAAAATCAGAAGTTTATCACTATAGAAATAGATTCAAGTAGATCTGATTCAATTATTTTATTTCAATATAACCTATCCAAAAAAATTCATACAAGAGTGTATCAGTAATGCTGTGAATCAGAAAGAGTAATATCAACATTAAGCTGTCGGATATAATCCAAATCTCTGAAGGTTATTTGTATATAGAAAATGAGATCTGGGAAGAAAAACTTCCTGACTAGCAGAACTGTATCAGTAAAAGTATTTGACGGTTATTTGTCTATCGGAACAGATTTGTGAATCGACAGTCCATGACTACCAGAATTGTATCAGGACAGGAATGCATCTGAAGAAATTCAAACCTGCGAATGTGTATCATTCCTATATTCTCTCAAAATCAGAAACTCAATGCATCCTGTGAAGAATAACTGTCAATAATACCCAATTGCATTAACTACAACATTCTAAAATAGAAGCATATATGAATATCCAATGTCATCCTGTCAGGATGAAGCATGCCAGAAGTGTAGCATTAAGAGGTTGAAACCTGCAATATTACAATGCAGTCATTGGAATAGTTAAAAGGCCACGCATAACTGCCACATATCTTAGTAGCCAACATGAAACATGCACCCGTCCTTGCATGATTCATTTCCTGCATGATTTGAAACCTGGAGGACACTATCCACCAGTTTAAGTCAGGCATGAACCAATCCACCTGCATAAAAATCTACAGAAACGAACAGAATTTCATATCCTATTATATATGCAGATCTATATTGTCTTTAGTATTGTTGATCGAAACAACAATATTAATCATCCAGCAGTATTATAGTTAAATCTTAAATCACCCCAACGAGACAAGAACAGCCCGCTAAAACAGAAACCATAACCACCCAAAAAAAAAGTTTTCTCCACACCACCATTAACAAATCATTCAAAGTTTGTGACCCGACATCACTCGCTGTCACACTGAAGAAGGATAACTTTTTCTATCCATTCCTTTCTTTTTTCGTGTACCATCTTCATAAAATAACCCGCACTAACTAAATCGGACTGCAGCACCCTTGTAGCCCGAATTTGATCCTTATTACTAAGAACTTCAACCTCCTCAAGTATCCCCAACAACCGTTGCACACGCGTCATGCTCTTGCCTTGTGCTAGAGTTATGGTTAGGGTCTTTACAGCATCTGCGACTTCCCCCATCCTGTCCCCAATTTGCTTGCTTGACTTACCCTTCCTATGACGGTTTACGTCACTAGCAATTGCGCGACTGTGGCGGGATCCTGATGTTGCCTCCATAGGGCTTTTGTTATGCTTCTTAGCCCTATTTGTGGATCTATCGCCTCTGCGAGTGTGGGGAGTAGGCCTCTGATCATCCTCATCATTAGATGAGAGTCTTATAGTATCAGAAGCCTCCTCTAAGCCGTCATCAGAAGAGATTTCATTACGGCTGCGCCGCTTTCCTAAAATAGGTGAAGAGTAAGCCGTGCTAGCAAACGATTTATGTGCACACTCATTCTCAAATATAAACGCCAAATCGTCCCATCTGTCAATGTGCTTGCCCCGGACTCGTTTGGCATAGGGGGGTGTCTATACACACAGACAATGTGTTAAACATGAGGAGAATGGAAAGCATATTTACTAATCTGGAACTGTGAAATTTATTAAAATCCTACTGCGAGATACCCGTCCCATACATCATCGGTTGCGACAACCATCTGTCCTCATCCCAGCCAAAGCCAAAGGCATTTAACAGATCCTTGATAGCCCAGTACAACCTCTTTAAAGTCCTCAGGCGATTAGATACGTGACGATTTTCAAGTAAAATGCCACAAGTATCATTGATTTCTTTGATGGTTTCCTTATAGGCCTCAGGTTTAAACCCAATATCACTTTTTAGGCCTAGATTGACTTGTTCAACTAACGCATCAACCAATGACTTGTCCATATTGTTGGTCCATTGCACTCTACTTATTTACTAGTAGAGGCAATATTACACCTTGGAGTGGAGATACCCTTTGGTGATGATCCTTTCCTTGAGGGCGTAGCAGTTTGTTTCGGAGTTGAAAGAGGTTGTGTGGGTGATCTTGGACTTAGGGCTAGATGACCACCTCTATGTGACGGTGAAATTTCGACGGTTTTATTCCCTGGATTTTTTGTGCCGCTTTGTAGAAAATTCATTTTACCTACAAACATAAGATATTAATAACAATATGACATGATCACAAGTATCATTGATAAAGTAATGATTCATATACAGAACATGAAAATGTTTAAAAAACGTTATCTAGTTTGGGTAGCCACACGAAAAGTAAATAAGTGTTAAAATATTCCTTCTATCAACATAGCAGATAAGTACAATGCCACATAAAAACTAAGTACGTTGTCTGGTGCATGGAAGACTATCATTCCACATTCCCTCAGCTATGTCATCTCTCTTCCTCGACCACTCTTCCCGACCGCGGTCCGTCACTCGAGATAGAGCTTGCCCTTCCTCCAATGTAGATATCTCTACAGGGGATGGTGAAACATCCTCTGTACTGTCTCCATCGTCCTCTACTACCTTAGCCAGTCCATCATCACTAACACAGATGAAATTATGAAGGACACAATAAGCAATACCAATCTTAACTTGTGTTTTAAACTGAACTGAGGAGTATGTAGAATAAGAAAGCGGCCCTTTAAAAGCCCAAATGACCTCTATGACATTACCCAATTGTGGCGATAATTGAATAGTTCTTTTTTATTAGCAGGCTTCTTTCCAGTACGGAACTCATTCAAATGATATTGCACACCTCGATAGGGGGCCATAAACCCGGGTGAATGTGCATTGCCAGCATCAACGACATAATATTTTCATACACATTGGAAGATATGTTTCAGTTATGTTATGAACATAAACTCGTAAAACGTAAAGAAACATCCTATATATATGATTACCATAAGGAACAAGAAAATAGTCTGGGTGACGGGTTGATGCATCTTGTAAGACACGTGCATCCGATGTGGAGCCATCCCAACCGGCAAGCATGTATACAAATTTTATATTGAAAGTACATGCAACAAGAACATTTTGAGACAGAAATCCTTTTCTATTTCTGAAAGTTGCGCTCGTTTCTTTAGGCAAATAAGTCGGGATATGGGTGCCATCTAGGGACCCGTTGCAGTCCTACAATCAAACGTGTGCCATATGAACACTTCATTCCTATTACGAAGTAAAATTCTTACCAATGACAGCCAACACTTGTATATAGACACTCCATAATGGATTTTCGGATATTTCTTTGGTGTGTGCAATCCAGGAAACTTTACGTATTTTGGATATAGACCGATAATAGCATCCAACACCCTAGTAAAGTGCCTGCTTACGGTCTCACTAGATCTTGTAAATCGATGACCAATCACATGATTATGTACATTGTGTCCGACAACATGTAAGAACATTACAACCTACTCCTCCATAGTACGTCTCCTGGTATCGGATAAGAGTATCCGTTCTCTCAACAATAAACATAATTTAAAGAAAGTATCCCTACTTCTCAGCTGTGCAAGACAATCCACATCGCTCTTTCTTATTATGCAATTTACAAATCTATCCCTCACAATGTGACAGTCCTTATTCTTTGTTTTAATACAGTAACAGCGATAATATTCAGCAGCGCCCACTACACGTGCAGAGGCTGCAATGACTGTTAATGCAACAACTACTTCACTCTCAGTCCAATCACTAGCAGATGACCTTTCATCACTATTTTCAACACTATCGGAAGCCATAAGATTATTGTAGATGAAATTTATTTGAATGAGAATTAGAATGCAGTAATAAGATTTTAAATCATGTATGGAGTGATTCACTACAGAGATTCAAAGAAAGTATTTCATGCATCTTTTGTTATGCAAACCTTTATTCAATTATTTACAGTTTGTAATTCAATTGAATGAAGCAGGAATATCTTATTACAGTTGAATGAGGCATGAATTTGACAGAAGCATGGATGTCATTTTACTGTAATTTATTCAAACTATAAAATCTATTCACAGTTATGTAAGCATAACTGAATTTCCTTACAAATAACAGATCCAATAATGAAGCTCGTTTTCTGACATATATTATCATTATTCTCTGGTAGCAGATTATTAATGTTAAATTCATGTTTTTAGACAATTATTTCCTAGTTCTCTCTGGTATTCAGTTATGTACGCATTACTGCAGAACTGAAAACATGAAATTAAGCAAGCATGAATATGTGATTACAGTTACTGGCCTACACATGAATATTTATTTTTGGGAATTTAAGCATATCCTTGATATTTGCTTACAGTTATTTGTCCAAATAATAATATTGGTTTCCAGGATCTCCAACCTTGAAAACTCTTTTACACTTTAAACGAAGCTGAATACGATAACCACACTTACTTCAGACAACATATCAACATCTCTTTATAGATTTTTAAGCATACGTGAATATGTGTTGATAGTTAAGCATATATGAATATTGATCTGCAATAAGGTATGTCTGCATGAAACACAATGAGATTGTAGAGAGTTGAAAAAATTGCACTGACAGATGGGAGACTTCTAATGTTTGCATCGGCGCATGATTAGATTTAGGGGTTAGGCTTTGATTCAGCCATAAACAGACATTAGATTGATGAGATGGAAGTTTAATATGGATCTTTCATGGCACGCATGACTTGATGGAGAAATGTAGACGATGATGAAAATCGGAAACATATTCTCATATGACCTTTGATATTAAGAGTCTCCATTCTCAAACATGTCTGTGTTACCACACACGGATGGAAAAGGATAAAGCTATCGAAACTTTCAAATAAGTTCAAAGATGGAAAGGCGTGCAATTACCATTGAATATCTCAGGGTAGCCGCATGTAACCAAGTAACCCTTTTGTTGTAAATATGCAGATGCACATCGATATTAGGAACATCATACACCAATCTTCTCAACAGTTTATAGGGAATATATTGGCGAAATTTGTTAACATTTGATGGAGAGGGATTCATCTTAAAAGGGCCATAATAAATTGATAACATGCAAAAAGAGAGAGTGCAATATAGAGGAATAGTTGTTTTAGGAGAGTAATACCTCACAGACGGATCAACTTGGAAGATGCAGAGCATGTTTAGGGGAATAGGAAATCTTTCCAAATACAGAAATCCTTTGAACAGATTAAACTAAGGATGGATTTTTATAAACCGAAGCATTCCAAAAACTGAAAAATCTGCAAGCCACAGACAGAATCGTCTACCTGATTTTGTGGCGCATGCACCTGTCATTTCCGTTCCTCCACACACACCACTCCGATTTTGCAAAATCCCAATGTTGGATTCTTGCCTTCAGAGATTTTCCCTCATTTTCGCCCCAGCGGAGGTATAGCCATAGCTGGATAGGGAGTAGATGTAATAAACACCTTGGGGTATATACGACAGACCTTATACACACCATGTAGCAAAGGAAACAGAACATGCATGTCTTTGAGGGCGATGTAAGGGCCATACAAATGTAAACCGCTCATGGTTACTGGTCTTTGGCTGCCAGTGTCACCCTTGTTTGGAAGAGAGAGATTCATACCTGTAGGATCGCCGTGTGAAACCACGATCAGGTTTGCGATTGCCCGATTGGCAAGTTGCAACGTTGTAAGCAGGTTATCCTACCCACTGAATGGAGAAACTTGCGTTTAGAAGAGAAGATTTTCAACTGCAAAACGACATGCAGAAGGTCAAAGATGAACGAAGGGGGTGCTGGTGTAGAGATGTCTCCTTCTCCCGTTGGAGATAAGTCTCTGGAGATTTGAAAAACTCGTCCGCTGCCGAATACAGCGTAATGAAGAGAAAGTACCGACGACAACAGACCCCACTGACAATACTCTACCATCGGTTCAAAATTTTGGCTCGTGTTTGTATTAGCGTTCATGGGATTCAAGTCCTATTCACTCCAATCCAAACATAGTAAATGTCATATCATAACATCTAATTCGATACGATACATCCCAAAATGCGTATCCAAACAGGCCCTAGATCAGTTGGTAGAGATTGTAGTGTGTGTAAGTTACCCGGGTTCAATCCCTGGTAGTATTACCTTAAAAAAAAGGTTTGTACGTAAATGTTGATTAGAATTTTCTACAGTGATTTGTTGGGGACATGTTGGTGTGAATGAGGGTCATGGTGGGAACAGAAAGGAAATGCGTCATTAGCTTTGAAAGCACGTCTATGACCCTATTGAAGGAATGAATGTATAGGATTGGCAATTAAAAGCATATTTTAGGTGCAAGGGTATAGATGAATGTGGAAACAAGGGTTTGGTCAATGACTGTGTAGTTGGCTACCTAATATGCGCAACTATTATAAGAATTGAGGGAATATTTCATTTATTTCTGTTTAGGGTTTGCTAGATCATTTAAGATGACTTGGTTTCTAGGTTACACTCGAATTGTTCAATGAAGAATCATGATCATTGCATGAGGTGGAGTGACTCGGGAAATGAGCAAACCGTGTGAATTCAAGGCTGACCAAACTCTGGGAAAGAGTTGCATTTGGAAGGCATCATTGCGTTGAATGATTGCACATTTTATTAGGAAAGTTTGTAGGTGAATGCGTGGATTTTTGGTTTCATTGCATTGGGTAAATTGTGGGATGGTAAAGTTGGAAGGGAATTGGGTGGATGTGTATGTCCCTGGAGAGCGCTTGGCTCTGAGCTATGGATATTGAGGTCAATTGAGTTGTTGTGTTACTACTTACTAGTAATTTGAACGAGTTCTCAAGTTGTCTTAGGAAGGCTGGTGGCTTGCTCAAGTAGTGATCTGGGAGAGTTAGCTATAATTGGTGGCCCAACGGTGTTGACAGAAGTAGATTTGGATTTGTCCAGTGTGGATGGTCAGGGAAAAGTAATTAGAGGTTGGGTTTAAAACATTTATGGCCCGTTTTGGAGCTTGTATTTGGAATGCATTGGAATCCAAATACAATTACCTTGGAATCAAGGTGATTCACAATCCTCAGTTGTGTTTGGCGTAATGCATTGGAATCAAAACCATCTGTTTGGGAGCTTGTATTTGGAATGCTTTAGAATTCTTTCATATATTCACAATACCTGAATTTGATTAACTAAATAATCTTTAACATCCCAAATTATTATGCATGTGTTATGTGACAAAATGATTGTAATAAGCCCATTGAAATATATACCTTGGCAAAAAAATGAGGAAATTACTCGCCTTGGGTGGGCCACAAATGTAAGGATGACAAACGAGTGACTCATCGACGGTTTTTAACCGGCCATTTAGATGTCGAACATTCGAACAGTTCGGATCATTATACTAATGTGATTCTAGTGTTGTAGCCGTTTATTGGATTGTTTTGGGGTATCATCAACGTGCCATGTGTACAATGGATTAGTAGCTTAGCAGCGCCTTTGTTACATGTGCGACTCTCTCGCCTTTAAAAAGGAGCGAAAAAAGGCATTTCACTTGGGTACACCCAAATCACAACAAAAAGGTGAGACTCTAAAACACACCAAAAATGTGTATTTCAAATACCTTTAATTCAATTTACCTCCAATTGCAAACACAAAAACCAGCATGTTGGATTCGAATTACACCCATTTCCTCTCAAATGCAGGCTGCCAACTGACCCCTTAAGAGGTCTAGAATGCAGTTTTCCATGACAAGGGTGTCTAATTGGTGGTAGAGCGCATCTAGTGTTTCTTCGTAGGGTGAGGAAATGCTAGTCATTTAGGTTGGAAGATGGGGCTCACGCATGGGTTGTCGGTCGACATTTGAAGTGCTAGCGTGATGCAATGTTATCGTAGATTTGTTGTGGGCTTGTTATGGGGGAGGGGTGGGAAAATCTGGAAAGGGTCTTTGGAGATTGCTTATTCTGGCGATTTGGTGGTCTATCTTTGGGGGGGGGGGGGGGGGGGGGGGGGTCTGTATAATCGGCATTGGCGTTCAGGAAAGACCTGAAAGGGGGTCGGGTCTCATAATCAAAAAGCATGCAATCCGCCCTAATCAGTAAAGGTTCGGTGAAAGATCTTAAGGAAAAAGAGCCAACCCTTCTATTCCTCTCTTGAGCTTGAGCTTTCGCAAATCTCTGTCTAGCCAACCACTAACGCTTTCCAATGATCCCTTCCCTGTTCCTAATAGGAGTCTCTCATCCTAAGAAGTGATTAGGGAGATTAGTTGTAATATGGTGGGGGTGGGCTTCTTATGTAAAAGTAATTAGTCCTATCAGCCTCTCCCCTTTCTCAAAGTTGTAGAGGCGGGTTGTATTCTTTTTTGGGGGTCTCTCCTCTTTTTTGAGTTGTAGAGCTGGGTTGTATTCTTTTTGCGCCTTTTTTGGGTTCTCTCTCAAAATAATGTTATTGCAGATTTCGGAAATGGATCCATACATGATTTTGCCTTTTCTTGATTTATTGAGACCATTTTAGACATATAATGGAGAAAAAAAGGATGATGACCTAGAGTTTTTAGAATGTGAGGAACAATATGGGTGATACTTTGTGTGCCAATTGGAAACTAGAGGAGAACCATTCTTTTTTATTTTCAAGAAAGAAGAAATATATTTATGTGAGCCTAATGAAAAGGTCAACAATTTGAATGAAGTAATTGAATAAGTGAATTATGATCACTGTAGAACAAGCAAAAGTGATCCAATCAAATTTAGTGTATCAATTGATTTGGCAATAAAGAGAGTAACAGATGGTATAAATGTGTTAAGATAAATAGTTTGATTCAATATTGCCATTAGGCATATAGGAAATATTTGACTACTAGATCAAATGCAAGTTTTAAGTGCTCAATGCATGTGTGTGTGTGTGTGTGTGTGTGTGTGTGTGTGTGTGTGTGTGTGTGTGTGAGGAGAAGTATTATTATTATTAATTTTTACAATAGCACATAATAGAGAACAATATTAAGATTCTTAAAAAGAAAATAAATAATAGAGAACAAAATTTAGATCCTAAGTAAAAAGTAATATGTTAAGTTATTCAAAAGAGAAATGAATCTAGATTTTTGAAAAGATTCAATAACTAAAATCTAGTATCACCTAGAACCAATGAAAGACAAATATTAAAAGAGAGAGGCATGATGATTTTGATTTTTGTTTTTTGTTTGTTTGTTTGTTTGTTTTTTTTTTTTTTTTTTTTTTTTTTTTTTATTTGACAGGATTTGCTGTAAATTCTTGTAAAGAGGTGATCATTGTGTCATACAGGATATCCATTATAAAAGGGGTATTTCTTTAGTTTTATAGGAGAGAGCCCTTTCTTGAGAGAGGTGGGACATTAACTTCCCAATATGCCTCAATGGAGTGATCTTTGAGAAGTATTGGGGTCAAGGGTGTTGGAGGTATTTGGGGCAGGTGAGGGTTTTTAAGGGTTTCTCTTTTTTATTTAGTATTTTTGAAAAGCAGTATTTACAAATTACCCATCCATCTAAAAGAGAAGTCACTTTAATCAGCCATCTAATCATGGCCAAGGAAATGGATAATCTATATTAACTTTAATCGAAAAGGTCCAATCCTTAATCTAGACTATCCATTACATCAATCCCACATTTGAGTTTTTTGGGTTGTGTTTGTTTCTTTGTTTATTAATATTTTTATTATTTTTTTGTGTGTTTTGGTTACTAGTGAGGGATCAAACCCCATATAACTCCCACATACTACACCATCTCTGCCAGCTCAACTAACAAGTCGGAGACCACCTTTTGAAAGGTCCAATAATTAATCTAGACTTTCTCTTGGGAACTTTTGAGTTCCTCCTTTTGGAAGAACTTTTTCTATTGCAACACCAAGTTCCTAGAATTGTTTTGCCGCCGAATACTCCCAAAGGTAAAATCCCAGGCTCTTTAAGTTGTTGGACACCAAACATTCAAAATTAAAAGTTTCCTTAAGACTCAAGGCTACAACTATCATTGGTTTGGACTTGTCAAGTCTTCAGGCTGATTTGCTTTGTATCGAGCTTCGGTTTGCATCAGTGCTTGAGAGTTGGGCTTGTGCCTAATATTGAAGCCCATTTATTTATTAGCCAGCTTGAGTCATGTCTAGAAGACCATTGGTTCGGTTTAGGCCTGGTCTTGCCCAACCTTAATGTGGCCTTTTCAGTGTGGAGGGTGTGTAACATTGTTATCCCTTGTGCACTTAGGAGCTTTAATTTAGTAAAAGTGCCCCGTCTCTTCTCTTAATATTGTATCTTGTGTAGTGTTGTCATGTGTGATTGCACATTCGCATATGCGCACACTGAAGTGGAAATCGCATATTCGCATATGCCACATGTACGAGAATATGCGATCGCATATGCCACATGTGCGAGAATATGCAATCGCATATGCGATGTATGTGATCACACATTCGCCAATGATAAGAAATCTGACCGTTGGTTTTTTTTTTTTTTTTAAATTTTATAATCTTCCTTTTTAGTCTATAAAAAGGCATCCAAAACACTCCTACATGCACTCAAAGTTTAAACTCTCTCTCTATCTCTAGCTCTCTACTCTCCTACACTCTCTCATTCTCTCTTGCATAATTCCAAGGCCCAAGCTCCATGTTTCTTTCGAGTTTGAAGTTTCAATCAAGGGACAAGGATTCAAGATTCAAGAATCAAGAAAGTAAAGCAAACAAGATTCAAGAATGCATCGAAATTGAATTCTCTTTCTAGTTTTTTCCAAGTTCTAAATAATATAATCATATTCACACACCCACCACTCTCTCTTTCTCTCTCTTTCTTTACATTCAAGAGTCAAGAGACTCAAATCGCATATTCAAATTTTTTTTTTCTTTCTTATTTTCCCCCTATTTTTTGATTTTTTAAATTTTTTTTCGAAAAAAATAAAAAAAATCCGATCGCATATGTGCACGGGCATATGCAATCGCACATGATCGTATATGCGATTTGAAAACATTAATCTTGTGTTTTCCTTTGTTTAGTTTGTTTTCAAAGGTATTGGAGCCTGTTATTTAATGGGTACTTCAGGTCTTTTCTTAATAAAATATCTTGTGGGTTCTCTTTGTTTTGTTTGTTTCCCAAGGTATCAGAGCAGGTTATATCTTATCTAGCTAGTTTGTTATTCACCTCTTCTTCTCTGTTATCCAACCTAGTTGAATTGTGGGGCTATAGGTGTGGGACTTGTGTGCCCTGGAAAGCCAATGATAATCATGCATCTTGTGGAATATGTCATTAATGCCATATTTAATGAGTAGGATGCTTTAAATGTTTATATTATCTCTAGGGTTAAAGAGGATTCCTTTGTGTCCATGGGGAATATGAGAGTGGACGGGACAACCATTGGTGTGATGAGAGAGTTATGATTCATGAGTCTCAAGCATCCTAAACTTTCAGGACCACCTTCGCGGGTTTGGGTTACTTGTGATCCTGTTTTGTGGTCATTCCATCTGATGGGAACCACTGACAAGTTGGGTTGGACACTCTACCATCGGTTACCTTGTGCCTTTGCCCTAGCCCATGTGGGAGCATGAGTATTGATTATATTCATAGCTTGTGCTTAGGCTCGGTTGAAAGCTTGCATTAGATGATCGTATTAAGTGTTTAATCTGGGAGGCCTACCATGTCTGGATCATACTGACTTGATCATGTACTAGTGCTGTCCATTCCTTTAGCTTGAGAACGTATTGGGATTTTGAGGTCGTAGTATTGTGTTCTTTAGCTCACCCATGCGAGATTACAATTGTGACTGACGGACAGTGTGATTAGGTGCACACATTTAAGATCATTGTTTGCAGTATCGATAGGTATTGGCTGATATATTGTCTGGTACTATTGGTATCAAGGGCAGCGACACCAAACAATTCAGAAGTTACCAAACTTCCAGGTATCAGTTGATATTTCGGTAAATATCATAATGTATTGTTGAAATATCGATTATTTTCAAAACATCACTGATATAAAATATTGTTGGTATTGAGACAGTGCAAGTCCCTTTTGAAAAATTGAAAAAAATTCTAGGAAATGAAAAAAAAAAAAAAAACCTAATTTCTCTCAAATCTTTTGCTTCTGATCCCTTTCTAAAGAGAGAAAAAAAACCCTTTCTAATTTTTTGGAGAGATGGCAGTTTGGTGTGGAAATCGAGATTGGAGTGTGGGTGGGCTGGAATTGCAAATGGTGAGGGATTAATTTTTTTATTAGTTTGTTTTGTTGCAAATCACTATAACATAGATGAAATCCATGGTTTTATATGGTCAATCATGGATGATTTCAACCTCCGATTTGCGAATTTGGGGATTTTTTTCCCATTTCACCTTTACTTGTAATTGGAGTGGAAAAATCATATTAGAGCGGTTGGAGTTGATCTACAGATTGACAGAAGTTTTTGGAATTTTTGAGAAGGATATTTTCTTAATTCAAATATAAAAATAATTAGAAATATTTTTTTTTTTTCAAAAATTCCAGATTGATAAGCGGTTATTTAAGCCCTAATAATCATGTGCTTACAAGTGTTGGCTGATCTTAATATCAATAATGCTTTGATTCTCGAATTTTGGAAAATTGGGGGATATATGAAAAATTTCCCATTTCATCCTTGTAACTTGCAATTAGAGTGTGGAAAAATGGTGTTAGCATGGCTGGAGGCTGATCTACAAATTGACAGAAGTTTTTTGGAATTTGATTTTTTTTTTTGAATATATATATTTTTTTCTCTTTTTGCTTTTGAATTTGTTGCTTATATTTTCATACATGTCTTCTTAAAATTTATAGTGGTATGAACTGATTTTGAATATGGTTGCGTCACTTCTGTCAAATGGTGCATAGTTTAGGACCCTATGGAAAGGGAACTTATTATGTGAACTTATTTTTTGTGATCTTTTGATTTCTAAGTGTGTAATGATTTATTTTTTAACATCCCCTGAAGTTCCATTGAAAATTCATAACATCTCAATGTTTCCCAAAAACAACTATACATTAGGCGATACATCCGATATTTCCCATGCGATATCGGATATATTTCTGTACCCCATCGATACTGATACTGAAAACACGGTTTAAGATGCAGTTGAAACTACATGTTCCAACATAGGATCCACTATTTTTCCGGAAATGCTTTAGTGGGTCAGATCTTGGTGATTGAACCATCCACATAGTTGTTTTTAGCTTGGACCCAACGCTTAAATAGTCTTTGGATACTTTTCCCAAATGTTTTTATTTGTTCATTTTTTTTTTCACCATTAAAAACTGTTTTATTAACGTGATGGATATGCAATGGTTGAGATCTTATTGTCCATCCCTTGGGGGCTTGCATGGGATTTGTGGGAAAGGATAGATGCTACTGTTAGTGGAGGGATTTGATCAATTTGGATACATGGATAAGCAGGATTTCAGGCTTCCGATGATAAAAGGTAGACCAAAGCCTTTAGGGGTGCATCTTTTGATGATGCACAAACTTAAGGTATGATCTCAATTCTTGGTTTGCATTTTATGAATTTGATTGCATCTACGTGGAGGATCCTTGTTAAGATTCTAAAATTCGGATTTTTTCCCCCTTTGTAAAACCTCACGCTTTAGTGTGTTAAAAAACATTTAACAATTGGAAATATCTCTGCAACTGATCGCTGCTTCTGCATCCCTGGTTTCGGCTACGCCCCATCTCCATTGTAATTTTCCTCCATTTAAATCCTGAATAGCACTCAAGTTGTTACTGTCAATGAGAAGCTCGTCGTTGTTGTAAACATGGTCATTGTCGTTGTTGAGTGGGAGTTGCTGCCCGCCACTACTTTTTTTTACTCCATTTTCATCATGGTTCACTTATTCAATGTCACCATTGACTGTCCATGTAGTCTTTACAATGGAGCTTCACAAGGTTCTTTTGGGAATTCTGAGGGTTGATGTAGATGTGGTCCAGGCACTGCGTGTTGAAGTCGGAGGAGCGGCAGATTATGCCACACATTACCAGTTTACAAACAACCTAGCATTTCGAAAATAAACAAGTTCCAACTTGTTTTTGCTTGCCAGACACAAATAGAAAGAGGTAATGCTTGACTTAACCTGACATTGAGGATTTCAATCGGTATTGGAACCTTCTCCAATGGTTGTTTCTTCCTTCAATGCGTCTTTATCATCCATTGTGGGTATAGTTCACTGACCTGTTATGCAGTATTGCACTCCTCTCCACATCCCCTTATGGGTGTAGTCCCCTCTTAATCATCGTTAATGTAGCTCAGTTACCCGTGTAGTATTGACTTGTGTCTTTGAGAGAATTTTGGATGTGAATGAAGCTTAGGTGGTTTAATGGTTATCGAGTCTATAGCCTCTATTATCTTAATAGAATCAATGAATTTCAAAATCTCAAATACAAAAAGGGGCTCGAGTAAAGCTCAAATATAAAGTTAGGCTCAAAATTGAAGATTTCAAGACTACATAGTTGGCCTTCGCTGTAGTGTTAGTATATTTATTATCTTATGAGTTTAGTCTATTATGAAAATACTAAATGTGAAAGTGGGTTTTTATTCATGTATTAAGGGGCTCAAGTCTTCTAATTCAACGTGAAGAGTGTTATCACCTTGTGCTCTTGGGAGCCCTAATCTGACAAGGATACCAACCCTTTTGTTAATGTAAGTATTTTGTGGGTTTTATTTTTTATTTTTTAGTTTGTTTAACATGGTGGTGTAGATGTGTATCTGGTGGGTCATACCACAGATGAGCCACATTTCAACGGTCACACCAATTGAAGGATCCGAAGGGCTTGTTTGGAACTTAAGTTGCTTAAGATAAGTTACTTATGCACAAGTAACTTATCTTAGTTTCTACTTATTAAGAAGATAAGTATGTTTAGTAAACAACCTACATTTTTTTTTTACACATACCCACACACACTCACGCCATAGTGGGATTTCACCACCTATGGATACTCGAACCCTTGATCGGGTGTTGAAACTCCATAGAGTCTACCACCCGAGCAAGAGTAAAGCAGCTTCTCCTCTCTTTCGTCTCTCCTGTGCCTCTCTTCAGCAACTTGTGAAAGTAGAAAAGCTAAAAAAATTAATTGAAGTAAAAAAGTTACTTGTAACTAATCATAAACCAAACTTATCTGAAGTAAGTTACTAATCTACTTCTGTAAGTAGAAAAAGTAACTTATTAGGTGGTATCCAAACGGGCCCTAAGGGGGCGTTTGGATCTCAAGTTACTTAAGATAAGCTACTAATGCAAGTGATTAACTTACCTTTGAAGAAAAAAAAGTTATTTATAACTAATCATAAACCAAACTTACTTATCTCAAATAAGTTACTTATCTACTGCTCTGCTGCAAGTAGAGAAAGTAACTTATTTGGTGGTATCCAAACATGCCCTAAATGTTGAATTGGTTGACCTTTGGAAGGTTACATGTCCTTTACTTGTCCTTTATTTGTGGGCAATTCCATTTGTTTGATTGCTCATATGGTTCATTTTGCACCATGAGCCATCTATGATAACCAATTAGATGGACAGTCTAGATTATCTCCAACATATCAAAACGAACATGGTTGATCAACAATGTTTGACAGGAAACTCTTGCGCTTTTTGGAAGGTAAGCTCGCTTATATGGTTCATTTTATTATGATTTTGCACCATAATCCATCTATGAATGAGATGGGTGGCCTAGATTATCTTCCAGCACATTCAATTGAACGTGGTCAATAAAAAACGTTCGACCGGAAGCAGTTTTTCTTTCTATTTTTTTTTTTTTTTTTGGAAGATGAGCAGATTTATAACCAAGTGGGCCCAAAACCCAATTAGGACCCAGAAAATGAAATGGGCAGTAACCCAATTACATTCACTAAAGAAGCAAGGGGCACTAAGTTCAAATCAAGCATCTAACGCACCCAAAAATACAAGGTAGTTCCATGGACCTTATGACAGAATAAACGACACTAAGGGTGCATTTGGATTGTAAGTAGTTTTGCTTCTGCTCCTTAATGCCTCAAATAGTTGATTTCTATTTCTTCTCATTCAGTGCATGAGTATGCTTGGTAAAGAACACACTTCATCCTAAAAAGAATCCATAAATTATAACATTCGTTAACAACATCAATTTTGATATGGATCATCCATTACCTGGGGCTATCCATTATATGGGGCCAACCTTTGATGTGGACTATTCATTATGGTTTTTCCACTGTTGATGTGGGGCTATCTATTAAATGGGGCTGAACTTTGATGTGGACTACTCATTATGTTTTGCCATCGTGGCTCTGTCTTCAATGTGAATCATCTATTGTATGCATCCTACCTTTGATTGGACCATCTACCTTGCGACGCCCACCTTCCATCATGTGGGGCCCACCTTGTATGCTGGCTGTCTATCATGTTAGAGATTGCACGTGCATCTTCCATCAGATGGGTCTCACCTTTAATATAGACCATCTATCGTGCGGGCGTCGCCTTGGAAGTCGGCCATTCATCATTAGGGGCTAACCTTTAATTGACTCTTCATTAGGTGGGGGCAACTTTGATGTGGGTCATCCATTATGAGGTGCCCATAATCGATATTAACGTGGGGCCTACCTTCAATGTCCACCGCCCATCATGTCGAGCCCACCTATGATGTGGACCATCCATTGTGTGTGCCTCACCTTTAATGTGGGCTGTCCCTCATGCAGGCCACCTTTGATATGGACTGTCCATCATGTAGGACCCATCTTGATATTGGTTGCCCATCATGTGGAGTCCAGGTTAGATTCCCCCTTCCCTCTCCCTCTCTTTTCCTCCGTCAAGAGCAAGGTTTAAGTGGCATTTTACAAGTTAACTTTTGTCACATAAGTAGCTTATCAACGCGATTACAAACACTCTAAAATGGCAACAGATAGGACCTATTTAAAAAGGTAAAAATCATTAAGAAGAGGTAAGAGATGCCTCATTCGTAAAAAATAAAATAAAATAACTTTGAGGGCTACTCGTCTATTTGGCTGGTATTACGTGACTCCAAATGCATTTTGAAAGTGATTAGTTGGCCAAACAAATCTTCAAAATTGATTGGCATGTCATGGTTAGTGACTGAGGTATGCACATGGTTATATTCCTAGCCTAATCCATTTAGTATTTGATTTCGTAAATCATACTTCGACATAGGTTGTTGTTGTTCGACAACTTCAAGGGGATCGGCTAGACTTTTCTTTTTGTTTAAATATTTAGTGATAGACAGTGTTCGAATTATCTCCGATATTATCGAAATATCTTCGATATAATCTTTATATCCAGTTCTGCGATACTGATAACACCGGTAGCAATACCGATAATGTTGATAGTATAGAAATTCCAGGTATTAGTAGTGTATCGCTAAGTATCGCCAATGTACCAATATAGCTAATGTAATCACCAATATTTTTAACTATTTAAATTCTAGGTGTTGCTTATATTGTCAATGCATCAATATTGCCAATGTATCACCAATATTTTCGACCATGTAAATTCTAAGTAATGCTTGTATCATAAATGTATTGACGATATTTCAATAACATTGCTAACGTATTGATATCATCAATTTTTTGTTTATTAAAAAAAGTTAATTTTAATTTTTTTTTTTTTTTTGAAATTTATGGGCACGTGGTTATATATAGTGTTCAGTTTGTCATTGATAATATTGATAATATCTCGCAACATGCGTGATATTGAGACCATATTCTTTCATTTTTTTTGAAATTGTTGATGATTTTTTGGTGAAATATCATATGTTGTTGATCTTTTTTAATATTGACAGATGTTTGGATGGAATGTTGGATGGCTAAATAGGCTAGATGGGATGATTGGACTGATTTCTTACAACAGCGCATGCTTTTAAGCCCCAATCAAATGAAAATTTGTTTATGTATTTTTTTTTGTAATTTTTTTAAAATTCTAAATATGTAAATATATACATTTTAACGTTTCTTAAAGTTTCACTAAAAATTCTACTGTTTGGCTCATATTTCCCCTCATTTCTAGTTATTAGCGACATTATCGACGATTTTAA
Organism: Magnolia kwangsiensis; assembly: GCA_037074715.1. Taxonomy (NCBI): domain Eukaryota; kingdom Viridiplantae; phylum Streptophyta; class Magnoliopsida; order Magnoliales; family Magnoliaceae; genus Magnolia; species Magnolia kwangsiensis. The sequence goes on from CM073577.1 coordinate 27,110,986, forward strand.
TATTGTTTCTGTATCCCTGGCCAGCCAAACTTGTATCAGTATCAATACTTCGAACAATGGTGGTAGAGAGAGTACCATTTTTCAGAGTTTGAAACTGATTCTTTAGTTGTACGAAGCAAGACCGAGATTGAATTAAATGGAGTCGTTCTAGGCAATCTTAATACTTCTTGAGACCTGTGCAAGCCGACCATTTGTTGAAGGATTGAGGATGTTAAAGTGGCCTTGATCCATAACAAGACTAATAAGTCTTCTTCCATGTACCTCTCATTTTCTGGATTGACAGTGGAGATAATAGCCTTCTTCTTGTCTTGAATGAATTGCTTGGGACATTTATGAGTGCCTCGACGTACTTGAGTAACTTGGTGCAAAAGATGGGAATGAACTGATTTTTCTATAGTAAATAATTGTCTCAATCTAGTTTGATCGAGACTAAGATGGTGACATTAGGGGCTCCAAATAGATGAGGAAGAGAGGTTGAAGAAGCCATTAATTTTTTTTTAAAAAAAGATTACCTTGGTTTCCCTAATGCAATAGCTTTGATATTATAAAAATGATTGTTACTATGAGTGTAAGATGTTGCATAGGTACATGTGACGCAGGGAGAGACATGATGAGGTTGATCACCGTCTTGCTTGGGATATCTACTTCGAATCCATGAAGCTCTTTGGATTCCTCACAGAGCTTCCTCGAATTCACGAGGGATAAAAGTATAAATAATTTCTAATAAATTCAAAAAAATTGATTAATTATAAAAAATGAAATTACAATCCTTTAAATAATGAGTCCAAACGTTTTAGACTCGAACTCCAACTCAAACACCCTAAAAATGTGACTTACCATAAATAGTAAACTTGCTATTTATAAACTGTCTTCATTTCTACTAGACTTCATGATTTTCGGCCAAAAATAGTGTCTAATTGTCCAAGCCCGTTATTCTCCCAACTCTTCTAAGCCCTTTTCATGTTGGGGAGACGACCCGGATCATTTCTGCCAAATACAACTGTTTTAAGATTCAGAGAACCCGGATCATTTCTGCCTTTGATCGGGCCTTCTTAGGTCTATCATTGCCGGCCGGTGACCTACTCTACATCAATGTGCTGAGTTCATTTCTTTAAATAAGGAGGGTTTTCCAAGCAACTGCTGTCCTTTAGGGCCATTAAATTATAATTGCCCAATTTTTAAATATCTAATTTAACCAGCTTATGCTGTGCAAATACTGAAAAATATCCGCATCATTGGAAAAAGATAGTTAAAGCATGAGAAGACATATTTAAGTTATAAAAAGACATATCTACCCTCACTCCCTTTGGTATTTGCAGTTATACCTTATTATAAGGAAGTGGGTGAGCAAAAGATTTGATGGGGCCCACCTTTATCTACTTATGTGATCAACACTGTCCATCCATTTTGACAACTCATTTTAGGCCATTAGCCCAAAAAATGAGTAAAGTACGAATCACATGTGGACCCTACCACACAAAAAAGTGGTGATTGAATGCCCACCATTATCAACTTCTTGGGGGCTAGTAAAAGTTTTGGATCAAACTGATATTTATGTTTTCCCTTCATCTAGGTCTGTGTGACCTTATGAGTAGGTTGGATGACAAGTAAACATCATTGTGGGCCTTAGGAAGTTTTTAATGGTGCATATTCAATGACCATTGTTTCCCCTCATGTGGTCCATTTGAGTTTTGGATCTGCTTCATTTTTTTGTTGCATGTCCTAAAATGAGCTCACAAAATGAATGGACAGGGTGGATTTCTCAAACATTATGGTAGCCCCATCTAACATCCTTATTGCAGAAGCTTCTTGCAAAAGCCTTTGGCAAGATATCCGTGTCAATTGTTTCTTATTAGCACACGTCCGAAGACAAGCTCACAAAACACTGTTGAATAGATTGGATACAACATATATAACACAACTTTTATTGTGTAGAGCTTGTCTAAGCCCACCATTTATGTATTAGACCCACACCGTCCATCAAAATTTCCAAGAGCATGAGTCTAAAAATGAGATAAATTTAAAGCTTAATTAGACCATGCCACTAAAAGTAGTAGGGATTGAACAAACTACCGCTGAAACTTTCGTTGAACCAACCGTGAGGTTGATTATCCATGCAATCTGTTTATACCTGGATTAAGGTGAAACACAAATACAAGCTTTATCAGATCCTTCTGTGGCCCCAAGAAGTTTTCAACAGCAGGAGTCTAATTCCTAATGTTCCCTTTGGTGTGGTCCACTTGATATATGGATCCACCTCTTTTTGGGCTCATCCGAAAAAATTGGATGCAAGGTGTGACCTAAGAAATAGATCATGGTGGAGACATGTAAATTTCGCGTCACTTGCTGAACAACACATTACAAAAAGAGAGAAGAAAACCAAGTGTTGGCATGTGAAACATCCATAGGCCCTATCATGATGTGTTTGTTAGATCTACACCATCCATCCATTTTTCCATATCATTTTAGGATATGAGACCAAAAATGAGGTGGATCCCAATCTCAAGTGGGCCACACACAGAAACAGTAGAAATTGGATGCCTACTATTAAACACTTTTTAGGGCCACATAATCCTGTGATCAAGCTGATATTTGTGTTTTCCTTTCATCCAGGTCATGATATTTGTGTTTTCCTTCATCCAGGTCCATGTGACCTTACGGAGAGGTTAGATGGCAAATAAACCTTACAGTGGACTTTCAAAAGTTTTCAATGGTAGATGTTCAATCCCTACTGCTTTTGTGGTATGATCCATTTGAGCTGTGGATGTGCAAGTCATTGGGCAGATTGATAAATGGTGTTTATCTAACACAAATTATGGTGGGGCAGAGAAGTTTCATGCGTGAAAAATGGTGTAGTGTAGTGCGACAAGTTACTGGAGAGAAAATGCGTGCGTTTTGGGAGCTGGTGTTGTCTGCAGTGACATTGACGAATGAGAAGTGATGACACTAAGTTTTAGTGTGCCCTCGATGCTAGCAAATTTCTTCGTGTCTGTCCCTGGAGATGTGTAGGGGTCATGGAGATGTCCTTCACAAATCTACTATCTATTTGTTTTGGAAGACCAAAATAGAATAGGATTTTAAAAATCAGGAAGATCCAAAACTCATGTGGGCTATTTCACACGAAAGAGTGAGGATTGGACGCTTGATTGTGACAAAAGTTTTGTATCTGTATGATATTTTTTTCCTATAGTTTATCTGCATGGTAATAGTTCTATCATCGGTTTGGATGGCACATAAACATTATGGGGTCAGCTCCAGGATGTTGTTGGTGTGGCCCACATGAGTCTTGGATCTACCTGATTTTTAGAAACTTATCCAATTATGGTCTTTAAAAACATATGGATGGAGTGGATTTGTCATAGACATCTCTATAGGCCCCACACAGCCACTGCAATCCGCTCCTACCTTCAACACAAACGATTTGTACTCTTGGTAAAAGAGCTGGTTCACTTTACTTTAACTTAAGAGGGCAATTTTATAATTTTTGAAAATAAAAAGTTTTAAATGGTTGACTTTACTGCGACGGCAGTTTTATAATTTTTGAAAATATAACGGTGCACATCATAGGCTTGTTAATTCAAATATTTTAAAATTAGGCCATTATACGTTGATGGCCCCAAGGCGGGCGATTACATGGAAAAACCTCTTAAATAAAAGATACATGGAGTATTACACAGCTTGCTATAGTTAATTAAAATTTTAAGATAACTAATTTACAGGTTGTAAACAAACTTAAAACATCAAAGATTCAAAATTATTTGAACAATTGCTGTTTTAGGATAGTGAAATCAAGCCAGCGTTACTTTTGGAAAATCGATCAGAGATTATGATGGATTGGGTATGCTTACAAATGCCTTTGATAAACAGTTAGATGTTTACGCACGTGTAGAAGTGTGTGGACTTAACAAACTAAAGATCATATCTGAAACTAATATGTATATATTTGGTAGATAATGGATATTTAATGGATGAATGAAAAGAAAATTACTCAATAATTCAAACTCAACAAATAGTTGTGCATTAATCAAAAGATGGTTTACAAAATTTTGTTTGGGGGTCATGGCGCCTATATATGGGTATGGCACATGCATTGATGCATGTAGAGAGAGTTGGAGGGAGAGGTTGCAAGGTGAGAGCGGAGAGAATTTGTGGGCTGTGTAAAGCAGGTGTGGGCATAGACAATGGGATGCTGGCGATTTTGTAAAGACAGAAGCATTACTTTTTTAATCCAGATTTTAGATTTTTTGAGATCTCTATTTATATATCATATTCCAAAAATATACAAACCAAGGGCAAAGATCTTACCTTGAATTTGTCTCCCTTTGATCCTGTGATGAATGTCGATGCTGATTTTTCAATGTAGGATATCTCCCACAATTATTTTCTCTCTCTTTCTCTTTTCCTTTAGTGCTTCTCACCTTAGTGGACTTTGGTATACCTTATATCATTAAAAGTTTATAATCCTACCTATTCCTCCCATCTAAATTAACCAAAATCCCTTGATTGAACGGGGGTACACCTTTGGTCATAATCTCAAGCAAGCCTAAGTGATAGACTTTAAGATCTTAACAACAAGATATTCATCTAATTTTATAAAATCATTTTAACAGATAAAAGTGTTGAGATATGAACCCATATCTGGGGGCCGCATGACCGGTCATGGCCCCTGCTCGACCGCTCGTGGGGTCCGCTCGACTGGTCGTGAGCAGTCGTAGACTAGCTCGACTCAAAGTCCAACAAGCATAAGATTTTTGGTTCTAAGGTGCTCGACCGGTCGTGGGGTCCGCTTGACTGGTCGTGCAGTCTACTCGACCGGTCATGGTTATGTAGATTCATTTCTGAATTTGATGCGGACTGCGGATTTTTGAGTCGGCTTTCGCAAGGGTGCGAAAGGAAAGTTGCCTAAACTATATATAGGTGTCCCTAGGGCTTTTTCTTGTGGATTGAAAATTATCGGGAAATAATTCTAAGGTGTTGGCAAAGAGTTTTCTCTGTACTTCAAAGGGAGAGGTTAATATATTGCCTTGTAATTTTTATTTTTTTTCATAGTGAAAGTTTGCATCTGTGGTTTTTTACCCTATTTTGGGTTTTTTCCATGTATATATTGTCTTGTGGTTTGTTTGGATTGCTTTGATCTGTTTCTAGTTTATATTTCTTCCTATTTATCGTTTGTGGGTGAGATCGGAGATTGGATCCGTGGTTCACTGCTTAGATGTGCTGCGCAATAACTGGTATTAAAGCTGTTGATTTAGTTTTATTGAAAGCGATAACGGAAGAAGGGAAAACTAGAATTGAGAAATTTGATGGTTCAAACTTTCCGTTCTAGAAGATGCAGATGGAGGATTGTCTGTATCAGAAGGACCTTTATATTCCTCTAGAAGGAAAAGAGAAGAAATCAGAAAAGATGACAGATGATGAATGAATTTTACTGGATAGGAAGGCTTTAAGAATGATCCGATTCTCTTTGTCTAAGAGTGTCGCCTTTAACATATCCAAGATGAAAACTACAAAAGAATTAATGGAAGCTTTAGCCACCATGTATGAAAAACCCTCAGCGTCCAACAAGGTTCATCTTATGAAACAGCTATTCAACATGAAGATGTCAAATGGTGGGAGCGTGGCTGAACATCTAAACGAGTTCAATACAGTCACGAGCCAGTTGGAATCCGTTGACATTATTTTTGAGGATGAGGTCAGGGCCTTATTGATCTTGTCCAGTTTCCCAGATAGTTGGGATGGTTTGGTGATTTCTATGAGCAATTCTTTAGGGTCGACAAAGCTGAAATTTGATGATGTGGCCGGTCTAATTCTCAGCAAAGAATCTAGAAGAAAGACATCAGGAGTTTTAGGGGATTCAGGGAATCCTCTAAATGTTGAAGGAAGAGGAAGATCGCTGAACAAATGAGGCAATAAACACAGGCGTTCTAAGTCAAGGAAGAAGTCTAAGGGATCGAAAGACAAAAATGGGTGTTGACATTGCGGCAAGAAGAGGCACATGAAACATGATTGCAGGGCGTTTAAGAAATAAGAAGAAAGCTCTCAAGATGGGAAGGATTCAGTGAATCTATCTAAGGAGAGTGACACAAAGGCATTGATCTTGTCTCTTGATGTGAGGAATGAGTCTTCGGTTATAGACTCGAGTGCTTGATTTCATGCCACTTCGTGTGAGGAAGTTCTGCGTAACTATATATCAGGTGACTTCAGGAGTCTACCTAGGGGATGATGAGACATGCAGTTGTTAGAAAGAGAGACGTTCATATAAATCAGAAAGATGGAACGACATTAAAATTGAAGGATGTTAGACATGTACCGAGTTTAAGAAAGAATTTGATCTCAGTGGGACAGTTGGCCGATACAGGTTATGTAACAACATTCACCAGTGATTCCTGAAAGATCACAAAAGGTGACTTGGTGATATCTTGAGGCAAAAAGGAAGGTACTTTGTACTTGACTTTAGGATCGTATAGTTCACTCGCAGTCACATCAATTGGAGTGAATGGGCAGTTATGGTATCAGAGGTTGGGACATATGAGTGAGAAATGGATGAAAGTGCTATTGTCAAAAGGGAAGCTACAAGGGCTGAAGTCTATTCACTTGGAATTTTACGAGGACTGTGTGCATGACAAGCAGAAGAGAGTAAGTTTCAAGAAGACAGGACGCGCTCCAAAGATACATCTATTGGATCTTGTACACACTGATGTGTGGGGACCGACACAGGTATTATCACTTGGTGGCTCACGTTATTTTATTTCTTTTATTAATGATGCTAGTAGAAAACAGTGGGTCTATTTCTTAAAGCATAAATCTGATGTATTTGATGTATTTAAGAAGTGAAAAGTTATAGTAGAAAACGAGACAGGTAAAATAGTAAAATGTTTCAGATATGATAATGAGGGAGGGTACTGTGATAAGAGGTTTGAAGAGTATTATGCAACAAATAAAATTTAAAATTAAAAAATGATTCTAGGGACACTATAACAGAATGGTGTGGCTGAGCGCATTAACAGGAACATTCTTGAGCACACCAGGAGCATGAGGTTACATGCAGGGTTGCCCAAGACCTTTTGGACAGATGTTATGAATACTGCTGCATATCTCATCAATAGAAGTCCCTTAGCACCATTGGATGGTGGGCTACCAGAAGAAGAGTGAACTGGAAGAAGTGAACATTGCACATCTCAGAGTGTTCGGTTGCAGTTCATATGTTCATATTGATGTAGAGTACAGAAATAAGTTGGATGCGAGTCCAAGAGGTACACATTTATAGGCTATGGGCAACATGATTTTGGCTACAGGTTTTGAGATGCAGAAAATAGGAAAATCATCAGAAGCAAGGGCGTAGACTTCAATGAAAAAGTAATGCATAAGGACAGTGTGCAAGAAAATAAGGCCAAAGAAAAAGAATTCGTATAGTTAGAAGAGTTATCGGACATGGGTATCACGGTGCCACAGGATGATCCTGCACAAGAGCATTATGAGGCAGAGTCATAGACACCATTTGTGAGGAGGTCTACTTGGGAGAGGAGACTCACGGTCTGATACTCACCCTCCTTACATTATCTGTTGTTGACAGATAATGGTAAACCAAAGTGTTTTGAAGAGGCATTACAGTTAGATACACGGATTAAGTGGGAGCAGACCATGGATGATGAGATGGACTCTCTTGAGTCTAATCGTACATGGGAGCTAATCACTCTACCTAAGGATAAGAAAGCTCTTCATAACAAGTGAGTTTACAGACTGAAGGAGGAACACGATGGTTCGAAACGGTATAAGGTGACACTGGTTGTTAAAGGGTTCGATTATGGACTGAAAATGTTTACAATTCGTATAGTCTTAAGTATAGTGGCTACAGAGGACTTACATCTAGAGCAGCTAGATGTTAAGACAACCTTTCTTCATGGGGACCTTGAAGAAGAGATATACATGCATCGGCCGACAGGATATGTGACACCAGAAAAGGAGAACAAGTTATGTAGACTGAAGAAGAGTTTATATGGCTTAAAGTAGGCCCCGAGATAGTGGTACAAGAAGTTTGACAGTTTCATTTCGGAAAACAGTTTTAGGAGATGTCATGTAGACCACTGTTGTTACTTGAAGAAGTTTGATACGTCGTACATCATCCTTCTTTTGTACGTTGATGATATGCTTGTAGCTGGTTCAAATATGAAAGACATCTCAGATTTTAAAAGACAACTGTCTAGAGAATTTGTCATGAAGGATTTAGGAGTTGCAAAAAAAATCCTAGGCATGAGGATAAAGGGCAACAGGAAAAATAAGAAACTGATTTTATCACAGGTAGAGTACATATCCAAGGTACTTGATCGATTCAATATGGGGGGTGCTAAGCTGGTTAGCACTCCATTAGCCAACCATTTCAAGCTATCTAAGGAGCAAGGTGTAAAGACGTAAGAGAAATGAGACTACATGGCTAAGTCCCATACGTGTCAGCTATTGGGAGTCTCATGTATGCTATGGTGAGCACGAGGCCAAACATTGCTTAAGCAGTGAGAGTAGTTAGCAGGTTTATGAACAATCCCGGGAAGGAATATTAGGAATCTGTGAAGTGGATCCTTAGATACCTGGTAGGTACCAAGGATGTAGGGGTGTGCTATGGTGGATCGAAAATTAAGCTACAAGGCTACATAAATTCAGATTTGGCAGGAGATATCGACAGCAGAAGAAGCACTACAAGTTATGTCTTTACTCTAGGAGTGCTGCAGTCAGTTGGGTCTCTCAGTTACGGAAGATAGTATCTATCAGTACGACAGAAGCAGAATATGTTGCGGCTATTGAAGCATGTAAGGAGATGGTGTGGTGTAAGGTTTCATAGAAGAGTTGGGTAAGAAGCAAGCAGATTGCAAGCTGTACAGTGACAATCAGAGTGTAATACACTTGATTAAGAATTCAGCCTTTCATTCATGGACCAAGCATATTACTATCAGATATCACTTCATACGTTCGTTACTAGAAGATGTATTGATTGCTCTGGAGAAGATTCATATAAGTGAGAATCCTGTAGATACGTCGACCAAGGTGGTCACATGGGAGAAGTTGAAGCTCTGTTCAACTTTGATTAGTCTTTAGGCTTGAAGATGGGGAGGTGGTGTACTCCGGATGTAGAAGATGAAGGTTTATGGCGATGTGTCTCCAAGTGAGAGATTGTTGAGATATGGAGCCACATCTGGGGGCTGCACGACCGGTCGTGACCCTTGCTCGACCGGTTGTGGGGTTCGCTCGACTGGTCATGAGCAACTGTAGACGGGCTCGACTCAAAGTCAAGCAAGTATCAGATTTTTGGTTCCGAGGTGGTCAACTAGTTGTGCAATCTACTCGACCGGTTGTAGTTACGTAGATTCGTTTCTGAATTTGATGTGGACTGCAAATTTTTAAGTCGACCTTCTCAAGTATGTGAAAGAGAAGTTACCTAAACTATATATAGGTGTCCTTAGGGCTTTTTCTTGTGGATTAGAAATTATTGAGAAATAATTCTAAGGTGTTGGCAAAGGGTTTTCTTTGTACTTACAAGGGAGAGGTTAGTATATTGCCTTATAATCTTTGTTTTTCTTCATAGTGGAAGTTTGCATCCATGATTTTTTACCCTAGTTTGGGTTTTTTTCCACGTATATCTTTTCTTGTAGTTTGTTTGGATTTCTTTGATTTGTTTCTAGTTTATATTTCTTCCTGTTTATCATTTGTGGATGAGACCGGAGATTGGATTCTTGGTTCACTGCATTGTTGGGCATGCTGCGCAACGAAAAGAATCAATGGTAAAAATCCTTCGACATAATATGCGAAATCTTTTAAATGTCGGGCCCAACTACAAAACCACTTGATGGGTGGTTCGATCACTAAGATCTAGGCTCCTAAAGAGTTTTTGGGTGAACCAATGGATTCCATGTTGGTGTATATAGGCTTTAGTTGCATCCTAATGCATGCGCTCAACCACATCTATATGTTAAATACTAATATAACCTCGCAAGGTACGTTAAAGCACGCGACATTACGACCATGAAGTCCCAAAATGACTTTAGATCGAAAGATTGGTTAAAATTAGTACATGATCAATCCAATCCAATATTATGAGTCTTTTGGATAGAGACTATGAGATGCTAATGTGTAATTAGGCTTAAACACAATAACCTGCTAGCATATATGGGATGACTACTAAACATGACTATGGGATGCCCAATCTCATTACAATGGTCATGGACATTTATGGTGGAGATCCATGAACAATTTAGAAGCATACTAACCCCCTTAGCCATCCCCCACCAAGCGGGGGGGGGGGGGGGGGGGGGGGGGGGGGGGGGGGGGAGAGAGAGAGAGAGAGAGAGAAGCCCAGCTCTAGCCTTAATACTAGCCTCTTGAGTCAATCTAAGTTTAATCTAAGCCACTCGATATGATCCTTGAGACACTACCATCCATCCAACTATCTTCAATCAAGCTTCATCTATCTCATGACATTTGCATAGCATAACATCCAACACACTTTGTATCAAATTGGCTCGGAAGTATGCTCTAAGGCTTGTTGATTTAATTGGACCTACCCAACAGAAAACCTACCAATTACTTCACATTTTGTCATAAGCATTGCACGCATTTATATACGAGAACTGAATCCTCACTCTCAAGAATAGTCAAGATATTGTGAAGTAGAGACCGTACATCTGTATGGGCAGAATGGATGCCTAACACCTTTCCCCTATGTAACTGTGGTCCCTTACTTAGAATCTCTGATCACAGAACCAAGGAGTCATCTTAGGGCATGAAATCTTTGAATCCCTACCCTAATATTTTTATAGGGTCTAATCGACTGTAGAAATGAAAAAATTGGCAAGTAGCAACTTTGGTCAAACATAATAAATCAATCATTAGTGTAAAAGCCCTCGAAAGAGGCAATCTATGGAGTAAATTGACCATCGAGTTGAATCTGGCTCGGGATTCCAACGTCCACAGAATGACGACTCTGCTGGAGACTTGTTAACCACACCAGTTGCGACCCAACTCAAAAAATAGGATATTTTCCATACATGAGGGTCAGTAGTTCTCGAGCATTTGCATATGTATTAATTAAAAAAAATAAAAAAATCTAAAATCCCAAAATCATTGTGCCTTTGGGAGCTAAGCGCTCCTGGAAAAACCTCTCATTCCGTAACATCATTCAAACTAGGTTCAGACCACCATGGCCAACCATGAGGAAGAAATCTAACCCCTCCATGCACTTGATATCACAGAAGCTCAGCCTGCACGATCACAACAGGCAGAAGTTATGCCGATCATTCAAGAATTGGTGCAGGGACTCAAAATGATGCAGGAGATGTTCCTGCAATTCATGCAAGTACAAGCCACTGCAACTAACCAAGTTGGTCCATCTTAACATTGACCAGCTCCAAGGTTCTTTCCAACCTCCAATTCCAACTAGGCGTAGTCGCCGAAATTTGCATAGGATAATCAACACCAGTCAATATAGCCCTCGACCATAGGGGACCTTTTTTCAATTCTCTCCCGCAATTGGGAGTCAATTGTAGAACAATCCCACAATCGAAATTCTCAGTCAATTTCCAACCAACCTTGCAGCTAGGATTTCAGATCAATTCTCAGTAGATCTTACAGTCAGGATCCCCAGTCAATTTCTAGCACATCTCGTAGTTGGAATTCAATTTCAAGAAGAAATGGCTTCCCTGACAGAAAGCCTAGGACTAGCACTGGTGAATGCCCACAATGGGGGTTAGTCTCAAGTCCTCTAAAACAAGCACGTAGTGACGAATACCCAATAAGGGGGTCACTTTCTAGCTTCTCAGCCTCCCCCGACTGGGAGTGTCTTTCAATTCTAGCAATTTTCCATAGCCAGGAACACAATTACATTGCAACAAGCTCTCCCTAATGGGAGCCATAGGGTCAAAGAAATTGACCACTATGCCGAAGAAGCAGAACGAGCTCAGTAGTGAGAGATGCCAGTTTCTCAAACAAGCCAAATAGAAATGGAGGAGTTACGGGAGTAACTCCAAGCCATGCAAAACCCGCTTCAACGACAATAGGGGGTTTACCTCCCTTCAACAAAGTTCAGGGACCTGCATCCCTTCCTAGATGCATGGGTACCTTAAAACTTTGAGGTTTCAAGGTTCAAGAGATACAATGGCAGCAACTGTCCTACAACCCATCTTAAGGCTTTTTTGGAGAGTTGAATGTCGTGTCAGGGAATGATGAAGCCCTCATCCTCTTATTCTAAAAATCTTCAAAGGGAGATGCTCTAGATTAGTACACATTAGTAGATTATCACCATATGAAGACTTGGGAACAACATTCCCAGGCCTTCGTCGATCGATTCACGTACAATCTCAACATGACACTAAGGAGGGCAGATTTGGTAGCCTTAAGGCAGAAAAGCACAATACCAGAAAAAGGGGCAAAGGCTACGGATAAAATTCGTAGCCTTAGACCTATGGCTACGGTTCTAGTCCGTAGCACGACCGTAGTTGTAGGTGCCATAACAATAGGTTTGGAACCTATAGCTACGGATTTAATCCGTAGCTATAGGTTACAATAGCTACGGATATAATCCAAGTCATAAACATTTATTGTATAGATATATTTTAGGAGTGTTTAATCTTACATTCTACTGCTGAAGATCATATATATCTATAATGAAATTTTATTGCTTAGATGACATGGGCCGAGCATGTCCAAGTCATTGTCATTAAGACTGGCAAGCTCTGTTCATAGATGTGCTATGGTTGATGCAGTAGAGTAACTCCCTGTTCACTATCAGTTTCTCAAGTCTTTCTAACATTATGCTAAGGAATCAAATCCTTTTAATGTGAGGTGCATCATCATCATATCAAACTTAAATTAATTGAAGGAAAAATGCCAGTCATATACTTATATTTGCAATATAGTTACAGTTATCTTGAGACATAATTTTCATGACTTTTTCTTCAAAAAAAAAAACCTTATCTCAACTGCATGTAATCTAAGTAGCCATAACCAATTTTTCTAGTAAGAGTAGGAATCCCAAAGCAAAGTAATTTTCTCATGGCCTAAGCCAAACTCAGCCTTAACCACAGAGAAATACAACCAACTAAGTGAGGAAACCAAAGAGCCATGCATATGAGCCAAGAGTATGTGGCATTGCAAAGCTCATAAAGGAGGAAACCAAAGAGCCTAATGCCATTATTATTTTCTTTCTCAAATAGAATACCCATGATTGATCATTGTGGAGGGTTGTGACAAGATGATTGTGGTAAAAAAACTAATATCGGAACCCGCACATCCTGACAAGGAGGCTTCGTTTTCTTGCTGAACTCATATTCCTTTTATGTTGCGCAGATCATCGTTTAATCTATATAACATATATTATAATATTCTTTTGAATTAGTTTCAGAAAGCTAAAAGTTTTTTCACCATAAGCAACAACAAAGGCCTTGTTTCACATGTCATTTACATCTCTGCATAATAATAAAAAAAAATCCAAAATTCAGAGGATAGAAGAGACGAAATGAAGGGCGAAAGGAGACATTTAATTGTTGTATAAAAGGTGCCAGACAAGGTGAGGAAGATTACACTTGTTGTTTAAACAGTGACATTGTATCATGGTTGCTTCCACATTCCGACTCTTCCTTCCAATCATAGAGCCTCCGAGTCTTCTATCGCATTCATTTAGTGGTGAGAAAGCATAAAAAACACATACGTGTGCTCCATATATTGAAATAGGAAGCATTAAAGAGATACCGCCAATGAATGAGCTATTAGTGCCGAAGGGTATAACTTTTTGTAGAACATGACTTGCCATTCACATATAGAGTACAAAATGGGTCGGCCAACTTTTCATAATGTAGAACTCATCCTTGCATACCTGCATGATGTGATGGATATGCATGGCAATGTGATATTTACTGATTGAAATGGAACAATTCAGTCAAACCCATTTCTTTAAAAAGGAATTTAAAATGTTTTAAATATCCCAATAAACTTCACTTGTTTGACTTCCTATTTTGTTCATACTTGAGGATTTTTCTAAACTTGAACACCAGTAAGGAAAACTGCATTAACATGAGCTCCCAGAGAAAGTTGCCAGTTATTTTACAATTACTAGTATTGACAGCATTTTTTGCACAATAAACTGTGAACCAACTTCCCAGGAACTGTGGGCCAACAACAAGATAGTATTATTAGTTTGAGTATTAATAAGAAAATCGAGTATGTGAACATACATGCCATGTTACGTGTGTACAGAAGTTCTACATGGGACATGGAACTTAGTCATGCCAACTTCTAAAAAGAAAGTTCTCAGTTATGGCTGTGTTGATGTACACTTTATGTTATTTTTAACAGGTTTGAAAAGTAGAGTATGAGCAATTTCATAAATGTCTAAAAACTAAGGTAGAAAATAAAACAAACTTTTGACAATAATTAATTAATTCAAAGGTATATAGTCTGCATGATGGAAAAGAATGCAAGTGAATGAGAAAAAGAACATAACACAAAAGGCCCTTGCCCATCTACATGGCTGCTAGTTAAGAATATGTAAGATCTTACAATCAAATATTTTCCAAATGTGGGATACCATCTTTTGTTTTGGATGGGATCAATGGGCACAACAAGAGAATCGAAAAAATAAAAGATATTATATTTTATTGATCAACGAAGAGCAATAATAAAAGTAATGAGCAACTTAAAATTGAAACTGCAACCATTTTTGGATTGTGTAGCATACTACCATTGATGTAGTGTCTTTAAAGTACCAATACCCAACTGTCAAATCCACATCAATACATGATTAATCTAAAAAGAAAAAAAAGAAAAAGAGAAAAAGAAGCTTTCCTATCTAATTACTCACTAGCTTGGTGTGCCGTAAAGGTAATGGTGGCAACCGTTACACATTAGGGGATCATAATAGCTGTTATGAAAAAAAAATAAGAAGACCCATTATGGGACATATACAAGTTTTTTGGTTTTTTTACTATTAAAAAGAGAGAGAAGGCGGGGGGGGTAGAGGAACTAAGGAAAATTTTACTCCAAAGATTCAAAGTCTTAATGTTGTGAAGTGACCTATAGTTGATCATGATATTATGAAAATAGATTTTTTTTTTTTTAGACATTTCAATTTTAAAAATAAATAAATGAATTGCTAATGGAAGTGAGCTTACCACAGTGGGCCATTTACAATGACCTTCTTTCGTTCTGTAATGTAGATACTCACATTCTTCTTGTGACCACAAACATGCAATAAAGAACAATTCTAAGAGATGGTGCTTGCATGGGCATTGATATGTATTAGTTCTAGTGATTTATTATAGACAGATTCTGCAACCTAATGTCGTCAAGTATAAAAGATCAATAAAAATCTACAAACATATACTAATAGTAGGCTTAAAAACCCACAACATGATGAAGAAAAAAATGTCGAGGAATTCGTGTATTATATACACCCTTAAGGAAGGGCATCGTGGAATCTTTCGAAAAAAGGGAAGCAAATGGTGGAGCAAAATAATTTCCATGGTACAAAAATGTACCAAATGGCTTTTGCATGGACTGATGTCTTAAATTTCTCATTGATTCTGTCTTTCGTTCTGAGATATAGACAGAAAGCCCCATATCTATCTATCTATCTATCTATCTATATATATATATATATATATATATATATATATATATATAAAATTGGTAACCTATTCTGAAATTGGCCAGTCAACCAATGCATACAGAAATGCAATTTAATTTCATACTCGGAATCAACGAAACTAAGTTGCTCTAGCTGAATTCCAACTCAATTAATTTAGTAGCTAATGAAAATTGAGATCAACTGTTGAGTATACTTGCCACAATACTTTTAAAACATAAGCGATTGGTGACAACATTTACCCCGGAGAAGTCATCGTCTGATACCATGCAAATGCGAATATCCTTCATCAGATTATACACCTTTAGGACAGTGTCTTTACTAATCTCTCCTATCTTGTAAGACTCAGAAGCCCTCTTTATGCCTGAGAGGATAAAATGGAAATCACGAGCTGCAAATCTGAGAACAGAAAGGAATTCCAATCAAAGCGAAGTGTGGTCATACTAACTAGTAATTTGCACAAGTTGAAAATACGTTTTTGGTAAATAGAAGCAATTGAGATCAGATTTGACTCTTATGAAGCAATCCATCACTTTATTTTCAAATGTCTTAGGGTTCTTTAGAAACTCCTCAACCAAACTCCTCCTCAAGTAAACTAGCTCTATGTTGTTTGCTGTGATAGAGACAAAGCAGTTTTTATGAGCTTCAGAAACCTTTTCCTTCAACTCATTCAGCCCTGAAATGTGAGTTTTTGCTTCAGATCTTAACCAATCTCTGTTTCTTCTTTCATGTAAAATTTCAGTCTAATAAATGGCAACCTATTTCTCATGCTAGCAAATATACCTTGAAGCTTTTAGCTTTTATGGCAGATAAGACAGGTATACCAACCTATCGCATTATAATGAGAGTGCCAAAATGTATTAAACACACAAAACTATTGGTATAATGTTAGAAGAAAATGCAATATGAACATGAATACTTGAGTACATGGACATCACTTGATTTCATGAACACGAAGAACAAAAGCCTTCAAATGTAATATGTAGACCAACCAATCAATCTACTGATTACAAGGCTACTGAATCATATGTAGACCAACCAATCAATCTATTGATTGTAAGGCTACTGAATCCTAGTTTTAAGGCTTACAAATTATGATTCCTGTCAACTTATTTCAAACAAACAATAAATAGATCTCTTTTTTTTTTTTAAAAAAAAAATTGTAATTGTTCAATGGGATAGTTATAATTGTTCAATGGGGGAATGTTCTTAGTTCACAGATACATGCCGGGAGCCGCTGGACTGGATCACTGAAAAGGTCAGTCCATCAATCAATGGACAGGTTACTGGTGGGCAAATAAAACACCATTGATCTGAATCAACATTGAAATTTTAAAAAGTAAAAAAGCTCTGTTCTTTTACTTGGTTGGTGAAGGAGCACGACATGACAAAGCTAGGTTGGCCAGTGGCACACCCATGGTTCATGAGGTGGCTTTCAATAAGGACGATGATGCTGACGTTGGTTTCAGGAAAGACCCACCAGTCTGTCTATGGCTTGATGGTGATGCACTTGACGCCCGGGTAAGTCTCTAGCCCAAGCATGTCGATCTCATTGTCAAAGTGCCCAATGTTGCACACGATGGCATTGTTCTTCATCTTCTTCATGTGGTCCACCGTGATGATGTCCTTGTTACTCGTCGTCATCACAAAGATGTCTGCCTCCGAGACCACGCCCTCAAGAGTCAAAACAAGGATGCCTTCCATCAGGGCCTGGAGAGAGCAGATGGGGTTGATCTCAGTCACAATGACATAGGCACCAGCCTGCTTGAGGGCAACAACATAGCCCTTGCCAACATCTCCGTACCCATAGACTACAGCAACCTTGCCGGCAATCATGACGCACCTGAACAGAGAAGAAATTGTAATTGGACATCTGACAGAAGTCAACAACATCATTGCCACTGCTTAAGGCAATCGGTATGCTCCCCAACAGGGATGCCATCAACATCATCAGTACCAACTTTAGAAACACCAGTAAAGATATCGACCCCATTTACTTAACAAATTTTGTAACTACCACTGTAACCATAATCACATCAACATCAGTAGGTTAGGGGTAATGCACAATACCCCTATCAAAATTGATAGATCGCGAGGGAAACTAGGAAGTTCAGGGGACCTTAAAGTTTAGTTCAAATGTTTGTAGGGAAACTATGAGTTCTTCTACTTTCATTTCATCTATATTCATACAATTCTATATTGACATTATCTTAGGAGTGAACCTATCCGGTATGGTTCTAAGTATTTTCTTACATATACGCTCTTCCGGAACCCTCTCTCCTAAACCCCACATGGAATTACAAATATAATTCAGTTTAGAGTAGAATTTCATGAAAGTTTCAGACTCTACCATTGAAATATTTTTGAATTGGGTCATTAAAAGTTGAAGCTTCGATATTTTTACCATGATAGTTCCTTCGTGGGTGACTTCCAAGATGTCTCACGTTTCTTTCTTGGTTTCACAAGTGCATATGCATTTAAATTCATTAGGAGAGTCAAATCTAGAGTCAAACTGAGAGCGATGATGGAGCAAGAAATTGAGAAGATGACGGGCCAGGATGAAGGATTGGGGAAAAGGGGAGAGCAGGAGATTTCTGCTTTGACGATCTAATCCAAGAAAATCAGATTCAAAACATAGACAAGGGAGATTGGACTCTGATACCTTTGAGATAGAAGTGAGTCCCTCAAATTAAAAGCAGGAGAAATGATGTGGCAAGCTATCACATGTTCTTTGTTAGGGGTTTCCCGGAAGGCTGACTACCTATCAACTTCTCCAGAGTCTTCGGTAGAGCTGGAGTAGTGATGGATGTAGTGCTACCTAGAAACAAGGTGAATGGATCTATTCAGGTTTTACGTTGGTTAGGATGAGTTCAGAAAAAGAGTTATTTCAGGCGATTAAAACCCTTCATGGTGAGGGGGCAAAAAATGCTGGTTCAGTAGGCGAGATTCTGTCCGGAACTTAAACACAAACGTGTCAGTGTTTCGGAGCACCCAAATCCAAAACTGACACCGTTTAAAGTAGTGCAGAGTTTTCCCCCATCAAAATATTAGCTAGGAACTACCTCCTTTAAGGAGGTGTTAATCCAACCTTTAAGGATTTCTAACCATGACTAGAAAGCTATTTGTAGGGGCGATAAGGGTATAACGATGGAGAGAGGAAGAAAAGAGGTATAACATATTCAGGTCGATGATTTAACAATTCAGCTGAACCAACAATCTTATGACAAATCCAACAAGATGCTAAGGGATTTGGTGGTGATCATGACCAAAGAGGGAGTTTCCAAATCATCGGTAATGCGGTGGCTAGATGAAATTGGAGGGATGCCAATGAAATCTTATTTCATTTCTCTAATAGGATTCAACGAGCTCTAGATGAAGCTACTGCTCGGCTACAATATAGACTTCCTGATGATGGCAGGGGTGCTGCATACAGATGGCCTGGTTACAAGATGGGAGGAATTTTTCGCTTTCAGCTATGAAGATATCTGGATTTTGATATGGTCGGTCCTGCTAAAACTATGGAATGAAGATTTCTTCCACATCGTCGTTTCTTGTTTAGGAGATTTAATCAAGCTAGATCCAAAAACTAAACTAGGCGAAGAGTTGGGGGTCATCAGAGCTCAGATTTAGAAAAAGAAAGGGATGCCGCTACCACCATTCATCAAGGTATCTGCTGAGGAGAGGTAGTTGATCCTGCTGATTCAATAGGAGGGTAATAATGACCCCATCCCTAGATGGGGAGACCTTTGGAGATCCAGAGAGAAGCTCTCATCTAGTTTGGGAGTTCGCACTCATCAACCTATAGAAGAAGACTCACACACTCGGTACTTTGCAGGACCACTGCATAGTCAAGAGGTATCGCTCTAATGCTCAAGCAGACTACCGAATAATCTTTAGCCATGTGTCGTCACTTCTGCCCCTGTTATGAGCACGTGGCGACGATTGAGCTAGATGATTAGGATCAGGACCGACCTCTGTTTGACATGCGTCTGGAAGTTAGAGCAGGTACTCCTTTTTTACATCATAAGGAGGCGATGTCTAATTGCTCTCGAGATCTCTGTGCCTCTTTACATCGAGATGCTACGTGTGGCATCCAGGGACATTAGATGGCCACGATTGGGAGATGCCACGTACCAACCTCGGGAGCGATGCTGCACCTACTATCGACGAGAGACGCTATCCTCTTGCATGTTGCACTGGCAATGATTGCGAGGCTCGGACTGACTCCTTCAGCCTCGGAGCTTGCATAGGGTGTCATGATAGCAATGATCGTCAGGATCGGTTTGACAGGGAGAGCTTCGGACCCTGCCTCGGGAAGCCAACGGACGGTCCAGTTCCTGTAAAAGTCTCATCGTTAAATCTTAACCTTTCTTTATGAGTGGACCCCCTCTCTGAACTTAACCCAGCGCCTAAGGACATTGTATCGTCTACATCGGGCCGATCAACGATAATGTAACCTTTCACGGAGAGAAAAGATCTTCTCGAACTGAATACGTAATACATATCATAATCTTCAGAATGGGGAGACTCTTCAGATACAAGCTCTATTCATTCATCTCACTACTCCGATGCTTGAGATCAGGCCATTGTTTCCTCATTTTAAGAGGATGCTGGGAATTGCTGTAAGACCCTGTCTATTCTATATGACTTTCTATGCTCATGTACACGATGATCGACACTCATAGTTAGACCTGGATTGGCCATTCATAGTACACACCTAACTGACCGGAATCCCAAGACCTTGAAACATATTTCATATCGACCGCTCCGTCGCTGCGATCACGTAGGTACCACTCGTGCGTCTGTACAATACTCTATTAATGAGATACGCCTTGAAGAATCATTAGTGTATCATGTGCACAAGGTGCCATGTACTCCATTCCACACATGTGCACAACACATGCTATGCACACATGCATATGCCACACATGGGTGAGAGAATCTCTACCCATGTGTGTGAAGTCACACAACCATACCTCCCCTTTCTCATGTGCTCCCAAAGTCAACTTCTCTCCATTCTATACCCTTTGTATGACATCATCACACCATGCCATCCCATGCTCCTTTAATCCACCATTAATTACAAATAATGAATTAATTGCCATAATCCTAGTCTAAGCTAACCAAGATCACATTAATTGAATCTAACCATATTTTAACAATTTCTCTACAAATAGTCCTTCATCCCTTAGCATTTTATCATTTTTTTCTACATAAGGAGAGAGAGAGAGATAGAGAGAGAGGAGTAATCTTGGTGGGCCATCAACTCCATCAATTCCATCCCTTCCATCCATCTCAACCATACATCTAGTCCATTAAGGTAAGTACACCCCCTCCACTCTTATGTTTTTTCTCTTTTTTATTATTTGGATGATTAATAGTGGTGATGATTTGATGATAATGATGTGATCAACAGTGTGGATGTATAGGAGAATTCATATAAAAAGATGATTAATAGTTGTGATGATATGATGATATTGATGTGATTAATGGTGTGGATGCATAAGAGGATTCATACAAAAAATAATAAAATAATAATTCATTATAGACTTTATGTGGGACCCATTGATAGTAGGCCCCACCAGAACCTTTGTATGCCATCCAAACATCCAAAGTGCAGTCCATTGGGCTGGTCACATACACACCACCATGCACACATGTGCACACCACACCACAAATAAGAAAATAAGAAAATAATAATAAATAAATAAATAAGTAAAAATATTAGTGGACGCTATTGCTGCCAGCGTCCCCTGGACACTGCAGCTGCCAGCGTCCCCTGGACGCTGCAGCAACCAGCGTCCCAGTTGCTTTCAAGGGATTGGGGCTGTGGGTCCACAACGGGCCCCACCCATGATGTATACATTTAATCCACGCCATCCATCCGATTCCCTAGCTCATTTTAGACCTTGAGTAGAAAAATGAAGCCATTCCAAACCTCTGGTAGGCCACACCATCAAAAATATTATTTTAATAGCGATAATATATTAGGGCCCCTTATAATGTTTCTGTACGTCAAAATATATCGAATATTGGGTTTATTGAAGCTGCCACGAGCCCGAGAACCTTATAGATGGAGTTAATTTTCCTGATGTGGGCCCCATATATGAAAAATCACTTAAAAACAAAAAAAAAAAATTGACGCTGCTGCTTGGAATGTAGGCAGGGACCGTGGGTCCTAGCCATAGGCCCAACCATGACGTATGTCAAAAATTAGCACCGTGCATTTGATGGGTCCCCTTTAAATGATGGGATCCCCCCAAAAATCAACCGTATATGGAACTCAGGTGGCCCACACCATCAAATATCATGTGAAGACATGCTAAAATATATAAAAGTACTTTCTGGGGCCCACCTGAAATTCTGATGCATCTGAAACTTGGACTGATCCCTCCACCAAGTGGGACACACACAATAGATGGACTGGATCTCTCAAGTGACCCACCTTGATGTGAAATATAAAAATAAAAAGTAAAATAATAAAATAAAATAAAATAAACAAAGGGCGTGGAGGAGGTGACGTCCTCCCTGGACGTCCAGACAGAGGGTGGGCTCACCTTTGGGGTAAAGTTTTGTGAGGCACATCACGGCCGCACCATGATGTATGTGCTAAATTCACATCGCTTATCCATCTTACTAGCCCCATTCATTGTATGGTCCCAAAAATTAGGCCGATTAGAAGATCCTGCAGGCCATGCCACTTGGACAGTGGAAATTGTACTCAAAATACTCATATTTTTCTGGGTCCCACCTTGGTGATGAAAAGTATATCTGGGCCATTCATCTACTCCTTTAGACCATTTTAAGACATGAGTAAAAGAATGAGGTAGATCCACACCTTAGGTGGACTACACTAAAAGAACAGTGGAAATGAAAATCCCTACCATTAAATCCCTTAAGTTCTACCATGATGTGTAACTGCCACCAAAGTTGGGTTGGTCATTGGACAACGGAGCTAACTCATTACATGTATTTTATATCTAGGTCATCCAACATTTAGACCATGCATGTTTTAAGGGCCCCACTCAACATGTGTACCTTATAGCCATATCGTTCATCTAGTGGGTGGTATTAACTATGATGTTGTTTGTTGTATAAATTGTTCATGGGGTGGACTCCCCATGTCAATGGGACCCACAATTATACAAAATATAATAATAATAATAATAATAATAATAATAATAATAATAATAATAATGATAATAATAATAAGGAAAGGGAATTGCATGCTTACCAATGAAAACTTCCCTGGACATAATTTGATGCATGTGAAGCCCACCTAGGTGCATGTGGTGTATACCCACACTGCCTATATTTTTCAATCACATGGGAAGTGGGCCCACCTCTTGCCCGTGGACACAAGATGAAGTAGAACTTAATTTTAGGTGGGCCATGCTGTAAGTAGAAATAGTGGTACCAACCATTAGAAATTCTTAGGCTCTAGTGTGCTCCTTATATGCTGGAATGCTTCCTTGACCATGGACTCCACCTTATAGTATGATGTAGATCCACGCCATTCATCGGTTTATCCTTATCATTTTAGGGTATAGTCCCATAGACTAGTCTGATCCAAATCTCATTCCACGAAAGCAATATTGATCACTTGTCCACCGTTAAATATTTTCTAGAGCTGCAGTAATACTTATGAGAATCCTATCCATCTATCTTTTTTAAACTGATCATGAGATACCTAATATACATGTTTTACCAGCCATTCATCTATTATGTTAAATCATTTTAGAGTGTGGGGCTGCCTATATATTTATTACAATCTAAGTCATTTCCATGGTACCCATTGTAATGGTTATTCCTTATTTAGATCATCAGTTGGTAGAAATCATGTGGATCACTATACCATAGGAATTTTGGATTTTGGGTGGCTCAACTAGTAGTGTAGATTGGTGGAAGTTATGTGGACCACCACATGGGAGTGCTTGATTTTTATAGGCCACCTAACTGTATGAAATTGGGGCAATCGTGTGACTACTTGTCTAAGTAGATTTATGATTGTTGTGGCCCTTGACCATATGATCACTGATGGGATGAATGACAGCTAGATTTGGCAAAATGGTGTTGAATATGTAGCTCATAAATCTTGTGATCATGCGTGACATGGATAGCCATAAATCATGTGGGTATGTGAGGAATGTGTGGCCCAACCATATGATCAAGTGGTGCTTATGTGACTGCTAAACTATGTAAAATTGTGGCATTGACCGCCTAACTACATGAAAGTTTAGTAAAGTAGTTGCCCCATTATGCGAAATATGGTATAATAATAATAATAAGTAACCATGTGACCTTAAATCCTTTATTATGATAAGTAGAGTGACATTTATATGGCCACTCAACCATACAGACTTCTGATAATGGAGTGACCATAAGACCATGTGGGCATAAGAGAATTGTGTAATTACTCAAACTTGTGGACTATGTTGATGGTGTAACCTCTTCTGTATTTGAACTTAGGGCATATGTCAGATTGATTATGGACCCTACCTTGATGTAAGTATTGCATATTTCACCATTTATCCATGTGGCTAGCTAATTCTAGAATATGATTCCAAAATGACCTAGATCCAATTCTTAAATAAGTCAGACGACATGAAATAGTGTTAATTCAACGTATAACTTTCAAGCACTTGTGAACCCACTCAATGTACGTATTTTATCCACATTGCTCAATTATTTTTCCAACCAAACAGTTCGATCATGGAGCCCACTATCGTGTGCCTTGTACATCTGAACTGTTCCTCCTTATACTACCTATACTAACTACTTATTGAGACCCCACCATAATGTTTGTATGAGGACCCATCTGCTTGTAGTACCACTTGGAAGTAGGACCCACTACGTTGTATGAGACAAACCCACATTATCCAATCGTGACTAACTCTTATGTATATATTATATACCATGTCGTTCAACTTAGGGCTCACTGTATCTTATGAGGTTTACCTGTGCCTTCCAAACCATTGTAGAACTACTATGATAATTATTTGTAAATCCAACCTACTAACAGCTCACTTGAAGGTGAAGCCCTCTACATTATATGAGTTTCACCCGCATCATCCATCCTGTGGCTCATGTTATAATTATGCTTCTCATCTCATAATCACTTGGTGCATGTACTTTACGTCATCACCACTCATTAATCATAAGGCCCAGTTAGGTTATAACCATGTGGTCCCAATAAAAGAAAATCATGTCGGGCCAAAGCCACTAATGGAATATCTATCTTGCGAAGGATATGGTGTAACTCTTATTACAATTAATGCTCGTGATTATGATAGTTATGGATGATATTAGTGATGTTAGTGATTATGGTTAATAGAAGCATGTGATTTAATACTTGATTAATGTTGTTCCACTGCCTAGCATACTAAATTCATCTACTTAACCATGTTGAAATTGATCATACTCATGTACCATGGAATGATGGTATGTGCAAGTGTACTTTAATGCATTTGTTCATGTGTAAATATGTCCACTTCAGTTTAGTCACATGATCATGGATTGATATAGTTGATAGTGACACATGATGATTATATGTCATTTTTGGGCTTAAAGGTTAAGTAGACCCTAAACTCATGGCATTATATGCATACCACATGCACTTGAACATATGCCTTATCATAATTGCTTGAAATCATGCATAATCGTGACATACATGATGATCAAAATACCACAGTCATGCCGTATAACATGAGTTGGATCTTGACTATGGAATGTGCATCTATAATGATGACTTGGGTTATTTTTGAAATTGAACAGGACACCGGAAGTGTAGAAATAGTAGGGGATGATGTGCCCCTTGGGTTGAAAGTCCCTAAACCCCAATGCTAGCTAGGGTTGCCTCACCGTCGGGCCGAGTGGATACATGGGTCATGGATTTGACTCCCACTAATGAGATTGGGTTGAGAAGAGGTGGGTCCAACCTGCTTAAGGGCTAAGGTGAAAATAGGGACCGATCTGACTCACCGATGAGGAGAAGCACGAATGAAGTCCCCTACTAGCATGCCGGGTGGAAGTCCACAGCAGGGCGGGTATGTGAGGTTGATTACTGGTATCTGGTGCATGGATATCGACCACGGTGTTTCCCATGATATATAGTTGGTGAAAGTCCACCATAGGGTGGGTATACGGGGTCGATTACTAGTGTCTGGTGCATGGGTGTCGACCATGGTACTTCTCAAAATATGTAGTTATGATATGGTATGATAATATGATGATGATGATGTGATTGCGGATGCGTGTAATATGGTTATAGCTATGGTATAGGAGAAATGAAAATATGACTTGATGATGATGGTAGTATTGATTCAGAGTATTACTATGATGCATATGCATTGTATTGGCATTGGCATCGTACCTTATGTACTACACGCCTTTCACCATACATGATTTCTTCATGGCATATTTATCTTGCTTGCATGTAGGACACTGCACACATGAGTGTATGGACTAGGCTTTTTTCGTAAGCTTCTTATTTCCCATTTTTAAGGGCTGGAGTAGCTTGGAAGACTTAGATTTCTCAATATATTGCATTTATTTTTTAATTGGCAATGTTGACGTTATGTACCTTTTATAAAGCATTATACTTATAATCATCATGATTTATAATGGAGAGTGTTGCTTGGTATTTTGATCATGGATCTTCATGCTCAAGTATTGTTAGATTAAAAAAATTCAGTCAAAAATCTTCCTTGTGGTGCGCCGAACTCGGGACTTGGTGTATGGAAGTCAAGTGTCGAATTTGGGACATCACGGAAGCTGTTTGTCCCCGGATTTAGGGCGTGATAATTGCTTGATGATGAGTCTCAAGGAATTCTAGAAACAAAACATCTACAAATGAGGGTGAGGACAGTCACAGTCAATATGGGGTCCAAGCTGGGAACTGAAGATCAGAAGGCTCAAATAGCCAGCTGTATCCACATGAAAAGATGGTTAAGGGATGCTCTTAGTCATGTTGGAAGGTTGATTGGTCTCTCTTTTAGAGATAGTTTAGAAGACTTCATAGCATTATTTTAATGTATCGAGATGCGCGCCTGCCCCCCTTCAACGTTAATATCTCCGAGGAAACTTCACCCTAGGACAAGCTACAACAGGGAATTTCATAGTCTCTTATCCAGCCCAAATACAATCGTAGCAAATGAAAAATGAATGGCCATAGGAGGTCAAAGGGGTAGATCGATTTCTTAAATGATTATAATATCTTAGAATGTTAGAGGGGTGGGGTCTAGGTCAAAGAGAAGTCTGATTAAAGACATCTGTGCTAGAAGCAAAGCGGACATTATTTGCTTACAGGAAACTAAGGTTCAGTCCTTCAGTGATAACCTTCTCAGATCTCTGTAGAAGGTGAAAGATGGGTCTTGGTAGGCTTTGAATGCTAAAGGAAGTGCGGGCGGCGTGCTATTGGCATGGAACTCAGCTGTCTGGTCCCTTAATTAGAATTGGGTTAGAGAATTTTCCATGTCGGCTATCCTTTTAGAGGTTAGTTCTAATCGATGTTTTCTGATTTCCTCTGTGTATGGCCCTAATCAAGTAGATAGGTGGAATGGCTTCTGGGAAGAGTTGAATGATGCTAGACATAAATTTAGTGGCAGTGGTGCATAGGAGGAGATTTTAACACTACTCGATACTTGGAGGAGAAATCTAATGGGGGCAGAGTGAAAATGGGTATGAGATCCTTCTCGCAATGGATCAACATTCAGGCTCTGATAGATCTTCCACTCCTGGGAGCCAGATTTACATGGTCGAATGGTAGAGCCAGCCCAATTCTTGCGAGATTGGACATATTCTTAGTTTCGACGGAATGGATTGAAGCCTTTCCTCACACCTCTCAATCTACTCTTTTAAGACCCACATCAGATCACTGGCCGATTAAACTCTCCATGATCGAAGATAACTGGGGGCTTAAACTATTTAGGTTTGAGATCTCTTGGCTAAAGATTGAGGGCTTCCAAAAATTGATAAAAGATTGGTGGGCAGGCTTTGTAGTGGGTGATTTTGCTAGTTTCAAAATTTTTAAGAAATTAAAACTCCTGAAAGATAAGATCAAAGGGTGGAAGTTCACTCATCTCCATGCAAGAGACCGAGAAACAAAATTGTTAGGAGAGTTCCAGGCACTTGATTCTGTTGTTGAAACTTATCCTCTGTCTGTTGAATCTTGGAACAGAAGGCCTCAATTAATTCATAAATATTCATCCAGGGTGAGTGAAGATGAGATTTCATGGACGCAGAAATCGCGGTATAAATAGATTTCAGAAGGAGATAAAAATACAAAATTTTTTCACTTCATGGCCAGGCCGTGTGCTAGAGTAAACAAGATCAGTTCTTTACAGATCAATGGTGTTAGTACCGAGGATCATCAACTCAATTCTCTATTGGCAAAGGGGACAAAATTATGTTTTGGGAAGATATCTAGATGGTTGATCAAGCTCTTAAACATGGCTTCCCTAACATCTATCGCCTTGCCCAAACAAGTTTAATTGATGGCTGACAGCTACTATATTCAAGGGAATGACATTGTTTGGAACCCGTCTATAAGAAGAAATCTCTAGCTAAAACTGGGAGATTGAAGAATATGTGGCTCTCCTATCTTGTATTGGCTTCGGTAAACCTGATTAGTCAGGAAGGATAGGTTGGTGTGGATTCCAGACAAATCAGGCTCTTTTTCGGTTAAATCCCTGTATAATTTCTCCTCCATGCCTCTAGTAGTTTTAGAAGAGGCAATGACAGATAAATTGTGGAAATACAATCTACCCCCAAAAATTGCAGTGTTTGCCTGGCTGGTTGTAAGATGAAAGTCTTGACGGTTGATAACTTGAGAAAAAAAGGTATAATAATTACCAATATATGCCTTTGTTGTATGGAGGATGCAGAATATGTGGATCACTTGTTTATCCATTGTCCTTTCGTTTCCTAGATTTGGGCTTCCATCCTCTCCTAGTTCCATGTTTCCTGGATTTTCCCAAATTTGTCATGGCGGATGCTAAAAGCTTGGCACGACGTCTCTCTTGGAAAGAAAAGTTCTATAATTTGGAGAATCTCCCTTATGGCAGTTTGGTGGGCGGTGTGGGAAGAGAGGAATGCGAGATGCTTTAAAGGGGAATCCAACGGGATGGGTTACATTGTGAAAAGAGTTCAGTTTTATATTTTCGAGTGGGCCTCCAATGTTATTTCTTTAAAAGATTGTAATTTGCTTTTGTATGGAGTTAACTAACTCGCTATCTTAGTGGGTTTGTTTCTCCCCTATTTTGTTTCTCTTTTTAATGAAAGTTACTATTACCACTAGAAAAAAATTCATCTGGAGAAATTGAACGGTAAATAACATTGAGAGCTTTTGCATTATAGGTATCCCGCACTCTCTCATCGACACTCCCATTCTGTGAACCCTGGGAAATTGACACCCACATTGGCTTGGCATTTTATGGAAGAGGTGATTGGGCTGACTTGGATTGTTGATGCGATAGTCTTGGAGCTGCCACTAGCCACTTGATTCAAAATCCCATAGTCGGCCAGAACTTGCAGAATGTATAAAGCCAGAGAACTCGAGGACTCTCTTGCTTTAAGTTGACTCCTGATCTGTGATTCGGGATTCTAAGTAAGGGACCTCAATTACAAAGAGGGAAGGTATTAAGCACCCTCTCTTCCCGTACGAATGTATGGTCTCTACTTAGTGTGGTAAAATAACCTTAAGGGATAAGATGATAAGATCGAAATGAGACTAGGCAGACTTGTATTTCTAATGTGGCAAGGTCTGGGATTCCGACAAGCCATAAAGAATACGTCTAAAAAATGTCTAGAAGAGTTTTTGAAATGAATGTGATGATGCTAAAATATCATTAAAACAGGACTAGGCTACCATGAGTTTTTGATGTTACAGGATCTGCTGTTCGAAAAGTCACAGATCATACATTTAATGACAACTTAGAGAAGCAAGGGGGTTGAGAAGGAAAATAATGATGCGATGAATGCTAGTGATGATAGTGTGATCTTTGGCTTGCATTTGAAGTAGCTAGGATGTTGGATGCGCAATGGTGGGAAGTGATTGAACCAAGTAGGATTATATAAGCTGAGGGTGGCTTGGAGGAGGCTAGGGGGAGGTTAAAAAGATGGGGCTTAGGAGCTCAAATGCTCCCTCTCACTCTCACTCTCTTACTTTCTCTCACTCCCACTCATCTTTTGATTTTGGTGTGTTATGTTGTGTTGGTGGTGTTTCTTGGGTGTGTGAAACGAAGAGAAGTGAAGGCTGTTTATAGCCTTTTGGGATGACATTTTGGTAATTTCAGGGTTTATGGAGGGTAAATATTGACATGACAGCTTGTGATTGGCTAAGGGGATAGTAATGCCACGTGACACTTTCATATTGGTCTTTAGGCTTTGGTAGGATGGTAAATAGAGTGAAACTTAGGGGTAATTCTGTTGGAGAGTTGGCTTTTGGAGGGGAGATAGCTGTGTGCTCAGGGGATACACCTGTCGAGAGAGGGCGGTAATTTGATTACTATTGGTGGTAGTCAGACTACCGCTTAGGTGTGGTTGTTCCTGTGGTTTGGGCCGGTGGTCCTATTTCGGGCCTTAAGAGCAGCCTAAAGCCTATTTTTGGATATGTCTCATTGGAAATGGTTAGAGAAATGGATCGAATTTTAGGCATGCTCTAGCTCGGATGATGGCTCAAGTTATGGTTTATGATAAAGTAATTACTCAGGTTCGGTTAGGATTTGGATCAGTTTTGGGAAATGGCTGTGGTTGAGGTTTAGGTTCAGCTCCTAAAGGTCATCCATGCCTTATCAAGTTGCTAGCCTGGGTGGGATGTCCACAGATGCTCCTCTTTGGCAGAGGTTGCATGCAACCGAATGCCAAAGTGAGTGGATACCCCACCATTCTAGTCAAAAAAGATTGTGGTTTAGATTAATTGCCTATCATAGTATCATAGTCAACTTACTGTTTGGAAAAGAGATGACTCGCACATATCAGGAGGGTTTGAGAAAAATGTTGTGATTGTTCCTGTGCTTTTTACGGCATTACGGGCCACGAATCATAACCTTTTCACATCAGATTGATAATAGCATTGGAGGATAAGTCTGAAAAGTAGGGCTCCTGCACATTTTACGGATTTATGGGAATTTATAACATCCCGCACTTCTGGTACGCGGGTGTTTCCATTTAAACCCGTAACAATAGGATTTCAAAATTTGACTAACAAATAACTTAAATTCAACCAATGCAGGATGGGACTTCCAGTCATCATTAAAGCCATCCATCAGAGACTCTAAGGGCTCAGTTTAACCTTACATTAGTCAGAAGGGTAAGCTTAACTGAGCACCTCAAGTTAAAATAATTTATAAATCATCCGATCGAAGAATGTTCGGGCAATGCACTTATGATCAACTCTTAAGGGTTAGTTAGTAGCCAATCAAGTAATCACTATGCCCTAAACCCCCACGTAACCGTTGAAACCTAGTCTCAAGCCAATTTAACCACTGAGTCAATGTGCACTGATCAAATAAGCTCTGGGATGTGTGATACAGCCCACTTGGGCCTCACATCCACCCCATATTGGGCCAGGACTCCTATAGGGGGCTCTTAAGATGAATGGATGGAGTGGATTTATCACAAACAACATGGTGGACCCCATACAAAGTGTGAGTGCACCAAGTGCACCCGCATACGAAGTGCACAGGACGAATCAGTCGATTTGACTAGCGCTGACTCGACCCTTTTGAAGAAAAACCCAAAAATCCCTCCTGCCATTTGTATTTTCAAAACTGACGAATGTCAGCTTCCAAGGTAGCCCATCTTAGCCACTACCTGGTCGATCTGAACTGTCCATTAGACTTGTGGGGCCTGGACGACCAAAACCTAATGGTTTGTTTGGACCCATGCATAGAGATGCTGATTTTGGGATGGATCATTGGATGGTGGGCCAACAAGTGGCCACATGGGTGATCTGAGATCTGTTTGGGCATGCAATGCCAACCATCCACTTGTCTGTTAGAGAGCATGCTCTCTTGTTGCTAAAAATGGTCGGGCAGCCATCTCAAGCAAAGAAAGCAAAAGGAGACATTTCCCTTTTAGGAAATGGGTGCTGGTGCGATCCAGGCCCTTCCCCGGGCCACGTGGAGCGATCCCAGCCTCTCCCAGTAGGGGCAAGATGTGGAATATCTCATGGGATATTCTGAAACTCGCATGAATGGCCTGAAAAGTGGGCCCCACGGTGATTAGAAGCTTCATTTGGTCCGTTCAAATGGACCAGATCTTAAAAAGTGTTGTAGATGAGAGGTCGCCATTAATGGCCCTCTCATCTTTCTTGTCGGAACGATCGATCCATGTTGACGAGATGGACCCCACTAGGGCTAAAAATTTACTTTCCTGGTGGGTCATTGCAGTGGGAATCCATCCCCAGGGTTGGATGGACCCCATGTGCAGCGATTTCTCAAAAATGGTCGTTGAAGGTTGCATTTTCATCTCAGTCGTTGGCTAAGATGTGTTGGAATCCTCCCTCGGCTATAAAAGCCGTTAGAACGCCTTGGGATTTGCACTAGGGGAGAAAAAGGAGAGTGAGAAGGAGAGGGAATAGGAGAGAGAGAATAACAGTGTGAGAGGGAGAGTGTGTCAGCAGCTACTCAGCTTGACTCAGCCCATCTTCAACACTCGGGTAGGGCAAGTTACTGCCCCACTGAGCCCTGAGACCAGGAATTCACCAGGTAAAGCCCTTGAGCTGCCTTGGTCAATTTTTTCTCTAACAATCATAACACCTTGCTAACTTGGAGTGAACGTCTGCAGGTGTCCATTGCTGTAGCTATAACTAAGTTGAGCCGACTTAGCCAACATTGGAGAAGTCCAGGTAACACTGAGCCTTCGTTAATCCATCTTGATCCCAGTTATAGTAGGGTCGATCGACGCTCTTGATCAAGGTTATTACTGTCCGAATACTGGGCTGAAACTTGCCCGTTGTTGGGCTAAGATGAGGTTAGATCTGAGCCGGACTTAGACGGCAGCGAGCGCTGAGAACCCAGCTCGATGAAGATTGAAACCAGCCTTGAGATCTGGGCTGAAACCAGCCTCGAATCAGGGCCAAAATTGGCTGTAGGTTTGGGCTGAATGCTGTCCTAGAACTAGGCCAGGATTTGGCTAAGAACGGTCCTAAACCTAGGCTGAAATCTAGTTTGAGTGCAACTTAGGCCCGAAAATACATATGGGCAGAGATATGGGCCAAGATCAGGCCATGCAATGGGCTGAGATATGAGATGAAATAGGCCTTTAGCTAGGCCATGGATATGGACTGAAAACGTCCCTCAGATGGGTCATGGAAACAGACTGAAAGCGTCCTTCACGTGGGCCATATGTTGGGCTGAAATTAGCCCTGGAACTGGGTTGAAATCAGTCCCAGAATCGGGCTAAAATTAGCCCAAATCTAGGCCTTCAAAACCATGTGGTGGGTTGCACTTGAGAGGCATTTCAGTGGGCCATGCCACACGTTTCAGTCGGCCATGCCACACGTCTTAGTGGGCCGCTCCTTGCATGAGGCAGGTGGGCTGCACCCTACATGAGGCAGGTGGGCCGTGCCCTGTATGATGCAAGTGGGCCACACTCAAAGACCGATGGGCCTAGGTCTTTTGAAACCACAATGGGCTCAGCCTAGTTCAGCTTGTGCAAGTCTGGCGCATGGGCTCAGATAGGCCGTCCATTGTTGAGCCTAGGACAGCCAGCCGAGCCCATTTTTGGCCTCATTTTGGACCTAACAGACTGGGCCCAGTTAGGCCTAGTTCAGGTCTTGATTATTGGTGGATTCTAGGCCCAATTTGGGCCACTTGTTGGACAAAAATCGGGTGGGCCTGGTCACTCTAATGCTAGCCTAAATAGCCTTATTCTTGGGATCTTTTAAACCCCACACAACTTCAATGTGTTAGCTAGTTAAAACCTTGGGAATATTTGACTAATACAAACTAGAACTTTAGGAGGTTACTTGTGTGATTTGGGCCACAAGGTCTTCACATGAACGTGGATCAAGAACGGTAATACAACCCTACAGGTGATGACTTCTCCCCTTGAGCTTTCCATCCCTAATCTAGGATAAGGATAACTTTTATTATAACTATGAACGATGACCCATAAATGGTTAATCATTCGATAGTTTACTTGAATACATGCCTCATTAGTGATTTGACTATTGGTTAGTTTACTTGAATTCATGTCTTAGAAGTGATTAAATCATTTGATTAGCTCACTTAAACACGTCTTAGAATTGATTAAAATGCTTAGTTAGTTTACTTAAATAGATGTCTTAGAATTAATCAGATTACTTGATTTATTTCTTAAACAAATGTCTTAGAATTGATTAGAATACTTGATTAGTTTACTTAAACAAATGTCTTAGAATTGATTAAAATACTTGATTAACTTAACTTAAACACATGTCTTAGATTGATTAAAATAATTGATTAGTTTTCTTAAGCACATGTTTTAGAATTGATTGTCTAGTTACTCAAGTACGTGAATCACTTGATTGGCTTCCTTGAAATACATGCTCTAGAACTAATAAGTTATGGTCATATGACTCTTGAATTATATGGAAACTTGAGTTCCACCTTGGTTATTGAATCATGCCTTATTCACTTTAGATAGTCGCTACTTAATCTCCATGTCATTCTCTCATGTATTGTATTGGTTGCAAGACACATATGACTCGAAATCTCTCTAAGGGAACCTCTATTGAAAAAGAGTCCGTACTTGAGGTGTAATGAGATTGATTGTGATAAGACTAGACCCTCAACATGGAGGTTATGTTAGTGGTAGTTTGATTGAGGAGATTTACCATCTATGGAGTGATTCCACCTACCTGAGTAGGGAATGAACCTTTCGACATTTTGTCGTCGTTGTTTATTCGCATTTGAATCACACATACCGATTCATTTTAATCGCTATATTTAATATCTTTAACACTTCATTCCTATTCAGCGAACAATGGTAGTTTCCCATACATTATGAGTTGATTGGCCACGTGTTGATGGGTTCTATCTACACCCTAAGGCGGTAGACTCATGGGCCGGGCATGGTGGTAATGGGGCACTATGCCCGAGCCGTCTGCCTACGTTGGGCTATGAGCTCCTCATAGTGACCTTAAGCTTCATTATACCTGCTGATTGTAAATGGATTAATAATGGATGGGCTAATCATGCATACTTAACATTTGGGCAATGAAAAATGACTAATTCTGGATGCTATAACATGTGCCCTTAGTGGTGGTATCGTTGCTCTAGCTCCCAGACCATTGACTATCGGCCTACTTTCGGTGAGTTTGACACTACGCATGTACCATGTACTTTCGCTGGTGACCGGCCACATGTATGGGGTTTTCCCAAAAGCCAACTGGATGAGCATCCTTAGTTGATGTGCACTTATACATCCATGCATATAATAAGGTTACACCTTGTCATATTTTGTATGTCTTATTGTTTTATGCTATACTTGTCTAAGGCGGTGGTGTGTAATCTTGAGGGGAATTCACACCGAGCTGGCCACTAATTCATCAATGTTCAACCATACAGAGGACGCAGGTGTAGGTATGAGCGATTATGGCATAGATCTCGAGACTGTTGCAGTGGGGGCAGATGTGGAGTCGTGTCAGGAAGTGACTGAATACTATGGACTGAACTAGTAGATTTAGATGTTGTTGTATTTATTTAGTACATTTAAACTTGAGGTTTTATATTTGGGTTCCCAGTTGAGTCAACTAGGATACTGTTCTTATTTGGTTATGGCTTATGCTACGTTTGATTTCTGCTATTTGCACTTTAATTTCATTTTGATTACCACTTAATGATCTATTAACTTTTGGGTTTTTAGGAAGCGAGTTGTATACTCGAGTTTTAGAAATTGGGGCGTTACAGGATTCCCATACTGATTGGATCTTGTTGTTTCCTTTGCTACGTAGTCACCATAAGAGTACTTGTTCCGTTTGATCGTCAAAGTGGTGAGCTGCCCTGCGTGTTCTGTAGCCGGGAACTCACTACGCTGACTTAGACTCAATTAGACTTTCTAAGTATCCTTGACTAGGTATGTGCGGGTAACCTTTTTCCATGAAGTCTTCTGATTTTAATATTTTGGTTACAACAAATTTTCTCCACTTTTGAATTGGTTACTTTTGACTAGAGAAGGATCAAATCATCATTTACATTCTCTCTCTCTCTCTTTTTTTGTACAATTGTTTCGATATTAAAAATCGGGCCAATCGTATTTGTATCGCATACGGATTCGACTATTCCCGGGGGAAACCGGAAGAGGTCGATCCTTATTTTATTATTTACACTGGATGCTATTGGAAAATATAGGAGATTTCTCAGTATATTATGTGCCAAATACTTTTTTTTTATTTCTTAAAAACTATCCTCCACGAAGCTATACTCCTAGGGGATTTTATTGCTAAAATTTTGAAACTTTTTGAAAAGATCCGTTCGATCTTGTGGGAGCGCGTCGTCGTTTAGTTTTTTATTGCATATTTTTTAACAAGTCTAGATAGTTGTACTGCCTCCACCAGTGAATTAATGGGGCTGATTAATAATCCTGGATTTTATTTTATTTTATTTATTTTATATTTTTTAGATCCCCCCTCATTTTTTTGTATTTTCTTGAAAATTTCTCCATTTTCTCAAGATTCCCAATTTCTTATGAGATTTTGTAATTTTTCACGAGATATTCATTTTCTTATCATTTCATGAGAAATCTCCCTCTTCTCATTTTTCTTCCTCTTTATCCATTGGACAGAGTCATTTTTGAGACTCTCACATCCCATCAGAGGGGGACAGTGGGCAGAGCTGTGTGTTTGGGCAGTGGGCAGTACTCTGACTACCATGGGTGGTAATCCAATTACCGCCCGACCCCCATTTGTCCATTGGTCAGGGGTGGGGCACTGGTCAGGGGCTGGCTCTCGCCTTCCCTATTTCTTCCACTTATTTTGCTTCTAGGGACACCATTGTTGTCCCTTGCAAGTTCTCTTTCTCCCGTGGTGCTGATCTTTGCCTTCTTGTTTCTTCTTTGCTTCTTCTCCTTGTTCGTAGACTTTCTTCTCAAGTGGTTATTTCTCCCTTGTTCAATGATTTTTTTTGTTTTGATGCGTTCCAGTATCCATGTTTATGGAGCTTTGAGATTCACGTTATTTATGACCATGGACCCCCTTTTGGATAGGAGAGATCCAAAAACCTGGGATTTTGGAGTGTTTGCTTGGAATTCCAGCACTTTAATCTTGCTGGAAAATCTTCCTTTGGCCATGGAATGATGTATTATATATATGGGGTGTGATAAGAAAAGTGCCCCACTCTTATTTGTGCATGGATTTTTTTTTTAATGTTTATTTATTTATTTATTTTCTTTTAGAAGAAGGTTCAAACCTTACACATCATAAATGATGGCCACTAGGATGTGATCCTTTGATGGACTAGATTGATGATTCGTGGTGCACTTGGATTTTCCAATCTTTATGAATTTTGATAGTGGACCATCACTTTAGAGTGAGTCCCACCTCTTGGCATGATTTTGGTTCCTTGTGTGGGTTTGGACTTTCTAAGTGAGCTTGGATCATGGGCCTAAAATAGGTTTGGATAATGGGCCTTGACAATGGATCTTGGAAATGGGTCGGGCCTTGAGCCTTGAAAATGGGCTTTGAAATGTGGGCCTTGAACAATGGGCCTTGGAATGGATCTTGAGATGGACCATGCCTTCGAGTGGACCTTGGAATGGGCTTTGAAATGTACCTTGAGATGGGCTTTGGAATGGGCCTTGCGACAATGGGCTTTGATCAATGGGCTTTATAATGGGCTTTGAAATGTAGGCTTTGAGATGGGCCTTGAGATGAGCTTTGGAATGGGTCTTTGGATAATGGACTTTGGTCAATAGGCCTTAGAATGGGCTTTGAAATGTGGGCTTTGGTCAAAGGGCCTTTAGGAGCCCATTCATGATGTGTATCCCTCTTTTGAAACGTTTGAGATATTTATGAAGGTAAGGGCGAAGACTTACCTGTGAACGTTTAACCATGTAACATGCCTCATCGTGGTAGGAGTGAGGCTGGACCTTCTTACCAGTCAGTCGATCCTTACTATGTTCCTCATGAGGGTCGGCATCTTTCAGATGTGGCTCGGGAAGGAGGGACTCCTGCTGTCTTGTGGGGTCGTGGGGTTTGTACCCATTGGCTGAATTGGTTCAAGGATCCGCAACCACTGTTTTTTCAAGTGTTGGAGCGTACTACTCTATTCAGCTTGTTCAGAGGTCATTTAAGCAAGATGAATATGATGCTTTTATCTGTGTTGACTGAGAGGTGGTGTGCCGAGACCCACACATTTCATCTCCCCTTTGGAGAATGGAGGATCACCCCTTTTGACATTTTCCTTCAGCTTGGCCTTCGATACAAGGGCGATCCATTCCCTTCGAGGAGGACCTCCCCGTTCCCACTGAGGATGAATGGATGAGTCTTTTAGGGATGGTTCCTCATTCTTCGAACTTCTTAGGGCCTCGATTTAAATTGCTTTGGCTATTGGTGAATTTTTCCAAGCGCATTCCACAGACCGAGGCCGAAGCTATTGCGAAAGCTTGTGCCTTAATTTTGTACACTTTAGGAGCTATGATCTTTTGTTATGGAAATGAGTTAGTGAGCTCCCGTCTGCTAACACTTATGGTAGACATCACTTTTCCTACGCCGTATAACCAAAATGCGGCGCTCTTGGCCCACTTGTACGAAGGGCTGGACATGGCTAGTTGTTGCAGCAACAGGTCGATGACTGGCTTTTATCCAGTTATTGAGGTGTCTCGAATCCCTTTTGTCTTGCATTCTTTCCAATGAATGTGCTTTTTTTATGATTGATTCTTGTGTAGGTCTACTTTTTTGACCACTTTCCACACCTGGGGCCCACTTTGATAAACCACACCCCTCCTTTCCCTCGCATGATGATGTGGTATAAGGATAACCGTAGCCATACCCGCTAGTTTTCTGATCTCGCCTGGAGATCTAATGTTATGTTGTAGTTCCTGATGATGTAAGCAATCGTCTTTCCATACCCTTTCTTTCTTGTTTGTTCTTTTATTGTGACCGTACTTTGTTTTTGCCAATTTCGTACCAGGCCTTACTTTTGATTGGTCGCTGCTCTCACTCCTGAGCCCAAGGAAGCTTTTCAGGCCTCACGTTGTCATCGTATTATGGAGGATCCTCGTGTGACGAAGTGGTACTTGGTAGAGAGACTGTTTTAGCAGTTGAATGGCAGTCCCCTTGTACTGTTTAGCCCGCCATTTGAACTGACAAATTGGAGAGCAGTTCCCGTGCGTGAGTTAGCAGCTACTCTGGAGGGATATGAATCCAGTGCTTTTATTGATCCATCGAGAGAGTACAACTCTTGGTTCGAGCAGTACGGTATAGGTCCTATCCTAAGTAATGCCTATGCTCCTAGTGGCGGTACGTGCTTTGCTAGAGGGGGCCTTTTGGGACCTGAAGTCCCTTCAAAGGATACAAATGATTACGTACCTGATGAGTAGTGTTAATTTCCTTTTTCTACTCATATATCTTTTGTGCACACTCTTTCGTATATATCAGAGTTTTCTCATCTAGTGTCACCTTTTATATTACTTTTTGAGCCATTCTGTTGATCTGGTTGTGTTGAATATTGATGTTTTGGCTTCCCTAACTTCCTTGGTGGGCCCCACGCATGACCGGTGTAAAATCCATGTCCGGGTGGTAGTTGGACTACCGCCCGTTGACATTTGCCCATTTCTTTGGGCCTGGTAGACTGCAGCAGCAGAGGGCATGCTTTTCAATGTCAAGCAGTAATTGGATTACCACGGGCGGTAATCCGATTACCACCCCTGTACTTTTTCTCTTCCAGCAAGGGCCGGTCTCTCTCTGTTCGTCTGAAGTCACTGTCCTGTTATCTTCTCTCTACTTTGATACACGAATCTTCCCTTTTGTCTCCCTTTCTTCCTTTTATCCCCTCTTTTATCATCCTCTCTATCTTGTCTTCTTCCCTTTATCTTTTTTGATGGCTGGAAATGGAGAGGGCCTTGGTGGGCCAATAATGGTGGGCACATTGGTTCACTTATTGAGGTAAATGATGCACTTCCTTCCATTTTTTATGATGAGATGGTGGGTGGGAGCTCATTTATGGGTGGATCTGATGATGGGTTAGTGGGTGTTAATGGTGGTTTGGTAGGGCCACTTGAAGAGGTGAATGTCATTTATGGTGTGGCTCCAACCACCATTAATGGTGGAATGGGTTTTGGTGATGTGGTAGGAGGAAGTTTGGGAGATGGATGGTTGTTTGATGGTTTGGATGGGCCTACATTTGGTCGGTCGTGGGGTGATGGGTTGGTTTTTGGAGATTTAGGTGTGTGAAATTGTGGTAATGACCACTTTAGTTGAAGTGAAAATATGCCAATATATCCTAGAGGGGGGGGGGGTG
Organism: Magnolia kwangsiensis; assembly: GCA_037074715.1. Taxonomy (NCBI): domain Eukaryota; kingdom Viridiplantae; phylum Streptophyta; class Magnoliopsida; order Magnoliales; family Magnoliaceae; genus Magnolia; species Magnolia kwangsiensis. The sequence continues at coordinate 27,151,051 of CM073577.1, forward strand.
GGGGGTGAATAGGAATTTTTAATATTTTATGGTTATTTAAAATCCTATCACTCTAATCCTGAGTAAATATGCATGCACTAGGATTTTCTTTCGAGTAACTCTAATGGCTTCCAAACCAATTAGAGGATCCAATCATAAAACTAATTGAAGGATAAATAAGATGCAAACATAGTTTATGAAGGATGTGACTGTGTGTGAGATGTGATTAAATATGAAAACATTTAAGGAAATCACATAAGCAATGGAAGGCAATAGCAATCTCAAACACAGTCATTCTTATGGTGGTTCGACTACTTGTCTACTCCACTTCCAGTGGATGCACTCAACCCTTGAGTGTAGTGGATCTCATTAAAGGAGGTTTCACAGCCGGTTCACCTTAAACTAGAGGTTTTAAATCAGGTTCACCTCTTATCATTACAACTTACACTTAGGCTGACATAACGTGTCTACATGACACTGTTTATGCTCCCATGAGCAAGGGTCAAAACATAGCACCCGACTCTTAAATATTATACTGAAATCCTACTCTATTAAATGTTTTCCTATAAGGGAGATAGAGCGATTCCAATCATCTATGCATTCAAGGCATCACAGCTTAATAATTTTCCATTAAGGTGGTAGTTGTAGGATTCTTGAATGCGGAAGTTCGTTTCTCAATCCACTCTACAGAATGTCAATGATGAGGGTGGATTGGAGGATGAAATCCCATGAGAGAAAAAGGCTTAGGGTATATGGACTAGGGTTAAATACACAAAAGAACTCTCTATTTTCTCTATCAAACAACTAAGGGCAAGCTCTCATTAAATAGGCAAAAAGGTTCCAATGGATATAAAACGATCACATTTTTGACAGAGTTCGATATCATCAAGCGTATACTCTCAATAGCATCGACTGACTGCTCAATGACATGAACTCAAATGTTAAATGCTTTTGAAACCTTTTGTCAACTGGTCAAGGAAATCGAACATGCATCAATGTCATCAGATTTTGAACTCCGATTTCATTGACACGAGGTTCGATTCCTCGACATTTGAAAATAAGAGAGACTTGCCTTTGGATTTTTTCAGAAAAAATATGATCGAGCATTGCTCGATATCATTAGAATTTAAATATCGATGATATCGAGGTCAGATTCATTGATAATTCTAAGGAATTTTTCTATAAGCTTGCTGGACAGATTCTATTCACTTTCGATGTAACGCTTGAAAATCGAGGGTCGAGCATAACTCGACTCTAGAGTTTTAAAACATCACTTATGCAATATTTTTCATGATGGATGTATATTGTCTGTATTAGTGCATAAAACATGAAGTAGATTAAGCCAAATTAGTAAAACATAATCAAGGGACAATTGTAATACGCAAGCGAAAGACTGAAATGAATATATAAACCAGTATAAGTCCCCAAAAATATGTATGCTCTACCAGGTCATAATTATAAGTATTGTTTCAAAATACAAATGTCAAAATGTGATAGTCCTCTACAAAGCATAAACCCTGAAGCCCCGATGATTCAGAGCAGTCTAAGTGAACTTGCCTGAATACTACATACACAAGAATGCCTCCTTGCCATCCTCGAACTCCGGCTCTGCCTTGAGTGTTGCATCATCATCTGCAGCTAAGAAAGGGTCTGGTTGGTGTTTAAGCATCATCCCAGTATGTGGGAGTGAGTGATCAACTCAGTGGAACTATACAACAAAGGTTAACATGTTATCAATTCAGTCAAGCAGTAATGATAAGGCAATATAATCAAACATCCCTAAGTACTCTGATTAATGCAGGAATGTATGAAGGAATGATGCATGCCCTCGCCTGAAGTCCCTCTGCGATCTTCATCTTACGGTTGCGCATGTCAGTCACTTCCTCAGTACTCTACCCAACGCCAAACGGCACATGCAGTGCGGTGCATGCACATGATTATTGAGTTCTTATTAGTCCTTTTCATACAGCAGAATTGGAAAACTAAGGTACCTCCCTTATGTCAATAACCAAACAATGAACCATTCTAGGGTCATTAGTCCTAGTAAATCTCATTCGAGGTTATGGTTCTAGGTCGCTGCAAAGGGCTCGTCACCTTATCAATGTAGGCCTAGTTATACCCTAGTTACTATAAAAAGGCTCTTCACCTCAATGTAGTGTCAAGGTATGCTCGAGGTCACTACAAAGGGCTCGTCACCAAATCAGTGTAGGCCGACAGCATGAATACAGTGTCCCATACCACCGTATTCAGCTCACGAGTCTGGATTGCTCACTGGTCACTACGGGGAGGCTTGTTGTCCAGCGTAAGCCGACAGCTCGACCACAGTGTCCCATACAACTATGTTCAACTCATGAGTCTTAGTGGATCGAGGTACCAAGGTTAACAGGGTTTTATTGGTGAGTTTGGTACCTTAGATTCAAGCAGTAGCGTCCAAACATGGTGAACATACATCGGGTCAATCGGGTTAATTGACAAGCTCGACTAGGACAAGCGCACGTTGAATTGATCGACATGAAGTGCATAAGCACTCCGTGTGGCCTAACCACTGCCGACATCCCAAGTACGGCTCAGATTCGTCGAACACATCCTGCGTGGTGAAATCAACCTCAGCCACCAGTTCGAGGACTGTTACCGATTACCTGGACTGTGATATAGTCCCAACCACGTGCAATCACAATAATGAATACTTAGGTCAAATCTTATAATCATGTGAGCATGTTATGGAATATAACTTAAACATGAATACACAGTACATGGAGGAAATCATGCACATAGTTAAACATGAATAAACAAGCTATACAGTCCATGGAGGAAATCATACACACAGTTAACGTAATTGGGATTCATATCTCAACTCCCTCATAAATCACAATCTACTAATGACTAACTCATTCAGACATTTTTACAAACACTTAGACTACACCTTCCAGCATACATCACGTATGTTGGTTATATTACGTATTAGGGCAAATCCTTTTGCCAAGGAATTGTCGCATATATAACAACCATGTACCTATGACAGTTAATCATGGCAATCACAACATCAGACTCCAAATGCATACAAATATTTCAACAAACACATGAAATACTCTATTCACAACATAGTTTATATGTATACGTAAAACGAAATAGATAGCACATTTGGCATGTGTAATGGCACCCACGTCAGTTACAAATCATTAACTGACATTGAAAGCCTTGAAAACCATAACATATACTTATATAGTCCGCACCTTAAACCGGTAAACGCGTAACAGATTTGATTTAGACATTTAGTCTTCATCAACGGCGGATTGACAACCTAAAGCACGAAGTAGGTTAACTACATCATCACTTAAACTCTTTGAAACCCTAGAACAGGTTAGGGTTTGGTTTCCTTACCCAAGTATGGAATAAGGATTGCTCGTATAGCGATACGAATGGACGGATTTGGCACGTAGTGAAGCTGGAAAGAACTCTAGGATAAATCTCCAACTCACTCTCTCTCTTTCTCTCTCTTTTCTTACCTAGGGTTTTAAAATTTGTATGGAATATGTGAGAGGGTGTTAAAGCCCTTATATAGGCCCAAAACTGATGGAAACAGTCCCAGGGCAAGGTATACTTAGGTTATGTCCAAATCGGGTCCGTTCCGATCCAACAGGGCATTTATGGAGGTCCCTTTGCTAAATGCGTTCGGACTTAAGCTCACTAATATTGGATCTTGGTCAAGCTAAGTTTTTAGTCCGATCAGATTTACGGATCGACGTGGTGGACCAGTTTCAGTTCAACGGTAACCGACACTCGATCAGGGCCACAAGTATATTGGCATGTGTGGGACATCTGCCCTGATCCGAGGGTGTATTTGGGTCAGATTTTAACGGTCTGAACGCTTATAATCGGCCCGCACACGACACGGCTAAGATTACTTAAATTCATATTTAATTTCTAAAAACATTTACGTTTCTCACACACTTCGCTCCGGACTCAAGTAAATCGTCATGGGATACCATCTGGACTTGATTTCTGAGGTGGTCGTCAAGTCCAACAAGACGGTCGTATTCATCTAAGTTCACCGCTATCGAACTTTCGACGTGTGCTCTAGGTCCGATACGAAATTTCAATGTGCTCCCGAGAGCATCCGAGTTTAGAGATGGATCCTAGGTTTCAGGGTAATGTAGCAATAACAATTCTATAAGTTTTTGGTCTTGCAGATCGTATTTAAAGTGATTGGTGATAATTTCACAGGTAATCTAGTTTAGTGCTAGTTAATTCTCATTAAATTTTTAAAGGATTTGGTCCTAAGTGATTTCTGCTTGAGGCAATACTCGAATCTTCGTACGGATTTTTTCAGGACATTACAATCTACCCCCCTTAAAGAAAAAATTTCATCCTCAAAATTTGTACCTTTTCGTACTCCTCAAGGATCTGAGGGTAGTTCTTCCTGACCTCAGCTTCACTCTCCCAAGTAGCCTCTTCCTCACTATGATGTGTCCACAGTACCTTCACAAGTGGGATAACCTTGTTATGTAATACCTGCTCCTTCGTATCCAGGATACGGGTCGGTCGCAGTACATAGGTAGCATCCTCGCTCAACTGCACCTACTCCCAACTGATAATGTGCGAAGGATCAGGAATGTATTCTTCAACATGGACACATGGAATATGTTGTGCACGCCAACGAGTGGTGTGGGAAAAGCAAGGCGATATACTACTGCCCCCACTTGGTCTAGTATCTGAATTGGGCCAATGAATCTAGGCGTGAGCTTCTCTTTCTTACCAAATTGAAGGACTCCTTTCATGGGGGAAACCTTGAGGAATACATGGTCCCCAACCTCAAACTCAAGTGGTCACCGTCTCGTATCGGCGTAGGTCTTCTGCCTGCTCTGTGCTGATAGAAGTCGACGCCTAGTAATGTTGATCTTCTCTAAGGTCGCCTGAACTAACTCTGGGCCAATCAGAGTCTTCTTGCCCGCTTCTGTCCAGCAATGTAGTGCTTTACATGGGCGACCATACAGTTCCTCATAGTGTAACATCCTGAAAAAATCCGTACGGAGACCCGAGTACCACCTCAATCAGAAATCACTTAGGACCAAATCCTTTAGAAATTTAACGAGAATTAACTAACGTTAAACTAGATTACCTATGAAATTATCACCAATCACTTTAAATATGATTTGTAAGACCCAAAACTTGTAGAATTGTTAACGCTACATTACCCTGAAACTTAGGATCCATCTTTAAACCCGGTTGCTCTCGGGAGCGCAATGAAACTTTGTATCGGACCTGGACCGCACATCGAAAGTCCGATAGCGATGAACTTAGACAATTATGATCGCCTAGTTGGACTTGACAATCACCTCAGAAATCAAGTCCAGATGAGGTCCCGGGACTATTTTCTTGAGTCTAGAGTGAAGTGTGTGAGAACGTGAATGTTTTTAGAAATTAAATACGAATATAAGTAATCTGAGTTGTGTCGCTTGTAGGCGGATTATAAGCGTTATAACCATTGGAATTTGACCCAAATACACCCTTGGATCAGGAGAAATGTCCCACACATGCCAATGTACTTGTGGCCCTGATCGAGTATCGGTGACCGTTGAACTAAAACTGGTCCACCACGGTCGATCTGTAAACCCGATCAAACCGAAAACTTAGCTTGACCAAGATCCAATATCTGTGAGCTTAAGTCGGACCACATTTAGTAAAAGGACCTCCAGAAATGCCCCGTTGGATCGGAACAAGCCCGATTTGGTTATAACCTAAGTATACCATGGCCCTGGGACTATTTCCATCAGTTCTGGGCCTATATAAGGGCTTTAAACACCCTCTCTTATAATCCATACGAATTCTAAAACCCTAGCTAAGAAAGATGAAGAAAAGAGAGTGAGTGAGTTGGTGATTCATCCTAAGGTTCTACCCAGTTACACTACGTGCCAAATCCGTTTATTCGTATTGCTATACGGGTGATCCTAATTCTATTCTTAGGTAAGGAAATCAATCCCTAACCTGTTCTAGGGTTTCAAATAATTTAAGTAATGATGTAGCTAACCTATTTCATACTCTAGGTTACTAATCCGCCGTTGACGAAGACTTAACGTCTAAATCAAATCCGTTATGTGTTTATCAGTTTAAGGTGTGGACTATATACATTTAGGTTATGGTTTTCAAGACTTTCAATGTCAGTTAATGGTTTATTACTGACGTGGGTACCATTACACATGCCAAATGCGATATCTGTTTCATTTTACGTATACATATGAACTATGTGGTATATAGGAAAATTCATGTGTTGGTTGGAATGTTTGTGTACATTTGGAATCTGAATTTGTGATTGTCATGATTAACTGTCGTAGGTACATGGTTGTTATATATGTGACAATTCCTTGGCAAAAGGACTTGCCCTGATACGTATTATGACCAACATACGTGATGTATGTTGAAAGACATATTATAAGTGTTTGTAAAAATGTCCGAATGAGTTAGTAGCTAGTAAATTGTGAGTTATAAGGATGTTGAGATATGAATCTCAATTACCTTAACTGTGTGTATAATTTCCTCCATGTACTGTATAGCTTGTTTATTCATGTTTAACTATGTGTATGATTTTCTCCATGTACTGTGTATTCATGTTTAAGTTATATTCCATAATATGTTCACATGATTGTAGGATTGACATAATTACTCATTATTGTGATTGTACATGGTTGGGACTATATTACAGTCCAGGTAATCGATAACAGGCCTCACACTGGTGGTTGAGGTTGTTTTCGCTATGCAGGATGTGTTCGACGAATTCGAGCCGTACTTGGGATGTCGACAGTGGTTAGGCCAAACGGAGTGCTTATGCACTTCATGTCGATCAACTCAACGTACGCTCATCCTAGTCAAGCTCGTCAATTAACCCGATTGACCTGATGTATGTTCACCATGTTTGGATGCTACTGCTTGAATCTAAGGTACCAAACTCACCAGTGAAACCCCATTAACCATGGTACCTCGATCCGCTAAGACTCATGAGGCGGACATGGTGGTATGGGACACTGTGGTCGAGCTGTCGGCCTACGCTAGGGCGAAGAGCCTCCCTGTAGTGACTAGTGAGCAACTTAGACTCGTGAGTCGAATACGGTGGTATGGGACATTGTATTCATGCCGTCGGCCTACACCGATTAGTGAGCCCTTTGTAGTGACCTTGAGTATACCCTGAAACAGCAATGAGGCGACGAGCCTTATTATAGTAACTAGGGTCTTATTATAGTAACTAGGGTATAATTAGGCCTGTATTGATTGGTGATGAGCCCTTTACAGTGACCTAGAACCATAATATCGTATGAGAGTTACTAGGACTGACGACCCTAGAATGGATCATTGTTTAGGAATTAATATAAGGGAAGTACCTTAGCTTCCCAATCCTGCTGTATGAAAAGGACTAATAAGAACTTGATAATCATGTCCATGCACCGCATTGCATGTGCTTTGGCGAGGAAGAGCACTTTCAGGTGGTTGCCATGCGCGCTGTAAGATGAAGACACTGAGGGAGTGCAGGCGAGGGCATGCATCATTACTACATTTCATTCTTGCATTAATCAGAATATTTAGGACTTATTTTTTGTACTGCTTTATCATTTCTTCTTGACTGAATTGATAACATGATAACCTTTGCTGTATAGTTCCACTGAGTTGATCACTCAGAACCGGAGTTCGAGGATGACGAGGAGGCATTCTCGTGCATGCAGTATTCAGGAGGGTTCTCTTAGACCGTTCTGAATCATCGGGGCTTCAGGGTTTATGCTTTATAGAGGACTATCACAATTCATCATTTGTATTTTAAAACAAGACTTGTAACTATTGACCTGGCCGAGCACACATATTTTGGAGACTTGTACTGGTTTATATATTTATTTCAGACTTTCGCTTACGTATTATAACTGTCCCTGGGTTACATTTTGGTGATTTGGCTTAATCTACTTCATGTTTTATGCACTAATACAGACAACATACAACCATCATTAAAAATATTGCATAAGTAATATTTTGGAACTCGGGAGTTGGGTTATACTCGACCCCCGATTTTCAGGACATTACACATATGGAGCCATACTAATACTCACCTAAAAGTTGTTGTTATACGTGAACTCTGTATAAGGGAGACGTTCATCCCAACTGTCCTTAAAATCTAGCACACAAGCTCGCAACATATCTTCTAGCACCTGATTCACACGTTCCGTCTTCCCATCTGTTTGTGGATAGAACGCGGTGCTGAACTTCAACTTCACACCCATCGCTTCTTGGATACGAGTCTAGAAGATCGATCTGAATCGCGTGTCTCGGTCCAACATGCAGAAGTACAATCTCCTTGATGTATAACCTGACCAACTCGTTTGCAGAGTTCGTAACTCTAATCGGTAGGAAATGAGCTGATTTCGTCAATCGGTCAACGATCACCCAAATGGAGTCATGTCCCTTCCTCATCTTCGGTAGCCCTGAAATAAAATCCATAGAGATGAAATCCCACTTCCATTCATCTATGGGCATGGACTGAAGTAGTCCAGGAGGTCGATGAAGCTCTGCCTTGACCTGCTGGCATGTGAGACAATGGGACACAAACTCTGCAATGTGAACCTTCATATTGTCCCACTAGTATGATCTCTTCATGTTTTGATACATTTTCGTGCTACTAGGATGCATCGCAAGCCTTGAACCGTGGGCTACCTCAAGAACCTCCCGTCTCAAGTCATGAATGTCTAGGACGCATAGGCGGCCACGATAATGTAAGCCCCCATCCATACCAACACTCCACTCTGAGTCCTCATCTACACTAACCCGCTTTCTCATCTTCGCCAATAGCTCATCGTCTGCTGAACCGCGATAATCCAGTGTCAATGAGGGGCTGTACTCGAATATGTGCAATGACTTCATACGACTCCTCCACCGTGAGTTTCTGCTCAAAGTCTTGCACAAACTCCACCATATCCCATTCTGCTATCATTAGCGGAACTGCAAACTCTATGGTCTTCTTGTAGCTCAATGCGTCTGCCACAAGGTTCACCTTACCCGGATGGTAGGAGATCTCGAACTTAAAGTCCTTCAAGGTTTCCATCCACCACCGCTGCCGTATATTCATGTAACGGTGAGAGAATATGTATATAAGGCTCTTGTGGTCGTAAAAGAGCTCGAACTCCTCTCCGTAGAGGTAATGTCTCTAGAGCTTCAGTGCGAAGATGACGGCTGCCAACTCTAGGTCGTGTGTAGGGTAATTCTCCTTATGTTTCCTCAACTGTCTCGAGGCATAAGCAATCACCCTGTCCTTTTACATAAGGACACAACCCAGACCAACGCGAGACGCGTCAGTGTATATAGTATACTTAACCCCTTGCTCTGACAATACTAGCACAGGGGCAGACGTTAGCTTGTCCTTCAGCTCTTGAAAAGCTGCTTCTGCTTTCTCATTCGAAGCGAATTTTAGATCTTTCCGTGTCAACTGAGACAACGGTTTAAAAATCTAGAAAAAGTCCCAAATGAATCGCCGATAGTACCCCGCAAGACTAAGAAAACTCCTCATCTCAATAATTGAACCGAGTTGCTTCCAGTCCTGAACCGCGGCTACCTTAGCGAGGTCGACTGCTATTCCTTCCTTGGACACCACATGTCCGAGGAACTTAACTTCCTCCTTCCAGAAGTTGCATTTCTTGTACTGTGTGAACAACTGGTTCTTCCTGAGAGTGTTGAAGATTGCTCGCAGATGCTCTTCATGCTCTTCCCGACTCTTGAAATATATCAGGATGTCACCAATAAACACAATGACGAATCGGAACAGAAATGGATGAAATACCCTATTCATCAGGTCCATGAACACGGTCAGAGCATTCGTAAGTCCAAACGATATCACAAGGAACTCGTAATGACTAAAACTAGTCCTAAAGGCTGTCTTTTGCACGTCCTCATCCTCGACGCATAACTGATGATACCCTGACTGCAAATCTATCTTCAAAAAATACTGTGTCCCCTTCAACTGATTAAACAGATCATCAATCCTGGGCAAGGGATACTTGTTCTTCATTGTCACCTGGTTCAACCTGCGATAATCAATACATAATCGTAGGGAATCGTCCTTCTTCTTCACAAACAATGCAGGCGCTCTCCAAGGGGACACACTTGGCCGTAGGAAGCCTGCCTCTATAAATACATCAATCTATCTCCTTAGTTCCTCCATTTCACATGGAGGCATGCAATATGTCGGTAATGATATAGGTGTCGCACCGGGCACAAGATCGATAGTAAAGTCGATCTCGCACCGAGGAGGTAGTCCCGAGATCTTCTCAAATACGTCCGGGAAGTCCTGAACCATAGGTGTATCTCCCAACATTGGTCCATCAATACTTTCTAATAAGGAAGTGTAACAACTAACTCAATAGGACCAACTGACCTGAACAGGAATTGTAAAAACTGTGCCCTCAGGTCTGTAAGCTGTCATGACTCTGACCTTGCAATCAATCTCTGCTCTCATCTTGGTGAGCCAATCCATTTCGAAAATAACGTCGTAATGACATAGTGAGGTGACAATCTGGTCAACGACCATTGTCCTGCTACCCAAATCTACTGAGCAAGACTCACAGGTCTGAGTAATATCTGAAAAGGTCCCTGTAGCGGTAGTGAGTCTCACTCCCTTCGTAGGAGCAGTATCCAACCCTAGTCGCTTGACCGCAGTGCAAGAGATGATTGAAATAGTGGACCTAGTGTCCACCAATAAGATGACAGGCATACCTTGGATATGAGTCAAAACCTCAAAAGATCTCGGTGCTAAGTTTACCTCGGGCGCTTCAGCTGTAAGCGCGTTACCCGAGCCTGCTGTGGACGATTCAGTTATGGTACCATGGGCAATTGAGGTAGCCTAAAATGAGGTGTGGGTGGCTTGAAAGATGGGTGAGCTTATGCTGACCATAGGGGTGGAGTAGAAATGGCCTGAGGCATCGGACGGTTGATCCTTTGAGGTGGAAAAAAACCACTGTCCCGCATTCTGGTGAAACAATTTATCTCAGTGTGGCTTGGCTTCTTGCAATAAGCACACCACACGTCTAGTCACCTCACAGGGGCAAGAGATGACATGAGTTTCGGTGGTGAGTCTGCACGAGGCCTCTTATCGAGGATTAGTTTTCTCAGAAAATCTAGTTGCGGCCTGGGAGCCATAGGTGCTCGCATACAGGATAACCTGTTCCCATCCTGCTCAGCTTACAGGGACATGCCCATTAACTCGACATAAGTAGATATGCTAGCACATCACATCCGCATCGACTGGTCATCCATAAGTAATGGAGCATACCTGCCCAGGTCTGTGATCGGTTCTCATATTCTGTCATCGACATCCCTCCTTAACGGAGGCGCAGGAACTCACTCTCCTTCTCATGTCGGTAGGTGACAGGGAAATACTTCTCATGGAAATGGGTCTCAAATGCCTCCCACGGCCACACATGCCCTTCTGTAATAGTACGGAGAATACTATCCCACCACAAATTGGCCTCCTTCTCAAACATGAAGGTGGAAAGCTCGATTTGCTACGCTTTAAAACAGTGTAGCGGCCTTAGCATCTTAAAGATGCGGTCAATCCAGTACTCGGCCTCCTCGGGTCTATGAGTACCCCCAAAAGTGGGAGGCCGTAAGCGATGGAATCGCTCAAATATGCTGCTGGCACTTGCGTTCCCAGCTGGGTGCATAGGTGAGGCAGGCGGAGTCGCCCCCATCGTCTGAGCAAAGATACCAGCCATAGAGGTCAAAAAATGCTGCTGCTGTTACTGGATCTGTTGTTGCTGCATCAACAACATCATCTGCCTTAACCTATCAGGACGCGGAGTAGACTGAGATGCATGTGGCGTCAACGTAGTTCTCGGGAACCGAAGGCGTGATAGGTGGTACCACAGACGGTTTCACAGGTGTTAGCCCAGCTGCGGGGCCAGTAGCCGACTGAGAATCTGGCATAGATTTAAAGTGAGACGGGCCCGAACGGGGGTCCGTATGGCTATCACTTAGGGGAGAGGCCCCGTCAAGCGACTCGCCCAAAGAGAGACGGGCCGAAGTCCTCGAGCCCTTAGGTGGCATGTCCTATATACGACAGGGGATACAACCTGTGAGATTCAGCATACACACAATCCATCCACATAGCATTCACATCTCAACTCAAAGGAACATCATGTATTTCATTTAACAAAATTATCACAATACACGAGGTGCAGTATTACATGAATCGTGACAGAGAATGCATGTGAGCTAATACAACTAAGGCTTCAAACACTAAAATGACTACCAAACTACAACGCCTATAAAGGCTACACACAAGAACAAGCGAAAAAGTAAAACAAACGATGACTACATATTCGACTATTCCTCAGAATCTGGCGATGGAGGAGGGGCACCCTTATCTTGCAGGCAGCACAGGATAGAATTCAAAGTGTGAGTCACTTTCATAAACTTGTGTTTCACGAGGGCTCGAACATCGATAATATCCTGTCGTAGGGCAGCCTGGCCCTCCTCAAGTCGAGATAAGTGGGCCTCCTTATTAGCCCGATCAGGGTCATGCTCTCGAGTCGTAGGAGGAGGGCTCTCATCTGTATCTTGGGCCTCTTCTTCTTCTTCACTCTGCTCTTCTTCTATATCAGCTCCACCTTTTTCATCACTCTCTTCCTCTTCACTTTCTGTCTCGTCCTCACTATCCTTAAGTAGGACTAGTCATTGTCGTGGCCCGATATCCATCTAATTAAGAGTGGTCTTGTTGATGTAATGGATTGGTGCCGGTAATTTCACCCCAAGTCTGTAGCCAAACTCAAGTGCAATCTTGCATATGGGTCGGCCGAAGGGGAGCGATTTAGTCTTTTTATTAGAACATACGGTAAGGACTATCTGTCACAGGACATGCGTAGGCACACACAACTTCTCTCCTTGCCCCACCTGGTACAGGAAATCCACCATCAGACGCGCGCACTCACTGCGGTTGCTTCACCTGGGGTAGATGTTGAACGTGCAGATGTGGTGAAGCAGGCGGAAGTTTTCTGTCATATTGGTCGCTAAAAGGCTTTTGTTTGGCTGCCATTGAACCAGATGACCACAAAGGAACCGTGTGCGACAATCCCTTTCACGTGCACTCCTCAGATTCTTCTCACTTACATATACCTCGCCAAGTGGCACATTTATAAGCTGAGATATCAAACCAATGTCAATTGTGACCTCCGGATCTCTTCCAAATGGAATTTTAAACTGTAAGAGCTCTAGCATTGGCTCTCGAATGTGAACATAGAAAACTTAGAAGTGCCCACATTTGCACGGTGCTCACCCTCAAATAGCGGACCCCACTTGGCTTCTACCAGGTGCTCTAACAACAGGTATTCTCCAAATAGCCGTGCATCCACATGAGCTTCAAAAAGGACCCCACGACCTTCATTAAATCCATGAGACAACTTCGCCAACAAAGCCCTTCCTATGGGAGCCTGGGGATCTAGATCCCGCTTAGTCTGCAACTCCCAACTAGTGCTTGTACTCGCGGCAGCACCTCGCGGCCTCCTTGAACGGGTGGGGCAACTAGGCTCGACTTCTTCCATGGAAGCTCTCTTCTTTCCCATGAAAGAGAGAATGGTGAAAATAAAAAATATGGCCGTAACTAGCTCGAACAAGGCCATGGAAAAGGAAAGAAAAGGGGGAAATGGGAAAGTTTATGAGGTTCCCACGATTTTGAGACTCAAAATGGGATTTGAGTGCCCAAATGAAAGGAAAAGAAAGGAAAAATCAGCAATAGAGGAGGGATTTAAGGGGGTGGTGTAGATGGTGTACGAAAATGGGAAAAGAAAGTGCTTGAAGGGTGATTTTTATGGAGAGAAGACGTGTTTGGGGTATTTAAAATTGACCCACCATGCATCAGTGGGCCACATAAGGCCCTAGAGTTATCGGTCCGCGTCGGCCCGCTCGATCTGGCCTGACCGGCTGCGAGGCCTCGCCAAACCGGTGAGGTCCTCGCCGGTCTCTAGACATTACGGTGAGAGCTCGCTGCTGGGACGATGTCCTCCTACCCCCTGGGTAAAAAAAAAGTGTGGGTCCCACCCTGGGTCTCCCTGGAGGTGTTCCGTTAGGCCCCTTACTCTATTTCGACTCATTTCGGGTCATTCCGAATAGATTCTGATGCATATTCACGCTAACCCATTTTAAACAGCTAGGATGGGATAAAACATAGTCTAAACTCGTCAATTGACGGTCTAAAAGTGGATTGGGATCATTTTGTCTGATCACGGGTGTGTACATATCCGATCTCGGTGATCATTTTCAGTAATCTTTCACCAATTGGCGAAACTGAGAAACTAAACTTGTTTGTTGATTTTTCTCGCACCCTCCTACATCAAATTTTGTGTCAGCATATGTTGTGTGACCATAACCCAGGTCCAGTTTAATCCAGATCATGCTCTGATACTAACTTGTAACACCCTGAAAATCGGGGGTCAAGCATAACTCAGCTCCCAAGTTCCAAAACATCACTTATGCAACATTTTTAATGATGGATGTATGTTGTCTATATTAGCACATAAAATATGAAGTAGATTAAGCCAAATCTGTAAAACATAATCCAGGGACAGTTGTAATACGCAAGCGAAAGACTAAAATGAATACATAAACCAGTATAAGTCCCCAAAAATATGTATGCTCTACCAGGTCATAATTATAAGTATTGTTTCAAAATACAAATGTCAAAATGTGATAGTCCACTACAAAGCATAAACCCTAAAGCCCCGATGATTCAGAGCAGTCTAAGTGAACCTGCCTCAATACTGCATACACGAGAATGCGTCCTCATCATCCTCGAACTCCGGCTCTGCCTTGAGTGTCGCATCATCATCTGTAGCTAAGACAGGGTCTGGTTAGTGTTTAAGCACTGTCCTAGAATGTGGGAGTGAGTGATCAACTCAGTGGAACTATCCAGCAAAGGTTAACATGTTATCAATTCAGTCAAGCAGTAATGATAAGGCAATATAATCAAACATCCCTAAGTACTCTGATTAATGCAAGAATGTATGAAGGAATGATGCATGCCCTCACCTGCACTCCCTCTGCGATCTTCATCTTATGGTTGTGCATGTCATCACTTCCTCAGTGCTCTGCCCAATGCTAAACAACACATGCAGTGCGGTACATGCACATGATTACCGAGTTCTTATTAGTCCTTTTCATACAGCAGGATTGGGAAACTAAGGTACCTCCCTTATGTCAATAACCAAACAATGATCCATTCTAGGGTTGTCAGTCCTAGTAAATCTCATACAAGGTTACGGTTCTTGGTTGCTGTAAAGGGCTCATCACCTTATCAATGCAGGCCTAGTTATATCCTAGTTACTATAAAAAGGCTCGTTACCTTAATGCAGTTTCAAGGTATGCTTAAGGTCACTACAAAGGGGTTGTCACCAAATCAGTGTAGGCCGACAGCACGAATACAGTATCCCATACCACCATATTCGGCTCACGAGTCTGGATTGCTCACTAGTCACTACGGGGAGGCTCGTTGCCCCAGCATAGGCTGATAGCTCGACCACAGTGTCTCATACCACCATGTTTGGCTCATGAGTCTTAGCAGATCGAGGTACTAAGGTTAACAGGGTTTCACTGGTGAGTTTGGTACTTAGATTCAAGCAGTAGCGTCCAAACATGGTGAACATACATTGGGTTAATCGGGTTAATTGATAAGATCGACTAAGATGAGCACACGTTGAGTTGATCGACATGAAGTGCATAAGCACTCCGTGTGGCCTAACCACTGTCGACATCCCAAGTACGGCTCAGATTCGTCGAACACATCCTGCGTGGCGAAATCAACCTCAGCCACCAGTTCGAGGACTGTTACCGATTACCTGGACTGTGATATAGTCCCAACCACGTGCAATCACAATAATGAATACTTAGGTCAAATCTTACAATCATGTGAGCATGTTATGGAATATAACTTAAACATGAATACACAGTACATGGAGGAAATCATGCACATAGTTAAACATGAATAAACAAGCTATACAGTCTATGGAGGAAATCATACACATAGTTAATGTAATTGGGATTCATATCTCAACTCCCTCATAAATCATAATCTACTAATGACTGACTCATTCAGACATTTTTACAAACACTTAGACTACACCTTCCAACATACATCACCTATGTTGGTTATATTACGTATTAGGGCAAATCCTTTTGCCAAGGAATTGTCGCATATATAACAACCATGTACCTATGACAGTTAATCATGGCAATCACAACATCAGACTCCAAATGCATACAAATATTTCAACAAACACATGAAATACTCTATTCACAACATAGTTTATATGTATACGTAAAACGAAACAGATAGCACATTTGACATGTGTAATGGCACCCACGTCAGTTACAAATCATTAACTGACATTGAAAGCCTTGAAAACCATAACATATACCTATATAGTCCGCACCTTAAACCGGTAAACACGTAACGGATTTGATTTAGACGTTTAGTCTTCATCAACGGCAGATTGACAACCTAAAGCACGAAGTAGGTTAACTACATCATCACTTAAACTCTTTAAAACCCTAGAACAGGTTAGGTTTTGATTTCCTTATCCAAGTATGGAATCAGGATTGCCCGTATAGCGATACGAATGGACGGATTTGGCACGTAGTGAAGCTGGGAAGAACCCTAGGATAAATCTCCAACTCACTCTCTCTCTTTGTCTCTCTTTTCTTAGCTAGGGTTTTAAAATTCATATGGAATATGTGAGAGGGTGTTAAAGCCCTTATATAGGCCCAAAACTGATGGAAACAGTTCCAGGGCAAGGTATACTTAGGTTATGTCCAAATCGGGTCCGTTCCGATCCAACAGGGCATTTATGGAGGTCCCTTTGCTGAATGCGTTCGGACTTAAGCTCACTAATATTGGATCTTGGTCAAGCTAAGTTTTCAGTCCGATCAAATTTACGGATCGACGGTGGTGGACCAGTTTCAGTTCAACGGTAACCGACACTCGATCAGGGCCACAAGTATATTGGCATGTGTGGGACATCTTCTCTGATCCGAGGGTGTATTTGGGTCAGATTTTAACGGTCTGAACGCTTATAATCGGCCCACACACGACACGGCTAAGATTACTTAAATTCATATTTAATTTCTAAAAACATTTATGTTTCTCACACACTTCGCTCCGGACTCAAGTAAATCGTCATGGGATACCATCTGGACTTGATTTCTGAGGTGGTCGTCAAGTCCAACAAGACGGTCGTATTCATCTAAGTTCATCGCTATCGGACTTTCGACGTGTGCTCTAGGTCCGATACGGAATTTCAATGTGCTCCCGAGAGCATCCGAGTTTAGAGATGGATCCTAGGTTTCAGGTTAATGTACCAATAACAATTCTATAATTTTTTGGTCTTGTAGATCGTATTTAAAGTGATTGGTGATAATTTCACAGGTAATCTAGTTTAGTGCTAGTTAATTCTCGTTAAATTTTTAAAGGATTTGGTCCTAAGTGATTTTTACTTGAGGCAATACTCGAATCTTCGTACAGATTTTTCCAGGACGTTACATTCGATGACATTGACCATGCCTTGATACGATCGATATTTGAATATCAATTTTATTGAGTGACTCTCGATCCAAGAAAAATATCCTGAAAAACTTGCTAGATATAAATGTGCCCCAATCCAATATCATCGAGATTTGAATTCTGAGAATATCGAGGATCTCTTCGATATATCGAAGATTACCTGATTTTCCTTAGAAGAACTTTGGACACAATACACATGATGTCAATTTTATCGAGTCTACTCAATGGACTCGAGATTCAAATTTTGATGATATCAAAACCTCTATCGATACATCGATAATTCTTTCTAGAGATTTTTATGGTTGCTGGACATCTTATATCCTCATTTCGATAATATCGAGTGAGATTTGAGGACATCGATAACAGGGTTCGATTTCATTGAATCACTTGTCAATAAATCGACAAAGGCAGAAAACTTAGAGATTTTTTTGAGTGTGAAAGAATATTTCTAACCATAGTCCCTTAGGGTGTTTTATCCAATTTTAAGGATTTTAATTACTTGGTGTTTTGGGACATGGGATGTGAGGCTAAGATTTACCTATGATGAGTTCGGGCGCACATCCGGTTGAGGCAGACACTTGATCAATCTTCCTGTGGGGCTCTTTTGTCTAGCTGACTCAACGCTCACGCTAATTGACAAACCAGGGCACTTTCAATCTCCCCCTTTGTCAATTACATGATAAAACACCAAAATAACTTGGACCAACTTCTAGACAGACACCCTAAATTGTGTGTACATAATTTTTACACAATTGTACAAAGTTCCCTAGTTTGCACATACACACATTCAGTAGCTGCTCCCCCTAATAATAATCTCCCCTTGTCTCCTTGCAGCTGCTCCCCCTAACACTTGCACCATTTTCACAAACAGATACACACAATTGTCCTTCGAGGTGTATTTGTTCTCCCCCTTTTTGTCAGTCATTGGCAAAGGATAATATAATAGTTGATATTGACTAAAGTGTAGAGAATATGGGAGAATCAAAATGCAGGGCATAAGCAGAGTAGATAGAAAAGAACATCCCTAGAAAGCATATTAGTTCAAAGAAAACTTGTGATGGTTAACAGTAAGAGCATAGAGAGCTAACATCATAGTTGAGATAAACCAAAAATAACAGGAAAACAGGGATATGGTTCACAAATGATAGCAGCATTCAAAGTAGACTAGTAAGTAAACCAAACTAAAGTGACAGTAAGATATATGAGATAGCCATAGTCCACAATATCCATATATATATATATATATATATATATATATATATATATACTGCCCAAGATTGGCAGTAGTATAATCATTCATCCCAAAGCCAAAAAGAATATCAAGCCCATCCATGGGCACCTAAAAATAGCCACAAGTATTTAGCCCATCCATGGGCATATCAAAAAAAAAAAAAAAAAACTATCAGACTTTGCGGGTTAGTAATTTATCACATACACTCATGGGATCATAGGCCATTTAAAAAGAAACCAATGCCCATACATGGATATAAGTGAAGAGTGTATGTGACAAATCCCGGATGTCAGCACTAAGGCAGAGGAGTGGAGGAAGATGATGCAGTATCATCACGTTTACAGGTGAGCAGGTCGACCAAGTGTTGCACCGATTATTGCACCCCATTTACCAGTCGTTCCAAGACAGTGAACCATGCATTCACGGACTCCTTCACCTGGGTGACATCTCGCTATATTGCTCCAATCCTATCTTGATGGAGCTTGAACCTTTTTGCATGTCAAGGGTCAGACAAGGGTGGAGCCTGTTGGGATGCAAGAGGGTCACCCTCAGCCATTCCAGCGCCTTCTGTTGGAGCATCCCCTTCACCACGCTCACCTTCTTCTTAAATCCCTTCCTTAGGTAGGTCTTTGAGAAATTTGTGGAACTTTAAATCCATCCTTCTAATATTTTCTTGTTGAAGTGTTGAAGGGGAAGTTCTAGATCGTTTGATGTTGAAAAGCCGATCGCTTTGCATATACAGTTAATGATCCAAGGATAGGGAAAATGCACATCCCGAGAGGTATGAATGGCATATACCAGCTGATGAACAATCAAGGTAGGAAGGTGGATTTTGATTCCTGTAGCTACGGAGTAAACTATCATGGTCATGAACCCGGTGAGGTCTGAATGATTGATACTTCTAGGATATATATTGAAGGCAAAGATACCATGCAAAATACGATACTGAGGTTCTATGAACTTTGATTTTAGTGCATTGCCTTGATACCAGAGGATATCACGACCATCATAGAGAAATTTGGTAACCATGGACCACATTTCAGCACTTTCAAGGTCCAAGTTTGGTAGACCTACGGGTGATAGTGTTAGCCCGAGGATGTTTGCAACCGCAGCAGGAGTGATCTCTACATCATCACCATCAATAGAAACCGTGATGAATGGAGGATCAGACACTAGCAAATGACAGGAGACAAAGAAATGGTAGGTCCATTCATAATGACACGGAACCCCAAAATTGAGTAGAGGTAGCCATTCGATTTCGGCTAACAGGGGTTCCAGATTATAGGGTTGTAGGCATTTCCTGTCGACCCTTCTTTCAAAAACTAACTTTCCCCCAGTGTATTTTGCTAGCATCGGATTCACCCTGGTAGGAGGAGGGGCTGGTATTTAAAATTGGGACCTGCCATGTGAAGTTTACTATGTTCGCTGGCGAGTGGGAGTCCCATGTTCAGTAGCTCTTGCCCGTTTCCTTGGAGTAAGAACTTTTTATCAGGAGGATCGCGAAGATTCTTTAGGGCCGGACGATTTCCCTTTGTCCTTCCCCATTTTTCAATACTCAGAAAGGGATTTGAAGAGATTGGAGATAAAAGGGCAGAGTTTCTTTTGAAAATCAGGAGGTACCCTAAAAAGAGCAAAATGGAATCTTGATGTGAGGAGGAAATGGAAGGAGTATTACTAGATTTGAGGAGCGTTTGGAACCCACCGATGAACCTCCTGCTGAAGGGGACGAGCAGGGAGAAAGAAAAATACTTTTTAGAAGAAAAATGTGATTTTTTTAGCTCGACCACCTTTTATTAGGCTCCATACTTCGATATCCTCAAGCGTTGTTTCGATGATATCGATGGACCCCATTCGATGTGATCGAGACTATCTTCGATAACATTCTCGATCATGTGACTTCTCAGATTCCAAAGAAGCCTCAATGATGTCGATCCTTGGTCGATTTAATCGAGAGTCCACATGATTTATCGATAAGCATATCGAAGGTGTATATTTTTAATTTATTAGCATATCGACAATCTTTTATGTATAATAAAGTATCTCTTTATATCAACTAGTATACACAGCAAAAATTTTGTACAAGCATTGTACAATCCAAAATTATAAACATCAAGATGTTTATATACAAAAGTTGAGGTGAGAGACCTCAGGTACACCATTAAGAGTTTAGTAAAATTGCATCATTTCAGTAGCTATCCAGATCTAGATGCCTGACCTGGACATGTCTTTCCATGCTCAATATTTCAAGGCATATGAATAAGTTCTTCCTTTGCCTTTAATGATATAACAGTGGTTATTTATGCAGAAACCCTTTATTACTGATTTTCCTGATAGGTTAAGGATTTCACATTCCTGTTTGTTAAATGTAACTACATGCTCATTGTCACATATTTGAGAGATGCATAGAAGATTATACATTAATCCTTTTATGTAAAAGGTATTCTCATTCTTGAGCGAATTTATTCCTTTAATGATTCCCTGTCCGATTACCTTAGCGGTGCTTCTGTCTCCATAGCTGACTATCCCATCATTAAGATCTGAATAATTTGAAAGGAGGGATTTGTCACCTGTGACGTGTCTTGAGCATCTACTATTCAGGTACCACTTTGTATCATTACCTATTATATGATTTGAATGAGTGACAAGACAATTCTTCTTTTCTTTTACTACCCATTTTGTGATAGAATTTTTAACCATGGTAGATTTATTTTCCTTAATTAAATTGGGCAACTGAATTGTGTTTTCTTATCTTACAAATTCATTTATCTTCTTGTTTAATTCAGCCACTTGATTTAATAACTCCTTCATTCTGTTAGTCATCCTGGGTGGTGATGGATGTGTATTTCCTCTAACCATATTCCTAGGAAGACACCTAACATTTTAATTTCTGGTTGGTTTGATTTTACTGGCATGCTTTTGACTGGAGTTGGGTTTTGTCCTCTCAGGAAATACACATTCAAACTTATAATGACCCGAATCACCACACGAATGACAAACAGGAGCAAGCTTAGTTTTACTTCCTGAAGTAGCAGATTTTTCTTTAAACTTATCGTATCTTAAGCTGCTCTTGTCTTTTCCTTGTCTTCCCATCCCTTTTAGTTTTTCTAATTTCTCACCACTCTGAGAAAACTTATTGTTTATCTCAGCATATTTTTTTATATTTTTCTAAATCAAATAGGAGTGTGTGATTTTCATCTTAAAGGAGCATGTTTTTATCTTTTAATAGCTCAACTTGTTTGTTTAGTTTGTCGGACTCGGATCTAAGGAAGATGATGATTCTTTCTTGTATTATTATCTGAATGATATTACTGAAAATCATTGATACGATGGGTATTAATTTCCAAAGTTTTTTCCAGATCTTTTTGCAGCAATTTCTTTTTATTTTCAGATAATCCAAGTCTTTTAAGGATGTTGATGCTATGAATGTAGAGTTAATTATAAGCATCCTGTAATTTGTCTTGTTCTTCTTCTTCCTTCTTAGTTTCCTCATTATCCGATGGAAAGGATTCAGTGGCTTGCAGTTCTTTAACATTCTCGGTTTCAGTGGGAATGGTTGAGGAAGTGGAGTCCATAAAATTTTTTAGAGATTTTTGGTCTCCATCGCTCTCTGAGTCGCTAGATTCTAAGTTTAACTCTTCCATATCATCCCATGTGGCTGCCATTGCCTTTCCTTTGGTTTTTCTATTTGGGCATTCAGTAGACAGATGTCCAAACTTTTAGCATGTATAACATTGTGGTCCTTAGATTTTTTACTAGATTTACCTATGAAATGTTTGTTGTTCATCTGTCTTCCTTTAAATGGACGACCACGATTTTTCTGAAAGAACTTTATGAAACGTTGGGCTAACAGGGCCACTTCCTTATCTTTGTTTTCTCTTTCACTTTCAATGTCCTCATTTGTTGTATTCTTTGAAGTTTTGAGGACAATAGTTTCAGATTTTGGAGTTTTTTTGAAGTGTAGTTCAAAAGTTTACAGGGAACCTACTGAAATTGTGGTAATGACCGCTTTAGTTGAAGTAGGAATACGCCAATATGTCTAGAGGGGGGTGAATAGGAGTTTTTTAATATTTTATAACAATTTAAAATCCTATCACTCTAATCCTAATAGCAAGCATACATTAGGATTATAAAAGAGTAACTCTACTTACTTCCAAGCTCGATAGAGGATTCAATCATAAAACTAGAAAGATAAACAAGATGCGAATCAGAGGTTATGACAGATGTGACTGTGTTTGAAATGTGATCTAGATAATCAAATATGAAAGCATATAATCACATAAGGAATGAAAGAAAATGGTAATCAAAAGTAGTAGCAATCATAAACACAGTCATTTTTATAGTGGTTTGACTACTTATCTAATCCACTCCCGTCAGACGCACTCAACCCTTGAGTGTACCGCATTTCACTAAGGAGGTTTCACAACAGGTTCACCTCAAACCGGAGGTTTTAAATTAGGTTCACCTCTAACCAATACAACCTGCACCTAGGCTGTCTGTTTATGCTCCCTTGAGTAGGGGTCAACACATAACACCCAATTTTAGGCACACTGGCCAAGGATCCACTCAAGGAATCTCACACGTTTATGCTCCCATGAGCAAGGGTCAACATAAAACACCCACTTTTAGGCACACTGACCATGGACCTACTACAAAGACCCAACAGTTTATGCTCTTCACAGAGTAAGGGTCAACACAAATCACTCACCACGTACACTCCCTCCGGAGGCCTCCTACGAGGGCTTGTAAGGGGTGAGAAGCACCTTAGACCCAGTCCTACAAAGGAATGATCACAAGGGTCCTCTAGACTTTAATAACTTACAGATAAGTAGATGATCCCCGTTTAGCACGTTATTGAAGATCTCCTCCTTAGATGTTGAAGAATCTTCTACTTCCTTGAGTCACAACTAAGAAGATGTACCAATACATGGCGGTGGGTTGCGTTAAGGTAATGATGGAATTCTACTCTCAAATATTTTCCTATAAGGGAGATAGAGCGATTCCAATCATCTATGCATTCAAGGCATCCCAGCTTAATGATTTGTCATTAAGGTGGTAGCTAGAGGATCCTTGAATGCGGAAGTTCATTCCCCAATCCACTCTATTAAATGTCAATGATGAGGGTGGATTGGAGGATGAACTCCCATGAGAGAGAAGGCTTAGGGTATATGATCTAGGGTTAAACACACAAAAGCACTCTCTGTTTTCTCTCTACCAGCAACTAAAGACAAGCTCTCTTAATATAGGCAAAAAAGTTCCAACAGATATAAAATGGTCACATTTATGACAGAGTTCGATATCATTGAGTAGGGTCGATATCATTGAGCGTATACTCTCGATTACATCGACTGACTGCTCGATGACACAAACTCAATTGTCAGATGCTTTTGAAACCTTTTGATAGTTGGTCGAGGAAATCGAACATGTGTTGATGTTATCAGATTTCAAACTCTGATTTCATCGACACAAGGTTCGATTCCTTTACATTTGAAAATGAGAGAGACTTGTCTTTGAAATATTTTAGGTTAAAAGAATGATTGAGGCATACTCGATATCATCGGAATTTGAATATCGATGATATCAATAGTTATGTCGATGCGTTGATAAATCTAAATAATTTTCCAGTTAAGCTTGCTGGACAGTTTGTCCATTCTCGATGTAATTGACCCAGAATCGATATCATCGAAATTTGAATATCGATTCTATCGAGTGACCCTGGATCCAAGATAAGATAAATTGAAAATATTACTGAAAAATAGTGTTCAAATAGATATCATTGAAGCACTTTTGATATCATCGAAGTTTGAATTTTGAGGATATCGAGGAGTACTTTGATATATCGAAGATCTCATGATACAGCTATCGATACATCGATAATTTCGCCTAGAAGTATATGTGGTTATTGGACATCTTTTGTCCTCATTTTGATATGATCGAGTGAGTTTCGAGGACATCGACAGTAATTTTCGATTACATCGATCAGTCTATCGATAAATTGACAAAGGTAGAAAACTTAAAAAATTTTCTAAAGTTTGAAAAAAAGTTTTCTAAGCTAAAAACCCTATGATATTCTAATCAATTTTAAGGGGTTTAAATACCTGGTATTTTGGGACATGGGATGTGAGGCTACGATTTACCTGTGGTGAGTTTGGGCCCACATCCAGTTGAGGCAGGCGGTTGATTGATCTTCCTATGGAGCTTCTCTGTCTAGCTAATTCAACACTCACATTAATTGACAAACCAGGGCATTTTGAATCTCTCCATTTGTCAATTACATGACAAAATACTAAAACACTCTAGAACAACTTCTATACTGACACCCTAAATTGTGTTTACATGAACTTTACACAATTGTACAATGCTATCTAGTTCATATACATAAACGTTTAGAGGCTGCTCCCCTTAACTGCAAACTCCCCGTTTCTCCTTGCAGCTGCTCCCCCTAACACCTGCATCACCATTCAAGCAGATATACACAATTTGTGTGGATTTTTTCTCCCCCTTTTTGTCAGTCATTGGCAAAGGGAAATGGAACAGTTGATATTGACTGAAGTGGAAGTATTTAAGAGAATCATCATTCAGAGGGCACATACAAGAGATAGATGTAAAACAAACATCGTATTTCAGCAACCATGTATGAATAACAGACTGAGCAGAGAACAATGAGATAAGTAGATAATATATAGATCAATCATAACATGCATCACAGTAGATAGAAACCAGATAAAACAGGGGATGATAGAAGCATTTAAAGCTGATCAAATTCTCATGGCAGTAAAGATAGATGATATAGAAATTTCCATAAGCAAAAGTATATACTGCCCAAGATTGGCAGGGGTATAACATTCATCCAAACTAAAAAAATATCAAGCCCATCCATAGGCATCCAAAAACAGAGTATATTCCTCACTCAGAGCATATCACACTAAAAAAAAACTTGTCAAACTCTGTAAGTTAGTAATGCATCACACACATACATATGAGCGAAGGGCATTCAAAAAGATATTTATGCCTTAAGCATTTCAGGGAGACTCCAGGTATGTGATGATAGGAAGGACGTACTATAGACAATGAAAGCCTTTATTGCACTAGTAAGGAATCCAGAATTTGTTTTGTAGCATGTTGCAGAGTCATTAACATGTGTTTGATCTTTGAAAGACAGGATTCACAGTCATCGAGCCGTTTCATCATGTGAGATTGTCCATCCAGAAGGTCCTGTACAATGTCTCATTCTGTGACTGCCTGAATGATATTAATAGAGTCGAGGCTACGCACAGGATTTCCCTTGCCTGAGGTTGGATCGGTTTTTCCCCCACGAAATACATTATCACTGATATTCAGATTGTAGATGTCTTCGTAGTTGAAGTAGACACATGGGCGCAGGAGATCATTCGTAGGAGGCAGCCTAAATTGTTGTGACAGCTTGGATAAAAGACATGGGAATGTAAGTGTAGTGATGGATTCGTTGGTAGACACACGAGTTAATTGTTGTAGAATGAGAGTGGGTAGGCATACGTGACTGCCAAGATGTACATCATACAAAATATTGAGAATGTATGGAGAAAGCTTGTTGCTAGAGACTTCACAGGGATAGACATTTGTGCTGAAGATGTTGTGAAGAATTTTATATGCAGGATTGAGATGCTTAACATGAAGAACATTCTTTGCATTTCTGGGTATTGTAGCACCGCTATATAGTGCTCGAATAACTTCTCCCCATACACCAAGACCATTCATATTTCGTTCTGATAAAGGTATCCTAGTGACTTCTACACCAACTAGACGACTTATCAGTCTAGGGGTGATGTGCTCGGTCCGATTTATGACAACAACTAAAATGGTTGGAGGATTATTTTCAACATTGTAGATTAAGTTCAGAAACTTATGTACAAGATTATGCTGAAATCCTTCTCCAAAATTTGTGATATTGCCCCACCCAATCCATTCTAAGAGATTGATGATCCCAAAGGGTTCAATATATTTTAAATGAATAGCTCGTTCTGCCATAATTTTTACATCAGAAAATGGAGATGAGGCAGTTGCATTCCTCTTACCTTTCTTACCCTCAGTTGAGTCATTATGTGGAAGAATCAAATCTGTGTCTTTAGATATTTCTTACTTGGAAAAGATTTAGATTTTGAGAGATGCAATGCCACAATGAGATCAATAGGTAAAACTCTTTATCTTTTCTTCCGAGTTTTATTGAGCAGTAATCATTGATATCATCTTGGAAAAGATTTGGATTTTGAGAGATGCAATGCCACAATGAGATCAACAGGTAAAACTCTTTATCTTTTCTTTCGAGTTTTATTGAGTAGTAATCATCGATATCATGGAACATAGGTTCGATGATATCGATATACCCAAATTGATATTTTCAATGAAGAGTTTGAGGGAAGCCCAACCGACCCGACGTTTTAGCTTCTCGAGAGGTTGTCGATGGTATTGATTCTTGGTCGATGTTATCGAAATGTTCACATGATGTATCGACAGACATATAGAAGATGAATATTTTCCATTTTTTAGAATTTCGATAGACTTTCGTGCATAATTTTAGTATATCTTAGAATCAGGCAGTATACATAGCAAAATGTTATACGCACATTGTACAGACCAAAAATTATACACACCTAGTTGTTTGTATACAAAAGATTGAGGTGAGAAACCTCAGATATATCATTAAGCGTTTCATAAAATTGCATCATTTCCGCAACTATCTAGATCTAGATGCAAGACCTGGACATGTTTTTCCATGCTCAATTATTTCTAGGCATATAAATCAGCCATTCCTTTTCCTTTAATAACATAACAATCATTGTTTGTGCGAGAACCTTTCATCACTGATTTTCCTGAAAGGTCTAGGATCTCGCATTTTTCTTTGTTGAATGTAACCACACGCTCATTGTCACATACTTGAGAAATGCTTAAAAGGTTATGCGTTAATCCTTTTATGTAAAAGGCATTCTCATTTTTGAGCAAATTTATTTCTTTAATAATTCCTTGTCCAATTACCTTAGCGGTGCTTTCGTCTCCATAGGTGACTATCCCGTTATTAAGATCTGAATAATTTGAAAGGAGGGATTTATCACCTGTGACATGTCATGAATAGCTGCTATCCATGTACCACTTAGTATCATTGCCTATTATACAATTTAAATGAGTGAGAAGGCAATTCTTCTTTTCTTTTATTACCTATTTTGTGACAGGCTTTTTAAACATGGAAGTTTTAGTTTCTTTAATCAAGTTGGGCAACTGAATCGTGTTTTCTTATCTTACAAATTTATTTATTTTCTTGTTTGATTCAGCTACTTGATTCATTAATTCCTCCATTCTGTTAGTGATCCCAGGTGATGATGGATGTGTTCCTGAGTCACCACATAGATGACAAACTGGAGTAATTCTAGTTTTACTTCCTGAAGTAGAAAATCTATCTATTTGTGCTGCATTTCCAGTTCTTGTTTTAATTTTATCATACCCTAGGCCACTCTTGTGTTTTCCTTATCTTCCCATCCCTAACAATTTTTCTAGATTTTCACCACTCTGAGAAAATTAATAGTTTATTTCAGCTGATTTTCTGAAATTTTCTATGTCAAATCGGAGTGTGTGATTCTCCTTTTGGAGATGCTCATTTTCTTCTTCCAATAATTCAATCTATTTAGTAAGCTTTGATGATTCAGTTTTTAGGGACAAATTGATTCTTTCCAACTTATCATTATCTGAATGATATTGCTGTAGATCATTAATTAGATGTGTATTGATTTTTAAGGTTTTATCTAGATCTTTTTGCAGCAATTCCTTTTTGTTGTCAAACATTCCAAGTCTTTTAAGGATGTTGATGCTATGAATATAGAGTTGATTGTAAGCATCCTGTAGTTTATCCTATTCCTCTTCTTCCTTCTCTGTTTCCTCATTATCAAATGGAAATGATTCAGTGGCTTGCGGTTCCTCATCGTTCTTAGTTTCGATGGGAATGACTGGAGCAGTAGAGACCATAAGAATTTTTAAGGATTTCTGATCTCCATCACTCTCTGAGTCGCTAGATTTCAAGTTAGACTCTTCTGTATCATCCCATGTGGTAGCCATTGCTTTACCCTTAGTTTTTCTATTTGGGCATTCAGTAGATAGGTGTCCAAACTTCTGACAGGCATAACATTGTAGTTCTTTGGTCTTTTTACCAAATTTTCCTGCAGAATGTCTGTTGTCCACCTTTCTTCATTTAAATAGATGGCCACGATTTTTCTGAATCGTTGTGCCAACAAAGCCACTTCTTCATCTTTATTTTTTCTTTCACTTTCAATGTCCTCATTTGTTGTATTCTTTGAAGTTTTGAGGACATTAGTTTTGGATTTAGGGGTTTGTTTGAAGTGTAGTTCAAATATTTGTAGGAAACCTACTAGTTCTTCTACTTTCATTTCATTTATGTTTCTACACTCTTCAATGTTTGTTCCTTTAGGATTGAACCGTTCCGGTAATGATCTTAGAATTTTTCTATAGATTTTTGGGACCAAAACTTTCTCAACTAATCCACCCATGGAGTTGTAAATGATATTTAGTTTTGTGTAGAACTCCATGAAGGTCTCATGCTCTTCCATCCTGAGACTTTTAAACTGTGAAGTTAGGAGTTGTAGTTTGGATCTCTTCACAGTGCTTGTTGCTTCATGGGTTGTTTCCAACAAATCCCATGCTTCTTTGGCTGTCCCACACATACTAATTTGATTAAAAATAGCTTGGGACACAGCACAATAGATAACATTCATAGCTTTAGCCTCAACAGTTTGGTTTTCTTTATCAAATGCTATCCACTTTTCTTTGGATTTTAGTTTGGTGGTAGTTGTGCCATTCTGAAGTAATATTTATTCGGTTGGTGGTACATATCCTCTTTCAACTATATCCTAAACATCATGATCTAAAGATCTCAGGAAGTAATGCATTTTAGCCTTCCAGTATGCATAATTTGATCCATCAAATACTGGAGGTCTAGTGACCGATGAGCCCTCTCCTTTGGCCATATTACCAACTTCAGGATCACTCTCTAGGCGGTGAAGCCCTTAAGAGAGACCCGCTCTGGTACCAAATTAAAATTGTGGTAATGACTGCTTTAGTTAAAGTAGGAATACGCCAATATGTCGTAGAGGGGGGTGAATAAGACTTTTTAATATTTTATTACAGTTTAAAATTCTATCACTCTAATCCTAACAGCAAGTATACATTAGGATTACAAAAGAGTAGCTCTACTGGCTTCTAAGCCCGGTAGAGGATCCAATCATAAAACTAAAAAGATAAACAAGATGCAAATCAAAGGTTATGATGGATGTGACTGTGTTTGAAATGTGATCTCATTAATCAAATATGAAAGCATATAATCACATAAGGAATGAAAGACAATAGTAATCAAAAGCAGTAGCAATCACAAACACAGTCATTTTTATAGTGGTTCGACTACTTATCTACTCCACTCCTGATAGACACTCAACCCTTAAGTGTATCGAATTTCACTAAGGAGGTTTCACAATAGGTTCACCTCAAATCGGAGGTTTTAAATCAGGTTCACCTTTAACCAGTACAACCTACACCTAGGCTAACAGTTTATGCTCCCATGAGCAAGGGTCAACACATACCACCTAATTTTAGGCACACTAGACAAGGATCCACTCAAGGAACCTCACATGAAGGTCTCATGCTCTTCCATCCTGAGACTTTCAAACTGTGATATTAGGAGTTGCAGGTTGGATCTCTTCATAGTGCTTGTTCCTTCATGGGTTTTTTTCAACAAATCCCATGCTTCCTTGGCTGTCCCACACATACTGATTTTATTGAAAAGGTCTTGGGACATTGTACAGTAGATAACATTCATTGCTTTAGCCTCAGCAGTTTGGTTTTCTTTCTTGAATACTGTCCACTTTTCTTTGGCTTTTGGTTTAGTGATAGTTGTGCCATTCTCAAGTTCTATTTATTCAGTTGGTGGCACGTACCCTCTTTCAACAATATCCCAAACATCATGATCCAAAGATCTCAAAAAGTAATGCATTCTAGCCTTCCAGTATGCATAATTTAATTCATCAAATACTAGAGGTCTAGTGATCAATGAGCTCTCTCCTTTAACCATATTACCAACTTCAGTCAAGATCACCCTCTAGGCGGTGAAGCCCTTAAGAGAGACTCGCTCTAATACCAATTGAAATTGTAGTAATGACCGCTTTAGTTAAAGTGAAAATATGCCAATATGTCCTAGAGGGGAGTGAATAGGACTTTTTAATATTTTATGGTTATTTAAAATCCCATCACTCTAATCTTGAGTAAATATACATGCACTAGAATTTTCTTTCGAGTAACTCTAATGGCTTCCAAGCTAAATAGAGGATCCAATCATAAAACTAATTGAAGGATAAACAAGATGCAAACATAGTTTATGATGGATGTGACTGTGTGTGAGATGTGATCAAATATAAAAGCATTTAAGAAAATCATATAAGCAATGGAAGAGAATAGCAATCTCAAACACATTCATTTTTATAGCTGTTTGACTACTTGTCACTCCACTTCCAGCGGACGCACTTAATGCTTGAGTGTACCAGATCTCACTAAAGGAGGTTTCATAATAGGTTCACCTCAAACCAGAGGTTTTAAATTAGGTTCACCTCTAACCAGTACAACCTACACTTAGGATGACACAACGTGTTTACACGACATTGTTTATGCTCCCATGAGCAAGAGTTAACACATAACACTTGACTTTTAGGCCACACCGGCCAAGGACCTACACAAGGACCTAAGGGTTTATGCTCTCCACAGAGCAAGGGTCAACATAAAGTACCCCCACGTACACTCCCGTCGGAGGCCTCCTATGAGGACTTGCAAGGGGTGAGAAACACCTTAGACCTAATCCTACAACAAGAATGATCACAAAGGTCCTCTGGACTTTAAGGACTTATAGATAAGTAGATGAGCCCCGTTCAACACGTTGTCAAAGATCTCCTCCTTTGATGATGAAGAATCTTCTGCTTCCTTGAATTGCAACTCAGAAGATGTACCAATACATGACAATGGGTTGGGTCAAGGTTATAATGGAATCCTAATCTATTAAATGTTTTCCTATAAGGGAGATGAGCGATTCCAATCATCTATGTATTCAAGGCATCTTAGCTTAATGATTTGCCATTAAGGTGATAGCTGTGGGATCCTTGAATGCGAAAGTTCATTCCTCAATCCACTCTATTGAATGTCAATGATGAGGGTGGATTGGAGGATGAACTCCCACGAGAGAAAAAGGCTTAGGGTATGTGATCTAGGGTTAAACACACAAAAGCGCTCTCTATTTTCTCTATCAAACAACCAAGGGCAAGCTCTCATTAAATAGGTAAAAAGGTTCCAACGGATATAAAACGGTCACATTTTTGACAAAGTTCGATATCATCGAGCGTATACTCTCTATAGCATCGACTGGCTACTCGATGACACGAACTCAAATGTCAAATGCTTCTGAAACCTTTTACCAGCTGGTCGAGGAAATCAAACATGCGTCGATGTTATAAGATTTCGAACTCTGATTTCATCAACACGAGGTTCGATTCCTCGACATTTAAAAATAAGAGAGGCTTGCCTTTGAAGTTTTGCAGAAAAATATGATCGAGCATCACTCGATATCATCAAAATTTAAATATCAATGATATTGAGGTAAGTGTCGATTCATCGATAATTCTAAGCAATTTTCTTACAAGCATGCTGGACAATTTCTGTCCACTTTTGATGACATTGACCATGCCTCGATATGATCGATATTTGAATACTGATTTTATCAAGTGACTCTCGATCCAAGAAAAATATCTTGAAAAAATTGCTGGATATAAATGTGTCTTAATTCGATATCATTAAAGGGCTTCCGATATCATCGAGATTTGAATTTCGAGGATATCAAGGATCTCTTTGATATATTGAAGATTACCTAATTTGCCTTAGCAGAACTTTGGACACAACAGACTTGATGTTGATTTTATCAAGTGTACTCAATGGACTCAAGATTCAAATTTTGATGACATCGAAACCTCTATCGATACATTGATAATTCTATCTAAAGACTTTTGTGGTCGTTGGACATCCTATGTCCCATTTCGATAATATCGAGTGAGCTTCGAGGATATCGACAACGGGGTTCGATTTCATCAAATCACTTGTCGATAAATTGACAAAGGTAAAAAGCTTAGAGATTTTTCTGAGTGTGAAAGAAGTTTTCTAACCATAATCCCTTAGGGTGTTCTATCCAATTTTAAGGATTTTAATTACCTGGTGTTTTAGGTCATGGGATGTGAGGCTAAAATTTACCTGTGACGAGTTCAGGTAAACATCCGGTTGAGGCAGATGCTTGATCAATCTTCCTGTGAGGCACTTTTGTCTAACTAACTCAACGCTCACACTAATTGACAAACCAGGGCACTTCAGTGTGGACATGCCATTGGATGGTGTGGATGAGACTATGATTGTGGGATGGGACCCACCTAGATGTATGTATTCTTTATCCTCACTATCCATTTCTAGGATGGTGGATCTCCACCGTGAAGTATGTGTTTTATACACACCATCCAACCATTTTAGACATGGGCCCACCCCACATGTGTGGCACGTGTGGGGCTGGGACCCACCTTGATGTAAGTGTTTTGTATTCACATAGTTCGTAAATGGACGGTGCTGTGAGGACCCACCATGATTTATGTATTTTATCAGCGCCGTTCATTTGTTGCTGTGTGCGGCCAGCTATGATATGTGTTTTATTCCAAGCCATCCATCCATTTCTCTTTTTGGATGTGGCCCAGAATGATATGGACGGTGGGCCCTATCATGATGCATGTGTTCATCCATGCTATCCACCATATGGATGGTGGGACCCATGCAATGTATGCGTTATATCCAGACCATCCAAATCATGGGGCCTACCTTGATATATATATGACCCATTTGGTGAGGCCCAATGTGATGCATATATGGCCCTTGTTTAAGGCCCAATTTAATGTATATATGACTCATGTCGTGAGGCCCTATATGATGTATTTAAGGTCCATTGGATGAGGTCCATTAATATGTATTTGAGGCCTAGGTATGAGGCCCATTGTGATGAATTCAAGACCTATGAGATGTGGCCCATCGTGATGTATTAGTGGCCCATTTGGTGAGGCCCATTGTGAAGTATATCAGGCCCTTGTGTGAGGCCATGGGCCCTACTATATGTTAGGCTCTATGTGGGCCACTCCTTAGGAGCAATGTTGGTTAAATGTCCACATTGATGGGCAATGATGGTTAAATGTCCACATTGTGACCTTTCCTTAGGCCTTGTTAGGCCCATTCTCATCATTCTCTGAGTGAGTTAACCTAAATCATTATGCCCCATTATTGTTTCATGGTCCATCATTGCCATAGACGGATGGATCTGTGCTATCGATTTTGGTATATCCATAGTTGAGGGCCAATCCTTATGTTATGATATAGATTGGTTGTTCATCTATAGACCCTGCCATGCATATAGGCCGCTTATCAAGGCCAATTATCGATACTTGTTATGAGTATGTGACAACATAACATCATGATAGATGCCCATACGCATCATCTGTATGCTTGTTGTGAGATGTGGTTGACCATTACATATGCCATTAGGTAGGTTTTCTATGGGACTCCTTGTGTAACACCCCAGATTTTTGCCAACCTGGAATTAGACGTCCTTAGGTAATGGGTCAACCATATCACTCTTAGAGCTCAATCCCAAAGTCTAAACATCGCTTTTCAACCCATTTCCTTCAAAAATCTCACCTTTCACCACCTCATTCTTCAAATTTCTCTAAGTACTTTCATATTAGACATAAATCTTACAGTTTAAATGAGGAAGAACAATACCAAAACTAAAACTTACCATAAATAGTAAATAAATGAATAAAATGAGTTTTGACCCTTAACCTTTTGAAATCTAACAAAATAAATAGGTTAGTTAGATAGATTAGCGTCTCCTACCCCAAAATCATATGCTACACGTTACATAAACTCATTTTGGTTTGTAAATTGGCCCCAAAAATGCTTCAAATGGAGTCGGGGGCCTACCCCCGCTAATCTAGGAGGACCCAGGGTGGGCCCCACACCTTTTTGGGACCTAGGGGACAGGAGAACCTCACCCAAATGGCCCAGTGGTTAGTGAGGACTCGCCAGTAAACGGGCTGAGTTCGGTCGGGCCTTCGGGTCGATGGTCTTTGGGGGTTAGGGTAACCCCCTGGTACATGGGTTGTCCCTTAAAAATATTCCAATCACCTACTTCCTTCACAAAGTGACCCTCCAATCTCTCCTTTCTCTCCCAAACGTCTGATTTTTGGCAAAAAATTACCCCTCCAAACTCTTCCTTCTGTTTCCAAGCACCCTCACTCTACCCTTCAAATCTCATCTCAAACAAAAATCAATAAAGGCTACTTCCTTTAGAAATCTAACGAGAATTAAATAGAGATGCACTAGATGACTTATGAAATTCTCACCAATCACTTTCAATACGATCTGCTAGAGCTAAAACGTATAGAATAGGTGACGCTATAGTACCCTAAAACCTAGGATCAAACTCTAAACCTGGTTGCTCACGGGAGCATTCAGAAACTTTATATCGGATTTGGACCACACATCGGAAGTCCGATTATCCCGACCTTAGACAATCCTGACCACCTAGTTGGACTTGACAATCACCTCGAAAATCAAGACCAAATGATGTCCCATGAAGATTTCCTTAAGCCCAGAGTGAAAAGTGTGAGAAATGTTAGAAATTAAATATAATTTATGAAATCTGGCACGTGTCGCTTGTGCACATTTTTCTAAGCATTCTGACCGTCAGAATTCGATCAAATTTTACCATCGGATCAGGATAGGTGGCCCTTACATGTCATAGTACTTGTAGCTCTAATCAAGTACCAGTAGCCGTTGAACTGAAACTGGTCCGCCACAGTCGATCTGAATTTTCGATCAGACTAAAAACTCTGCCTGACCTAGATCCAATGTCAGGGAGCTTAAGTCCGACCGCATTTGATAAGAGGACCTCTAGAAGTGCTCCGTTGAGACGGAACAGTCCGTATTTGGACATAACATAAGTATACTTTGGCCCCAAGTCTATTTTCATCGCTTTTGGACTTATAAAAAGGGCTTAAACCCTTACTCTCTCATTCCATACGAATTTTCTAGGCCCTAGGAGAGAGGAGAGAAAAGAGAGAGATAAAGAGGGAGAGAGTGGGGGAGAAGATGGGGTTTTTCTTCCATGAATTCTTCCCTGCTACTCCTTATGCTTCAACGCCGCTTTTGCACCGCCATTCCGATGCTTCCAGCTCTGCTCTTAGGTAAGAAATCATAACCCTAACCTGTTCTAGAGTTTCAAATAGCATAAGTGATGATGTAGCTAACCTATTTCGTGGTATAGGTTGTCGTTGAGCCGTTGACAAAGACTTATCGTCTGAATCAACTCTGTTTCACAATTTCTGATTTAAGGTGCGGATTTTAGACGCTTAGGTTGTCATTTTTCAAAGCTTTCAATGTCGTTTAATGGTAGATTGTTGACAAGGATGCTGTTTGACATGTAGAACATGCTGTCTGTTTTTCATTTTGAATACGTATGAAGAATATGAGATTTATGATATTTTAGGTATTTGTAGGAAATACTGTATAGGTACGTATTTTGCTGATATGATTACCATGAGTATTTGTCATGTACCTATGTTAGTTATGCGTGTATGATCTGTTTGGCAAAGAGATTTTCCCTGATACACATTTTGGCTAACATATGCTATGTAGGCTAATGTGTGTAGACTAAGTGTTTGTATAAATGTTTGTATAAGTAAGTATTGAATAAATGAGGTTGTAGATTAGCGTTAAGATAGGATTCTCAACTATTTTGATGATGTATATGATTTTCTCCACATTTTTTATATTTGAATTGATTAATTTATATATATGAAATGCTTGTGTATAGTTAAATTGTTTATGTTGTATCTTATAACATGTTGCTATCATGCTTGAATTACTTGTTATTTCAATTCTGTCTATCTCATATGATTACTGATTCAGATTACATGTGCTTGGGGCTATACTCTAGTCCAGGCAGTCGGTAACAGATTTGAATTCGTGGTTGGATTCTATTCGCCACGAAGGACGTGTTGACGAACCCGAGTCGTGTGTTTCTTGTCGGCAGTGGTTAAGCCACACGAAGTGCTTATGCACTTCATGTCGTACAACTCAACGGGCGCTCGTACTAGTCGAACTCGTCAAGTAACCCGACTGACCATTGTATGTTCACCTTGTATTGGTCATAACTGCTTGAACCTAGGGTACTGAACTTACCAGTGAAAACCCTGATAACCGTGGTACCTTGATCCACTAAGAGTCATGAGCCGGGCATGGTGGTATGGGACACCGTGGTCGAGCTGTCGGCCTATGCTGGGGCCACAAACCTCCCCGTAGTGACCAGTGAGCAACCCAGACTCGTGAGCTGATTATGGTGGTATGAGACACTATATTTGAGTTGTCGGCCTACACTGATAAGGTGATGGGGGAGTTGAGCAACGAGTGCGTGCAACAGCCCTGACAGCCCTTTGTAGTGACCTCGAGCGTACTCTGAGTCTACGTGAGGCGACGACCCTTCCGTAGCAATAAGAGTACAAACAAGGCCTGTATTGATAAGGTGATGAGGGAGCGGAGCAACGAGTGCGTGCAACAGCCCTGGTAGCCCTTGCAGTGACCTAAAAATATATCATCATATGAGATTACTAGGAGTGACGACCCTAGACAGGATCTTTGTTTGGAAATGATATAAGGGAGGTACCCTAGTTTTCCAATCCTGCTGTATGAAAAGGATTAATAACAACTTGGTAATCATATTCATATCGCACTGCATATGCCTGGAAGATGTGGAGCACTGAGGGAAGAAAGCATGCCGCGGACATAAGATGGTGTCGCATGAGGGAGTACGTTGGTGAGGGCATGCATCATGTCATTTCATCCTTGCATTAATTACAGTATTTAGGAATGTTTGATTTGTTTGCTTTATCATTATCGCTTGATTAATTTGATAACATGTTAACCTTTGCTCTATGATTCCACTGAGTTGGCCACTCACTCCCACGTTATGGGACGGTGTTGTACACACCAACCAGTCCCTGTTTTAGTTTCAGATGATAGCGCTGCTTGTGAAGTAGAGCCGGACTTGTTTGATGATGAGGAGGATTTCTCGTATAGGCGGTTATCAGGCGGGTCTACGTAGACCGTGTTCTGATCGACGAAATTACAGGGAGGTTGATTAGACGCCATGACACTTATCATTTTATATTTTGGAGCACCCATGTATATTCTTTTTGATCATTTTTGGAGTATACATGTATATGTTTAACCTGGTAACATGTTCACACTCTGGAGACTTACAACAGTTCATATATTTTATATATCTATCACATTCTTCCGCTTGCTAATTTAACTGTCTCTGGAGTATGATATGCTGTTTTGGCTTAATCCACTTCATGTTTTATGCATTATTACAGCCGACATTCATCCATCATTGAAAATGTTTCACAAGTGATGTTCTGGAACTCAGGAGTGGAGTTTATACTCGACCCCCGATTTTTAGGATGTTACACCTTGATAGGCAGAGTCATCCCACATGAGTGCACGATATGCGTAGGATTGATGCATGATTGGATTGCGTGACTCATGCATCTTGCATTATGTATTGTGATTGCTGTACACCTTAGCGACATCAAGGACATAGCCTCCACAGTCATATCGTGGATGGTAGGTTTAGACACCCAAAATCTTCTCTTTATATGGGGTGTGAAGGATGTCCCTGGGTCCCTAAACTTGATGGTACCAAAAGATGCTCTAATATTTAGACCGAGTGGATGCATGAGCGCACGAGGGCCAAATACCAGGAGGTTGTGTCTCCCACTATGTTGTGGTCAGTTGGAAGGGGGTGTGGCCTTACCCACCCAAGGGGAGATGGCAATTGCTAGGCTGAGTATGACCAGCTCGTAAATGGGTCCACTATTGACGTGCCGGATAGATATTGGCTGACTATTGGCTAGGCAAATAGTGAGGTCGCTTCCGCTTACACGATTGTGCGTCCAGCGTAGGGTGACAATGTGGTGTATAGTGTATTAGACCCCGGTGTTTATCCAAAGAGAACTATATTGATATATGATGCTTCAGTAATGAGCTGGATTGATGTGGACTGGTATGCTTGAGCTACGTCTTTCACATGACATTAGGTATGTAGGCCTTGCATCCTGTGGCCTTGGTGCAGTTGATAACATTCATGCCTTACATCGCATGGCCTTGGTGTGGCCAATAGCATTCATGCCTTGCATCGCATAGCCTTGGTATGGCTGATTGTATTCATGGACTTACCAGTGTATTCTGCATTACTCTGATATTGCATTTTAAACACGCTTATATTGTGTAATACATACTCTCATCACCCTCTAAGCTTTCTATAAGTTTATGCATGATTAATGCATGTAGGTGACGTTAGGACACAGCTGTAGCTTAGCAGGAGTAGGAGCGTGCAGTCGAGCTTCAGGAGTTTCTGTTATTATTATCATTGTATTCCCCTTTATGCGCATTGTACCTTAAAGTTTTTGATCATAGTGAATTTTATGATGGTGTCTTAGTTATTGTTCACTAGTTATGCTTGTGGTTATACTTGTTACGGAATAAATTCATGCTGAAAAATCCTCCTTGTAGGATCCTAGGATTGGAACCTGGTATATGGGTGCCGGGAGCTGAGAATGGGGTACTACGGAGGCTGTCAGTGCCGAATTCGGTGATTGAAAATTTAGTGAGCCAATAGCCACTGTAGCACCTCATTCTCAGCTCCTAACATCCATATGCCAGATTCCGATCCTGGGATACTACAAGGAGGATTTTTTTCCTTTTTAATATATATTTAACTCGTAATAAGCATAACCACAAGTATACCCAAGTTATAAAGGCAACATCATCATCACATATCCACTAATATAATTATTTGAGTACAATGCTGAAAGGGAAATATATAAATCGAAAATCAAACTCTAGAATATTGCTGCACGCTCTAAGCTCAACACTGCCGTAACTTAACATCACCTACACGCATCTATCATGCATAAGCTTATAGAAAGCTTAGAGGGTGGTGTAAGTGTATGCACAAAGTAAGTGTTAAGTATTCAATACAATGCCATCATCATACTCTACTAAAATTATTGGTAATCCATAAATTATACATTATCGGAATAAGCAGAAATACTGACAAGATCATGAATTATCAGAGTAAGCAGAATACTGACAAGATCATGAATTATCAGATTAAGTAGAAATACTGACAAGATCATAAATCATATGATGACAAAGTAAGCAGAAGTATGAACAAGTCCATAAGTCAATCAACATCAGAATACACAATATAGAACAACTATGCACTAAGGAGTCATAAAGAGTCAAATATCAGATGCCGAGGATGTAATGCAATATAAAAATCCTGCTAAGTCTGTCTAGGCCATATACGTGCAGAAACATAGCAACCCA
The DNA here is from genome assembly GCA_037074715.1 of Magnolia kwangsiensis. Taxonomy (NCBI): domain Eukaryota; kingdom Viridiplantae; phylum Streptophyta; class Magnoliopsida; order Magnoliales; family Magnoliaceae; genus Magnolia; species Magnolia kwangsiensis. Next base: position 27,191,382 of record CM073577.1, read on the forward strand.
AAATGCCATATGCCTACGGATGTAATGCAATATGCAATGCGAATGAAAGACCATGCTGGAGTGTGAAGTCGGGATGATAGTACGTAGTATCATAGGCTACGGGGTCCACCATAAGGGACTTATATCCAAACCAGTCCCATACCTAAATTTGAATAGTCAGACTTAATGTGGTAAACTCCTGATCTCAGGTTAGTCGAGCGCCCAACCAAAATTCTTGCCATAATGAAAGTACACAACAATTAGTTACGCAGCACCAGCCCGAGTGGATAGTGAATGAATGAATGAATGAGCATGCAACTCCTACTCAATAAGTCTACATATCAGTACGGTTCCTATCTGGAAAATCACCGGGGTCTATTACACTCCAAACCAGATTACTGCCCCATTGCGCGTAACAAGGTGAGTGAAAGAGACCTCACTATCCGCCTACCAATATCAGGCCCGGCTCGTCGATAGTGGACCCATTCCTCGAGCTGGTCAAACTCAGCCTAGCTTTGTCCCCTCCTCTCGGGTAGGTAAGCCCACACCCCCTTTCAACTGACCACGATACAGTGGGAGACGTGGCCTAAAGGTATACGGCCCTCATGCGCTAATACATCCACTCGGTCTAGACGTTGGAGCAACCTCTGGAACCAAGAGGGTTTAGAGACTTTCACCCAGGGATATCTATAGCACCCCATGTAGAACAGATTTTTGGTATCCCATCTGGTTATCCACGAAATGCCTGTGGAGGCTACGACCCTGATGTCGTTAGGGCGTCACAATGTAATGCACGATGCATGAGTCATACAATCCAGTCATGAATCAATCCTGCGCATACCATGTGCTCATGTGAGATAACCTCCGCCTATCAGGGAGTCTCATAACAATCTGCCCAATGACATATGTAATGGTCAACCACATCTCATAACAAACATATAGATGATGCGTATGGGCATGTATCATGATGCTATGTAGTCACATACTCATAATCGGTATCAATAACCGGCATAAAAAATCAGCCTCGACAATGTGGACATTTCACCAACATTGCCCCCAAGGAATGGTCCACACAGAGCCAAACATATAATGGGCCCATAGCCTCGCACAAAGCCTAATATACAACACAAGGCGTCTTACTTAAGGGCCACATATACACAACGGGTGGACCCTTCTCATGGGCCTGATACATATCACAATGGGCCTTACCCATAGGCCATGAATACATCACAATAAACTGTGCTCGTGGGCCATGAATACATCATAATGGGCCTTGCTCATGGGCCGTGAATACATTACAATGGGCCTTGCCTATGGGCCTCAAATCCATGACATTTGGGCCCTACGCATGGGTCTTGAATACATCAAATGGGCCCTGCATCATGGGCCTAATACGTGTCACAATGGGCCTTAACTACGGGTCACATGTACATCATATAAGTCTCGATAATCGGTCTTGGCAATCGAAATCGGCCTCGACAATCGAGGTCGGCCTCAACAGTAAGAAATTGACATTCGGAATCGACCTCAATACCCAGGCTCGATAATCGAAATTGGCATCGACAAATCATAATTAGAATGGATAATCGGTATCGACATCGACAATCGGTATCAACAATCGAAATCGGCAAATCGACCAAGTCAATCATAATAGGTAATTGATCATGATAAACGGCCTCGATCGCTAATTAGCAATCGTCCACAACAATCGAAATCAGTCAGTAATCAGAATTGGTAAATTAGTCACGTCAATCAGAATCAGCAATCGATCATTATAATCAGAATCGATCGATAATCGATATCGATAATCAGGGTCGATAATCGACGTCGGCCTCGATTATCGACACCGATAATCAGTAGATAAACAAAGCGGGGTCCATAGATGATCAACCGATCAACCATAGTATAAAGATCGGCACTCGGCCATAGTCATATCAAATCTGATAGCATGGAGCCAATTGCCTACAGCAAATGGGGCCCACTTATTTGAGTTAATCTTACGAAGACAATGGGCCTAACAAGGCCTAAGGGAAGGTCACAATGAGGACATCTAGCCATCATTGCCCATCAATGTGGACGTCAAACCAACATTACTCTCAAGGAGTGGTTCACATAGGACCGAACATACAGTAGGCCCACGCCTCACACAAGGGCCTGATATACATCACAATAAGCCTCACTTATGGCCGCATATATATCACAATGAGCCTTGGCACATGGGCCATAAATTCATCACATCGGGCCTCATATACATTAAGTGGGCCACATCAACGGGTTGCACCAATGGGCCTCATAAACATCAAATGGGCCGCACTAATGAGCCTCATAAACATGAAATGGGTCGCATCAACGGGCCGCACCAATGGGTCGCACCATTCATCCATTGATAAAGATCATTTTAAAGCCTTATCCAAATAATGAATCGGATAAAAAGATCATCTAGACCATACCACAAATAACAACGAAGATAATGATTTTTACTATTAAACATTTTCAGGGCCCACCATAATGTTTATTTTCTATCCCGTCTGTTCATAAGTTCACAAAGACCTGGATTTAGAGGAAAAATAAATATGATATTGGTACAAACTTTGTAGCCCAAGGGTTTTAATGGTAGACGTTCAAACCCACTGTTTTCTATAATGTGGTCCACCTGAAAACTGGATCTGTCTCATTTTTCTCCTCAAGCCCTGAGACTAACTCACCAAATGGATGGACAGTTTAGATGGAGCACATCCATCAATAGTGGGTCCCACTGTTCTGGCATATGGATGGTGTATATACAACACCTGTGTCATGGTGGGTTACTACATGGACGGTGCAGATTGAAAATGTCATGGTGGGCCATATTTGGCATCTATGCAGCTGAACCGTTGGGCCAGCAGCCCAACGTCCAGTAAATGGATGGTAGGGATACAACACATGCATCATGGTGGGGTCCAGGAGCGTGGCCCACAATAGATGAACGGTAGGATGGAATATACCATGAGCCGTCCAGCACCTCACGTGCTGACAACAATACAACATATATATAGCTGTTGTAGGTATGTTGGTCAGCCAACCAACAACAAAGGTGGGTCCCACGTGGGGCCCACAGAAATATTATTAAATATTCTACATATACATATACATATATATATATATATATATATACACACACACTATATAATATAATATTATATATATAGATATATGGGAAGGAGGGAGGTTAGATCTACTGTCCAGACCTCTGGGCATCTGTACGGTGTGGATTCACACATCATGGTGGCCACGTATGGCCAAGATGCATAACGCATCATCAAGGTGGGCCCCACCCAAAACAAATGTATGGTGAGAAATAAGACATATCCCATGGTGGGTACCCACCGTCCAGACCTGCTGCATAGTGCAGGTAATACCCATACGTCATGGTCAGGGCCCACCCAACCTTCTGACGTAAACAGCAGTCAATGGCTGGTGTGGGGCCCACGTCTAGACAGATGGACGATTAGGATATAACATATACATCACGGTTAGGGCCCCACCAGTAGATGAACGGTGTGCACAGACCACACACATCACGTTGGGTCCCAAAACTTGCTGACGTACACAGCAGTCCCCAATTGCAAGATTTTCATCGTCCATCCATGCAACACATACAATAGTGGTAGGTCCCACCTGCTGCCAGGTGGATGGACCGGAGGATGAAACTCGTGGATCACGGTGCGTCCCATGGTACTGTCCAAACGACGGACGACTTGAATATACAAAGCATTGCAACGTGGGGTCCACGGCAGTGTGGCCCACCTGACCTACATGAAGCCAGTATTTGTTTTTGCCTCTGTCCAGACCCCAACATCTAGATGGTTTGGATGCAATAAGTAAATTAGGTGGGTCCACGTGGTGGCCCACCATTCAAGCTGATATTTTCACCTGCCTCTCACCCAGGCTCGTCTAAGAAGGATGGTGTGGATAGCACATCATGGTGGGGTTTCCACTATCCACAATCTGAATAGAGTGCATATAACCCTTATACCTCGTGGATCTCCACCATCCATGGCTGGATGGTGTGGATCTAATCCATTCATCAAGTGGGCTGAAATAAATAAATAAAAATAGAGAGAGAGATAGAGAGAGAAGCACCCACCCTTAGATCTCTTCTTCATTCTTTCGCCAATGCAGGCAAAAGCTTAAATGGATAGACTTCAACGGTTGAGATCGGACTTGGATGGTGGAGATTGAAGGTAGGAAGGTGGGCTACACTAGTTTCTCTCCCATGGAAGCCATGGACTGTTACTTGGAATGAATAAGGGAGAGGGAGATGAGAGAGAGAGATTGAAAGAGAGAGATGAGTGAGTGATGTGGTGGGTGTATTTTTTGTAAGAGAGAGTTTGACTTTAGGGTTACTTGGGGATGGGGTTGTACTTTGACATGTGAGGTGATGTGTAATTGATTGATGAGATTAATGAGATTTGATGTGATGTTCTCTTAGGTTTTACAACACGTGGTGTTTTTCTCGAACTGAACGCGAGCCCACATCTCCTGGCCTGGGCATCGCCTCAGTGCACGAGACGCAGCATCAGAACTGTGGCGACGACGCGATCGCTAGGGTACAAGTCTAGGGTTGAGCTGACTTGGATTGACAGGACTCGGCTTAAGATCATGCGCAAATGTCGGATAAAGGTTGAAGGTTGCTAAAATTCAACCAGAAAGATCAAGGAAGCCTACGGAACGGTACGGTCTAGGATACGGGATTTACAAATGATGACGACGGATGGTCTGAATTTGATCATGGTTGATGGTATGGGTTTTGATGGTGGAGATGATGGCTTGGTTGATATGTGGAGGATCATGGGGTTTTGGTGGATGGTGGGTCCCACATTGACATTTTGGGTGTGGTGGATGGTTTGGATGATACGGGTTATGGGATTTTGACATTTGGTGCCCCTGCTATTGATGGTTTGGGCATGATTTTTGGCACATGTTACAAGGGTGTGATGGGTGGTGCAACTGTTGGTTTGGATGATGGAGATCTGGGCAGTGGTCTTGATAGTTCTTTGTATTGGAGTGGCCCTGGTATTATGACTAACAGCTCTGGATGTGATGATTGTGGGTGATTCTGGTTAGCCTGTTTTTACTTTTCAGGACATGCTTCATGAGGCTATGGGAGTGTCAGGCTTCTTTCGTCACCATGATATTATCTTTCTAGATGAGGGGATGCCTATTTTTGATGACTCCTCAGCTGATCTCGGTCTCCAGATTGTCGAGGGTGTACCAGTTCATACCTATTACCTATAGCCACATGCTATCTATTTGGAGAGGCTGCATGTTTGGATAGGGAGTTTGATTGCCTCTAAGAGTCACGAGCTCCATCTTCTGGGATTTAGAGACGTCTTGCTCCCTTGTTGAGTTCCCCCGGATTGGCGATTGCTGAGTACTGCATCTTACAACTGGGTTCCGATGCTGAACTTGTTCTCCTTCAATGACCTAAAGTTAGGTCTTTCTTTGGAGCAGTTATCTCGTCACTTTCTCCCAGGAGCCATATCTTCCTCCATCCTATCAAGTGCGGTCTTTATATTTTGAACTCTGGTTCAGGTTTTTAGCAGCTCTGCCCATAGTTGATGGTAGTATTGGCGAGTTCACCCTTGAGCTCTTGTATGATCGGTGTTCGTCTGCTCGTGGTAGTGATGGATCTGCTCGTCAACTTCAATGCTTGAATGCACTGATATTTTGTGTTCTGGCGGAGTTGCTCATATTCAGATGACAGCGATCATCTTTGACAGTTCTTTTTGACACCTTTTGTCGCGTCCTCTCTTGCCAGAGTATCGTTCTAGTGGTGTCGACAGAGCTTTTCCTGGGCTTGTCTGAGTGTTCGCTTGGGTAGACCCGCATCCTCAGGGGGTGCTGCTCTTTCCTCCAGGTACTTCTTGTTCCACCTCCTTTTCTCCCTTATTTTTTTATTTCATGTATGATTTTTTTTTAGGTATGGTTATTGGAGCACTCATTCACGACACCTCGCCTCTCTTAGCCCGATTCCCATCATACCGATGTCATGTCTTTGCTCTTGGATGGGCTCCCCCTTAGTGCTGAGGCTACCGAGTCCCTTTATCGTCGCATGTTCTCTGAGCTTCAAGGGTGGGAGGTTAGTTAGGAAACTTTGTGGCTCTGTCATGTGCCTTTGATTTGTACTGCCACTCGTACTCCTCTGCTACTACTGGGCTTTCAAGGCTATTGATCTTATCACTCGATTCGATTCCTTCAGCAGTTCAACTTCTGGTAGGATATCCTTGCCTTTTCTTTCTCAGGATTTGAGCATGCTCCTCTCCCTCTGGGCATGTCGGTTCTTTGCTAGTGAGTCCAGTCTTCATGGTAGGGTTGCCTGGATACGACCATACTGGAGTTCAAGTCTTGGGCTTCTCCTTTGGTGACAGTGCCATATTAGCGGTGGGTAGTGGAGCAGTCGCTTTATTGCCAGATTCCTGGTTGGTACTTGGTAGATGATGAGGTTGATAGGGACATCCTTAGAGATTCTACTTCATCCTCTTCAGGGGTCGGTGATTCGTTTGAAGCGTTCGAAGAGAGGCCCTTCATCGATCCTTCCTTCTTGTTAGCTACACACGGCCATTTCTTATCTGAGCTTTCTGTGCTTCGGCATGCCTGTGAGGACATGGCTAGTCATCTGGCAGTGGGATGGTGATATGATGAGAGCATGATAGCGTCCCGTTGATTGGAGAGATATGAGGTCTTCTACTTGCACATGGAGGTGGATAGACTTAGGCAGCTGTTTTCGATGTATGAGGGAGGGGAGGGAGGCTTACCAGGAGGTCCCTCACTTTGTTAGCTGCCATCTTTTATGTGTGTGTGTGTGTGTGTGTGTGTGTGTGTGTATATATATTGTTTTGATCAGTTTTTGTAGAAAAATAATGCATTTTTATATACAAAAGCTTCAAAAGGAAAATGAATATTTTTGTTTGTGCCATAGCTTGTCAGTGTATGTTTGTGTTTGGATTTATGCTTTAGATGATGGGATCAGAACATTGAACTCAACCCACGTCAAATATGGTATTCTGAGTTGTTTACTACGGATCCCAGTTCCCTGAGAGTAGTGCATACTAGGATCATCCCTCTTGGATTTGGGTAAAGTTTGACAGAATTTTGATCCGGCACTTATCTCTTCCTTGTGCTTCTTCACTTTGATTGTTGCCTTGACTTCTCTTTTACCTGCACTTTTTGTTTTTATTTCTTGTCATTTTTTCCCATAGTGCATTTTTAGGTTTTCGCTGACTAGCTTTACGTTATTTTTGCCCGTGGTGTCCTTTCGTATTTTCACCGTGTCTCAAATTTTTACTCTTGCTCGCCCCTTGGCAGCTATGCTCTTTTTACCCGTGGCACCTTTTCAGGTTTTCACCAAGTCCAGCACATGCCTGCTGTTTTATTCGAGTCGCCAGTTCGGGTTTTCAACTCTCCCTTCTTGCTTAGGCATGTTATCTCTCTCTCTCTCTCTCTCTCTCTCTCTCTCTCTCTCTCTCTCTTTTATGTATCGGGAGAGATGAGGAGATTTCCTTCATTGCCGGCCGATTGGCTACCTTCCTGCCTTTGTCTCTGATTACAATCATAAGCTATTTATTTCGGTTAGAATATTCTGTTAGGGAAAGTGGGATGACTTTGTAGGATTTTTTCTTTCTCCCTTTTTTTGAACTATTTTCATTTCTCTTTTTTTTTTTTTGAGCTGCATATTATATATATATATATATATATATATATATATATATATATATATATAGTTTTCTAGACTTGTATGGGGAAGGAATGGTAGGTGTTTTTTTTTACCTCAGCTTTATGATTATAATCATTGGTAAAGTTAGGTATGGTTACCCGTGATAGATTTTCACATTATCGGTGTTGATGGGCTCTAGAAGATCTTCTCCTCTCAGGTTGATAAGCCGAATGACGCCTTCTGGAAGTACTTCTCAAATGATCAGCGATCCATCCCATGAAGGTTTAAACTTCCCTCTGAGGTCTGGTAAGTGTGGTGGTAAAATGCGCTTCATAACCATGTCATCGACTTTGAAGCTCATCTTTCCGACCCTCTTGTTGTAAGATCATGAGATCCTCCTTCGGTAGCATTATGAGTAGCTTAGCATGTGCATGCGCTTCTTATCTACCTGATATAGTTGATCATATCTTGCTTGTTTCCACTCGCCTTTCTCGACCTCGCTTGCTAGTAATAATTGGAGAGATGGAATTTTGACTTCGACTGGTAGTACTACCTCTATTCTATACGTGAGTTTGAAAGGATTTGCACATGTAGTGTACAGACGTCTGATAAGCCCAAAGTGCATATGGGATCATTTCTGACTAGTCACGATATGTCTTGACCATTTTCTTTAGTATTTGAATGATTATTTTGTTTGCGACTTCTACCCCACCATTCATCTAAGGGCGGTAGGGACTTGATCGATGACGTTGGATTTTAAATGTTTTGAGGAACTTGCCCATCCTTTTATTGATGAATGGTGTCCCATTTTCTGTAATGATGGCATGAGGAACCCCATATCGGGTAATAATGTTATTTTTCATAAACTTTATTACATGAGACGCTGCGATGGTGGTGTAGGATGCCGCCTCTATCCATTTTGTGAAGTAATCTACTGCCACCAGTATGTATTCGTGCCCATTTGAAGCTTTTGGGTTAACCTTCCCAATGATGTCAAGGCCCCATATAGAGAAAGGCCATGATGTTGTCAGATTGTATATTTGAAAGTAGGTGCATGGATTTAATTTACGTGTTCCTAACATTTGAAGCATTTCCTGATATGTTTGTAGCAGTCTGTCTCCATCGTTTAGTCAATAATAGCCGAGCTGTAGGATCTTCTTCGCCATCATATGACCATTCATGTGTAGGTCGCACTATCCTTCGTGGATCTCTAATATAATTTTGGCTGCTTTTATTTCATCCACGTAGTGGATGAGGATTGATTGAAGGATCTCTTGTAGAGGATAAAACCAGTGATTGTGAACTGAGCTGTTAGTCATTGGATAGTGCGATGATCGGTTAATGTAGCTCCTTCAGGTTATTTTTTGTGCTCGAGATATTCTTTGATGTCTTCATACCATGGATGACTACTTGGGGAGGCCTCTGCTTCATCAATTTGTAGACAGAAGGTGAGCTCTTCTTGAAGCTCGACAGTAAGTTCCCACTCAGAAATTCCCTTAGGAATCTCTAACATTGAGGCAAGGGCGTCTATGAACTGATTTTTATCTTAGGGCATGCATGAGAATGTGACTTCGTTGAATTCTTCAGTTAGATTTTTTAGATAAACGTGATAGGGGATCAACTTTTCTTCTTTGGTCCTCCATTCACTATTTGTCTGGTTGATGATGAGTTATGAGTCTCTGAAGACACGTAATCTTTTTACATTGAGGATGATGGCTTCTCTCAGACCGGCGATACATGCTTCATATTCAGCCACACTGTTGGAGCAATTGAATGCCAATCACCTGGAGATAGGGATCGGGATATCGTTGGGGGAATAGAGTATCGCTCTTACTCCACTTCCTTTTGAGTTATCGGCTCCGTTGAAGAAGAGTTTCCAATCTCCTGGTCTCCTTTCTTCTTCTCCCACGATAAGGAGGATATCCTCATCGGGGAAGAAGGTCTTCACTGGTTGATAATCAGGAAGAGAGTATGCTGCTAGGTGGTCAGCTAGTGCTTGCCCATAGATTGCTTTCTGAGTGACATAAGTGATGTCGAACTCAGAAAGTAGTAGTTGCCATTTTGCATTCCTGCCTGTTAATGCTGGCTTTTTGAAATTTTAATAGATCCATGCGAGCGAGTAGAAGGATTGGATAGGAGATCATGTATTGTCGAAACCGTTGCATTGCCCAGACCAAAACGAGGCACATTTTTTCTAAGCTAGAATACTTAGATTCATAGTTAGTGAACCTTTGGCTTAAGTAGTAGATTGCTTGTTCCTTTCTTCCTGACACGTCGTATTGGCCGAGGATGCACCCGATAGCCTCTGTTACTATAGAGATGTATAGTAGCAATGGTCTACCTAGTGTAGGTGGCATTAACACTTGAGGTTTAAGCAGGTACCTCTTGATTTTGTCGAAGGCTGCTTGACAATCATCGTTCCATTCTTTTGGCGAGTTTTTCCTTAAGAGCTTGAATATGGGCTCACAAATGGGCATGAGCTGAGTGATGAATCGACTGATGTACTATATTTTCCCAAAGAAGCTTCGAATTTCTTTCTCGGTCCTTGGAGATGACATTTTGATGATAGCTTTTATCTGGGTTTCATCCACCCTGATGCCATCTTCGCTGATGATGAAGCCTAACAGTTTACCTCCGGCTGCACTAAAGATACATTTTTGTGGATTGAGGTGGAGTTTGAACTTTTTCAACCTATCGAAGAGCTTCATGAGGTCTTTAAAGTATCCTTCGATCGTGAGAGATTTAACGATCATGTCGTCCACGTAGCTTCCATTTCCTTATTTATCATGTCATGGAACAAGGCAGTCATGGCTCGCTGGTATGTAGCGCTTGCATTCTTCAATCCAAATGGCATAACCTGATAACAGAAAGTTTCCCATGGTGTGATGAAAGATGTCTTCTTGCGGTCTTCAATGACCATCTTGATTTGATTGTAGCAGCAGAAACCATCCATGAATGAGAAGATCTTATGTCCTGCTGTGTTGTCTACTAGTATGTCGATGTAAGGCAGTGGGAAATTGTCTTTGGGACTAGCTTTTTTCAGATCCTGAAAGTCGATACACATCCTGACTTTGCTGTCTTTCTTTGGAACTGGTACGATGTTTGCGAGCCATTTTGGGTAGTTAGAAACTACCAAGAATCCCGCGTTGTATTGTTTGATGACTTCATCACGGACCTTTAGGGCTCATTCTGGCTTCATTCTTCGGAGCTTTTATTTGACCGGCTTCATTTTAGGCTTTGTTGGTAGGTGATGTATTATCAGTTCTTCGTTAAGTCTGGGCATTTCTTCATAGGAGAAAGTAAAGTTGGATAATCACACCTTCAAGAACTCCATCATCCTCTGCTTGTATTCCTGAGACAAGGATCTACCGATGCGTGCTTCTCTAGGGAGTTCCGGTGATCCCAAGTTTATAATTTCAAAATTGTCCGCAATGACATTGGCCTTTGTTTCGAACCTTTTGAGGAAATCCTCTACTTCGACAGTCGGGTCATCACTTCCCTCATCTCGGGATTCATCTAAACCCATGATTTCAAAGTTTAGCTCTAAATCAAAATCGTATGAGTCAACCTTGAACTCTGGTGCTGTGATTGGTGTATTTGGCACATTGTTGTTTATAAGTTTTAAAGGGTTTTCTACTATTTTTTATTTTTGAAGAGTTTCTAGTTTTTTAGGATTTTGACAAATATCTATTTTTTTTTTTTATATTTCTGAAAAATCTATTGTTTTTAATTTTTAGGGGTTTTTTGATTTTTTTTTGTTCTAAGGGGTCCCGAACAGGATGGTGTCACAAACTATGACTGATCATGACCTAGTTCGAGATGCCAACTGCTATTTACATTACTTTTTTTTAGACCGATGCCCTTGGATGGCTTACCGGTTGATTCGACTGTTAGGAGAATAGTTGACCAGTTTGGTTCCTTCCCTCTCTTGATCTTGTTGGATTGGTCTAGTTATATTGACTGGTCATCTGACCTAATGACCATGATATTTGTTGGAATGGGTTCAGAGTCTATGTCTGACCCAATTTCTTTGCTCAGGAGTTGGAGTTCTTCTGACTCCTCTGATCCACATTCTTGAGGGATTTTGATGTCTATCCAGTTAAGGGAAGGCCACTTCCCGTTTTTAGTCCAATGAATGGGCTGCTTTTGCCCCTTGCTGTCCTGAGTGGCTGTGGGAGCACTACCAGAAAAACGGGCAAAGGCTATGGATAAAATCCGTAGCCATAGACCTATGGCTATAGTTTTAGTCCGTAGCTAGTCCGTGGCACGACTATAGTCGTAGGTGCCGTAACAATAGGTCTGGAACCTATAGCTACGGATTTAATCCGTAGCTATAGGTTACAACAACTATGGATATAATCGATGGCAATTATATCTGTAGCGATAAGCATATACAGCTACGGATATTATTTGTAGCTAAAAGTCTATAGCAATATACCAAATTTAAGAATGGCTACAACTGTCAGATTATTGGCTACGGTGAATATCTGTAACTATTTTGTACATTAAAAAAATATATAATCATTTGTTCATTCAATTACCACCTGGATAATCATTCATTCATTCCATTACAATCATTCATTCAATTAATTACAATCAATTACAATCCTTCATTCAATCAATTATAATTACAATAATGCTAAAAATACAAATCTTTGGCTTCATTAGAGAAATTTGCTCGACTTTACCCTTAAATTTCAATGATAAAGAATTGAAAGAGAAGATATATTTTGACGGTATGATATTTTTTTTACAAGTAAATAGGCCTTTTTCAACCATCAGCCCATCACCCACCTGAAGAATAAAAAACTGATTGTTGTTCAAGTCCACTCCTTTTTCTTTCAATTTCTTAGTGACCTCTGTAAAATTACTTCCATGGTCATTTATGTAGACATTTGAAGAGTAGTCTCGAAATACAACTCTAGTAATGATAAAGTCACTTCTTACAACAACTTCGTAAATTCCATCATCCTACAAATAATCATGGCATTCATAAATCGGAGTGACCATTGGGGGAAAGAAAGACAAAGTGAAAGAAGTGCATCATGTATGATCATTTTCTTTTTTATTCTTAATGAATTAATAAAAACTCAAAGAATAATGAAATTGACACAAAAGGAATGGTCTCACCATATGGTTTGTAGGGCCAAAATAAACGTTTAGACGATTTTTGCAAGGAGGACCATCGGTAGCCATAAGTACCCACTTCCCAAGTGGAACAGATACTGACCACACGTATCTATGACTTGAAAAATGTGCAAGCAGAGCTGACCATCATGAAAAGAAAATCTCCATTTTTTGTCAATTACAAGTAGGACATGTCAGTGATTAGTGGCAATGCCTCAAGTTCTAAATAGTTTATAGGTTTTGGGATTTGAGAATAGGTTTAGGTTAATGTTGTAGGTTATAGGTTTAGGTTATAAGTTTATGTTAATGTTATAGGTTATAGGTTTAGGTTTAGAGATTTGAGAATACATTTACGTTTTAGGTTTAGGTTTAGGTTTTATGTTTAGGTTAAGGTTACACGTTTAGGTTTAGGTTTAGGTTTAGGTTATAAGTGTAGGTTATAGGTTAAGGTTTAGGGAATTGAGTTTAGGTTATAGGTTATAGGTTATAGGTTACAGGTTAAGGTTTAGCTTTAGGTTATAGGTTTTGGGATTTGATAATAGGTTTAGGTTATAGGTATAGGTTTAAGTTAATGTCGTAGGTTACAGGTTTAGGTTATAATTTTATGTTAGTGTTACAGGTTATAGGTTTAGGTTTAGGCTTAGGAATTTGAGCATATATTTAGGTTTTAGGTTTAGGTTTAGGTTATAGGTTTAGGTTTAGGTTTAGGTTTAGGGAATTGAGAATAGGTTAAGGTTTAGGTTTAGGAAATCAGGTTCAAGTTTAGGATCGGGTTTAGGTTTGGGTTTTCAAGTTTAGGTTTAGGTTAAGGAGTTGAGATTAGGATTAGGTGTAGGTTTAGGTTTAAGGATTTGAGAATACATTTAGGTTTTAGGTTTAGGTTTAGGTTTTAAGTTTAGGTTAAGGTTATAGGTTTAGGTTAGGTTTAGGTTTAGGTTATAGGTTATAGGTTATAGGTCATAGCTTTAGGGAATTGAGAATAGGTTAAGGTTTAGGTTTAAGAAATCAAGTTTAGCTTCGGGATTGGGTTTAAGTTTGGGTTTTCAAGTTTAGGTTTATGTTTATGTTAGAGAGTTGAGATTAGGATTAGGCGTAAATTTAGGTTTAGGGATTTGAGAATACATTTAGGCTTTAAGTTTAAGTTTAAGTTTTAGGTTTAGGTTTAGGTTTTAGGTTATAGGTTATAGGTTTAGGGAATTGAGAATAAGTTAAGGTTTAGGTTTAGGAAATCGGGTTCAGTTTTGGGATCTGGTTTAGGTTTGGGTTTTCAAGTTTAGGTCTAGGTTAAGGAGTTCAGATTAAGATTAGGTGTAGTTTTAGGTTTAAGGATTTGAGAATACATTTAGGTTTTAGGTTTAGGTTAAGGTTATAGGTTATAGGTTATAGCTTTAGGGAATTGAGAATAGGTTAAGGTTTAGGTTTAAGAAATCAGGTTCGGGTTCGAGATCGGGTTTAGGTTTGGGTTTTTAAGTTTAGGTTAAGGTTAAGGAGTTGAGATTAGGATTAGGTGTAGGTTTAGGTTTAAGGATTTGAGAATACATTTAGGTTTTAGGTTTAGGTTTAGGTTATAGGTTTAGGTTTAGGTTAAGGTTAGGTTATAGGTTATAGGTTAAGGTTTAGGTTATAGGTTTTGGTTTAGGTTAAGGTTATAGGTTTAGGTTTAGGTTTAGGTTAAGGTTTATGTCATAGGTTATAGGTTATAGTTTTAGGGAATTGAGAATAGGTTAAGGTTTAGGAAATCAGGTTCGGGTTCAGGATCGGGTTTAGGTCTGGGTTTTCAAGTTTAGGTTAAGGTTAAGGAGTTGAGATTATGATTAGGTGTAGGTTTAGGTTTAATGATTTGAGAATACATTTAGGTTTTAGGTTTGGGTTTAGGTTATAGGTTTCGGTTAAGGTTATAGGTTTAGGTTAGGTTTAGGAAATCGGGTTTAGGTTCAGGATTGGGTTTAAGTTTGGGTTTTCAAGTTTAGCTTTAAGTTTAGGTTAGGGAGTTGAGATTAGGATTAGGTGTAGGTTTAGGTTTTGGGATTTGAGAATACTTTTAGGTTTTAGGTTATAGGTTTAGGTTTAGGTTAAGGTTAGGTTATAGGTTATAGGTTATAGGTTAAGGTTTAGGTTATAGGTTTTGATTTTGGTTAGGTTATAGGTTTAGGTTTAGGTTTTAGGTTTAGGTTAAGGTTTAAGTTTAGGTTATAGGTTATATGCTATAGGTTATAGCTTTTGGGAATTAAGAATAGGTTAAGGTTTAGGTTTAGAAAATTGGGTTTGGGTTCGGAATTGGGTTTAGGTTTGGTTTTTTAAGTTTAGGTCTCAGTTAAGGAGGTGAGATTAGGATTAGTTGTTGGTTTAGGTTTAAGGATTTAAGAATACATTTAGGTTTTAGGTTTAGGTTAAGGTTATAGGTTATAGGTTATAGCTTTAGGGAATTGAGAATAGGTTAAGGTTTAGGTTTAGGAAATCGGGTTTAGGTTTGGGATTAGGTTTAAGTTTGGGTTTTCAAGTTTAGGTTTAGGTTAGGAAGTTGAGATTAGGATTAGGTGTAGGTTTAGGTTTAGGGATTTGAGAATACATTTAGGTTTTAGGTTTAGGTTTTTGGATTTGAGAATAGTTTTAGGTTATAAGTATAGGTTTAGGTTGGGTTATAGGTTAAGGTTTAGGGATTTAAGTTTAGGTTAAGGTTTAGGGATTTAAGTTTAGGTTATAGGTTTAGGCTATAGGTTATGGGTTATAGGGTTTAGGTTATAGGTTATAGGTTTAGGTTTAGGTTTAGGTTTTAGGTTTAGGTATAGGCTTAGGTTATAAGTTGTAGGTTATATGTTTAGGTTAAGGTTTAGGGATTCAGGTTTGGGTTTATGTTATAGGTTTTGGTTTAGGTTATAAGCTATAGGTTTAGGTTATGGGTTTTGGGATTTGAGAATAGGTTTAGGTTACAAGTATAGGTTTAAGTTGGGTTATTGGTTAAGGTTTAGGTTTTGATTGTAGGTTTTGGGATTTGAGAATAGGTTTAGGTTGGGTTATAGTTTAAGGTTTAGGTTTAGGTTATAGGTTTTGGGATTTAAGAATAGGTTTAGGTTATATGTTTAGGTTTAGGTTGGGTTATAGGTTAAGGTTATAGGCTTTGGGATTTGAGAATAGGTTTAGGTTGGGTTATAGGTTGAGGTTTAGGTTTAGGTTATAGGTTTTGGGATTTGAGAATAGGTTTAGGTTATATGTTTAGGTTATAAGTTTAGGTTTAGGTCGGGTTATAGGTTAAGGTTTATGTTTAAGTTATAGGTTTTGAGATTTGAGAATTGGTTTAGGTTTAGGTTTAGGTTATAGGTTTAGGTTAAGGTTATAGGGTTTATGTTATAGGTTTAGGTTTAAGTTATAGGTTTAGGTTTAAGTTTAGGTTTTAGGTTTAGGTATAGGCTTAGGTTATAGGTTATAGGTTATATGTTTAGGTTAAGGTTTAGGGATTTGGGTTCGGGTTTAGGTTATAGGTTATAGGTTATAGGTTTAGGTTAAGGTTTAGGTTATGGGTTTTGAGATTTGAGAATAGGTTTAGGTTAAAGGTTTAGTTTTTAGGTTATAGGTTAAGATTTAGGTTCAGGAATTTGGGTTTGGGTTCGGGATCAGGTTTAGGTTTGGGTTTAGGTTTTAGGTTATAGTTTTAGGTTTGGGTTATAGGTTAAGGTTAAGTATAGGTTTAGGTTTTTGGTTATAGGTTATAGGTTTAGTTTATAGGTTAAGTTTTGGGTTATAGGTTAAGTTTTAGGTTATAGGTTATAGGTTATAGGTATAGGTATAGGTTTAGGTTAAGGTCTAGGTCTAGGTTATAAGTATAGGTTTTGGGATTTGAGAATAGATTTAGGTTAAGGTTATAAGTTTAGGTTAAGGTTATAAGTATAGGTTATAGGTTAAGGTTATAGTTTAGGTTAAGGTTATAAGTATAGGTTATAGGTTTAGGTTTAGGTTTATGTTTAGGTTATAGGTTTTGGTTTAGGGTTAGGTTTAGGTTATAGGTTATAGGTTATAGCTTTAGGGAATTGAGAATAGGTTTAGGTTATAGGTTTAGGGTGTGGTACTTACAAATATAGATATAAACAAGGTCTTTCTAAATGGCCAGACCCTTTCAATTCTGTCCATAGGAAATGAATAGCTTCATCATGCTCATAACAGTGGTTCCCACCTTCCAGGGACCCCTGCTCATTCGGATAGCTCCGACGCACATTTGAGTTTACTCCATTAATTTCGAGCAAATGTATAAACACGATCTGTCCAAATGACCAGGCCCCTCTAATGTTGTCCATAGAAAATGGACAGCTTCATCATGGTCATAACAGCGGTTTTCACCTTTTAGGGACTCCCCTCATCCGGATAGCTCCGACGCATATCTGGGTCTGCTTTATTAATTTTGAGTAAATACATAAACACGGTCTGTCCAAATGGATAGGCCACTCTAATGTTGTCCATAGGAAATGGACAGCTTTATCATGGTCATAACAGCAGTTCCCACCTTCCAGGGACTTTCACTCAACATCTGGATAGCTCCGACGCACATCCGGGTCTGCTTCATCAATTTCGAGCAAATATAGATATAAACATGGCCTGTCCAAATGGCCAGGCCACTCTAATGCTGTCCATAGGAAATGAACAACTTCATCATGGTCATAACAGTGGTTCTCACATTCCAGGGATCCTCACTCAACATCCGGATAACTCCGACGCACATCCGGATCTGCTCATTTAAATAAAATGGATTATCAATATTATTTAAATAAAATAAGGTCCAATCGACAATCTGACCTGGAGGATTCTGTTAGCATTGTTGACGGCACCTTGAATCTTATTTTAGGGCTTAGAAATTCAAAATTAGATACAAAAATTAGAAAAACTAAAGAAATTTAAGAAAGATAGTCAAAGTCCATGTGAATGAGCACAAGTATGCACCTAATTCATTGCCTAATTCATGGACACCTTACATTTGGATATTCAACAAAATTGAATTATAATAATTCAATTCAGTTCAATAAACTCAGATTTTTGAGAAGGATTTAATGATTTTAAATCCATGATTTTCTGAAAAAAGTCCATTCCTTGGACGTCAAATTCAACGGGGAAAGTAAGATGGTTAATATTACTTTTCACAGTGCAAAGTTTTAGGTATGTCTCTTCTTTACCTTCCATTTTCTTCTTAATAAGAAAATCCATATGTACTAATATTTCCATTTTTCTATTTTTCAAAAGAATGAGTTCAGACTCCAAAAGTGTCGGCTCCCGCACTCGTACGTTCCAAAGAATATCATTTCATGGCACGAGATAAAGAAAGAGTAGATCCACAGTAGTTGTAGATCCCAACATAGAAAAAAATGGGGAGAGTGACGCCCACCATTAAAACCTTCCTAAAGTCTACCACGTTGTTTATTTGAGATTTAACTTGTATTTCAGATTATGGGTGTGTTCAGGGTGTGTAAATAACATGATAAAAATAAGAACTTCACTTGTAGGGAGTGATCTCAGTTTCATCAAGTGAAATCCATATGAATTTTCAGCTTTCAAATAGACTAAAATTGGATGGTGCTGAAAGCTTGATGATCCCTGCAAGTTCTTGAAGTAGATACAGTTTCCATCGCTAGTGGAACAGCCTTTGATTAAGCTCATATGGTTGTTCTGGAAAAGGAATGAAAAAAAAAAACATCACCAACAAAGAATAATGATTCAGAACTCAAATCTCCTAAAACTAAGCAAGCAAGCACAAGATATGAAAGAATGCGAGCCTTACTAATAGAGTGCTCAATAGTTTTCACTGCTTAAAAGTGTGGATATGCAATATGTCTCAAATTGTATGGTCTTCATGACTTACCAACAAAACAATAAAGTCATATTGCAGCTTGTCAACCTCCTTGAGGAGCATGGAGCATATCAGCCAATAGTTTCACATTTCTAGTTGCCACTATTTCTAATTTATCTTCGATAAATGCTACCACCACATTTTCCTTTGCTCCACAGAATATTAATTATCATAACAACTTCCATCTCCATTGAGCCATTGGCAATTGGTACCAAAATCTGCAAGAAAGTGCCAACTGTTCAGAACACAAGAAATCTGTGAATCCATCAAATCACAAGTATAAAGAGATGACATATGAGTAGCAGCTGCAGATGAAATCATAGTTCTAAAATTTTCCCAATTAACCCAAAATTCAGCCAAGTCAACTACACTCGGCAAAATTTCTAGCCAAGTCATCAGGAAACCCAGTAATAGGAGCAACTTAATGTGACTCGCTGTGGCTCTCTGATTGGTTTTCTAAAAAAAAAAGAAAGAGCAAAGAGCAAGAATTGAACCTCGTCTTCCCTTTAACTAAGCAGAACTCCTAACCAGCAAACCACACATCCTCAATTGTTGTTACACATTATGTTTTATACTACTTATGCTATATGAATTTATTTTACATATTTATTAAATTGTCTGATAATAATTTATAAAGAATTCCAAGGAGGTCGATACTTATTTCCTAGTCAACATGTTGCTAAGGGCCATCTTCTTCGATCCATATCAATGGAAGAAGTGTGCAATTGGACGTCTTTCTCCATGCCGAGATTTCAGTTTCAATTGCATGAAGGTTACAAGATGGATGTGCATGTGCAAGAATAATGTCACATCAATCATTAAAAATCTGCTCCACTAAATCATGCTCTATCTATCATCCCACTTGAAACTTGCTTCCTTGAGAATTGAGTTTTAACCACATTGTTGAATACATAATGAAGCCAACAGAATTTTCATCTTTAGATTCTTTCTAGATGCTCATAAGGTAGAATGGAAGAAATACACTATGTCATGTCATTACCAATTGATTGACACCAAGCAGATCACCACTATAGAAGTAGATCAAAAGTCATAAGTATACTTGCGAAAGCCCTGTTCAATTAGGAAGATGATAGTTTTCACTGTTTCCTATTATTGTCTAGAGATTTTGGACCGAACGCCAACCCATTAGTTACTTTCTCCAATGGTGTTGCATATTTACTCTATATGTTGTAATATGCTAGCCCATTGGTGCTGTTTTTAATAAAATTCTCTTTACCTGTCAATGAAATACAAATTTTTGTATGTATGAACATATGTGCCTTATGTACCTGAGATAACTGAGATATTAACACCTAGCACTGGATACTTGATGATTCATACAACAATGAAGCACTTTGGCATCTGTAAAAAACAAAATGACAAGCAGAATTCTGCATACATTTACTAGTTTGCATTAGAACAAATAACGAACCAATTAAAAATTAGACACTTCCAACTAATTAAAAGAACAAAATTCTTGTCAATTACAAGAGATGAACTGATAATTTAAAGATATACCTTCTAACAGGAATGTTCTTTGGAACCTATGACCATGCATAAGCTTCTAATATGCAGAGATAAAATGTAAATCAGTAAATTCTAGCTGGTTCTCAATGCAAATATCTAAGTTAGCTATAAAGACACTCAAAGGTTAGTACATGTGCATGCCAAGACACACCATTATTTTTTTTTATTTCCTCTTCATTTAAATGACCATAAGCAATTTAATTCGCATATGTTATTTCCTAAGGCAATCCCAATGAGATTGCCTTGGGAAATTTAAGTTACCATGGATCTCCATATTTGTTAGTTTTATATGCAGAAATGTCACATGACAAGAATCAAGTAACAAGATGCCCCTAGCTCCATGATTCAAAAGTTTCAACTTTAGTACAAAAGTTCCAAAATAACAACGTTAACCTTACTCATTTCTTGCTTACATTGGCAATTTGGCATGTATGTTGTGAAGATCCTCTTCAATCATCTTCGATGAATCCTCTTGGAATTTTTCTCATAAATCATATTTCAAATGAACTTAGAAAAAGAAATCTAAAAGAATCGGATGATAACCAAGCATACACAAGAAAGGTTAGAAAAAGAGGTTTAGTTTCTGTATAAAACATTCCAAAAGGTAGTTCCCACTTTACTGAACTACTAGTTATCTTAATTAAATTCAATACTAGTTAATACAGACTAAAGCTAGCTTGAAGCAGTCTGAACCTACTAACAGCCTTTCTGCTACCTTTTTCAATCAGATTTTTGACCTAAAGCACTCTAAACTTATTAAAATACAGTTACTAGTATGTAGCCATTAAGGTATGAGGTTTTGTAGGTCTTATTGAAAGTGGGAAAGAAAAATCCATGCAACTTTGTCCAAATGCTCAAGAATAGATGATTGATCATTGGGGTTGATGTCCGCCTCGTCCTTTAAAATGACCTGCTTAGAAGGCATGAAATGGTATGAAAATACTCAAAAATATGAAAATCAAATTCCACAAAACTCTGTACCTTAGCATATTCAAAAGGCCTCACTGACTTCAAAGGTATTTTAGTTGGACGATATTGATTCCCCTATAAATAGAAATCACTAGCTGTATTTCACATGTATGACCATTGATGGAAAAGATGAAAGGTGGTCAAAAGAAATAGGCTCCTTCACCAAAACAACCTTAATTTCTAAAAGAAGGACATTCTTAAGTTTTGCTTCTCCATCGATTAATGATGTTACAACAGACAATCCTGGTTGAGTTATATGAGAGTCCATCCCAGGAACTTCCTATGAAATCAGAAGCTTCCCTCAATAAGATGTAATAAGAAGGAAGTAATCGACAGGCAACAAAAAATGTTATCAGCAATACCTATGGATCAACGAGGCATTCATGTTCATGACCCCAACTATGAAGTCCTAGAATCGTGGCAGGAAATGTTCATTTATCTTATTTTGGGGATTTGTCTTGATCCTGCAATGCACAGATGTACAATTACAAGCAGCATCTAATCAGGTAAGCATTTAGTTTCCTACTAAAAACATCTAGCAACTCATGAAAAATACTCATCACGAATCAATTTAAGTTGAGGAGACTCTTTTATTTTCATGTGTTCTAACTTCTAGGTTAGTCTCAAAGACAATGTTTAACCTATTTTAATGGAGTACCATGATGTTGAACCAATCTAACACATCACACCCTTCTTGAGCTTCAGACCTTACCCATTGCAGTTTTTTGCCCTTTTGTATACCCTGGTATATGACTTTGTTTTCCAAATATAAAGGGTTAGACAAAAATAATAAGAATATAAAATCCTCAAGTAGTGACAAATAGTAGAGCACATAAGAAAATATGCCTTGATAGCATTGGGAACCATGAGAAGAACTCAAAACTACCAATTAAAGAAACCAATGTTCCAGGAGCAGCATATAAAAAATACCATCTCTGTTTTTCAGAAAATTTTAAAGCCCCTAACTGGTAGTAGCAAGATCAGATATTTTGATAGCATCTTCCATCTCTGATAGAGATGACATTGCTGTTCCTTATCTAAGACCGACTGATTAGCATTTCCATCTCTTTATTTTGGGTAATTTTTAGATGGGTACAATCACACATGTGAATACAGTTGCAACTATTTTGAGGTGCCTCTCCCAAGCTCCTAGACTACCATCCTTAGATTGGGGGGCTATTGTTAGACGTTGCATGAAATACGAGGATCAAGTTTCTAGTGTGTTAAACCTAAATATTGTTCTCAAGAAAGTAGCATTGTGAGAGGAATGCATTTGTTTTTCCTTAGCTGATGCAAATCAAGTCAGTCCCCTCCTATTTTTTGTGGACGAGCTCTCTGACATATCCAGGTTCAGAATGCTAGAGCTGAATTTGCAGTCTTTTCTGTTACGCCATCTGGCAGATGCGATAAAAATCTTCTCAGGTTCCAGGCTAGAGAAGCTGTTTGATGACATTGTTGATTATTTTAGTTCCTCCACTTCTTATCAGTCATACAATCCAGATCAGAAAATCTTATTGCGAACTTCATTCTGGAGGGGTTTGTATCATTCTCTAGGCGAATCTTCTACTGAGGTCCCAGAGTATATATCAAACATGGAGAAATGCGTGGAGTTGTTGTTCTATTTGTTGCTTGCTTCTCCCTGTGAAGATGGTCTAGTGGTGAAACAGGCAAGTTCTGAAAACAAGTGGTCAGAAGCTGTGAGATGTTAGGGTAAGGTGCCAAAGGATTGGCTAATGGATCTCCCGTAGCTATAAAAATCATTTTAATCAATTTAGTCAGGTTATTCCACATGTATGAATTCCATGTACATGCAATATGCAGGTCCTAACATGCATATTAGGGATGCAACTTGGCAGGTCGGGTTAGGTTGAGGGTCAACCCAAGCCCAACCTGAGATCAAGTTGGGTTAACCTGTGGTCTGACTCGACCTGAGCCCAGCCAAACATACTATATCCTCAACCCTAACCCATCTCAGGCTGGGTTAGGCTGGGTCAGGTTGGGTTGGTCGGGCTAGGTCAAAGATTCAGAATGTCTTATTTATCGAAGATAACCAATGGACTCCCAGAACCAGTGATCAGCAAATGGATTTCTTGCATGTTCTACAATAAGAATGAGATGAAAGGTTTGTAAAATTGGACTTCTCAATAGTCACATGAGTAGTTCAAAGGTCATTGTGAGTTCTACTTTCTGGAAATGCAAAAGTCCTGGTTATGAAAACACGACTAAGGCTGATGTGCATGGGAGATTTTAGATGATGCAGAGGAATGAGTCTACAGAATTAAGAAATGAGTAGTTAGTGATGTGCATAGAATTTGCAGAATTTGAGAATTGTCATTGGTTGGCCATCCATGAACTGCTAGTTCATTTTTTTCTTATTATGCTCAGATATTCATGTTGAACAAGTGCGAAAAAGGCAATCAGATTGAAGCATCATCTAGCTCTATATACAGTTTTCAGTAGGGCTATCAATGGGCAGGTACAGGTTCTGGATCTGTCAATCAGATTGAAGCATCATCTAAATCCTTAAATGTCAATCGACACTAGACCAATTGAGAGAAATAGAGAGAGAGACCTACAAATTTCAATCGAAACTGGATCAATTGAATAGAGGAAGATCGAAAGCCCTAAGTGTACAAAAAAAATCGTTAAATACCTTGCAAAAAAACTTTCCCATTTTCTTCTGTTACAGATTTTACAGAACCCTAAATCCTTTTCCTGTTAGCAATTTTAAAGGAAACGAGACCCTAATCTGTGTATTTGAAGATTTAGAAATAAAAACTCAAAATCAAACTTAGAATATATGGTGAGAGAAATGGGTACCTATTCAGAGAGGAGAGACGGAGAAGAGGTGAAGGACAGGGGCCGCAGGGGTGGATTTTTACCCAGGTGAAGGGGGTGCATCACTCAAGGGTTGCAGCCGAGAGGGAGAGGGAGAGAGGGAGAGGGAGCGATAGAGGGATGTAGAAGTTAGGGTTGAGAGGGAGAGGGAGTGAGAGAGGGAGAGTGGAGCGAGAGAGAGAGAGAGAGCATGGGAGAGAAAAGAGGCGCAAATTTGGGTTTTTTTCCACGGAGTGGAGGGAGAGAAATTTTAGAAACCCTCGGCATTTGCACATTTGACAGGTTATGGATAGACGGTCTAATCAGGAGCTTTATGGGGTCCATCATGATGCATTTGATATATCCACTCCGTCCATTAATTTTATAAATTTTTTTTTATAAAAAATGGCATAAAAATCTAGGCAAATCCAAGGTCCAATTGAACCATACCATCGATCAATGGTACATACATAATCTCCACTGTTTCTTACCATGTGGTCCACTTCAGCTTTTGATGTTCTTCCTTTTTTAAGATCTTACCCTAAAATGATCTTTCAAAATATATAGACGTATTAGATGGAGCATACACATTTTAATGGGCCTTATAGAGTTCCATATGGAGCTGTCACATGGTGAAGGCACGAGTGGTGGCGTTAGCCTTTAGCTACAGTTTTATTATTTATAGCTATGGTTTTAATCCATAGCAATAGAGCTATGGTTTATATCCGTAGCTAAAAACCAGCATGGTCCGTAGCCTTTGGTCATTTTTTTGGTGGGGATGGGTGACTTCCCGTCCTTATCTGTTGGTCCTATAGAGGGAACTTCTTGCCCTTAGTGTTTTGCGGGTGATCTCGCTCTCATTCCCCTAGCTTTATCTGATGGGTCGAGTGGTTTTGCCTCTTGCATTGGATGCTCTTTTGGGGTCTTGATGATCTTATCACATTGTATTGGTGGCCAGATGGGTTCCTGGATATGATTTTCGAATAGATTCATCCCTTAGAATTTCTCTTCAAGGGTAGACACCGTGTCCCCATAAACTATCCCGAATCTGACAAACCCAATAGGTGTGCATTTGATTGGTTGTCTCTTTTTGGGCCTTGCGGCCTGATCCTCCAACGAATGTTGATACCCCGTCCCTGCCTTTGTTCATTTGCCACGGCTTGACTTACTACCGTACCTTTTCCATGGAATTCAGTACAATAATTAAGGATTTGACGTTCAACAGGAGGGATGATATATTCTGAAACAAGTGGGTAGGGATTAGTGATGGAATTCACAATTTCAAACTTGAAACTATGATATGGTATGTCACCCATTGTGTGCTAAATATCGATTACCGGGATATCAGGTTTTGGGGCAGCAATTGCCACAGCAGGATGATCTCAGGTTCAGCCAGTACAGAGATGATTCTATTCCTAAAAGGAAATTTAACCCTTTGGTAGAGAGTCGATAGGATTTCCTGATAGCATGGAGTTAGGGATATCAAGGACTTAGAAGATAACGATAGATACATCTGGTCCGATTTATATCTCTATGTCTATTTCTGTCTCTACTTGCCTTTGAAAATTATCAAAGGCTTTAACGCTCATATTATTGGGTCTGAAAGGGGATGGTTTGATCTCAAGACACTCAGTAGTCCTCATGGGGCAGACATTCAAGCTTGGTTCGTTATCAATGAGGACTTGGGGGACCTTAAGATCCCTATAACAGATAGCTATGTCGAGCAATTACCCATGTTTGCGGTCTTCTGGTGGTAGCTCATCATTAGTAAATGTGATCGCCTGTGGTGCAAGAAGTTGCCCTATTATGTGCGTAATCATTTCGGGTGGTACGTCCGGAGAGATGTGTGCATCATTCAATGTCTTTGCAAATATTTCTCGATGTGACCTTGATGTGCATAGGAGTTCCCAAATGGAGATCTGAACCAGATTGGTTTTAAGTTGAGTTGCTACATCGTATGCATCTTTAGTCTTGTTGGCCATTCCTGACAAAGCTCCTTGGGTTTCATTGCGATTATGATTTTCTCTCTGGAAGCACCGACCATTGGGGTTCATGTTGCCGACCTCGGTGCATTTGGGGTAATGCCATGGGACTGCTTTCGTGTCATAAGAAAGAACTAATCTTCCTTCTAGAAATACCTGATCTTGAGATGGGGGTGGGTTGTTGATTTCAATATGATTGTGGTGGACATGATGTTTATCCTTGGAGCGTAACTAAATTTTCTTGAGATTTTGGTTGTTCCATAATAGGACCCTCCTCCCCTCTTTGGGGTGTGTTTTGTGGGGGAGGGATCCTTCTGGCATGTGCCAATTAATGGGGTAAGAGAAAGAAGCCAGGGGATTGTTCTTGGGCAAGAGGTGCCCCTTGCAAAACCAGCGGAGCAAGGTCTGGGGGTCCTCCCTGCAAGATGAGAGGTTCAGAGTTTGACCTATTTAAGTTTTGATCTATGGGATTTGGTGCTGAGAGTGCCCCTTGGAGGATGAGAGGTTCTACGGCTAGCGCTGCTTCCATAAATACCTGTAGTTTAAGGGGGGGTATCTGTTGGTACCCTTGTGACCAACTTGCTGGGTCGGACATAATTGTATGTATGAATTGATGAGGAAAGGAGTACGAAAGACGTCCTTCCTCGATGTTGTTGATGGTAGAGGTGACTGATGAGCTGGGTCCTGCTTGATGTCATGGCAAGGGATTTTGGAGAATGTTGGCCTAAGCCGTGGCATTGGCCTACATGGTGATCCTAATCTTCTGGCTCTTGATCAAATATTGGACCGTGTGTTTCAAAGTGAAGTAGCAGTTCGTTGGATGGCCTCGAGATTGGTGATATGCATAGTACTCATTTTCATTGTAACTGGGTGGTAAGGGATTTGGTGGAAGCCAAGATTGGAGTGGTGGGAGAAGTTATTTTTGCACTAACATTGTGATGATCTGGCTGTATGTTTATGATAATGGGGTGAATTTCCTAGCTAAAATTGCTTGCTTATTCTGGTATGAGTATTGTGCATTCCCCCTGGGCTGTTACTGTTACTGTTGAGGTGGATGTGCTTGGTATCCTTGTTGAGTTTATTGTGGATGGTATTGTCGGTTTTGATGTTGCTCTTGTTGTGGAGCATATTGATTGCCTTGAGTGGCTGCCACGATATTGTTCACTTCTATAGCACTTTGTACGGGAGCATCGCCGTTTCCATTCCCATACCTAATGGGTTTCCCCTCGATTTTGTTTCTCTTGATTGAGGAGGCTTGATGTGGCCATAGGGAGATGGTTCCGACTCTTATCTTGGCCTCTAACCGTTCTTTAGCCTAGATGAGCTGGGAGAAGTTTATATAGGGGTACAAAATCAGGTACTCAGAGATGTTCGGATTCGTTGAATAGACTATCATGGAAATTTGTTCCTCATCATCGATGGAGTTTCTCATCCTGACATCCATGGCCCACCAACGTCCCACATATGCGGACAATGATTTGTCAACTTTTTGTCTCAAGGCAGCCAAGTCTTCTATTCTCGGATCCATGTTCAGATTGTAAGAGAATCAATTAATGAAGGCCTTGGAAAGTCTTTCCTAGATTTGAATCTGATGGCTATCGAGTGATGTATACCAATCCAAAGTGTCACCCTTAAGGGATTTCTGGAAGGGCTATATTAGTGCTCCATTATTCCTTGTGATCGCATTGAGCTCCCCACAAAAGGCTTTTAAATGTGCTATGGGGCACCCGCTACCATCATATCTTTTGAACTTTGGTACCTCAAAGTTTTAAGGTACCCTAACATCCGGAAAAGGATATAAATCCCTAAACTTTGTGGATGGATGATCCACTCCTTGCTGCCTTTGTAGTTGATTTTGCATTAGCTAGAGCCATTCTCGTAGATCCTCGATTTCTAATCAGTTTGCTTAAGGGTATCTTGCTCCTTACTGCATAGCTTGGGCTACTTCTTCATCATAGGGGTCCATGTCATCGACCCTATAATTTTTATGGATGGGGGTTTGCTGAAAAGAGGATGGGATCCTTGTTGCGAGAGGTAGTTGAAATTAAACTTCGCTCCATTTTGGGGAGGGTATGATGTTCGGAAATGGCTCCCACTTGGGGTATCTTATAAATCTTGATTGTGACTCCCGTTAGGGGGAGTATGTTGGACTCGAAATTGGCCCCCTTCATGGGCATCCACTAATCCTTGTCTGTCACTCCCGTTAGGGGGAGCTTGTATTATGATCTGATTGGGATTCTGGTGAAAAATGTACTGGAAGATGTGCTGGAATATGTGTGGGAAGGTTATTCATGTTTGTGGGGGGATGCTCGTGATCTTGTCTTAATTCAGTGGGAAAAGATAAAATGGGATTTGTTGGTGGAGGAAGGGAGAAGGTGAGAGGAAGTTGTGGGATTGAAATGTTTTGAGCACTACGCTGTGGTGCCTACGTGCTTGGTATGATTCCTAGTACCAAGCGAAGTAGTAGTTCCTGCATTACCTGGAGATTTTGAGCCATCTTGTTCATGGTCGCAGTAGCTTGCGAATATATGGGATTCGCTGGAGGTGTCGGTGTTGGTATTAGTGCTAGTACTTCGGGAACTGGCAAAGCTGTTGGCTCTTCTTCTTGGCTAGCCATTATTACGCGAGATTGGGTAGTCATAGTTGGGATTGATACTCAAGAAAGTGTAAGCCAAAGATCGATTCTTTTAAATTATATTTTATGGATGCAAATGTTTGATGGATATCCCTTAAGATTGGAGTACCACACATTTTCAAGTTGGGTCTCAGCTAGTGTGTTCTAGTAATTCCCCAGTGGAGTCGCCATTCTGTGAACGTTGGGAAATTGACACCCATGTTGACTTGGCATTTTATGGCAGGGGTGATTGAGCTAACTTGGATTGTTGATGCGATAGTCTTCGAGCCGCCACTGGCCACTTGATCCAAAATCCTACAGTCGGCTTGTTTTGACAAGAAAACAAATGCGTTTGAATTGGGGAATTTATTTTATTCCAATATAACAAAGAGATTTCATACAATAATCATGGCGTTATTGATTCTGAGTTCATATACATCCCTTTCAAATCCCTTGATTCCAAGATAAAATACTGAATAAATGGTAATTAATAAGGTTATATGTTAAATCTCAAATTCGGCAGCATTTCGACGCTATTTCGGTCATCTCCTAGGTACTTAGGAGGAATGTTGAATTTAATCAACCAATTTCCCTTTTGAACTCGTTCGTTGTGCTAAGGAGAGGGCTTGAAGCAGCGAAGGTCGAACTCCAATGATTTCGGCAGCATTTCGACCCCTTTTTGCCTTGGCCACATGGTGACCTAGTTGCGCGGCCAGCGCAACTAAATTACTGGTTGTGCGGTCAGTGCAACATAGTGCTTGGGTGCATGATTCACGCAGCTTCTCTCCTGCATTGCGCGATCAGCGCAACTTAATATCCAAGTTGTGCGACCCATTCAACTGACTCTACTCCTCACCTTCAATCTATCTTCAGAGCTCCAACTTTCTCCAGAAAACCTTCCGTCCCAAATGAGGAGGGGAGTGGGGTATTTATAGGCCTCCACACATGCCAACCCTCGTTTCTTATGCCATGGGCCCCACCTTGGATCAATTCTAGCTGTTCATCTCAATCTGTGTCTGCGCAAGGGTAAAGATAGCCGTGCGATCTGCCCAACGGTTATTTCTGGTGTGCGATCCGCACAAGGATAAAATGATCTTTTCCCCTCATGCAAAGCCTGTTCTGGATGTGCGATGCATAATATTCTTTCTACCGATTACGCGAGCCGTGCAACAACTGGTCTGGTTACGCAATCCGTGCAACATCATTTGTTCCCTTCTTCGTTTCTTCACTTTGTATGATTTTTTCTCATCTTTGATTTTCCTTCATGATGATTTTTTATGCTCCAACAGATGCCCCCTTGATCCGTGGTTTTGTTCCCTTGAATCAAAGAATACGGATCAATCTTCAAGAAAAATCTTTCGTTCCTTAAGGTCATTGGGCAACTCGCGCAATGAAAACTCGAGTTCCATACTCAACCCTTTCCTCTATAAATAGTCCAGCACTCGCCATTTCTTCACTTTCTCATCTCGCAGCCAGACCCTGTTTCTCTGAATTTTCACCACTGCACAACTAGTTTTAGTTGTACGACCCGCGCAACATTTTTTTATCGCTCAAGGCCTTGAGCCGTTACGCTGTTTGCACAACTGTCTCTAACATCTACTCCTTCTGGTCTTCCTGAATTAGTCAATTTTCCACCTTCACTCAGTCATGGCTCGTACAAAAAGAACCTTCGTCGCTATAAACCCTCCTTCTGAGCAACCTTCTCACTAAGAACTACCCAACATCGGAGCGTACCAAACTCCAACTCCTCAAGTACCAGAATCACCATCCTCTCCAGCTCAACCCTCGCACAAGAGATTCAAGACAACTCTTAGACGCCCCACATACATAAAAGAACCTGTACTCCATACGTTCGATTTCTCTTCATGCATTGAGACACTGCCGTCTCCTATTCGTAGGGCTATCATTATGGGTGATCTTGAGAGGCCTCCAAAGCATGGCCGTGAGTATGACTAGGAGAACTGGTTGAAGACGATGGCTCATTATCACACGAGCAGTCAAAGGCCACCTGCTAGAGAGGACACCCCTCCTCCTTCTAGACCCAACAAGCACTGCCACAACAAAGCCTAAGAATTCTAGGAGAAGATAAAGGATCACAATAGGAAGAAGCTCAACAACTCTTGGGAGTCAATTCGTGAGGTCCAAGGCACCATAAGTTTCGACAATCCATATAGACAGGGCTTCGTCTCACTTCCGATTAACATCCACCGCCATCATTCCATGCTGGTCTGCGAACCCAGAGATCACTTAACTGCAGAAAGACTGGTATACACGAAGTCTTGGTCATTTAAGGAGCCAAGGTTATTAGAAGGCATTATGCAGCCACTGAGACCAAGATAAAAAGTAGGTGACATTCATCCTATGATCTTCCTTGTCCCTTCCTACGATGTTCACAGCCTATATCCCACTTGCTTCTATGAAACACTTAAACAACGCTTTTATGTAAGAATTCTCTTTTTCCACTTCTTATTGTAGCTTGACATATGTATAACCTCACCTTCATCTACTCATCCTTTCAGGTTCGACGACGGCCATTCATGGGAGCTGAACGTCTCCGAAGGAATATAAAAAGCCGTGCTGAATATTCTAAATATGGAAATCTGGCAACATTCATCACATATTGGCTAAGCGGGGTGGTCTTCCCCAGTTCAAAATCAGCAGACGCCATCTGCCCATCTCTGTTTGTCGTTACAGGCACTATGGCTGAAGGAATTAAGTTTTCTCTTACTCCTCTTGTCCTGTGTTTGATTTATAGAGGCTTTGGAGAGATTGCATGCCATTTAAAGAGCTCATCTGTCGGTTCTGCTTCAACATACATGCCATGGAATTATTTCCTCAGTTGGCTTGGCGTCTACTTTCCCTGGACCTTTGAAGCACCTAACAAGGCCTATGTTCGCCCTTCCCGGGTTCCTCTCTACTTCTTCCAAAAGAGATCTATGGCAAAAAGATCCTATGACTGGGCGAAGGATGCTATTGCCTCTGATGCAAAAATAAACTACTTCCATTTCAGTTTGTCTCATTATACCGTGGATACGGAGAAGGCAGACACAGAATCCCTCTCCCTAGAGGAAAGGAAATTTTTTATATCTATCAGATCATGTAGTCTCCCCTCAAGAGAAGGAACTGAATTCTGGTGAGAGCCGTATTACCCAAGCCATTTTGCCTGCCAGTTCGGCTTTGATCAAGCAGTCCCAGAAGATTGCGAGTTAGTCACCAGAAGGATGCAGAGTTAAGGTATCGGCCCATTTAATTGGGCGATGACCTGAAAATAACTATTGGGCCATGCCAACTCTTCCTCTATCATTCCAGATTGCGGCCGTACCCCAAGAGCGCCATATAACCACATGTGATGGTGGGTACACCAATCCTACCTGGTCAGAAAAAATCAACCAGTGAATAAACTTATATGGCTTCCTGCTCCTACGCTCAAGGGACACACTTTTGAAACGGGGGTCAGTTTCATTGCTGAAACAAGTCATGCCCCCTCGGCTAGTCATCGTTGCGTATATATCTCCATGGACTAGCCCATTCGCGAGATAAAGCCTGACAACTCTCGAAGGCTGGACAGCATATGGCGACACTTGTGAATTTGAACAAATTCCTCTCCAGTGTCTTCGAAGAGAAGTTGCAGAAGAGGTTATCCCTCAGTCAGAGAACATTGTCAATGCTTGAGACTAGCCCTCTCCTTCCACTCATCCTCAGTAACAGCCAATGTCTTCCCCTATTTTCAGGACTTACCTTTCTCCATAGCAGCTAACTTCTTCCCTAATGACCAGATCACGAACACGCGCCCAATCTTCTCCCCAGATAGGGATTGTAACTACTACCACTACAGTTGTAACAGCCACAGAGGTTGAACCATCAGATCAGCAATCTCTTCCCTCCAAAGGGAAACAAGTTGTTGAGGAATCAAGTGAAGAAAGTTCTAGTGACGAAAGTTCATCTTCTCATTTGAACATACTACTTCTGATGAAAGCATAACAGAATAAGAAGATCAAGATGCTGATTATGAAGAGGGAGAAGTTAATGTCGGTGACAATAATGATACAACTATAGAGGAGGCTCCAGCTGATGGGGGGATATACTCCCAACTTCTGAAGCCATACTTGCGGAAGTTTCGCCTATCGCAGAGGATGAGGAAGGAGAACTCCTTGATTACGGAGAATACGGACATTCACCATGTAAGATAGTTTTACTATCATTGTTTAGTTTTGTTCTCCGTTTCTTGCCTCCTTATCTTACACATTTTATCTCAGGTAATCAAGCCACAAATACAGAGGTAGACAGTGCTTCTCCTTCAAATTTGCCCCCTGT
This sequence comes from Magnolia kwangsiensis, assembly GCA_037074715.1. Taxonomy (NCBI): domain Eukaryota; kingdom Viridiplantae; phylum Streptophyta; class Magnoliopsida; order Magnoliales; family Magnoliaceae; genus Magnolia; species Magnolia kwangsiensis. The sequence goes on from CM073577.1 coordinate 27,224,237, forward strand.
TGTACCAAGAGCTTCACCAAGATTTTCAATTCCTCCGCTATCAGTGATTTGCGAGATTGCTTTCCTAACGGAGCCTGCTAATTTTCTTACTCCAATCATGGTTGCTTCAAGCACCAAACGTGAAATGGCTTCTCCGGTGGAGCCAACTGTGCTGCTCAATTCTACTACTGTTGTTTCGAGCACTGAAGCTATGGCTCCTTCTTTTGCTGAGATGGTAACACCTGAGCCTCCTTTTGCTAGGGAGACTCAACTACTCGCTATTTTGACATCAGCAGAAAGTATCCCCTTCTGTCCACATTTCTTTATATTACCTTAAAGCGGCGCAGCAAGCTATAGCTCTATTGGAACTTCATCACACATGTTATCTTTTGAGAAAATTTATAACACCTCAGATTTTTGCCAACCTGGATTTAGATGTCCTTAGGTAATGGGTCAATCCTAACACCGATTAACTTCTCAAAACTCAATCCAAAAGTCTCAAATCCCTATTTCCTTCGAAAATCTCACCTTTCACTACTTTATCCTTCAAAAGTTTCTAAGAGCTTTCATATTAGACACAAATATTAAAGTTTAGGTGATGTTGTTCAATACTTAAACTAAAAAGTACTATAAATAGTAAATAAATAAATAAAAGGAGTTTTTAACCATTAAAATTTTTGAATCTCATGAAATAAGTAGGCTATTTGGATAGATCAGCTTCTCCTACCCCAAAATAATATATTGCATGTCAAATAACTCATCCCAGGTTCTAAAATACACCCATTTCAAATATCAGATGGCAAAATCACCCCAAACAGGTCAGCGAGCGGTGAGGGCTCGCCGATTACCGGGCTTGGCCAGGCCGCAGTTCATCGGCTGGCCCGTTTTCGGCCACATTTTTTATGATTTTGGTTCAACTTTAAAAAATTATATTTCCCTCGTTATAACTCTGATTTAGGTGATTCAAAATCCAGATTGAAGCTAAATAAGTCTAATTTCATATAAAAATAAGTGAAAAATATAATAAAATATTTAGTATAGTTAAAAATGGGTCATTGTGACAACTATCTAGAAAGCATAGTTTTGGACAGCTGCTGCTTCTAGAATTTTTAGAATTTTTCTACAACATGAAATATCATGAAATTTAGTGGAGATGAATTAAACTTGATGATGAACTACTAAAAAAATAATTAAAATAATATACTAATTAAAAATGTCAGGAAAGGGCATAAAACTTCTTAGGGACTTATTCTGTCATAATTAGGTCGAAATTTGGTTAAGTACTGAACTAAAAAATCAGTAGAATTAGCTCGAACTACTTTAAATATGATCTGTAAGACCTAAAACCTATAGAATCATTGACGCTGCTTACCCTAAAACTTAGGATCAAACTTTAAACCCGTTTGCTCTCAGGAACCCTTTGAAACTTTGTATTGGATTTAGACCGCGCGTCGAAAGTTCGATATCCACAATCTTAGACCGTTATGACCGCTTAGCTGGACTTGACAATCATTTCAAAAATTAAGCCCAACCGATGCTCTGAGGCTATTTCATTGAGCCTGGAGCAGGGAGTGTGAGAAGAGTGAAATTAATAAAAATTTAAATATCATTTAAATGAATCTGGAACGTTTTGATTGCGGGTTCAGTATAAGCATTCAGACCGTCGAAATCTGACCCAAATACACCCTCAGATCAGGGAACATTTCTCACTCAGGTCAGTGTACTTGGAATCCTCGATCGAGTCTCCATGACCGCTGAACTGAAACTGGTCTGCCACGTGCGATCTGGGAACTCTACCGGTCTGAAAACTTGATGTGAGCAGGATCCAATGTACATGAGCTTAAGTCCGACCGCGTTCGGCTAGGGGACCTCCCGAAATGCTCTTTTGGATCTTAAGAGACCCGATTTGGTTATAACCCAAGTATACCCTTGTCCCAAGTTTATTTAGGTGAGGTTTTAGCCTATATAAGGGCTTTAAACCCTCTCATATCAATTTGCTATAAACCTTAGAAAGAGAGAGAGAGAAAGAGAGAGATTGTGAGTGAGTTGTGGGAGAGAATTCCTGCCACCTGCTCCAGCTTTTGCACGTACCAAAGCACCGCATTCAAATCACTTTTCCAGTGATTCCAACTCACTTCTAGGTAAGAAAACCCTACCCTAGCTGTTTTAGGGATTCCTTTGATACAAGTAGCGATGAGCTTATGTATCTTGTGCATTAGGTCGCCATAACACCGTTGACGAAGCGTAGACGTTCTATTCTAATCGATACGCGTCTACGGCGAAAGGTGAGAATTTTAGATGCTTAGATTGACTGATTTCAAAGCTTTCAATGTCGTTTAATAGTAGATTATCGATGAGAACGCTGTTTGACATGTAGAACATGCTGTTCATTTTCCATTTTGACTGCGTACGGGAAATATGAGATTTAGGGTATTTTAGGTATTTGTAGGAAATACTGTTTAGGTCCGTATTTTGCTGAAATGATTGCCATAGGTATTTGTCGTGTTATGATATTAGGAATGCATGCATGATCTGTTTAGCAAAGAGATTCGCCCTTATGCGTACTTTGGGTCGACATACGCTATGTAGACTAAAGTGTGTAGACTAAGTGTTTGTATAAATGTTTGTATTAGTATATATTGAGCCAACATTGTTGTAGATTAGTTTTGAGATTGAATTCTCAAACAACACGATGATGTATATGATTTCTGCCATGTTTGCTATATGAATTGATTTCCTCATATATATGGAATATATGTGTTGGTTGATTTGTTTACGTTGTATGTTATAACATGTGTCAACATGCTTGTATTGTTTGAACTTCAATTCTAGTACTCTCATATGATCATTGATGTTGTTTACAAATGTTTGGGGCTATACGTTAGTCCATGCAGTCGGTAATAGATTCAAATTCGTGGTTGGATTCTATTTGCCACGAAGCGCGTCGATGAACGCGAGTTGTGTTTTGGGTAGGCGGCAGTGGTTAGGTCACACGAAGTGTTTCTTGCACTTTATGTCGCTCAGCTTGAGATGCGCTCGTACTAGTCGAGCCCGTTAAGTAACCCGACTGGCCATTGTATGTTCGCCTTGCATGAGTCATAACTGCTTGAACCTAGGGTACTGAACTTACCATTGAAAACTCTGTTAACCATGGTACCTTGATCCATAAAAACTCATGAGCCGGGCATAGTGGTATGGGACACCGTGGTCGAGCTGTCGTCCTACGCTGGGGCCACTAACCTCCCTGTAGTGACCAGTGAGCACCCTACTCTAAGCAGATTATGGTGGTATGGGACACTATATTCTTGCTGTCGGCCTACACTGATTGGTGACGAGCCCTCTGTAGTGACCTTGAGTTTATCCTGACACCGCATGGGGGCGACGAGTCCTGATGCAGTCTTAAGGATATAAATAAGCCTGTATTGATAAGGTGATGGGGGAGCGGTGCAACGAGTGCGAGCAACAGCCCTTGCAGCCCTTGCAGCGATCTATAAATATAACATCGTATGAGATTACTAGGAGTGACGACCCTAGACATGATCTGTGTTGGGATTGATATAAGGAAGGTACCCTAGTTTCCCAATCCTGCTGTATGAAAAGGACTAATAACAACTCGGTAATCATATTCATATCGCAGTGCATGTGCCTGGAATATGTGGAGCACTGAGGAACGTAAGCATGCCGTGGGCGTAAGATGGTGCCGTATGAGGAAGTCTGTCGGTGAGGGCATCCATCATGTCATTTCATGCTTGCATTAACAACAGTATCTATAAATATTTAATTACTTGCATTACTTGTAACACCCTGAAAATCGGGGGTCGTGTATAAACTCAACTCCCGAGTTCCAGACCGTCACTTATGCAACAAAAATGATTATGATTCAATGTTGTCTGATTTAAAGCATTCACATGAGTAAAAGTATACCAAAACTGTAATTCATACCTCAGATCCAGTGATAAAAGCAAGCGGAAGACTGAGCAATATATATATCACTGCATGGAAAACAAAGTAAATCTCATCTGTCTCTAAGTATGAATACATCACTGAGTCTCATACACATATACATGAATAAAATTAAATGTCCAAAATAGTCCCACTGAAGTCCCATCGATCCAAGTCGCCTACGCGAAGCCATCGTGATACTGCATGTACGAGAACTCGTCCTGGTCCTCGTCAAAGTCTGGCTCCACCTCCTAGATCTCAGCCTCACCTGCATCTACAACAGGGTCTGGTGGGTGTTGCAAACACCATCCCGTAACGTGGGAGTGAGTGATCAACTCAGTGGAATCATAGAGCAAAGATTAGCATGTTCACAATTCAATCATGCGATAATAGTAAAGCAGTAAATCAGACAATCCTAATACTGTTGTTAATGCAAGATGACATGACGTGATGTATGCCCTCACCGACGATCTCCCTCATACGGCAACATCTTACGACCGCGGCATGCCACACTTCCTAGAGTGCTCAACATCTTCCAGGCACATGCAATGCTATGGTGATATGATTTCCAAGTTGTTATTAGTCCATTCAAACAGCAGGATTGGAAAACTAAGGTACTTCCCTTGTATCAATCCCAACACAGATCCTGTCTAGGGTCGTCACTCCTAGTAATCTCATACGATGTATATTTCGTAGGTCACTGCAAGGGCTGCCAGGGCTGTTGCTCGCACTCGTTGCACTGCTCCCCCATCACCTTATCAATACAGGCCTACTGTACTCTACTGCAACGGAAGGGTCGTCGCCTCTCGTGGACTCAGAATACGCTCGCGGTCACTACAAAGGACTCATCGCCTGATCAGTGTAGGCCGACAGCTAGAATATAGTGTCCCATACCACCATAATCTGCTCACGAGACTAGGTGCTCACTGGTCACTACGGGGAGGTTTGTGGCCCTAGCGTAGGCCGACAGCTCGACCACGGTGTCCCATACCACCATGCCCGGCTCATGAGTCTTCGTGGATCAAGGTACCATGGTTAACAGAGTTTACAATGATAAGTTCAGTACCCTAGGTTCAAGAAGTTATGACTCATACAAGGTGACCATACATCGGCTAATCGGGTTACTTGACGGGCTCGACTAGCGCGATCGCATCTCAAGTCGAACGACATGAAGTGCGTAAAACACTTCGCGTGGCCTAACCACTGCCGCCGACTTCAAACACGACTCGCCTTCATCGACGCGTCGCTCGTGGCTAAGACCAGTCAGCCACGAATTCGCTCGGTTACCGACTGCCTGGACTAAGTCCAGTCCCAAACACTTATGGAATCACATCAGCAAATTATGTACGAGTATTGGAATTGAAATACAGTCATGTGAGCATGTTAACACATGTTATAACATTCAGCTTAAGTAAATCTTCAGACACATATATTTCATGCATGTAATGAAATCATGCATATAGTCAACATGTAGGAAATCATTTGGGTCAGCATATTAATTGAGAAATCCATCTCAAACTAATTCATAACATCATTTAATTCAATACATACTAATACAAGCATTTGTACAAACACATACACTACACACTTAAGTCTACATATAGTATGTCGACCCGAAGTGCGCAATTAGGCGAATCTCTTCGCCAAACTAATTATGCACGTATTCCTAACTTCCTAATGCGACATCAAACCATGTCAATCACATCAGCAAAATATGAACGTAAATAGTACTTCCTGCAAATGACTAAAATGCCCTAAATCTCATATTCTTCGTTAATTTACGAAACGGGAAACGGAGAGCATTTTGTACATGTCAAACGGCGATACCATCAAGAATCTACTATTAAACGACATTGAAAGCGTTGGAAACTGTCAATCAAAGCGTCTAAAATCCTCACCTTATGTCTTGTAGACTCGTGAATTGAAACGGAGCGTATACGCTTCGTCTACGGCGAATAGGGAACCTAATACACGAGATCCATAAGCTAAATCTCTATGAAAATAAAGGAGACTCAAATCAGCAACTATTTAGGGTATTTGCTTACCTAGAATTGTGGTGTAATCACCGGAAAAGCGGTAGAGGTGTGTTGCTTAAGCACGTGCAACACGTAGCACAAGTGGCAGGAAGAACTCTCCCACTCTCTCTCACAATCTCTCACCTTTTCCTCTCTCCCAAGTTAGGGTTTCTCTCAAATTCGGATGGGAGAGAGGAGTGAGGGTTTCAACCCCTTTTATAGCCTAAAACATGTCCAAAATAGGCTTGGAAACAATATTTACTTGGTGCCTAACCAAATCGGGGCCGTTTCGGTCCAAAAGAGCATTTCTGAAGGTCCCCAGGCCAAATGTGGTCGGACTTAACCTCATGCATACTGGATCTAGTACACATCCAGTTTTCAGACCGGTAGGGTTCCCAGATCGCACGTGGCGGTCCAGTTTCAGTTTAACGGTCATCGCACCAAGATCAGGCCTATAAGTCTCATGATATGTAATAGATATTTTTCCTGATCCAAGGGTATAATTTGGCTGTATTCTGACGGTCAGAACGCTTAATACTGATGCGTCAAATCGTGTGCCAGATTTGAATTTCAAATTCCAATTCTAACCCTATTCTCACTCTCTTCACTCCAGGCTCAATGAAATAGCCTCTGAATGTCAGTTGGACTTGATTTTCGAAACGATTGTCAAGCCCAGCTAAGTGGTCATAACGGTCTAAGATGGTAGGTATCGGACTTTCGACGCGCGGTCTAGATCCAATACAAAGTTTCAAGGAGGTCCCGAGAATAAACCGGCTTAGAGTTTGATCCGAGGCTTTAGAGCATTATAACACCATTGGTTCCACTCGCTTTGGGCCTTGTAGAACGTATTTAAAGTGATCAGGGACCATTTTCCAGCTATTCTAACGTTGCACTAGCTAACCTAGTCATATTTTCTAAAGGAATGAATTCTACGCAATTTCGGGTCGAGTTGGTACTCGAGCCCAAGTACGGATTTTTCACGGGCGTTACAATCTACCCCCCTTAACAAATAATTTCGTCCTCAAAATTTTGTACCTTTTCGTACTCCTCGAGAAGCTGTGGGTAGTTCTTTCTGATCTCGGCTTCTGTCTCCCAGGTAGCCTCCTCCTCAGAGTGATGCGTCCACAATACCTTCACAAGGGGAATCACCTTGCTACGCAGTACCTGCTCCTTCCTGTCTAGGATACGTGTTGGTCACAGGATATATGTAACATCCTCTCCTAACTGCACCTGCTCCCATCTGATGATATGGGAAGGATCAGCAACGTACTTCTTCAGCATAGAAACATGAAATACGTTGTGAACGCTCGCGAGAGGCGTGGGTAAAGCCAATCGGTAAGCCACTGCTCCCACACGATCGAGGATCTGGAATGGACCAACGAATCGCGGTGCCAGCTTCCCCTTCTTCCCGAACCGAAGGACTCCCTTCATAGGGGAAACTCGCAAAAACACATGATCCCCAACTGTGAACTCTAGTGGCCTCCGTCTCGTATCGGCATAACTCTTCTGTCAGCTCTGCGCTGTAAGAAGCCGATGTCGAATAATATCAATCTTCTCTGACGTCGCCTGCACTAACTCTGGGCCAATCAAGCTACGCTCACCGACCTCTATCCAGCAATGCGGTGCGCGACAAGGTCGCCCATACAGCGCCTCATAAGGTGCCATACCGATACTCGTCTGAAAGCTGTTGTTGTACGCAAACTCCGCATATGCAAGACAATCATCCCAACTGTCCTTGAAGTCTAATGCGCAAGCTCGCAACATGTCCTCTAAGATCTGGTTCACCTGCTCTGTCTGTCCGTCTGTCTGTGGGTGGAAGGCAGTACTAAACTTCAACTTCTCACCCATAACCTCCTGAATACGAGTCCAGAAAATAGAAGTGAACCGCGTGTCTCTGTCCGACACGATCTCCAACGGAACTCCATGCAGACGCACAATCTCTCTGATGTACAGTCTAGCCAGCTCGTCTGCAGAGTTCGTAACTCTGATCAGTAGGAAGTGCGCCGACTTCGTCAGACGGTCGACGATCACCCAAATGGAATCATGTCCCTTCCTCGTCTTCGGCAACCCAGAAATGAAGTCCATGGAAATGAAATCCCACTTCCACTCTGCGATCGGCATAGGCTGCAAAAGTCCAGGTGGTCGGCGATGCTCTGCCTTCACCTGCTGACAAGTGAGAGAACGGGACACGAACTCAGCTATGTGGGTCTTCATACCTTCCCACCAATACATCCTCTTCACGTCACGATACATCTTTGTGCTGCTTGGATGTATCGCGAGTCTAGTACAATGCGCAGTCTCGAGAATTCTCGTCTCAAGTCAGGGACATCTGGGACGCATAGGCGGCCACGATAACGTAAGCCCCCATCCATACCAACTCGCCAGTCGGCGTTTGCATCATCACTGGCCTGCTCTCGAAGCTCAGTCAGATGCACATCGTCCCTCTGCGCCTCAATGACTCGGTCATCGATCTGGGATCGCACCTGTACATGTGCGATGAACTCAAACGGCTCCTCTACCGTGAGTTTCTGCTCAAAGTCTCACAAAAACTCAACCATATCCCACTCAGCAACCATCAGCGGAGCCGCAAACTCTATCGCCTTCTTGCGGCTCAACGCATCTGCCACAAGGTTCGCCTTCCCAGGATGGTAAGAGACTTCAAACTTGAAGTCCTTCAACGTCTCCATCCATTGCCGCTGCCTCATATTCAAGTCTCGCTGCGTGAATATGTACTTGAGGCTCTTGTGGTCGCAAAAGAGCTCGAACTCCTCTCCGTAGAGGTAATGTCTCCAGAGTCTCAGTGTGAATATAACGGCTGCCAACTCTAGGTCGTGTGTAGGGTAATTCTCCTCGTGCTTCCTTAATTGTCTCGAGGCATACGAAATTACCCTGTCCCTCTGCATAAGGACACAACCCAAACCAACGCTAGACGCGTCAGTGTATATAGTGTATTTAACCCCTTGCTCTGGCAATACTAGCACAGAGGCGGACGTAAGTCTGTCGTTCAGCTCCGGAAAAGCTGACTCCGCCTTGTCGTTCCAGGTGAACTTCACATCCTTCCGTGTCAACTGAGATAAGGGTCTCGTGATCTTCAAGAAGTCCTGAATGAAGCGCCGATAGTAGCCAGCGAGACCCAAGAAACGCCTCACCTCAGTGACAGAACCAGGCTGCTCCCAGTCCTGCACCGCAGCTACCTTAGACAGGTCAACTGCCATGCCATCCTTGGACCCCACGTGTCCCAGAAACTTCACCTCCTGCTTCCAGAAGTCGCACTTCTTGTACTGTGCGAACAACTGATGCTGTCTGAGCGTATCCAGGACCAAACGCAAGTGCTCCTCATGCTCCTCTCGACTCCTGGAGTACACCAAAATTTCGTCAATGAATACAACAACGAATCGATAGAGGAAAGGCTAAAATATCCTGTTCATCAGATCCATGAACACGGCTGGTGCGTTCGTGAGACCGAACGACATCACGAGGAACTCGTAGTGGCCAAAACTGGTCCTGAATGCTGTCTTCTGCACGTCCTCATCCCTGACGCGCAACTGATGATATCCTGACTGAAGATCAATCTTCGAGAAGTACTGCGCTCCTCTCAACTGATCAAACAAGTCATCGATCCTGGGGAAAGGATACTTGTTCTTCACCGTGACCTGGTTCAGCCTGCGATAATCAATACATAATCGCATCGAACCGTCCATCTTCCTCACGAATAGGATCGGTGCTCCCCAAGGAGACACACTAGGCCGTATAAGGCCAAGCTCTAGCAGACCATCAATCTGCGTCCTCAACTCCTCCATCTCACATGGTACCATACGATACGTCGGCAGTGAGATGGGTGTAGAACCAGGAACCAGATCGATAGTGAAATCGATCTCACATCCGGGCAGCAAACCAGGGATCTTCCTGAACAGATCCCCGAACTCAGAAATGACTGGCACATGCTCGAGTACCTGGGCACCAGCGTCGCGCAATAAAGTGGCGTAACTAAGTATGCGGAAAGGAAGATTTACCCGCACTGAAAATGTGAAGGCTACACCCTCAAGCTCGTACACAGTCACTATACGAGCCTCGCAGTGAATCTCGGCCCTCCCAGCAGTCAACCAATCCATGCCAAGAATGACGTCGAGATAAACAAGAGAGGGGTCGACGACAAGATCAATAGCCATCGTTCGGCCTCCCAAATCAATCAAATACCCCTCACACATCTGGGTGACATCTGAATAATCTCCGTGGGCTGCAAGGACTCGTACCCTATCCATGGTAATGGTCTGTAACCCAAGACGCCTGACTACAGCACGCGATATCAAAGAAATCGTGGAACCAGTGTCCACCATCACAAGAATAGGAGTACCTCCAATATGGGCTGTGACCTCGAAGGCTGAATGCTGAAGAGTTGGTGCCGTAGCTGCCTCAGCTGTCAATGCATGATCCCGAGCCTGCTGTGGCTGGTTCGGCCGCTGTGTCATGGGCCGTGGGGGCTGTCTGATCTGCAATACCGGAGGTCTAAAAGAAGGGTGCGCAGGAGCTAACCGTAGAGGCGGTGCTGATATCGCCTGTGAACGAGCACGGTCAATCTTCTGCGGCGGCGAGAACCTGCTGTCCCGCATCCGAGAGAAACAGCTCTGCGCCAAGTGGCCTGTCCTCCCACAGTATGTACATGTCAAATCAGGGCACCGAATCGGTGGTACAGGCGCTGTAGTCCTAGTAGGAGGATCAATGCGAGGCCTCTTGCCTGCGAGGGGCCTGTCTGGCAAGTCTGGTCGTGGCCTAGAAGCAACAGGGTCACGAGATCGCGCAAGCCGATCCACATCCTGCTCTGCCTGCATGGACATGTGAATCAACTCCGCATAAGAGGGAATGGTCAAACAGCATATCTTCGACCGAATATCCGGTCCTAAACCCTCCAGAAAGCGTCGTATGCGCATCTGCTCATCAGCCAAAATCGTCGGGACGTATCTGCCCAACTCCGTGAACCGATGCTCATACTCTGTAACTGTCTCAGACGGAGAAACTCATTCTCCCTGTCGTGCCTGTAAGTCTGGGGACAATACTTCTCATGGAAGCGGAACTCAAATACTGCCCACGTCCATACATAGTCGGCGGCAATGGTCTGCAGTACGCTATCCCACCACAGGCTGGCCTCACGCTCAAATAGAAGCCTCTGTGCAATGAAGCATCTATAAAATCTTTAACACACGGTCGATCCAGTACTCAGCCTCCCCGGGTCTGTGAGAACCCGTGAAAGTGGGAGGCCGTAAGCGCTGAAATCGCTCTAATAGGCCCCGTGTATCGGCGGGATTCCCCGCAGGGTAAGCAGGCGGCGCAGGATGAGCCATGCCCTCATCCTGGGCATATGTATAAGCATCCACAGCTGGATGCGCAGGTGGTGTAGGTGGAGCCACACCCCCACCCTGTGCTAGTGTCCCCACGATGGTAGTCAGAAGCTGCTGCTGCTGCTGCATCATAGCCAACATCTGCTCAAATCTGTCAGGAGGTGGAGCAGGCTGTGGTAGATGCTGTGTGGAAGTAGATGCACGATATGACTCTCTGACTGACGGTGTAAATGGCGGTGGTCTAACTGTAGGACCAGCAGCAGGCTGAGACGCACGAACTGTCTCAGGAATCGGGCCCACAACAGGGTCCGCATGAGTGTCAGACTGCGAAGGAGTCTGATCCATATGCTCAGTCAGTGCAAGCCGAACCGTGCTCCGTGTAGCCTTAGGCGGCATTCCCTATATTCAAAATAGGGCGCAACCTTGTCAGTCTTAATAGAACAATTACACCGCAATCATTTACACAAGGAGTCAAAGGCATTCCATGCATTTCATTTAATCAAAATTGTCACAATACAAGGGATATATCCTTACAAGCATCACGACGAGAAATACATGGGAACTAAGATAGTTAAAATTGCAACAGCAACATAAGCAAAGCACTAGCCCTAACAGGCTTACACTCATAAAGCGGGAAATGACTAATTACTGACAACTATATCAAAGGTCGCATCGCTAATCTGAGTCTGGAGACGGAGGAGGAGCACCCTTATCCTGTAAGCAACACAGGATCGCCTTCAAGGTGCAAGTCACCTTGACTAATTTCTTCTTTGTAACGGCCTTGGCATCCGCGACTTCTGCACGAAGTTCTTGAACTTCTCTTCGTAATGCGGTCTGACTCTCCTCCTCCGAGCAATGCGATCGTCGCTAGTAGCCTGCGTAGAAGGAGGAGGGCTCTCATCTGTATCCTGAGCCTCCTCTTCTGCCTCTTCCTGAACTTCTTCCTGAACCTCTGCTCCAGGTTCTTCTTCGCTTTGATCTTCCTCATCATCAAAGTCATCCTCGCTGTCCTCCTCAAGCTGAATTTCACGGTACTGCGACCCAATCTTCATCTTGACCATAGTCGACTCATCAATGGTATGAATCGAAACTGGCAATTCTGGCCCAAGTCTGTAGGCAAACTCAAGCGCAATCTTACAAATCAGTCAGCCAAAAGGAAGCGACTCGGATGTTCTTCTTGACTTGGCTTGAGGATTATTTGTCGTAAAATGAAAGTGTCCATACATACGTTCTCTCCCTGGGCCACCAGATACAGGAAATCAACCATAAGGCATGTACATTCAATGCGATTCGTCGACCTGGGATACACATTGTACGTGCAGATATGGTGCAGCAGGCGCAAATCATCAGACATGTACGTCGCCTTGAGGCTATTATTAGGCTGCCATGGAACTAACTTACCACACAGAAACCTGGTGCGGCGATCTCGTTCACGTCTACTCCTCAGATTCTTCTCACTAGGATGAACATCACCAAGAGGTACGTTCAGAAGTCGCGCAATCAGTCGCACGTCAATCGTAGCCATTCGATCTCTACCAAAAGGGATTTTAAACTGCAATGGCTCCAAGGTAGGATTCTGGATACTAGCGTAGAAGGCACGAACGATGCTCACATTAGTATGAGCGCGAGCTTCAAAGATCGGACCCCAATGAGCAGCTTCAATGCGCTCGAACAACAAAAATTCACCGAACAGTCGCCCTTCCACGTCCACCTCAAATAACACTTTACGATCAGTGTATTGGCCATGAGGTATCTCTGATAAAATTACTCGCCTAAGGTGTGCATGGGGATCCAAATCCCACTTTATACGACACTCCAGGACTGCAGCTGGACCTGCGGCGGCGCTTGAACTTGCTGCACCACCCCGCGGTCTTCTCGATTGAGCAGGGCGGCTTGGCCCAGCCTCGTCTGTTGTGGTTTTCCTTTTACCCATCAAAGATATGATGGATGAGAGTGATAAAAGGCCTAAAATGGCTTCCACGAAAGCCATGAAAAACGGTGAAAATGCGGAAAAGTGGCTGTCCAATCTGGAAAAAGGAAATCTAGGCGTCGTAGAGGGATGCTTCAAGCTTCCCAAGGATGCATTTTCAAGGAGAAATGGAAATGGAAAAGTGAAATGGAGCACCTCACGATTTCAGCTCGATTTGGAGGTTTTTGGAGCTCCAAATGATGAAATCTTCAAGAGGAAGGGCTGCCAACTCCCAAGGATCGATGGATGATGGTCGGTTTTGGCCAAGGAGGGATCTAGAGGCGATTTGGGACCACAGAATATAGGGGTGGTTGCTGAAAAATGAAAATGGGGCTATGGGGAGGGCTGTTTGTGAAGGAGATGTGTGATTTGGGGGTTTTCGTGGGACGGGACCTACATGGGGAGGGTATACTTGGGATTTAAGGGTGTGCGCCCGAAAACCACATCAAAGGGGCCCACCTGTACGGCGATGGCATCGCCGACCAGTGGTGCATCCGGCCGGTGGGGCCAGATGGGTTTGGTCCCCCATGGTCCAAGGACCCCAGATCTATATGGTCTGACCCCTGGTTCATGGTATTTTAGCCTATGTGAGCCCAAACATGTGTTCGAAGCTTTCTGGGACCATTCCGTAATCTCGAATACCAAACCATATGATGCAGCATATGAATTTAGGATAGAAGGAGCTAGTACGTCCATCTAAATCCTTATTTGCTAAAGAAAGTGAAGTTAGAATGGCCTTATGGCCATTTTTCATGAAATTTTACTATTCACTATAAAAACTTACAAAAGTATTATTTTGTATTATTTTTACATTAAGTTTAATGCCTAACATGAATTGGATAAGAAATAAATGAAGATTGGAGTGGTGAGAGGAAGAATTTTGAAGATTTTTGGCGAAATGGGGTTTTTAAGCCCTGACGATTGATTACAGGAGTCGTGGTCATCCCACGGCCCAAGAATTTACTTTTACGGGTTTAAAATCGCCCATAGGATGTCTCAACCTGACTTCCTACAGCTTAGAAGCTATTCGGGTTGCTTTACGCGACCCGAGATGCGTTACAAACTCGATCGTGCGATCGATTCGAATAGACGTCGCCTATCGGCGAATCTGCGATCCTAGAAGTGTTTCTAGACCCTTCTCGCACCCACCTAAGTCAAAAGAAGTGACAGCGTACGTCGCGAGACCATAACCCAGGCCCAGTATACTCTTATTCATGCTCTGATACCAACTTGTAACACCCTGAAAATCGGGGGTCGTGTATAAACTCAACTCCCGAGTTCCAGACCGTCACTTATGCAACAAAAATGATTATGATTCAATGTTGTCTGATTTAAAGCATTCACATGAGTAAAAGTATACCAAAACTGTAATTCATACCTCAGATCCAGTGATAAAAGCAAGCGAAAGACTGAACAATATATATATCACTGTATGGAAAAAAAAGTAAATCTCATCTGTCTCTAAGTATGAATACATCACTGAGTCTCATATACATATACATGTACAAAATTAAATGTCCAAAACAGTCCCACTGAAGTCCCATCGATCCAGGTCGCCTACGCGAAGCTATCGTGATACTGCATGTAGGAGAACTCGTCCTGGTCCTCGTCAAAGTCTGGCTCCACCTCCTGGATCTCAGCCTCACCTGCATCTACAACAGGATCTGGTGGGTGTTGCAAACACTATCCCGTAACGTGGAAGTGAGTGATCAACTCAGTGGAATCATAGAGCAAAGATTAGCATGTTCACAATTCAATCATGCGATAATAGTAAAGCAGTAAATCAGACAATCCTAATACTATTGTTAATGCAAGATGAAATGACGTGATGTATGCTCTCACCGACGATCTCCCTCATACGACAACATCTTATGACCGCGGCATGCCACACTCCCTAGAGTGCTCAACATCTTCCAGGTACATGCAATGCTATGGTGATATAATTTCCAAGTTGTTATTAGTCCATTCAAACAGCAGGATTGGGAAACTAAGGTACTTCCCTTGTATCAATCCCAACAAAGATCCTGTCTAGGGTCGTCACTCCTAGTAATCTCATACGATGTATATTTCGTAGGTCACTGCAAGGGCTGCCAGGGCTGTTGCTCGCACTCGTTGCACCGCTCCCCCATCACCTTATCAATACAGGCCTACTGTACTCTACCGCAACGGAAGGGTCGTCGCCTCCCGTGGACTCAGAATACGCTCGCGGACACTACAAAGGACTCGTCGCCTGATCAGTGTAGGCCGACAGCTAGAATATAGTGTCCCATACCACCATAATCTGCTCACGAGACTAGGTGCTCACTGGTCACTACGGGGAGGTTTGTGGCCCCAGCGTAGGCCGACAGCTCGACCACGGTGTCCCATACCACCATGCCCGGCTCATGAGTCTTCGTGGATCAAGGTACCATGGTTAACAGGATTTACAATGGTAAGTTCAGTACCCTAGGTTCAAGCAGTTATGACTCATACAAGGTGAACATACATCGGCCAGTCGGGTTACTTGACGGGCTCGACTAGCGCAATCGCATCTCAAGTCGAACGACATGAAGTGCGTAAAACACTTTGCGTGGCCTAACCACTGCCGCCAACTTCAAACACGACTCGCCTTCATCGACGCGTCGCTCGTGGCTAAGACCAGTCAGCCACGAATTCGCTCGGTTACCGACTGCCTGGACTAAGTCCAGTCCCAAACACTTATGGAATCACATCAGCAAATTATGTACAAGTATTGGAATTGAAATACAGTCATGTGAGCATGTTAACACATGTTATAACATTCAGCTTAAGTAAATCTTCAGACACATATATTTCATGCATGTAATGAAATCATGCATATAGTCAACATGTAGGAAATCATTTGGGTCAGCATATTAATTGAGAAATCCATCTCAAACTAATTCATAACATCATTTAATTCAATACATACTAATACAAGCATTTATACAAACACATACACTACACACTTAAGTCTACATATAGTATGTCGACCCGAAGTGCGCAATTAGGCGAATCTCTTCGCCAAACTAATTATGCACGTATTCCTAACTTCCTAATGTGACAACAAACCATGTCAATCACATCAGCAAAATATGAACGTAAACAGTACTTCCTGCAAATGACTAAAATGCCCTAAATCTCATATTCTTCGTTAATTTACGAAACGGAAAATGGAGAGCATTTTGTACATGTCAAATGGCGATACCGTCAAGAATCTACTATTAAACGACATTGAAAGTGTTGGAAACCGTCAATCAAAGCGTCTAAAATCCTCACCTTATGTCTTGTAGACTCGTGAATTGAAACGGAGCGTATACGCTTCGTCTACGGCGAATAGGGAACCTAATACACGAGATCCATAAGCTACATCGCTATGAAAACAAAGGAGACTCAAATCAGCAACCATTTAGGGTATTTGCTTACCTAGAATCGTGGTGTAATCACCGGGAAAGCGGTAGAGGTGTGTTGCTTAAGCACGTGCAACACGTAGCACAAGTGGCAGGAAGAACTCTCCCACTCTCTCTCACAATCTCTCACCTTTTCCTCTCTCCCAAGTTAGGGTTTCTCTCAAATTCGGATGGGAGAGAGCAGTGAGGGTTTCAACCCCTTTTATAGCCTAAAACATGCCCAAAATAGGCTTGGAAACAATGTTTACTTGGTGCCTAACCAAATCGGGGCCGTTTCGGTCCAAAAGAGCATTTCTGAAGGTCCCCAGGCCAAATGCGGTCGGACTTAAGCTCATGCATACTGGATCTAGCACACATCCAGTTTGCAGACCGGTAGGGTTCCCAGATCGCACGTGGCGGTCCAGTTTCAGTTTAACGGTCATCGCACCAAGATCAGGCCTATAAGTCTCGTGATATGTAATAGATATTTTTCCTGATCCAAGGGTGTAATTTGGCTGTATTCTGACGGTCAGAATGCTTAACACTGATGCGTCAAATCGTGTGCCAGATTTGAATTTCAAATTCCAATTCTAACCCTATTCTCACTCTCTTCACTCCAGGCTCAATGAAATAGCCTCTGAATGTCAGTTGGACTTGATTTTTGAAACGATTGCCAAGCCCAGCTAAGTGGTTATAACGGTTTAAGATGGTAGGTATCGGACTTTCGACGCGCGGTCTACATCCAATACAAAGTTTTAAGGAGGTCCCGAGAATAAACCGGCTTAGAGTTTGATTCGAGGCTTTAGAGCATTATAGCACCATTGGTTCCACTCGCTTTGGGCCTTGTAGAACGTATTTAAAGTGATCAGGGACCATTTCCCAGCTATTCTAACGTTGCACTAGCTAACCTAGTCATATTTTCTAAAGGAATGAGTTTTACGCAATTTCGGGTCGAGTTGGTACTCGAGCCCAAGTATGGATTTTTCACGGGCGTTACATTACTATTATTGCGTGATTGATTTGATAACATGCTAATCTTTGCTCTATGATTCCACTGAGTTGATCACTCACTCCCACGTTACGGGACGGTGTCGCGCACACTAACCAGTCCCTATTTTTAGTTTCAGGTGATGACGCTGCTTGTGAAGCGGAGCCGGACTTGTTTGATGATGTGGAGGGTTTCTCGTATATGTTGGTTCTGATCGACGGGTTTACAGGGTTACTGATTAGATGCCAATACACTTGGTGATTTGCCTTCTATTTACACACCCATGTATATTCTTTTCTTTCTATTTTGGAGTATACATATAATTAGTTAACCTGTTAACATGTTCACACTCTGGAGACTTACAATCATTTATATATTTTATATATTTATCACAGTATTTCGCTTGCTAATTTAACTATTTCTGGAGTATGATATGCTGTTTTGGCTTAGTCCCAATCTTTTTTAATACCATTCTACAGACAACATGCATTCATCATTATCTATGTTGCATAAGTGACGTTTTGGAACTCGAAAGTTGGGATTCTACCCGAGCCCCGATTTTCAGGATGTTATAAAATTCCTTCATATAAATTGGCATTGATCAAGAATTCTGTATTGGCGATCATCGAAATGTTAAAGGATCCTGATCAATGGTCTGATTTTATTGCTGCTTTGGATGTACTGGACAGCGCCGCACGAATGGTCAAAGTTGACGTTTCTCTTGTGTGTAATGCCCTTTTAAAGTTTCATAATTTAATAGCCGCTTTGTCCTCAGCTGAAACTCTGACTGTCCCACCTGAAACCTTGGAATATAAGAAACAACTTGCATACTCCAAAGAGAAGGTTTCTCAGCTTGCTCCTATCGTGTCTCGCCATGATCAAGAACAATCCTCTTTGCAAGAGCAACTGAGGGCCTTTGCTGATAATGAAGCAGTTATCCAGAATCACATTTCTCTTCTGAAGTAAGAGATTGAACAATTGGAGAAACAAAGCTCAGAAGAGAGGCTGAATATTGAAAGAGTACAAGAGAAGATAGACTGCAGCTTTCATTCTATTAACTCCGAAAGATCTGAACTGACTAAGAATGAAGAACTGATAGCCTCACTAGAAGAGAAATTTTCTGGTCTCCCTGATCCTGCAAGAATGATTTCAACTGCTCGCCTGGAACGTGCGGCTGCCCAAGTTAATTTTTAAGAGAATTTACAATAATTCTTAGCAGCATTAGGCATTACAAGGGAATTGTAAGACTATTTTTTTTTTGCTACTGTAACTATTTTCAAGATCACAATTGATACTAGTTTCTCATGATATTTTGATAATGATGCTTTTGTTTGCCATACTATTGATTTATTATACTACTTTATTTATTATATTATATATTATTATATTTTTTCTTATATATCCTTTTATGACTTGTTAGTAAAGGATTTCCTAAATGATCCTTGTCTTAGTTGGAGGTACTAAATTTCAATTTAGTCAGTCACACATAGTTTAAGCTCTTGAGTAGTGGAGCGCACACTGTTTAAGCTCTTGAGTAGTTGGAACAAGAAATTTCTTAGACTCTAGTGGGAGTCGGGTCTTACGTGATGGTCTCTATAACTCTTATGAGTTCGCTGGACTCCTCACTGCCTAGTGAGTTCACAAACCGCGATCCATCAGAGGGGCCTAGTGAAACTACCGGGGCCGTGAACTCAGGTTAGATTTACGCACAAGGTTGGTCGTGCTAACTCACTAGAGTTCATAGAGTGCATAAGGCTACCTTTGGAGTACCAAATCCATGGCCGCTAGTCCATCAATGAGTAGGTTTAGGCCCTTCCTCATGAGTTACTACTAGAATCGATTCCCTAAATCTAGGGGGTCTTATGCATGGTTGGCCTATCTATGGACATTGCCCAAAGAGCTCACACTGCGGCCCACTTTTTCTTCGTCTGCAAGGTCAGGCCCATTCATGGGAGGGCATTTACCTCCGTTCCCTGTGACGCTACTGGAAAGTTATACAGACAACATTGGTCTTACACGCGTGACTAGCCTTCACAGACTTTTAGCCTTTCAAGCCTTTAGTCCTTGGCTTCATCAGCTGCCCGCATGGGTATGCATATGATGGCCTTCACGGGCTTTTTAGGGCCACTGGCTTCTCATTGCTACCCGAATGGTAAAAATGATAGGTCTTATGCGTAGCTGGTCCCTTTTAAGATTTGGTCTTTTTAGGACTTGGCCTTCTTGGGACTTGACTAGACTGCCTTGAATGATTGTAGGCCTTATGCGTAGCTGGCCATATAGGCTTGGCTAGGCTGCCTTAAAATGCCTTTAAAGACAATAACGGGCGTGATCATTGTCGTTGCACTGTGAGAATAATAAACTTCTCTAATTGGGAAAGAGTGATCATTGTTGCGGTGCTGCGAAAACTCTGACTGAGATTGATATGTCACCACATTTGCTAATATTTCCAGGAGAACCCATCTTTGCTATTTATAGTATATTGGCATGGTGATGATACCAATTTTGACAGGCTTTTTCAGAGCTTGTTTGATAATGGCGATACTTGCAAACTTCTTCTTTATTCATTCTCTGGCTGACATACAGACCATATAGACATGGTTTTGATCACCCTTGCCCCCTTTTGATTCAGAATCATTATTCTGGTGATGTTCTGCATCAAAACTAATAACATCTTCAGGGATGGTATCTCTTTAAGAAGCGAATGTTGATCGGAATACTGATACCCTGTCCATTTTGATCTACAACTCTGTATGCGCCATTGGAGTATACTTCTTTTATTATATAAGGTCCATCCCATTTAGGCTCAAACTTGCCCCCTGTCCGACGGGTGACCACTATAGGCCTTTTGAGCATCAGCACCATATCCCCCTTCTTGAAGGAATGATATTTAACATATTTATCGAAGGTGGCTGATATTCTTGCTTGATATGATTGCAGTCGCTGTTGGGCTGCCAGCCATTTTTCATCAAGTAGATCCAACTCTTTCAGTCTCACCTTTACATTTGTGTCATCTGTTATGGATTGGTGTACTGCCACTTTGAGTGAAGCTACCTATATTTTAATTGGAATCACAGCTTTCAAGCTATATACCAAAGAATACGGCGTTGCATTCGTCGATGTCCGGTGAGTTGTTCGATACACCCACAAAGCTTCTTGTAATCTTGCATCCCAATCACGCTTATTTTCGATCACCGTCTTCTTCAGTATTTTCACTATCATTTTATTAAACACCTCTGCTAATCCATTAGCCAGCGGATAGTAAGGTGTTGAGAACGAATGATGAATGCTGTATTTCTGACAGAGCTTTTCCATGCCTTTGTTCTTGAAAGGGGTGCCATTGTCTGTAACAATCTTCTTCGGGATACCATGGCAGTATATGATTGCGTGACGGATGAAATTAACATCCCCTTCTTTAACATTGCATAAAGCAATCACTTCTATCTATTTGGAGAAATAATCCGTTGTTGCCAATATATATTGCTTACCTTTGGACGAAGGCAGATTTATGGGACCAATGACATCTAGCCCCTAAGCTGAAAAGGGCCAAGAGGCAACCGACTGATGCAGGTCTTCTGGAGGGACATGTATGACATCTCCATGAATATGACATTCATGACACCGCTTCGCATAATCAATCACATCTTTGAACATGGAGGGCCAATAATATACCATTCAATGTACTCTATGGAACAGATTTCAGTCAGCTTGATGTGCCCCCACATTCCCTAGAATGCACTTCTCATAATATTTGATTCACCTCCCGCTCATCTAAGCAATGTGACAACATTCCATTGTACGATCTTCTGTACAATACTTCTCCGCATATAATGAACCTTTTTTACCGTTGCTTGATCTGTTGTTTCTCTGCTAGTTCTTCTGGCAAGATGTCATATTTGAGATAATTGATGAGAGGATGGCACCAATCATTTGTTGTTATCTCCAAACATGATACAAGAAGTGTTTCAACAGTCTCTTCGATGATTTCTGTAGATGGTAAAAATCTTCTCTCTTCTATGGTTACTTGAAGAGGACTTCGATTTGAGCAGGACAAGGCTACTGCCAGGCTAGCTAAAGCATCTGCCTTTGCATTTTCAGACCGCGGCACGTGTGTAATTTCAACATGATAGAATTGTTCTAGCAACTATTGTGCTTTTCGATAGTACTGCAAAAGTTCTTGCTTCCTCACTTCAAACTCAGTTGTCAATTGGTTTATGATCAACTCAGAATCTCTGAAGATATATAGTGTTTTTATCTTCATTTCTCGGGCCATTTCCATTTCAATAATAAGAGCTCTGTACTATGCCTCATTATTCGCGCATGTAGTACCCAACGTAAAAGAGTAAGGCAACAAGTCACCTTGAGGAGTAATAAATATCACTCCTGCCCCCGCTCCTGATGCTCGAGCGGTACCATCAAAGTACATCTGTCATGAGTTTTGCGACTCAACCAACATTATTTATTCATCTGAAAAGTCTTCATTGATAATTTCATGTTCTACTGCGGGATGTGCTGTGAGGAAGTCTGCCACTGTTTTTCCTTTTACTGCCTTTGTCGGTTCATACGTAATGGTATATTCTGAAAGCAATAGTATCCATTTTTCCAATCTGCCACTCAACATCGGCCTGGTTATTAAAAACTTAATAGGGTCTGCCCTTGTGATCAGAGTTATATTGTGAGAGAGACAATTGTGTCTTAACTTCTGTACCGCGAATATCAACTCTAGACACTCCTTCTCGATCGACGTATAGTTACATTTCGCACCCATCAGCGTTCGACTCAAATAGTAAAAAGTAGATTCTTTTTAGGATTCATTCACCTAAGCTAACAAAGCCCCTAAAGATCTTTCAGCCGCATATATGTACAGAATTAGTGGTTTCCCTTTTATTGGAGCAGTCAGTACTAGCGGCCGTTTCAGCAAATCTTTGATGGAGTCGAACGTGCTCTGGCAGGCTTGGTCCCACACAAATTCTGTATCTTTCTTCATCAGATGGGAAAATGGTTGACACCTCCCTGCAAGATTCAAAATGAAACGGCGAATGTATGCTAGCTTTCCTTGCAAACTTTTTAATTCTTTCAATGTTTTCGGTGGTGGCATATTTTGAATGGCTTGAATTTTTCTCGAATCAATCTCAATGCCTCAATGCCGGATAACAAAATCGAGGAACTTTCCTGAAGACACTCCAAATGCACACTTAGTTGGATTCATTTTTAACCATTTCCTTCTAAGCCGACGAAAGACTGATGTCAAATGTTCGCGATGCTCTTGATGATCTCCTGATTTGACCACCAAGTCATCAACATAGCATTCAACATGCTTGTGCATCATATCTTGAAAAATATTCTGCATTGCCCTCTGATACGTTGCTCTGGCATTTTTAAGACCAAATGGCATGACTTTATAACAGTAAATCCCCAATGATGTTCTGAATGCTGTCGCTTCTTCGTCTTTAGGTGCCATTCTTATTTGATTATACCCTGCGTAACTGTCCATGAAGGACATGATAGCGTACCGAGTGGTGCTATCAATCAGTAGCTTCGTTACCAGGAGGGGAAAATCATCTTTCGGATAGGCCTCATTTAGATCTCTGAAGTCCACACATACTCTGACTTGCCCATTTTTCTTTTTCACCGGGACGATGTTTGATATCCATTTAGGATATTTGACTTCTCTAATAAACCCAACTTTTATTAACTTGGTCACTTCTTCTTCTATCATGGGAACCAAGTCCAGATGAAATCGCCTTTGCGCTTGTTTAACTGGTTTTTTTCTCTTTGGAGATGTTTAATCGATGCATTTCCACTGAAGGTTCTAAGCCTGACATTTCTGCATATGTCGAAGCGAAGACATCTTTATTTTCTTTGAGTCGAACATATTCCTCAGACTCCTGTGCAGACAGACCGGCATTGATAAATATATTTCTTGGTTCCTTTTTTGTGCCTAGATTTACCTCTTGTAGGCTATCTATCATTGGCTGCCCCTCGTCTTCTATCTGTTTTGGTGCTATTTCAGGATGTTCAACTGTCTTGGGATCTTCTTCTGATGACTAGCCAATAGAAACCATTTTTACTGACGATTCTGCCCCTAACCCTTGGAACCTTCTTCACTTTTCTTGACCAATCTCGATAGGAATCTGGATTCCTTTCCCATGATTCAAGCCAGTGGGCTCTTCGCAATTAAAGCCCATGTTTTTCATAATTTCTCTACTTTCTGGACTATATTTTTTGAGATCTTGCGGTGTTAGCTTGCCATGATACACATTATTCTCAGCCTCTTCCTCGACCCTTGAATCTATCGCAACGTAAAATTCTATTGGTTCTTGATGCTTTGAGCTGGCCTTGGCTTGAAATCTCCTTGGAGCAGTCGGGAATGGTTTATTCCTTTTAACGTGCGGCAATGGCATCGTGTAATTGGATTGTAAGATTTTTAACTGTTCTGGTGACAACAGGGTCAGTGGCACTTGCCTCAGTTATCTCAGGTGTTTCGGTAGAAAATAGAATTTCTTCTTTGTTTCAGCAACCCTGGCTAGCCTTACTTCATCTGCTTCTTCTTTTACTGTATTTATTTGAGTATTAGTTGGGACTTTGCTTTCATCGTTCTTTCTTTCTTCCTTGGTGAACACTTTATTCTAGCTAGCGTCAGCGAAGAAGGATTCGGCTTCTGTATATGGCTTCGCATCAACCATTACTTTATACTATAATCCATCTTTATAGTACTTGAAGCCTTGATGTAGAGTAGAAGGTATAATGTTGTACTGATGTATCCATGACCTTCCTAGAAGGAGATTATATGTTGTCGTGGCATTTATAACATGACATACGACATCAGTAGTCAGCTCTCCTATTTCCAGTGTTACTATAATCTTGCCAAGCGCATGTTGTCCATCTTGGTTGAAACCTTGTATCATCATGCCACTAGGGTGCAGATCTGTCCAGCAGTAACCCAACTTACTCAACATCGAGAGTGGCAGGAGATTCACTGCGGACCCATTATCTATCATAATCCATTTAACTTTCTTCCCTCAGATATGACCTCCTATCATTAACGACTTGTTATGCTCTGCTTCACAAATCAAATCGTCATCAGAAAAGGAAACAATTGGTAAACAATCCTTCCGTTCATTATCCTCTGTGTGCTCCATCTCTGCTAGCAAAGTTTCTCTGACATCATGGTCAGACAGTGCCTGGACTAAGCTTCGTCAAAATTCTTCTGACAATTTAAGCGCATCGTAAACACTAAGTCGAGTCGGGATCCCTTTCAAATGACTCACCACGTCGTAAGTCACCTTCATCATCTCATCCTTCGTTTCATTCTGATCATCTTTGTCTTGTCTTTCAGTGGCTCTTTTCTTATGCCCCCTGCCTTCTGTTTTGCAGGACTTATTATCTTCTTTCCTGATCTTAGGGTGATTATTGATACCGTCTTTACGACCTTATGATTTTTTTCCTCTTTTTTATCTTGAGACCTTTCCCTGATTGTGAGCATATTTACCGTTGCCATGGTACTCTTTTCTTTTTCTTCATCGATAACTATTTTTTCCTTGTTTATCATTTGCTGTATTATACACTTCACCGTATAACAATTTTCCATCGAATGCCCTATCAGACGATGATAACGGTAGAAATCCTTTTCCCTAGTCCTTGTCACATCTTCAGGACGTTTGGGTTCCTGTAACGATATTGTGCCGGTTTTCAGTAGATGATTCATCATAGGAATAACATCTTCTTTGTCGAAAGTGAATCCTTCATGAGAATTAAGCACTCTAACCCTCTTCTTGTCATATCTGTTTCTTGACTGTTGCCACCCTTCTTTATGTTCTTGTGTCTTCTCTTTTAAATCCCTTGTGCCCTTACTTCTTTTATCCTGCTCGACAGTATTTGCGGCCATCCTGTTGGGTATTTTCCTACCTAGTTCATGGTGAAAGGCTGACATCTTATGAGTCATTAATTCTAAAGCATGAGCCTTGGTGGCTAGGTCATAGAAAGTTTGGATATCGGCGCTAGTGAGTCCAAATGCGATTCCCATTTCCATAGAGTTCAGGCACATCTTGACTTGTTCTTTTTCTTCCAGCAATTGCTTGCACGAAGCTCCTAATGTCTTCCACCTGTCTATGAATTTTTTAACTGGTTCTCCTTCTCTTTGCTGTAGAGAAGCCACTTCTGTGATGCTCACGTCACGTTCTGAAGAGAAGAAGTTTGACATGAAGGCGTCTTGCATCTCCTCCCATGTATGTATAGACCCTGGGGCTAAACTGGAATACCATCGGAATGCTTTGCTTGTTAATGACGACCCGAATAACCGTAAGCAATACTGAGGTATTGTAGAGAAATTTCCCATGCTGGTGATGAAGTGCATTAACTGCTCTTCTAGCGATCCTTCCTCGTTAAACTTCTGAAAGTTCGGATGCTTGAAATTGGCTGGAAAGGGGATATCTTCTACTTCTCTTAAGTATGACGTTCAGTACCTGAAACGGCCAATATTTGCACACTTTCTTTCCATTCTAACAGCTTCTTCAATGACTTGTCTTACGTCGTCTTTTGTTACAGTCCTCGCAATCAGAATAGATCCTCTTGATCCTGTCCCTTGTGGGTGAGAGCATTCAGGATGGCTTTCATGTCCATTTACTGCACCCGTTGTTGGTGGAGCCGCAATTTGGGCCACATTATGTGCAAGAGTTGCTAGTGCTTCCCTGAGGTTTCTGCATTCGTCCATTAGTGCTCTTTGTGCTTCTGCCATTTCATTAATACGATCTTCAATAGATAGCCTATCTTCTCAATTTATCTTGGCCATGTGTAATATGGCTTCTCTACTTTTTGACGAAGCCATAGCTGGAGTAGAGCGAGAGGACTTTGACGTCACGGGGCTTACAAAGAGGGGAGAAAGTGGAGTATCGTGTGACTCTTATGTACTTCCTGTGTTATCGATCGATTGGGGTGATACGGACATCGGCGAGCTTTCCTGGGGTGACACGAGCATTGGTGATCCCATCATTGGTGCTTTACCCTTTTGCTCTTTCTTCCACCTTCCCCTTAGGGCGATTAAAGATGAAAAGTCACACGATGTTAACCGTGAAACTGCTCGTTCGGGATAAATTGCAGGGGCAGCGAGTTCAAGATTTCTTCTGGCTGTGTTGGCGTCACAGGGGCCTTAGCTCTTGACAAAGGCAGGTTTGTTTGGAGATTCCTTGCATTTCATGTTTTTGGATATTCAGCTCATTGGAAATAACTTGGAAATGGTTTGAGAAATGGATCGACTTTGGTGCATGCTCTAGCTCGGATGATGGCTCAAGTTAGGGTTTATGGTAATATCTCAGGTTCGGTTAGGGTTTGCATCAATTTTGGGAAATGGTTGCGGTTGAGGTTTAGGTTCAGTTCCTAAAGGTCATCCATGCCTTATCAAGTTACTAGTGTTGAGGGTCAAATATTGCATATTATCCTCCATTTATTACCTAGTTTTGTTACTTAGATTGAAAATAATGTTAAAAGTATGAATTTAACACTCAAGAATCACCAAAGCCAAGAATGAATCT
Source organism: Magnolia kwangsiensis (assembly GCA_037074715.1). Taxonomy (NCBI): domain Eukaryota; kingdom Viridiplantae; phylum Streptophyta; class Magnoliopsida; order Magnoliales; family Magnoliaceae; genus Magnolia; species Magnolia kwangsiensis. The sequence goes on from CM073577.1 coordinate 27,251,379, forward strand.
TAGAAGGCCAAGATTGAAGAATTCACATGCTAAAAATCTAAGAAAACTAAGTGAGGAATGAAGAGCGTTGAAGACTTGAAGTGAAGAAAAGGAATCCTAAAATTGTCCTAAAAATAAATATATTCCTAAAAGTGTCCTGAAGAAGCATATTCTGAAACCTTGGGGCATTCTGTGAAATTGTGCAGAGTGAAGCCTATTTTGGAAAACTGTATAAATTTGAAGTGATTTTTAGAATTTTCTAACTAGGTGCGAAAGTTGGAGTTCTACAACTACAAATAGGACTCCTTAAGATGTTCCTAGGCAGCTTCTAGGGTTTGTGGAGTGGAGAAAAAGTGTGGAGAAGCCGTCGCTAAGAGTTTTTCTTCCCTTTCCTTAGTTGTTATGCTTTTCTTAAGAGATTCTAGTTCAATATGTCTATGGTTGGCTAAACCTCTTAGCTAGGGCTAAGAGGTGAAGCTTGTAGTGTGATGAGATGTTTTCTATTGCTTTACTTCATGTTTAAGTTGAACTATCTTTGATTCTAGTTTGATTATAAGAAATACTTTCATTTTTTAATAGTTTGTTGCGACTTCGAGTATGTTCTTTTCATGTATTGAGTTTGTGAAATTGGAAAATCCTGTTGTTCACCATCATCCAATGGGTATGGTTAGGTGTTGGAATCCTTCAAATCTTCATGATTCACTTATGATTGGTTGTGGGATTGGTAAATCCTATTATTTTCCTTGTCTCATAGGCATGGTTTTATGATGGAATCACTTCTAGTTTTCACACCTCTCATCCATTGAGAATTACGTCAAAGGAAGTTCAGATTTGGTTTTATCGAGATATCTTTCAATTTGATAAGATGAGACTCATATTCCAGTTGCGTCATTGAATCAAGCATAAATCTCCCTAATATCTACAAGTGAATCCTTGGAAATCCTAAGTTTCTCACCTTCAAATTTCTTAAGCTTTTCATTAAATCTCTCTATACTTCTAGACGTAGGTTTCATCTTCTTCTAGTTCTAGTTGCTTTTAGAAAACACATGAGATTAGTCCTTGTGGATTTGACCTCGGTCTCACCGAGATATTTACTATATCGTAGCCCTACACTTGGGGTTGTGAACAAGTTTTTGGTGCCGTTTCTGAACGGTTGCATTTTTCTAAGATTAAGTAGTTTTAAAATTAGGTTAAGATTAGGGTTTTTCTATTTTCTAATTTTAGAGTTTGCTTTTTATTTTTAGAAACTAACTTACTTTCTAATTATAGGTTTAAAACTTTCCTAATTAGTTATGGGCTGATCTGTTCACTACCCCAAGTATAGGGTTGCGATGTAGTAATAATCTCAGTAAGACTGAGGTCGAATCTACAAGGATTGTACCTTGTATGTAATTTAAAAGTAACTCAAACTAGAAGATGTATCTAAACCAGGGAAAATTAAGGGAATAATTGTGAATTTAATTAACTAAATTTTGTAAAATTCAAAGGTGGAAAACTAGGGTGCTAAGGATCCACTTGTAAAGATCATGGAGATCTACGCTCGATTTAAGAACTCAACTGGATACAGAGTTCTATCTTCATCCAGTTAGAAGATAATTCATTAAAATCTAAATCTAAACTTCCTTTGATTTAGTTTTTAAGAGATGAGAGGTATGAGGATTAGAATTGATTCCATCACAAAACCATGCCTATTAGATAAAGTAAACAATAAAATTTAACATATTCACAACCAATTTGAAAAAATTATGAATGTTAGGAAGGATTCCATCATCCAACCATGTCCATGAGGTGAAGGTGAACAACAGGGCTTCCTAACGTCACAATCATAATAATGAAAGGAACATGCTCAAAGCTATCATAGATCCATTGTAATTTCAGTCACAACGAACCATTAAAAACTGAAAACATTCCTTATAATCAAAGTAGAATCAAAGTTGGTTAAGTTTAAATATGAATCAAGGCATAGAAAACTTCCCATCACACTACAAGCTTCACCTCTTAGCCTTAACTAAGAGGTTTAGCCTATCATAGACATGATGAGGCTAGTATTAAAGAAGAAAAACAAAGAATAATAAAGGAAGAAGGAAGAAAACTTTCCAGCCAAAGCCAGCCCATGCCCATTCTCTCTCTCTCTCTCTCTCTCTCTCTCTCTCTCTCTCTCTCTCTCTCTCTTTTTTCTTCACGTTTCAAAGATGAGTGCTACCCACGTCCTCCCTTCCTTTTATAGACTACTAGGGGTGGTGGAGGGCTGAGAAGGTCAGTGTTCTCTTATGCAGCACCGTGCATAAGGCTTTCGTAGTGCATAAACGCAACTAACTTGCGTTTGGAAGCTTGTTTCGAACAAAAGAAGTCTAAAAATCTCTTTTTGTCTCTAGGACGGTGCCAAAAACTTGTTCACCACCCCAAGTATAGGGTTTAGATATAGTAATAATCTCGATAAGACCGAGGTTTTGGATGTAGTAATAATCTCGATAAGACTGAGGTCGAATTTATAGAGACTGAACCTTGTACATAATCTGAAAGTAACCAGGACAAGAACTAGACAAAGATGTACTCTAAATCAGGGAGAATTAAGGGGATAATTGTGAATTTAATTAACTAAAATTTATAAAATTCAAAGGTGGGAAACATGGGTTTTCAAGGATCCACTTGTAGAGATCAGGAAGATCTATGCTTGATTCATAAACACAAATGGAATCAGAGTCCTATCTTCATCCAGTTAAAGGATATAACGTTGAAAATCAAATTTGAACTTCATTTGATCTAGTTTTCAAGAGATGAGAGGTATGAGAATTAGACTCGATTCCCTCACAACACGATACCCATGAGACAAAATAAATAACAAAATTTAACCAATCCACAACCAATCTGAAAGAGTTATGGAGGTTAGGAAGGATTCCATTATCCAACCATGTCCATGAGACGATGGTAGACAATAGGGCTTCCTAATGTCACAACCATAATAATGAAAGGAAATGCTCAAAGCTATCACAGATCCATTGTAATTTCAGTCACAACAAACAATTAAAAATTGAAAACATTCATTATAATCAAGCTAGAATCAAAGCTAGTTCAGTTTAAACATGAATCAAAGAATAGAAGATTTCCCATTACGCTACAAGCTTCACCTCTTAGCCTTAGCAAAGAGGTTTAGCCTGTCATAGACATGATGAGGCTAGCATTAGAGAAGAAAAATGAAGAAAAAAGAAGGAAGAAGGAAGAAAACTTCCTAGCCAAGGCTAGCCCTCACCTGTTCTCTCTCGCTTTCTCTCTTTCTTCTTCACGTTCCAGATTGATTTTCTCTATCTACTGTCACCGTTGGGTATCGGCATAACTCTTCTATCTACTTTGTGCTACAAGGAGTCGGCGTCTAATAATTTTAATCTTCTTTGAGGTCGCCTGAATCAAATTTTGGCTAATCAGGCTCTTCTCGCCAACTTTCGCCCAACAATGTGGTGCTTAACATGAGCGCCCATATATTGCTTCGTTGGGAGCCATACTAATGCTCTCTTGAAAACTGTTGTTATAAGAAAACTCAGCATATGGGAGACAGTCATCCGAACTATCCTTGAAATCAAGTACACATGCTCGCAACATGTCTTCTAATATATGGTTTACCCGTTTCATCTGCCCATCTATCCGTAGGTGGAACGTGGTACTGAACTTCAGCTGCACTCCCATTGCTCCTTAGATTCGAGTCTAGAAAATAGACGTGAACCGCGTGTCTCGATCCAACACAATCTCCATAGGAACTCCATGCAGCCGTACAATCTCTTTAATGTACAGTTGGCCAAATCATCTTCTGAGTTTGAAACTTTAATCGGGAGGAAATGAGCCGATTTCCTCAATCGGTCCACAATCACCTAAATGGAGTCATGTCCCTTCCTTGTCTTTGGTAACCTGGAAGTGAAATCTATAGATATGAAGTCTCATTTCCATTCAGCTATGGGAATGGGCTGAAGTAAACTAGGAGGTTGGCAATGCTCGGCCTTGACTTGCTGGCATGTGAGACAACATGATACAAAATCTGCTATCTGGGCCTCCATGTTATCCCACCAGTATGAACGCTTCAAATCCTGATATATCTTTGTACTATCGGGATGCATTGCCAATCTTGAATTATTTGTGGCTTTTAGAACCTCTCTCCTGAAGTGATGTAGATTCGAGACGCATAGGTGGCCATGATATCTCAAACCTCCATCTAAGACAACCCTCCATTCGAAGTCTTCACTGTCACTTTCTCACCTTCTCATCTTCACCAACAGTTCATCTTCTTTCTATGCCACAATGATTCGGTCATCAATAAGCGGCTGTACATGGATGTGTGTGACGCTCTCGAATGGCTCCTCTACTGTAAGCCTCTGTTCGAAGTCTCGCACAAACTCTACCATATTCCATTCTTCTATCATCATCGGAACTGTAAATTCTATTATCTTCGTGTGGCTCAACGCATCAACCATAAGGTTGGCCTTCTCAGGATGGTAGGATACCTCAAACTTGAAGTCTTTCAAGGTTTTCATCCAATGACGTTGCCTCATATTCAGGTCTCTCTGTGTGAATATGTACCTGAGGCTCTTATGGTCGTAAATGATCTCGAACTCCTCTCCGTAGAGGTAATGTCTCCAGAGCTTTAATGCAAAAATGACTGCTACCAATTTTAAGTCATGCATAGGGTAGTTTTCTTCGTGTTTCCTCAACTTTCGCGAGGTATAGGCAATCACTCTGTCCTTCTGCATAAGAACACAACCCAAACCAACACGAGAGGCATCAGTGTAGATAGTGTACTTGACCCCCTGCTCTGACAAAACTAGTACAGGTACGGATGTCAGCTTGTCCTTTAATTCCTAAAAGGCTGCTTCTGCTTTCTCGTTCTAGGTGAACTTAAGATCGTTTCGAGTAAGTTGCGTTAACGGTCTGGCTATCTTGAAAAAATATTTAATGAAACGGAAATAATAGCCAGCGAGTTTGAGGAAACTCCTCACTTCTGTAACTAAACTGGGCTATTCCCAGTCTTGAACCGCCGCCACGTTGGCAAGGTCCACAACGATACCTTCCTTGGACATCACATGTCCTAGAAACTTGACTTCTTCCTTCCAAAAGTTGCATTTCCAGTATTGAGTGAACAACTGATTCTTCTTAAGAGTATCAAAGACTGCTTGCAGGTGCTCTTCATGATCATTTCGGCTCTTGGAGTATATCAAGATGTCATCTATAAATACGATGACGAATCGGTACAGATACAGCTGAAACACCCGATTCATGAGGTCCATGAATACGAATGGTGCATTCGTAAGTCCGAACAACATCACGAGAAACTCCTAGTGTCCAAAACTGGTTCTGTATGTGGTTTTATGCACGTCTTCATCCCTGACCACAACTGATGATACCCTGACTACAGGTTGATCTTAGAAAAATATCGTACCCCTTTCAACTGGTCGAACAGGTCATCTATCCTGGGAAAAGGATACTTGTTCTTCACTATCGCTTGGTTCAACCCGCGATAATCAATACACAATTGCAACGACTCGTCTTTCTTCTTTACAAACAATACCGGTGCTCTCCAAGGGGATACACTAGGCAGTATAAAATCTACATCCAACAAATCATTGATCTGTGTCCTTAACTCCTCTATTTCACATGGAGGTATGTGATACGTCAGTAGAGAAATGGGTGTCCCACCAGGCACAAGGTCGATAGTAAAATTGATCTCGTGTTGAGGAGGTAGGGCAGGTATCGTTCTGAACACGTCCGTGAAATCTTGGACTATAGGCATGTCCCCAAGTGTCGAACCATCAACATTCTCCAATAAGGAAGCATAACAACTTATACGGTAGGGCCACTTGACTTGCACTGAGAAAGTAAAGGTCGTGCCCTCAGGTGCATGTGTTGTCACCAATCTGGTATCACAATTGATCTTTGCCTTCATTTCGATGAGCCAATCCATGCCGAGGATGACTTCATAATGATGCAGCAGAGTGACAATCAAGTCAATGCTACCATTCTGCTCTCTAAGTCTATCGGACAATCTTTTCAAAACTTAGTAGCATCGGAGAAAGTCCCCATTGCATTAAGGACTCTCACCCCAATCATAGGGGTACTGTTCAACCCCAAACACCTAACTGTAGAGCATGATACTATCGAGATAGTGGACCCGGTGTCCACCAATAGAAATACAGGTGTACCTTGAATGTGGACAGTGACTTCAAAAGCTAAAGGCACTGTAGTTGCTGTCTTAGATGCACCAGCTGCTAGTGCATGTACACGTACCTATTGAGGATGATTCGGTTTCACTGCCATAGGTCGTTGAAGTGGCCTAATTCAAGGTATAGGTGGTCAAAAAAATGGTTGTGCTGGCTATGCCAATGGCAGAGGTGGAGCTGATATAGCGTGCGGTTGCTGACGATTGATCTTCTAAGGCAGTGTAAAACCGTTGTCCCTCATCTTAGTAAAGCATTAAGTGTCTGTACGGCCCATCCTCTTACAATATGTGCATCACAGATTTGATCACCTCAGCTAGGTCAGTGGAGCCATAATCTTGAGATGTGAATCTGCAAATGGCCTCTTTATGAGGAACGGTCGGTTCGGCAATCAGGCCGAGGCCTTGGGCCCACTGGTAAATGTGTGCGAGATAGTCTGTCTCCATCCTGCTCAGCTTGTAGGGACATTTCACTAGCTCAGTATAGTTGGGAATGCTAGCGCAACACATCTTCCTACGGATATCGGGCCGCAGACCATCTAAGAAATGCCGTATCTTTATCGGCTCATTTGCTAGGATCAAAGGAGCATATCTGGATAGCTCCATAAATTTGTTCTCATATTTTGACATGGTCATCCCTCCCTATATGAGGTGAAGAAACTCACCCTCCTTTTCATTACGATAAGTGAGGGGGAAGTACTTCTTATGGAAGCGGGTCTCAAATGCATCCCATGTCCACAAGTGTCTTGTAGGAACTGTTCGTAGGATGTTGTCCCACTATAGACTAGCCTCCTTCTCGAACATATAAGTGACCAATTCAACTTGTTCTGCCTCAGTGCAGTGCAGCGCAATGGCTTCAGCATCTTAGAGATGCAAACTAGCTAGTATTCGGCTTCCTCGGGCCTATGAGTGCCCGCAAAGGTGGGAGGTCAGAAATGCTAGAAGAGCTCAAAAAGGCCACTGGTACTCATATTTCCAGCAGGCTACATAGGTGGTATACGCGGGACCATATTCATGTTCTGAGCAATGGCCCCCACGATTGTGAAAAAAAAAACTATTGCCGCTGCTGCATCAAAAATATCATCTATTCTAACTTATCAAGAGGAGGAGCCGACTGAGGTACGTGTGGCATCAATGAGGATGCGTGGATCTATTCCGAAATTGATGGTGTAAAAGGTGTTGACCCATTTGTGGGGCTAACGGCCGGCTGAGAATCCGGCGTAGTCTCATGATTCGGGCCCAGGCTAAGGTTCATCTGGCTATCGTTCAGGGGAGGTGCCTCATCAATCGATCTGCCATGTGTAAGAAGTGTCATATTCTGAGTGGTTTTTGGAGGCACTCCTTATATAAAACATAGGGTTCAACATGTGTAAGATTTTAAATAACAACACTCAATTTTTTTAAGGATTCTACACATTCCAAATCGAAAGAAGCTTCATGCATTTCATTTAATAAAAATTATCACAATACATGAATTGTAGACTTACATGGATCATGATAGAAGATGTATGGGAGCTAATCTAACAAAAGCTTGAAACACTAAGAAAACTAACAACCAACCAAGCCTACTAAGGTTATTACAAAGGAAAATAAGAAACAAGAAAAACCTAAATACGACTACAACATATGATTAGTCGTCTAACTCCGGTGAGGGTGGAGGAGCACCCTTGTCCTGCATATAGCACAAGAGGGTCTTTAAAGTGCGAGACATTCTCATGAATTTCTATTTTAGATAGGCCTGATTCTCCTTGACCTCTTATCTCAGGATGGCCTGGTTCTCTTCAATCTAAGCCATGAGGGCTTTTAAGGCAGTCCGATCATGGCGGTCATCATGTGTAGTAGTAGGAGGCTCCCTACCTGCATCTTGGGCCTCCTCTTCTACGTCTTCCTGCTCTTCCTCATCACTTCCCTCTTCCTCACTGCTTTCCACCCACATCCTTCCTTCTCACTTCCTCTATTTCATCTTCCTCCTCTTCCTCACTACTTTCTTCCTCTTCCTCTATCTTATTCCCATACTCATCAAGCCTGGCTTGTCGCTGCCTGGGGCCTATGCCTATATTATTGAGCGTAGTGTCACTGATGATATGAATCGGGGTAATGTCACCCATATGGAGTCTGAAACTGAAGTGGTAGGCAATTTTACAAATAAGTCAGCCGAAGGAAAGTGAGGCATCTCCCCATATAAATCATGTAGTACTCATAATCTGAGACAGTATGAATGTAGGCAGACATAGCTTGTCTCCTTGACTAGCTCTATACAAGAAATCCACCATAAGTTGAGTACATTTCGTGCATTTACTCCACCTAGGGTATACATTATATGTGAATATGTGGTGGAGTAGGAAGAAATTATTTATCAATTTGGTCAATGCAAGGCTATTTCGTTACCTTCACCCTCAAGCTGGCCACAGAGGAAATGAGTGCGGTGATTCCTTTCTCGTTTACTAGCGAGGTTTGCCACACTAACATGTATAAGTCCACGCTCCATACCCATGATACGAGCTATCATGTCAACATTGATTATGGCTTCCTCTCTTCCCAAAGGGATAGTAAACTGCAGCGGCTCTAGTAGTGGGTCCCTCTAACATCCCGAAAATCAGGGGTCGAGTAGAAACCCAACTCCTGAGTTCTAAAATGTCACTTATATAACATAGATAATGATGAATGCATGTTGTCTGTAGGATGGCATTAAACAAGATTAAGACTAAGCCAAACAACATATCATACTCCAGAGACAGTTAAATTAGCAAGCGAAAAGATGTGATAGAAATATGAAATATATGAACTGTTGTAAGTCTCCAGAGTGTGAACATGTTACTAGGTTAAACATATATATGTATACTCCAAAAATGATCAAAAAGAATATACATGAGTGCTCCAAAAAAATATAAAATGACAAGTGTCATGGCGTCTAATCAACCTCCCTGTAAACCCCGTCGGTCAGAACCTGCATATAGGAGAAATCCTCCTCAACATCATCAAGTCCGGCTCTACTTCGCAAGCATCGCCATCATCTGAAACTAAAATAGGGACTGGTGGGTGTCCGGAACACCATCCCGTAACGTGGGAGTGAGTAGCTAACTTAGTGGAATCATAGAGCAAAGGTTAACATGTTATTAAATCCATCACGCAATAATGGTAAAGCAAGCAATCAAACATTCCTAAACACTATGATTAATGCAAGCATGAAATGACATGATAGATACCCTCACCGATATACTCCCTCATGCGACACCATCTTACGTCCGCGACATGCTCTCTTCCCTCAGTGCTCCACATCTTCTAGGCACATGCAGTGCGATATAAATATGATTACTGAGTTGTTATTAGTCCTTTTCATACAGCAGGATTGAGAAACTAGGGTACCTCCCTTATATCAATACCCAAACATTGATCCTGTCTAGGGTCGTCACTCCTAGTAGTCTCATACGATGATATATTTCTAGGTCGCTGCAAGGGCTGCCAGGACTGTTGCACGCACTCGTTGCTCCGCTCCCCCATCACCTTATCAATATAGGCCTAGTTTATATCCTTAAGACTGCATCAGAACTCGTCGCCCCCATGCGGTGTCAGGATAAACTCAAGGTCACTACAAAGGGCTGCTAGGGCTGTTGCTCTCACTTGTTGCTCCACTCCCCCATCACCTTATCAATGTAGGCCGACAACAAGAATATAGTGTCCCATACCACTATAATCTGCTCAGAGTAGGGTGCTCACTGGTCACTATGGGGAGGTTTGTGGCCCCAGCGTAGGCCGACAGCTCGACCACGGTGTCCCATACCACCATGCCCGGCTCATGAGTCTTAGGGGATCGGGTACCAAAGTTAGAGGGGCTTTTCACCGGTAAGTTCAGTATCCTAGGTTCAAGCAGTTATGACTCATACAAGGTGAACAATCAACGGTCAGTCGGGTTACTTGACGAGCTTGACTAGTACGAGCGCACCTCAAGCTGAACGACATGAAGTGCATAAAACACCTCGTGTGGCCTAACCACTGCCGCCAACCCAAAGCACGACTCGCGTTCATCGACGCGTCCTTCGTGGCAAATAGAAGCCAACCACGAGTTTGAATCTATTACCGACTGCCTAGACTAGGATATAGCCCCAAACACTTGTAATTCCACAACAGTGATCATGTAAGAGTAACAGAAATGAAATACAACAATCCAAGCATGTTAACAACATGTGATGACATACAACGTTAGTAAATCAGCCAAACACATGTATTCCATATATATAAGGAAATCAATTCAATATCACAACATGGAGGAAAATCATGTACAACATCATATTAATTAAGAATTCAATCTCTAGACTAATCTACAATAACATTTACTCAATACATACTAATACAAACATTTATACAAACACTTAGTCTACACACTTTAGTCTACATAGCGTATGTCGACCCAAAGTGCGCATTAGGGTGAATCTCTTCGCCAAACAGATCATACACGCGTATCTAATATCATAACACGACAAATACACTTGGCAATCATTTCAAAAAAATACAGGCGTATATAGTATTTCCTACAAATGCCTAAAATACCCTAAATCTCATATTTTTCGTACGCAGTCGAAATGAAAAATGGACAGCATGTTCTACATGTCAAACAGTGTTCTTGTCGATAATCTACCATTAAACGACATTGAAAGCTTTGAAAACTGTCAATCTAGGCATCTAAAATCCTCACCTTTCGCCATAGAAGCGTATCGATTCGAATAGAAAGTGTACGCTTCGTCAACGTCGATATGACGACCTAATTTACAAGATAGGTTAGCTACTTCGCTACTTGTATTGATGGAATCCCTAAAATAGCTTGAGGTTAGGGTTTTCTTACCTAGAACGGTGTTGGAGTCGCCAGAATAGTGATGCAGGAGGAAGGATCTGGCACGTGGAGCAGCAGGGAAGACTCCCTGGAAAAATCACCAGCTTCTCCCTCACTTTCTCTCTCTTTTCTCTCCTCTCTCATAGGATTTTCTCCAAATTCGTATGGGTTAGAAGGCTAAGGGTTTAAGGCCCTTTTATAGGCCCAAACATGACCAAAATAGACTCTAAGGCAAGGTATACTTGGGTTATAACCAAATCTGGTCTTTCCCGATCTAAAAGAGCATTTCGGGAGGTCCCTTGGCCGAATGCGGTCGGACTTAAGCTCATGGATACTGGATCCTGCTCACATCAAGTTTTTAGTCTAGTAGTGTTCCCAGATCGCACGTGGCGGACCAGTTTCAGTTCAGTGGTCACGGAGACTCGATCGAGGATTCCAAGTACACTGACCTGAGTGAGAAATGTTCCTTGATCCGAGGGTGTATTTGGGTCAGATTCTAACGGTCTGAATGCTTATACTGAACCCGCAAGCGAAACGTGCCAGATTCATTTAAATGATATTTAAATTTTTATGAATTTCACTCTTTCTCACACTCCTTGCTCTAGGCTCAATGAAATAGCCTCAGAACATCAGTTGGGCTTGATTTTTGAAATGATTGTCAAGTCCAACTAAGCGGTCATAATGGTCTGAGAATGTAGATATCAGACTTTCGACGCGCGGTCTAGATCCAATACAAAGTTTCAAAGGGTTCCTGAGAGTAAACGGGTTTAGAGTTTGATCCTAAGTTTTAGGGTAACGTAGCGTCAATGATTCTATAGGTTTTGGGTCTTACAGATCGTATTTAAAGTGGTTGATGCTAATTTTGCAGGAAATCTAGAGTAGCGCTGGCTAATTCACATTAAATTTCTAAAGGATTTGGTTCTAAATGAGTTCTTTGGCTTTGGAATTAGTTTCAGAGAGGTTACCAGGGTGTTATGGTTGACCCATTGCCTAAGGACGTCTAACCCCAGGTTGGAAAAAATTCGGGGTGTTACAGTCCCATGTATGACCATAGAAGGCACGCACTGCTCCTTCACTCACATGGGTATTTCCCTCAAATATGGGACCCCATCCATTTTCCAGGAGCATGTCCATCATTGGGTATAACTTGAAAAGTCTTTTATCCACATGAGCCTTGAATACAACTCTTCAGTTACGGAACCTACCTAATTTGACGCCCTTCGGTAACGATCTTTCAATAGGGATCTGTGGGTCAAGATCCCATTTTATTCTCCCTTCTTGCTCGGCGCTTGTGCTTACTTCGGCACCCGTCTTCTTCCTCGAACGAGTTGGGTGGCTAGGCCCGGCTTCATCCATGGACGCCCTCTTCTTTCCCATAAGGGAAAGGAGTGTGGAGAGGGAGAAAATAGTAGCAACTAGCTCAAAAAGAACCATTGGGGTTGGAAAAGCTTGAAAGGTGAGATGGGTTTGTGAATTTGGAGGGCTATGAGGCACAAAAGAGAGCCTTTGTGCTCAAATAGGTAGGAAATGGGAAGATGGAGGGTTGTAGGAAAGAGTTTTGAGGAAAATGGTAGAGGATGGGTGCGTAATGTAGAAGAAGAAGAAGCCTTGTGTATGGAAGGGAGATTTGAGAGAGGAAATGTGAATTTGGAGGGGTTTGGAGGATTTGGAAGCTTGGAAGGGGGGTAAAATGGACAAAGGGGAGCAAAGGGGACCCAAATAGGGTGTTGCCACATGAATGCAAGGCCCCACACATGTGGGTGAGGGGGGCGGGCCACCAGATCCGTGGACCCACCGCGGCCCGCTGGAGGAGGGTGCGGCGCACCGCCATTAGGGCGGTGCTACTGCTGTCCTCTGGACTGGTGGCAGTGCCGTGGCTTGGGGGCGGTGGCCTCCTCCTCCCGGGGCTGTGAAATGGTGTGGGGAACCCCCTGGGTCCCACCGAATTTTACATTATGAGCCTCTACGATCGTGAAATGTGTTTCCTCAGTCCATTTCGCACATATTCACGCATTTTGGCATGTTTTAAGTTTGAGATTAGTCAAATAATAGTTTAAATCCATCGATTGATGGCCTAAGAAGGAATTGAGATTATTTCATAGGATCTCGAATGTGTACGGGTCACATTTCTACTGTCAATCTCGCCCGTCGGTGAAACTCGGGATCCTACGATCATTTCTACATTTTTCACCCCCACCTAAGTCAAAGTGTATCAAAGAGTGTCGTGTTACCATAACCTAGGTCCAGTTTAATCCAAATCATGCTTTTATACCAACTTGTAACACCTCAAAAATTAGGGGTCGAGCAAAGCTCAACTCTCAAGTTCCAACGCATCATTATGCAACATAGATAGTGATGTTTAAATATTGTCCATATTAGTGCATTAAACATGAGTGGGATTTCACTAAAACAATATATCAACTCTAAAGTTAATGTAATTAAGCAAGTGAAAGACTGAGATAAATATATAAAGTATATATATGTTTTATAACATCCAGAGTATGAACATGCTATTGGGCTGAATAAATACATAATTTGTTTCAAATATATACAAAATATCAAAATGTAAATATTTAACTAATCCAATATCCCTATAATCCTAGTGACGTAGCTCTAGGTCTACACAGACCCAACCGAGAGTTGCACGTAGGAGAACTCCTACTCATCAATGAAATTTGGCTTCTTCGCGAAAGCCTCGTTGTAACCCGCATCTAAATCAGAGTCTGGTTGGTGTTTTAAAACACCATCCCAGAGTGGGAGTGAGTGATCAATTCAGTGGTACTATAAGACAAAGGTTAACATGTTATCAATTCAGTCAAGCAGTAATGATAAAGTAGTACCATAAACATATCTTAAATATTCTTATTAATGCAGGGATGGTATGTTGTAATGATGCATGTCCTCTCCTACACTCCCTCAGCAACTTCATCTAATGATTGTGCATGAAAAACTCCTTAAATGTGCGCTTCCTTACCAAAGCACATATAATGCGGTGCATGGTTGTGTTAGCCAAGTAATTTATTAGGCTTATTCATACAACAGATTTAAGAAGCTAAGATACCTCCCTCTTTATCATTTATCTAAACAAGGATCCATCTAGGGTCATCAATCCTAGTTAATCACATACGATAGGTAAGTTATAGAGCATCACCCCTGATGAAAGTAGTGGATAGGCAAGTTCAAGAGTTTACACTCAAGGTCGCTATGGGGAGGCTCGTCACCTCAGCGTATGCCTAGTTTATACTCGAGGTCACTATGAGAGACTCGTCACTTGAACGTAGGCCGACAACTTGAATATGGTGTCCCATACACCACCATATTTGGCTCACGAGTTTAGGTTGTTCACTGGTTACTATGGGGAGGGTCATCACCCCAACGTAGGCTGATAACTCGACTACGGTGTCCCATACACCACCATGCCTGACTCATGACTCTTAGCGGATCTTGGTACCATAATTGAAATGGGTTTTGACATTAGTAAGTGGTACCTTAGATTCAAGATGTAGTGTCCATATATGGTAAACAAATAATAGGTTAATTGAGTTATTTGACAAGTGCGATTGGTACGAGCGTACATTGAATTAATTGACATAGATCATATAAGTACTCCGCGTGGCCTAACCACTATTGACAATCACCATACAGCTCGGATTCATAGAACGTATCTAATGTGGCGAAACTAGTTCAGCCACTCAATCAGTAACTGTTACCAATTTTCTGGATTGTGTAGTAGTCTCAATCATACTCAAATGTAATAGGTATTCACATATGTTAATCATAACAACATTTAACAACCAATTCAAACATAATTCTCATTTGAGCATTTTAACAAACATATTGGACAAGTTATTATACATATGCATTCCATCCATAAATCACATAGCAATAATTTACATTATATGAAGGAAACTATAAATATGGATAAGGTAGTTGAGAATCCCATCTTAACACCCTTGATAAAAGTAATTTATCAAACACTATCTCATTCAGACATTTTATCACACACTTAGACTACATAATACTACATACACAAACTAAATTAGTTATAGCATATATTATGACAGATCCTTTTATAAAGGAGTTGTCATACATGCAACAAACATGTATTCTAGATTAATGGTCATGGAAAGCATAAATCATAGTTACACTTTCATTCGAACAGTTCAACAAACACGTGGAATGCATTATATATTCACATAGTTCACACACATGTATAGTTTATTAAATACATCGTAATTAAGATCCTATGACAGCAATCAAGTAAGACATAAATTATTACTAACATTGAAAGCCTTGAAAACCATAACCAAAACATTTATAGTCTGCACCTTTCGCCGGATTCCTCTTTTCAAACTCAGTTCGAATCTTACGTCCCTGTATACAGAATAATGGTACCTAAACATCGAAATAGGTTAGCTATTTTGCTAATTCCTCTATTTGGATTCCTAAAACAAGATTAGGGTTAAGAGTTATTACCCAAATTGAAGTTAGAATCGATAGTGTAGCGATGGTGAGGTGGCGATTCGATACGTGGTGTAGTTGGAGTGAATCCCATCAATGATCTACTAATCTCTCTCTGCTACTCACTCTTTTCTCCTCTTTTCTCTTTACTCTCTCCTAGGGTTAGAGAAATTTGTTTATAATGAGAGGGGTGGTTTAAGGTCTTTAAATAGACCCAAAAGTGATGTCAATAGCCCCAGGGCTATGGTATACTTAGGTTATAGCCAAAGGGCGACTGTTTCTGACGAATGGGGCTCATCTAAAGGTCCATTACTTGTTTATGTCACAGAGTAAGTTCCCTGACAATGGATCTAGGCTAGGTTATGATTTTGGTATGATCGGATTAGCAGATCGACCGTGGAGGGCCCGTATCAAATCAATGGTCGTCGTCACTCGATCAGGGCCATAAGTATACAGATAAGAGTAGAGAAATTTTCCTGATCCATAGGTGTAGTTGGGTTAGAATCTAATGGTTTGAAGTCTTCAATTTCACCCGCAAGGGAACGATCTAATTCATAAGTTTGAGTTCATTTTCTAAAGATATTCGCATTTTTCACACACTTTTCTCATGACTTAAACTGTGCATTTCTGAATACTATTTGGGCTTGAATCCCGTGATTATTGTCAAGCCCAATAAGGCGGTCATAACCTTATAGTTTTGTGGTAATCGAACTTTCGACGCGCTGTCTAGGTCTGATACGGAGTTTTAATGTGCTCCCGAGAGCAATTGGGTTTTGAGATTTCTCTTAGGTTTTTAAGAAATGTTAAGCTAGCGATTTTAATGGTTTTGGGTCTTGCGGTTTGTATAGATAGTGGTTCATGCTAAACCACTGATTTAGTTTAGTACTTAATTAATTTTCGTCCAATTTTCATAATATGTGGTCTTTAGGGATTTCTGCCTGAGGTGGTACTCAGGTCTTTGTACGGATTTTTCTGAGATGTTACATTATTACACCACTGGAGGTGTACATGTTAAGGTCACAGAGAGGTTTGATCGATGATAAAAAAGATAATGTGGGTATCATAGATGATTCATGACTAAAATCTAAACAAACTTTTGAATATTTGAGTAGTCAATATTGAGGTTAGGAGAATTTGAGTTTCTCTCCCGTTAATTATAGAAATTACTTATGGAGAAAGTGGTTGAAAGCAATGGTAAAAGGTGATGCAAGAGCTATTTTAGAATACTTTTAGAAAAGAAAAGTAGAGGATCCATCTTTCTTTTATACAATATAAGTAGATGAAGATGATTTGATCACGAACATGTTCTGGGTAAATGAGAAGTCAATATTGGACTATAACATTTTTTGGCATTTGGTTTTCTTTGATACCACATATGAAACAAACAATTATGGGTGACCATTTATCCCATTTATTGGGGTAAATCATCATAAAAAAATTGTAATATTTGGTACGACTTTTTTATACGAAGAAAGTATCAAATATTTTAAGTGGTTATTTGAAATGTTTTTTAGTGCGATGTTTGAAAAAACAACCAAAGACAATGTTAATGACGAAGATGTTGTAATGGCTAATGCAATAGCTTTAGTGATGTCGAAAACATATCATTGTTTATGCATCTGGCATATTTTTCAAAATTCCGCCAAACACCTTAAACATTTATTCAGTGCTTCTAAAAGTTTTAAACATGATTTAGAATGTGTGTATATGATTATATGGAGGATAAAGAGTTTTTAATTCCATGAAATAAAATGCTAAAGAATTACGATTTAATGCATAATAAGTGGTTAGAAGATCTGTTTAAACAAATGAAAAAATGAGCCTTGATTTATAGAAGAAATTCATTCTATGGTGATATAAAGAGCACACAATGGAGTGAGAGTATAAATGGTCTTTTAAAAAAATTATCTTAACTCTAAGCACAATCTCTTGCATTTCTTCCCTCAGATCATTGATACAAGGAATCCGTAGCTGATTTTAAAATGAGGCAAAGTACTTTGGTAATGTTCGTTAATATGGCAATGTTGAAGGAAGCGACAAACGTATATACTTAGAAAGTGTTTGGGATGTTTCAAGATGAATACAATAAATTTCTTAATCATTCAATTTTTAAATATGGGGAATTTGGTGTGGTGATAGAGTTTCGAGCTACTCATAACGATAAAGATGAAGGACATACTTTCAGATTCGATTATTTAGAAGTATGATGTCAGATTTGATTCTTTAGAAGTATGGTGATGTGTAACTACAAGAAGTTTGAGTTTGTGAAAATCTTATGTAGTTATGCATTGAAAGTTTTAGATTATTACAATATAAAGATACTTCCTTCTTGTTATATTTTAAAGAGATGGCAACAAAATGCAATTTGTTAGGAATTATACCAAGTTAATAATACATGATGACTGTAATGTTGCTTTAGGTAAACAATACAATTATTTATGTCACAAGATTCTTAAAATTGTAGCATGACAAGATCTTTAAATTTGTTGATAGATATGCAGATAAATTTCACGATGAAGTGATTGAAAATATGAAAAATATCAAGGAACCGCCAATAAAGCACCCTCAAGTGGACAATTAAAGTGTAAATAATGAATGTGATGAACCTAAAGAAAGTTTAGATATTGATTGTGCATGCTCTGAGTCATTTGAAAGTGTACGTATTGAACATGTATGTATCGAGTTGATTGAAAGTGCACATATTAAAAGCATATTCCCTTAGTCAATGGAAAAAGAAGTTACTTTTCTTGATAGTATGAGTTCACAAAATGTAATTGAGATTAAAGTAAAGCCTAAAGTTGGAAACAATCGTCGAGCATTTAAAATTTCATTAGATAAAGCAGGAAATAAAAGATCCGGAATTGAATTCATTTAGCCACAAGTAAATCAAGAGAGACAAGAAAATGCCTAAATACCAAACATCATGCACTCTCAGTATCTACAATCACACTATCCATTTACATTATCCCAATTCAGTCATTTCAATAAAGTATTATTGACAACTTGTTTTTTCAAATCTTGTTATATTAGATATTATTGTTGTTAAATTTTGTAATTCTTTTTTTTTTTTTCTATATTAGGGGTTGCATATTCCGATGGGAGGTCCTTCTAGATTATCGGAACTTGTATGATGATGGGCTACACTCCTAGCCCTAGTGAATCCATCTATACCATATGCTTAAAATCAATATTAGTTTCCTAATGTCATCATGTTTCAACAAAACCCTTCTATTATTGGATCTCAGATAATAGTGAAATTTACTTTAATAGATTCAATAATTATGACATTCATATAACTTGTTCTTATTTAAGTTGTCATTATTGTGTTTTTATGTATTAGATTTCTTATGTATATGGAGCTAGCTATCAATTTCCATCTAATAACCACCAATCACCATCTATGTTCCAATAATTTTAGATGAAGTATTGAATTTGAGAAATACTCACATTTATTTTTTCTACTCAAGTATTTTTATTTTTATTTTATCATTGACTATTCTCTTTAGGGGGCATTTGGCGCATAGTATTAGATGGAATTAGGTGGGATGGAATTTCATTTGGTCCCATCCAAATTCCATCGGCGGTTTGGAAAGGTTGGGATTACGCGGGATGGAATTGCATTTGCTCCTGTGGAACTGCATTTAGTCCATGTGGGATTTCCATGGATTTTGAAATCCATTGTACATGTGGGCCCCACATTGATGCATGTATTTATCCATTCCATCCATCTATACACACCCTTTACATGCGACATTTTGATTATATATGTGTACAAGTGATAGACATCTGTTGTGAATTTGATTTGTTGATTACAATTTTATGGCATACCAAAAAGAATTTTGCTTAATCCACTGTTTTTCCCGTGGCAAAATTTTTATCCCAAACATGAGATTGGATGGGCAAAATGCCATGAAATTTCCAAACATGCAATTATTGCCCAATAATATCATTAATCCCATCTAGTACAATTCAATACCTTTTAATCTCACCTACCAAACATGCCCTTAGCATCTGAATTCTTAGCTTTTCCTTAAACATACATTCGGCCACAGCCAAATATTCAATATTAGGACAACATGATATTAAACTGACAACACGGCATCCAAAGTTTAAAGCATTTTACAATAATATGGGTTTTAAATAAGAGAGTCATGATCCTACCTATAAATAAAAATTGCCTGTTTTTATGTACTGTGATTGGTCCACATCATCGTTAGCATGTTAGCATTGCCATATTAAGTGCAATTAATGATGACATGGTACAATCACATTACATTAAATTTGAACATTTAAAATGACTATGTTAATGCCATCTTTGTAGATAAAAGAGAAATTTAGGACTGTGGACCCCACCTTTTATTCAGCTGCTTTTATGAAACACTACAAACTACGTTTTGCAACTTAGACCTTTGCGTGCGGAGACCAAATTTCAGGATGAAAATACCCCTTCTTTTCACTGTTGTCCACTTTTCCTTTTCCTTTTCACTGTTTAATTTTCATCTCTTTTTCCACTGCTACTTTCATGTGGCTTTCACCCCCTTTCCACACTCCGGTTCCATGAGAAAGATAAAAAAAACTCATTTTGTGGGCCCCCCTTATCAGCATTTTATCTTCTTCCAAAAATGGTCGGTCTAGGGAAGAAATCACGCACCATAGGTATATTTTAAACTCAATTGGGCCCAAATTGAATGTATGTAGTATAGGAAATGGATTGGCTACTCCCCCTGACACCAGCCCTATGGCTGGTGGTCGGTGCTCTGTGGTCCCCACCATGATGTATGTGTTTCATCCATTCCATTCATCCATTTGTAAAGATCATTTCAGGGCTTCATCCTAAAAATAAGAGGGATATAAATCTTAGATGTACCACACTACAGGAAAATAATAGTGATTGGATATCCATCATTTAAATCCTCCTGAGGCCCATTGTACTGTTTATGTGAAATCTTTATTAGGTCATAAAGACTCAGATGAAGTCTAAAAATAAAGATCATCTTGATCCAATACTTTTATGACCCCTAAAAAGTTTTTAATGGTCAATGTTCATGAAACATTATTTCGTGTAATTTGGTCCAATTAAGATCAGGATACACCTCATTTTTTATATAATATCAGAAAATGATCTATAAAAATAGATGGACGGGATGGATGAAACACATACATCATGATGGGGCCCACAAAGCACCGAACACTGTGGGCATAATGATTTTCTAGTTTTCCTCGTTGAATTTCATGTTTTCCCCACTCAATTTCATGTTTACCTCTCGATTTCCTAGTTTACCCCGGTGATTTTGTAGTTTGCCCCGCTTAAATTCAAGTTTCTCCCAATGAATTTCATGTTTCCTCCGCTCAATTTCATGTTTGCCTCGCTGATTTCTTAGCTTGCCCCGCTGATTTTGTAGTTTGTCTTGCTCAAAATTCAAGTTTCCCCCACTTAATGTCTTGTTTGCCCTGTTGAATTTCTAGTTTGCCCAGCTCAAATTCAAGTTTGCCCCGCTGAATTTGAAGTTTTTCCCTCTTAAATTCAAGTTTCCATCGCTGAAATTCAAGTTTGCCCCGCTGATTTTCTAGTTTACCTCGCTCAATTTAATGTTTCCCCTGCTGAAATTCTAGTTTACCTCGCTCAATTTCATGTTTCCCCCACTGAATTTCTAGTTTTCCCTACTCAATTTCATGTTTCCCCTGCTGATTTTCCAGGTTGCCCCACTGATTTTTTAGTTTAGCCCGCTGAATTTCATAGTTTGCCCCCCTGAATTTCATGTTTCCCCCACTAAATTTCATGTTTGCCCCGCTCATTGTTCAGTTTTTCCCACTGAATTTTCTGTTTCCTCAGTTGAATTTCATGTTTTCCCTATTCAATATCTAGGTTCCCTCCCTCAATGTCTAGGTTCCCTCCCACATATGGGGTCTTGTGTATACATAATCCGATGAACATGATGTATTACAAATAAAACATCATAGCAAGCGTAATCAGATTGTGTACTGAGTTAGTCAGTCCGTTCCCATTGTACTAAGTAAAGTCATATGGGCCCACATTGAATGTATGTAGTATATCTATGGCATCCATCTGTTCTTCCATCTAATTTAGCGGTTTAGCCCCAAACTGGAGCATAAAAAAAGATCAAGTGGATCATACCGCGGGAAACAATGGGCATAATGATTTCCATCGTTGAAACCATAGTGGGCCCAACAGTGATGTTTGCTTATTATCAAACCTATTTATAAGATCATATAAACATGGATTAATAGAAAACACAATTATAAGTTTAATCCAAAACTTCTGTGGCCCCTAAGAAATTATCAATATGAGAAGTTCAATTCAAAATTTTCATGTGGTGTGGTCCATTTGAACATTGGATACATTTAGTTTTTTGAGCTCCGTACATGAAATTATCTGTTAAGTTTGCACCGCTGATTTTTCAGTTTGCCCCGTTGAATTTCACATTTTCCCCGCTCAATTTTATATTTGCCTCGCTGATTTTCTAGTTTTCCCTACTGATTTTGTAGTTTGCCTCACTCAAATTTAAGTTTCTCTCGCTCAATTTCTTGTTCGCCCCGCTCAATTTCTAGTTTTCCCCGCTCAAATTCAAGTTTTCTCAGCTGAATTTGAAGTTTGCCCCGCTCAAATTCAAGTTTCCCTCGCTGAAATTCAAGTTTACCCCGTTTAATTTCTAGTTTGCCCCGCTCAATTTCATGTTTCCCTAGTTGAATTTCTAGTTTGTCCATTGAATTTCTAGTTTGCCCCGCTGAATTTAATGTTTCCCTCGCTGAATTTCTAGTTTGCCCCACTGAATTTAATGTTTCCCTCGCTGAATTTCTAGTTTGCCCCGCTGAATTTAATGTTTCCCTCGCTGAATTTTTAGTTTGCCCCGCTCAATTTCATGTTTCCCCCGCTGATTTTTCAGGTTGCCCCCGCTAATTTTTTAGTTTGCCCCATTGAATCCATAGTTTGCCCCACTGAATTTCTAGTTTCCCCCGCTGAATTTCATGTTTGCCCCACTCATTTTCATGTTTACCTCACTGAATCTCAAGTTTGCCCCGCTCAAATTCAAGTCTACCCCACCGAATTTCAAGTTTACCCTGCTCAAATTCAAGTTTCCCTCGCTAAAATTTAAGTTTGACCTGCTGAATTTCTAGTTTTCCCCATTGAACTTCTAGTTTGCCCGGCTCAATTTAATGTTTCCCCCGCAGAATTTCAAGTTCGCCCCGCTTAATTTCATGTTTGCCCCGCTTAATTTCATGTTTGCCCCGCTTAATTTTGTAGTTTGGCCCGCTGAATTTTCAGTTTGTCCCGCTGTTTTTCTAGTGTCCCCCACCGAATATCTAGTTTTCCCTGCTCAATTTCATGTTTGCCTTGCTTATTTTGATAGTTTGTATTGCAAAATTTCTGGTATTTCCTCGCTCAATTTCTATCTCTATTTCATATGAACCTTGTTCAAATTCATGAAATGCTACATTATTTTCATTTATTTCTGATTTTGTACAGTATGTTTATGTTGTGAATTTTATGTTTGATATGTTTTTCATTTTCATCTTTGTAGGTGATGAATATTCTGCTATAATCCCCAACCCAACCTCTAGGTGTACATTGAAATGGTGGTTTGAGAAGGTGAAAGGTGGATTGGAAAAGCACGATAGTCGGCTAAATTTGTTTAGCCAATCCCCTTTTTCATTTCTATTACATGCTACATCCTTTAGATTTTTAGGGGCTCTATTTCACCTTCTTTTTCAACGATATAAAGGTGATCTAGCATTTGAGATCAGAGGGAGACAAGTGCATACCGAGATGGACTTCAACCTCATTACGGGCCTTAAGACTGGAGATCTTATAGTAACGAAAATTTGTGGCACTACGAGTACATTAAGAGACAAATACTTCAAGTAATATCCAGTATTAAAGAAGGACCTAATGGACATTTTTGATAGATTAGTTGACAGCAATAAGCATGAGGATGTCATGAAGGTTGCCCTACTCCTGGTTGTAGAGTTCTTTCTCAGGGGAACTGAACCAAAAATCATGTGCAACATGGATTATATTCACTCGGTGGACTCGCTAGATGATTTCTATAGCTATCCTTGGGGTAGTTTGGGGTACTATACATTGTCGCAAGGAATAGAATCTAGCGTTGCCGCATCAAGTGCCCCTCGATACACTGTATGTGGTTGCCTCCTTCCTCTACAAGTAAGAACACCTTTTATTTTTTATATGTTTATCCTCTATTTTCAATTATGGATTTTTAACCCGGTATAATTTCATTCTAACAAGTATGGACAGTAGAGATATCACCTGCCCTGCAAGAGTGTGTTGTTTCATATCTTTCTCATCAAATTTCACGCTTCAATCAATATCGAGGCTAGAAGGGTTGGAGGTACAACAAAATACATGCTATTCTTGAAAATAAAGTTGTATGTTAACAATACTCTTCATTTTTTGCAGACATCAGTAATAATGAAATTAGAATTGACCCTTTAAGAATGGAAAACGGATGCAGTGAGATCGGTTCGTGAAAGTTTCCAGGTAAGATGTTATGGAAAAATGAACTATATTTGTTCTGCTTTTGTAAAGCTACCATTCCTCTTACATACCCATCGTTACACTGTGTAGCTCACTGAGACCCAGGAAGATGAGGAAGAGGCTAATGAGAGACGGTATGAGGCTCTTGAATTGTGTAGATCCTTTTTTCCTCTGAAGCATGTGAAGAAAAAATAAGGCCATTTGTAAATAAAAATCAAGGGCTCCTTGTTGCCTTGTTGGTTGTAATCGACATGAATAACCTGTAAATCAAAACCATTACATCTCAATCTTTCAACATAATGCCACTCTTGCTATTGGTGTTGTCAGTTAACCAATGTAAAGTTTTGGATTCATAACAAAATATGTTATAAAGAAGAAGATAAATTGACTGAGATGTTCATTTGGGGAGATTTCCCTTATTCGGAGATAATAACATAATAACAAAATATGTTATTATTTGAAGATTCCTATCTCTTAGAATTGTAGCTCTCACATTATCAACGAGGCAAGCTTAAAATTTAGTGAGGGAAGCTAGGAATTGAGCGAGGTAAACTACAAATTGAGCGAGGGAACTGAGGAATTTCCAGTTTGCCCCACTCAATTTCATGTTTGCCTCGCTCAATTTCATGTTTGCCCTGCTGAATTTCACGATTGCTCCACTGAATTTCATGTTTTCCCCAATGAATTTCAAGCTTGCCCCACTTAATTTCATGTTTACCCCGCTCAACTTTATGTTTGTCTCGCTGAATCTCATTTTTGCCCTGCTGAATTTCAAGTTTGCACCGCTTAATTTCATGTCTGCCCCGCTGAATATTTAGTATACCCTGTTGAATTTTATATTTACCCCACTAAATTTCTTATTTTCCCCGCTCGATTTCCAATTTGCCCCGCTCAATTTCATGTTTGCCCTGCTGAAATTCAAACTTGCCCCGCTCAATTTCATGTTTACCCCACTCAACTTCATGTTTATCCCACTGAATTTCATGTTTGCCCCGCTGAATTTCAAGTTTGCCCTGCTTAATTTCATGTTTGCCCCGCTGAATTTCCAGTTTGCCTCGCTGAATTTCATGTTTGCCCCGCTCAATTTTTAGTTTGCCCTGCTCAATTTTCAATTTGCCTCGCTCAATTTTATGTTTGTCACGCTAAATTTCATGTTTGGAATTTAAGATGCAACTGATTGGGTCCTTCTAACCTTGGATCAATCCTACTTTTTATCTACCCTTCCTAGACTTAACATTTGTTTGATTTTAACCTAATCAAGTCTGGAAATGTTGCCATAGTTGCATTTGCAGTTGCAAGTGATAGATGGCATAGGAGAAGTAACTATATTTAACTCTAAAATAGCCATTTCAACCATATAATCAACAATCAATCATTTTCTAGTTTACCCCTTTGCGTGGTATAGAGTAAAGAGAATTGACCGAAAGCAGTCTAACAAACTATACTTTAGTTCAGATAAGATATGACCCAACTCTTTGCCGAATCTTTTCCCAAACTCTATTATCCATTTTCATTGTTAATATTTTTTTGTTGTGAAGAGTTGTTTTATAGATTGATTAAATGTTCAATTAGTGCATAACTTGCCAACTGAATGAAGCAATCTTTCTATAAAATAGATTTTTGTTGAGTTTAATCTTGTTCCACTAGCAAGCGCTTCTCTCGCAAAGGTTCATGTTGCTCATATGCATGATGGCAAAAAAGTTGTTGTAAAAGTAATTTTTTTGCGTTCTTCCATTTGCATGGGTAACTAGAGCTTCAAACTCCAGATTGAAAATCTATATGGCATAAATTTGGAACTTTTCATATTAAAAGTTACATTTTCTATGGTGTCTTAATGCTTTTTTTTTTTGCTTGGGGGGGGGGGGGGGGGGGGGGGCTAGCATGTTATTACACACCACACCATGTCAGTACACACACTTGATGTTAGCTACCCCCACTAGGGATCGATACCAAGACCTCAAGTGTTAAAACGAGGTATCTCCACTCAGTCTACCAGTTGAGCCATGGATCTGGGTGTTGTTTATTTATTTATTTATTTTTACATTAGGTGTGAAGAAGAAAGTTGATAAAGTAATGTCTGCATTGAAGGAATGGACTCAAATTTCCTATGGTTTCTAAAAGAAAACAAAGGTGTATATCTGAACTATTGTATTGTTGCTTTTTTTATTTGTTAGAAAGGCACTACAATAGGCATTAGGTGATTCTTTAAAATAAAACTCAATGACACATTTGAGTTTTAAGAATGGTAAAATGCGAGCAATGAGATGAGCTAAACAACTTTCAATCAAACACACATTCTTTGGATGATCCAAATTTGGAATGACATATTGGGCAAAAGGATTTCATGCGTGCCTCACTCAATTTCATGTTTGCCCCACTCATTTTCATGTTTTCCCCGCTCAATTCCTAGTTTGTCCCATCCAATTTCATATTTGCCCCACTCAATTTTAGGTTTGCTTTGCTAATTTTCTAGTTTACCCCGCTCAATTCCTAGTTTGCCCCGCTCAATTTGCATTTTGCCCCGCTCAATTCTTAGTTTGCCCCGCTTAATTTCATGTTTGTCCCGCTCAATTTCCAGTTTGCCCCACTCAATTTCCAGGTTGCCCCACTGAATTTCATGCTTGCCCTGCTTAATTTTCAGGCAATAGGCTTGAGTTGTCTCCGACATTTCCGGTTCATGATTGGTTGAATTCCCTGAGTGATGACCTTAAAATTTGATGTTTGTCTAGTTCAATCGCATTTCAAGTTCATTGAAATTCATGTTAGGCTAGTTCAATTGCATTTCGATTATGTGTTAGGCTAGTTCAATTACATTTCAAATTCATTGAAATTTATGTTACCCTCGCTGAATTTTCAGTTATTTTTTTATATATAAAACCGCTCAATTTCATGTTTGCCCCACTGAATTTTCAGTTTCCTTACTCAATTTCTAGTTTGACCCGCTCAATTTCCAGTTTTCCCAGCTCAATTTCATGTTTGCCCCGATCATTTTCCAGTTTGCCTCGCTGAATTTCACGTTTGCCCTGCTCATTTTCCAATTCGCTCTGCTAAATTTCATGTTTGCCCCGCTCAATTTCATGTTTGCCTCGCTGAAATTCAAGTTTGCCCCGCTCAAATTCCAGTTTGCCCAGCTTAATTTCTAGTTTTCCCTGCTGAAATTCAAGTTTGCCCTACTCAATTTCATGTTTACCCCGCTCAATTTCCAGGTTGGCCCGCTCAATTTCTAGTTTGCCCCACTGAGTAGCAAGCGTAATCGGATTGCGTATTGAGTTATACGCTCCCATCGTACTGAGTAAACTCAATTGGGCCCACATTAAATGTATGTATTATATCCATGTCTTCCATCCGTTTTTCCATCCAATTTAAAGGGTTGAGCCCCAAATTGAAGCATATCAAAAGATCAAGTGGATCATACCACGGGAAACAGTAGGCATAATGATTTCCACCGTGGAAACCATTTTAGGCCCAACAGTGATGTTTGTTTGTTATCAAACATATTCATAAAATGATTAAAACGTTGAGTCCTTATTAAATTTAAGAGTAACTAATCAAATAACAAGCCCTTCTTGTTACATGATAATATGGAGGAATGTTACTGAAAATTCAAAATAACTTGAAAGAGTTATGGTGTAATATGCATACTTTGGCATGTCACATCTCAACTTGATAGGTATCATTTTTGCATTGATTAGTGGATATTGTTAATACTTCCCAACTTGATTCGGAATTTTTTAAAAGAATTTTGCAATGAAATTGGATGGAATGTGTTGTTTGGAATTGGATTGAGTCCACCATCTAAATCAATCCTATATGCATGCATAATTTCATTTTGAAATTACATTGATTCATGAGGTGTAGTGGGTTTTTACTTTACATCGTATCCAACACTGTTGCTACTGAAATGATGTCTTGAGTTTGTTGCAATTTTGAAAATAAATTGAGGGCTTTTTCTCTTTCATGGCAAGTGATAGGTCTTAGGTGGCCATGGTTGTTGGCTATGAAAAAGATGGACTTCTCCGGAATCTCAAAAATTCCATTGTGTGACCACCATATACAATCAAAACCATATGCCTGTATCTGTATCTATATGTGCATATGCATATCTATATATTTCTATAAGTATGTATGTTTGTATATGTGTATGAATTTACAAATGCATCATCATCACCATTATTATCTTAGTCTTCTACTAAGAATTTGGGTTGGCTTTTAGGAAGTACATGGCAAAGGTTTGTACATGGAGCACTCTTTATAACCAACTTCAACCATGTGAACTACCAAAGCAACCAGAGCAACATTCATCACATTGGGCATTTATTGAAGCCAGGCAGATGGAAGGTAGAAACTGAGGCAGACTTCAGATTACATGAGTTATATTATAAAATATATTATATTGTAATTCAAATATTGGTCTAATTGTATTCTCATCAATGCACCATCCTATTATGGAATAAGACAAGAATCTTGTTGATACTTACTCCTTTCATAATTTGAGCCTTCTCATGTTGTAGGAAGATATTGCCCATGAAGCTCAGACGGGCAAAACATTGCCTTTTAAGGTTACATTCTCTATAGTGTTCTAATGCTTTGTTTGTTTGTTTGTTTTTTTTTTTTTTGTTTTTTTTTTGTTTATTTATTTATTTATTTTTACATCAAGTTTGAAGAAGAAAGTTGATAAAGTAATAGTACTTGTGGAGAAAAGAGAGAAGAAAATGACCATAGACCTATGGCTACGGATTATAACTTTAACACCCTAAAAATCGGGGGTCGTGTATAAACTCGACTCTCGAGTTCCAGACCATCACTTATGCAACAAATATGATTATGATTCAATGTTGTCTGAGTTAAAGCATTCACATGAATAAGATTATACCAAAATTGCAATTCATACTCCAGTCCAGTGATAAAATGCAAGCGGAAGACTGAAAGATATATATATCACTGTATGGAAAACAAAATAAATCTCATACTGTCTCCAAAGTATGAATACATCTCTGAGTCTTATATACATGTCATAAAAAAAAGGAAATGTGAAAAATAGTCCCACTAAGAAGTCCCGCCGATCCAGGTCACCTACGCAAAGCCATCGTAGAACTGCATATACGAGAACTCGTCCTGGTCCTCGTCGTAGTCTGGCTCTGCATCCTAAATAGCCGCATCACCTGCATTTAAGACAGGGTCTGGTGGGTGTTGCAAACACCATCCCGTAACGTGGGAGTGAGTGATCAACTCAGTGGAATAATAGAGCAGAGATTAGCATATTCTCAAATCGATCACGCGATAATAGTAAAGCAATAAAACAATCATTCTTAGATTCTGTTGTTAATGTATGCATGAAATGACATGATGGATGCCCTCACCGACATACTCCCTCATGCGGCACCATCTGCGTCCGCGACATGCTTTCTTCCCGCAGTGCTCCACATCTTCCAAGCACATGCAATGCGATATGGATAATGTTTACCGAGTTGTTATTAGTCCTTTCATTCAGCAGTATTGGAAAACTAAGGTACTTTGCTTATATCAATCCCAACACAGATCCAGTTTAGGGTCGTCACTCCTAGCATTCACATACGATGTTACATTTGTAGGTCGCTGCAAGGGCTACCAGGGCTGTTGCTCGCACTCGTTGCACCGCTCCCTCATCACCTTATCAATACAGGCCTAATGTACTCTCATTGCTACGGAAGGGTCGTCGCCTCCCGTAGACTCAGAATACGCTCGCGGTCACTACAAAGGGCTCGTCACCAATCAGTGTAGGTCAACAGTAAGAATACAGTGTCCCATACCACCATAATCTGATCACGAGTCATAGGTGCTCACTGGTCACTACGGGGAGGCTTGTGGCCCCAGCGTAGGCCGACAGCTCGACCACGGTGTCCCATACCACCATGCCCGGCTCATGAGTCTTTATGGATCAAGGTACCATGGTTAACAGGGTTTCCAATGGTAAGTTCAGTACCCTAGGTTCAAGCAGTTATGACTCATATATGGTGAATATACAACGGCCAGTCGGGTTACTTGACGGGCTCGACTAGTACGAGCGCATCTCAAGCTGAACGACATGAAGTGCATGAAACACTTCGTGTGGCCTAACCACTGCCGCCAACCCAAAACACGACTCGCGTTCATCGACGTGTCCTTCGTGGCAAACAGAAGCCAACCATGAATTTACTCTGTTACCGACTGCCTGGACTAAGCATAGTCCCAAATATTTGTAAGTCAACATCAGTAATCATATAAGAGTAATGGAAATGAAATACCACAATATAAGCATGTTGAAACATGTTATAACATACCACTTAAACAAATCATCCAACACATGCATTACATATATATGATGAAAACAACACATATAGCCAACATGATGGAAATCACTTACATCAGCATATTACTTGAGAATTCAATCTCAAAACTACTTCACAACACCATTTACTCAATACATACTAATACAAACATTTACACAAACACTTAGTCTACACACTTTAGTCTACATAGCGTATGTCGACTTAAAGTGCGCATTAGGGCAAATCTCTTCGCCAAACCAATCATGCATGCATTCCTAATATACTAACACGACAAGAAGCCATGGCAAACATTTCAGCAAAATATGGATGTAAACAGTATTTTCTATAAATGACTAAAATGCCCTAAATCTCATATTTCCCGTACGTTTACGAAACAGAAAATGGACATGTTCTACATGTCAAACGGCATTGCTGTCGATAATCTACTATTAAACGACATTGAAAGCTTTGAAATCAGTCAATCAAAGCGTGTAAAATCCGCACCTTTTGCCCTAGACGTGTATCGTTTCGAACGGAATGTATACACTTCGTCAACGGCGTACAGGCAACCTAATACACAAGTTACATAAGCTACATTGCTAACGAATCGAAGAAAATCCCAAAATAGCAAGTAGTTAGGTTTTTCTTACCGAGAAGTGTATTAGAATCACCAGAAAAGTGATTTGAACGCGATGCTTTAGCACATGCAACAACTAGTGTAAGTGGCAGGAAGATCTCTCCCACACTCTCTCACAAACTCTCACTTTCTCTCTCTCTAGCTAGGGTTTCTAGCAAATTCGGATGGGTGAGATATGTGAGGGTTTAAGGCCCTTATATAGGCCAAAACCTTTCCAAATTAGACTTGAGAACAAAGTTTACTTGGGTTATAACCAAATCGGGGCTGTTCTGGTCTAAAAGAGTATTTCGGGAGGTCCCCTGGCCGAACGCGGTCGGACTTAAGCTCATGGTCACTGGATGTTGCTCACATCCAGTTTTCAGTCCGGTAGAGTTCGTAGATCGCTCATGGCGGTCCAGTTTCAGTTCAGCGGTCATCGCACCTAGATCAGGTCTACAAGTCTCATGATATGAAAGAGAAATTTTTCCTGATCTGAGGGTGTAATTTGGTTGAATTCTGACGGTCAGAAGGCTTAATAATAACGCGTCAAGTCACGTGCCAGATTTGGATTAAAATTTTCAATTCTAACCCTTTTCCCACTCTCTTCACTACAGGCTCAATGAAATAGCCTCTAAACGTCGGTTGGGCTTGATTTTCGAAATGATTGTCAAGTCCAATTAAGCGGTCATAACGGTCTAAGATTGTAGGTATCGGACTTTCGACGCGCGGTCTAGATCCAATACAAAGTTTCAGAGAGTTCCTGAGAGCAAACGGGTTTAGAGTTTGATCCAAGGTTTCAAGATATTATAGCGCCATTGATTCTACAAGTTTTGGGTCTTGCAGAACGTATTTAAAATGTTCAGGGACTATTTCACAGCTACTCTAGCATAACGCTAGCTAACTAATGCTTAATTTATAAAGGAATTAATCGTACGTGATTTCTGGTCGAGTTAGTACTCGAGTCTCAGTACGAATTTTTCCAAGGCATTACAATCTACCCCCCATAACAAAAAATTTCATCCTCGAAATTTGTACCTTTTCTTACTCCTCGAGAAGCTGTGGGTAGTTCTTTCTGATCTCGGCTTCTGTCTCCCAGGTAGCCTCTTCCTCAGAGCGATGCGTCCACAACACCTTCACAAGGGGGATCACCTTCCTACGCAGTACCTGCTCCTTCCTGTCTCGTATACACGTCGGTCGCAGTATATATGTAACATCCTCTTCTAACTGCACCTGCTCCCATCTGATGATATGGGAAGGATCAGAAACGTATTTCTTCATCATAGAAACATGAAATACGTTGTGAATGCTCGCGAGAGGCGTACGCAATGCCAGACGATAAGCCACTGCACCCACACGATCGAGAATCTGAAATGGTCCAATAAATCGCGGTGCCAGCTTCCCCTTCTTCCCGAACCGAAGGACTCCCTTCATAGGAAAAACTCACAAAAATACATGATCCCCAACCGTGAACTCTAGCAGGCGCCGTCTCGTATTGGCATAACTCTTCTGTCTACTCTGCGCTGTGAGAAGCCGGCGTCTAATAATATCAATCTTCTCCGACGTCTCCTGCACTAACTCTGGGCTAATCAATCTACGCTCACCAACCTCTGCCTAGCAATGCGGTGCTCGACAAGGTCGCCCATACAACACCTCATAAGGTGCCATACCGATACTCGCTTGGAAACTGTTGTTGTACGCGAACTCCACATATGAAAGATAATCATCCCAACTGTCCTTGAAGTCCAATATGCAAGCCCGCAACATGTCCTCTAGAATCTGGTTCACCCGCTCTGTCTGTCCGTCTGTCTGTGGGTGGAAGGTAGTACTGAACTTCAACTTTACACCCATAGCCTCCTGAATGCGAGTCCAGAAAATAGAAGTGAAACGCATGTCTCTGTCCGACACGATCTCCAACGGAATTCCATGCAGACGCATGATCTCTCTGATATACAGTCTAGCCAGCTCGTCTGCAGAGTTCGTAACTCTGATCAGTAGGAAGTGCACCGACTTCATCAGACGGTCGACGATCACCCAAATAGAATCATGTCCCTTCATCATCTTCGACAGCCCTGAGATAAAATCCATGGAAATGAAGTCCCACTTCCACTCAGCTATAGGCATAGGCTGAAGGAGTCCAGGTGGTCGGCGATGCTCTGCCTTCATCTGCTGGCAAGTGAGACAACGGGACACGAACACTGCGATGTGGGTCTTCATACCTTCCCACCAATATGTCCTCTTCACGTCGCGATACATCTTTGTATTGCCTGGATGCATCGTAAGTCTGGCACAGTGCGCAGTCTCGAGAATCTCTCGTCTCAAGTCGGGAATGTCTAGGACGCATAGGCGGCCATGATAACGTAAGCCCCCATCCGTGCCAACTCGCCACTCGGCGTCTGCATCATCACTGGCTTGCTCTCGAAGCTCAGTCAGACGCGCATCATTCCACTCCGTCGCATGACTCTGTCATCAATAAAAGATCGCACCTGCACATGTGCAATAAACTCATACGGCTCCTCCACAGTGAGTTTCTGCTCAAAGTCTCGCAAAAACTCAACCATGTCCCACTCAGCAACCATCAGCGGAGCTGCAAACTCTATCGCCTTCTTGTGGCTCAACGCGTTAGCCACAAGGTTCGCCTTCCCAGGATGGTAGGAGACTTCGAACTTGAAGTCCTTCAAAGTTTCCATCCATCGCCTCTGTCTCATATTCAAGTCTCGCTGCGTGAATATGTACTTAAGGCTCTTGTGGTCGCAAAAGAGCTCGAGCTCCTCTCCATAGAGGTAATGTCTCCAGAGCTTCAATGCGAATATAACGGCTGCCAACTCCAGGTTGTGTGTAGGGTAATTCTCCTCGTGCTTCCTTAATTGTCTCGAGGCATACGAAATTACCCTGTCCTTCTGCATAAGGACACAACCCAGACCAACGCTAGACGTGTCAGTATATATCGTGTATCTAACCCCTTGTTCTGGCAATACTAGCACAGGGACGGACGTAAGCCTGTCATTCAGCTCCTAAAAAGCTGACTCCGCCTTATCATTCCAGGCGAACTTCACGTCCTTCCATGTCAACTGAGATAGAGGTCTGGCGATCTTCAAGAAATCTCGAATGAAACATTTATAATAGCCAGCAAGACCCAAGAAACTCCTCGCCTCAGTGACAAAACCAGGCTGCTCCCAGTCCTGAACTGCAGCTACCTTAGACAGGTCAACTGCCATCCCATCCTTGGACACCACGTGTCTCAGGAACTTCATTTCCTACTTCCAGAAGTCCCACTTCTTGTACTGTGCGAACAACTGATGCTGTCTAAGTGTATCCAGGACCAAGCGCAAGTGCTCCTCATGCTCCTCTCGACTCCTATAGTATACCAAAATATCGTCTATGAACACAATGACGAATCGATAGAGGAAAGGCCGAAATACCCTGTTCATCAGATCCATGAACACGGCTGGTGCGTTCGTGAGACCGAACGACATCACAAGGAACTCGTAGTGGCCAAAGCTGGTCCTGAATGCTGTCTTCTGCACGTCCTCATCCCTGACGCGCAACTGATGATATCCTGACTGAAGATCAATCTTCAAGAAGTACTGCGCCCCTCTCAAATGATCAAACAAGTCATCGATCCTGGGTAAAGGGTACTTGTTCTTCACCGTGATCTGGTTCAGCCTGCGATAATCAACACACAATCGCATAGAACCATCCTTCTTCTTCACGAACAGAACTGGTGCTCCCCAAGGAGACACTTGGTTGAATGAAGCCAACCTCCAACAGATCATCAATCTGTTTCCTCAACTCCTCCATCTCACACGGTGCCATGTGATACGTCGGCAGTGAGACGGGCGTGGAATCAGGAATCAGATCGATGTTAAAATTAATCTCACACTGAGGTGGCAAACCAGGGATCTTCCTGAACAGATCCCCAAAATCACGGACGACTGGCGTATGCTCAAGTGTCGGGGCATCAACGTCCCGTAGTAAAGAAGCGTAGCTAAGTATGTGGAAGGGGATATTTACCTGCATTAAAAATGTAAAAGGCGTGCCATCTGGCTCGTATACCGTCACTACACGGGTCTCACAGTCAATCTCGGCCCTTGCTGCAGTCAACCAATCCATGCTAAGAATGACGTTGAGATAAACGAGAGAAGGGTCGACGACAAGATCAATAGATATGGTCCTGCCTCCTAGATCCATCAAGAAACCCTCACACATCAGGGTGGCATCAGAAAAATCTCCGTGAGCTAAAAGGACTCGCACTCCATCCATCCGAATAGTCGGTAACCCAAGACGCTTGACTATGGAATGCGATATCAATGAAATCGTGGATCCAGTATACACCATCACGAGTATAGGAGTACCTCTAATATGGGCGGTGACCTCAAAGGCCAAGGGCTGAGTAGCCTCTGTGTCGGCTGCCTCTGCTGTCAAGGCGTGTACCCGAGTCTGCTGTGGCCAGTTCGGCCGAGATATCATAGGCCATAGAGGCGGCCGTAACGAAGGTACGGGAGGTCTGAAGGATGGATGCGCAGGAGCCGACCATAGAGGCGGTGCTGATAGAGCCTGTGGGCGTGGACGGTCGATCTTCTAAGGCGACAAAAACCTGCTATCCCACATCCGAGCAAAACAACTCCCTACTACATGACCCGGTCTGCCACAATAAGTACATGAGACATCAGGGCGCCGCAACGGGGGTACTGGCGCTGAAGCCCTAGGAGGAGGGTCGATGCGAGGCTTCTTGCCCGCAAAGGGCCTGTCCTGCATGTCCGGTCGTGGCCTAGGAGCAATAGGGCCATGAGATCGCGTAAGTTGATCCACATCCTGCTCTGCCCGCATAGACATGTGAATCATCTCTGCGTAGGAGGGAATGCTAACACAACACATCTTTGACCGAATTTCCAGTTGCGAACCCTCAGAGAACCGCCGTATGCGCATCTGCTCGTCTGCAAGTATAGTCAGGACGTATCTGCCTAACTCGGTAAACTGATGCTCATACTCTGTCACAGACATGCCTCCCTGTCTGAGGCATAGAAACTCATTCTCCCGCTCATGCCTGTAAGTCTAGGGATAGTATTTCTCATGGAAACGGAACTCAAACGCTGCCCAAGTCCAGATATAATCAGCAGCAACAGTTCACAAGACGCTATCCCACCACAAGCTGGCCTCTTGCTCGAACATGAACGTAGCCAACTTTACCTGCTCGGACACTGAGCAGTGCAGCATCTGGAGTATCTTCGACACACGGTCGAGCCAATACTAGGCCTCCTCGGGTCGGTGAGAACCCGTAAAAGTAGGAGGCCGCAAGCGCTGAAATTGCTCGAGTAGGCCCCGTGTATCAGTAGGACTCCCCGTAGGGTAAGTAGAGGGTGCAGGATGAGCCATGCCCTCATCCTGAGTTGAAGTACCGGCATCCTCAGCTGGATGCACAGGGGGTGCAGGTGGAGTCGCACTCCCACCCTGGGCTAGAGCCCCTACTATCGTAGACAAGAGCTGCTGGTGCTGCTGATGCATCATGGCCATCAACTACTCAAATCTATCTGGAGGTGGAGCAGGCTGTGGCATATACTGCGTCGAGGAAGACTCACGGTACTGCTCTCTAACAGGTGGTGTGAAAGGCGGTGGTCCAATTGCAAGACCTGTGGAAGGCTAAGACTCACGCGCAGTCTCAGGAATCGGGTCCACACCAGGGTCCGTATGAACATCAGTCTGGAGAGGAACCCGATCCATAGGCTCTCCCAATGTAAGTCGTGCTGTGCTCCGCGTAGCCTTAGGCGACATTCCGTATATTCAAAATAGGGAGCAACCTTGTTAGTCACGGCAATAGCACAAACACATCACCACCAGTCATTCACATAACAAGTTAAAAACATTCCATGCATTTCATTTAATCAAAATTGTCACAATACAAGAGATATATCCTTACATGCATCATGACCAGAAACACATGGGAACTAAGCCAGTAAGCTACTACAGCAACATAAGAAAACTACTAGCCTTATCAGGCTTACACACAGAAAGCAGGAAACAACTAACGACTACGAACAACATCTAGATCTAGATCACTAGTCCGAGTCCGGGGATGGAGGAGGAGCACCCTTATCCTGCAAGAAACACAGGATCGCCTTCAAGGTGCGAGTCACCTTGTCAAATTTTCTCTTCATGACGGCCTTGGTATCCTCAACCTCGGCCGAAGTTCCTGGACTTCCTGTCGCAAGGCAACCTGACTCTCCTCAAGTCGGGTAATGTGAGCATCTCTAGTAGCCTAAGTCGCTAGAGGAGGGTTTTTATCAGTATCCTGAGCCTCCTCTTCTTCTTCTCCCTAGGCTTCTTCCTCTATTTCTTCCCCAGCTTCTTCTTCACTTGCATCCTCTTCGCCATCATAATTGCCCTCGTTATCCTCATCAAGCTGAGCCTCACGCTACCGAAGCCCGATCTTCATCTTGTCCATGGTAGTCTCATCGATGAAGTGGATCGGTACAGGCAACCCGGCCCAAGTCTGTAAGCAAGCTTAAGCGCGATCTTGCATATGAGCCGGCCAAAAGGAAGTGACTCAGACGTTCTTCTCGTCTTCACTACGAGGACGATCTGTCGCAACACATAGGTGGCCATGCATACATTCTCTCCCTGGACCACTTGATGCAAGAAATCGACCATGAGATGCGTACATTCACAGCGGTTGGTCGACCTGGGATACACATTGAACGTGCAAATGTGGTGGAGCAGGAGAAAATCATCCGACATATGGGACGCTAGGAGGCTATTGTTAGGCTGTCACGGAACCAAACCACCACACAGGAACCTGGTGCGGCGATCTCGCTCACGAACATTCTTCAGATTC
This sequence comes from Magnolia kwangsiensis, assembly GCA_037074715.1. NCBI lineage: Eukaryota > Viridiplantae > Streptophyta > Magnoliopsida > Magnoliales > Magnoliaceae > Magnolia > Magnolia kwangsiensis. The sequence goes on from CM073577.1 coordinate 27,289,090, forward strand.
ATAGCACTTGGATGAACTTCACCAAGAGGCACCTTCAAAATGCGAGCTATCAACCGAACATCGATCGTAGTCATCCGGTCTCTATCAAAGGGAATCCTAAACTGTAATGGCTCCAACGTAGGATCCCGGATACGAGCATAGAAGGCACGAACGGTGCTCACATTTGCACGAGAGCGGGCTTCAAAGAGTGGACCCCAATTGGCGGCTTCAATTCGCTCAAACAATAGAAATTCACCGAAGATCCGCTCTTCCACATGCGCTTCAAACAGGACCTTGCGATCTGTATAAGCGTCATGAGGCAACTCTGCTAACAGTACTCGCCCTACGTGAGCTTGGGGATCCAAATCCCGCTTTGTGTGAAACTCACGAGTTGTACTTGGACCTGTGGCGGCGCTTGAGCTAGCGGCGCCACCCCTCGGCTTTCTTAATCGTGAAGGGAAACTAGGCCCAGCTTCATCTGAGGCAGTCTTCCTCTTTCCCATCAGAGAGAGGATGGTGGAGAAAGAGAAAAAAGCCAAAATGGCTTCAACAAAAGCCATGAAAAATGAAGGAAATAAGGAGAAACGGCTGCCCAAATGGATTGAAGCAAATCTAAGCGTTGTAGAGGGATGAATCAAGCTCCCAAATGCTCAATTCTCAAAGGGAAAAGAGAAAACTAAATGAGAATGGAGCTCCACACGATTTCAGCCTTGGTTGGAGGTTGTGGGAGCTCCCACGGATGAGAATGGAGGGAGAGAGAGATGCGAACAGCTGCAAACGGGTGGGTATGCATCGGTTTTGACAGAAAAAGGGATTGGGAGTGGTTCGGCACCACGTTTTGAGAGGGTGGCAACAAGAACTCGAAAATAGAGGGCTTGGGAGGGGCTGTTATGAAGGAAGTAGGGCATATAGGGGGTTTTAAGGTGTGAACCGCACATGGGAGGCATGCCTTACCCCATTTAAGGCGTCCGCCCGACGCACGGCTCAAGTGGGGCCCACTGTACGGCGATGCATCGCCGAACCGGCGATGCCATCACCGGCCAAATTATGATCCGGCTGGTTCGGCCATATGGGTCGGGTCCCCCCTGTCCTAGGGACCCCAAATATGTGTGGGACCCACCCTGGTTCATTGTACTTTGGCCTAGATAGGCCCGAAACTCCATTTGGAGCGTTCCGGGGCCGGTTTGTAAACCAGAATAAGTTTATACATCATGTAGCATATGATTTTGGGGTAGGAGAATCTAATCCATCCAATTAACCTATTTTGTTACAAGAGATTCCATAATTGTAATGGCCAAAAGTCCAATTGTTACCTATATTTACTATTTATAGTAAATTTTTGTCAAAGTATGATTTTCTATCATGTACACATTAGGATTTATGCCTAGTATGAAAAGACTTAGAAAAGGTTGAAGAATGGGGTGGTAAGAGGAAAAATTTTGAAGGAATTGGGTGAAACGGGAGTTTTTAAGCCCTGAGATTGAGTATAAGGGTAGTGGTTTCCCCACAACCCAAGGACATGCATTTTAGGGTTTGGAATTCTCCTAGGATCATCCCAAACCCGCCTGCTATCAACCTAAAGATGACTTAGGTCGCTTCACGCAACCAAAGATACGTTGTGGACTCGATCAAAACGATCGATTTGAGTAAACTTCGCCTATTGGCGAAACTGCGATCCTATAAGTGTTTCTAGGTTCCTTTCGCACCCACCTTAGTCGAAGGAGCGACAGCATGCATCGCGTGTCCTAACCCAGGTCTAGTTTAATCTCAATCATGCTCTGATACCAACTTGTTACACCCTGAAAATCGGGAGTTGTGTATAAACCCGACTCCCGTGTTCCAGACCATCACTTATGCAACAAATATGATTATGATTCAATGTTATCTGAGTTAAAGCATTCACATGAATAATATTATACCAAAACTGCAATTCATACTCTAGATCCAGTGATAAAACACAAGCGGAAGACTGAAAGATATATATATCACTGTATGGAAAACAAAATAAATCTCATACTGTCTCCAAAGTATGAATACATCTCTGAGTCTCATATACATGTTATAAAAAAAAAGAAAATGTCAAAAATAGTCCCACTAAGAAGTCCCGCCGATCCAGGTCACCTACGCAAAGCCATCGTAGAACTGCATATACGAGAACTCGTCCTGGTCCTTGTCGTAGTCTGGCTCTGCATCCTGAATAGCCACATTACCTGCATCTAAGACAGGGTCTGGTGGGTGTTGTAAACACCATCCCGTAACGTGGAGTGAGTGATCAACTCAGTGAAATAATAGAGCAGAGATTAGCATGTTCTCAAATCAATCATGCGATAATAGTAAAGCAATAAAACAATCATTCTTAGATTTTGTTGTTAATGTATGCATGAAATGATATGATGGATGCCCTCACTGACATACTCCCTCATGCGGAACCATCTGCGTCCGCGGCATGCTTTCTTCCCGCAGTGCTCCACATCTTCCAGGCACATGCAATGCGATATAGATAATGCTTACCGAGTTGTTATTAGTCTTTTCATTCAGCAGTATTGGGAAACTAAGGTACTTTGCTTATATCAATCCCAACACAGATCCGTTCTAGGGTTGTCACTCCTAGCATTCACATACGATGTTACATTTGTAGGTCGCTGCAAGGGCTGTCGGGGCTGTTGCTCGCACTCGTTGCACAGCTCCCCCATCACCTTATCAATAAAGGCCTAATGTACTCTCATTGCTACGGAAGGGTCGTCGCCTCCCGTAGACTCAGAATACGCTCGCGGTCACTACAAAGGGCTCGTCACCAATCAGTGTAGGCTGACAGCAAGAATATAGTGTCCCATACCACCATAATCTGCTCACGAGTCATAGATGCTCACAGGTCACTACGGGGAGGCTTGTGGCCCCAGCGTAGGCCGACAGCTCGACCACGGTGTCGCATACCACCATGCCCGGCTCATGAGTCTTTATGGATCAAGGTACCATGGTTAACAGGGTTTCTAATGGTAAGTTCAGTACCCTAGGTTTAAGCAGTTATGACTCATACATGGTGAATATACAATGGCCAGTCGGGTTACTTGACGGGCTCGACTAGTACGAGCGCATCTCAAGCTGAACGACATGAAGTGCATGAAACACTTCGTGTGGCCTAACCACTGCCGCCAACCCAAAACACGACTCGTGTTCATCGACGCGTCCTTCGTGGCAAACAGAAGCCAACCACGAATTTACTCTGTTACCGACTGTCTGGACTAAGCATAGCCCCAAACATTTGTAAGTCAACATCAGTAATCATATAAGAGTAATGAAAATGAAATACCACAATATAAGCATGTTGAAACATGTTATAACATACCACTTAAACAAATCATCCAACACATGCATTATATATATATATATATATGATGAAATCAACACATATAGCCAACATGATGGAAATCACTTACATCAGCATATTACTTGAGAATTCAATCTCAAAACTACTTCACAACACCATTTACTCAATACATACTAATACAAACATTTACACAAACACTTAGTCTACACACTTTAGTCTATATAGCGTATGTCGACTCAAAGTGCCCATTAGGGCAAATCTCTTCGCCAAACCAATCATGCACGCATTCCTAATATACTAACACGACAAGAAGCCATGGCAAACATTTTAGCAAAATATGGATGTAAACAGTATTTTCTACAAATGACTAAAATGCCCTAAATCTCATATTTTTCGTACATTTACGAAACAGAAAACGGACAGCATGTTCTACATGTCAAACGACGTTGCCGTCGATAATCTACTATTAAACGACATTGAAAGCTTTGAAATCAGTCAATCAAAGCGTCTAAAATCCGCACCTTTTGCCCTAGACGTGTATCATTTCGAACGGAACGTATACGCTTCGTCAACGGCATACAGGCGACCTAATACACAAGTTACATAAGCTACATCGCTAACGAATCAAAGAAAATTCTAAAACAACAAGTAGTTAGGGTTTTCTTACCTAGAAGTGCGTTGAAATCACTGGGAAAGTGATTTGAACGCGATGCTTTAGCACGTGCAACAGCTAGTGTAAGTGGCAGGAAGATCTCTCCCACACTCTCTCACAAACTCTCACTCTCTCTCTCTCTAGCTAGGGTTTCTAGCAACTTCGGATGGATGAGATATGTGAGGGTTTAAGGCCCTTATATAGGCTAAAACCTTCCCAAATTAGACTTGGGAACAAAGTTTACTTGGGTTATAACCAAATCAGGGCTGTTCTAGTCCAAAAGAGTATTTTGGGAGGTCCCCTGGCAGAACGCGGTCGGACTTAAGCTCATGGTCACTGGATGTTGCTCACATCCAGTTTTCAGTCCGGTAGAGTTCGTAGATCACACGTGGCGGTCCAGTTTCAGTTCTGCGGTCATCGTACCTAGATCAAGTCTACAAGTCTCATGATATGAAAGAGAAATTTTTCCTAATCCGAGGGTGTAATTTAGCTGAATTCTAACGGTCAGAACGCTTAATAATAACGCGTCAAGTCACGTGCCAGATTTGGATTAAAATTTCCAATTCAAACTCTTTTCTCACTCTCTTCACTCAAGGCTAAATGAAATAGCATCTGAACGTCGGTTAGGCTTGATTTTCGAAATAATTGTCAAGTCCAGTTAAGCGGTCATAACGGTCTAAGATTGTAGGTATCGGACTTTCGATGCGCGGTCTAGATCCAATACAACGTTTCAGAGAGTTTCTGAGAGCAAACGGGTTTAGAGTTTGATCCAAGGTTTCAGGATATTATAGCGTCATTGATTCTACAAGTTTTGGGTCTTGCATAACGTATTTAAAGTGTTCAGAGACTATTTCACAGCTACTCTAGCGTAGTGCTAGCTAATTAATGCTTAATTTATAAAGAAATTAATCCTACATGATTTCTGGTCGAGTTAGTACTCGAGTTTCAGTACGAATTTTTCTAAGGCGTTACAATAACCGTAGCCATAGATTGTCGATAATATCGACTATAGTTCAATAATATTGAAGATGAATGCCAAATTGTCTAGTAACAAAACTTGAAAAATGGATAAATTTTCAATATTATCAAGATATGGTTGATAATATCGAGCATAAGTCATCGATAATATCGAGACATAATTGATAGAATCGATAACTAATAACGAGTACTTATCGTAGACCTATTGCTACAGATTATAACCGTTCCAATAGGTACCGTAGCCGATCTGGCATCAACCGCAACAAGAAAGAAAATAAAATTTCATAGGCTTTTATGGACTATAATTATAAATACGACTATAATCCGTAGACATAGGTCCTGACTTCTTTTTTTTCTGTTGTAATCCCCATCGTAATCCCCATCGTTTTTTGTGTGTCCTTTTATGAGGTATGTATTATATCCAAACTGTCCATCTATTGGGCGAACTCATATTAAGGCTTGAGACAAAAAATAAGATAGATCTAACTATCAAGTGGACCACACGCAGTAGAGAATTGAATGTCTACCATTGAAACCCTTTTAGGGGTTATAAAAGTTTTGGATTATTATGAAATTTATTTTTCCCCTTCATCCAAGTCTTTATGACCCTATGAATGAACTTATACGGGGAAGATTTCTCACAAACATCACAGTGGGCCCCCTTAAAGTTTTTAATGGTTGACACTCATTCAACATTGTTTTCTGTAATGTAGTACACTTGAGATTTGGATATAACTCACTTTTAATCTAATATTATAAAATGATCTCGAGAAAATATGGACAGCATGGATGAAAAGCATACATCATTACGACCATCCATTCGCCGTTGGCTGGTGGCAGGCGGAGTACCCAATCCGTTTTGCGGAAGGGGGGATATTTTCTTCCTCAAAACCGCTGTCCGTACGAGCAGGTCTAAGTTCCTGGACATAGTTTGTATTGTTTCATGAAAACAGCTGGATAAAAGGTAAGGTCAACGGTCCCAAATTTCTCCGGATAAAAAGATATGGCCTTTTGAAATTTTTTGTTCTTTCCTTTGATGGGATGTACGGAATGGGAGAAGAGAAGGGTACGGGGACGGGTGAGTAAAGAAGAGAGAGAGAGAGAGGCTATTGCTAAGGACAGAATTCCGTTCGCTCGCTACTACGGAGTTCGATCCGCACCCAAACGGCTTTCTGGCCTTCTCTTTCTGTGCGTTTGTCAGGACCACCGAGCGCTTACTCCGCCGGTCAGCTCTCGTCTCCATGCGCAGCATTCCCTCTCTGTCCTTCGCAAACGACAAAGGCTATTTTCGCATTGCATTCCCTGTCTAGACATTGCCTGGTGTTGCTATTTACGACGGCAGCCTTGTGTAAGTGCATTGGCCGCGTGTGCTACACATGTTCGCAATGTGGGGTCACCGCGTTGTCTGTGAGAAATCCACTCCGTGAATTAGTTTAGAAAGTTAAGAATAGGACAGAGTCCCTAAGTTTAAGTAGATCCAAAACTAAGGTGGGCCACGCATAAGGAAACAGGTAAAATGAAAACGCCTACCGTTTAAATTTATATGTTGAGAGCGCAAATCAGGTGAGACGCCGGAACAGTGATGTGGGTGAGATTCTGACCGTTGGGGCGCACCTCTATGTATACATTGAATATCCCCACCATCCATCTATTTTTCCAACTTATTATAGACTCCGGTCTAAAAAATGAAGCGGATACAAATTTCATGTGGACCCCACCATGGGAAACAGTGGTTAATGACCATTGAAATCCTTTGATGGGCCATAAAGGTATCACAGCAAGCTGACATTTGTTTTGTTTTGCTTTTTTCTTTTTTCTTTTTGTTTTTTTTTTTTATTTTTATTTTTTTTTTATTTTTATTTTTTTGTTTTTTTTTAATCTAAATATGTGTGACCTTACAATAGGTTGGATGGTCAATAAAATACTAGGAAGCTTTTAATGGTTGATGATGTGGGTAGGAGTGTACACAAACCAAGCTAGCTCGGTTAGCTTGCTCTACTCGGCTTGAAAAAGCTCGAATCTACTCGACTTGAAACTAAGTTCGATTCGATTCAAGCCCTTTTTTACAACTCAAAAATGACTTTGAGCCGAGTTTAAGCTGACCTAGCTCGATCAATACTCGGCTCGACTCGAATCGAGTTGGTGTGTGTGTGTGTATTTCATTTTTGGGTCAACTTGTTAGTACACACTCATGTCAGTACACACTCCATGTTAGCCACCCATGTACACACACACACACACACACACACACACACACACACACAGAGAGAGATCCGAGTCGCGTCGAGTATATGCCTGACCCTCTGACCCTAAATCCTAATCCCTTTCCCCCATTTTCAAAATATGTTCGGCCCTCTGACCCTCTCCTTGCTCATCCCAGATCTACACCCGATCCTCTCTCCCTACTCGTCCCAGAGTCCCGGTCGCCCCTCTCTCTTTGCTCGGCTAATCCCTCTCCACTTGGCCCCTGCTTATCCCAGAATTCCGTCCAGCCGCCCCTCTCTCTTTACTCGGCTACTCCCTCTCCACCTGGCCCCTGCTTGTCCCAGAATCCCGTCCGGCCGCCCCTCTCAGCTAGTTACTCTCTCTCTCTCTCACATCTCCGGTCGTTCCTCTCAGCTCTCCCATCTCTCTCTCTCTACTCGTCCGGCGCCCCTCTCTCTCTCTCTCTCTCTCTCTCTCTCTCTCTCTCTCTCTCATGCTCGAACTCGACTCAAAAGCTCGAAGCTCGAAATTGGCTCGAACTAGGCTCAAACTGGTTCGATTGCTAATCGAGCCGGCTTGAGCTGGAGATGCTTGCACGATCATCGAGCCGAGCTGGGTGTGTTTGATGACCGAGCCGAGCCGAGCTGAGGCCAGCTCGACTCGGTTCGGCTCGATGTACACCTCTAGTTGTGGGTAAAAATGGTGACCACCTATGAAGTCAGCTCAGACTCACAAGCATATACATCTGAACCAAAGGGCTCTTGAACAATCCTCTTAGATCATTCTGGAGAGAGGGTAGGCATAACACTCCCGAGCATAGTCCTCGGTATCGTGCAATTTTGAGCTTCAATCAAGCTTATCTGTACATCTTTAATAGCCATTTGGACATATATGATCAGAGGATGACCAGGAGACTGATCGGCTCGGCAAGATGAAAGGGGTGGTCTATCAAGAATGACATTAATCGTCGAGGAGATGTGTCCGCTTCCTATGCTTGGAGCTTAGACAGATCGAGATACGTGAAGAGTTGACCAGTGACGATAGTGCAGAAACTCATTCCAGGGTTCAACAGAGATCTGCTTGATCAATCGATGGCTCAACAGCTCGGCTTTATCTTTCGAGGGTTCAGCTCAGGTCGGCCTCAACTACCTGTTGCTTGATTCTAGGGTCAACTACGTCAACACTTATCACTTACATAAATCTCATGTAACGGTTGATAAACTCGCGCAAAGATTGTGCCTAATATCATGAATTGTCTTCTGCCCACCTACATTATAAATAAGGGGCCCATCTACATGTAAAGGTACGTAAAATCTTTCACCCAAAATCCCTCAATACTATCAGATTCAGATTCCTAGCATAACTTTGGCATCAGAGAGTCCCCTGCTCTAGCTAAGGTTTCCTTTGTTTTCTTCCTGTATAGGTACTCGAAGTTCTAACAAGGGTGAATTGGATTTTTGCATCAACAGTTGATATTCAATGACCACTGTTCTCGTGATGTGATTTACTTGAAACTTGTATTAATTTCATTTTTTTAAATAATATTCTCAAAAATATGCTGGAAAAACATATGGACGAAAAGCATATGCAATGCATACATTGAGTTGGGCGCTACTTTCAGGGTCTCACCTACATCACTAGTCGGGGTCTCACACGAGCACTTCACGCAGAATCGGATTAGGTACTACTAACAGTTCCAATCTCGTGACAGACAAGCTTTGAGGGGCCACCGCAATGTATGGCTTTTATCCACACTGTCCATCCATTTTTCCATTTCATTTTAGGCTATGGCCCAAACAATGAGTCAGATCTAAGGCTTAAGTGGACGACAACACAGGAATCAGCTGTGCTAATGATATCATAGTTGAAACTAATTAAGCCCACCATGATAAATTGTTTATTTATAGACCTCGATGAAAGGAAAACACAAATATCAGCTTGACTTAAAACTTACATGCCCCAAGAAGTTTCAACAACAAGCGTTTCATCCTCACTATGTGCTCTACATGACCCTCAAACCTACCTCATTTTTTAGTAATTGGATTGCTTACTGAGTTGCTCAATAAGCTCGTTTCGTACTGAGTAAACTCTGTTGGGCCCTCCATGAATGTATGTGTTTTATCTACACCATCCATCCATTTTTCCAACTCATTTAAGGGGTTGAGACTAAAATTGAAGCATATCCAAAGCTGAAGTCAACCATACCACAGGAAACAGTGAGAATAATGATTTTCACATATGAAACCTTGCTACCCCATACTGTTGTTTATTTGTCATCCAACCTGTTGATAAGATCACAAAATCACATATGAAAGGGAAAACACAAATATAACCTAATCCAAAATTTCTGCGGCCTTAAAGATTTGTTCAACGGTAGATATTCAATTCACACTATCTCCCAATGGTGTAGTCCATTTGAGCTTTTTATATGCTTTAGTTTCTAGGCCTAGGCGTTAAAATTACGTGGTAAAATGGATGGAAGGAGTGGATGAAATACATAAATCACGGTGGACCCTGCAGAGTTTACTCGGTACGCAATCGGCTTCCCATTTATTAGGCTTACAACCTAAAATGATATTCAAAATTAACGTGCTGTGTGCATAAAATCCATACATCAGGGTGGCCCCAGCCGGTTCCGAGCTTGGACAGACCCAAACCGCGTTCCTATTATGCTTATATGCCATTCAAACCGTTCATAACTGAAAACAACTATTCATGGCCCCAGAAAGGTTTTAATGGTGAGCGTTCAATCCTTAAGTGTTCCTGTTGCGTGGCCGAAATAATTTCTGGATCTAGTTAATTTTTGAGCTCCTGTCCTATTATTAACTTGTGAAGCTAATGAATGGAGTGGATTTCTCACCAACATCGTGGTGGACCCCACATGCAATTCGCGTCCAACATATCAGGCCATGGCAGGAGACGTGCTTGCTTACCACACGTCCTAGAAATCAGGGCAGTCTGCTAATCTGTGGTTCTCATTGCGTGGATGAGGCAAATGGATGGTTGGAAGATGACCAAGGTCTTATATTCACCGTACATTTGTGGCCCAATTGATAGTGGACCACCCCAGCATGTCATAGCAATGTGGTCCACCTGTGAATGGCTCCATTCTCTTCTTCAATCCCTACTCGCGAGAATGGCTTACTAATTTCTAATGGGGATCCTGGCGTATCGTGGAGGCGCCCGGCCGAGTAACGCTGGAAGAACAAAATGGAAGTTTGAAAAGAAGTGACATCATCAACAGTAAAAGGGAATCCATCGACAGTCAGAGTGCAGCAATTGCATTTGAATTGCGTTGGGATTCCCGCCCACCTTTTAGACCGGATAGACCAACTTTTCCATGTACGTACTCTGAGCACGGAGAGTAACGTATTAAAAAAAAATAAATAAATAAAAATAAAAATAAATATGTATGTAAGATCCGCGAGAAGTGTTGGGAATCCAAATGCAAGTTCAAATAAGACTTTGAGATAGATTATTACAGTTGGGTCAGTGGAAAAGGGCCACCCTACTGTGTGACCCGTGCCACTGTGATGTACGTGTGACATCCACTCTGTCTATAATTTGTGACAGCTGTTTGTAATTTGTTATAGCTTGTGTTAGGACGCAAGACTAAAAATAAGTTTAATCAAAATCTCAGGTGTACCACACGACATTTAAGGAGCAAATTGAAGACATCTACTATTGAACCCTTCTTTACGCCCACTGAAGTTTTTTAATCAAGCTTGCATTTGATTTTTCTATACATCCTGTACGGTCACCTGATGAACGAGTTGGATGTGATGGCATATAAATATTAGGGCGGATGCTAGGAAATTATTAGTGGTAGGTGTCATCATCTCTACTCTTCCCGGTAATGTGGCCTACTCGAGTTTTGTACATGACGTATGTTTTTAAGTCATTTTTTAACAAGCCAGCAAGGATTGATTGCCTTGGGCATGCCAAATTGGCTTGGATCTCCCTACAATATGTAGGTAGGTAGGAAATTTGCATCCCACACCATCCTCCATGGTTTCTCTATCATGCTTGTCCTTGCACCCTATTATATTCGATCCTGGTGACAAATACAGCTATAAAATATTAAATAATATCTTACAAGTTTGAACAAAATATAATGTCGCCAGATTCTTAGAATATTGCCATTTTTTTTAATTTTTTTTTGCGTGATTTTCTTATCAGGATTTTAGTAGAAAAGTTATTTAATAGTTAAATCAAGAGATTGTTGGGCTTCTATACAAAATTATATTTTCTTAGATTTTGACTTTGAAAATTACTTTTTTAGACTTTAGGCTTTTATACAATGACACACACACACACATATTCTGATTTTGATTATGAAAATTATTTTTTTAATGTATATTTGATTAGCCACTTAATTAATTAATAATTATTATTAGTATTAGTATTAGTATTATTATTTGCAGTGTGTAGCCCCTGTTTCTTATAGTAATTCCTATGTCTACAAACTCACAAAAAGCCCTAAAAAATCAAGATCTCCCTATTGTTAGAAGGTTTGTTAATTGCAGACAAGACTAGAGCTGTACACCTCCACAATGCTATTATGGCATATAGACCAGAGATCAAATCCACATGCCAGGTAGACGCCAATGTTAGAAATAAATAGGTTCATTAAACTTCAACTAAGTTTTAGGGCCATACATTCATTTTGCAAATTGTGAGACAATGGCATTTTTATAGTGGTGCGTTTCTAATGTATGGATTGTATCTCAGATCTACATGCCATGAAAGCAACTATGTGGTATCTGCATAAGTTGGATTGTCTACAGAGGTCGACTTTCCTATCACCCTCATTTGAGTGTTGTGGAGATGAGAGATGAGGCACGGAGATTTATGTGGTTTGATAGTTTGCTTATATTACAAGGTAACCATACATAATTTTCTTTTTCAGTAGAATTATAGAATTTGAAAATATAAGGCTTATCTCTTTCTCACTCTTCCACTATATAATGAATTTCTTATCTAGAAATTTCCAAAAGATGCACATCTTTCTCTATGTGTATTCCCCCTTATATATACCACACACACAATAAAGAACACATGTTTAAAGATGAAGAGTACTAGACTTCATGTGAAGACATGAGAGAGAGAGAGAGAGAGAGAGAGAGAGAGAGAGAGAGAGAGAGAGAGAGAGTAATCTCTTTCTAGGAGTCATGAAAAAACATCACTGTTTTAACATTCTTTCACTTTAAGACTAGTTTCTTTGTAATGCGAAAACAATACCAATAAAAACTACTAAAATGTCACCAATCACAAAATAGCAATAAGTCCGAGAGAAGTCCCGTGCTAAATAAATTTCTTCCTTGTAATTGGTTTCATCAGCATATCTTCTGCATTTGTCACAAACAAAGTGATATCGAACATCTATGTGCTTGTTCCAAGCATGAAATACTGACTTTTTGGCTAGGTGCAATGTGTTGATTGTCATAGTGAATCATAATTACTTTATTCTTGAATTGTAATTCTTCTAGCATTCCTCTCAACCAAATATGTAAGCCCTAAAAATTGACTCCAATGTACATAGTATAAAATATGAGTTCCATGATGTTAAAAAATGTACTTAAGTCATAATTCATCCTACCTTTCATATATCATACAAATTTACATTTATGAAGGTACCCAATTACAAGGATAACACCAACCACACTAAAATTCTTATTCAATTCAAGCACAAAAGTGTTCAACTAACTATTTAAGTTTATTGCTCACTCAAAAGGGAGCTTATTACAATAATTATCAAATTATTTCAAATCTATGATATAAAAATAAAATAAAGATAAACTAGATGCATCTGGTGATATAAGGCCACATCACTCACAATAATCATCCGTAAGGAGATCATTGCCTATCTTTTTCACCTATATGTTACCTGCACTATTTATATGATTTGAGAGGGTCAATGCCATACTTATAGTGATAGTTTTTCCTCAAGATTAACAACAATTCAAGTAATTCATCATAGTAAAATAATATATGAATTTCGATACATCCAGTATTCCATAATGCGAATTGTATCAATTATACACAAGAAACCTACACGAATGCATGATTTTACACGTAAAACTTATAAACTAACATAATGAGTGTAGCACAACACATAAAGTGATCAATGCATAATGAAATAATTCATAAAGCTGGCATACTTTGCATTCCATAACTACGGAGAAAATGATGGCGTGTACAATGCTACCATGGATTTATATAAAAGCCCTTAGATGACACTACATATGTATTAATAGATTTATGTTACATGATTTATTCGTGGAGTGACTAATTGTGGCATCCAAATTCCTAGAGTGATGTATCATAAGAACGAAAATTACGTACATTAAAGTTTGACTGACACCACTGTCACTCAAAGGAATTATACGCCGAACAAGTGGGTCACTACTGAGAGCGCATTACATACACGATGTATAGATAAGTCACTAAGTTGTGAGGCTTTAAACACATCACAAGCATTAATAATGAATTAAACCAAACCACAAGGGTTATAAAATCTAAAGACACGCCAAAGCCACAGAGAAATAAGAAGAGTAGTAGAAGGCCAACTCAATAAAATGGAATAAAGGAAGGGTAACATAAGTTATATCAATACATAGAGTGTAAACACACATCACTTTTATATTAGTGAATGATAAGGTTTGGACCCATTATTCCTCATAACTTCATCAAAAGTCCAATGATTTTTTTATGAAAATCCAATTTAAAATTTCAATAAAATAAACCCATATAGGGTATGAAGTAATCTAAATACATTAGAGGCACTGAAAAATACATTAGCACGATTTCAGATTAGACAATTCAACCCGATAGGTGCAAAATGTCCAAAAGTAGGCCCCGCTATCTTAAGGTTTAAAATATAGAAGTTAAATGAGAGTATTATAAAAAACCTTTAAGGTTTGCCGCAAACCTAAACATCTGGATGCGCAAACTAGGCATCATTTGTAGTTCGAACGAGCATGGTTTTGCAGAATAAGTGTAGTTTTCTGACCCATACCAAAAAATCTATCTTACATGATTAATATCACATATTAAACATAATTCCACATAAAAAACTATTCATAACAAATCGATGAATTAATAACATGGTATGGACACTGGATCCCAGGTGGAATCAACTCACTTCCGTGGGTGCTTCTCTTGAGGGTTTTTGAGGGTTATGGTTAAGAAGGTATTAGGTTTGATTAGAGTTGCCACTATCCAATTACTTCGAATCAATAATCGGTTAGACCATATAGAAATGCTTCGAATTGAGAATTTAAAAATCCTTAGCCCTAAGATGACTCCTAAGTTTGTGTTTCAAAGATTTTGAGTAAGGGACCATGGTTACAGAGAGAGAAGGTGTTTACAGAGAGAGAAGGTGTTAGGCACCCACTCTGCCTATACGAACGTATAGTCTTTACTTCACCAGATCTGATTAATTAAGGAAGAATAAGTTTAGTTTTCACACACAAAGATGTAATAAATGTAATGATGATAATGGCTAATCAGTCCAAATTTCTAATCGTCAGGATCTAACTACGTCGGCAAGCGGTAGAGCATATGTTCGAATGGACCAAATGTTGAGTGTAATATACATGGGATACTCAATACTATGTTGATGCTTATGACAAAATGATGGCTAATCACATGAGTTTTTGGTGGGCAAGCTCCGATTATATAGGCAAGCTAAGGAGCATATTCCTGCCAATTAGATATAAAAAAAATGTTTTAATGCAATGTAGTAACTGTGTATTTGAGGAGCATGGGGTTGAGTTGGGAATGAGTGTTGCACAATACTAATGTCCAGAATTAGGTGAAACTGACAGAGATTTGAATGGTTGGATGGGCGGTAGTATCGTAAAGGTTAAATCAAGTGGCTTGGATTAAGATTTAGGTGGCTCAGGAGATTTGAACTCTGGCTAGGCTAGGCTATACCAGGGCTGGATTCTTTCTCTCTCACTCTCCTTGATGGAGGGATGAAATGAGTAGATGGCTAAGGGATTTCCTAAGTCTCTAACTTTTATGGGATACTTGGATGATTGCTTGATGCTTAGAAAGCTTTTGAAAGGATGAGGATTATGTGAATGGTAGAGTACAATCCTTTTTTTTGGACGAGGGGGAGAGAGAGAGAGGAAGCTCTTACACATGTGAAGGAGGGAGAGACTTTTTACTAACCCCACACATGTGAGAAATGAAAAAGAATTTTCTAGGCACACATGTGTGAGAGAGGAAAATCTTTGAGCTAACTGCCCACATGTGAGGGAGGGGTGTTTCTCTTGCATGGTTGAACGTATGTGAGAGTGAGAGGTCATCTTTGTTTGCTGAATGCAAGTGAGAGAGGGTGAGACTCATCCATTTGTTGACTGCACGTGTTAGAAGATGAGATGGCCATGAGTTGTTGGTCACGTGAGATGGGTGAGGAAAGTCCTTTCTTGTAGAGGCTGAGTGAGTGGAAGAGCTACACATGTGAGAGGCTCCTTTTGATTATTACAGTTGGTATGAGAGAGATATCCTCTCTTGATGCCTATACATGTGTAAAGGAGGGATGTCTTGAGTTGACCATGTGTGGGTGAGGGATGAGAGACTCCCTTGGATGCATGTTTGGGAGAGAGGAAACTCCTCTTGCCACAACCGGACACATGTGAGAGTTGTTGAAATATTTGGTTGAATTAAATAGACTATTAAAAAATAGAGAACAAAAAAAGAAAATAAAACTTGAGAAAGAGGACTTATTGAATTGATTCGAGGTGTGAGGTGAGTCACTCGGCTTGAAATCGAATTTGCTCCCTTGGACGGCGTCCCAAGTGCAACAGGTTTCTAGAGCAATTAACATCTAAGATACAATGACTATGACCCAGTCCCAGTGGTGTACTCACTGTATGCGAGCTCGAACCACTTGCAGTTTAATCCGAAAGTGCTGAGTTGACTCAACAACAAACTCAATAAAATTCTTAAGCCAAAACTAGAAGAACAAAGAGAGTTTTTAGAAGATGAGAATAATTTTTTTTTTTTTTTTTGTACTTTGAAACTGGAACGAAAGTCCTTTTATAGACTCCGAAGTGGTGCATTAAGCACCCTTTAGAAAGGGTTAGGCTCACTAGGTTTAAATCCAATAGGTGTGACCAACCGAATATTCACGTTTCTCTGTTTTAAAACGAAAAGGCGCAAGTGCGATTACACTCTTATAAATAAAGTTTCGCGAGTACCCATACACACACACCCTCACGCGAGTACACTCGCACTCGCACTCACACCCGCACCCATGCCCACTCCTAGCCCAGCCTAGCCTATCCCATCGCGTTGTGTCGCGTCTCGCACGCACACGTGGACGAGGACATAGGCTTAGACTCTGCTCGGTGTGTGCGCGTGTGGTTAATGAAATAAATTGGAGCTATTGGCATAACCCTCCCATAAGACTAAATTCACATGCCCCTTGAATGAGGCTCAAGCCCCAAGGCAAAAGGCCCATCTTATATACAAGAAGATTTTCTTTGGAAAATTTGATGTGAGATTAAACCCACAACCCAAAACATCAGAAATTTCAAATGTGGAGGGATACCAAAATATTTGAAATCCAAATTTAAATATAAAATTTGAAACAAATACAACAATTCTCCATATGTTTCAAAATAAAAAGTCTTTTAGGTTAAAGCATAATAGTTGTACAATGGTGCCGGTGTCACCATAGACTTGAACCGACATTAGAGTAAGCAAGATAGGTTTATAGGAATCAGGTGACATTATAATCTTAAACTTGAATCCTTTTAGTGTAAATCGCAAGTACATGTCACTCACACAACTCTTCTTCTGAAAGTAATTCTGCAGTTCGGTGCTTTTCGGCCATATCCATTAGCTGGATTTCATAAGTGCTCTAGAGAATTCACTTAGATTCTCATAAGAAGCGGCCTCCACCTCCACATCTATATAGGTGAATTCCATCAAGTGTATGCAGCAACTGTATACACCACCAAATATATGGATACAGATCTATTAAGAGTTTTAAAAAACTCATCCTTCTGTGTTGCTACTAGTACTGTATACCATAGAAGCGGCTGATATATCTTAGTGTAATTGTCTACCTCATATCTTGTTGTTTACCCATTGAACAGATCTTCACTTGTGTATATTGGGTTGCTGATACTGATAGCTCATATATTAGGCTTAGCCCCATTCCCTTTGATGTATCATTGACTAATCTTTTAGATAGTCCTTTAGTTAAAGGATCTACCAGATTCTTTTCTGACCTCACAAAGTCAATAAATATGACTTCATCATGCAACATATGTTTCACTATGTTATGTCTGAGTGTAATATATTTGTTCTTTACATTATATATTTTACTCTTTACTTTTGCTATAGCTGCTTGACAATCACAATGAATAGACATGATTGATACAGCTTTGGGCACAATGATATATCAGCCTTTTATAAGCTACTCGGCTTCTGATCCAGCCTTTTCTAAGACAATAAACTCAGTTTCTATGGTTAACCAAGCGATGCATGTCTGCTTGTAGACTTCCAAGAGACTGCTCCTCCACCCAAAGTGAAAACATATCCACTAGTGAATTTTGTCTCATTTGAATTAGAGATCCAATTAACATCACCATATCCTTTTAATATAGTAGGATAATCATTGTAATGTAAACCATAAGTCATACTACCTTTTAGGTATCTCAAAATCCTAGACAAGGCATTTCAATGCTCTTTTCGAGGGTTATGTGTATATCTACTAAGCCTTCCTATTATAAAAGTCTATTCTACTGTAATTTATTTGATACATGAGGCTATCAATTATTCTGGAATACTCCAATTGAGCGATATTATTTCGTGTATTCTTCATGAGAGTCACACTGTAATTATAAAGTGTATTGACAGGTAAACAATCAAAATAGTTAAACTTTCTCAGTAACTTTTCAGTGTAATGAGATTGTGATAATATAATAACACTATTTTTCTTGGTTACTTGAATACTCAAGATTACATTAGTCTCTCCTAAGTCTTTCATGTCAAATTTAGATGACAAGAATTTCTTAGTCGTAATAACTAATTTAATATTAGTTCAAAAAATAAGCATGTCATCAAAATAAAGGCATATAATGTCACACTCCAAACTCAAAAACCAGGCTCACAAAATTTTCGATTGCCGAATCCGGCGCCGACAGCTTCCGTAAAACCCCATTCTCAGCTCCTAGCACCCACTCGCCAGGTTCCGATCTTGGGATGCTACGAGGAGGATTTTCAACGTCAATTTGATTCGTAATAAGCATAACCAAAGACATAACCCACAAACAATAACCAAGAACTCCATTACATTTCCACTATGATCAAAAACTTTACAAGTACAATGAGCATAAAGGGAAATACAATGGTAAAGAACAAAAACTCCAAAATGATCTGCAAAGTGCTCCTACCTCAGCGCTGCGGCGCCCCAACGTCACCTGCACGCAACGGTCATGCATAAGCTTATAGAAAGCTTAGAGGGTGGTGAAAGTATATGCGCAAGGTAGTAATATGAATATGCAATATCAGAGAAATGCAAAATATGCAGATGGATCCATAAAAAACTATTAGCCGTACCAAAGCTATACGATGCAAGACATGAATGATATCGGCCATCCCAAGGCCATGCGATGTGAAATGCAACTCAAGCATACAGATCTCCATCTATATCCACACATCAATACAGCTCAAATCTGGGATATCACCGGGGTCTAGTACACTCTAAACCAGATCGCCGCCTCATCACGCGTAATAAGGTAAGTGAAAGAGACCTCACTATCCGTCTGCCAATATCAGGCTCGACTCATCGATAGCAGACCCATTCCTCGAGCTGGTCAGACTCAGCCTAGCATTGCCCCCTACACTCGAGTGGGTAAGGCCGCATCCCCTTCCAACCGACCACTACACAGTGGAGAGTGTAACCATCTGGTAATCGGCACTCAACGCTCATCTACCCACTCGGTCTAGACGTTGGAGCAATCTCTTGGTACCATAAGAGTTTAGAGACTTTCACCTAGGGATATCTATAGCACCCCATGTAGAACAAGATTTTCGGTATCCAATCCTTCCAACCACGATACATCTATGGAAGCTATGGCCCTGATGTCGCTAGGGAGTACAATAACCATATCACACAATGCGAAATGTATGAATCACGCTATCCAATCATGTAGCAATTCCTGGGCATATCGTGCGCTCATGTAGGGCAACACCGCTGTCACGCCCCAAACTCGGAAACCGGGCTCACAAAATTCTCGATCGCCGAATTCGGCGCCGATAGCCTCCGTAGAACCCCATTCTGGGCTCCTAGCTCCCATTCGCCAGGTTCCAATCTTGGGATGCTACGAGGAGGATTTTAAATGTCAGTTTGATTCGTAATAAGCATAACCAAAGGCATAACCCACAAACAACAACCAAGCACTCCATTACATTTTCACTATGATCAAAAACTTTACAAGTACAATGAGCATAAAGGGAAATATAATGGTAAAGAACAAAAACTCCAAAACGCTCAGCAACGTGCTCTTGCCTCAGCGCTGTTGCGATCCAACGTCACCTGCACGCAATGGTCGTGCATAAGCTTACAGAAAGCTTAGAGGGTGGTGAAAGTGTGTGTGCAAGGTAGTAATATGAACATGCAATGTCTGAGTAATGCGAAATATGCAGATGGAACCGTAATATCATGAGCCGTACCAAGGCTTATGCAATGCAAGACATGAATGGTATCGGCCATCCCAAGGCCATACGATGCGCAATGCAACTCAAGCATACAGATCCTCATCTATGTCCATACATCAATACAGCTCAAAATATAGAATATCACCGGGGTCTAGTACACTTTAAACCAGATTGCCGCCACATCGCGCGCAATAAGGTGAGTGGAAAAGACCACACTATCCGTCTGCCAATATCGGACGCGACTCGTCGATAGCGGACCCATTCCTCAAGCTGGTCAAACTTAGCATAGCATTGCCCCCTACTCTCGGGCGGGTAAGGCCGCACCCCCTTCCAACCGACCACGACACATTAGAGAGCGTAACCGTCTGGTAATCGACACTCAATGCTCATCTACCCACTCGGTCTAGACGTTGGAGCAACCTCTTGGTACCATAAGGGTTTAGGGACTTTCACCTAGGGATATCTATAGTACCCCATGTAGAATAAGATTTTCGGTATCCAATCCTACCATCCATGATGCGTCTTTGGAAGCTATGGCCCTGATGTCGCTAGGGCATAAAATAACCATGTCACACAAATGCGAAATACATGATTCACGCTATCCAGTCATGCAACAGATCCTGCAGATATCGTGCGCTCATGTAGGGCAACACCGCCTAACTGGGAGCCCATAAACAACCTGCCCGAAGGCATATGCTATGATCAGTCAATCCTCATATCAAGCATACATATGATGCGTATGATCATGGGTCATGAAACTATACTAAACATGTAAATGAGTGATGAACCATTCTTACAACGCAGATGGGCCTGGACGGCCTATACACGATCAGTACGGCCCAGTAATGGGCCCTAAGGAGAGTCGTAATGTGGACATCCAACCAACATTACACTTGCAATGTGGACGTTAAACCAACATTGCTCCCAAGACACGATCTTTGTAAACGTCAGTACTTACTCTGTAATGGATTTACACATTGCAATGGACCATAGGTTGTCCCCATTGGACCTTACATACATATCAAATGGGCCATATCCTATGGGCCTTTTATTCATCAGATGGGCCACATAAATGGGCCACACCAATGGATCTTATGTGCATTGTAATGGGTCAAACCCGTGGGCCTTGGATTGCATCAATTGGACCTAGTCACATGAGTCTAATATGTATCAATTGGGCCACACTAATTAGGCCCCACATGTAGATCAAGTGGGCCTCAACCCATAAAACTAACATGAGTCAAATGGGCTTAAACCCCTAGGCCTTAATCAAATAAAATGGGCCTAACTCATGGGTCTCAAATAAGTCCAATGGGCCTAATCCCATGGACCCTTTTTTATAATCAATGGGTTTAGTCCCATGGGCCTTACAATATATCAACTGGGTCCACTTCCATGGGCTTTAAGAATGCAACAATGGGTCCAATTTCATGGGCCTTGAAGTATATCAAATAGGCCTAGTCCCATGGACTTAAAACATATCAAGTGGTCCTAAACCCATAGGCATTAAATATCAAGTGAGCCTAAGCCCATGGGCTTTATATATCAAGTGGGCCCAAGTTCTTAGGCCTTAAATGAATCAAATGGGCTTAGCTCATAAGCGTTTCATAAATCAAATGGGCCTAGCCCATAGGCCTTTACAAATCAAATGGGCCTTTCCCATAGGCCTAAAAATGATCTATACAAGTGGATGGACGGTCTGGATGCATCGCCTGCATCATGGTGGGTCCCATGTCCATTGGACCGTACGGATGGAACACATATATCACAAAGGGGCCCCACCGTCTGCTGGACGGTGGAGTATAACACATGTATCATGGTGGGAGTCCACCGTCCACAGCTGTGGACGGTGTATTAAAACACATACATTAATGGTGGGATCCACGTGGGGCCAAGCCAGTAATATTTACCTGGCATCCAACCCATTCATAAGGTCACTCGGACCTGGATGAAGGGACAACATAATTTTCAGCTTGATCCAACAATTCTGTGGGCCCCAAAAGGATTTCAATGGTAATCATTTAATCCCACTGTTTCAAGTGGTGTGGGCCACCTGAGTTTTGGATCTGCCTCATTTTTGGAGGGGGGCCCACCACTGGGGTGGCCCACCTCATGAGCAGGTCGGATGACAAATAAACATTTATGTGGGGCCCACGTGCAGAGCCGTGGGTGGCCAGCGGCCGCCCGCCCTCTTCACGGCTGCACGCAGCAGCGTGCAGCGCTGCCACCCGCTGACACAAGAAACAGAGGCTCTGCCTCTTCACATTTTTGGGGAAAAACTGTTTTCCCGAGGTTTTTCTAGTGTGGGGTCCGTTTTAAGTGGATTCACTCCGACCATAGGATTCCTCACCTTGAAATGAATCCAACAAGTCCAAAGTTTGAATTTTTTTGATGAAAGAAAATGAAATAAAATAAGAAAAATGTATTTGAAAGATGAGGATGAAAATTTTGACGCCATGGCCCACCAGGTGATTGGATCAGCTCCAAATCTTGGCCCAACGCATGAATTTAGGTGAAAAATGGGATGGACGGCGTGGATTGATTACATACGTCACGGTGGGGCCTGAGCAAGGGGACCACCAAAGGTCCCTTCTTTTCTTCTTTCCCTTTCTCTTTTTTTTTTTTTTATTTTTTTATTTTGAAATGTCCAGCGTCTCAGACGCTGGACGGTTTGGTTTTCTTTAAAACATGCATTGGGTGGGCCCTGATGAAGTGGGCCACCACTGATGGGTGCGTGGAGTACAACGTATATGATGGGCCCCACCTGAATACATCTTGAACAAGATAATGTTCCAAGGTGGGATCCATACAAGTGGGCCACACAATCCCCTTTGCATAAAAATAAAATAAAATAAAATAAAATAAAATAAAAGAGAGAGAGAGAGAGACATGGAGAGTGGGACACGGCTTGTGATGGAGGGCTTCGCCACTATGAGCCCTCCCTTGCAAGAAACTATACAACAAACGGACCCCTTTGTACATGGGATCATCGAAAATGTAAATCAACGGTGGAGATCCATTCCCCACCGATATGGACGGTCTAGATGACCCTTTCTAAATGAAATAAATATCATGATGGGGTCCATGGAGAATGGCCCCATCATGGAATGATCATGATGATCCAAGTGGTCCATCGGCCACATATTAGGGTCCCAAGTGAGATCCACACCATGGATCGGTGGGCCTCACTTGGCCCATCATAAAAAAAAAAAAAAAGTAAATCTACCCTATAGAGGCACCCACCGTCTGATCTTCTCGCTCTTAGGGGTTCCTTGGCACCTTAGCTTCAACTTCAATGGTTAAGATGAAGAATGAAGGGTTGAGATGGGAGATTTTTGGGTAGGAAGGTGGGCCACTTGGAGCTTAGGAGGGTTTGAAAAATTCCATACGTATGGAGTCTCTTTGGCTTTGGGATTTTTGAAATGAGAAAGAGAGAAAGAGAGAGAGAGTTGTAAAGGGAGAGAGAGAGTGATGGATGGATGTGGTGAGTGATGGGGGTGTAAGAAATCTTTGACTTTTGAGGCTTTTGTGTAAGAGAGGTATGGGTGGTGAAGACTTTTGTGGCTTTTTGTGTAAGAGAGGTATGGGAGATGAAGACTTTTGTGGTTGCTTAGGAAAATGGAATAAAGTGATGTGTACTTGACATGTGATGGATTGATGGGTTGATTGATTGATGGGATTGATGTGATTGATGTGACACATCGTAGAGATTCCCTTCAGTTTCGCAACGCGCGGCGTTTTCTCACACCGAATGTTGGCCCATATCTCTTGACCAGGGTATCGCCTCAGCCCGCAAGTCGCGATATCGGAACCGCAACGACGGCGCGGTCGCTATGGTATTGGTCTCGGGTTGAGTCGACTCGGGTTGTCGGCACATGAATCAGGGTCGCGCGTCGATATCGTTTAAGGGTCGAAGGTTGCTGAAATTCGACTGGTAAGACCGCGAAAGTCTACAGAACGGTACGGAACAAGATACGGGTCTTACAACCGCCTAATCGGGTGCCTATAAACAATCTACTCGAAGGCATATGCTATGTAACACCCTGAAAATCGGGGGTCGTGTATAAACCCGACTCCTGAGTTCCAGACTGTCACTTATGCAACAAAAATGATTATGATTCAATGTTATCTGAGTTAAAGCATTCACATGAGTAAAAGTATACTAAAACTGCAATTCATACTCCAGATTCAGTGATAAAAGCAAGCGAAAGACTAAAGGATATACATATCACTGTATGGAAAATAAAATAGATCTCAACTGTCTCCAAAGTATGAATACATCTCTGAGTCTCATATACATGTAAATAAACAGAATCAAAATATCAAAAGTAGTCCCACTGAGTAGTCTTGTCAATCCAAGCCACCTAAGCAAAGCCGTCATGGTACTGCATATATGAGAACTCGTCCTGGTCCTCATCATAATCTAGCTTTGCCTCCTGAATCGCTGCCTCACCTGCATCTAAGACAAGGTTTGGTGGGTGTTGCAAACACCATCTCGTAACGTGAGAGTGAGTAGCTAACTCAGTGGAATAATAGAGCAAAGATTAACATGTTCTCAAATCAATCATGAGATAATAGTAAAGCAGTAAATCAAACATTCCTAATACTGTTGTTAATGCAATATGACGTGACATGATAGATGCCCTCACCGACGATCTCCCTAATACGATACCATCTTACGCCTGCGGCATGCTTTCTTTTCACAGTGCTCCACATCTTCCAGGCACATGCAATGTGATGGTGATATGATTATCGAGTTATTATTAGTCCATTCATACAGCAGGATTGAGAAACTAAGGTACTTCCCTTATATCAATCCCAACACAGATCCTGTCTAGGGTCGTCACTCCTAGTAATCTCATACGATATATATTTTGTAGGTCGCTGCATGGGCTTCCAAGGCTGTTGCTCGCACTCGTTGCACCGCTCCCCCATCACCTTATCAATACAGGCCTATTGTACTCTAATTGCTACGGAAGGGTTGTAACGCCCGTGAAAAATCCGTACTTGGGTTCGAATACCGATTTGACCCGAAATCGCGTAGAAATAATTTCCATGGAAATTAAACGTAAGTTAGCTAGCGCAACGCTAAAGTAGCTGGGAAATAGTCCCTGATCACTTTAAATACGTTCTACAAGACCCAAATCTAGTAGAACAGACAACTCTACAATACTCTATAACCTTGGATCAAACTCTAAGCGGGTTTGTCCTCTGGACCATGTTGAACTTTTGTATTGGATTTAGACCGCGCGTCGAAGGTCTGATACCTCCTATCTTAGACTGTTAGAACCGCCCCGCTGGACTTGACAATCATCTCGAAAATCAAGTCAAACCGATAATCACAGACTATTTCGTTGAACCCGGACTGAAGCGACCGCGAATAGGGACGAATTTGGAATTTCAAATTCAAATCTGGCACACGACTTGACGCGTCAGTATTGAGCGTTCTGACCGTCAGAATTCATCCAGATTACACCCTCGGATCAGGAAAAATTTCTATTTATTATCATGAGACTTTCAGCCCTGATCTATGTGCGGTGACCGCTGAACTGAAACTGGTCCGCCACGTGCGATCTGCGAACCCTGCCAGACTGAAAACTTAATACGAGGTACATCTGGTACACATGAGCTTAAGTCTGATCGCAATCGATCAGGGGACCACCAGAAAGCAGTTTTTGGACCGAAACAGCCCCGAAATGGATAGGCATCAAGTAAACTTCGTCCCGGAGCCTATTTTCGGTAATTTCAGGCTTATAAAAGGGGTTGAAACCCTCATTTCTTCCTTCCATCCAAAAATCACCAAACCCTAGAAAAAGGAGAGAGAGTTTGAGAGAAAGAGAAGAAGAGATTTTTCCCACTTTCGAGCCCCTGACAGTTGCTGCTTCAGCACTCCCTTCCAATCACCTGGCTGGTGATTTCTCCACCTTTTCAGGTATAAAATAACCGCAAAAACTTTCTGATTTAGGGTTTACGTAGATTCATGGCATGTTAGCTAACGTAATCCATAAATCAGGTTCTCTTATAGCCGTAGACGAAGCGTACACGCTCCGTTCAAAATCCCGCGACCGTAAGAGATTAGGTGAGGATTTTAGACGCTTTGATTGACGGTTTACAACGCTTTCAATGTCGTTTAATAGTAGATTATCGACGGCATCACCGTTTGACATGTACAACATGCTCTCCGTTTCCTGTTTCGTAAATTAACGAAGAATATGAGATTTAGGGCATTTTAGTCATTTGTAGGAAGTACGGTCTACATGCATATTTTGCTGACGTGATTGACATGGTTTGTCGCCGCATTAGTGAGTTAGGAATGCTTGCATAATCAGTTTGGCGAAGAGATTCGCCAAGTTGCGCACTTTGGGTCGACATACTATATGTGGACTTAAGTGTATAGTGTATGTGTTTGTATAAATGCTTGTATTAGTATGTATTGAATTAAATGATGTTATGTAGTAGTTTGAGATTGATTTCATGATTAAAATGCTGACCTAAATGATTTCCTACATGTTTACCTTATGCATGATTGCACTACATGCATAGAAAGTATGCCTTGAAGATTTGCTTAAGTTGAATATGCATAGAAGGTATGCCTTGAAGATTTGCTTAAGTTGAATGTTATAACATGTGTTAACATGCTCACATGATGTATTTCAATTCCAATACTTTAACATGAAATGCTAATATGATTCCATAGATATGTGGGACTAGAATTAGTCCAGGCAGTCGGTAACCGAGCGAATTCATGGCTGACTGGTCATAGTCACGAACGACGCGTCGATGAACGTCATTCGTGTTGAGAGTTGGCGGCAGTGGTTAGGCCACGTGAAGTGTTTTACGCACTTCATGTCGTTCGACTTGAGATGCGATCGCGCTAGTCGAGCACGTCAAGTAACCAGACTGGCCGATGTATGTTCACCTTGTATGTGTCATAACTGCTTGAACCTAGGGTACTGAACTTACCACTGTAAACCCTGTTAACCATGGTACCTTGATCCACGAAGACTCATGAGCCGGGCATGGTGGTATGGGACACCGTGGTCGAGCTGTCGGCCTACGCTGGGGCCACAAACCTCCCCGTAGTGACCAGTGAGCACCTAAACTCGTGAGCAGATTATGGTGGTATGGGACACTATATTCTAGCTATCGGCCTACACTGATCAGGCGACGAGCCCTTTGTAGTGACCGCGAGCGTATTCTGAGTCCACGGGAGGCGACGACCCTTCCGTTGCAGTAGAGTACGGTAGGCCTGTATTGATAAGGTGATGGGGGAGCGGTGCAACGAGTGCGAGCAATAGCCCTGGCAGCCCTTGCAGTGACCTACGAAATACACATCGTATGAGATTACTAGGAGTGACGACCCTAGACAGGATCTGTGTTGGGATTGATACAAGGGAAGTACCTTAGTTTCCCAATCCTGCTGTTTGAATGGACTAATAACAACTTGAAAATCATATCACCATAGCATTGCATGTGCCTGGAAGATGTGGAGCACTCTAGGGAGTGTGGCATGCCACGGTCGTAAGATGTTGCCGCATGAGGGTGATCGTCGGTGAGGGCATACATCACGTCATATCATCCTGCATTAATAACAGTATTAGGATTGTCTGATTTACTGCTTTACTATTATCGCGTGATTGAATTGTGAACATGCTAATCTTTGCTCTATGATTCCACTGAGTTGATCACTCATTCCCACGTTACGGGATGGTGTTTGCAACACCCACCAGACCCTGTTGTAGTTGCAGGTGAGGACGAGATGTATATGTTATGTATATGTACATGAAACTCAGAGATGTAGTCATACTTTGGAGACAGATGAGATTACTTTGTTTTTCCATACAGTGATATATACATTGTTTAGTCTTTCGCTTGCTTTTATCACTGGATCTGAAGTATGAATTGCAGTTTTGGTATACTTTTACTCATGTGAATGCTTTAAATCAGACAACATTGAATCATAACCATTTTTGTTGCATAAGTGACGGTCTGGAACTCGGGAGTTGAGTTTATACACGACCCCCGATTTTCAGGGTGTTACAAGTTGGTATCAGAGAATGAATGAGAGTATACTGGGCCTGGGTTATGGTCTTGCGACGTACGCTGTCACTTTCTTTGACTTAGGTGGGTGCGAGAAGGGTCTAGAAACACTTCTAGGATCGCAGATTCGCCGATAGGCGAAGTCTATAAGGATCGATCGCAAGATCGAGTCTGTAACGTATCTCGGGTCGCGTAAAGCAACCCGAATCACTTCTAAGCTGTAGGAAGTCAGGTTGAGACGTCCTATGAGCGGTTTTAAACCGCAAAAGTGAATCCTTGGGCCGTGGGATGACCACGACTTCTGTAATCAATCGCCAGGGCTTAAAAACCCCGTTTTGCCAAAAATTATCAAAATTCCTCCTCTAAACACTTCAACCTTCAGTTTTTTTTTATCCATTTCATGTTAGGCATCAAATCTAATGTGAAAATAATACAAATTAGTACATTCACCAAATTTTATAGTGAATAGTAAAATTTCATGAAAAATGGCCATAAGGCTATTCTAACTTCACTTGCTTTAGCAACTAAGGGTCTAGATAGGTGTACTAGCTCCTTTTACCCCAAATTCATATGCTGCATCATATGTTTTGGTATTCGGGATTGCAATGTGGACCCAGAAATCCCCGAACACATGTTTGGGCTCATACAGACCAAGATATTGTAAACTAAGGGGTGGGACTTAACTTTTTGGGACCCTGGGACCATGGGGGACCAGAACCATGGGGTCCCACCGGCCAACGTGGAGGTTGGCCGGCGATGCCATCGCCGGTCGGGCGATGCATCGCCGACCGGCGGGGCCCATTTGAGCCGTCCTTCGGGCGCACCCCCTTAAATGGGATACACATCATCCCTATACACCTCCTACCTCACGAAAACCCCCAAATCCCACCTCTCCTTCACAAACAGCCCTCTACATAGCCCTAGTTTCGATTTTCAGCAACCCATTCCAAACCCCAGCATCCCAAACCACTTCTAGAACCCTCCTTGGCCAAAACCGACCACCACCCATCACTTATTGGGTGTTGGCAGCCTCTTTCCTTGAAGATCTCACCATTTGGAGCTCCAAAATCCCTCAAATATAGCTGAAATCGTGAGGTGCTCCATCCCATCTTTCTGTTTGTATTTCTCTTTGAAACTACAGCCTTGGGAAGCTTGAAGCATCCCTCTACGACACCTAGATTTCCTTTTCTCAGATTGCGCAGCCATTTCTCTGCATTTTCAGCATTTTTCATGGCTTTTGTGGAAGCCATTTTGGGCCTTTTGTCACTCTCATCCATCATATCTTTGATGGGTAAGAGGAAAACCGCGACAGACGAGGTTGGGCCGAGCCGCCCTGCTCGATCGAGAAGACCGCGGGGTGGTGCCGCAAGTTCAAGCACCGCCGCAGGTCCAGCTGCAGTCCTGGAGTGCCGTACAAAGCGGGATTTGGATCCCCATGCACACCTTGGACGAACCATTTTATCAAAGATGCCTCATGGTGAATACACTGATCGTAGAGTGTTATTTGAGGCGGACATAGATGGACGGTTGTTCGGCGAATATCTGTTGTTCGAACGCATTGAAGCTGCGCACTGGGGACCGATCTTTGAAGCTCGCGCTCGTGCTAATGTGAGCACCGTTCGTGCTTTTTATGCTAACATCCAGAATCCTACCTTGGAGCCTTTGCAGTTCAAAATCCCTTTTAGTAGAGATCGGATGGCTACGATCGACGTCCGGTTGATTGCGCGACTTCTTAACGTGCCTCTAGGTGATGTGCATCCAAGTGAGAAGAATTTGAGGACTAGACGTGAACGAGATCGCCGCACCAGGTTTCTGTGCGGTAAGTTGGTTCCATGGCAGCCTAATAATAGCCTCAAGGCGACGTACATGTCTGAGGATTTACGCCTGCTGCATCATATCTGCACGTTCAATGTTTATCCTAGGTCGACGAACCGCATTGAATGTACACGTCTTATGGTCGATTTCTTATTTCTGGTGGCCCAGGGAGAGAACGTATGTATGGCCACTTTTATCTTACGGCAGATAGTTCTCATAGCCAGGTCGAGGAGAACATCCGAATCGCTTCCCTTTGGCCGACTCATTTGCAAGATTGCGCTTGAGTTTGCCTATAGACTTGGGCCCGAATTGTCGGTATCGATTCACACCATCGATGAGTCGACAATGGTCAAGATGAAGATTGGGTCGCAATACCGTGAAAATCAACTTGAAAGGGATAGTGGGGATGACTTTGATGAAGAGGAAGATCAAAGCGAAGAAGAACCTAGAGCAGAGGTTTAGGAAGAAGCTCAGGAAGAAGTAGACGAGGAGGCTCAGGATACTGATGATAGCCCTCCTCCTTCTGCGCAGACTACTATCGACAACCGCATTGCCCGGATGGAGGAGAGTCAGACCGCTTTGCGAAGGGAAGTCCAAGAACTTCGAGCGGAAGTTGCTGATGCCAAGGCCGTTACAAAGAAGAAATTTGGCAAGGTGACTCGCACCTTGAAGGCAATCCTGTGTTGCTTACAGGATAAGGGTGCTCCTCCTCCGTCACCAGACTCCGACTAGCGATGCGATCTTTGATGTTGTTATTAGTAGTTAGCCATTTCCTGTTTTATGTGTGTAAGCCTGTTAAGGCTAGTGCTTTGCTTATGTTGCTGTTGCTTAACTGTCTTAATTTCCATGTCATTCTAGTCATGATGCTTGTAAGGATATATCCCTTGTATTGTGATAATTTTGATTAATTGAAATGCATGGAATGCCTTTGATTCTTTAAGTGAATGATTGTGGTGTATTTGTGCAATTGAGACTGACAAGGTTGCACCCTATTTTGAATATAGGGAATGCCACCTAAGACTACGAGGAGCGCGGTTCGGCTTTCATTGTCAGAGCAGATGGATCAGACTCCCTCTCAGTCTGGCACTCGTCCGGACCCTGCTGTGGGCCCGATTCCTGAGGCGGTTCGGTCGTGTCAGCCTGCTGTTGGTCCTACAGATGGACCACCGCCATTTACACCATCAGTTAGAGAGCCACAGCGCGCATCTACTTCCGCACCTCATCCGCCACAGCCTGCTCCACCCCCTGACAGATTCGAGCAGATGATGGCTATGATGCTACAGCAGCAGCAGCTTCTGACCACCATAGTGGGGACTTTAGCCCAGGGTGGGGGTGCGACTACATCTACTCCACCTGCGCCACCTGCGCATCCAGCTGAGGATGCCTATACTTACGCCCAGGATGAGGGCATGGCCCATCCTGCGCAGCCTTCTTTCCCTGCGGAGAATCCTGCCGACACACGGGGCCTACTGGAGCGATTTCAGCGCTTGCGGCCTCCTACTTTCACGGGTTCTCACAGACCCGAGGAGGCTGAGTTCTGGCTCGACCGAGTGTCGAAGATTCTATGGATGTTGCACTGTACCGAGGCTGAGCAGGTAGAGCTGGCTACCTTCCTGTTTGAGAGAGAGGCCAGTATGTGGTGGGATAGCATATTGCGGACTGTTGCCGCAGATTTCGTATGAACGTGGGCAGCATTCGAGTTCCGCTTCCATGAGAAGTATTATCCCCAGACCTACAGGCACGAGAGGGAGAATGAGTTTCTCCGTCTTAGGCAGGCAGCGATGACGGTTACCGAGTATGAGCATCGGTTCACAGAGTTGGGCAGGTACGTCCCGACGATTCTAGCTGATGAGCAGATGCGCATACGGTGCTTTTTGGAGGGCTTGCGACCGGATATTCGGTCGAAGATGTGCTGTGTCAGTTTCCCTTCCTATGCGGAGTTGGTTCACATGTCCATGCGGGCAGAGCAGGACGTGGATCGACTTGCGCGATCTCGAGGCCCGACTACTTCTAGGCCGCGACCGGATTTGCCAGACAGGCCCTTCGTGGGCAAGAGGCCTCGCTTTGATCCTCCTACCAGGACCACGGCGCCTGTACCACCGTTTCGGCACCCTGATTTGTCATGCACATACTGTGGGAGGACGGGCCACTTAGCGCAGAGTTGCTTTTCGAGGATGCGGGATAGTGGGTTCTCGCCGCCGCAGAAGATTGATCGTGTACGTCCACAGGCGATATCAGCACCGCCTATACGGTCAGCTCCTGCGCATCCATCTTTCAGACCTACGGTATCGCAGATTCGACAGCCTCCACGACCCTTGACACAGCGGCCGAACCGGCCACAGAAGGCTCGAGTTCATGCACTGACCGCTGAGGCAGCTACGACGCCGACTTTTCAGCATTCAGCCTTTGAGGTCACGGGCCATATCGGAGGTACTCCCGTTCTTGTCATGGTGGACACTGGTTCCACGATTTCTTTGATATCGCGTGCCGTAGTCAGATGTCTTGGGTTACAGACTATCACTATGGATAGCGTGCGAGTCTTTGCAGCTCATGGAGATTTTTCGGATGTCACCCAGATGTGTGAGGGTTGTTTGATTGATCTGGGAGGCAGGACGATGACTCTTGATCTGGTCGTCGATCCCTCGCTCGTTTATCTCGACGTCATTCTTGGCATGGATTGGTTGACTGCAGCGAGAGCCGAGATTGACTGCGAGACTCGTATAGTCACAGCGTACGAGCCTGAGGGCGCATCCTTCACATTTCCAGTGCGGGTAAATCTTTCTTTCCGCATTCTTAGCTACGCCACTCTATTGCGCGACGCTGGTGCCCAGGTATTTGAGCAGACGCCAGTTGTTTCTGAGTTCGGGGATCTGTTCAGGAAGATCCCTGGTTTGCCGCCCCGACGTGAGATCGATTTCACTATCGATCTGGTTCCTGGTTCTACACCCGTCTCACTGCCGACGTATCGCATGGCACCATGTGAGATGGAGGAGTTGAGGACGCAGATTGATGGTCTGCTAGAGCTTGGCTTTATAGGGCCTAGCGTGTCTCCTTGGGGAGCACCGGTCTTGTTCGTGAAGAAGAAGGATGGTTCGCTGCGATTGTGTATTGATTATCGCAGGCTGAACCAGCTCACAGTGAAGAACAAGTATCCTTTGCCCAGGATCGATGACTTGTTTGATCAGTTGAGAGGAGCGCAGTACTTCTCGAAGATTGATCTTCAGTCAGGATATCATCAGCTGCGCGTCAGGGATGAGGACGTGCAGAAGACAGCATTCAGGACCAGTTTTGGCCACTACGAGTTCCTCGTGTTGTCGTTCGGTCTCACGAACGCGCCGGCCGTGTTCATGGATCTGATGAACCGGGTATTTCGGCCTTTCCTCTATCGATTCGTCGTTGTCTTCATCGACGACATTTTGGTGTACTCTAGGAGTCGAGAGGAGCATGAGGAGCACTTGCGTTTGGTCCTTGATACGCTCAGACGACATCAGTTGTTCGCACAGTATAAGAAGTGCGACTTCTGGAAGCAGGAGGTGAAGTTTCTGGGACACGTGGTGTCCAAGGATGGCATGGCAGTTGACCTGTCTAAGGTAGCTGCGGTGCAGGACTGGGAGCAGCCTGGTTCTGTCACTGAGGTGAGGAGTTTCTTGGGTCTCGCTGGTTACTATCGGCGCTTCATTCAGGACTTCTCGAAGATCGCGAGACCCTTATCTCAGTTGACACGGAAGGACGTGAAGTTCGCCTGGAATGATAAGGCGGAGTCAGCTTTTCAGGAGCTGAAGGACAGACTTACGTCCGCCCCTGTGCTAGTATTGCCAGAGCAAGGGGTTAGATACACTATATACACTGACGCGTCTAGCGTTGGTTTGGGTTGTGTCCTTATGCAGAGGGACAGGGTAATTTCGTATGCCTCGAGACAATTAAGGAAGCACGAGAAGAATTACTCTACACACGACCTAGAGTTAGCAGCCGTTATATTCGCACTGAGACTCTGGAGACATTACCTCTACGGAGAGGAGTTCGAGCTCTTTTGCGACCACAAGAGCCTCAAGTACATATTCACGCAGTGAGACTTGAATATGAGGCAGCGGCGATGGATGGAGACGCTGAAGGACTTCAAGTTTGAAGTCTCTTACCATCCTGGGAAGGCGAACCTTGTGGCTGATGCGTTGAGCCGCAAGAAGGCGATAGAGTTTGCGGCTCCGCTGATGGTTGTCGAGTGGGATATGGTTGAGTTTTTGCGAGACTTTGAGTAGAAACTCACCGTAGAGGAGCCGTTTGAGTTCATCGCACATGTACAGGTGCGATCTCAGATCGATGACCGAGTCATCGAGGCGCAGAGGGACGACGTGCATCTTACTGAGCTTCGAGAGCAGGCCAGTGATGATGCTGACGCTGACTGGCGCGTTGTTATGGATGGTTGCTTACGTTACCGTGGCCGCCTATGCGTCCCAGATGTCCCTGACTTGAGACGAGAGATTCTCGAGGCTGCGCATTCTACTAGACTCGCGATGCATCCAGGCAGCACGAAGATGTATCGTGATGTGAAGAGGACGTATTGGTGGGAAGGTATGAAGACCCACATAGCTGAGTTCGTGTCCCGTTGTCTCACTTGTCAGCAGGTGAAGGCAGAGCATCACCGACCACCTGGACTTTTGCAGCCTATGCCGATTGCAGAGTGGAAGTGGAATTTCATTTCCATGGACTTCATTTCTGGGTTGCCGAAGATGAGGAAGGGGCATGATTCCATTTGGGTGATCGTCGACCGATTGACGAAGTCGGCGCACTTCCTACCGATCAGAGTTACGAACTCTGCAGACGAGCTGGCTAGATTGTATATCCGAGAGATTGTGCGTCTGCATGGAGTTCCGTTGGAGATCGTGTCGGACAGAGACACGCGGTTCACTTCTATTTTCTGGACTCGCATTCAGGAGGCTATGGGTGTGAAGTTGAAGTTCAGTACTGCCTTCCACCCACAGACGGACGGACAGACGGAGCGAGTGAACCAGATCCTGGAGGACATGTTGCGGGCTTGCGCATTGGACTTCAAGGACAGTTGGGATGACTGTCTTGCATATGCGGAGTTTGCGTACAACAATAGCTTCCAGGCGAGTATCGGCATGGCACCTTATGAGGCGCTGTATGGGCGACCTTGTCGCGCACCGCATTGTTGGTTAGAGGTCGGTGAGCATAGCTTGATTGGCCCAGAGTTGGTGCAGGCGACGTCAGAGAAGATCGATATTATTCGACGTCGGCTTCTTACAGCGCAGAGCAGACAGAAGAGCTACGCCGATACGAGACGACGACCATTAGAGTTCACAGTCGGGGATCACGTGTTTTTGCGAGTTTCCCCTATGAAGGGAGTCCTTCGGTTCGGAAAGAAGGGGAAGCTGGCACCGCGATTCATTGGTCCATTTCAGATCCTCGATCGTGTGGGAGCAGTGGCTTACCGATTGGCTTTACCCACGCCCCTCGCGAGCGTGCACAACGTATTTCATGTTTCTATGCTGAAGAAGTACGTTGCTGATCCTTCTCATATCATCAGATGGGAGCAGGTGCAGTTAGGAGAGGATGTTACTTATATCCTGCGACCGACACACATCTTAGACCGGAAGGAGCAGGTACTGCGTAGCAAGGTGATTCCCCTTGTGAAGGTACTATGGACGCATCACTCTGAGGAGGAGGCTACTTGGGAGACAGAAGCCGAGATCAGAAAGAACTACCCACAGCTTCTTGAGGAGTACGAAAAGGTACAAATTTCGAGGATGAAATTATTTGTTAAGGGGGGTAGATTGTAACGCCCGTGAAAAATCCGTACTTGGGTTCGAATACTGATTTGACCCGAAATCGCGTAGAAATAATTTCCATGGAAATTAAACGTAAGTTAGCTAGCGCAACGCTAGAGTAGCTGGGAAATAGTCCCTGATCACTTTAAATACGTTCTACAAGACCCAAATCTAGTAGAACAGACAACTCTACAATACTCTATAACCTTGGATCAAACTCTAAGCGGGTTTGTCCTCTGGACCATGTTGAACTTTTGTATTGGATTTAGACCGCGCGTCGAAGGTCTGATACCTCTTATCTTAGACCGTTAGAACCGCCCCACTGGACTTGACAATCATCTCGAAAATCAAGTCAAACCGATAATCACAGACTATTTCGTTGAACCCGGACTGAAGCGACCGCGAATAGGGACGAATTTGGAATTTCAAATTC
The DNA here is from genome assembly GCA_037074715.1 of Magnolia kwangsiensis. Classification (NCBI taxonomy): domain Eukaryota; kingdom Viridiplantae; phylum Streptophyta; class Magnoliopsida; order Magnoliales; family Magnoliaceae; genus Magnolia; species Magnolia kwangsiensis. The sequence continues at coordinate 27,324,987 of CM073577.1, forward strand.
AAATCTGGCACACGACTTGACGCGTCAGTATTAAGCGTTATGACCGTCAGAATTCATCCAGATTACACCCTCGGATCAGGAAAAATTTCTATTTATTATCATGAGACTTTCAGCCCTGATCTATGTGGGGTGACCGCTGAACTGAAACTGGTCCGCCACGTGCGATCTGCGAACCCTGCCAGACTGAAAACTTAATACGAGGTACATCTGGTACACATGAGCTTAAGTCTGATCGCAATCGACCAGGGGACCACCAGAAAGTAGTTTTTGGACCGAAACAGCCCCGAAATGGATAGGCATCAAGTAAACTTCGTCCCGGAGCCTATTTCCGGCAATTTCAGGCTTATAAAAGGGGTTGAAACCCTCATTTCTTCCTTCCATCCGAAAATCACCAAACCCTAGAAAAAGGAGAGAGAGTTTGAGAGAAAGAGAAGAAGAGATTTTTCCCGCTTTCGAGCCCCTGACAGTTGCTGCTTCAGCACTCCCTTCCAATCACCTGGCTGGTGATTTCTCCACCTTTTCAGGTATAAAATAACCGCAAAAACTTTCTGATTTAGGGTTTACGTAGATTCATGGCATGTTAGCTAACGTAATCCATAAATCAGGTTCTCTTACAGCCGTAGACGAAGCGTACACGCTCCGTTCAAAATCCCGCGACCGTAAGAGATTAGGTGAGGATTTTAGACGCTTTGATTGACGGTTTACAACGCTTTCAATGTCATTTAATAGTATATTATCGACGGCATCGCCGTTTGACATGTACAACATGCTCTCCGTTTCCTGTTTCGTAAATTAACGAAGAATATGAGATTTAGGGCATTTTAGTCATTTGTAGGAAGTACGGTCTATGTATGTTCACCCTGCATGAGTCATAACTGCTTGAACCTAGGGTACTGAACTTACCACTGTAAACCCTGTTAACCATGGTACCTTGATCCACGAAGACTCATGAGCCGGGCATGGTGGTATGGGACACCGTGGTCGAGCTGTCGGCCTACGCTGGGGCCACAAACCTCCCCGTAGTGACCAGTGAGCACCTAAACTCGTGAGCAGATTATGGTGGTATGGGACACTATATTCTAGCTGTCGGCCTACACTGATCAGGCGACGAGCCCTTTGTAGTGACCGCGAGCGTATTCTGAGTCCACGGGAGGCGACGACCCTTCCGTTGCAGTAGAGTACGGTAGGCCTGTATTGATAAGGTGATGGGGGAGCGGTGCAACGAGTGCGAGCAATAGCCCTAGCAGCCCTTGCAGTGACCTACGAAATACACATCGTATGAGATTACTAGGAGTGACGACCCTAGACAGGATCTGTGTTGGGATTGATACAAGGGAAGTACCTTAGTTTCCCAATCCTGCTGTTTGAATGGACTAATAACAACTTGGAAATCATATCACCATAGCATTGCATGTGCCTGGAAGATGTGGAGCACTCTAGGGAGTGTGGCATGCCACGGTCGTAAGATGTTGCCGCATGAGGGTGATCGTCGGTGAGGGCATACATCACGTCATATCATCCTGCATTAATAACAGTATTAGGATTGTCTGATTTACTGCTTTACTATTATCGCGTGATTGAATTGTGAACATGCTAATCTTTGCTCTATGATTCCACTGAGTTGATCACTCATTCCCACGTTACGGGATGGTGTTTGCAACACCCACCAGACCCTGTTGTAGTTGCAGGTGAGGACGAGATCCAGGAGGTGGAGCCAGAGATTGACGAGGACCAGGATGAGTTCTCGTATATGCAGTATCATGACGGCTTCCCGTAGGCGACCTGGATCGAGGGGACATCAGTGGGACTTTCCTTTTTGAACATTATTTTTTTGTTATGTATATGTACATGAAACTCAGAGATGTAGTCATACTTTGGAGACAGATGAGATTACTTTGTTTTTCCATACAGTGATATATACATTGTTTAGTCTTCCGCTTGCTTTTATCACTGGATCTAAAGTATGAATTGCAGTTTTGGTATACTTTTACTCATGTGAATGCTTTAAATCAGACAACATTGAATCATAACCATTTTTGTTGCATAAGTGACGGTCTGGAACTCGGGAGTTGAGTTTATACACGACCCCCGATTTTCAGGGTGTTACAAGGGTCGTCGCCTCCCGTAGACTCAGAATACGCTCGCGGTCACTACAAAGGGCTCGTCGCCTGATCAGTGTAGGCCGAAAGCAAGAATATAGTGTCCCATACTACCATAATCTGCTCACGAGGCATAGGTGCTCACTGGTCACTACGGGGAGGTTTGTGGCCCCAGAGTAGGCCGACAGCTCGACCACGATGTCCCATACCACCATGCCCGTCTCATGAGTCCTTGTGGATCAAGGTACCATGGTTGATAGGGTTTATAATGGTAAGTTCAGTACCCTAGGTTCAAGCAGTTATGACTCATACAGGGTGAACATACAATGGCCAGTCGGGTTACTTGACGGGCTCGAATAGCACGAGCGCATCTCAAGTCGAACGACATGAAGTGCATAAAACACCTCGTGTGGCCTAACCACTGCCGCCAATTCCAAAACACGACTTGCGTTCATCAACGCGTCGTTCGTGGCAAAGATAAGCCAACCACGAATTTACTCAGTTACCGACTGCCTGGACTAGGTATAGTCCCAAACAGTTATGAATCCACATCAGCAATCATATAAGAGTAATGAAAATGAAATACAACAATGTGAGCATGTTAACACATGTTATAACATACAACTTAAGTAAATCATCCAACACATGCATTTCACACACATAATGAAATCATGCGTATAGCCAACATATAGGAAATCATGTACATCAGAATATTATTTGAGAATTCAATCTCAAACTAATTCATAACACCATTTACTTCAATACATAATAATACAAACATTTATACAAACACTTAGTCTACACATTGAAGTCTACATGTAGTATGTCGACTCAAAGTGCGCATTTGGACGAATATCTTCGCCAAACTAATTATGTACACATTCCTAATATCCTAATGCGACAAGAAGCCATGTCAATCATATCAGCAAAATATGAATGAAAACAGTATTTTCTACAAATGACTAAAATGCCCTAAATCTCATATTTTTCGTCTACTTACGAAACAGGAAACGGACAACATGTTGTACATGTTAAACGGTGTTGCCGTCGATAATCTACTATTAAACGACATTGAAAGCGTTGAAAACAGTCAATCAAAGCGTCTAGAATCCGTACGTTTTATCCTAGAAGTGTATTGATTCGAGCGGAGCGTATACGCTTCGTCTACGGCGAACCGGGAACCTATTTCACAATATGTATAAGCTACTATACTAAGGAACCAACGGAACCTTAAATCAGCAAGTATTTGAGGTCTTTTCTTACCTAGAAATGTGGCGGAATCACCGGGAAAGTGATTGAGGTGCATTGCTTAAGCACGTGCAACAGGTAGTGCAAGCAGCAGGAAGATCTCTCCCACTCTCTCTCACAATCTCTCACCTTTTCTCTCACACCAGCTAGGGTTTCTAGAAAATTCGGATGGGTGAGAGAAGTGAGGGTTTAAGCCCCTTTTATAACCTAAAACATGCCCAAAATAGGCTTGGGAACAATGTTTACTTGATGCCTAACCAAATTGGGACTGTTTCGGTCCAAAAAGACATTTCTGGAGGTCCCCTGGCCGAACGCGATCAGACTTAAGCTCATGCATGTCGGATGTCGCTCACATCCCATTTTCAGACTAGTAGTGTTCATAGATCGCACGTGGCGGTCCAGTTTCAGTTCAGCGGTCATCGCACATAGATCAGGTCTACAAGTCTCGTGATATGAAATAGAAATTTTTCCTGATCCAGGGTGTAATTTGGCTGAATTTTGACGGTCAGAACGCTTAATAATAACGCGCCAAGTCGTGTGCCAGATTTGAATTTCAAATTCCAAATCTAACCCTATTCTCACTGTCTTCACTCCAGGCTCAATGAAATAGCCTCTGAATGTCGGTTGGACCTGATTTTTGAAATGATTGTCAAGTCCAGCTAGGCGGTTATAACGGTCTAAGATTGTAGATATCAGACTTTCGACGCGTGGTCTAGATCCAATACAAAGTTTCAAAGAGGTCCTGAGAACAAACTGGTTTAGAGTTTGATTCGAGGTTTTAGAGTATTATAGCGTCTTTGGTTCTAGTCGTTTTGGGTCTTGTAGAACGTATTTAAAGTAATCAGGGACTATTTCCCAGCTACTCTAGCATTGCGCTAGCTAACTTACACTTATTTTCGAAAGGAATTAATCATACGCGATTTCTGGTTGAGTTGGTACTCGAGTCCAAGTACGAATTTTTTCAGGGCGTTACAATCTACCCCCCTTAACAAAAAATTTCATCCTCAAAATTTGTACCTTTTTGTACTCCTCGAGAAGCTGTGAGTAGTTCTTTCTGATCTCGACTTTTGTCTCCCAGGTACCCTCTTCCTCAGAGTTATGCGTCCACAATACCTTCACAAGGGGAATCACCTTGCTACGCAGTACCTTCTCCTTCCTGTCTAGGATACGCATCGGTCGCAGAATATTTGTAACATCCTCTTCGAACTGCACCTGCTCCCATCTGATGATATGGGAAGGATCAAAAATGTATTTCTTCAGCATAGATACATGAAATACGTTGTGAATGCTCGCGAGAGGCGTGGGTAAAGCCAAACGGTATGCCACTACTCCCACACGATCGAGGATCTGGAATGGACCAATGAATCGCGGTGCTAGCTTCCCCTTCTTCCCAAACCGAAGGACTCCCTTCATAGGGAAAACTCACAAAAATACATGATCCCCAACTTTGAACTCTAGCGGCCGCCGTCTCGCATCGGCATAACTCTTCTGTTTGCTTTGCGCTGTGAGAAGCCGACGTCTAATAATATCAATCTTCTCCGACGTCTCCTGCACTAACTCTGGGCCAATCAATCTATGCTCACCGACCTCTGCCCAGCAATGCGGTGCTCGACAAGGTCGCCCATACAACGCCTCGTAAGGTGCCATACCGATACTCGCCTAGAAGCTGTTGTTGTACGCGAACTCCGCATATGCAAAACAATCATCCCAACTGTCCTTGAAGTCCAATGAGCAAGCTCACAACATGTCCTTTAAGATCTAGTTCACCCGCTTTGTCTGTCCGTCTGTCTGTGGGTGGAAGGAAGTACTGAACTTCAACTTCACACCTATAGCCTCCTGAATGCGAGTCCAGAAAATAGAAGTGAAATGCGTGTTTCTGTCCGACACGATCTCCAACGAAACTCCATGCAGACACATGATCTCTCTTATATATAGTCTAGCCAGCTCGTCTGTAGAGTTCGTGACTTTGATTGGTACGAAGTGCGCCGACTTCATCAGACGGTCGACGATCACCCATATGGAATCATGTCCCTTCCTCGTCTTCGGCAGCCCTGAAACGAAATCTATGGAAATGAAGTCCCACTTCCATTCTGCGATCGGCATAGGCTGAAGAAGTCCAGGTGGTCGGCGATGCTCTGCCTTCACCTACTGGCAAGTAAGACAACGGGACACGAACTATGCTATGTGGGTCTTTATACCTTTCCACCAATAGGTCCTCTTCACGTCGCGATACATCTTCGTACTACCTGGATGCATCACGAGTCTGGTACAATGCGCAGCCTCGAGAATCTCTCGTCTCAAGTCAGGGATATCTGGGACGCACAGTCGGCCACGATAACGTAAGCCCCCATCCGTGCCAACTCGCCACTCGGCGTCTGCATCATCACTGGCCTGCTCTCGAAGCTCAGTCAGACGCACATCATCCCTCTGTGCCTCGATGACTCGGTCATCGATCTGAGATCGCACCTGCACATGTGCGATGAACTCATACGGCTCATCTACAGTGAGTTTCTGCTCAAAGTCTCGTAAAAACTCCACCATATCCCACTCAGCAACCATCAGTGGAGCCGCAAACTCTATCGCCTTCTTGCGGCTCAATGCGTCAGCCACAAGGTTCGCCTTCCCAGGATGGTAAGAGACTTCGAACTTGAAGTCCTTCAAAGTCTCCATCCATCACTGCTGCCTCATATTCAAATCTCGCTGCGTGAATATGTACTTGAGGCTCTTGTGGTCGCAAAAGAGCTCGAACTCCTCTCCATAGAGGTAATGTCTCTAGAGTCTCAGTGCGAATATGACGGCTGCCAACTCCAGGTCATGTGTAGGGTAATTCTTCTCGTGCTTCCTTAATTGTCTCGAGGCATACGAAATTTTCCTGTCCTTCTACATAAGGACATAACCCAGACCAACGCTAGACACGTCAGTGTATATAGTGTATCTAACCCCTTGCTCTGGCAATACTAGCACAGGGGCAGACGTAAGTCTGTCATTCAGCTCCTGAAAAGTTGACTCCGCCTTGTCATTCCAGGCGAACTTCACGTCCTTCCATGTCAACCGAGATAAAGGTCTCGCGATCTTTGAGAAATCTCGAATGAAGCGTCGATAATAGCCAGCGAGACCCAAGAAACTCCTCACCTCAGTGACAGAACCAGGCTGCTCCCAGTCCTGAACTGTAGCTACCTTCACCAGGTCAACTGCCATCCCATCCTTGGACACCACGTGTCCCAGGAACTTCACTTCCTGCTTTCAGAAGTCGCACTTCTTGTACTATGTGAACAACTGATGCTGTCTGAGTGTATCCACGACTAAGCATAAGTGCTCCTCATGCTCCTCTCGACTCCTGGAGTATACCAAAATGTCGTCAATGAACACAACGACGAATCGATAGAGGAAAGGACGAAATACCCGGTTCATCAGATCCATGAACATGGCTGGTACGTTCGTGAGACCGAACGACATCACAAGGAACTCGTAATGGCCAAGGCTGGTCCTGAATGCTGTCTTCTGCACGTCCTCATTCCTGACGCGCAACTGATGATATCCAGACTGGAGATCAATCTTCGAGAAGTACTGCGCTCCTCTCAACTGATCAAACAAGTCATCGATCCTGGGTAAAGGATATTTGTTCTTCACCGTGATCTGGTTCAGCCTGCGATAATCAATACACAATCACATCGAACCATCCTTCTTCCTTACAAACAGGACTGGTGCTCCCCAAGGAGACACACTAGGTCGAATAAGGCCAAGCTCCAACAGACCATCAATCTGCCTCCTCAACTCCTCCATCTCACACGGTGCCATACGATACGTCGACAGTGAGACGGGCACGGAACCAGGCACCAGATCGATAGTGAAATCAATCTCTTATCGAGGCGGCAAACCAAAGATCTTCCTGAACAGATCCCCAAAATCACAAACGACTGGCGTATGCTTAAGCATCGGGGCATCAGCGTCCCGAAGTAAAGAAACGTAGCTAAGTATGCGGAAGGGGAGATTTACCCGAACTAAAAATGAAAAAGGTGTGCCCTCTGGCTCGTACACCGTCGCCATACGAGTCTCGCAGTCAATCTCGGCCCTCCCAGTAGTCAACCAGTCATGCCAAGAATGACATCGAGATAAACAAGAGAGGGGTCGACGATAAGATCAAGAGGCATCGTCCTGCCTCCCAAATCCACCAGGCAACCCTCACACATCAGGGTGGCATCAGAAAAATCTCCATGAGCTGAAAGGACTCGCACTCCATCCATACGAATGGTCGGCAGTCCAAGACGCCTGACTATGGAATGCGATATCAAAGAAAGTGTGGATCCAGTATCCACCATCACGTGTATAGGAATACCTCCGATGTGGGCAGTGACCTCAAAGGCCGAATGCTGAGAAGTCTCTGTCTCGGCTGCCTCAGCTGTCAAGGCATGCATCCGCGCCTGCTGTGGCCGGTTCGGCCGCTGTGCCATGGGCCGTAGAGGCGGCCTGAACTGAGATACGGGAGGTCTGAAGGAATAGGGTGCAGGAGCCAACCGTAAAGGCGGTGCTGATATAGCCTGTGAGAGTGTACGGTCGATCTTCTGCGACGGCGAGAACCCACTGTCCCGCATCCGAGCAAAACAACTCTGTACTAAATGGCCTGATCTCCCACAATAAGTACATGATAAATCGGGGCACCGCATCGGGGGTACTGGCGCTTTAGCCCTAGAAGGAGGGTCAATGCGAGGCCTCTTGCCCGCAAAGGGCTTGTCCTGCAACTCTGGTCGTGGCTTAGGAGCAATAGGGCTATGAGATCGTGTAAGTCGATCCACATCCTGCTCTGCCTGCATCAACATGTGAATCAGCTCTGCGTAGGAGGGAATGCTCACACAACACATCTTCGACCGAATATCCGGTCGCAAACCCTCAGAAAAGCGCCGTATGCACATCTGCTCATCTGCCAGTATAGTCAGGACGTATCTGCCCAACTCAGTGAACCGATGCTCATACTCAGTCACCGTCATGCCTCCCTGTCTGAGGCGTAGAAACTCGTTCTGCCGATCATGCCTATATGTCTGGGGATAGTATTTCTCATGGAAGCGAAACTCGAACGCTGCCTAGGTCTAGATGTAATCAGCGGCAATGGTCCGTAACACACTGTCCCACCATAAGCTGGCCTCCCGCTAGAACAAGAACGTAGCCAACTCAACCTGCTCAGTCTCTGAACAATGCAGCATCCGTAGTATCTTCGACACACGGTCGAGCCAATACTCGACCTCCTTGGGTCTATGAGAACGCATAAAAGTGGGAGGACGTAAGCGTTGGAATCGCTTTAGTAAGCCCCGTGTGTCTGTGGCATTCCCCGCAGGGTAAGCAGGTGGTGCAGGATGAGCCATGCCCTCATCCTGAGCATATGTATCGGCATCCTCAGCTGGATGCGCCGGTGGTGCAGGTGGAGTCACACTCTCACCCTGGGCTAGAGCCCCCACTATAGTAGTCAGGAGCTGCCGCTGCTGCTGCATCATGGCCATCATCTGCTCAAATCTATCTGGAGGTGGAGCAGGCTATGGCATGTACTGCGTCGAAGAAGACGCACGGTACTGCTCTCTGACGGGCGGTGTGAAAAGCGGTGGTCCAACTGCAGGACCAGTAGGAGGCTGAGACTCACGTGATGTCTCAGGAATCGGGCCCACAGCAGGGTTCGTATGAGCACCAGACTGGAGGGGAACCTGATCCATAGGCTCACCCAATGTAAGCCGAGCTGTGCTCCGTGTAGCCTTAGGCGGCATTCCCTATATTCAAAATAGGGCACAACCTTGTCAGTCTCGATAGCACAAACACACCGCAATCATTCACATAAGGAGTCAAAGGCATTCCATGCATTTCATTTAATCAAAATTGTCACAATACAAGGGATATCTTCTTACAGGCATCATGATAAGAAGTACATGGGAACTAAGATAGTTAAAGCTACAACAACAACATAAGTAAATGACTAGCCTTAACAGGCTTACACAACATAAAGCAGGAAACGACTAACTACTACCAAAAACATCTGTAATCTCATCGCTAGTCTGAGTCGGGTGACGGAGGAGGAGTACCCTTATCCTGTAAGCAGCACAAGATCGCCTTCAAGGTGCGAGTCACCTTATTGAATTTCTTCTTCATAACGGCCTTGGTATCCTTGACCTCAGCCCGAAGTTTCTGAACTTCCCTTCATAAGGCGACCTGGCTCTCCTCAATACGGGCAATGCGAGCATCACTAGTAGCCTGAGTAGAAGGAGGAGGGCTCTCATCAGTATCCTGAGCCTTCTCTTCTACCTCTTCTTGGACGCCCCAGGTTCTCCTTCACTTGAATACTCTTCGTCATCAAAATCGTCCTCACTATCCTCATCAAGCTGAGTCTCACGGTACTGAGACCCGATCTTCATCTTGACCATGGTAGACTCATCAATGCAGTGAATCGAAATTGGCAACTCCGGTCCAAGTCTATAAGCAAACTCAAGCGCAATCTTGCATATAAGCCGGTTAAAAGGAAGCGACTCAGACGTTCTTCTTGATTTCGCTATGAGGATAATCTGTCGCAACACGAAAGTGGCATACACACATTTTCTCCCTGAGCCACTTGATACAAGAAATCAAGCATAAGACGCGTACATTCAATGTGATTTTTTGACCTGGGATACACATTGAACGTGCAAATGTGGTGCAGCAGGCACAAATCATCAGACATATGAGATGCCCTGAGGCGATTGTTAGGCTGCCATGGAACCATACTACTGCATAGGAACCTGGTACGACGATCTCGCTCATGCCTACTCCTTAAATTCTTCGCACTGGGATGAACATCACCAAGGGATACGTTCAGAAGTCGCGCTGTAATACCCCGAATTTTGGCCAATCTGGGATTTGAGGTCCTTAGGCAGTGGGTCAACTAAAACATCTGAAAAATTGCTCAGAACCCAATTTCATAGTCAAAGAAACCACTTAGGATTAATTCCTATGGAAATTAAGCGTAAGTTAGCGCAACGTTAGAGTAGCTGGGAAATAGTCCCTGATCACTTTAAATACGTTCTACAAGATCCAAATCGAGTAGAACCAATGGCTCTATAATACTCTATAACCTCGGATCAAACTCTAAGCAGGTATGAAATAACCCTAGAAGTTGCTGATTTAAGGTTTACTAGGATTCGTATCATGTTAGCTAACGTAACTCGTAAAACAGGTTCTCTTATCGCCGTAGACGAAGCCTATACGCTCCGTTCAAATTTACGCATCCATAAGAGACTAGGTGCGGATTTTAGACGCTTTGATTGACTGTTCCCAAAGCTTTCAATGACGTTTAATAGTAGATTATCGACGACATCGCCGTTTGACATGTACAACATGCTATCCGTTTTCTATTTCGTAAATCAACGAAGAATATGAGATTTAGGGCATTTTAGTCATTTGTAGGAAGTACTGATTACATTCATATTTTGCTGATGTGATTAACATGGTTTGTTGTCACATTAGAAAGTTAGGAATACGTGCATAATTAGTTTGGCGAAGAGAATCGCCAAATTGCGCACTTCGGGTCGACATACTATATGCAGACTTAAGTGTGTAGTGTATGTGTTTGTATAAATGCTTGTATTAGCATGTATTGAATTAAATGATGTTTTGAATTAGTTTGAGATGGATTTCTCAATTAATATGCTGACGTAAATGATTTCCTACATGTTGACTATATGCATGATTTCATTATATGCATGAAATGTATGTGCTTGAAGATTTTCTTAAGTTGAATGTTATAACATGTGTTAACATGCTCACATGATTGTATTTCAATTCCAATACTCCTACATAAATTGCTGATGTGAATTCATATGTGTTTGGGACTATACTTAGTCTAGGCAGTCGGTAACCGAGTGAATTCGTGGTTGGCTGGTCTTGGCCACGAACGACGCGTCGATAAACGCGAGCCGTGTTCTGGAGTTGGCGGCAGTGGTTAGGCCACGCGAAGTGTTTTACGCACTTCATGTCGTTCGACTTGAGATGCAATCGCGCTAGTCGAGCCCGTCAAGTAACCCGACTGGCCGATGTATGTTCACCCTGCATGAGTCATAACTGCTTGAACCTAGGGTACTGAACTTACCATTGTAAACCCTGTTAACCATGGTACCTTGATCCACGAAGACTCATGAGCCGGGCATGGTGGTATGGGACACCGTGGTCGAGCTGTCGGCATACGCTGGGGCCACAAACCTCCCCGTAGTGACCAGTGAGCACCTAGTCTCGTGAGCAGATTATGGTGGTATGGGACACTATATTCTTGCTGTCGGCCTACACTGATCAGGCGATGAGTCCTTTGTAGTGACCGTGAGCATATTCTGAGTCTACGGGAGGCGACGACCCTTCAGTAGTAGTAGAGTACAGTAGGCCTGTATTGATAAGGTGATGGGGGAGCGGTGCAACGAGTGCGAGCAACAGCCCTGGCAGCCCTTGCAGCGACCTAAAAAATATACATCGTATGAGATTATCAGGAGTGATGACTCTAGACAGGATCTGTGTTGGGATTGATACAAGGAAAGTACCTTAGTTTCCCAATCCTGCTGTTTGAATGGACTAATAACAACTTGGAAATTATATCACCATAGCATTGCATGTGCCTGGAAGATGTTGAGCACTCTAGGGAGTGTGGCATGCCGCGGTCGTAAGATGGTGCCGTATGAGGGAGATCGTCGGTGAGAGCATACATCACGTCATGTCATATTGCATTAACAACAGTATTAGGATTGTCTAATTTACTGCTTTACTATTATCGCATGATTGATTTGAGAACATGTAAATCCTTGCTCTATTATTACACTGAGTTAGCTACTCATTCTCACGTTACGGGATGGTGTTTGCAACACCCACCAGACCCTATTGTAGATGCAGGTGATGCTGAGATCCAGGAGGCAGAGCCAGACTTCGACGAGGACCAGGACGAGTTCTCGTACATGCAGTATCATGATGGCTTTGCGTAGGTGACCTGGGTTGACGGGACTTCAGTGGGGCTATTTTGAACATTTGATTTTGTTCATGTATATGTATATGAGACTCAGAGATGTATTCATGCTTTAGAGACAGATGAGATTTACTTTGTTTTCCTTACAGTGATATATATATTGTTTAGTCTTCCGCTTGCTTTTATCATTGGATCTGAAGTATGAATTGCAGTTTTGGTATACTTTTACTCATGTGAATGCTTTAAATCAGACAACATTGAATCATAATCATTTTTGTTGCATAAGTGACAGTATGGAACTCGGGAGTTGAGTTTATACACGATCCCCGATTTTCAGGGTGTTACAAGTTGGTATCAGAGCTTGAATAAGAGTATACTGGGCCTGGGTTATGGTCTCGCGACATACGTTGTCACTTCCTTTAACATAGGTGGGTGCGAGAAGGGTCTAGAAACATTTCTAGGATCGAAGATTCGTCAATAGGCGAAGTCTATTCGAATCGATCGCATGATCGAGTCTGTAACGTAACTCGGGTCGCGTAAAGCAACCCGAATAGCTCCTAGGTCATAGGAAGTCGGGTTGAGACATTCTTTGAACGATTTTAAACCCATAAAAGTGAATCCTTGGGCCGTGGGATGACCACGACTCCTGTATTCAATCGTCAGGGCTTAAAAATCCCGTTTCACAAAAAATCCTCAAAATTCTTCCTCTCACCACTCCAATCTTCATTTCTTTCTTATCCTTTTTATGTTAGGCATCAAACCTAATGTGAAAATAACATAAAATCATACTTTCATAAAATTTTATAGTGAATAGTAAAATTTCATGAAAAATGGCCATAAGGCCATTCTAACTTTACTTTCTTTAGCAAATAATAGTCTAGATGGATGTACTAGATCCTTCTACCTCAAAATCATATGCTGCATAATAGGGTTTTGTATTCGATATTGCGGATTGGTTCCAGAAAGCCCTGAACACATGTTTGGGCCTATATAGGTCAAAATATAATGAACCAAGATTAGGACCATACATATCTGGGGTCCTTGGACCATGAAGGACCTAACCCATGTGGTCCCACCAACCAGATGCACCACCGGTCGGCGATGCCATCGCCGATCCGGCGATGCATCGCCGTACAGGTGGGCCCACTTGGTACAAATTTCGGGCGCACGCCCTATCTTGGGTCGTGTACACCCCCCATGTAGGGTTCGTCCATAAAAAACCCCTAAAACTTGCACTTCCTTCACAAACAGCCCTCCCCATAGCTCCATTTTCATTTTCCAGCAACTATCTCCAAAATTTGTGATTCCAAACCACCCTTAGATCCATCCTTGGTAAAAAAAGACCACCATCCATCATTCCTTTAAAGTTGGCAGCCCTTCCTCTTGAAGATTTCATCTTTTGGAGCTCCAAAAACTCCCAAATCGAACTGAAATCGTGAGGTGCTCCATTCCACTTTTTCATTTTTATTTCTCTTTGAAAATACATCCTTGGGAAGCTTGAAGCATCCCTCTATGACACCTACATCTCCCTTTTCCAGTTTGGACAGCCACTTCTCCGCATTTTCTTCATTTTTCATGGCTTTCGTGGAAGCCATTTTAGGCCTTTTATCACTCTCCTCCATCTTATTTTTGATGGGTAAAAGGAAAACTGCAGTAGACCAGGCTGGGCCAAGTCGCCCTGCTCAATCGAGGAGACCGCGGGGTGGTGCCACAAGTTCAAGCGCCGCCACAGGTCCAGCTACAGCCCGAGAGTGCCGTACAAAGCGGAATTTGGATCCCCATACTCACCTTGGACGAGTAATTCTATCAGAGATGCCTCACAGCCAATACACTGATCGAAAAGTGTTGTTTGAGGTGGACGTGGAAGGGCGATTGTTCAGTGAATTTTTGTTGTTCGAGCGCATTGAAGCTGCGCATTGGGGTCCAATCTTTTAAGCTCGCGCTCATGCTAATGTGAGCACCATTCATGCCTTCTACGCTGGTATCCAGAATCCTACCTTGGAGCCATTGCAGTTCAAAATCCCTTTTGGTAGAGATCGGATGGCTACGATTGATGTGCGACTGATTGCGCGACTTCTGAACGTGCCTCTTGGTGATGTTCATCCTAATGAGAAGAATCTGAGGAGTAGGCGTGAACGAGATCGCCGCACCAGGTTTCTGTGCGGTAAGTTGGTTCCATGGCAGAGCCTCAAGGTGACGTATATGTCTGATGATTTGCGCCTGCTGCACCATATCTGCACGTTCAATGTTTATCCCAGGTCGACGAATCGCATTGAATGTACATGCCTTATGGTCGATTTCTTATATCTGGTGGCCCAGGGAGAGAACGTATGTATGGCCACTTTCATCTTACGACAGATAATCCTCATAGCCAAGTCAAGAAGAACATCCGAATCGCTTCCTTTTGGCCGACTGATATGTAAAATCGTGCTTGAGTTTGCTTACAGACTTGGGCCGGAATTGCCAGTATCGATTCATAGCATTGATGAGTCGACTATGATCAAGATGAAGATTGGGTCTCAGTACCGTGAAAATCAGCTTGAGGAGGATAGCGAGGATGACTTTGATGATGAGGAGGACCAAGTGAGGGAGAACCTAGAGCAGAAGTTCAGGAAGAAGTCCAAGAAGAGGCAGAAGAGGAGGCTCAGGATACAGATGAGAGCCCTCCTCCTTCTGCGCAGGCTACTAGCGATGATCGTATTGCTCGGATTGAGGAGAGTCAGATCGCCTTGCGAAGGGAAGTTCAGGAACTTTGCGCTGAAGTCGAGGATGCCAAGGCCGTTACAAAGAGAAAATTCGACAAGGTGACTCGCACCTTGAAGGTGATCCTGTGTTGCTTGCAGGATAAGGGTGCTCCTCCTCCGTCACCTGATTCAGACTAGCGATGAGATCGTTGATGTTGTTATCAGTAGTTAGTCATTTCCTACTTTAAGTTGTGTAAGCCTGTTAAGGCTAGTGCTTTGCTTATGTTGCAGTGGTAATTTTAACTATCTTAGTTCCCATGTATTTCTCGTCATGATGTTTGCAAGGACATATCCCTTATATCGTGAAAATTTTGATTAAATGAAATGCATGGAATGCCTTTGACTCCTTGTGTGAATGATTGCGGTGTATTTGTGCTATTGAGACTGACAAGGTTGCGCCCTATTTTGAATATATGGAATGCCGCCTAAGGTTACGTGGAGCACGGCTCGGCTTGTATTGACTGAGCCTATGGATCAGGCTCCTTCGCAGTCTGATGCACATGCGGACCCTGCTGTGGGCCCGATTCCTGAGACAGTGCGCGCGTCTCAGCCTACTGCTGGTCCTACAGTTGGACCACCGCCATTCACACCGCCAGTCAGAGAGCCGTATCGTGCATCTTCTTCGGTGCAGCACACGCCACAGCCTTCTCCACCTCCCGACAGATTCGAGCAGATGATGGTTATGATGCTGCAGCAGTAGCAGCTCCTGACTACTATTGTGGGGACACTAACTCAGGGCGGGGGTGTGACTCCACTTGCACCACCTGCGCATCTAGCTGAGGATGCTGATGCATATGCCCAGGATGAGGACATGGCTCATCCTGCACCACCTGCTTACCCTGCGGGGAATGCCGCAGATACACGGGGCTTGTTAGAGCAATTCCATCGCTTACGGCCTCCCACTTTTACGGGTTCTCATAGACCCGAGGAGGCCGAGTATTGGCTCGACCGTGTGTCGAAGATATTACGGATGCTTCATTGTACAGAGGCTGAGCAGGTAAAGTTGGCTACATTCCTGTTTGAGAGAGAGGCCAGCTTGTGGTGGGACAGCATATTGCGGACCGTTGCCGCCGACTTTGTATGGACATGGGCAGCGTTTGAGTTTCGCTTTCACGAGAAGTATTATCCCTAGACATACAGGCATGACCAGGAGAATGAGTTTCTCCGCCTCAGACACGGAGCCATGACAGTCACGGAGTATGAGCATCGGTTCACGGAGTTGGGCAGATACGTCCCGACTATTTTTCCTGATGAGCAGATGCGCATACGGCGCTTTTCAGAGGGTTTGCGACCAGATATTCGGTCGAAGATGTGCTGTGTGAGCATTCCCTCCTATGCGGAGCTGATTCACATGTCCATGCGGGCAGAGCAGGATGTGGATCGGCTTACGCGATCTCGTGGTCCTATTGCTCCTAGGCCATGACCAGAGATGCAGGACAGGCCCTCTGCGGGCAAGAGGCCTCGTGTCGACCCTCCTACTAGGGCTACCATGCCAGTACCCCCGATGCGGCACTCTGATTTACTATGCACATATTGTGGGAGAGAGGGCCACTTGGCACAGAGTTATTTTTCTAGGATGGGGGACAGTGGGTTCTCGCCGCCACAGAAGATCGACTATACACGTCCACATGCGATATCAACACCGCCTATACGGTTGGCTCCTGCTCACCCTTCCTTCAGACCTCCAGTATCGCAGATCAGGCAGCCTTCATGGCCCACGACGCAGCGGCCGAACCAGCCACAGCAGGCACGGGTACATGCCTTGACAGCAGAGGCAGCTGCGACACAGACTTTTGAGCATTTAGCCTTCGAGGTTACTGTCCATATTAGAGGTATTTCTATTCTCGTGATGGTAGACACTGGTTCCATGATTTCTTTGATATCACGTGCTATAGTTGGGCGTCTTGGGCTACAGACTATTACTATGGACGGGGTGCGAGTTTATACAGCTCATGGGTCCTTTACAGATGCCACCCAGATGTGTGAGGGTTGTTTGGTGGATCTGGGGGGCAAGACGATGGCTCTAGATATCGTCGTCGATCCCGCTCTGGTTTATCTCGATGTCATTCTTGGCATGGACTGGTTGACTGCAGCGAGGGCCGAGATTGACTGCAAGACTCGTATAGTGACAGCCTACGAGCCAGAGGGAGCATCCTTCACATTTTCAGTGCGGTAAATCTCCCTTTTCGCATACTTAGTTATGCCACCTTATTGCGAGACGCTGGTGCCCAGATGCTTGAGCATACGGCAGTCGTTTGCGAGTTTGGGGATTTATTCAGGAAGATCCCTGGCTTGCCGCCCCGACCAGTGATCGATTTCATTATCGATCTGGTTCCTGGTTCCTCACCCGTCTCACTGCCGACGTATCGCATGGCACCGTGTGAGATGGTGGAGTTGAGGACGCAGATTGAAGGGTCTGACGACATAAGAAATCCAATTCCATTTAGACAATCTTGACCCTAAGCAATAGAAGAATTCCCTGTAGTAGAAATGGTATGGAACCATTTAACGTATAATCTTAGGCTTTAGATTATAGCTATTGAGTTACAAACTAGCCTACTAATTACTTTAAGTAGTGTAAAGCCTGTATATGCTAAGAAATTGTAGGTTAGATTTGATTGAAGTAGAATATTATCCCTTTGATAAATCCCTTTATGACTTATAGACTTATGTTGATGCCCATAGGAAAGAACCATTCACTCTCAGGGAATGTTTATAAATCCCTCAGATTAAACTTAGAATGTACTAGCACGCCTCTTAGAATTGCCTTCCCCAAAGGGCTTATTGCATTCTGGAACGCGGAGTAAAGGAAATGTAATTATCAGCGAAGTATTCGCGGTTTGAATTGATTTCTCAATCCTGGTAGTTGCCAATAAATCCAATGCTCTGATCAAGCAGAAGATCGGCATCGTTTAGGATTAAGAACTGATACAATAAATTTCTGTTCTAGGCAGAAAGTCTATGTATCCGGCTCAGACCCACTACACAACTTTTCTTCCGCGTTGGCTCGACCACATATAACCAAAAGTTATTGCTTTGTCTTTGGGAAATGGCGAAGACTTAAAGCCAGTAGAGAATTCGATATCTTGCCACCAACTCATACCTGCCCCTAAACTTAACCACAATAGAGATTAGGCTCATCTCTATGATCATAGGTACCAATGCCATAGAACGCATCATTAGTAAGGAAAACCCTGTAGAGAAAGGTTGTTTCCATTTTAGGTTAAGGATAGCCCCTAAGTTGCGCCTCGTTCCGATATACGGATCGATGCAAAGCTTCTTCAACCTTAAGTAAAACCAAGTTTTAAGGGGGGTAGAACGTAATGAGTCCAATCCAGTTAGGTTAGTCAACACTGCCGTTCGATCTGAGTGGCGGAGCGGAAGAGTGCTTGGCCTCTTTCCCACTGGCCCAGGATCGAAACATTTGAGTTAGGATGTACGTACAGTTAGGTCATTAAATAGGATTTGAACCTTCCTTAGAAAAAGTACTCCTTACCCTTCGCTAATTTCGGGGACGAAATTGTGTTTTAAGGGGGGTAGATTGTAATACCCCGGATTTTGGCCAATCTGAGATTTGACGTCCTTAGGCAGTGGGTCAACTAAAACATCTGGAAAATCACTCAGAACCCAATTCCATAGTCAAAGAAACCACTTAGGATTAATTCCTATGGAAATTAAGCGTAAGTTAGCTAGCGCAACTTTAGAGTAACTGAAAAATAGTCCCTGATCACTTTAAATACGTTCTACAAGACCCAAATCAAGTAGAACCAATGGCTCTATAATACTCTATAACCTCGGATCAAACTCTAAGCAGGTTTGTTCTCTGGACCACTTTGAAATTTTGTATTGGATCTAGATCGCGCGTCGAAAGTCCGATACCTCCTATCTTAGACCGTTAGAACCTCCTAACTGGACTTGACAATCATTTCGAAAATCAAGTCAAACCGATAATCACAGGCTATTTCATTGAGCCCGGACCGAAGAGAGTGCGAATAGGGACAGATTTAGAATTTAAAATTCAAATCTGGCACACGACTTGACACGTCAGTATTAAGCGTTCTGACCGTCAGAATTCAGTCAAATTACACCCTCGGATCAGGAGAAATTTTTATTTCATATCATGAGACTTTCAGCCCTGATCTACGTGCGGTGACCGCTGAACTGAAACTGGTCCGCCACGCGCGATCTGCGAACCCTGCCAGACTGAAAACTTAATACATGCTAGATCTGATACGCATGAGCTTAAGTCCGATCGCATTCGACCAGGGGACCACCAGAAAGCATCTTTTGGACCGAATCAGCCCCGAATTGGTTATGCACTAAGTGAACCTTGTACCGGAGCCTATTTTGGGCATTTTTAAGCTTATAAAAGGGGTTGAAACCCTCACTCCTCTCTCCCATACGAATTTGCAAAAATCCCTAGTTTGGGAGAGAGAAAAGGTGAGAGTTTTGGAGAGAGAAAAGGTGAGAGTTTGGGAGAGAGTAGGATAGATTTTTTCTTCCTTCGTGCCATCTGTTGCACGTGCTTCAGCAACACATCTCAATCACCTGGCCGGTGATTCCTCCACTTTTTCAGGTATGAAATAACCCTAGAAGTTGCTGATTTAAGGTTTACTAGGATTCATAGCATGTTAGCTATCGTAACTCATAAAACAGGCTCTCTTATCACCGTAAACGAAGCCTATACGCTCCGTTCAAATTTACGCATCCATAAGAGACTAGGTGCGGATTTTAGACGCTTTGATTGACTGTTCCAAAAGCTTTCAATGACGTTTAATAGTAGATTATCGACGGCATCGCCGTTTGACATGTACAACATGCTATCCGTTTCCTGTTTCGTAAATCAACGAAGAATATGAGATTTAGGGCATTTTAGTCATTTGTAGGAAGTACTGATTACATTCATATTTTTCTGATGTGATGAACATGTTTTGTTGTCACATTAGAAAGTTAGGAATACGTGCATAATTAGTTTGGCGAAGAGATTCGCCAAATTGCGCACTTCGGGTCGACATACTATATGCAGACTTAAGTGTGTAGTGTATGTGTTTGTATAAATGCTTGTATTAGCATGTATTGAATTAAATGATGTTATGAATTAGTTTGAGATGGATTTATCAATTAATATGCTGACGTAAATGATTTCCTACATGTTGACTATATGCATGATTTCATTATATGCATGAAATGTATGTGCTTGAAGATTTGCTTAAGTTGAATGTTATAACATGTGTTAACATGCTCACATAATTGTATTTCAATTCCAATACTCCTACATAAATTGCTGATGTGAATTCATATGTGTTTGGGACTATACTTAGTCCAGGCAGTCGGTAACCGAGCGAATTCGTGGTTGGCTAGTCTTGGCCACGAACGACGCGTCGATGAACACGAGCCGTGTTCTGGAGTTGGCGGCAGTGGTTAGGCCACGCGAAGTGTTTTACGCACTTCATGTCATTCGACTTGAGATGCGATCGCACTAGTCGAGCCCGTCAAGTAACCCGACTGGCCGATGTATGTTCACCCTGCATGAGTCATAACTGCTTGAACCTAGGGTACTGAACTTACCATTGTAAACCCTGTTAACCATGGTACCTTGATCCATGAAGACTCATGAGCCGGGCATGGTGGTATGGGACACCGTGGTCGAGCTGTCGGCCTACACTGGGGCCACAAACCTCCCCGTAGTGACCAGTGAGCACATAGTCTCATGAGCAGATTATGGTGGTATGAGACACTATATTCTTGCTGTCGGCCTACACTGATCAGGCGACGAGTCCTTTGTAGTGACCGCGAGTGTATTCTGAGTCTACGGGAGGCGACGACCCTTCAGTAGTAGTAGAGTACAGTAGGCCTGTATTGATAAGGTGATGGGGGAGCGGTACAACGAGTGCGAGCAACAGTCCTGACAGCCCTTGCAGCGACCTACAAAATATACATCGTATGAGATTACTAGGAGTGACGACCCTAGACAGGATCTGTGTTGGGATTGATACAAGGGAAGTACCTTAGTTTTCCAATCCTGCTGTTTGAATGGACTAATAACAACTCGAAAATCATATCACCATAACATTGCATGTGCCTGGAAGATGTGGAGCACTTGAGGGACGATTGCATGCCGCGATCGTAAGATGGTGCCGTATGAGGGAGATCGTCGGTGAGGGCATACATCACGTCATGTCATATTGCATTAACAACAGTATTAGGATTGTCTGATTTACTGCTTTACTATTATCGCATGATTGATTTGAGAACATGTAAATCCTTGCTCTATTATTCCACTGAGTTAGCTACTCATTCCCACGTTACGGGATGGTGTTTGCAACACCCACCAGACCCTATTGTAGATGCAGGTGATGCTGAGATCCAGGAGGCAGAGCACAGACTTCGACGAGGACCAGGACGAGTTCTCGTACATGCAGTATCATGATGGATTTGCGTAGGTGACTTGGGTTGACGAGACTTCAGTGGGGCTATTTTGAACATTTTATTTTGTTCATGTATATGTATATGAGACTCAGAGATGTATTCATACTTTAGAGACTGTAACGCCCGTGAAAAATCCGTACTTGGGCTCGAGTACCAACTCGACCCGAAATCGCGTAGAATTAAATTCCATGGAAATTAAGCGTAAGTTAGCTAGCGCAATGCTAGAGTAGCTGGGAAATAGTCCCTGATCACTTTAAATACGTTCTACAAGACCCAAATCGAGTAGAACAAACAACTCTACAATACTCTATAACCTCGGATCAAACTCTAAGCGGGTTTGTCCTCTGGACTACTTTGAATTCTTGTATTGGATTTAGACCACGCGTCGAAGGTCCGATACTTCCTATCTTAGACCGTTAGAACCGCCCAGCTGGACTTGACAATCATTTCAAAAATCAAGTCAAACCGATAATCACAGATTATTTCGTTAAACCCGGACTGAAGCGACCGCGAATAGGGACAGAATTGGAATTTCAAATTCAAATCTGGCACACGACTTGATGCGTCAGTATTAAGCGTTCTGACCGTCAGAATTCATCCAGATTACACCCTCGGATTAGGAAAAATTTCTATTTATTATCATGAGACTTTTAGCCCTGATCTACGTGCGGTGACCGCTGAACTGAAACTGGTCCGCCACGTGCGATCTGCGAACCCTGCCAGACTGAAAACTTAATACGTGCTACATCTGGTACGCATGAGCTTAAGTCAGATCGCAATCGACCAGGGGACCACCAGAAAGTAGCTTTTGGACCGAAACAGCCCCGAAATGGATAGACACCAAGTAAACTTCGTTCCGGAGCCTGTTTCCGGCATTTTTAAGCTTATAAAAGGGGTTGAAACCCTCATTTCCTTCTCCCATCCGAAAATTGCAAACCCTAGGATAAAGTAGAGAGAGTTTGAGAGAAAGAGTAGAAGGAATTTTTCCCACTTCCGAGCCGCCGATTGCTACTGTTTCAGCAACTCTTCCCAATCACCTGGACGGTGATTTCTCCACTTTTTTAGGTATGAAATGACCCTAAAAGTTGCTGATTTAGGGATTACTTGGATTCGTAGCGTGTTAGCTAACGTATTTCGTAAAACAGGTTCTCCTACTGCCGTAGACGAAGCGTACACGCTCCGTTCAAAATCCCGCATCCGTAAGAGACTAGGTGAGGGTTTTAGACGCTTTGATTGACGGTTTACAACGCTTTCAATGTCGTTTAATAGTAGATTATCGACGGCACCGCCGTTTGACATGTACAACATGCTCTCCGTTTCCTGTTTCGTAAATTAACGAAGAATATGAGATTTAGGGCATTTTAGTCATTTGTAGGAAGTGCGGTCTACATTCATATTTTGCTGACGTGATTGACATGGTTTGTTGTCGCATTAGGGAGTTAGGAATGCTTGCATAATTAGTTTGGCGAAGAGATTCGCCTAGTTGCGCACTTTGGGTCGACATGCTATATGTAGACTTAAGGGTGTAGTGTATGTGTTTGTATAAATGCTTGTATTAGTATGTATTGAATTAAATGATGTTATGTAGTAGTTTGAGATTGATTTCTTAGTTAATATGCTGACCTAAATGATTTCCTACATGTTGACCTTATGCATGATTCCATTACATGCATGGAAAGTATGTCTTGAAGATTTGCTTAAGTTGAATGTTATAACATGTGTTAACATGCTCATATGATTATATTTCAATTCCAATACCTTTACATATATTGCTAATGTGATTCCATAAATGTGTGGGACTAGACTTAGTCCAGGCAGTCGGTAACCGAGCGAATTCGTGGCTGACTGGTCATAGCCACGAATGACGCGTCATGAACGTGATTCGTGCTTGGAGTTGGCGGCAGTGGTTAGGCCACGCGAAGTGTTTTACGCACTTCATGTCGTTCGACTTGAGATGCGATCGCGCTAGTCGAGCCCGTCAAGTAACCCGACTGGCCGATGTATGTTCACCTTGTATGAGTCATAACTGCTTGAACCTAAGGTACTGAACTTACCATTGCAAACCCTGTTAACCATGGTACCTTGATCCACGAAGACTCATGAGCCGGGCATGGTGGTATGGGACACTGTGGTCGAGCTGTCGGCCTACGCTGGGGCCACAAACCTCCCCGTAGTGACCAGTGAGCACCTAGACTCGTGATCAGATTATGGTGGTATGGGACACTATATTCTAGCTGTCGGCCTACACTGATCAGGCGACGAGTCCTTTGTAGTGACCGCGAGCGTATTCTGAGTCCACGGGAGGCGACGACCCTTCCGTTGTAGTAGAGTACGGTAGGCTTGTATTGATAAGGTGATGGGGGAGCGGTGCAACGAGTGCGAGCAACAGCCCTGACAGCCCTTGCAGTGACCTACGAAATATACATCGTATGAGATTACTAGGAGTGACGACCCTAGACAGGATCTGTGTTGGGATTGATACAAGGAAAGTACCTTTGTTTCCCAATCCTGCTGTTTGAATGGACTAATAACAACTTGGAATTCATATCACCATAGCATTGCATGTGCCTGGAAGATGTGGAGCACTCTAGGGAGTGTGGCATGCCGCGGTCGTTAGATGTTGCTGTATGAGGGAGATCGTCGGTGAGGGCATACATCACGTCATGTCATCTTGCATTAACAACAGTATTAGGATTGTCTGATTTACTGCTTTACTATTATCGCATGATTGAATTGTGAATATGCTAATCCTTGCTCTATGATTCCACTGAGTTGATCACTCACTCCCACGTTGCGGGATGATGTTTGCAACACCCACCAGACCCTGTTGTAGTGAAGGTGAGGCTGAGATCCAGGAGATGGAGCCAGAGATCGACGAGGACCAGGACGAGTTCTCGTATATGCAGTATCACGACGGCTTCCCGTAGGCGACCTGGATCAATGGGGTTTCAGTGGGAATATTTTGAACATTTTATTTTTGTTCATGTGTATGTATATGAGGCTCAGAGATGTAGTCATACTTTGGAGACAGATGAGATTTACTTTGTTTTTCCATACAGTGATATATATATTGTTTAGTCTTTCGCTTGCTTTTATCACTGGATCTGAAGTATGAATTGCAGTTTGGTATACTTTTACTTATGTGAATGCTTTAAATCAGACAACATTGAATCATAATCATTTTTGTTGCATAAGTGACGGTCTGGAACTCGGGAGTTGAGTTTATGCACGACCCCCGATTTTCAGGGTGTTACAAGTTGGTATCAGAGCATGAATGAGAGTATACTGGGCCTGGGTTATGGTCTCGCGACATACGCTGTCGCTTCCTTTGACTTAGGTGGGTGCGAGATGGGTCTAGAAACACTTCTAGGATCGCAGATTCGCCGATAGGCGAAGTCTATTAGAATCGATCGTAAGATCGAGTCTGTAACGCATCTCGGGTCGTGTAAGGCAACCCGAATCGTTTCTAAGCTGTAGGAAGTCAGGTTGAGACGTCCTACGAGCGGTTTTAAACCGCAAAAGTGAATCCTTGGGCCGTGGGATGACCACGACTCCTGTAATCAATCGCTAGGGCTTAAAAACCCTGTTTCACCAAAAATCTTCAAAATTCCTCCTTTAAACACTCCGACCTTCATTTCTATCTTATCCATTTCATGTTAGGCATCAAACCTAATGTGAAAATAATAAAAATTAGTACTTTCACAAAATTTTACAGTGAATTGTAAAATTTTATGAAAAATGGCCATAAGGACATTTTAACTTCACTTTCTTTAGCAACTAAGGATCAAGATGGATGTACTAGATCCTTCTACCCCAAATTCATATGCTTCATCATAGGGTTTGGTATTCGGTATTGCGATGTGGTTTCGGAAAGCCCCGAACACATATTTGGGCTCATACAGATCAAAATACAATGAACCAGGGGGTGACCCATATATTTTTGGACTCCTTGAATCATGGGGGACCAGACCCATGTGGTCGCACCGGTCAACTTGGAGGTTGGCCGGCGATGCATCGCCGACCGGTGGGGTCCTTTTGCCATGAATTTTGGGCGCACGCCCTTAAATGGGGTGTATATCCTCCCCATATACCTCCCATCCCACGAAAATCCCTAAAACACCCCCCTCCTTCATAAACAGCCCTCCCCTAAGCCCTATTCTCATTTTCCAGCAGCCATTTCCAAACTCCGGCGTCCCAAATCACTCCTAGGTCCCTCCTTGGCCAAAACTGACCACCACCCATCACTTATTGGGAGTTGGTAGCCCCTCCTCTTGAAGATCTCACCATTTGGAGATCCAAAAATCCCCAAATAGAGCTGAAATCGTGAGGTGCTCCATTCTACTTTTGTAACACCCTGAAAATCGGGGGTCATGTATAAACTCAACTCCCGAGTTCCAGACCGTCACTTATGCAACAAAAATGGTTATGATTCAATGTTCTCTGATTTAAAGCATTCACATGAGTAAAAGTATACCAAAACTGCAATTCATACTTCAGATCCAGTGATAAAAGCAAGCGGAAGACTAAACAATGTATATATCACTGTATAAAAAAAAACAAAGTAATCTCATCTGTCTCCAAAGTATGACTACATCTCTGAGTCTCATATACATGTAAATAAACAAAAGAATAAAGTTCAAAATGGTCCCACTGAAGTCCCCTCGATCCAGGTCACCTACGGGAAGCTGTCGTGATACTGCATATACGAGAACTCATCCTGGTCCTCGTCAATCTCCGGCTCCACCTCCTGGATCTCATCCTCACTTGCAGCTACAACAGGGTCTGGTGGGTGTTGCAAACACCATCCCGTAACGTGGGAATGAGTGATCAACTCAGTGGAATCATAGAGCAAAGATTAACATGTTCACAATTCAATCACGCGATAATAGTAAAGCAGTAAATCAGACAATCCTAATACTGTTGTTAATGCAAGATGATATGACGTGATGTATGCCCTCACCGACGATCACCCTCATGCGGCAACATCTTACGACCGCGGCATGCCACACTCCCTAGAGTGCTCCACATCTTCCAGGCACATGCAATGCTATGGTGATATGATTACCAAGTTGTTATTAGTCCATTCAAACAGCAGGATTGGGAAACTAAGGTACTTCCCTTGTATCAATCCCAACACAGATCCTGTCTAGGGTCGTCACTCCTAGTAATCTCATACGATGTATATTTCGTAGTTCACTGCAAGGGCTGCCAGGGCTGTTGCTCGCACTCGTTGCACCGCTCCCCCATCACCTTATCAATACAGGCCTACTGTACTCTACTGCACGGAAGGGTCGTCGCCTCCCGTGGACTCAGAATACGCTCGCGGTCACTACAAAGGGCTCGTCGCCTGATCAGTGTAGGCCGACAACTAGAATATAGTGTCCCATACCACCATAATCTGCTCACGAGTCTAGGTGCTCACTGGTACCACGGTTAATAGGGTTTACAATGGTAAGTTCAGTACCCTAGGTTCAAGCAGTTATGATACATACAAGGTGAACAAACATCGGCTACTTGGGTTACTTGACGGGCTCGACTAGTGCGATCGCATCTCGAGTTGAACGACATGAAGTGCGTAAAACACTTCGCGTGGCCTAACCACTGCCGCCAACTCTCAACACGAATCACGTTCATCGACGCGTCGTTCGTGGCTATGACCAGTCAGCCACGAATTCGCTCGGTTACCGACTGCCTGGACTAAGTCAAGTCCCACACATCTATGGAATTACCTTAACACTATATACAAAGGTATAGGAATTGAAATACATCATGTGAGCATGTTAGCACATGTTATAACATTCAACTTAAGCAAATCTTCAAGGCATACCTTCCATGCATATTCAACTTAAGCAAATCTTCAAGGCATACTTCCTATGCATGTAATGCAATCATGCATAAGGTCAACATGTAGGAAATCATTTAGGTCAGCATTTTAATCATGAAATCAATCTCAAACTACTACATAACATCATTTAATTCAATACTTACTAATACAAGCATTTACACAAACACATACACTACACTCTTAAGTCCACATATAGTATGTCGACCCAAAGTGAGCAACTTGGCGAATCTCTTCGCCAAACTGATTGTGCAAACATTCCTAACTCTCTAATACGGTGACAAACCATGGCAATCACGTCAGTAAAATATGCATGTAGACCGTACTTCCTACAAATGACTAAAATGCCCTAAATCTCATATTCTTCGTTAATTTACGAAACAGGAAACGGAGAGCATGTTTTACATGTCAAACGGCGATGCCGTCGATAATCTACTATTAAACGACATTGAAAGCATTGTAAACTGTCAATCAAAGCGTCTAAAATCCGCACCTTATGTCTTGTAGACTCGGGAATTGAAACGGAGCGTATACGCTTCGTCTACGGCGAATAAGGAGCCTAATACACAAGATCCATAAGCTACATCGCTATGGAAATAAGAGAAACTCAAATCAACAACTATTTAGGGTATTTACTTACCTAAGATCGCGGTGGAATCGCCGGGAAGGTGGTAGAGGTGTGTTGCTTAAGCACGTGCAACACGTAGCACAAGTGGCAGGAAGAACTCCCCCACTCTCTCACAATCTCTCACTTTTTTTCCCTCTCCCAAGCTAGGGCTTCTCTCAAATTCGGATGGGAGAGAGGAGTGAGGGTATCAACCCCTTTTATAGCCTACAACATGCCCAAAATAGGCTTGGGAACAATGTTTACTTGGTGCCTAACCAAATCGGGGCCGTTTCGGTCCAAAAGGGCATTTCTGAAGGTCCCCTGGCCAAATGCGGTCGGACTTAAGCTCATGCATACTGGATCTAGCACACATCCAGTTTTCAGACCGGTAGGGTTCCCAGATCGCACGTGGCGGTCCAGTTTCAGTTTAACGGTCATCGCACCAAGATCAGGCCTATAAGTCTCGTGATATATAATAAATATTTTTCCTGATCCAAGGGTGTAATTTGGCTGTATTCTGATGGTCAGAACGCTCAATACTGATGCGTCAAATTGTGTGCCAGATTTGAATTTCAAATTTCAATTCTAACCCTATTCTCACTCTCTTCGGTCCGGGCTCAATGAAATAGCCTGTGATTATCGGTTTGACTTGATTTTTGGAATGAGTGTCAAGTCCAGCTAGACGGTTCTAACGGTCTAAGATAGGAGGTATCGGACTTTCGACGTGCGGTCTAGATCCAATACAAAGATTCAAAGTGGTCCAGAGAACAAACCTGCTTAGAGTTTGGTCCGAGGTTTTAGAGCATTATAGCACCATTGGTTCCACTCGCTTTGGGCCTTGTAGAACGTATTTAAAGTGATCAGGGACCATTTCTCAGCTATTCTAACGTTGCACTAGCTAACCTAGTCATATTTTCTAAAGGAATGAATTCTACGCAATATCGGGTCGAGTTGGTACTCGAGCCCAAGTATGGATTTTTCACGGGCGTTATAACTTTTTTGTTTGTATTTCTCCTTAAAATTACAGCCTTGGGAAGCTTGAAGCATCCCTTTACGACGCCTAGATTTCCTTTTTCCAGATTGGGCAGCCACTTCTCCGCATTTTCACCGTTTTCCATGGCTTTCGTGGAAGCCATTTTAGGCCTTTTATCACTCTCATCCATCATATCTTTGATGGGTAAGAGAAAAACCGCAACAGACGAGGCTGGGCCAAGCCGTCCTGCTCAATCGAGAAGACCGCGGGGTGGTGCCGCAAGTTCAAGCGCCGCCGCAGGTCCAGCTGCAGTCCTGGAGTGCCGTACAAAGCGAAATTTGGATCCCCATGCACACCTTGGGCGAACAATTCTATCGGAGATGCCTCATGGCCAATACACTGATCGCAAAGTGTTATTTGAGGCGGACGTAGATGGACGATTGTTCGACGAGTATTTTTTGTTCGAACGCATTGAAGCTGCGCATTAGGGTCCGATCTTTGAAGCTCGCGCTCGTGCTAATGTGAGCACCGTTCGTTCCTTCTACGCAAGTATCTAGAATCCTACCTTGGAGCCATTGCAGTTCAAAATCCCTTTTGGTAGAGATCGGATGGCTACGATCGATGTTCTTTTGGTTACGCGACTTCTCAACTTGCCTCTAGGTGATGTGCATCCTAGCGAGAAGAATCTGAGGACTAGACGTGAACGAGATCGCCGCACCAGGTTTCTGTGCGGTAAGTTGGTTCCATGGCAGCCTAATAATAGCCTCAAGGCGACGTACATGTCTGAGGATTTACGCCTGCTGCACCATATCTGCACGTTCAATGTTTATCCCAGGTCGACGAACCGCATTGAATGTACACGTCTTATGGTCGATTTCTTATATCTGGTGGCCCAGGGAGAGAACGTATGTATGGCCACTTTCATCTTACGGCAGATAGTTCTCATAGCCAGGTCAAGAAGAACATCCGAATCGCTTCCCTTTGGCCGACTGATTTGCAAAATTACGCTTGAGTTTGCCTATAGACTTGGGCCGAAATTACCGGTATCGATTCACACCATTGATGAGTCGACAATGGTCAAGATGAAGATTGGGTCACAATACCGTGACAATCAACTTGAAAGGGATAGTGAGGATGACTTTGATGATGAGGAAGATCAAAGCGAAGAAGAACCTAGAGCAGAGGTTCAGGAAGAAGCTCAGGAAGAGGCAGAAGAGGAGGCTCAGGATATAGATGAGAGCCCTCCTCCTTCTGCGCAGGTTACTATCAACGATCGCATTGATCGAATGGAGGAGAGTCAGACCGCTTTGCGAAGGGAAGTCCAAGAACTTCGCGCAGAAGTCGCGGATACCAAGGCCGTTACAAAGAAGAAATTTGGCAAGGTGACTCGCACCTTGAAGGCGATCCTGTGTTGCTTACAGGATAAGGGTGCTCCTCCTCCTTCACCAGACTCTGACTAGCGATGCGATCTTTGATGTTATTATCAGTAGTTGGTCATTTTCTGCTTTATGTGTGTAAGCCTGTTAGGGTTAGTGCTTTGTTCATGTTGTTGTTGCTTAACTATCTTAATTCCCATGTATTTCTCGTCATGATGCTTGTAAGGATATATCCCTTGTATTGTGACAATTTTGATTAATTGAAATGCATGGAATGCCTTTGACTCTTTATGTGAATGATTGTGGTGTATTTGTGCAATTGAGACTGATAAGGTTGCGCCCTATTTTGAATATAGGGAATGCCACCTAAGACTACGCGGAGCACGGCTCGTCTTGCGCTGACTAAGCATATGGATCAGACTCCCTCTCAGTCTGACACCCATACGGACCCTTCTTTGGGCCCGATTCCTGAGGCTGTTCGATCGTCTCAGCCTGCTGCTGGTCCTACAGATGGACCACCGCCATTTATGCCATCAGTCAGAGAGCCATATCGTGCATCTACCTCCACACAGCATCCGCCACAGCCTGCTCCACCTCCCGACAGATTCGAGCAGATGATGGCTATGATGCTGCAGCAGCAGCAGCTTCTGACTACC
This sequence comes from Magnolia kwangsiensis, assembly GCA_037074715.1. Taxonomy (NCBI): domain Eukaryota; kingdom Viridiplantae; phylum Streptophyta; class Magnoliopsida; order Magnoliales; family Magnoliaceae; genus Magnolia; species Magnolia kwangsiensis. The sequence continues at coordinate 27,355,914 of CM073577.1, forward strand.
ATCGTGGGGACATTAGCCTAGGGTGGGGCTGCGGCTACATCTACTCCACCTGTACCACCTGTGCATCCAGCTGAGGATGCCTATACATACGCCCAGGATGAGGGCATGGCTCATCCTGCGCCGCCTGCTTTCCCTACGGGGAATCCTGCCGACACACGGGGCCTATTGGAGCGATTTCAGCGCTTGTAGCCTCCTACTTTCACGGGTTCTCAAAGACCCGAGGAGGCTGAGTACTGGCTCGACCGGGTGTCGAAGATTTTACGGATGTTGCATTGCACCGAGGCCGAGAAGGTAGAGCTGGCTACCTTCCTGTTTGAGAGAGAGGCCAGCATGTGGTGGGATAGCGTACTGCGGACTGTTGCCGCAGACTTTGTATGGACGTGGGCAGCATTTGAGTTTCGCTTCCATGAGAAGTATTATCCCCAGACTTACAGGCACGGCAGGGAGAATGAGTTTCTCCATCTTAGACAGGCAGCGATGACGGTTACAGAGTATGAGCATCGGTTCACAGAGTTGGGTAGGTACGTCCCGACGATCCTAGCTGATGAGCAGATGCGCATACGGCGCTTTTTGGAGGGTTTGCGACCGGATATTCGCTCGAAGATGTGTTGTGTTAGCATTCCCTCCTATGCGGAGTTGATTCACATGTCCATGCGGGTAGAGCAGGACGTAGATCGACTTGTGCGATCTCGTGGCCCGGTTGCTTCTAGGCCACGACCAGACTTGCCAGACAGGCCCTTCGCGGGCAAGAGGCCTCGCATTAATCCTCCTACTAGGACTACGGCGCCTGTACCACCGTTTCGGCGCCCTGATTTGACATATACATACTGTGGGAGGACAGGCCACTTGGCGCAGAGCTGCTTTTCTAGGATGCAGGACAGTGGGTTCTCGCCGCCGCAGAAGATTGACCGTGTACGTCCACAGGCGATATCAGCACCGCCCATACGGTCAGCTCTTGCGCATCCTTCTTTTAGACCTCCGGTATCGCAGATTAGACAGCCTCCACGGCCCTTGACACAGTGGCCGAACCGGCCACAGCAGGCTCGGGTTCATGCATTGACAGCTGAGGCAGCTGCGACGCCGAATTTCCAGCATTCAGCTTTCGAGGTCACGGCCCATATTGGAGGTACTCCCGTTCTTGTCATGGTGGACACTGGTTCCATGATTTCTTTGATATCGCGTGCCGTAGTCAGGCGTCTTGGGTTACAGACTATCACTATGGATAACGTGCGAGTCTTTGCAGCTCATGGGGATTATTCGGATGTCATCCAGATGTGTGAGGGTTGTTTAGTTGATCTGGGAGGCAGGACGATGACTCTTGATCTTGTCGTCGATCCCTCGCTCGTTTATCTCGACGTCATTCTTGGCATGGACTGGTTGACTGCAGCGAGAGCCGAGATTGACTGCGAGGCTCGTATGGTGACGGTGTACGAGCCTGAGGGTACGCCTTTCACGTTTTCAGTGCGGGTAAATCTTCCTTTCCACATACTTAGCTACGCCACTTTATTGCGCGACGCTGGTGCCCAGGTACTCGAGCATGTGCCAGTCGTTTCTGAGTTCGGGGATCTGTTCAGGAAGATCCCTGGGTTGCCGCCCCGACGTGAGATCGATTTCACTATCGATCTGGTTCCTGGTTCTACACCCGTCTCACTGCCGACGTATCGCATGGCACCATGTGAGATGGAGGAGTTGAGGACGCAGATTGATGGTCTGCTAGAGCTTGGCCTTATACGGCCTAGCGTGTCACCCTGGGGAGCACCGGTCTTGTTCGTGAGGAAGAAGGATGGTTCGATGCGATTGTGTATTGATTATCGCAGGCTGAACCAGCTCACGGTGAAGAACAAGTACCCTTTGCTCAGGATCAATGACTTGTTTGATCAGTTGAGAGGAGCGCAGTACTTGTCGAAGATTGATCTTCAGTCGAGATATCATCAGCTGCGCGTCAGGGATGAGGACGTGCAGAAGACAGCATTCAGGACCAGTTTTGGCCACTACGAGTTCCTCGTGATGTTGTTCGGTCTCACGAACGCATCGGGCGTGTTCATGGATCTGATGAACCGGGTATTTCGGCCTTTCCTCTATCGATTCGTCGTTGTCTTCATTGACGACATTTTGGTGTACTCTAGGAGTCGAGAGGAGCATGAGGAGCACTTGCGTTTGGTCCTTGATACGCTCAGACGGCATCAGTTGTTCGCACAGTACAAGAAGTGCGACTTCCGGAAGCATGAGGTGAAGTTTCTGGGACACGTGGTGTCCAAGGATGGCATGGCAGTTGACCTGTCTAAGGTAGCTGCGGTGCAGGACTAGGAGTAGCCTGGTTCTGTCACTGAGGTGAGGAGTTTCTTGGGTCTCGCTGGCTACTATCGGCGCTTCATTCAGGACTTCTCGAAGATCGCGAGACCCTTATCTCAGTTGACACGGAAGGACGTGAAGTTCGCCTGGAATGATAAGGCGGAGTCAGCTTTTCAGGAGCTGAAGGACAGACTTACGTCCTCCCCTGTGCTAGCATTGCCAGAGCAAGGGGTTAGATACACTATATACACTGACGCGTCTAGCGTTGGTTTGGGTTGTGTCCTTATGCAGAGGGACAGGGTAATTTCGTATGCCTCGAGACAATTAAGGAAGCACGAGGAGAATTATCCTACACACGACCTAGAGTTGGCAGCCGTTATATTCGCACTGAGACTCTGGAGACATTACCTCTACGGAGAGGAGTTCGAGCTCTTTTGCGACCACAAGAGCCTCAATTACATATTCACGCAGCGAGACTTGAATATGAGGCAGCGGCGATGGATGGAGACGTTGAAGGACTTCAAGTTTGAAGTCTCTTACCATCCTAGGAAGGCGAACCTTGTGGCTGATGCGTTGAGCCGCAAGAAGGCGATAGAGTTTGCAGCTCCGCTGATGGTTGCCGAGTGGGATATGGTTGAGTTTTTGCGAGACTTTGAGCAGAAACTCACCGTAGAGGAGCCATTTGAGTTCATCGCACATGTACAGGTGCGATCTCAGATCGATGACCGAGTCATCGAGGCACAGAGGGACGATGCGCATCTTACTGAGCTTCGAGAGCAGGTCAGTGATGATGCTGACGCCGACTGGCGAGTTGGTATGGATGGGGGCTTACGTTACCGTGGCCGCCTACGCATCCCAGATGTCCCTGACTTGAGATGAGAGATTCTCGAGGCTGCGCATTCTACTAGACTCGCAATGCATCCAGGCAGTACAAAGATGTATCGTGACGTGAAGAGGACGTATTGGTGGGAAGGTATGAAGACCCATATAGCTGAGTTCGTATCCCGTTGTCTCACTTGTCAGCAGGTGAAGGCAGAGCATCGCCGACCACCTGGACTTTTGCAGCCTATGCCGATTGCAGAGTGGAAGTGAGATTTCATTTTCATGGACTTCATTTCTGGGTTGCCGAAGATGAGGAAGGGACATGATTCCATTTGGGTGATCGTCGACCAATTGACGAAGTCGGCGCACTTCCTACCGATCAGAGTTACGAACTCTGCAGACGAGCTGGCTAGATTGTACATCTGAGAGATTGTGCGTCTGCATGGAGTTCCGTTGGAGATCGTGTCGGACAGAGACACGCGGTTCACTTTTATTTTCTGGACTCGCATTCAGGAGGCTATGGGTGTGAAGTTGAAGCTCAGTACTGCCTTCCACCCACAGATGGACGGACAGACGGAGCGAGTGAACCAGATCCTGGAGGACATGTTGCGAGCTTGCGCATTGGACTTCAAGGACAGTTGGGATGACTGTCTTGCATATGCGGAGTTTGCGTACAACAATAGCTTCCAGGCGAGTATCGGTATGGCACCTTATGAGGCGCTGTATGGGCGACCTTGTCGCGCACCGCATTGTTGGTTAGAGGTCGGTGAGCGTAGCTTGATCGGCCCAGAGTTGGTGTAGGCGACGTCAGAGAAGATCGATATTATTCGACGTCGGCTTCTTACATCGCAGAGCAGACAGAAAGCTACGCCGATACGAGATGACGGCCACTAGAGTTCGCAGTCGGGGATCACGTGTTTTTGCGAGTTTCCCCTATGAAGGGAGTCCTTCGGTTCGGGAAGAAGGGGAAGCTGGTACCGCGATTCATTGGTCCATTCCAGATCCTCGATCGTGTGGGAGCAGTGGCTTACCGATTGGCTTTACCCACGCCCCTCGCGAGCGTCCACAACGTATTTCATGTTTCTATGCTGAAGAAGTACGTTGCTGATCCTTCCCATATCATCTGTGGGAGCAGTGCCATCTGTTGCACGTGCTTCAGCAACACATCTCAATCACCTGGCCGGTGATTCCTCCGCTTTTTCAGGTATGAAATAACCCTAGAAGTTGCTGATTTAAGGTTTACTAGGATTCGTAGCATGTTAGCTAACGTAACTCGTAAAACAGGTTCTCTTATCGCCGTAAACGAAGCCTATACGCTCCGTTCAAATTTACGCATCCATAAGAGACTAGGTGCGGATTTTAGACGCTTTGATTGACTGTTCCCAAAGCTTTTAATGACGTTTAATAGTAGATTATCGACGACATCGCCATTTGACATGTACAACATGCTATCCGTTTCCTGTTTCGTAAATCAACGAAGAATATGAGATTTAGGGCATTTTAGTCATTTGTAGGAAGTACTGATTACATTCATATTTTGCTGATGTGATGAACATGTTTTGTTGTCACATTAGAAAGTTAGGAATACGTGCATAATTAGTTTGGCGAAGAGATTCGCCAAATTGCGCACTTCGGGTCGACATACTATATGCAGACTTAAGTGTGTAGTGTATGTGTTTGTATAAATGCTTGTATTAGCATGTATTGAATTAAATGATGTTATGAATTAGTTTGAGATGGATTTCTCAATTAATATGCTGACGTAAATGATTTCCTACATGTTGACTATATGCATGATTTCATTATATGCATAAAATGTATGTGCTTGAAGATTTGCTTAAGTTGAATGTTATAACATGTGTTAACATGCTCACATAATTGTATTTCAATTCCAATACTCCTACATAAATTGCTGATGTGAATTCATATGTGTTTGGGACTATACTTAGTCCAGGCAGTCGGTAACCGAGCGAATTCGTGGTTGGCTGGTCTTGGCCACGAACGACGCGTCGATGAACACGAGCCGTGTTCTGGAGTTGGCGGCAGTGGTTAAGCCACGCGAAGTGTTTTACGCACTTCATGTCGTTCGACTTGAGATGCGATCGCGCTAGTCGAGCCCGTCAAGTAACCCGACTGGCCGATGTATGTTCACCCTGCATGAGTCATAACTGCTTGAACCTAGGGTACTGAACTTACCATTGTAAACCCTGTTAACCATGGTACCTTGATCCACGAAGACTCATGAGCCGGGCATGGTGGTATGGGACACCGTGGTCGAGCTGTCAGCCTACGCTGGGGCCACAAACCTCCCCGTAGTGACCAGTGAGCACATAGTCTCGTGAGCAGATTATGGTGGTATGAGACACTATATTCTTGCTGTCGGCCTACACTGATCAGGCGACGAGTCCTTTGTAGTGACCGCGAGCGTATTCTGAGTCTACGGGAGGCGACGACCCTTCAGTAGTAGTAGAGTACAGTAGGCCTGTATTGATAAGGTGATGGGGGAGCGGTACAACGAGTGCGAGCAACAGCCCTGACAGCCCTTGCAGCGACCTACAAAATATACATCGTATGAGATTACTAGGAGTGACGACCCTAGACAGGATCTGTGTTGGTATTGATACAAGGGAAGTACCTTAGTTTTCCAATCCTACTGTTTGAATGGACTAATAACAACTCGAAAATCATATCACCATAACATTGCATGTGCCTGGAAGATGTGGAGCACTTGAGGGACGATTGCATGCCGTGGTCGTAAGATGGTGCCGTATGAGGGAGATCGTCGGTGAGGGCATACATCACGTCATGTCATATTGCATTAACAACAGTATTAGGATTGTCTGATTTACTGCTTTACTATTATCGCATGATTGATTTGAGAACATGTAAATCCTTGCTCTATTATTCCACTGAGTTAGCTACTCATTCCCACGTTACGGGATGGTGTTTGCAACACCCACCAGACCCTCTTGTAGATGCAGGTGATGCTGAGATCCAGGAGGCAGAGCCAGACTTCGACGAGGACCAGGACGAGTTCTCGTACATGCAATATCATGATGGCTTTGCGTAGGTGACCTGGGTTGACGGGACTTCAGTGGGGCTATTTTGAACATTTGATTTTGTTCATGTATATGTATATGAGACTCAGAGATGTATTCATACTTTAGAGACTGTAACGCCCGTGAAAAATCCGTACTTGGGCTCGAGTACCAACTCGACCCGAAATCGCGTAGAATTAAATTCCATGGAAATTAAGCGTAAGTTAGCTAGCGCAACGCTAGAGTAGCTGGGAAATAGTCCCTGATCACTTTAAATACGTTCTACAAGACCTAAATCGAGTAGAACAAACAACTCTACAATACTCTATAACCTCGGATCAAACTCTAAGCGGGTTTATCCTCTGGACCACTTTGAATTCTTATATTGGATTTAGACCGCGCGTCGAAGGTCCGATACTTCCTATCTTAGACCGTTAGAACCACCCAGCTGGACTTGACAATCATTTCGAAAATCAAGTCAAACCGATAATCACAGACTATTTCGTTGAACCCGGACTGAAGCGACCGCGAATAGGGACAGAATTGGAATTTCAAATTCAAATCTGGCACACGACTTGACGCGTCAGTATTAAGCGTTCTGACCGTCAGAATTCATCCAGATTACACCCTCGGATCAGGAAAAATTTCTATTTATTATCATGAGACTTTCAGCCCTGATCTACGTGCAGTGACCGCTGAACTGAAACTGGTACGCCACGTGCGATCTGCGAACCCTGCCAGACTGAAAACTTAATACGTGCTACATCTGGTACGCATGAGCTTAAGTCCGATCGCAATCGACCAGGGGACCACCAGAAAGCAGCTTTTGGACCGAAACAGCCCCGAAATGGATAGGCACCAAGTAAACTTCGTTCCGGAGCCTGTTTCTGGCATTTTTAAGCTTATAAAAGGGGTTGAAACCCTCATTTCCCTCTCCCATCCGAAAATTGCAAACCCTAGGATAAAGGAGAGAGAGTTTGAGAGAAAGAGTAGAAGGGATTTTTCCCGCTTCCGAGCCGCCGATTGCTACTGTTTCAGCAACTCTTCCCAATCACCTGGACGGTGATTTCTCCACTTTTTCAGGTATGAAACGACCCTAAAAGTTGCTGATTTAGGGATTACTTGGATTCATAGCGTGTTAGCTAACGTATTTCGTAAAACAGGTTCTCCTACTGCCGTAGACGAAGAGTACACGCTCCGTTCAAAATCCCGCATCCGTAAGAGACTAGGTGAGGATTTTAGACGCTTTGATTGACGGTTTACAACGCTTTCAATGTTGTTTAATAGTAGATTATCGACGGCACCACCGTTTGACATGTACAACATGCTCTCCGTTTCCTGTTTCGTAAATTAACGAAGAATATGAGATTTAGGGCATTTTAGTCATTTGTAGGAAGTGCGGTCTACATTCATATTTTACTGACGTGATTGACATGGTTTGTTGTCGCATTAGGGAGTTAGGAATGCTTGCATAATTAGTTTGGCGAAGAGATTCGCCTAGTTGCGCACTTTGGGTCGACATGCTATATGTAGACTTAAGGGTGTAGTGTATGTGTTTGTATAAATGCTTGTATTAGTATGTATTGAATTAAATGATGTTATGTAGTAGTTTGAGATTGATTTCTTAGTTAATATGCTGACCTAAATGATTTCCTACATGTTGACCTTATGCATGATTCCATTACATGCATGGAAAGTATGTCTTGAAGATTTGCTTAAGTTGAATGTTATAACATGTGTTAACATGCTCATATGATTATATTTCAATTCCAATACCTTTACATATATTGCTAATGTGATTCCATAAATGTGTGGGACTAGACTTAGTCCAGGCAGTCGATAACCGTGCGAATTCGTGGCTGACTGGTCATAGCCACGAATGACGCGTCGATGAACGTGATTCGTACTTGGAGTTGGCGGCAGTGGTTAGGCCACGCGAAGTGTTTTACGCACTTCATGTCGTTCGACTTGAGATGCGATCGCGCTAGTCGAGCCCGTCAAGTAACCCGACTGGCCGATGTATGTTCACCTTGGATGAGTCATAACTGCTTGAACCTAGGGTACTGAACTTACCATTGCAAACCCTGTTAACCATGATACCTTGATCCACGAAGACTCATGAGCCGGGCATGGTGGTATGGGACATCGTGGTCGAGCTGTCAGCCTACGCTGGGGCCACAAACCTCCCCGTAGTGACCAGTGAGCACCTAGACTCGTGAGCAGATTATGGTGGTATGGGACACTATATTCTAGCTGTCGGCCTACACTGATCAGGCGACGAGTCCTTTGTAGTGACCGCGAGCGTATTCTGAGTCCACAGGAGGCGACGACCCTTCCGTTGCAGTAGAGTACGGTAGGCCTGTATTGATAAGGTGATGGGGGAGCGGTGCAACGAGTGCGAGCAACAGCCCTGACAGCCCTTGCAGTGACCTACGAAATATACATCGTATGAGATTACTAGGAGTGACGACCCTAGACAGGATCTGTGTTGGGATTGATACAAGGAAAGTACCTTAGTTTCCCAATCCTGCTGTTTGAATGGACTAATAACAACTTGGAATTCATATCACCATAGCATTGCATGTGCCTGGAAGATGTGGAGCACTTTAGGGAGTGTGGCATGCCGTGGTCGTAAGATGTTGCCGTATGAGGGAGATCGTCGGTGAGGGCATACATCACGTCATGTCATCTTGCATTAACAACAGTATTAGGATTGTCTAATTTACTGCTTTACTATTATCGCATGATTGAATTGTGAATATGCTAATCCTTGCTCTATGATTCCACTGAGTTGATCACTCACTCCCACGTTGCAGGATGGTGTTTACAACACCCACCAACCCTGTTGTAGATGCAGGTGAGGCCGAGATCCAGGAGGTGGAGCCAGAGATCGATGAGGACCAGGACGAGTTCTCGTATATGCAGTATCACGACGGCTTCCCGTAGGCGACCTGGATCGATGGGGTTTCAGTGGGACTATTTTGAACATTTTATTTTTGTTCATGTGTATGTATATGAGGCTCAGAGATGTAGTCATACTTTGGAGACAGAAGAGATTTACTTTGTTTTTCCATACAGTGATATATATATTGTTTAGTCTTCTGCTTGCTTTTATCACTGGATTTGAAGTACGAATTGCAGTTTGGTATACTTTTACTCATGTGAATGCTTTAAATCAGACAACATTGAATCATAATCATTTTTGTTGCATAAGTGACGGTCTGGAACTCGGGAGTTGAGTTTATGCACGACCCCCGATTTTCAGGGTGTTACAGAGACAGATGAGATCTACTTTGTTTTCCTTACAGTGATATATATATTGTTTAGTCTTCCGCTTGCTTTTATCACTGGATCTGAAGTATGAATTGCAGTTTTGGTATACTTTTACTCATGTGAATTCTTTAAATCAGACAACATTGAATCATAATCATTTTTGTTGCATAAGTGACGGTCTGGAACTCGGGAGTTGAGTTTATACACGACCCCCGATTTTCAGGGTGTTACACGCGCTATCAACCGAACATCGATCGTAGCCATCCGGTCTCTACCAAAGGGAATCTTGAATTGCAATGGCTCCAATGTAGGATTCTGGATATGAGCGTAGAAGGCACGAACGGTGCTCACATTAGCACGAGAACGGGCTTCAAAGAGCGGACCCCAATGTGCTGCTTCAATGCGCTCAAATAATAGGAATTCGCCGAAGAGTCGCCCTTCCACGTCTGCCTCAAACAACACCTTACAGTCAGTATATTCACCGTGAGGCATCTCTGCTAACAGCACTCACCCAATTTGAGCATGGGGATCCAGATCCCGCTTTATATGAAACTCCCGGGTTGTGCTTGGACTTGCGGCGGCGCTTGAGCTAGCGGCGCCACCCTTCGGTCTTCTTGATTACGCAGGGTGACTAGGCCCAGCCTCATCCGCTGCGGTCTTTCTCTTTCCCATTAAAGAGAGGATGGTTGAGAAAGAGAAAAGACCCAAAATGGCTTCAACAATAGCCATGGAAAGTGAGGAAAATGGGAAGAAATGGTTGCCCAAACAGATAGAAGGAAATCTAGGCATTGTAGAGGGATGCTTCAAGCTTCCAAGAACTGGAATCTCAAAGGAAAAAGGGAAAACTAAAAGGGTTTAGAACTCCACACGATTTCAGCTCATTTTGGGGGTTGTAGGAGCTCCAAATGACGAGATCAGAGAGGGAGAGGATTACTAATCACCATAGAAGGATGGACAGGCGTCGTTTTCAGCAATTGGTGGGATTGAAGGGGATTTGGAGCTGCAGTTTGAGAGAGGGCAGCAAGAAAATTGAAAATGGAGCTTGGGAGGAGCATTTTTATGAAGGAGGTACCCTTTCTAAGGGGTTTCGACAGATGGACCGCACATGGGAGGGGTGCCCTGCCCCTAAAACCACACGCGCCCGAAGTTCAATGCAAGTGGGGCCCACCGTACGGTGATGCATCGCCGGCCGATCATCAATCCGGCCGGTGGGACCCCATGGGTTGGGTCCCCCCTGCCGTAGGGACCTCAAATATGTATGGGCCCCACCTTAGTTCATTGTATATTGGCCTAGGGAGGCCCAAACTTACCTTCAGGGTGTTCCAGGGCCAATCTGTAAACCTGAATATATTCCCCTATCATGTAGCATATGATTTTGGGGTATAAGGAGCTAATACATCCATCTAGCCCATTAGTTTCTAAATATTGCAAATTTAGAATGGCCAAATGGCCAGTTTTCATGAAATTTTACTATTCACTATAAAATTTTGTCGAAGTATGATTTTATATCATTTTTACATTAGGATCAATGCCTAACATGAAAATTTAGAGAAATAATTGAAGAATGGAGTGGTGAGAGGAAGGATTTTGAAGGAATTCGGTGAAACGGGATTTTTAAGCCCTAGCGATTGAATGTAAGGGTTGTGGTTACCCCACAGCCCAAGGGTTCACATTTACAGGTTTAGAACCTTTCATAGAATGTCCTAACCCACCTACTTATAACCTAGGGACTACTTAGGTCGCTTCACGCGACCCTAGATGCGTTACGGACTCGATCATGCGATCGATACGAGTAGACTTCGCCTATTGGCGAAGTTGCGATTATATAAGTGTTTTTAGACCTTTCTCGCACCCACCTAAGTCAAAGAAAGTGACAGCGTATGTCGCGTGACCATAACCCAGGCCCGGTATAATCTCATTCATGGTCTGATACCAACTTGTAACACCCTGAAAATCGGGGGTCATGTATAAACCCGACTCCCGAGTTCCAGACCGTTACTTATGCAACAATAATGATTATGATTCAATGTTGTCTGAGTTAAAGCATTCACATGAGTAAAAGTATACCAAAACTGCAATTCATACTCCAAATTCAGTGATAAAAGCAAGCGAAAGACTAAAAGATATACATATCACTATATGAAAAACAAAATAGATCTCAACTGTCTCCAAAGTATGAATACATCTCTGAGTCTCATATACATGTAAATAAACAGAATCAAAATGTTAAAAGTAGTCCCACTGAGTAGTCCCATCAATCCAGGCCACCTAAGCAAAGCCGTCGTGGTACTGCATATATGAGAACTCGTCCTGGTCCTCATCATAATCCGGCTCTGCCTCCTGAATCGTTGCCTTACCTGCATCTAAGATAGGGTCTGGTGGGTGTTGCAAACACCATCCCGTAACGTGGGAGTGAGTAGCTAACTCAATGGTATAATATGGCAAAGATTAACATGTTCTCAAATCAATCATGAGATAATAGTAAAGTAGTAAATCAAACATTCCTAATACTGTTGTTAATGCAATATGACGTGACATGATTGATGCCCTCACCGACGATCTCCCTAATACGGCACCATCTTACGCCCGAGGCATGCTTTCTTCCCACAGTGCTCCACATCTTTCAAGCACATGCAATGTGATGGTGATATGATTACCGAGTTATTATTAGTCCAGTCATACAGCAGGATTGGGAAACTAAGGTACTTCCCTCATATCAATCCCAACATAGATCCTGTCTAGGTTCGTCACTCCTAGTAATCTCATATGATGTATATTTTGTAGGTCGCTGCAAGGGCTTCCTGGGCTGTTGCTCGCACTTGTTGCACCGCTCCCCCATCACCTTATCAATACAGGCCTACTGTACTCTCATTGCTACAGAAGGGTCGTCGCCTCCCGTAGACTCAGAATACGCTCGCGGTCACTACAAAGGGCTCGTCGCCTGATCAGTGTAGGCCGACATCAAGAATATAGTGTCCCATACCACCATAATCTGCTCACGAGTCATAGGTGCTCATTGGTCACTACGGGGAGGTTTGTGGCCCCAGCGTAGGCCGACAGCTCGACCACGGTGTCCCATACCACCATGCCCGGCTCATGAGTCTTTGTGGATCAAGGTACCATGATTGACAGGGTTTACAGTGATAAGTTCAGTATCCTAGGTTCAAGCAGTTATGACTCATACATGGTGAACATACAATGGCCAGTCGGGTTACTTGACGGGCTCGACTAGCACGAGCGCATCTCAAGTCGAACGACATGAAGTGCATAAAATACCTTGTGTGGCCTAACCACTACTGCTAACTCCAAAACACGACTCGCGTTCATCGACGCGTCGTTCGTGGCAAAGATAAGCCAACCATGAATTTACTCAGTTACCGACTGCCTGGACTAGGTATAGTCCCAAACAGTTATGAATCCACATCAGCAATCATATAAGAGTAATAGAAATGAAATACAACAATGTGAGCATGTTAACACATGTTATAACGTACAACTTAAGTAAATCATCCAACGCATGCATTTTATACACATAATGAAATCATGCATATAGCCAACATATAGGAAATCATGTACATCAGCATATTATTTGAGAATTCAATCTCAAACTAATTCATAACACCATTTAATTCAATACATACTAATACAAACATGTAGACAAACACTTAGTCTACACATTTAAGTCTACATATAGTATGTCGACTCAAAGTGTGCATTTGGGCGAATCTCTTTGCCAAACTAATTATACATGCATTCCTAATATCCTAATGCGAAAAGAAGCCATGTCAATCATATCAGCAAAATATGGATGAAAACAGTATTTCCTACAAATGACTAAAATGCCCTAAATCTCATATTTTTCGTCTACTTACGAAACAGGAAACAGACAGCATGTTGTACATGTCAAACAGCATTGCCGTCGATAATCTACTATTAAACGACATTGAAAGTGTTGAAAACAGTCAATCAAAGCGTTTAGAATCTACACATTTTATCCTAGAAGTGTATTGATTCGAACGGAGCGTATACGCTTTGTCTACGGCGAACTGGGAACCTATTTCACAAGATGTATAAGCTACTATGCTAAGGAACCGACGGAACCTTAAATCAACAAGTGTTTGGGGTCTTTTCTTACCTAGAAATGCGGCGGAATCACTAGGAAAGTGATTGAGGTGCGTTGCTTAAGCACGTGCAACAGGTAGTGCAAGCAGCAGGAAGATCTCTCTCACTCTCTCTCACAATCTCTCACCTTTTCTCTCACACCAGCTAGGGTTTCTAGCAAATTCGGATGGGTGAGAGAAGTGAGGGTTTCAGCCGCTTTTATAACCTAAAACATGCCCAAAATAGGCTTGGGAACAATGTTTACTTGATGCCTAATCAAATCGGGACTGTTTCGGTCCAAAAGGACATTTCTGGAGGTCCCCTGGCCGAACGCGATCAGACTTAAGCTCATACACGTCGGATGTCACTCACATTCTATTTTCAGACCAGTAGTGTTCATAGATCGCACGTGGTGGTCCAGTTTCAGTTCAGCGGTCATCGCACGTAGATCAGGTCTACAAGTCTCGTGATATGAAATAGAAATTTTTCTTGATCCAAGGGTGTAATTTGGATGAATTCTAATGGTCAGAACGCTTAATAATAACACGCCAAGTCGTGTGCCAGATTTGAATTTTAAATTCCAAATCTAACCCTATTCTCACTCTCTTCACTCCAGGCTCAATGAAATAGCCTTTGAATGTCGGTTGGACCTGATTTTCAAAATGATTGTCAAGTCCAGCTAGACGGTTATAACGGTCTAAGATTGTATGTATCGGACTTTCGACGCGCAGTCTAGATCCAATACAAAGTTTCAAAGAGGTCCTGAGAACAAACCGGTTTAGAGTTTGATCCGAGGTTTTAGAGTATTATAGCGTCTTTGGTTCTACTCGTTTTGGATCTTGTAGAACGTATTTAAAGTGATCAGGGACTATTTTCCAGCTACTCTAGCGTTGCGCTAGCTAACTTACACTTATTTTCCAAAGGAATTAATCCTACGCGATTTCTGGTCGAGTTGGTACTCGAGTCCAAGTACGGATTTTTTCACTGCATTACATGCTATGATCAGTCACCTCTCATATCATGCATACATATGATGCGTATGATCATGCGTCATGGGACTATACTAAACATGTAATGAAATATCCATACAACGCAGGTGACCTAGACGGCCGATACACAACGAGTACTGCCTATCAATGGGCCCTATGGGGAGTCATAATGTGGACATCTAACCTACATTACACTCATAATATGGACGTCAAACCAACATTACTCCCAAGGCGCGATCATTACATAATCCGTGTTGGGGTCACACATTGCAATGGACCTTAGGTACATCCCATTGGGCCTTAAATATTCAAATGGGCCACATTCAATGGGCCTTATATTCATCAAGTGGGCCACACCACTGGGCCGCACCAATGGGCCTTAAGTGCAATTCCCATTAGGCCTTAAATATATCAAATGGGCCACATCCTATGGGCCTTATATTCATTAAGTGGGCCACATCCATGGGCCGCACCAATGGGCCTTAAGTGCATTGCAATGGGTCATAACCCGTGGGCCTTAGACTGCATCAATGGTTCTCGACCCATGGGCCTTATACATATCAAATGGGCCTACTCCCATGGGCTTTAAAATACATCAAATGGGTCCAATCCCATGGACCTTGGAATACATCAAATGGGTCCACTCCCATGGGCCTTAAATTACATTAAATGGGTCTAATCCCATGGGCCTTGGAACACATCAAATGGGTCCAATCCCATGGGCCTTAAATTACATTAAATGGGCCTAATCCCATGGGCCTTGGAGCACATCAAATGGGTCCACTCCCATGGACCTAACATAATGTTTATTTTCCATCCAAACTGGGGCCCAACATGATGTTTATTTCCATCCAAATTGTTTATGTGGTCGCATGGGCCTAGGCCCACTGTAATATTTTTTTGTCATCCAGCGTGTGGGCCAGGGGGCCAACTATAATATTTATTTATCATCCATCCAGCGTGTGGACTAGGGGGGCCCACTGTAATATTTATTTATCATTCAGCCAGGGGGGGTGGCGTGAATAAAACACATGCATTAGGTGGGCTCCATCGTCCAGCGGACGGTGGAAGCAAAACATATACATCACCGTGGGCTCCACTGTTTCGTGTGGTGTGGGCCACCTGAGTTTTGGAATCGGTTGAAACTTGGAGGGGGCCCACCTGAGGAGGGGGCCCACCTCATGAATGACTTGGATTTCACCTATACATCATAGTGGGGCCCACGGCAGCAGCCGTGGGACGCTGCTCGTCCGCCCGCCTACAGCGCTAGCAGTGCTGACAGCTGCAGCAGGCGCTGCAGCACCCTCCTTCTTACCTTTCTTATTATTTTTTTTGAAAAAAAAACCTGATTTTTGTAGTTTTTCAGAGGTGGGACCTACTTTTCAAAAATCTATCCTAGCCATGGGATTCTACGGCTTATAACAGGCGAAATGAGTCCAAAGTTCAGGATTTTTGGGTGTATAAAAACATTAGACGATCTTTCAATGGTAACCACCGAAGTTTGCTATGTTATGGCCCACCAAAAATTTGAATCAACTTCATTCTTGGGCTTAACGTCTAAAATGATCCGGGAATCGAGATGGACGGAGTGGATTGGATACATACATCAAGGTAGGGCCTATGAGAGTGAACCACCCCATAGCTTAAAAACTCAAGCTTATATTTGTGTTTTTCTTTTACAGAGACGTCCAGCGTCCCAAACGCTGGACGGTTGGACATATGCATTGAGGTGGGCCCTGATTAGGTGGGCCACCTCATGGAGAATAGTGTGGATACATCACACACAAAGTGGGCCATACTTGATGATTTGGATAGAGTATAAGCCTCATGGTGGGGTCCACTCAAATAGGTCACACAACCCTATTATAATCTTATAAAATAAAGAAAAATAAAATAAAAAGGGAGAGAGAGAGATGGAGAGTAAGACACGCGTGTGATGGAGGGCTCTGCCACTATGAGCCCTCCCTTGAAGAAATCATACAATCAAATGGGTCCCTTTACATATGGGACCACCTAAATCAAAAATCAATGGTGGGGATCCTTTTTCCACCAATATGGACGGTCTAGATGACCTTCCTAATGTAATAAAATAAACATCATGATGGGGTCCATGGAGAATGGCCCCACCATGGATGATCATGATGATCAAAGTGGGCCATCGGCTACAACTTAGCGTCTCAAGTGAGATCCAAACCATTTATTGGTTGGCCTCACTTGACTTATCTTAAAAATATGAAAAACTAACATTATCAAGAACCCACCGTCCGATCTTCTTTCTCCTATGGGTTCCTTAGCACCTTAGCTTTGATTTCAATGGAGGGGATGATAAATGGATGGTTAGGATGGGAGATCTTAGGATGGAGAGGTGGACCACACTTGAAGTTTTGAAAGAGAGGGAGAGGCTTGGAGAGCTCATACATATGGGATTTGGTTGCTTGGAATAAAGCTTTGAAAATGAGAGAGAGTTGTAAGGAGATGTGTGGTGATGAGGTGATTGAGTGATGGATGGGAGAGAGATGGGTGTGTAAGGCTTTGTTGACTTTAGTGGCCTTTTGTGTAAGAAAGACATGAACTTATAAGACCTTTTTGACTTTTGTGGTTGCTTGGGTATGGGTGAAAGGTGATGTGTACTTGACGTGAGATGTAATGGGATTTAATTGATTAATGGGATTGATGTGACACCTCGTAGAGATTCTCTTGGATTTCCCAATGCGCGGCGTTTTCCTTGCACCGAATGCTGACTCACATCTCTTGACTAGGGTATCGCCTCAGCGCGCAAGTCGCGGCATCGGAACCGGAGCAATGACGCAGTCGCTATGGTAATGGTCTTGGGTTGAGTCGACTTGGGTTGACGGCGTACGAATTAGGGTCGTGCGCAAATATCGGTTAAGGGTCGAAGGTTGCCGAAATTCGATTGGTAAGACCGCGGAAGTCTATGGAACGGTACTGACTAAGATACGGGTCTTACATATAATAACATAATCATTTTCATAAATTTTGCTATATACACATCTATCTACATCATTTATATGATAACCATTTGATTTCAAAACACCAACAAAATTTTCATGCCATTGTTTAGGATCCTGTTTTAGATTATATAATGATTTAATTAGTTTACAAACTTTATTTTCTTTAATAGCTATCTTATAACCCTCTCTCTCTCTCTCTATATATATATATTCTAAATTTTCATTTAGGAAAGCCATTTTAACGTTCATATAGTGTACCACTAGTTTATATATGGAAGCTATTGGTATTAAGACCTAATAGTTGTAATCCTAGTCATAGGGGAGTACGTATCATAATAATATATTCCTTCTTTTTTTTTAAAGCCTTTTACTACCAGACTAGTCTTAAACTTATTAATAGTTCCATCTGATTTTAGTTTCTTTCTAAACGCCCATTTACAGCCATTGGTTTATTTTCAAGTAATATGTCTACAAGTTCCCAAGTGTTATTAGATGTAATAGATTCTAATTCATCATTTATTGCTTCATTCTAAAAGGTTGCATCTAGAGAGTCAATCGCTTCTGTATAAGTTGTAAAATTATCTTCTACTAAGAGGTGAAAAAGCCATCTCCTAGGTTAGTTTTTCTTCTAACTTTAGTACTTTTTTTTAGTTGTATCTCTTTTACTACTTCCTTATAAGTACTTTTACTAGTAGATGCAATATCTGATTCATTAATTTCCTCTATTCCCATAGATTTATATTTCATAGGGAATACGTTCTCAAAGAACTCTATATCCCTAGCTTTTATAATTGTATTAGGATCTACGATATGATCTTTAGTATTTAAAAGTAGAAACCTGTAGGCTACACTATCTTGTACATAGCCTATAAATACACAGTCAGTTGTTTTAGGGCCTAACTTTCTTTTCTTAGTTTCAGACAATCCTACTTTAACAAGACATCCCCACACTTTAATATAATTATTACTAGGAACATGATTCTTGCAAAGTTCGTAAGGTGTTTATTCAGAAGACTTAGAAAGAATCCTATTTAGAATATAATAAGTAGAAAAAATTGCTTCTCCCCACATATTTGAGGGTAAACTTGAACTATTCAATATAGCATTTATCATCTCCTTTAGAGTTCCATTATTATGTTCTGCTATTCCATTCTGTTTTGGTGTATAAGGAGCTGTAGTTTCATTAACTATTCCATTCTTTTCATATAATTCTCTAAATTGAAAAGATTCATATTTACCTTCTCTATCTTTTCTAAATCTTTTAACTTTTATATTTAATTAATTTTTAACTTCAATTTTATATTTATAAAAATCATATAAAGTTTCATCTTTGTTTCTTAACAGATAGACTCTAGTGAACTTAGAGTAATCATCTACAAAAGTTATGTAATATCCTTTACTACCTCTAGAAATGTGATTTCTAAAATCATCTAGGTCACTGTGTATCAAATCTAATAGAACAAATGATCATTCTATTCATTTAAAGGGTTTTCTAATGAATTTTTATTCTACACATGTTTCACATTTATCAAATTCTTCATTAGATATATTAGGTAATAAACCTAATCTTTTCATTTTCTTCAAAGAAGCTACATTCACATGACCTAATCTACTATGACATGAATAAAAGGGTTTAACGATATAAACAGAACTAGATGTCTTCTTATTATTATCATTGGATACATTTACAATTAATAAATAAATCATAACTACAGTATCTCTTACAAACAAAAGTTCCATTCTTAGTCATTACAAGTTTATCTGAATCAAATACTAACTTGATACCAGCCTTATTAAGGAGAAAACCAGAGACCAAGTTTCTTCTAATGTCAGGCACATGTAGAATCGGTCAATAGCAGAGTCTTTCTAGAAGTACTTTCCATTTCACTACAACTGGAGATGTTCTAGAATTACCCATGAATACCTGTTCATAATCTCCTGATACTTGGTAGGAGGTAAACATGCTACGATCCTTGCACACATGCTTAGTTGCATTAGAGTTTAACACCTGCTCCAAGCTATTTATAAGAAAGACTTCTGACAACACGACTACTACCATGTCAGACTCATTGCCTATTTCTACAAGATTAGCCTGCGACATAGCTTTATTTTTCTTAAGCTTATAAGTTTTAATGTGATGCTCAAGCTTTCCACAGTTGTAGCAATTTCTCTTTTTCTTGAATTGATTGTTTGCATTCTTCTTTTTGAGTCTAAATTCATTAGCATAATGTCCAGGTTTGCCATAGTTAAAACATTTGCCCCTTTTCTTCTTATTATTTTCTCAACTTAATTCCACAAGATTCGCCTTTGAATATATCTCATTTTTAATTTCTTTTTGTTCCCTGTTTCTATTGGTCTCCTCTATTTGTATATGTACGATTGCAGTTTCTGATGAAACACTGTTCTTTTTATATTTTATTTTATTCTTATACTCTTTCCAGGAGGGTGGTAATCTTTTTATTAGTGCTCCTGACAGAAACGCTTCATCCAACTTAATTCCTTATAATGATAGTTCATGAACTAGATTTTGAAAATCATGAATCTGATTTGTGACAGGTTTATCATATGTTATTTCATAATGAAAGAAATTAGCGATTGTATGTTTCTTGGCACTTGCATTGTCACGCCCCAAATCCAGAAATTGGATTCATAGGAATCCTGATCGCCAAATTCGGTTCCGACAGCCTCTGTAATATTCCATTCTCGCCTCTTATCACCCATATGTCAGTCTCCGATCCTATGATCTTACAAGGAGGGTTTTTTAACGTACATTTATCTCGTAAGAAGCATAACCACAAGTTTACCCAAATCACAAGGGCAACATCATCATCACATATCCACCAATATAAACATTTGAATACAATAATAAAAGAGAAATACATATGTCATAATCAAAGCTCTAGAAGTCAGCTATATGATCCAAGCTCCACGCTGTCGCAACCTAACATCACCTGCACATATCTATCGTGCATAAGCTTATAGAAAGCTTATAGGGTGGTGTACGTGTGTGTACAAGGTAAGAGCTAAGTATTTAATATAGTGCCATAATCATACAATATTAAAAATACTGGCAAGATCATGAATCATATGATTTCAGAATAAGCAGAAATACTGATAAATCCATAAGTCATATAAGTTCAGAGTACACAATACAGATCAGCTATACAAACAAGGAGCCATAAAGAGCCAAATATCAGAGGCCGTATCTAAACCATATAAATGTAGAAACACAGTAACCCAAAATGCCATATGCCACGGATGTAATGCAATACGCGGTGCGAATGGGATGACCATGCTAGAGTGTGAAGTCGGGATGGTAGTATGTAGTATCACAGGTTACGAGATCCACCACAAGGGACTTCAGTAAGGCCCGTATCCTAGACCGTACCGTTCCATTAGCTTCCACAGTCCTTCTAGTCAAATTTCAGCAATCCTTGACCCGTATCCGATGTTTGCAAGTAATCCTAAGATGGATCTCGCATACCAAAGTTAGCTCAAACCAAAACTTGTATCATAGTGACTGCGCCGTCGCCGGGGTTCCAACGCTGCGACTCGTGTACCGAACTAATGCCTAGGCCAGGAGATGTGGGCCACGTTCATTCCGAAGAAATGCTGCACGTTGTGAATTTTAAGAGAATCTCTATGTCATGTCCCATCAATCAATCAATCAATCAATGTCAAGTACAACCACACTTCAAGTACAACAAGCCATCCCTCTTTTTCCACAAGTCAACCCTCTCTCTCCCTACCCATTCCTCTTTTTCTAAAATTTAAACACAACCATACTACTTTTACAAAATTTTCAAACATATCCATCACTCCATCACCTCTTATCATTCCCATCACCTCACTCTCTCTCTCATTTCTCAAATCTCTCAAGCAACCTAAACTTCATACATCCAAGCTCTTCACTCCCAACTTCAAGTGTGGCCCACTCTTCCCACCTTCTCATCTTCCATCTCATCCTTCCAATCATCATCTACCACCATCAAAACTCCATCAACCTCCATTAAAAGGTAAGCTAAAGAGCATTGGAGCTTAAGGGAGCAAGGAGAAGGCCTAGAGGTGGGTGATCCTCCATTAATTTTAATTTTTAAGGGCCCACTTGTTGTGGGACCCACTTGATATATGTGTTGTATCCATGAGGGGCCCATAGTGGCGGGGTCCCTCTATCACCATCTCTCTCTCTCTTTCTTTGAATGATGATGATGATGAAGGGGTGAGTGTGGCCCACCATGAATCATATATTTCATGTGGGACCCATCGGAGGAATGTGTTGGATCTACGTCATCCAGCCCATTAGCGAGCCCGAATGGAAGGAAAACATAAATATCAGGTGGTCCAAATAGGTGGGCCACGTACATGTGGGACCCACCATGATGTCCCTATTTATCCATGTCGTCCAGCGTCTCTGGACGCTGGACGTGATAGGGGTGGCTAACATGGAGTGCGTGTACTAACATGGGAGTGTACTAACTAGCTAACCAAAAAAAAGGGGAGAAGGAAATGGTGGGCCATTCATGTAGGCCCCACCTTGATTTATGTATTCAATCCAAGCCATCCATCCTTTTCTTCAAGCCATTTTAGGCATTGAGCCGAAAGATGAGGCCAATCTGATCATCGGGCGGGCCATAGCGTAGAAAACAATGGCCTTACCATGAAAACCCACCCCGACATTTCTATATGCCAAAAACACATTACATATTGGTCTCATTTGGTCGATCAGGGGCCGTAGAATCTAATGGTCGGGTTGGATTTTTCAGATGTGGCTCCTATCTATGAAAAACTGCTAGCTTTTTAAAAAAAAGAAAGAAAACAAAGTAAGCAGCAGCGCCTGCTGCTGCAGCTGACACAGAGGATGCCACAATGTCCTTGGATGTTGGCGGACAGGGACACGGGTCCCAATTGTGGGCCCCACCATGATGTACCGTGCATTTGTTGAGTCCCCTTTGGGACAGTGGGCCCTCCAAAGATCAGTCATATACATAACTCAGATGGCCCACATGGCAGGAAACAGTGTGATTGAACGTTTACCTTTAAAACCCTTTTGGGTATCATAGAAGTTTTAGATCATTATGAAATTTGTTTTCCCTCTTCATCAGGGTCCGTGTGACCTTGTCAAAGGCTTTGATGGAAGATAAACATTATGGTGGGCCCCACATGAGACCCACTGATGTATGTATTATATCCTGTGTTGTCCCAGGGTGGGACGGCTGGTGTATCTCACTCCGGCAGCCACTGGAGTGGCGTTACCAAGATCTGTGGCCCCACTTGTGTCATCCACACCATTCATTTGTGGACCCACCATGATGCATGTGTTGCATTCAAGCCCTCCAACCATTTTAGAAGCCCATTTTAAGGCTTGAAACAAAAAAAATTAAGACAGTTCCAATATCAGGTGGACCACACCGTAGAAAGTAGTAATGATGAATGCCTACCATTGAAACCCCATTTTGGGTTACAAAAGTTTTAGACCAATATGATATTTGTTTTCCTCTAAGGTCAGGTCTTTGTGACCTTATGAACAGACTAGATGAAAATTAAATATGGTGGGCCCACTGGAATTTGATAGTGAAAAATGGTCCTTGTGACCTTATGAATAGTATGGATGGAAAATAAATTCTACGGTGGGCCCACTATAAAATTTAATGGTGAAAATTATTGTCGCAATTGTCATTTGTGGTATGGTCCAGATGATCTCTGGATACGATATTTTTTTTATAATGCTCCAAAATAATCCCTAATAATGGTGGAAGTATGTTGTTGGTACAGTCCTTTGGTATGGTCCATTTAATAGGGGCCCACTCCATTAGGCCCGATATGATGTATTTGTGGCCCGTTGTGGAGGCCCACGCTAATATACATAAGGCCCATGTGATTAGGCTCATCTTGATATAATTGTGGCCCATTGTTAAGGCCCACCTTGATATATATGAGACCCATGTTATGAGGCCCACTTGATGTATTAGAGGCCCATGGGTCGAGGCCTGATGGGATGTACATAAGGCCCATTACAATCTGTAATTTCACTATGGTTTATGTAATGATGTTCATGACAGGCCGTGCCTTGGGAATAATGATGATTTGATGTCCACATTATAAGGATGATGTTGGTTAAATGTCCGCATTGTCACTCTCCCTAGGACCCATTGATAGGCCCATACCTGTAGTGCGTAGGCCGTTTAGGCCCATCTTCATTTTGATCAGAGCCCATCTCCATATAACATGTATAATATAGATCCATGATTCATGATCATACGCATCATATGTATGCTTGATATGAGAAGTGACTGATCATAGTATATGCCTTTGGGCAGATCGTTTATGGGCTCCCTGATAGGCGGAGTTTCCCTATATGAGCACGCGGTACGTGCAGAATTGTTGCTTGTCTGGTAGTATGATTCATGCACTTGCATTTGTGTGATTGTGATTATAGTATGCCCTAGGACATCAGGGTCATGGCCTCCGCAGACACATCGTGAGTGGCTGGATTGGATACTGAAAATATTGTTACTAAGCATTGGGGCCCTATAGATATCCCTGGGTGAAAATCCTTAAACCCGATGATACCAAAGGATGACTTCAACGTCGAGACCGAGTGGATATATGAGCGTACGAGGGCTGAATACCGAGAGGCCACGTCTCCCACTGTGTCGTGGTCAGTTGGAAAGGGGTGTGGCTTTATTTGGCCGAGAGAAGGGGGCAACACTAGGCTGAGTTTGACTAGCTCGTGAATGGGTCTACTATTGACGTGCCGGATAGGTATTGGCAGAATATTGGCTAGGTGGATAGTGAGGTTTCTTACGCTTACTTGGACTGTGTGGCTAGGAGAGCAGCAGTGCCATTTGGAGTGTATTAAACCCCGGTGATTATCCAGAATGAGAACTGTACTGATATTTGATAAGCTATGTGTGGATTTAGATGAGGATTGGCATGCTTGAGTTGCATCTCGTATTACATGGTCCTGTTATGGTCGATAGCATTCATATCCTACACTACATAGCCTTAGTATGGCTGATTTGCATTCATGTACGCATCAATATGATTCCGCATTACTCTGACCTTGCATTCTGAGCACGCTTATACTGCGCACACACTTACACCACCCTCTAAGATTTCTATAAGCTTATGCATGATTGATGCGTGCTGGTGATACCAGGACGCAGTCGTACCTTTCCACAGTTGGAGCGTGCAGTTGAGTTTTTGGAGTTTTGTTATTAGCACTATCTTGTATTTCCCTTTATATGCATTATACTTAAAGTTTTTGATCATAGTGGATGTCGTGATGGTGTTCTTGTGGTTATTGTTCATGGGTTATGCTCATTACAAATTAAATTGATAATTAGAACTCCTCCTTGTAGCATCTCAGGATCGGAACCTGGTGTATGGGTGTCGGGAGCCGAGAATGTGGTACTACAGAGGCTGTCGGCATCAGATTCGGCGATCGGGAATTTATAAGCCCGATTTTGAGTTCGGGATATGACAGAAGTTGGTGTCAGAGCATAACTTGGGAATAACCGAGAACAACATCACATGTTTATTATGAGTTTAAGATGATTAGGTTCGGAGCATAGCCTTCTGATTGAGTTCTCTAACGTGTGATTCTCAAGGTTGATTGGCGTCATTATTCTTTCCTATAGGACATGTCGCCCAGGAGGGCAACTCGAGCGAATCCCGCTCCACCACTTGAGGCACCGGCTTTACCACCTGCGTCTCTCGTTCCACCACTAGAGATCCCTACTCCCCTGCCTAGGGATACCATTCCTCCACCTGAGACTGGTGTGGATCCGACCGTACCTGTAAGTGCCACTCAGGTGCAGTAGATGTTACAGGGTGTGACAGCCACACTTCAGGGACAGGGCATGCGCCCAGTTGTTTCGCCAGCCCAGGCCGAGCAGGAGCGCGCGAGTGCCCTTCTTTATGAGTTTCGACAGCTTGATCCTCTGCGCTTCCAGGGTGAACCAGATCTGACTGCAGCCAAGCGGTGGCACTCCGATGTAGAGAAGATCTTCGATACTATGGCATGTACAACCCAGTAACGAGTCCGGTTGGCTGTATTCCTTCTCCAGGGTGAGGCAGAGCATTGGTGGACCTCCATCACCCGCGTTGTAGGACCTGATTATGTCTGGTCATGGGAGGACTTTATTGACATATTCGAGGAGCAGAAATCACAACACAATGCAAGATGCATGAGTCATACAATCTAGTCATGCATCAACCTTGCGCATATGTGCGCTCATGTGAGATAACCTCCGCCTATCAGGGAGTCTCATAACAATCTACCCAATGACATATGCAATGGTCAACCACATCTCATAATAAACATGCAAATAATGCGTATGGGCATGTATCATGATGCTATGCTATCACATACTCTTAACCAGCATTAATAACCAGCATTGACAATGTGGACATTTAACCAACATTGCCCCCAAGGAATGACCCACATAGAGCCTAACATATAGTGGACCCATGACCTCACATAAGCGCCTAATATACAACACAATAGGCCTCACTCGTGAGTATAATACACATCACGATGGGCCTTTCACATGGGCCTAACATACATCACAATGAGCTCTATCGCCTGGCCCTCAAATGCATCATAATGGGCCTCATCCTATAAGCCTCATATACATCACATTAGGCCTTAAACATGGGCTGAATACACATCACAACGGACCTTTAAATATGGGCCACATATACATCACATTGGGCCTCAAACATGGGTTAAATGTGCATCACAATGGGCCTCAAATAGGGGCCGCATATTTATCACATTGGGCCTCGACAATCGACCTCGATATCTGGACTCGACAATCGGCCTATACAATCGTCCTGAACAATCAGAATTAATCAATAATCGGCCTCGATGATCGGAACCGGCAATCGGCCATGACAATCGACATCGATAATCAACCTCGATGCAAAGCAGAGTCCATAGATGATGGCCAATGAGGGATCAACGAAAATCAATAGGGCCCAAGCGTTTGGGTTAATCCACTAGAGAATGATGAGGAAGGGCCTAACAAGGCCAATGAGAAGGTCACAATGTGGACCTCCAACCATCATTGCCCACCAATGTGGACCTTTAACCAACATTGCTCCCAATGAATGACGCTCATAGGGTCAATCGTATAATGGATCCACGGTCTCATACAAGGGTCTAATACACATCATCATGGGCCTTACTTAAGGGGCATATACACATCATATTGGGCCTCACTCATGGGCCCATATATATATATATATAACATTGTGCCATATCAAATGGTCCAAGTCAAATGGGTGGATTTAAATGGGCCAAATCAAATGGGTTGAATCGAATGGGCCGAATCAATGGGTTGAATCAATGAGTCAAATGGGCCGATTTAAATGGGCCAAATCAAATGAGCCAATTCAAATGGGCCGAATCAATAGGCCGATTCAAATGGACCGAATCGAATGGGCCGAATCAAATGTGCTGAATCAATGTGCCAATTTAAATGAGCCGAATCAATAGGCTGAATCAATGAGTTAAATGGGCCGAATCAAACGGGCTGATTCAAATGAGCCAATTCAAATGGGCTGAATCAATGGGCTGAATCAATGAATCAAATTGGCCGATTCAAATGGGCTGAATCAAACGGGTTGAATCAAATGAGCTGATTCAAATGGGCCAAATCAAATGGACTCAGTCGAATGGGTCTAAACCAACCACACTATTTATTTATAGCTAAAGATCATTTTAGAACATTATCACAAAATGAATCATATCCCAAGGATTATCTGGACCATACCATAAATGGCAGTAGTGATAATAATTCTCACAGCTAAAAATTTAGAGGGGTCCACCATAACATTTATTTCCCATCCCGACTGTTCATAAGGTCACAAAAACCTGGATTTAGAGGAAAAATAAATATCACATTAGTCCAAAACTTCTGTAACCTAAAGGGGTGTAATTGTAGACGTTCAATCCCACTGTTTTCTACAGTGTGGTCCACATGATACTAGATCTGTCCTATTTTCAGTCTCAAGCCTTGAGACAGGCTCGCCAGTTAGATGGACGGTTCACATACATCAGTGGGGGTCCACATACATGGCCCATCATGTCAGATGGATAGGCGGTATGGATACAACACATGCATCATGGTGGGGTCCAGGAGCATGTTAGATGGGTGAACGGTTAGATGGAAAACATCCCTCATCATGGTGCATTGACAGTCCAGCAGATGGCCGGCCCTGATTCCACTAGGTGGGTGGACAGTTTGGATGGAAAATATCCATCATGGTGGGGCGCACGTGGCACCGTCCAGATGGATGGTGCAGATGAAACACGTACCATAGTGGTGGGTCCCACTAGATAGATGAACGGCGTGGACTCCACCCCACAATGCAACCATCCAGTGACTGCCACGCTGGGTAGGTCCCACGTGGTGGCCACCCCACTTGCCTCTCTCATTATATATAATATATTATAAAATAATATCAACACAACTAAATGCCCACTGTCCAGACTCTCTGGACGTTTTAAACGGTGGGGATCTAATGCATAAAACATGGTGGGTCCACACGTGTGGCCACCACAATATATATGTTATATATATATATATATATATATATATATATATAAATATTAATGTTATTATTATTATTATTAATTATTATCTTTATTATTTTTAAAGGTCCTACAATGTCCAGAGGCTGGATGACCGTCTACTCGATGTTTTGGATGATCAAATGCAATGTCAAGGTGGGTCCCATCCCACACGTGCAACACATGTGGGGTGGGCCCCACATGCCTAAAAAAATGGATGGATGGAGTAGGATATAACACACTTCATGGTGGGATCAGCAAAACTTGCTGACGTCCATCCAGCCGGGTGTGAGGTGCTTCATTTGATCATCTGAACTGTACCAGCTACTGTGATTTCAGGTGAGTCCACACGCCTCATCGTCATCATCACCATACAAGGGAAGGGAGAGAGAGAGAGAGAGAGAGAGAGAGAGAGAGAGAGAGAGAGAGAGAGAGAGAGAGAGAGAGAGAGAGAGAGAGAGAGAGAGAGAGAGAGAGAGAGAGAAATGATGATGGAGGGACCCTGCCATTATGGGCCCCTTATGATTACAACACATACATTGTAATGGGTCTCACCTATAAGTGGTGTCACGCCCCAAACCCGGAGATCAGACTCACAAGAATTCCGATCGTCGAATCCTGTGCCGACAACCTCTGTAGTACCCCATTTTTGGCTCCCAGTGCTTATACACCATATTTTGATCCTGGGATCAGACAAGGAGGATTTTTCAATGTATGTTTATCTCTAATAAGCATAACCACAAGCATACCCAAATCATAAAGGAGTTATACAATACCCAAATCGTACATAAGCTTATAGAAAGCTTAGAGGGTGGTGTAAGTGTGTGCACAAAGTAAGTGCCAAGTATTCAATACAATGCCATGATCATATAATACCGAAAAACTAGTAATCCATAAATCGTACGATGTCTGAATAAGTATAAATACTGATAAGATCATGAATTATCAAAGTAAACAGAAATACTGATAAGATCAGGAGTCATACAATATTAGAATACGCAATAGAAATTAATTATGCAAATGAGGAGTCATAGAGAGCCAAATATCATATGCAGAGGATGCAATGTAATATACATTCCTGATGAGTAACACAAACAGCGTCATCCGTACCATATGCCACGGATGTAATGCAACATGCAGTGCGAATGGAATGACCATGCTGGAGTGTGAAGTCGGGATGATAGTATGTAGTATCGCAGGCTACGGGGTCCATCACAAGGGACTTCTATCCAAACCAGTCCCATACCTAAATTTAGATAGTCAAACTCAACATGGTAAACTCCTGATCTCAGGTTAGTCACGCGCCCAACCAAAATCCTTGCTATAATGAAGGTACACAATAATTAGTTGCGCACCACCAGTCCGAGTGAATCGTGAATGTACTTGACATAATGGGATTGATTGATTGATTGATTGATGTGACAAGCTGTAGAGATTCTCTTAGAATTTGTACGCGCGGTGTTTTCTTCGCACCGAACGTTGTCCCACATCTCCTGACCAGGGTATCAAATCTGTGCGAGAGTCATGACATTGGAACCGTGGTGACGGCGCGGTCGCTAGGGTATAGGTCTTGGGTTGAGTCGACTCGGATTGACAGGACTCAGCTTAGGAGCGTGCACAAACGTCGGATAAAGGTCGAAGGTTGCTGAAATTCGACCGAGAATATCGCGGAAGCCTATAGAATGGTACAGTCTAGGATACGGGGCTTACAGCTCTCACCTCTGAATAAAACTTTTGACCTCAAAATTTACAGAATAGAGTAGGGAAGAAGAAACATCATCAAGTATATAAGTCAAGGCACAATTAATCTAGCAATAGATGAAGATAGCGCTCTTTAGTCTCAACCTCAAAGTAAGACCCGTATCATAGACCGTATAGTTTCGTAAGCTTCCGCGGTCTTCTTGGTCGAATTCTGGAAACCTTCGACCTTTATCTGACATTTGTGCGCGACCCTGAGATGCATACCGTCAACCAGAATCAGCTTGACTCGAGACTTGCACCCTAGCGACCGCGCCGTTGTCAAGGTTCCGATGCCGTGACTCGCGCGTCGAAGCGATACCCTGGTCAGAAGATGTGGGCCCACGTTCGGTGTGAGGAAAACACCGTGTGTTGTGAAACCCAAGAGAATCTCTATCGAATGTCACATCCATCAATCAATCCCATCAAGAGTCAAGTACATGTTAAGTACACATCACCTCATATGTCAAAGTACAACCCCATCCCCAAGCAACCCTAAAGTCAAACTCTCTCTTACACAAAGTACACCCACCACATCACTCACCCATCTCTTTCTTTCAATCTCTCTCTCTCATCTCCCTCTCCCTCATTCTCTCCATGGGAGCAACTCACATCCATGACTTTCATGGGGAAGCTAGGTGAGGCCCACCTTCCTACTACCAAATCTAACCCTTGGATCATTATCTCAACCGTTAAAAATGTCCTCTTGGAGCTCTAGAGTGCATAGGCAGAAGAAGAATGGGTGATCAAAGGTGGGTGCCTCTCTCTCTCTCTTCCTTTGTTTGGTGATGATGTTGATAAGGTGTGTGGCCCACCACGATGAGTTTGATCTACACCGTCCGATTGTGAGACCCACCATTGCTGCCCGTCCATTTGAACCGACATGGATAAAGGAAAATACAAATATCATGTTGATCAAAGCTTTGGTGGGCCATCGCATGGACCCACCTTGATGTACGTGTGTTGGACACACTGTGACGTGTGTTCCACGTCCACATGTCCATTTATTTTGTATAGGCCACGACTCACTTGATCCTGACCGTTTAAGCTCAGGCGTCCAGCAGCAATGTTGCTGGACTGTATGAAAGGGAAAAGCAGATATCAGCTTTGAAACAAGCTGCTGGTGGGCCCACACGTGTGGACCCACCTCTGATGTACAAGGTCCATGTACGTGGGACCCACCTTCCATCCCAGCCGTCGGACCAGATCTACTGGGACGGTAGGCCACTAGCCTATGCATCTCATCCAGTCGTCCATCTGGATGCTGGATGTCTTAGTTACTTTGAAAAAAAAATAAAATAAAGTAAAATAATAATATAATATATTTGTATTATATGTAATATATATTAACACATATATGTGGTGGTGGGCCCACGTGGGGACCCACCTGCTTTGGAATGTGGTTTGACTGGTGTCCGTGCACCGTCTAGATGATTGGATGGTGGGACCCACCTAGCGTGTGGACCATACCCATACCGTCCATCTGTTGCCGCCCAGCAGCTCGAGCTGCTTTGACGCCAGCAAGCTTTGTGTCTCATCACGAGGTATGTGGTGTATCTCACACGGTCCATCCATTGGCAAGCTTGGTGGGACCCACCTTGAGGTATATGTTTTATATCTACACCGTCCGTCTAGACGGTGGTGTTGGAAGCACCAGGATGTATGTGCTCGTCCAGCCATTCATATGATTTGAGGCGTGGCCCACCCACACGTGCTGTACGTGTGGGATGGGGCAACCTTAATGCATTGAGTATCCACACCCTCTGTCAGGTTGGAAAGGTGGGTCCTACGCAGCAAGGTGCTGTTGTTTTGACATCGGTAAGTTCTATGGTCCCACCAATTGTATCACATCAACAAGCTTTGTGGGGCCTACCACGATGTAGTGTTTTGCCTTCACCATTCGTCCAGAAGGTGGGGCCCACCTACGTTTGGTCTGGGCCCACCTAATCTATCTAGGCCCACACTTGGAGTATGAATCCTATCTGCATCGGCCATTGTGGATGGTGCCACGTGGGACCCACTGCATTAAAGTAGATTTGCTGGTGTATTTTACACTAGCTACGTAACGGATGTGTGGCATCAGTGAGATCCGTGGGACTCACCTTATAAGTGTTACATCTGCATTGTCCATCAGAAAGGTGCTGTGTGGCATGCACTGTGCTGAATGTAGTCTCCATGCCATCCATTTAGGGGTTGGCCACGTGTGTGGACCCCACCATGATGGATGCATTATATCCCATCGTCCATCATCTGGATGGTGGGCCAGCAACTCTCCACGAGCAGTTCTGCTGCTGCCCTGATGGCAGTAAGTTCTGTGGATCCCATTTGATGTATGTGACCCCCATGCCGCTCACCTATTTTGCCATCATTGAACACCAATGTGATGTATTTATTTCATCCACACCGTCCAGACCATCTGGATGGTGCTAGGCAATGTGTGGAGGGCACCGATTTACATGGAAATGTTTGAACGGTACTGACTTACCTGGACAATGTTTGGACAGTGCTGATCATCATACATGGGCCATGTGTGTAGGGATACACATGTTACACCAACAACTATTGAAATGACTTTTGGTGCGGCCCATATGATGAGGCCCACCTTGATATATTTGTGGCCGTCCATGAGGCCCACCTTGATGCATTTATGGCCCATCCATGAGGCCCACCTCAATGATTTTGTAGCCCGTCCATGAGGCCCGACGTGTTGTATATGAGGCTCATTGGTGCGGCTCATTGAGCGACCCGATGTGATGATTTTGTGGTCCATTCAGAGGCCCACATTGATATATTTGTAGCCATCTATGAGGCCCATTAGCGTGGCCCATTTGATGTATATAAGACCCATTTGTAGGGCTCGCTTGCCGTGTATATGAGGCCCATGTGCAGGGCCCACCTGTCGGGTATATGAGGCTCATTAATGCGGTCCACTTGATGTATATTTGAGGCCCACTCGGATGTATTTGAGGCCCATGTGCAGGGCCCATCTGTCATGTATTTCCAGCCCATATGTGGTGGCCATTGTGATATATTTTTAGCCCATATGCTGTTGCCCATTGTGATGTATTCCGACCTAAATGATGCGGCCTATTGCGATGTATTTGTGGTCCATTCAGCAAGGCCCACCTGTGATGTATGTGTGGTTGTTATGTTGTGTATGAATTCCTTATGTGTGCCACTCCTTGGGAGCATTGTTGGTTAGATGTCCACATTGATGGACAATGATGGTTGAATGTCCACATTGTGACCTTTCATTAGGCCTTGTTAGGCTCATTCTCACCATTTTCTCAGTGGGTTAACCCAAATAAGTGGGCCCCATTCATTATTGACGAATGGCTCCGTGTTATCAGATTTGATATAACCACAACCGAGTGCTGATCTTTATACTATAGGTGATCATCTACGGACCCGTTTTGTTTATCTACTAATTATCGGTGCGATTGTCGTGACCGATTACTGATCGTGGCCGATTATCGATTGACGTGACCGATTGCCGATTCTGCTTGTCGTGGCCGATTGACCGATTACCGATTGTCGAGGCCGATTATTGTCGCCGATTGTCGATTGATGTGGCCGATTGCCGACTCTGATTGTCGTGGCCGATTGACCGATTACCGATTGAGGTTGATTATTGTGATCGATTATCGATCGTGGCTGATTATCGATTGACGTGGCCGATTGCTGACTCTGCTTGTCGTGGTCGATTGATCGATTATCAATCGAGGTCGGTTATCGTGACTGATTACCAATCGTGGCCGATTATCGATTGACGTGGCCGATTGTCGACTCTGCTTGTCGTGGCCGATTGACCAATTACCGATCGTGGCCGATTGTCGATTGACGTGGCCGATTGTCGATTCTGCTTGTCATGGCCAATTGACCGATTCTGATTATCGAGGCTGATTATCGATCGAGGCCAATTATCGTGGCCGATTGTCAATTCCAATTGTTGTGGCTGATCACCGATTCTGATTGACGAGGCCCAATGTGATGTATATGCGGCCCGTATTTAAGGCCTTTTGTGATGTGTATCCAGCCCGTGTTTAAGGCCCAATGTGATGTATATGAGGCTTATGTGATGAGGCCCACTGTGATGCATTTGAGGGCTAGGTGATAGAACACATTGTAATGTATGTTAGGCCCATGTGAAAGACCCATCGTGATGTGTGTTAAACTCTTGAGTGAGGCCTATGGTATTGTATATTTGGCCCTTGTGTGAGGCCATGAGTCCACTATATGTTAGGCTTTATGTGGGCTGTTCCTTGGGGGACAATGTTGGTTAAATGTCCACGTTGTTGATGTCGATTGTCAATGCCTGTTATTGATACCGATTATGAGTATGTGACTGCATAACATCATGATACATGCCCATACGCATCATTTGCATGTCTGTTATGAGGTATGATTGAGCATTGCACATGTTATAGTACTGGTTGTTATAAGACTCCCTGATAGGCGGAGATTATCTCACATGAGCGCACGATATGCGCAGGATTGATGCATGATTGGATTGTATGACTCATGCATCTTGTATTGTGTGTTGTGATTACTATATGCCCTAAAGACATCAGGGTCGTAGCCTCCACAGGCATATCGTGGATGGCCAGATGGGACACCAGAAATCTGTTTTACATGGGGTGCTATAGATATCCCTAGGTGAAAGTCCTTAAACTCTCTTGGTTACAGAGGTTGCACCAATGTCTAGACCGAGTGGATGTATGAGCGCATGCGGGCCGTATACCATTAGGCCGCGTCTCCCACTGTGTCGTGGTCGGTTAGAAGGGGGTGCCGCCTTACCTGCCTAAGAGGAGGGAGAAATGTTAGGCTGAGTCTGACCAGCTCAAGGAATGGGTCCGCTATCGACGAGACGAGTCCGATATTGGCAGACAGATAGTGAGGTCTCTTCCACTCGCCTTATTGTGCATGATGGGACGACAATCTGGTTTGCAGTGCAATAGACCCCGGTGATTTTTTCAGAGAGGAACCGTACTGATATGTGGACTTATTGAGTAGGAGTTGCATACTCATGCATTT
Source organism: Magnolia kwangsiensis (assembly GCA_037074715.1). Classification (NCBI taxonomy): domain Eukaryota; kingdom Viridiplantae; phylum Streptophyta; class Magnoliopsida; order Magnoliales; family Magnoliaceae; genus Magnolia; species Magnolia kwangsiensis. The sequence goes on from CM073577.1 coordinate 27,390,751, forward strand.
GTTTCATTCACTATCTACTCGGGCTGGTGGTGCGCAACTAATTGTTGTGTACCTTTGCATGGCCAGGATTTCGGTTGGGCGCATGACTAACCTGAGATCAGGAGTTTACCACATTGAGCCTGACTACCCAAATTTAGGTATGGGACTGGTTTGGATAGAAGTCCCTTGTGATGGACCCCATAGCTTGTAATACTACGTACTATCATCTCGACTTCACTTTAGCTTGGTCTTTTCATTCGCACCGCATATTACATTGCATCTGCGGTACTTAGTATTTTTGGTTACCATGTTTCTGCATTGATATGGTCCTTAGTACTCATGTCTTGCATCGCATAGCCTTGGTACAGCTAATGAGATTCATAGACTTGTTAGTATATTTTCGCTTATTTCAATATTATATGATTTATGGCATTGTATCCTTGGCATCTAATATTTGGCTTGCTTTGACTCCTCATTTGCATAACTGACATGCATTGTATACCCTGATATTATATGTCTCATGCACTTGTCAGTAGTTTCGCTTACTTTGTTATCGTGTGATTTATAACTTGTCAGTATTTTTGTTTACTCTGATAATTCATGATCTTATCAGTATTTCTTCTTATTCAAACATTGTATGATTTATGGATTATCAATTTTCTGGTATTGTAGGATTATGACATTATATTGAATACTTGACACTTACCTTGTGCACACACTTACACCACCCTCTAAGCTTTCTATAAGCTTATGTATGATAGATGTGTGCAGGTGATGTTAGGTTGCAGCAGTGTTGAGCTTAGAGCGTGCAGCGGTCTTCTGGAGCTTGATTTTCGATTTATGTATTTTCCTTTTAGCATTGTACTCAAATGATTATATTAGTGGATATGTGATGATGATGTTACCTTTGTGAATTGGGTAATCTTGTGGTTATGCTTATTACGAGTTAAATATACAAAAAAATAAAAAAAAATCCTCCTTGTATGATCCTAGGATCGGAATCTGGCGTATGGACGCTAGGAGCCAAGAATGGGGTACTACGGAGGCTGTCGGCACCAGATTCGGCGATCGAGATTCCTGTGAATCCGATTTCTGGGTTTGGGGCGTGACACTCGCCCTATCAAGATACATTATCAATACGATGATGACCCTACTAATCTTCTGATCTCGGGTCAGAAATGATTGAAAATGAAATACTAAGTAGCCTTACGATTTCAACGGTAGGGAGCTATATCAGAAAATCTCTAAGTTATTCGAACTTAGGGATTTAACCTTTCTAAATTCTCAACAATCATAGAGTGTAGGGTAGCTATCAGCCGATATGTGATGTTATCTTCAGGTATTCCCAAGTTATGCTCTGATACCAACTTCTGTCACTCCATAAATCCAAAAATCAAACTCACAAGAACCCCGATCGACGAATTCGATGCCGACAGCCTCCTTAGTACCCCATTTTCGGCTCCTAGTGCCTATACGCTAGATTCCGATCCTAGGATCATACAAGGAGGATTTTTCAGTGTACGTTTATCTCGTAATAAGCATAACCACAAGCATACCCAAATCATAAAGGCAACATCATCATCACATATCCACTAATATAATCATTTGAGTACAATACTGAAAGGAAAATACATAAGTAAAAAATCAAGCTTTAGAAGACCACTGCACGGTCCAAGCTCAACACTGCTATAACCTAACATCACTTGCACGCATCTATCATGCATAAGCTTATAGAAAGCTTAGAGGGTGGTGTAAGTGTGTGCACAAAGTAAGTGTCAAGTATTCAATACAATGCCATGATCATACAATATCAGAAAACTAGTAATTCATAAATCGTACAATGTCTGAATAAGTAGAAATACTGATAAGATCATGAATTATCAAAGTAAATAGAAATACTGACAAGATCAGGAGTCATACAATATTAAAATGCGAAATAGAAATCAATTATGCAAATGGGGAATTATAGAGAGCCAAATATCATATGCAGAGGATGCAATGTAATATACATTCCTGATGAGTAACACAAACAGCGTCATCCGTACCATATGCCGCGGATGTAATGCAACATGCAGTGCGAATGGAATGACCATGTTGAAGTGTGAAGTCAGGATGATAGTACGTAGTATCGCAGGCTACGGGGTCCACCACAAGGGACTTCTATCCAAACCAGTCCCATACCTAAATTTAGATAATTAAACTCAACATGGTAAACTCTTGATCTCAGGTTAGTCACGCGCCCAACCAAAATCCTTGCTATAACGAAGGTACATAACAATTAGTTGCGCACCACCAGCCCAAGTGAATCGTGAATGAATGAATGAATGAGCATGCGACTGCTACTTAATAAGTCTACATATCAGTACGGTTCCTCTCTAAAAAATCACCGGGGTCTATTACACTCCAAACCAGATTGCCGCCCCATCACTCGCAATAAGGTGAGTGGAAGAGACCTCACTATCCGCCTGCCAATATCGGGCCCGGCTCGTCAATAGTGAACCCATTCCTCGAGTTGGTCAGACTCAGCCTAGCATTGGCCCCTCCTCTTAGGAAGTTAAGACCGTACCCCCTTCCAACCGACCATGATACAGTGGGAGATACGGCCAACGGTATACGGCCCTCATGCGCTCATACATCCACTCGGTCTAAATGTTGGAGTAACCTTTGAAAGCGAGAGGGTTCTGGGACTTTCACCTAAGGATATCTATAGCACCCTATGTCGAACAGATTTTCAGTGTCCCATCTGGCCATCCACGATATGCCTGTGGAGGCTGCAGCCCTGATGTCGCTAGGGCGTACGGTGGTCATGTCACACAAATGCGAGATGAATGAGTCACACAATGTAATCATGCATAAATCCTACGCATACCATGCACTAATGTGGGGCAACCCTGCCTATCAGGGAGCCCTATGAATAACCTGCCTATGGTATATGTGATGGTCAATCACATCTCATAACAAACATGCAGATGATGCGTATGTATTATGATACTATGTTGTCACATACTTATAATCGGTATCAATAACCGACATCCACAATCGGCCTCGAAAATGTGGACATCTAACCAACATTGCCCCAAGGAATGACCCTCATAGGGCCAAACACATAATGGGCCGACCGCCTCACACAAAGGCCTAATATACAATACAAGTGCCTTACCCAAGGACCACAGATACATCACAATGGTCTCAACTACGGCTCGCATATATATCATATAGGTCTCGGCAATTGGCCTTGGCAATCGAAATCAGCCTCAACAATTGAAATAGGAATCAAAGTAGGCCTCAGTAATCAGAATCGGTCACGACAATCAGAATTGTCAATCGGCCATGACAATCGGAATTGATCAATAATCGGCCTCAATACTCGAAATCGGCAATTGGTCACGATAATCGGCCTCGATCGCTAATCGATCAATCGACCACGATAATCAGAATTGGCAATCAACCATGACAATTGGAATCAGCAATCGGTCACGTCAATCAGAATCGGCAATCAGTCATGACAATCAGAATCGGCAATCAGTCATGACAATCGGAATCGATCAATAATTAGAATCGGTAAGTCGGTTACATTAATCATACCGATAATCAGTAGATAAACAAAATGGGGTCGATAGATGATCAGCCGATCAACTATAGTATAAAGATCAGCACTCAGACGTGGTTATATCAAATCCGATAACATGGAGCCATCCGTCTACGTCGAATAGGGCTCACTTATTTGGGTTAATCCACGAAGAGAATGGGCCTAACAAGGCGTAAGGGAAGGTTATAATGAGGACATCTAACCATCATTGCCCATCAATGTAGACGTCAAACCAACATTGCTCCTAAGGAGTGGCCTACATAGGGCTAAACATATAGTGGACCCATGGCCTCACATACAATCACAATGGGCCTCATATACATCAAGTGGGCTGCATTACATGGACCGCACCGATGGGCCTCACATAAATGGGCCAAAAATACATCAGGTAGGCCCCATTACATGGGCTGCACCAGTGGGCTTCTTACAAATGGGCCACAAATACATTAGGTGGGCCACACTAGTGGGCCTTATATACGCAACAGGTGGGCCTTTCACATGGGCCTCAAATACATAACATGTGGGCCCCAAATACACAGCAAACGGTCCTTATAAACGGACTATATATATATATATATATATATATATATATATATATATATATATATATATATATATAAAGGTAGGCCTCACAGATAGGCCATAAGTGGAAGCTTGGATTATATCTAAAATCACTTCGATAGGTGCAGGTGCAACATGTGTATCACTGTACACATCATTCTATGGGGCACATGACACTCTAATGATGATCAACACCGTCCAAACATTGTCCAGGTAAATCCGCACCATCAAAACATTTCCCATGTTAATCAGTGCCGTCCAAACATGGTCCATATAAATCAGTGCTATCCGAGCATTGTCCAGCATCGTCAGTACCTATCCAATTGTTGGACAGCGTGTACAATACGCGTATATCATGGTCAGGCCCACACAAATGGGCAGTGTGGATCAAACATATATCTCATGGGTCCCATTGTCCTGTCTATAGACAGTGAGGATGAAACACATCCAGTAACATCCCACCTGATTGGATGGTAGGAACACCAAATAGGTGGATGGCGTGGATCCATACGTCCAGGTGGTCCCCACTGTCCAGATCATTGGACGGTGTGGATAACACATACAACACGTGTGGGTCCCACACGAAATGCTGGTATGAATACAACACAAACTCCTTAGTCAGACCCATGGAACTTGCTGACGTCTTCAACAGGGAGGCCCACTGTCCATAAAAAATGGATGGAAGGCTGGGATGTAATACATGTATCAAGGTGGGTCCCATGCTGCCAAAACAGACGGGCAGCATGGATAAATGTTTATCACAGTGGTGCCCCACATCCACCTTTCAAATGATGGACGGTTTGGATGGTTTACATACCGTCAAGGTCGGTCCCACGTTGCATGCATGCAGCACACGTGCATGGTGGGTGGCATGAATAAAACACTTACATCATGGTGTAGTCCCACCTACCATCTAAGAAAAATGGCTGGACGGTGTGGGTGTAAAACCGTTACATCAAACTGGGTTCCACCCACACGTGTGAGGTGGGCTAAACACACATCAAGGTGGATACCACCATCCTGCTGCTGGACGGTGGATCTAAATACATAGCAGGTGGGTCCCTCAGTTTGCTGACGAGAGGTGCAGCAGATAAATGCTGTTGGACTGCTGCCCAACAGTCCAACAGATAGACGGTTAGGATTAAACACCTAAATCAGAGGTGGGGCAGTTCTGCACAGCCCAAGCTGTCCATCACCATCCAGATCGTATGGACGGTGTGGATGGAGCCAATACTTCACGGTGTGGCCCACACATCTTAGATCAAGTTGCTATTTGTGTTACCCTTCATCTAGGCATGCTGGACGTCCAACGGACGGACAACCTAGATGAAATGCATACGGTAGATGGGTCCCACATACCCGTGGCCCACAGCTCACGACCAAGCTGATATTTATGATTTCCCCTTCATGCAAGCCTATGTGACCCTATGAACAGATTGGATTGGATGGAAAATAAACATCAAGATGGGCCCTGAAAAAGTTTCAATGGAGGACATCAATGTCTCCTCTGCTTCCCGTGGTGTGGCCCAGGGGTGATCTGGATCGGCCTCATTTTTGGCCTCAAGCCCTAAAATTATCTAGAGAAATGGAGGGACGGTGTGGATCTGATACATACATCATGGGGTGGCCCATGCAGCACTTACCGACAATGGTGTAGTGGCTGAGAGTGGTGTGGTTGTAAAATGGATTGACAACGTTGATACATCACACGCTCCACATGGTTTTACACATGCGTGTGCGTCTCACGGCTGCAGTACAACATTGATAAAATACATAGATCATGCTGTGGTACCACGTGGGTGGTCTACCAGCGTCCAACCCATGTCCAGCACTGTTCAGCTTGCTGGACGGTCTGGATATAGGCAGACAGTGGGTCCCATATCTTGATGTACGGTGGTGATACACCATATCATGGTGCGTCCATCAAGAATGGACGGTCCACATTAATCACATACAACCTGGTGGTTCCACGTAGTGGCCCACCCAAGCCTAGATCAAGCTGATACTTATGTTTTCTCCCATCCGTCCAGGCATGCTGGATGTCCAGCAGACGGTTGGCCAGGACAGAACACATACAACATGGTGGGCCATGAGAGAGAGAGAGAGAGAGAGAGAGAGAGAGAGAGAGAGAGAGAGAGAGAGAGAGAGAGAGAGAGAGAGAGAGAGAAATGGATGGAGGAGGGGCCCCGCCACTATGGGCCCCTCAATTCAATGCATACATCATGATGGGTCCCACTAAATGTAGGCCTTCAATTCATCAAATCCAAACCAAAAAAATCACCCACCTTAGGATCTTCTTCTTCCTTCTTCCGCCTATAGCCTCTAGAGCTCCAAGGGAATGTTTTTTTTACGGTTAAGATGGACTTTGGATGGTGGGATAGGGTGGTAGGAAGGTGGGCCACACCAAGCCTCTCGTGGAGATTAGAGGAGCTTGGATGTTAGAAATTTTGGTGTTTTTGGGTTGCTTGGAAAAGAAGGGAGAAATAAGAGAGAGAGGAGATGGGATGGAGTGATGGATGAGAGACGGATGGGTGTGTAAGAACTTTGTTGACTTTTGAGGAAATTTGTGTAAGAAGGGTATGCATTGTGTAAGGGTTTGTTGACTTATGTGGTTGCTTGGCAATGGGTGAAAGGTGATGTGTACTTGACATGATGGGATTGATTGATGTGACAAGCCGTAGAGATTCTTTCAGAATTTGTACGCGCGGTATTTTCTTAGCACCGAACGTTGGCCCACATCTCCTGATCAGGGTATCGAATCGACGCGAGAGTCCCGACATCGAAACTGCGGTGACGGTGCGGTCACTAGGGTACAGGTCTTGGGTTGAGTCGACTCGGATTGACAGGACTCGGCTTAGGATCACGCACAAATGTCGGATAAAGGTCGAAGGTTGCAGAAATTCAACCGAGAAGATCCCGAAAGCCTACGGAACGGTACGGTCTAGGATACAGGGCTTATAAGTGGGCCCTTAAATGAAAACTGACAGTAGACCACCCACCTATGGCCTCCTTCTTTAGCTCCTTAGACTCCTTGACTCCTAAGCTTCAATTTTGATGGAGGATGATGAGATTTGAAGGGAGGAGATGGGAGATAGAGTGGTAGGGAGTGGGCCACACTTAAAACTCTCTCTCACTCCATGGAAGCCATGGATGTTTTCCTCTCCATGGGTTTGCTTGGAAAATAGTTGGAGAGAGAGAGAGAGAGATGTGAGGAGATGGAAGGGTGATGGGTGTTGTAAGGAAGGGATGTAGAGATATGAGTGTGTTTGAAATTTTAAAAAAGAGGGATGGGTAGGGAGAGAGAGTGTTGACTTAGGGAAAAAGAGTGATGGTTGTTTGTGCTTGTGGTAGGGGTTTGTGTAGTTGACTTGATTTGATGTGACATGTCGTAGAGATTCTCTTTAAATTTACAACACATGGTGTTTCTTCGGAATGAACACGGGCCACATCTCCTGACCCGGGTATCGGATCGGTGTTCAAGTCATGACGTTGGTACCGCGGCGACAGCGCAGTTGCTAGGGTACAAGTTTCAAGTCAAGCTGACTTAGGTATGCAGTCTCGGCTTAGGATCATACGCAAACATCGGATATAGATCGAGGGTTACCAGAATTTGACCGGGAGGACCGCTGTAACATCCCAAAAATTGGGGGTCAAGCAAAACTCCACTCCTGAGTTCCAGAACATCATTTATGCAACATTTTTAATGATGGATGAATGTTGTTCATATTAGTGCAAAAAATATGAGTGAGATTAGACCAAAACAGCATATCATACTCCAGAGACAGTTAAATTAGCAAGTGAAAGAATGTAATAGATATATAAAGTATATGAACTGTTGTGGATCTCCAGAGTGTGAACATGTTACCAGGTTAAACATATACATGTATACTCCAAAAATGATAAAAAGAATATACATGGGTGTATAAGAAAAAGGTAAAATACCAAGTATATTGACATCTAATCAGTAACCCTGTAACCCCGTCAATCAGAACCTGCCTATAGGAGGGATCTTCCTCATCATCATCAAGTCCGGCTCTTCTTCGCAAGCATCGCCATCATCTGCAATTAAGATAGGAACTTTTTGGTGTGCGCAACACCGTCCCGTAACGTGGGAGTGAGTAATTAACTCAGTGGGATCATAGAGTAAAGATTAGCATGTTCTCAAATCAATCATGCGATAATAGTAAAGCAATTAATTAAACATTCTTAGATACTGTTGTTAATGCAATATGACATGACATAATGGATGCCCTCACCGACATTCTCCCTCATACGGCACCATCTGCGTCTACGGCATGCTTGCGTACCGCTCAGTGCTCCACATCTTCCAGGCACATGCAATGTGATGTTGATATGATTATCGAGTTATTATTAGTCCTTTTCATACAACAGTATTGGGAAACTAAGGTACTTTACTTATATCAATCCCAACACAGATCCTGTCTAGGGTCGTCACTCCTAGTAATCTCATACGATGTTATATTTGTAGGTCGCTACAAGGGCTGTCAGTACCGCTCAGTGCTCCACATCTTCCAGGCACATGCAATGTGATGTTGATATGATTATCGAGTTATTATTAGTCCTTTTCATACAACAGTATTGGGAAACTAAGGTACTTTACTTATATCAATCCCAACACAGATCCTGTCTAGGGTCGTCACTCCTAGTAATCTCATACGATGTTATATTTGTAGGTCGCTACAAGGGCTGTCAGGGCTGTTGCTAGCACTCGTTGCACTGTTCCCCCATCACCTTATCAATACAGGCCTAATTATCCTTAAGACTACATCAGGACTCGTCGCCCCCATGCGGTGTCAGGATAAACTCAAGGTCACTACAAAGGGCTCGTCACCAATCAGTGTAGGCCGCTAGCAAGAATATAGTGTCCCATACCACCATAATCTGCTCAGAGTAGGGTGCTCACTGGTCACTACAGGGAGGTTTGTGGCCCCAGCGTAGGCCGACAGCTCGATCACGGTGTCCCATACCACCATGCCCCGGCTCATAAGTCTTTATGGATCAAGGTACCATGGTTAACAGGGTTACCAATGGTAAGTTCAGTACCCCAGGTTCAAGCAGTTATGACTCATATATGGTGAACATACAATGGCTAGTCGGGTTACTTGACGGGCTCGACTAGTACGAGCGCATCTCAAGCTGAACGACATGAAGTACATGAAACACTTCGTGTGGCCTAACCACTGCCGCCAACCCAAAACACGACTCGCGTTCATCGACGCGTCCTTTGTGGTACCTAGAAACCAACCACGAATTCGATCCATTACCGACTGCCTGGACTAGGTCATAGCCCCAAGCATTTGTGCATCAACATTAATAAGTATAGGTGAGTAACAGAAATGAAGTATAACATTGTAAGCATGTTGACACATGTTATAACATACAACTTAAGCAAATCATCCCACACATGCATTTCATGTATATAATGAAATCAATACATATAGCCAACATGATGGAAATCATTTACATCAGCATATTACTTGAGAATTCAATCTCAAAACTCCTACACAACACCATTTACTCAGTACATACTAATACAAACATTTATACAAACACTTAGACTACACACTTTAGTCTACATAGCGTATGTCGACTCAAAGTACGCTTAAGGGCGAATCTCTTCGCCAAACCAATCATGCACGCATTCCTAATATTCTAACATGATAAATAGCCATGGCAAACATTTTATCAAAATATGGACGTAAGCAGTATTTCCTACAAATGACTAAAATACCCTAAATCTCATATTTACTGTACGTTTACGAAACGGAAAACGGACAACATGTTGTACATGTCAAACGGTGTTGTCGTCGATAATTTACTATTAAGCGACATTGAAAGCTCTGAAATCAGTCAATCAAAGCGTCTAAAATCCTCACCTTTTACCCTAGATGTGTATCGTTCCGAACGGAGCGTATATGTTTCGTCAACGGCGTACAGGCGACCTAATACACAAGTTGTATAAGCTACTTTGCTATTTGAATCGACGGAATGCTAAATCAGCAAGTGTTTAGGGTTTTCCTTACCTAGAAATGCGTTGAAATCACCGAAAAAGTGATTGGGATGCGTTGCCTAAACACTTGAAGCGGTTGCAGCAAGTGGTAGGAAGATCACTCCCACACTCTCTCACAAACTCTCACTTTCTCTCTCACTCTAGCTAGGGTTTCTAGCAAATTTGGATGGGTGAGAAAAGTGAGGGTTTCAAACCCTAATATAAGCTAAAACCTTCCCAAATTAGGCTTGGGAACAAAGTTCACTTGAGGTATAACCAAATCGGGGCTGTTATGGTCCAAAAGAGCATTTCGGGAGGTCCCTTGGTCGAACGCGGTCGGACTTAAGTTCATGGTCACTGGATGTTGCTCACACGAAGTTTTCAGACCAGCAGAGTTCGTAGATCGCACGTGACGGTCAAGTTTCAGTTCAGCGATCATCGCACCTAGATCAGGTCTACAAGTCTCGTGATATGAAAGAGAAATTTTTCCTGATCCGAGGGTGAACTTTGGCTGAATTCTGACGGTCAGAACGCTTAATAATAACGTGTCAAGTCATGTGCCAGATTTGAATTTCAAATTTCCAAATCTAACCCTTTTCTCACTCTCTTCACTCCAGGTTCAATGAAATAGCCTCTGAACGTCTGTTGGGCTTAATTTTTGAAATGATTGTCAAGTCCAGCTAAGCGGTCATAACGGGTTAAGATGGTAGATATCGGACTTTCGACGCGAGGTCTAGATCCAATACAGAGTTTCAAAGGGTTCCCGAGAACAAACCGGTTTAGAGTTTGATCCTGAATTTTAGGGTAACGTAGCATCAATGATTCTACAAGTTTTGGATCTTGCAGAATGTATTTAAAGCGATTAGGGACAATTTCACAGCTACTCGAGCGTAGCGCTAGCTAACTTACGCTTAATTTCTAAAGGAATTAATCCTAAGTGATTTCTTTAGCTTTGGAATTGGGTTCTGAGAGGTTACCAAGGTGTTTTGGTTGACCCATTGCCTAAGAACGTCTAATCCCAGGTTGGCAAAAAATTTAGGGTGTTACAACCGCAGAAGCCTACGGAATGGTACGGTTTAGGATACAGGTCTTACATGCATCTTCTAAAATGTACTTCTTTTCTAAAGCAGACCATATGTCTTTAGCAGACTCATGAGAAGCATACATGTCATATAGTTCATTGGACAAAGAGTTTAGAATATAATTTTTACAATTATTTTCATCTACTACTTTAGTTTGATTTGCTGGATCTATAGTAAATGATTTAGACAAAATGTATAAAATTTTAAAGGTGGTCAGTGCGAACATCAGTTTCTGTTTTCACTGTTTAAAGCATTGTCTAGTGAATGGTTCGATTTTGGCTAACTCGGTAGAGTCATTAACTATTACGGTAGCCATAGTCTATGTTATTCAACAATTCAATTTCAAGATTGTTAGAATATTTGGTTAAATTAAATAGATTATTAAAAAATTAAGAACCAAAAAAGAAAATAAAACTTGAGAAAGAGGACTTTTTGAATTGGTTCGAGGCGTGACATGAGTCACTTAGCTTGAAATCAAATTTTCTCCCCTTATATAGCATCCCATGTGCAATAGGATTCTAGATCAATCAACCTCTAAAATACAATGACTATGACCCGATCCCAGCGGTGCACTAACTGAACGTGGGATTGAACCACTTGTAGTTTAACTTGAAAGTGCTGAGTTGACTCAGCAACAAACTCAACAAAATTCTTAAACCAGAGCCAAAAGAACATAGAGAGTTTTGAGAAGATGAGAATAAAATTAATTTTTTTACACTTTAAAACTGGAATGGAAGTCCTTTTATGGACTCCGAAGTGGTACATTAAGCATCCTTTAGAAAGGGTTAGGTTCGTTGGGTTTAAACCCAATAGGTGCGACCAACCAAACATTCGCGTCTCTCTGGTTTAAAATGAAAAGGCGCAAGTGTGAGTACACTCTCACAAATAAATTCCCATGAGTACCTATACACACACACACACAACAATGCAAGTACATTCGCACTTGCAGTCACACCCGCACTCGTACCCACACACACGCCTATGCCCACACCCACGCCCGGCTCAGCCCGTTGCTTTGCGTCGCACACATGGACACAAACACAAACTCGGACTTAACTCGGCATGGCACAGTTCAGCTCGGGCGGGCGCGCGTGTGTGTGGTTAATGAAATAGATTAAAGCTATTGGCATAACCCCTCCCCCCCCCCCCCCCCCCCCCCCCCCCCCCCCCAAGGACCAAATTCTCATGCCCCCTTAATGGGGCTCAAGCCCCAAGGCAAAAAGCCTATCTTATATATAAGAAGATTTTTTTTAGGAAGTATGATGTGTGTTTATAACCCCAAGTGCAGGGTCGTGATGTAGTAATAATCTTGGTGAGACCAAGGTCAAATCCATATGGACTAATCTTGTGTGTACTATGAAAGTAACTAGAATTAGAACTAGAAGAAAATCTAAAACTAAATCCGAATAATTGTGAGAGGAATTGTGAATTGTTTAATTAAAACTTAGGAATTTAAAAGTGGAAACTAGGGTGCCAAGGACCCATTTGTAGAAATTAGGAAGGTACCTTGCATAATTCAATAGATCTAACTGGAATCAGAGTCCTACCTTATCCAGTTAGAGGAAGAAGAGATGGTCAGATCTATGAACATCTCATGAACGTAGTCTTAACGGATGGGAGTTGTGAGGATTGGAAGTGATTGCATCACCTAACCATGCCTAGGAGACAATGGAAAACAACAGGATATACCAATCTCACACCGATCATAGGAGAATTGTGAAGATTAAAAGTGATTCCATCACCCCACCATGCCCAAGGGACGGTAGTGAAAAATAAGACTTGGTAATTTCACAATCTCAATTCAGGGAAAGAAGATATTTAAAGCAATTGCAGATCCATTGTAATTTAAGTCACAACAAACCATTAAACACTAAAAATATTCCTTAATAAAGAACTAGAATATGTAAGGTTCGATAAAAACATGAATCAAAATAAAGCAAACATCCCAATCATGCTACAAGCTTCACTTGTTAGCCTTAGCTAAGAGGTTTAGCCAACCATAGACATGATTAGATCTAAAATCTCTTAAACAAAACAAAAAGATCAACTAAGGAAGAAGAAGAAAGACTCTTAACGGCAGCTCTCCATGCTTTTGTTCCACTCCTCAAACCCTAGATGATACTTAGGAACATCCTATGGACTCATATTTTTAGTTGTGCTGCACCCTCTTGCGAACCAACCTTGAAAATTTACAAACGAACCTTGGAACCAGCTCAAATTTATGCAGTCCGTGTGCTGTCTGCATACCCTTAGATGAGTCGAGGAAATCTTCGACTGGTTGAGGATCGCATGAAATTAAAAGTTCATGTTGCTAGAGTTCAATTCGAGGAATCTTCGACCAGTCGAGCAGGAGCCTTAGACTGGTTGAAGGAATGCTTAGACTAGTTGAAGCAGGCAGATTTTTAGGATTCTTTTTCTTCAATTCAAGTTTTCGATTCTTTTCATTCCTCACTTAGTTTTCTTAGATCTTTTCCATGTGAATTCTTCATTTTTGGTCTCATAAGATCCATCCTTGCTTTGGTGATTCTTGAGCGTTAAATTCATGCTTTTAGCATCCTTTCCAGTATAAACTCTTAAATTCACCTTGCAACACAAACATGATTAAAATAGAACATTAAACATTATCATGTTCATAAAACCAAGTAATAAATGGGGGGTAATATGAAATATTTGACCCTGAACAATGTGGGACAAAACCCACGACCCAAAAAATTAGAAAATTCAAATGTGGAGGGAAACCAAAATATTTGAAATCTAAATTTAATTATAAATTTTGAAATAAATACAACAAGAGTAGAGTGATGGAAGTTCAACCTTGGTTGTATGGTACATTTGAAGTAGAGAATGACGTTCACTTGCTGGATGTTTGTAATGGATGGATGACTATTGCAATGGGACGTTAGATGGAGGAAGTGGAGACGTCCACTTGTAGTGCACATGTGGAAGGGGTTGGATGACTGGGATGCAATTGGACATGATGGTGTTGCTTTGCATGTGTGATGGTTGAGACCAGATCACTCCACTTGATGGTGGAAATGTCTCCATTATCTTAACATGTGTGGACATTGGAGTTGAGAAGTCCAACCTTATACATGCGAATTATGTGGACTTGTGATTAGTCCCACATGTGGACGCCTGATCACATGTGAATGCCCAATCCTGACCATCCAAGTTGCATGACAAAGTGAGTTGACTTGGTTATTGGACTAGGTAGGCTGACTGGGTGAATTGATTCAGTGAGTTAACTTGGTGAATTGACTCGTCGAGTTGATTCAAGGCTCTAGGGTTTAAGATTCGATCGATTGTGTTGACTGAGTTGAGTTTAGGGTTTAGGATATCCATCCATTGGTTCAAATTAAATCTACTTATCGGCCATGGGTGGGGTATCTATAAATGGCCCTCTTTGGCACAGGTTGCGTGCAAATGAATGCCAAAGTGAGTTGATCCCCTGCCTTTACTGGTTAGTCATGGATTGTGATATGGATTCATTATATACCTTTGTGTCTATGTCAGATGGTTGTATAGAAATAGATAAGTTGAACATATCATGGGAATTTGGGATAAATGTTGTAATATTTGTCCCTATACTTTTTGTGGCATTATGCATAACCAATCACAACCATTTCACTCCTGATCGATACTAACATCGGAAGATTATAGTAGATCCCTTGCACTTTCTGCGGCCTTATGAGGATATTGACTGGAATGTCCGTTGCTTCTTAGATCACATCAAGAGTACTTGTTTTGTTAGATCATTAAAGTATTTAGCTTACCATGTGCTTTTTATGGCTTTATGGGGATCTCAATGTGCCGACTTGGGCTTTATTAAGTTTCACAAGCATCCACACCTATGTATGTGCGGGTGAACCATGCGATCTTTTGGTTTTGACACTTAGGTTATAATTTATCTTTTTCACCATTTAGATGATTTCTTCTGACCTGTCTTGGCATATTATCTTTTTTAGAATTAGCATTTGATACGATGGAGCTGACATTGGAGTTTAGTATGATCGTATTTTGATATACATTTGGATATGATAATATCCGAAGAAACTGTGAGACATAGAATCTTATTCAATTTTGCGTTGACTCACACACTGAGATATGAAAGATCTCTTAGTGCCTTCGAAGCCTGATGCTTTATTTCTTTTTTTTTTTTCTTTTTTTTTTTTTTGTGATTTTGAAAGTAACCCCACTTTGGGGAGTGATACTCCATGGGTGATTCAAGATGATTTTTGTAAACGGGTCCAGCTTACTTAGTTATTTTTGCTAGGGATGCATATGGGACTTCAATTAAGCTGGTTTTTACTAAAAACATGCAAGGGGCTATGGGTATGATGGTTGCAATCTAAATTGACCTAGTTTGGGATTATGAATTTTTAGGATTTTGTGTTTTATTACTTGAGTTTTGATGGCCACAATCAGAACTGAGATTTGTTGGGGATAGTTTTATTTGGCACAAGTCTGATTAGTGGTTGTGATCAAGAGTTTGATTTATTAGGGTTGGTTGATCGGTTCCATCATCTCACATGATAGTCAGACTTGATTTTTTTGGATTGATCCAGATCATTGGTTATGATTCAATCCAGATTTATTAGGAATAGTGTAGATCTATCCATTGTTGGCAGTTAGAATTTTGATTTGAGACCAATCGGGTCCATTATCCTGCAATATGTTTATATTTGGTGACTCTTTGCAGATCATATGACTTATATGTATTTTTTTATATCTTCAAAAGATGATCCGGTCACAATCTAATGGGCGTGATCGATGTTGGTTTTTATTAAAATATTTTTTAGATTATTTTGGAAATGATCTAGTCCATTAAATTGTGATCCAACGATTATGATAGATGTCAGTTTGTATTGAAAGTGTTTTTGAGATTTTAGAAAATGATCTGGTCCATCGAATCGCAAACCAATAGTTGCAATTGATGCCAGTTTTTATTAAAATGTTTTTCTTTTGAGATTTTAGAAGATAATCCAGTCCATCAAAACATGATCCAATGGTGGTGATCAATGTTGATTTTTATTAAAAATATTTTTGAATTTTTAAAATTTTCAAAAGATGAAATGGTCCATTGGATCGTGAGTTAATGGTCAGGTTTGATGCCAGTTTCTTATTGAAATATTTTTGAATTTTCAAAAGATAGTCTAGTCCATAGGAAGTGAATTGACTACCAATTTTTGCACATTGACTTGTGCCAACATGTGAGATTACTTTATGGTCGATGAGGCTTTAATACCTACAAGGAGATGAAGAGAATTTTAGTAAGAGGATTAAAATATTGGATTAGGGGGGGAGATACTTACCTTTTGGGGATTTTGACGAGGACTAAGAGTATATTAATTGTTTATTTATTTATTTGTTGGGCAATTCATATACACTTTTTGTATGGTATATGAACATTGGAAATAAATATATATATATATTTCAATTTTTGTAAGCAAAGAAAAGATATACATGTAAAAAAAACATAAAATAAGATGAAAAGAAATTTTTTATAAATTTTGTACCTTGTGTTTTCTGTGTATGCATGGTTTGAAAATGCTTGTAATGTAAGTGTAGGAATCAGAATATTTGACCTAGTCGGATGTGATAATCGGTTTTCTAATTGTTCACCAAGGATCCCGATCCTTTTGAGGTAGTGCGCAATTGTATCTTGCCATTAGGATTTGGAAGGAGCTTAAAAGAATTCTTAACTCATGCCTACCATCTTTGCATCTGTCGAATATTCCTATTTCTCGAACCTTTTATGTACCAATTTTAAGAAACCTTTTTTAAGCCATTGTCACTCACAACGCCCTTTAGGGTTTTTGTTATGTCCAACTTTTCCATCAATTTTTCCCATGACGTCCTTCTAGATTTTCACCATGTCCTATGTATTTGATATTGCCTATATCGTGGTAAATTTATTGCTTTTACCCTTGGTGTCCTTTTGGGTTTTCACACAGTCTGCTATGTGCTCTCTGTTTTTACTCGAAACGCCCTTTTAAGTTTTCACTCCGCCCATTTTGCTTAGGCACATTTTTTTCTTTTTGATTTTTCTTTGATTTTTATTGTGGCATGAAGAGAGCTTGGATTTCCATCCTTGTTGACTGATTGTCTTACTTTTCTAGCCTTGTTATAAGCCATGATAGTAGAGCTGTCAACTCAAATTGAAGTCATCTTGAGGTGAATGAGTTGGGGTTGGAACTGTGCTTCTTTTCGGGCCGGTCTTTTTTTTTTTTTTTTTAATCCCTATTTGCACATTTTTTCATTTTCTTTTCCTTTTATTTATTTTTATCTTGGACTACACGGTCATATTTTGTCCTCATTTCTTATTTTTTATTCTTTAACCCTTCTTATTGAAGCAATTGTTTAAAGACGAGGGAAAGTGATTCTCAGGATGACCAACTTTGGTTAATTGACTTCAGTTTTACTATTATAGATTTGACATGGTTAGATAAGCTTACCTATAAAATATCTTCATGTTATTGGCATTGATTGGCTATAGAAGATCCTCTCCCCTTTGGTTGGTGAGTTGGAGGGTGCCTTCTGGAAGAACTTTTCTGATCATTGGGCCATCTTATGTGAGCTTTGAACTTGTCCCTTGAGTCTGATAGATGTGGTGATACTTGTTACAAACCCAATCTGACTTTTCTTTCCTCAGCTTCACTCTTCATGATATTTCAACTTAAACTTATAGGATTGCTTCTATTTCATAAGTTAGCTTGTAAAGAGTTTCACCTGTAGTTATGTGTATGGATGTCCAATTGGCCCAAGGTGTATACGGAAGAGACCTAATGTCTTCTGATTTTATCGATGAACTCATCCATCTTTGGATTCATGAAGGGCGTTATATTATCGATGATAATGACATATGGGGTCTTGTAGTGGTTGATGATGTTATTCTTCATAAGCATCATCGTACTTGAGATGCGGGATGCTACCTTCATTCGCTTTGTGAAGTAGTCGATTGTCGTGAGTATGTACTCAGGACTGTTAAATGTCATCAGGAAAATTTTCCTGCTGATGTTGATCATCCTCATAGAGAATGGCTAGGGTATTATTAGATTATAGAGTTTTGAAACACACACATGGATCTGGTGTGCACACTCCTGATACTTGAAGTATTGTATGACTGTTGGTAGTAATGTTTCTTTGTCGAGGCACAAGATCTCTTCTTCCATTATTCATCTATTCGACAGGCTTGACTTCAGGATTTATTGATAAGTTTTTAATCAAGTCAGGATAAGTCTTCTTAGGATGCAAGATTGGGCAATCATGTCTTCAAGAATTCGATTACTCTTTACTTATTTTTAAGGGATTAGGATTCTCAATGCACACTTCCCTAAGAGTTTTGGGAGATCTTAGGTTTACAATTTTGAAAGTTTTCGAGATGACATTGGCATTTGGTTTTGAACTTTCTTAGGTGACCCTCTAGTTCGAGACTTAGTACATCGTCTTTCATGTTAGTGGCTTTCTCCAAATCCTTGAGTTCAAAGTCTAACTGTAAGTTGAAACCATATGAGTTAACTTCATACTCAAGTGCTTTAAAAGACAGACTTGACACTTTATTACTAGAGATTTTTGAAAAATATTTCAATTTTGTTTTTTAGTTTTTTTAAAAAATTTTTACAAATATGTTAATTTTTTTTTTTTTGAAATTTTAGAATGTATGGATTTTTTTTTTTAAAATTTAAATTTTTTAGATTGCTTTTTTATATTTTAAAATATCTAGTATTTTAAGTTTTTTTTTTTTTTTTTGTAAGGGATCCGCGTAAGATTGCATTGCGAACTAGGGGTTACCTGATTCGGCTTGGAAAGCCAATCATTATTTGCATTGAATTCTATTTATCATCACGGGGCTATGGACCTATTATTGCCCTGTACTCCTTCGCCTTAGGAGGTAAGGCTGAAGGGATTAGAAGGTGGGACCCTACCATTATGCCTAAGCGTCGGGATAGATCTGGAGCTAGACTTTGAGTCAATGTCAGATGTAATTTCTTTCAATTAATCTCCGATGCATTGTTGTTGAGGGTTAAATATTACATATTAGACCCCATTTATTACTTGGTTTTATGAACATGATAATGCTTAATGTTATATTTTAATCATGTTTTTGTTGTAAGGTGAATTTAAGAGCTTGGATTGAAAAAGATGCTAAAAGTATGGATTTAATGCTCAAAGATCACCAAAGCCAAGGATGGATCTTAGAAGACAAGAATGAAGCACTCATATGCTAAAGATCCAAGAAAATCAAGTCAAGAATGAAGAAAATTAAAGTTTTTAAGTGAATTTGCGTAATCCTCGACTAGTCCTGGCCCAACTCGATCATTAGAAGATTCCTCGACTCTAACTCCAACAATAAAATTATGAAAAATTAGGTCATCCTTGATCCGTTGAAGGTGACCCACGGCCAGTCCTGGGATGTCCTCAACTAGTCCTGAGTTACACAGCCAACATATGAATTGCAAAAATTTGAAGCAATTTTCAGATGTCATCTTTTAGAGTTTGAGGAGTGGAGCAAAAGGGTGGAGCCGCCATGTCAAGCCCTGAACTCGAAAACCGGGCTCACAAAATTCCTGATCACCGAATCCGACGCCGATAGCCTCCGTAGTACCCCATTCTCGGCTCTTGGCACCCATATACCAAATTTTGATCCTGAGATGCTACAAAGAAGATTTCAAACATGATTTGATTCGTAATGAGCATAACCACAAGCATAATCCACGAACATAACCATAAGAACACCATCACAAAATCCACTATGATAAAAAACTTTAAGTAAAATGCGTAGAAAAGGGAAATACAATATAGGGACAATAACAAAAACTCTAGAAGCTCGGCTACACGCTCCAACAGCGACGAGACTAAGGCTGTGTCCTGACGTCACCTACACGCATCAATCGTGCATAAGCTTATAGAAAGCTTAGAGGGTGGTTAAGTGTGTGCGCAATATAAGCGTACTCAGAATGCAAGGTCAGAGAAATGCGGAATCATGCTGATGAATACATGAATGCAATCAGCTGTACCAAGGCTATGCAGTGTAAGATATGAATGTTATCAGCCATATCCAGACCGTGTGATGCGAGATGTAACTAAGCATGTCAATCCTCATCATATATCAGTACAGTTCTCATTCTGGATAATCACCGGGGTCTTGTACACTCTATGTCAGCTTGTCATCCATATCCGAACGTATAACTGGGAGAGTGGAAGAGACCTCACTATCTGCCTGCCAATATCGGGCCCGGTTCGTCGATAGCGGACCGATTCCTCAAGCTGGTCAAACTCAACCTAGAAGTTGCCCCCTCACTCAGGCGGGTAAGGTCATACCCCTTTCCAACCGACCATGACACAGTGGGAGACGTGACCTACTGGTATACGGCCCTCGCGCACTTGTGCATTCACTCAGTCTCGACATTGGAGTCATCCTCTGGTACCATCGGGTTTAGGAATTTTCATCCAGGGACATCTATGGCACCCGTATACTAGAATCAAATATTTTCGGTATCTAATCCAACCACCCATGATGCGTCTGTGGAGGCTTTGGCTCTGATGTCGCTAGGGCATACAATAATTACAATTATACAAATGCAAGTGCATGAGTCCCACTACCAGTCATGCAACAGTCCTACGTGTACCATGCGCTCATGTAGGGCAACTCCGCCTATCAGGGAGCCCATAAATAGTCCACCGAAGGCATATGTTATGATCAATCACTCCTCATATTAGTCATACATATGATGCGTATGATCATGAATCATGGATCTATACTAAACATGACATAGGATGATGGGCTTTGTGCATAACAAATATGAGCCTAGACGGCCTGCTCACTATAAATATGGGCCTATCAGTGGGCCTTAGGGAGAGTGACAATGCAAACATTTAACCAACATTATCCGTATAATGTGGACGTCAAACCAACATTTCTCCCAAGGTATAGCCCGCTATAAAGATCAATGCATATACCATGGTAGAATCACACTACAATGGGCCTTATGTACGCCTTATTGGGCCTTGACCCATGGGCATTGAATACATCATAATGGGCCTCATAACATGGTTTCATATATAACAAAGTAGGCCCCAATAATGGGCCTATAAACACATCAAGATGACCTACATACATGGGCCCATATATACCAAAGTGGGCCTCAACATTGGGCTTATATACATTCCAAGATGGGCCTAAATATATGGGCCCATATGTATCCAAGTGGGCCTCAATAATGGGTCTAAAAATACATCAAGATGGGCCTAAATACATGGGCCCATATTTACTAAAGTGAGCCTCATGTGAGGCTCGCCATAATGTTTATTTTCCTATCCAATCTGTTGATAAGGTCACATAAATAGGGGGCCCACCAAAATGTCTATTTTCCAGCCAATCTATTGATATGGTCACATGGACCAAGGGGCCCACTGTAACGTTTATTTTCCAGCCAACCTATTGATGAGGTCACCCGGATAGGGGGCCCACCATAATATTTATTTTCCATCCACCTGTGGATAGGTCACACAGACCTGGGGGCCCACTGTGATGTTTATTTGAATCCAATCTATTGGCAAGGCCACGTGTACATGGGGCTAACCGTGATATTTATCTACCATCCACCCTATTCATAGGGCCACACAGTTAGGGAGGGGGCCCACCGTAATGCTTATTTTCCATCAACCTGTTTATAAGGTCACACGTGACCTGGGCCCATGGTCAGGGAGCCCACCATGATATAAATATATGTATATGGGAAAAAGTACTGCGCTCGAGCTGACGTCAAGCTCCCAGGAGTTGGAGCTGTGGGGGTCCCACCATTGATGTTTGCCAAACATTTAACCCCTCAATCAGATGCACCATTCCATCATGGGCCTAGGTTTTAAAAATCAAGTCAGTCCGTGACTTGCGTGGGCCACACCAGATACAATAGTTGAGAGTGACTACCCTCCATTAAAACATTCGTAATCATTCATTAGGCCCACCTAGATGTGGTTCACAAATCTAGCCCACCCATTGTGGGCGTCCCACTTAGCTGAGGGTTCAAACCAAGTTTCAGCTACATCCAAATTTCAAGTAGACCCAACCAAGTGATTTTATATGTTTTCGGAATGTCTTCACATGATTTTAGATGGTATGGCCCACCTGAGTTCCGTACACGGCTAATTTTTGGGATATCTCATAATTTAAAGGGGGCACCGCAAATGCACGGAGCTGATGTTCGAAACGTATCACGGTGGGGCCCACAGCTGGGCCGTGAGGCCCAGCCCGTTCGCTCCTAGGACACTGGAGCATCACTAGAGTGTCAGCGGCAGCAGCACCTGCTGCTATCTTTTTTTAAAAAAAAATTACAAATCCTGTGGTGTTTCCCATGTGGGGCCCGCATCTGAAAAATCCAACCTGTCCATTGGATTTTACGGCCCCTGATCGATCAAATGAGACCAATATGCGGCGTGTTTTTGGCTAATAGAATAGTCAAGGTGGGTTTTAATGGTGGTACCGCTATTTCCTTTGGTATGGCCCGCTCAAAAATAGGATTGGTCCCAAATTTTGGCTCAACTCCTAAAACGATTTGAGGAAAAGGATGGACGGCTCGGATTAAGTATATACATTAAGGTGGGGCCTACATGAGTGGCCCACCCCATGCTTAGTACACCCACATCACTTCACACTTCACTGTGAGTTATCACCCATGTCTGTGCAAGCATTCCATGTTAGCCAAGCCCACATCCAGCGTCCAGGGACGCTGGACGACGTGGTAGTAACAGACATCATGGTGGGTCCCACAAGTACGTGGCCCACCAATTGGATCAGCATGATATTGGTATTTTCTCTTCAACTAGGTCTGTCCAACTGGCCTACTATTGGATGGTCCAGCAAGGTGGGCCTATGGATGGCATGGATATAATTCATCCTTCATGGTAGGCTACACACATACACACCAGGTGGACCACACATCTTTACATCATACAAGAGAGAGAGAGAGAGTCATGGTGATAGAGGGACAAGAGACGGTGATGGTGGGGTCCCGCCATTATGGGCCCCACATGATACAAATCATACATCAAAATGGGTCCCACCAACAAGTGGTCCCTAAAAAAGAATTTAACGGTGGATCACCCACCTCTAGGCCTTCCTTCTTGCTCCCTTAGCTTCCTTAGCTCCTTGCCTTCGGGTTTAATGGTGGATGATGAGATCTTGATGGTGAGGATGAGAGATGAGAGAATGGGCCACACTTGGCCTATTAGATTTACTTGAAATGTTGGGATGTATGGAGCTTGGGAGTTGCTTGGGGAAATGAGAGAGAAAGAGTGAGGGGACGGGTCAAAGGGATGGGTGATGTGGTGGTTGTAAGAAAGGGTATGAGTTGAGTTGAAAAACTTGTAAAAGAGGAATGATGAGGGAGGAGAGGAGAGTTGACTTTGGGTAGCTTGTGAAGAGAGAGGTATGGGCATAACATGGGTTAGTTGTACTTGACTTGATGTGTGATGTGTACTTGATTGATGGGATAGGTCGTAAAGATTCCCTCGACATTCACAACGCACCGTGTTTTCTCGAAACGAACGTACGTCCACATCTTTTAGTACGGGTATCGGTTCGGTGCGTGAGTCGCGGCGTTAGAACTGCGGTGATGGTGCGGTCACTAAGTTACAAGTTTCGGGTCGAGTCGATCTGATATGTTGGACTCGGCTTAGGTTCATGTGCAAACGTCGAATACAGGTTGAAGGTTGCCAGAATTTGACCGGAAGGACTGCGGAAGAATACGAAACGGTACTGTATAGAATACGGGTCTTACACGCCATCTAGGAGTTTTTCTTCTTCTTCCTTAGTTGATCTTTTGTTTTGTTTCAAAGTTCTTAGTTTAATCATGTTTATGGTTGGCTAAACCTCTTAGCTAGGGTTAAGAGGTGAAGCTTGTAGCATGATTGGGATGTTTTTTTTTTGTTTTGATTCATATCTTGTTGAACCTTATGGATTCTAGTTTAATTATGAAGGAATATTTTTAGTTTTTAATGGTTTGTTGTGATAAATTACAATAGATTTGTGATAGCTTGAAATATCTTCTTTTCTTGAATTGATATTGTGAAATTAGTAAGTCCTATTGTTCATCATCGTCCCTTGGGCATGGTAAGGTGATAGAATCCTCCCTAACTTTCACAATTCTCTTATGATTAGTTGTGGGATTGGTAAATTATGTTGTTTGCCTTGTCTCTTGGGCATGGTTAGGTGACAAAATCACTTCCAAATCCTCACCACCCTCATCCATTGATGATTAGATCCATGAAAAGTTCAGAGCTCTGACAAATCTCTTCTTACCAATTGGATAAGATAGGACTCTGATTCTGGTTGTGTCCTTGAATCATGTAAGGTAGCTTCTCAATTGCTACAAGTGGATCCTTGGCACCCTAGTTTCCCACCTTTAAATTCACTAGTTTTAATTACTTTAATCATAATCGCTTTCTCAAATATTTCAGATTTAAATTTTCATCTTCTTCTAGTTCTAGTTCTATTTACTTTCAGAAGACACACAAGTTCAGTCCCTATGGATTCGACCTCGGTCTCACTGAGAGTATTACTACATTGTGACCCTACACTTGGGGTTGTGAACAATTGTAACTCTTTGGATTCATCTAGCTTTTAGGTGGGAGTAAGACTGTGGTCCAATTAATCGAGAAAAATTGTAGCCCCTTACTTGAACAATCCTCGGGTAGCTTAATTAGGCTCGGTCTGCTCATTAATGTTCGTTTGTACCCCAAGTGTAGGGTTGCGATGTAGTAATAATCTCGATGAAGTCGAGGTCGTACCCACATGGGCTGGATATGTGTAGATTTTTGAACTAATTAAGAATTAGAACTAGAAGCTAAACTTAAAATTATAATTAAGAGATATTGTTGTGAATTGAAACTATCAAAATTATGGAAACTAGAGTGCCAAGGATCCGCTTACAATCATCTTAATGTATCCTTACTTGATTCAATCAATACTTCAACTGGAATTGAAGTCCTAACCTATCCATTTGGATGATAGAGCGGTTAAAACATCATAAACAAGTCAAAATAGATTCTGAATATTCATATTATTGATTCCACATATAACCGTCTTAGTGAATTAATTATAAAAATTTCAAAGCATCTACCATGCCCATAGTCAATGGTAGTTCAAAGAATTCTACAGATCAAACAATCACAAAATAGAGAAGTAAGCATTCAGGAAATTCCTAAGCATCCACCGTGCCCAGAGTCAATAGTAGATTAAAGTAAATTAAAAATTACTTCTTTAATTCAAACCATAAACTATGAAATATCCAATATGAAGTTCAAACAACTTGAATCAAAGTAAGAAAATATTAAAATAAACAACTAGCTTTACCTCTTAGCTCTGGCTAAGAGATTGGCCAACCAAAGACATCATTAAGCTAAAAACTCTTAAGAAAAATATGAAAACTAACTAGAGAAGAAGAAAGAACTCCTTGAAAGTTATCACACTCCTTGCTCTACTCCTTTAACCCTAATTCATGTTTAGAATGCTTTAAAGAACTCCTTTATATAGGATTTTTTGGTCGACTTTGCAAATTACCTCAAATTTGTGCACTCTACGCACCTTCGATGTCATCGAAGGTGTGAAATCCAGTTAAATTCGAATTTATAAATTGCGTGCCATAGGTCTTTGATGTCATCATTCGACCTTCGATGTCATCGAAGAAGTCTTCGATATCATCATAAATCACCCAAAAGTGTCTAGTGAGTCGAGCCCAGAATTCCTGAAAATCTCAATGCCATCAAACTGGCTTCGATGACATTAAATGATTCTTTGATGCAATCGAAGGGTCTTTAATGAAATCAAGAATTATTCCAAATTGTCCAGCAACCAAAGTTGATTTTCTTCTGAAATTTCAATGTGATTGGCTTCCTTCGATGGCATCAAAGTATGTTCGATGGCATCAAAGTGTGTTCGATATCATCGAACTGTCAAGTTTAGTAGCTATGCTACTAAATTTTGCACTTTGCAATTCTAATTTTGTTCATTCTTCAATCTTGACTTCCAAAGATCCATGCTTTGGTAATTCTCAAGCATCAAATTCTATGCTTTTAGCATCCTTTTCACCTTAAGGTCTTGAGATCACCTCATAAGATAAAAACATGCATAAATAGATTGATTAAGTGTTATCATGTTCATAAAACCAAGGTATAAACATGGAGAAATATGCAATATTTCACACTCAACAGTTAAATCTATGAAGGTGGAATCTAACTTGTCATTGGGGTAGATAATCTCTACACTGATAAATTGAATGGGTATGCAAATGAAGAGATTTCCCTCTTCTTAGTGACCTTGTCCTCTTATGGTACCTTTACGTCTTGGTTTCTCTTCTAAGGGAGACTGATATCCCTGTTACTTCTTGTCCACATTTTCTTGATCCAAAATAATCTAGTTCAAGTCTTGTTTTTGAGCTGATAACAAATGATTTGGGGCTTAGTAGGTAGGAAGATGCAGTTTAATTTGATGGGGGCAGGCAAGAGGAATGGAATTCATAGCATTGAACTTAAGATTATGGTCTGGGATGCCTTCATCAGAGAATGGCACAACTGTGGCTGAGAGGAGATGATCCTTCTGTTTCTCATGGTGGGGACTTCTGCCCCTGATTGTCGACTAATGATATTGGTGCAGATGACAATGTAAGTGTTGTCAGTAAGGTGTGCCCTTGGTTGACTGATGTTGAGATGGGCAAGTTGTGCTCCTGGATGATTGCTGATATAGAGATGTTGTCCCCTCAGTTGAATGGAATGACGCAGAGGTTATTCCCTTGGCTATCTGCTCAGATGGGGAGGCTATCCCCTCAGTTTCCTAGAGCTGAGGTGGGCAGGTTATGCCACTGGTTAACTAGAATTATGTTGGGAAGGTTGTGCCCTTGGTTGATTGAGGATGCTGAGATGGGTAGGTTGTGCCCTTGGTTGATTGATGTGGAGGGACTCAAACTCTAAACGAGAGCCAATGGTATTGATAAACTGGACTAGATGGAGAGGAGATTCTTCTCTGATGATATTGATGGTATGGCTGCCTGATGTATCGGGAGCCTCTTGATGTTGTAGCAATGCATTCTGGAGTGTGTTGTTTGCAATTGTGTCAAGAGTTACAATGACAATTTTTCCTTGGTTAATCAAGTTTTAGACCATGTGTTTTAAGGTGAAACAACAATCTGTTGTATGAATCTTAGCTAATGCTACACATAGTGCTCATTTTCATGGTATGTTGGTAGCAAAGGGCTTGGTGTGGGCTTAAGTGGTAATGGGGTAAGGAGTTGCCCCTGGACTAACATGATTAGCATTTTGTTGTAAGTTCGATTTGTTAGTGTGAACTTCTTGGGCTCCCAGACCATGAAAAATTTCCAACCTTAATTGGGGTATTATCGGTTCTATCTTGGTTGTTATTGTTACCATTGCAGTTGTCCCTAATAAGGGGTGAATGGTGCATCTTTGATAGAGGCGACAAGATCGTCTTCTTCTATTGGATGGGGGAAAGGAACACTTCCATTACTATTCTCACATTCAGTAGGCCTTTCTTCCACTATCGACTATATTGGGGAGGCCTACTGAGGCCACCAAGGGGAGATTGTCCCAACCCTTATTCTAGCTTCGACTTTTTCCTCGACGCGGATGATTTAGGTAAAGTTAGCGTACAAATGTGAGATAAAGTATCCAAAGATACTTGGGTTTGCTGAATGAGTGATCATGAAGATTTACTACTCGTCGTCAATGGGTGTCTTTTTGGTAGCCATGGCCTGTCACCGTCTAATGTAAACTGATAATGACTCATCATCCCTTGGCCTTAAGGTAACAAGATTCACTCTTTTGGATGTTACATTAAGAATGTACAGGAAACAATCAATAAATGCTTGGAAAAATTACTTCCAAGTTTTAATTCGATGGTAGTCTAGTGATGTGTACTAGTATAATATGTCGCCTGTTAAGGACTTCTTAAACAAACAAATCAATGCACTGTCATTGCTTGCAACAACATTTAGCTTGCCATAGAATGCTCTTAGGTGGTTTATAGGGCATCTAATACCATTATTATTATATTTAAAATTTTGGTACATCAAAGTCTGGAGATACCATTTCATTAGGTGTGGGACAGAGATCCCCGAACTTGTTAGATGGGAGATCCACCCTATGCCACTTCTATATCTTCCTCTTCACTCTCATATTTACTCTCAGATTTGTTTAATTTTGGATAGACTAGATGGGAAGGATTTTTCCCCTTGTCAGGCTTGAATTGCTCCCCTCTCATAATAATTAGCCTCATTGGTGCTCTTATGACTCAGACTTGGAGGAGATTGGACATAATGATTACTCCTATTATAGAAAGTTTGTTGAAGAAGGGGTGGGAAAAGTGACTACAAAGACACCCTAGTTGTAAGAGGATGCTAGATTTGACTAGGATTTTCATTAGGAGGAGGATGTTAGAATTGATTGGGAATCCTAATTGCACAATGCGATTGGAAATGGTTTCCATTTGTGGGAGGATACTGAAAGAAATGCCCTGATATGGAGGGTTGTTTTGGTTGAATGTCTGCATTAGGAGGGTATGAAAGTCCTATGTGAACCTTGATTACTGTAGTTGTACTAAACTAGAGGCTGAGAAAAGGGCAAGAGCTGATTGCTGTGCTGGGCCAGCATGGGTACTATATAAGACCCGTATCCTAGTCCGTACTATTTCGTCGACTGCTGCGATCCTTCCCATCGAATTCCAGCAATCCGCGACCAGTAATCGATGTTTGTGCGTGACCCTAAGTCGTATCCCGTAGATTTGAGTCGGCTTAATCCGAGACTTGTACCATTGTGATTACACAGTCGTCGTGGTTTCAATGCAGCAATTCGTGCACCGATCCGATACCCAAAAGAGGAGATGTGGGCCCACGTTCAGTTTGAGGAAAACACTGCACATTTTGTAATCCTAAGAGAATCTCTACAACATGTCAAATCAATCCCATCAATCACCTCTCATGTCAAGTACAAAGCATCCATGCTTCCTTTCTCCACAAGTTAAGCAACCACCAAGTCAACCCATCTCTCGCCTCACCCATCACTCACATCCATCACTCTCTCCCCTTACATCCCATCTCTCTCTCTCTCTCTCTCTCTCTCTTTCTCTACACCATTTTTCAAGCAACAAAGGAGAGAAAGAGAGGTGGACGTCCATGGCTTTCCCAAGGGAGAGAAAAATGTGATTTTTGGTGGCCCACTTTCCCATCCCAAAACCTCCATCCTAGCCATTCAAACCTCATCTTCCACCATCAAAGTGAAGCACAAGGAGGTTAGCGTTCCAACGGACCGATAAGATCGAACGGTGGGTGCTCTTTTAGGATTGGATTTGTGTTTTCTTGCATGGAATTTCTAAATTTTCTAGCATGAGGCAACTAGGACTCACCAATCGATGGTGAGGATTCTATCTTGACCTCTAAGTGTGGCCAATGGCCCACCTTAGCTTGCATGCATGAATCCATGGTGGGGCCATTCTCTCTGGACCCCACCATGATGTTTGATTTGAATTTTTAGTGCATGAAGGCCACTTAGGCTCTAATTTATGTGGTGGAAATAGGATTTATGGTCCACCTATTTTTGGGCCCATTGATGTATGTTGTGGATTTTTGAGGGGCCCATAGTGGCGGGGCCCCTCCATCACTCGATCTCTCTCTTTCTCTCTCCCTTTTCCTTTGTTATTAGCCCTATGATGTTGCAACGTATCTATGACGTCTGCCTTCGTGGGACCCACTTAATGGACGTGTTGGAGCTACATCATCCAAACCATGTGGGCCCTATCGTATGGCAATGGGAAGACACAAATATTAAATTGATACAATCCAGTGGGCCACGCCTATGTGGAACCCACCTTGATGAATGGTATGTACACGTCGTCCGTCCAGCATCCTGGGACGCTGGACTTGGTTGCTGGAACGTCAACAGACAGTGGGTGTATAGGAAAAACAAAAATATCAGTTTCATTTTAAACTTTTGAGTGGGCCACTCCTACAAGCTCCACCATAGCATATGAATATAATCCACGCCATCCATTTCATTTCTCAGACCATTTTAGGCGTTGAACCGAAAAATGAGGCCAATCCTTTAATCAAGTGGGCCATACCATAGGAAATAACGGTATCACCACTAAAACCCACATTGATTCTTTTATTCGCCAAACAACTTTGCATATTGGTCTCATTTGATCGATCAGGGGCTGTAGAATCCAATGGCTGGATTGGATTTTTCAGATGCAGGATCCACATGGGAAAAATCACAGAAATTCTATTTTTTAAAAAATAAAATAACAAAGGCAGCAGCCGCTGACAGCGGACGAGCGGACGAAGAGGCAAGGACCCACGGTCCCAACCATGGGCCCCACCATGATGTGTGTGGAAAATCCACTCCATGCATTAGGTGGGCCCTTAGGGCGTGGGGCCCCCCTCCAAATATCAGCTGCATCTAGAATTTAGGTGGCCCACACCATAGGTAACAGTGAGGTTGAAAGTTTACCCTTGAAATTCTTTTGGGGTCCATCGAAGGTTTGGATCAATATGAAATTTATTTTTCTTTCATCCAGAGTCCCGTGTGACCATTATCAATGGGCTGGATGGAAAATAAATGTTATGGTGGGCCCCACGTGGAGCCCACAGTGATGTACGTGTTATATTACCACCGTCCAGCGGACGGTGGAACCCACTGTGATGTATTTGTTTCACTCCACCGTCCACAGCGTGGGACGGTGGAGACCACCATGATTTATGTGTTTTATACACGCCATCCACAGCTGGACGGTGGGGCCCACCATAATGCATGTGTTGGATCCAAACCATCCACCATTTGGCAAGCTCATTTTAAGGCTTGGGTTCAAAAATAAGACAGATCTAGGATCACGTGGACCACACTATAGAAAGAGTGTTAGATTGAAAGTCCACCATTAAAATATTTGGATTACAAGGTTAGACAAACATGAAATTTGCCTTTCCTCTAAATCCAGGTCT
This sequence comes from Magnolia kwangsiensis, assembly GCA_037074715.1. Lineage (NCBI taxonomy): Eukaryota > Viridiplantae > Streptophyta > Magnoliopsida > Magnoliales > Magnoliaceae > Magnolia > Magnolia kwangsiensis. The sequence continues at coordinate 27,421,975 of CM073577.1, forward strand.
TTGTGACCTTATGTATATATTGGACGAAAAATAAATGCTATGGTAGGCCTTAGGAATTTTAATGGTGGAAATCATTATCACTGATAATTGTTGTATGGTCCATACGATCTTCTGTTATGATTCATTTTGTCGATAACGTTTTAAAATGATCTCTAATATAGATGAAAGGTGTAGAGGGTGAGGCCCACCTTGGTATATATATGAGGCCATATGAATAGGCCCATCTTGATGTAATAGTGGCCCATTGTTGAGGCCCACTTGGAATACATATATAAGGCCCATTATTGAGGCCCATCTTAATGTATTTGTGGCCCGTCCATTGAGACCCACCTTGATATATAGGAGGCCCATGTGATGTGGCCCATTTAATGTGTTTGAGGCTCATGGGCAAGGCCCAATGTGATGTATTTGAGGCCCATGGACAAGGCCCAATGTGATGTATTCAAGGCCCATGGGCAAGGCCCAATGTGATGTATTCGAGGCCCATGGGCAAGGCCTAATGTGATGTATTCGAGGCCCATGGACAAGGCCCAATGTGATGTATTTGAGGCCCATGAGCAAGGCTCAATGTGATGTATCCGAGGCCCGTGGGCGAGACTCATTGTGATATATTTTCGGCCCATTTGATAAGGCCCATGTGGTGCTGTCCATTTATCTAAGGCCCATGGGTCGAGGCCCAATGGGATGTTCTTAGGGTCTATTGCAATGTGTGATTCTTCTATGGTTGTGTAATGATGTTCTATGACGGGTCATGCCTTGGGAGCAATGTTGGTTTGACGTCCACATTACAAGTATAATGTTGGTTAAATGTTCGCATTACGACTCTCCCTAGGGCCCATTGATAGGCCCATACTAGTTGTGTGTAGATCGTCCAGACCCATCTGCATTGTAAGGATAGTTCATCACTTTATAACATGCCTAGTATAACTCCATGATTCATGACCATACGCATCATATGTATGCTTGATATGATGCCATTGGGTAGACTATTTGTGGGACTCGTTATGAGACGGAGTGCCCCACATCATCGCGCTATACGCGCTGGATTGCTGCATGATTTGACGGTGTGATTCATGCATCTCGCATTTGTGTATCATGATCACTGCACGCCCTAGCGACATCAGGGCTATGACCTCCACAGGCATATCGTGGATGGCTAGATGGGACATCAAAAATAATTGGTTCTAGCACTATGGGGCACGTAGGATGTCCCTGGATGAAAATCCCAGAACCTCCGAGTCCAGGAGTAGCCCCAACGTCTAGACCGAGTGGAACATGAGCGCTCGAGTGCAGAATACCAGTAGGTCGCATCTCCAACTGTGTCGTGGTCGGTTGGGAGGGGTTGTGGCCTTGCCCACCCGAGGGAGGAGGCTATAAGCTAGGCTGAGTATGACTAGCTCGTAAATGGGTCCGCTATCGACGAGCTGGGTAAGTATTGATAGACTGTTGGCTAGGCGGATAGTGAGGTCTCTTCCACTCGCAGGGCTGTGCAGCTAGGGAGGAGGCAGTCGGTGTGGAGTGTAATAGACCCTGGTGATTTCCCATAGAGGAACCGTATTGATATATGGACTTGATATGAGGACTGACATGATATTATGACACCTCGTCACTGTAGCATATGTGGGCGAGCACACGTGGGCAGACGTTGATGTGAGCGGGTGTGATGTGGGGGGGCCGAGGCCTGGGCGAGCTACCAGTGGTTGGCAGGCTACTGTGATGATAGGCTACTGAGCAGGAGCTGCATACTCATTCATTTATCCATTCACTATCCACTCGGGCTGATGGTGCGTAACTATTTGTTACATGTACCTTCGCAATGGCCGAGATTTCGGTTGGGGTGCGCAACTAACCTGAGATCAGGAGTTTACCACATTGTGTTTGACTATCCAAATCTAAGTGTGGGACTGGTTTGGATAGAATTCCCTTGTAATGGATCCCGTAGCCGCGATACTACGTACTATCATCCCGACTTCACATTCTAGCATGGTCATTTCATTCGCATCGCATAATACATTGCATCAGCAGTACTTAGCATTTTTTGTTACTATGTTGTTGCACGTATATGGCCTAGATGGACTTAACAGGATTTACATATTGCATTGTATCCTCGATATCTGACATTTGGCTCTCTGTGACTCCTCGTTCACATAGTTGATTTGTCTTGCTAGTATTTCTGATATTGTATGATTTATGGGTTTATCATTATTTTCGCTTACTCTGATATCGTATGATTCATGACCTTGTCATTTTTCCTGCTTATCTCAATGATGTATGATTTATGGACTCTACTGTATACTCGACATTTACCTTACACACACTTACACCACCCTCTAAGCTTTTATAAGCTTATGCACGATAGATGCGTGCAGGTGGCGTTAGGTTACAGTAGCGTTGAGCTTGGAGCGTGCAGCGATTTTCAAGAGCTCTGATTTTGATATATGTATTTTTCCTTTAGCATTGTATTCAAGTGATTATTTTAGTGGATATATGATGATGATGTTGCCTTTATGATTTGTGTAAACTTATGGTTATGCTTATTACAAGACAAAATGTACGTTGAAAAATCCTCCTTGTAGGATCCCAGAATTAGAATCTGGCGTATGTTATGCTGGGAGCCGAGAATGGGGTACTACGAAGGCTGTCGGCACCGAATTCGACGATCGAGATTCTTGTGAATCTGATTTTCGAGTTTGAGGTGTGACATACTAGCTATTGGAACTTGTGAGAGCTAGCGAAGCATTTCTTACATGATCTTTTTATTTCAAGCTAGCTCTAAAATTCAAGAGACTAACATTAATTTTGTTGGATTTGACTGCCAAGGTGAGGCTTCGGACATTTCAAGGGTTGGGTGAATGTAGTTTGCCATATTTAGTTGGGCTACAATGGAGGGGTATTGCTTGGGAATGCTCAGCTTGAATGGGCACAATGGTTTTGTTATTTGGTTTTTAGAATAAAAATGGATGCAACTACAACTACAAGTGTGTGAGACTAGTATTCTCAGGGATTTCTAAGACCTTGTTTTTTAAGTCAGGTCGCGACTAGAAATTCCCCACCAGAGTCGCCATTCTTTAGATGTTGGACCCTGAATGGAATTAACTCACTTTTGTTGGTTACCTCTCTCGAGGGCTTTTGGGGAGTTGTGGTTAAGTGTTGTCACACCCCAAACTTAGAAACCGGGCTCACAAAATTCCCGATCACCGAATCTGGTGCTGACAGCCTCCGTAGTACCCCATTCTCGGCTCCCAATGCCCATTCGCTAGGTTCCGATCCTAAGATGCTACGAGGAGAATTTTTTTATTTTACATCAGTTTGATTTGTAATAAGCATAACCAAAGGCATAACCCACAAACAACAACCAAAAACTCCATTATATTTTCACTATGATAAAAAACTTTACAAGTACAATGAGCAAAAAGGAAAATACAATGATAGTGGATAAAAGCTCCAAGATGATCTGTTATGCGCTCCTACCTCAGCGCTGCTGTAGTCCAACATCACCTGCACACAATGGTCATGCATAAGCTTATAGAAAGCTTAGAGGGTGGTGAAAGTGTGTGCACAAGGTAGTAATGCAACTATGCAGTATCAGAGAAATGCGAAATATGCTGAGGAATCCATGAATACTATTAGCTGTACCAAGGCCATGTGATGCGAAATATAAATCAAGCATATAAATCCTCATCTAAGTCCACATATTAATACAGCTCGACTCTGGAATATCATCGGGGTCTGATACACTCCAAACTAGATTGCCGCCTCATCGCCCGCAATAAGGCGAGTGAAAGAGACCTCACTATCTTCCTGTCAATATCGAGCTCGGCTCGTCGATAGAGGACCCATTCCTCGAGTTGGTTAAACTCAGCCTAACTTTACCCCCTCCTCTCAGGCGGGTAAGGTTGTATCCCCTTCCAACCAACCACGACACAGTAGAAAGCGTGACCTTCTAGTAATCGACACTCGGCGCTCGTGCACCCACTCGGTCCAGACGTTGGAGCAACCTCCTGGTACCATAAGGGTTTATGAACTTTCACCCAGGAATAACTATAACACCCCATGTAAAATAATATTTTTGGTATCCAATCCTACCAACCACGATATGCCTGTGAAGGCTATGGCCCTGATGTCGTTAGGGCGTATAGTATCATATCACACAATGTAAATGCATGAATCACACTATCTAGTCATGAAATAATTTTGTGCGTATTGTGAGCTCATGTAGGGCAATACCGCCTATCTAGGAGCCCCTAAACAATCTGCTCGAAGGCATATGATATGATCAGTCACTTCTCATATCAAACATACATATGATACGTATGATTATGAATCATGGAACTATACTAAACATGTTATATGGTGATGGATGTTGTTCATAATGAAGCTGGACCTAGACGGCCTACAAGTATGGGCCTAACAATGGGACCTAGGGAGAATTATAATGCGGACATTTAACCAACATTTTTCTTTCAATGTGGACATAAAACCAACATTGCTCCCAAGGCATGACCGTCATAAACATCATTACATACATCATTGTAGGATCTCACATTGAATGAGCCTCATATACATCACATTCGGGCCGATCAACTAGGCCGATTCAAATGGGCTGAATCAAATGGGCCAAGTTAAATGGCCTCACATACATTGCATCAGGTCTCGAATACACATTAGGTGGACCTCACACCTGGGCCTCAAATATATCACAATGGGCCTCTTATGTCAAGCAGGCCACATCACATGGGCCGCATTACATGGGCCACGCCAATGGGCTTTTGGTATATCTAATAGGCCACACCGATGGGCCTTATATAATCAAATCGGGCCCAACCTTACGTATTTTTGAGATCTGACCAATTCATAAATTAACATAGAGATAAATGAAGTGAAAACCAAATATCAATTTGAGTAGGAACCACTGTGAACCTTAGAAGTTTGAATGGTGGATGTCACGGTCCATTATTTAAATGGTGGGGTCCATGTTGAACTTTAGATCTGATTCATCCTTGCACTCACGCCATAAAATGATATTTCAAAATGTTTGGATGGTATGGATATAACATGTGCATCATAGTGGGCCCCACCGTCCAAACAGTGGACGGTATAACCAAAATATACACATCAGTGCGGGGACTGCAAACTTTGTGATGTCAAAAGGACAGCCATAAAGTATCAACACATACAACTCTACTGCTTAACAAAGGCAAGGGTGGGTCCCACGTAAGGCCCACTAGAACTTTAGAAATGTAATATATTAATATTATATCATAAAGTAACACGCAACTCTGCTGCTTTTTAAGAGAAACAGAGGTGGGTCCACGTAGGGTCCACCACCTCATATAATACACACACACACACACACACACACACACACACACACACACACACACACACACACACACATAAAAGCTTACGTCCAGGCCCTTGGATGGCCTGGAAAATTCCATGCATCAAGGAGGGCCCCACACATGGGGTGTGTCCCACCATCCCAAGACGGTGGACACAGTACATACATGATGGTGTGGCCCACCCCAATGGAGGGATGACGTAGATGGGTCCCATGGACCCCACTGACATTCACGCATCACTGTTAGCTACCTGTACAAGGGAATACATGCCAAGACCCAATGTTAAAAAGGGGTATCTTTCACTGTCTACCACGTGAGCTATGGATCTGGGTCCCACTATTTGGACAGTTTAAATCTCATGTGGGACCCACAAAACTACTGACGTTAAAAAGGGTAGTGGGTCCCACCATATGGCATGGTTCAAGTTGATGGACGATGTGTATGCCACACACCCTACATGGCTAGACCTATTGTCCTAGCCTCTGGACGGTTGGGCTTTGCAACATGTGAATAAGGTGGGTCTCAGATTGCTGGAGATGTCTAGTATGTCAGCTATATAGATGTTGTGGTCATGCACCAGCCCATCCTCCATCCAAAACAGGTGGGTCCCACATGGGGCCCACACATACGGATGCATGCACATGTATATTCCTTATATACTCAATATATAATATTATATCATACTACAATGTTATAATATAATATAATATAATATAATATTATAATACATAACCTTGCCATATCCATATATAAATGTATATATTATATGCATCATCTAACTAGCGTCCAACCACCATCCAACAATCTGGACGGTGCTGATTGATGCACTTTCATCATGGTGGTCCCCCGTAGTGGGCCACGGTATCTCGATCAAGATAATATTTGTCTTTCCCTCTCATCTGGGCCTATGTGACCGTCCGGTCATGTAGGCCCCAACCAAGATCAAGGTGGCCCATTCATTGTACATCATGGTACACTACGCACATCTTAGGCGGGCCACTAATCATAGAGAAAGAAAAAGAGGGAGAGAGAGGAAATGAGAGAGATCGATGATGATGGAGAGGCCCCGCCACTATGAGCCCCTCTTAGAATACAAGCATACATCAAGGTGGGTTCCATCATATGTGGGCCTTTATATCACAAAAAGATAAAGAAATGGAAATCCAAGATCACCCACCATTCCTTCTTGCTCCCTTGGCTTCCTTTGCTCCTTAGCTTCGATTCCAACGGAGGAGATGGAGTTTGGATGGTTGAGATGGTAGATGAGAGGGTAGGAAAGTGGACCACACATAAATCCCTTGGAAGGTAAAATGGCTTGGACGTGTGATGCTTTCTCTTGCTTGGGAAAATGGGTTAAGAAATGAGAGAGAGGGTTGTAAAGAGAGAGAGAGAGATGGGTGATGATGTGTAAGAGACTTTTTAACTTTTGTGGTAGATGGTGTAAGAAAAGTATGGGTGTGTAAAAACCTTTTTAACTTTGGGGTTGCTTAGGGATGGGTGAAAGGTGATGTGTACTTAACATGATGGGATTGATTGATTGATTGATTGATGTGACAAGTCGTAGAGATTCTCTCAAAATTTGCACGTGCAGCATTTCCTCCACCGAACGTGGGCCCACATCTCTTGACCTGGGTATCGGATCGGCGCGCGAGTCGCGGCATCGAAACGGCGGCAATGGTGCGGTCGTTATGGTAAAAGTCTCGGGTTGAGTCAACTCGGGTTGATGACGTGTGAATCAGGGTCGCACGTAAATACCGGTTAAGGGTCGAAGGTTGCCGAAATTTGACCGGAAAGACCGTGGAAGCCTACGAAATGGTACGGTCTAGGACACGGGGTTTACAAGAGGGATTTACATTTTATCAGAGTCACCACTAACTAATTACTTCGAATCCACAATCGGTCTGACCCTATAGAAACACTTAGGATTAAGAATCTGACGATCCTTAACCCTAAGATGACTATTGAGTTCACGATCCAGAGATTCTAAGTAATAAAAGATGGTTACAGAGAGGGAAAGTGTTAGGCACCCACTCTTCCTATACAAACGTGTGGTCTTTACTTCATAAGATCTGACAAATTTATGAGGAATAAGAATAGTTCTCACACAAAGATGTAATGAATGTAATGATGAGAACGGCTAATTAGTCTAAATTTCTGATGGGTAGGATCTAGCTATGTTGGCAAGCCCCAGAGCATACACTTAAACTGACCGAGTGCTGAGTACAATATACATGAAAATGTGATGGGCGGGATGCTTATGAAAAAACATTAACTAATCGGCTAGGTTTTTAGTGGGCAGGCTTCGATTATATCAGCAAGCCACAACATACACCAACCAATTAAATACGAAAAAAAAAGATTAAATGCAATGGAGTGACAGTGTATTTGAGGACTGAAGGGGGGGGGGGGGTGAGTAAGGAATGAGTGTTGCATAAGGCTAATGTCCAAAATTAGGTGAAACTAATAGAGATTTGAATGGTTGGATAGATGGTAGTATCACAAAGGCTAAATCGAGTGGCTTGGATGAGGACTTGGTGGTTCATGAGATTTGGACTCTGGTTAGACTATGTTAGACCAGGGATAGACTCTCTCCTCTCTCTCTCTCTCTCTCTCTCTCTCTCTCTCTCTCTCTCTCTCTCATTCTCACTTTCCTTGGTGGAGGGATGGAATGACTAAGGGATTTTCTAAGCCTCTAAATATTCTAGGATGCTTAGATGATTACTTGATGCTTAGAGAGCTTCTGAATGAATGAGGATTATGAGAATGGGAGCAAGTGTAACGCCCCGAATTTTCATGACCCGAGTATGTGACTCATTTCTCAAAAACCCGAGTGTTAACCTATAAAGAACCAATATATATATATATATATATATATATATATATATATATATATATATATATATATATTCACCGGAGTTAGCAGTTTAGCGTAGAATGGACAAATCAACATAAGAAAAAATTTACAATTACATTTAGAATATACAAGAGACTGCCCATAATGACTTATACAAACTAATGTCTCGATATTAACAATACATGATTTACAAAATTCAATGCATGAAAAATATTAAAATGCATTTAAACATAAACCGCAAAGTTGCGCAACTCCTCTTGGCAGGTACAACCATGCATCCTTGACAGTTACACCCAGCTTCTCAACAATCTAAACATGAATATCATCAAAGCCACCTGTGTTACTTGTACGGTTATATATTTGATGGGTGAGTGGCCAATTCAGTGTGAATTCCCCTCAAGATTACACACCGCCGCCTTAGCTAAGCATGGTTAAAACAACAAGGCAATCAAAACAATACATGATGTTATCTTTTTAAATGCATGGATGCGTGAATGCACATCGACCTGGGGATGCTCATCTAGTTGGACTTGGGTTCATCACCCATGCAATCATCTACCTGGGAATGTTCATCCAGTCAGACTTAAGCTCGTCACCCATGCAAACGATTAGTCACCAGCATAGCATATCTCATACAGCATGGTGCCAAGTCACCAAAATATGCTGATAGTTGATGGTCTGGGAGCTAGTGAAACGATACCCCACTAAGCCTAAGGGCATGTGCTACAACATCCAAAATTAGTCACCTATCATTGACAATATGCAATGAATGCATGATTGGCTAAATCATTATTATTTCAATCACAATCAGCTAATTTAAGTAACTCAATGGTCACTACGGGAGGTTTGTCACCCAGCATAGGCCGACAGTTGGAGCATAGTGTCCCATGATCATCATCCCCAGCTCATGAGAGTTTCCCATCCTAGGGTGCTTCATCGATGGCCATCGACCAGTGGCCAATCAAAATTGATAATTAGGGATTACCATCGTATAGTTATAGGCCATCGAAGCCACACAAGACAACCATTAAAACATGAGACTGGTATTAAATTATAGCGGTAAAAGGATGCTCGGAACATTAAATCGAGATGGTAAAGGGGTCAGATAAGGTTAAATTAGAGTGGTTAAAATGGTCATTTCTAAGTTACTCAAGCCGTATGACCTATGGATGGTAAATCGCACATAAATGTTCTGTATCCCATATAACCTCCAATTGAGGGTTCATTCTCTACCACACTCTATCCTGTTACATCCTAAGCATGGGTTCACATACATAAGGGGGATCACCCACCATTAAGTGCAGTGAATAAAGATCCATAAGCGACTCACAACAATCCATGATAAAGTATATAGTTATGACATAACAGACATAAGTTGATTCATAATAATCGTAATAAGTCATGGAAAGAACTATCACTTAAGAAGAGAGTTATCATGTAAGTAACTATCGCATGCAACCATGGTTCACAACTATCAACCATAAATCAGATATAAATCATGTCTTAAGAATTCGTACTAGCGTAAGAAGTCACATGCTATGAGATAACAATTTTGATTCTTAATAAAGACTATATAACTCAAAACTAATTTGAAAATGGAAAGCTTAAGGGGAAGAAATCATCACCTCATGTTTTGAACCGCCTTCGCCATCGCTAGGAGGTACACGCGCCCTTAGGTCGAACCCTACCACAAATCATGAACCTCGTACAATTAGATTCAAGTTCGACACCGTACCCACTACGTAAAAAATGAAAAAAAAGGATGGATTTTGAGACGGTTATGGACCGTTTGAAAAGTTCCTTGGTTTAAAGACGGTTTAAAGACGACCGTACACCATCTCTAAAATTTTAGACGGCTCTTGACCGTCCTTAATATTGTCTTAAAAATGTTAAACGTCCACAAATCATTTAAGATGGTTAGAATCCATCGTTAACTGCAGAGAAAAGAAGGCTATCGACTGTCTGGAATAAAAGATGGTCTTTGACCGTCTTATATACGGTCATCTAAGACGGTCAAAGACCGTCCACATTAGAGACGGTGATTGGTTATCTTTTACTATTAATCTAAGATTGTCAAGGACCGTCTGCATTAGAGACGGTTATTGGCCATCTTTTACTTGTAACCTGAGACTGTCAAAGACCGTTTGTATTAGAGACGGTCCTTAGCTGTCTTATAGCTATCATTTGAGACTTTCAAAGACCGTCTAAATTAGAGACGGTCCTTAGCTATCTTATAGTGGTCATTTGAGACTGTCAAAGACTGTCTGCATTAGAGACGGTCCTAAACCATCTCTATTGCTCAGGTCAAAAATTAAGAAGTTCAAAAAAATTATGAATTTTGAAAAAAAAAATAGTTAAGAAGCTTAGAAAAATAATTAACAATGTTTAAGAAAAATTTTGATTTTGAAAAAAAAAACTGTGATTTTATAAAAATCTAGATTTTGAAAAAAAAAATTAAGAACTTTGAATAATGTTCATAATTTTTTTTAAAAAAATGATATTTTGAAAAAGAAAATTTAAAAAATTAAACAAAATTGTGAAAAAATTGACAAATTGTAAAAAAATATATTTTTTTAAAAGGAAAACTAGATTTTGTATTTTGACAAGAAAAATTAAAAAGTTATATAATAAAAGTGAGATTAAAAAAATGATATTTTAAAAGAAAATTTAAAAAATTAAACAAAATTGTGAAAAAATTGACAAATTGTAAAAAAATATATATTTAAAAAAAGAAAACTAGATTTTGTATTTTGACAAGAAAAATTAAAAAGTTAGATAACAAAATTGAGATTTCGATGGTGTGTTGTATGTCCTTGCCGTCCCTCTGTTTCTCCAACCTATTTTTGGGCCGAGTATAAAAAATTGTGTAGATTTAAATCGTAAGTGGGCCACACCACTGGAAAGAATGATAATATAGTACCTCGCCATTAAAAATTATAAAGAGCCCATCGTAAGGTTTTAGTAATGTTTATTTACAATTCAACTTGTTGATAATGTAAAGAAGATCTAGATGAAGGTAAACTACAAAGATCAAATTGATCCAAAACTTTTATGGCCTTCAAAAGGTTTTTAATAGTTATTCATCATTATTTTGATTGGTATGGCCCACCTGAGATTTTTGAGTTCTTATGATTTGAAATCACATCCTAAAATATGTTGGAAAAATATATGGATGGTGTCGATATACATAAAATATATCAAGGTGGGCCCTACACGGTTAGAGTAACACCCATGAAGGAGTTACCTAAATAGTGAAATGGTATTATAATGTCACATCATGGGAACTTCCCATGAGGTTAATCTGTGTGCGCCCCACCATGATGTGTGTAGAACATCAACACCATGCATTTGATGTGTCCCCTTTAAGTACAAAAATCAGTCATATACGAAACCTAGGTGGGCCATAGCATCTAAAACTATGTGAAGCCATCCCTAAAACATATAAAAGCATTTGGTGGGGCCCACATGAGTTTTAAATGTGTATGAAACTTGGTCTGACTCCTCATCTAAGTGGGACACACATAATGAATGGGCTGGATCTATGAACCACATCTAGGTTGGCCCAATAAATGATTATGAATGTTTTAATGGGAGGGTAACCCTCTCAACTATAGTATGTGGTGTGGCCCACCCAAGTCATAGATTGACTTTACTTTTAAGGTTGTGGCCCACCATGGAATGGTGCATCTGACTGATGGGGCAGATCCAAAGTTCAAGTGGACCCACTATAGAAAAGAGTGGGATAGTGACACCCACTATTGAAACCTTTTTAGGGCCCGCCACGATGTTTATTTGAGATCTAACCTGTTTATAAGTTAATACAGACATGAAATAAGGGAAAACATATATATTAGCTTGGTTGAAAACTTTTACGGCACAAAGTAAGGTTTTAATGGTAGGCATTCAATCCCCACTATTTTTTATGATGGGGTCCACTCGAACTTCGAATCTGCCTCATACTTTGGCTCAATCACAATAAGTTTTTAATGTTAGATATTCAATCAACACCATTTCATGTGGTGTGGTCCAAATACTTGTATGAATAGGAAAAACAAACTTCATATTGATTCGAAACTAGATGAACGTAATGGATGACATACATACATCATGGTAGGGCCCACAGAGCACTGACCACTAGCCACGAGGTTGGTGTAAGGGGAGTAGTGTGACTAGCTACTGAAGTGATGTTAGCAAGTTTCATGGGCCCCAACCTGATGTATGTTTTGTATCCATGCCTTCCTTCCATTTGGAGAGATTATTTTAGGGCAATATCCAAAGAACGAGTTAAATTCAAAGCTCCAGTGGACCCCAACACAGAAAACAGTGGGACAGTGATGCCCACCATTAAAAACTTCTTAAGGCCACCAAAGTTTTAGATCAAGCTGATATTTGTGCTTTCCCTTATTTCATGTCTTTTTTAACTTTTGAACAGGTTAGATTTCAAATAAAAATTATGATGGGCCTTAGGATAGTTTCAATGGTGGGAATCACTCTCCCCACATTTTTCTTTGGTGGGGTCCACTACAAATCTTTTTTTGCCTCATTCTTTGGTTCTTACACCAAAATGATATCTAAAAATGGATGGACGGTGTAGATATAACACATACATCATAGTGGGGCCCATAGAGCTTGGTAACATCAACATCCAAGCTGCATGCGTCCAGAGACAGACATATAGTAGGAACTTCCTGCGCAAGCCTTTAGCAAGAACTTCCTGCGCAAGAATGTTGGGTGGGGTCCATTGAGATTATTTTGTGAAATCCACCTCGTCCATACATTTTTAGAGCTCATTTTATGATGTGCGACCAAAAATTAGGTGTATACAATACTTAAGTGGGCCACACGAGAGTAAATAATGGTAATTCAATGATCACTGTTCAATCATTCTTATGGCCATAAAAGTTCTGTATTGGTCTATATTTTCAGTTTTTTCACTTAATTCCATTTGGAATGACCTTATAAACGGTTTAGATAACATGTAAACATCAAGGTTTTCAACGGTGGAAATCTATTTCCCCAATTTTCCCTCCCACGTGACCAACCCCCTTAAGCGATTGGTTAGGGCGCTGGCCCTAACTAGTCTCGGTTTTGTCTCTACCTCATACGCTTGCTTCTCTCTCTCTCTCTCTCTCTCTCTCTCTCTCTCTCTCTCTCTCTCTCTCTCTCTCTCTCTTCCCAGATCTCTCCTTCCTCTTTCTCTTCCTGTCGATCTCTCTCCCTCTTCTCTCTCTTCCTTGCTCGATCTATCTTCCCATTATCTCTCTCTCTATCCCTACCCAGGATCCTGTTACCAACCAACCTACCCATGCACGCCCTCTCGCTCTCTCTGAATCTGTGGTTGAAGTCTTAAGTCTCTAAGAACATTGAGGTATTTCTCTCTCTCAATCTCTCTCAATCTCAATGCTAATTTAGGGTTTTTGAGATTTTAGGGTGGATTCAATTTTTTCTGGGACTTCGATTTCCTGCCTAGGAGTACCTTGGCATAAGCTCTATGGGCCACATTTAGATGTCAGCCCAAAAAAATGAAGTAGATCTAAAACTTGATTTGATGTGTTCCCTCATTTAGAGATTTTGGGGATTTTAAGGCTTACGTATTTGAATGTGGAACCCGAATTAGTTTTTTATTTTTTTATTTTTTTTATTTTACAAATTAGGGATTTGGGGATTTTAGGATTTTGGGGATCTGAGGATTTTTGGAATTGGGGATTTCACCATCCGTGTTTTATTTATTTATTTCTCTTTTTTTATTGACATTTTGAAGTCCCCAATCTATTGATCTAAACTATTCATTAGGTCCAAGGCACATTTCATGGGGTTGCCATGTAAACATCATACCAATCTGAGCTAGATCTTAGGGTCTGTTAACCAGATTTGAATGTGGACCCCAAATTGGGTTTTTCTGATTTTAATGTGGACCCTTATTTCAGGATTTGGAGACTTTATGGCTTACAGATTTGAATGTGGACCCCAGATTGGTTTTTTTTTTTTTTAATTTTACAAATTGGGGATTTTAGGATTTTGGGGATTTGAGGACTTTTAAAATTGGGGATTTTTTGATTTTACAAATTGGGGTTTTTAGGAATTGGGGATGTGAAGATTTTAGGAATTTTAGATTTTAGGATTAAAGAATTTTTTTCCTTTTTTCTTTTTTTTTTTAAAAAAAAAAATCTTGGGTTTGAAGGTTAAGCATTAGCTAATTGATGTGGGTGTTTAACATTTTAAATGACTCATACTAGAAGCCAACATTTTGAGTACTAATATGAGTAACAACAATTAGGGACTAGATCAAAATCCTTATTTAAGTATTAATTCGATCTGGTCTAATTTCAGTCATGATTCAAATAGAATCTGGTCTAGTTTGGATCTGGATTCAAATAAGCATGATTTTTTCAAGGCTTAATTTTTGCATTCCTTGTGTTATGGCCTAAGTTTTGGATTGGAATGATTTTTAAGAACTCATGGAAAAAATCTGATGACTCGCCTGATGGAAAGGGTGGATCTGATGTACATTTATCACATCAAGAGCTTAGCTTGTCGCAATCAAGCCCATCTAATGCCCATGGGAGTTAGGCTAGTGTAGTGCAATGGCAGCTTGTTGAAGATTCCCTTATTGGTTCTATTGGAATTGAATTTTGACTAGTCAAAAAGCTGGTGAAATCGAGATGTATTTGGTGAGGAAGTTCACGAGTACATGGAAAGCTAAGGAATTTAATATGCCAACATAGGTGACATTTGGGTTGATCATTGGTGATTTTTCAAATTCTATAATGTTTAAGACATGAATCTGATCCTAGTTTACCAATCAAACTATGTATTTACCAAGAAAGGAAGAGAATATTTAACGTACTTTGTTCCCTTTCCCTTGCCAATTGCTACTCTTGTTTTTGGTTCTAGCACTAAATAGATTTTTTATTAGTTTATGAATGTGAAAACAATGCAAAGAGATGCCCTCTACATTTCTAATGCCCAAATTTCATGCCTTTTTTTGTAGGGATATAGAATGCTTTAGAGGGAACTACCCCTATTATGGGAAAGCAATAACTAAGTATAAAGATCAGGAATTGTGGCTTTTTTCTATCGAAATTATATAGCTATATAATTTTTACTAATGGTATCTGAGGAAATTTCCTTATGTTTTAATTCTACATGCAAATAAATTTCAATTCCATGCATTTGTAGAGTATGAATATATAATTCATAAATTGTGGTAGTGAGGATTAGGGAGTTAGGATCTTTCAATTTGGGAAGCCTTAGGAGCATGGCAATCAACTGTGGGATGCAACAGGAAAATGGTTTGGATTACTAAGCCATGGGCCTAAATAGAGTTGAACCCGTCTTGTGCAAAGAAACTCCTTGTGAATCATATAATTCCTTTTTATTTTATTTTAATTTTATTTTTATAAATGCCTTTTTTTAAAGCTTTAAAGACAGTGCATCATTTCTACTCTAATTGCCATAACCTACTCTGGTATGGTCCTCGACCTAGGGCTGAGGTCCTTTTCCTATTGGGCCCCACTTTAGAAACCTCGACCTAGGGCTGAGGTCCTCGACCTAGGTTAAGTTGCAAATTATTATAAAGAGTTGGTTGGATATCTTTTATTTTTTATAAATGTTGTTAATAGTTGGTTGGATGATGAATGTATTTGAGAATGTGAATGAAAATAAAAAACTTATAATATATATATATATATATATATATGTATATATATATATATATATATGTATATATATATATATATACATATATATATATATATATACATACATACATATATATATATATATATATATATATATATATATGTATATGTTATCAATGGAGGATACCTTGTTTAAGGGGACATGAAATTCTTGTAACTTATGGTATGGTGCCCCAATATTGGTTGTATGTTACTAGTATGTAGTAGATAATACTAGGTTCAATAGTAGATAATACTAGAGAATACATAAACCCGATCCGAACTCGAAACCGAACCTGATTCCCTAAACCTAAATTTAAACCTATAACCTAAACCTAAACTTATAACTTACAACATTAACCTTAACCTAAACCTATACTTATAACCTAAACCTATTCTCAAATCCTAAAACCTATAACCTAAACCTAAACCTATAACCTTAACCTATAACCCATAACTTATAACCTAAACCTATAACCTATAACCTAAACTCAATTCCCTAAACCTTAACCTATAACATAACCTAAACCTAATCCTATAACCTAGACTTATAACCTAAACCTAAACCTATAACCTAAACCTAAACCTAAAACCTAAACCTAAACCTAAAACCTAAATGTATTCTCAAATCCCTAAACCTAAACCTACACCTAATCCTAATCTCAACTCCCTAACCTAAACCTAAACCTAAACTTGAAAACCCAAACTTAAACCCAATCCCGATCTCAAACCCGATTTCCTAAACCTAAACTTATAACCTTAACCTAAACCTATTCTCAAATCCCAAAATCTATAACTACAACCTAAACCTATAACCTATAACCTAAACTCAATTCCCTAAACTCTAACCTACAACCTAACCTAAACATATACTTATAACCTAAACCTATTCTCAAATCCCAAAACCTATAACTACAACCTAAACCTATAACCTAAACCGAAACCTATAACCTAAACCCGAACATAAACCCGAACCCAAACCCAAATTCCTAAATCTAAACCTATTCTCAAATCCCAAAACCCATAACTATAAACTAAACCTTAACCAAAAACCTATAACCTATAACCTAAACTCAATTCCTAAACCTTAACCTACACCGTAACCTAAACCTATACTTATAACCTAAACCTATTCTCAAATCCCAAAACCTATAACCACAACCTAAACCTTAATCTAAACCTATAACCTATAACTTAAACTCAATTCCCTAAATTCTAACCTACAACCTAACCTAAACCTATACTTATAACTTAAACCTATTCTCAAATCCCAAAACCTATAACTATAACCTAAACCTTAACCCAAACCTATAACCTATAACCTAAACCTATAACCTAAATCGAAACCTATAACCTAAACTCGAACATAAACCCAAACCTGAACCCGAATTCCTAAACCTAAACCTATTCTCAAATTCCAAAACCTATAACTATAACCTAAACCTTAACCAAAAACCTATAACCTATAACCTAAACTCAATTCCCTAAACATTAACCTACACCCTAACCTAAACCTATACTTATAACCTAAACCTATTCTCAAATCCCAAAACCTATAACCTAAACTTAAACCCGAACCTGATTTCCTAAACCTAAATCTACACTTATTCTCAATTCCCTAAACCTTAACCTATAACCTAACCTAAACCTAAACCTATAACCTACACTTATAACCTGAACTTATAACCTTAACCTAAACTTAAAACCTAACCTAAACCTTAACCTATAACCTATAACCCAAACCTAAACCTAAACTTATAACCTTAACCTAAACTTATTCTCAAATCCCAAAACATATACTTATAACCATAACCTAAAATTTAACCTATAACCTAAACCTATACTTATAACCTTAACCTAAACTTATAGCCTTAACCTAAGCCTATTCTCAAATCCCAAAACCTATAATTATAACCTTAGCCCAAACATACAACCCGAACCCGAACCCGAATTCCTAAACTTAAACCAAAACCTAAACCTATAACCTTAACCTTTAACCTATAACCTTAACCTAAACCTATAACCTATAACCTAACCTAAACCTAAACCTATAACCTTAACCTTTAACCTATAACCTTAACCTAAACCTATAACCTATAACCTAACCTAAACCTAAACTTATAACCTAAACTTAATTCACTTAACTTAAACCTACACCTTAACACAAACATATAACCAGAACCCAAACTCGAACCTGAACCTGAATTTCTAAACCAAAACCTAAACCTAAACCTAAACCTATAACCTAACCTAAACCTAAACCTATAACCTTAACCTTTAACCTATAACCTTAACCTAAACCAATAACCTATAACCTAACCTAATCTAAACCTAAATTAACCTATAACCTAAACCTATTCTAAAATCCCTAAACCTATAACCTAAACCTAAACCTTTAACCTAAACCTATTCTCAAATCCCTAAACCTAAACCTAAACCAAAACCTATTCTCAAATCCCTAAACCTATAACCTAAACCTAAACCTTTAACCTATAACCTATAACCTAAACCCAAACCTAAACATAAAACCATAATCTAAACCTATAAGCTAAACCTAAACCAAAACCTTAACCTATAACATAAACCTATAACCTATAACCTAAAACCTATAACCTAAAACCTAAACCCAAACCTAAACCCAATCCCGAGCCTGAACCTAAACCTTAACCTACTCTCAATTCCCTAAAACACTTATAACTAAAACCTAAACCTAAACCTATAACCTTAATCTAAACCTAAAACCTAAATGTATTCTCAAATCCCTAAACCTAAACCTACACCTAATCCTAATCACAACTCCTTAACCTAAACCTAAACTTGAAAACCCAAACCTAAACCCAAACTCGAACCTAATTTCCTAAACCTAAACCTTAACCTATTCTCAATTTCCTAAACCTTAACCTATAACCTAACCTAAACCTAAACCTAAATCTATAACCTAAACCTAAAACCTAAACCTAAGCCTAAAACCTAAATCTAAACTTAAAACCTAAATGTATTCTCAATTCCCAAAACCTATAACCTAAACCTAAACCTTAACCTAAACCTAAACCTAAACCTATAACATAAACCTCAACCTCCACTTATAACCTATAACCTAAACCTAAACCTAAAACCCAAACATAAACCCGATCTCGAACCCGAACCTGATTTCCTAAACCTAAACCTTAACATATTCTCAAATCCCTAAACCTAAACCTGCACCTAATCCTAATTCAACTCCCAAACCTAAACCCAAACCTAAACTTGAAAACCCAAACCTAAATCCGAACCTGAACCCGATTTCCTAAACCTAAACTTATAACCTTAACCTAAACCTATCTCAAATCTCAAAACCTATAACCTTAACCTAAACCTAAACCTTAACCTATAACCTTATAACCTAAACCTTAACCTATAACCTAAACCTATAACCTAAACTCAATTCCCTAAACCTTAACCTATAACCTAACCTAAACCTAAACCTATAACCTACAATTATAAACTAAACCTAAACATATAACCTTAAACTAAACAGAAAACCTAAACCTAAACCTATTCTCAAATCCCAAAACCTAAACCTTAACCTAAACCTAAACCTATAACCTAAACATAAAATCTAAACCTAAACCTACACTTATAACCCATAACCTAAACCTAAACCTAAAATCCAAACATAGATCCAATCTCAAACCCGAAACCGATTTTCTAAACCTAAACTTTAACGTATTCTCAAATCCCTAAACCTAAACCTACACTTAATCCTAATCTCAACTCCCTAACCTAAACTTGAAAACCCAAACCTAAACCCGAACCTGAACCCGAACCCGATTTCCTAAACCTAAACTTGTAACCTTAACCTAAACCTTTTCTCAAATCTCAAAACCTATAACTTAAACCTAAACCTAAACCTTAACCTATAACCTAAACCTTAACCTATAACCTTAGCCTATAACCTAAACCTATAACCTAAACTCAATTCTTTAAACCTTAACCTATAACCTAACTTAAACCTAAACCTATAACCTACATTTATTACCTAAACCTAAACCTATAACCTTAACATAAATAGAAAACCTAAACCTAAACCTATACTTATAACCTAAACCTATTCTTATAACCTAAACCTATTCTCAAATCCCAAAACCTAAAACCTAAACCTAAACCTTTACCTAAACCTAAACCTATAACTTAAACCTAAAACCTAAACCTAAACCTACACTTATAACCTATAACCTAAACCTAAAACCCAAATGTAAACCCGATCTCGAACCCGAACCCAATTTCCTAAACCTAAACCTTAACGTATTCTCAAATCCCTAAACCCAAAACTACACCTAGTCCTAATTTCAACTCCCTAACCTAATCATAAACCTAAACTTAAAAACCTAAAACTAAACCCGAATCCGATTTCCTAAACCTAAACTTATAACCTTAACCTAAACCTATTGTCAAATCCCAAAACTTATAACCTAAACATAAATCTAAACCTTAACTTATAACCTAAACCTTAACATATAACCTTAACCTATAACCTAAACTCAATTCCCTAAACCTTAACCTATAACCTAACATAAATCTAAACCTCTAACCTACACTTATAACCTTGACCTAAACCTAAACCTAGAACCTAAAGTCTAAACCTAAACCTAAAACTTAAATGTATTCTCAAATTCTTAAACCCAAACCTACACTTAATCTTAATCTCAACTCCTTAATCTAAACCTAAACTTGAAAACCTAAACTTGAAAACCTAAACCTAAACCCGATCCCGATTTCCTAAACCTAAACCTTAACCTATTCTCAATTCCCTAAATCTATAACCTATAACCTAAACCTAAACCTATGACATAAACCTAAAACCTAAACCTAAACCTAAAACCTAAATGTATTCTCAAATCCCTAAACCTAAACCTACATCTAATCCTAATTCAACTCCTTAACCTAAACCTAAACTTGAAAACCCAAACCTAAACCCGAACTCAAACCGAACCCGATTTCCTAAACCTAAACCTTAACCTATTGTCAATTCCCTAAACTGTAACCTATAACCTAACCTAAACCTAAACCTATAACCTATACTTATAACCTAAACCTAAGCCTATAACCTAAACCTGTAACCTTAACCTAAACCTAAAGCTCAACCCGATCCCAAACCCGAATCTGAATCCCTAAATCCTTATCGTAAACCTTAAACCCAAATGTAAACCCGATCTCGAACCCGAACCTGATTTCCTATACCTAAACCTTAATGTATTCTCAAATCACTAAATTTAAACCTACACCTAATCCTAATCTCAACTCTCTAACCTAAACCTAAACCTAAAATTGAAAACCCAAACCTAAACCTGATCCCGAACCCGAATCTGAATCCCTAAACCCTTAGCCTAAACCTAAACCTAAACTTGAAAACCCAAACTTAAACCTGATCCCGAACCCGAATCTGAATCCCTAAACCCTTAGCCTAAACCTAAAACCCAAATGTAAACCCGATCTCGAACCCGAATCTAATTTCGTATACCTAAACCTTAATGTATTCTCAAACCCCTAAACTTAAACCTACACCTAATCCTAATCTCAACTCCCTAACTTAAACCTAAACCTAAACTTGAAAACCCAAACCTAAACCCGATCCTGAACTTGAACTCGATTTCCTAAACCTAAACTTATAACCTTAACCTAAACCTATTCTCAAATCCCAAAACCTATAACCTAAACCTAAACCTTAACCTATAACCTTAACCTATAACCTAAAACTATAACATAAACTCAATTCCCTAAACCTAAACCTATAACCTAACCTAAACCTAAACCTATAACCTGCACTTATAACCTAAACCTAAACCTATAACCTTAACCTAAACATAAAACCTAAACCTAAACCTATACTTATAACCTAAACCTATTCTCAAATCCCAAAACTTATAACCTAAACCTAAACCTAAACCTAAATCCTAAACCTAAACCTAAACCTAAACCTTAACCTTAACCTAAACCTAAACCTAAAACCTAAACATAAACCTATGCTTATAAGCTATAACCTAAACCTAAACCTAAAATCGAACCCGAACCCGATTTCCTAAACCTAAACCTTATCGTATTCTCAAATCCCTAAACCTAAACCTACACCTAATCCTAATCTCAACTCCCTAACCTAAACCTAAACCTAAACTTGAAAATCCAAACCTAAACTTATAACCTTAACCTAAACTTAAACCTAAACCTTAACCTATAACCTTAACCTATAACTTAAACTCAATTCCCTAAACCTTAACCTATAACCTAACATAAACCTAAGCCTATGACCTACACTTATAACCTAAACCTAAACCTATAACCTAAACCTATAACCTAAACTTATAACCTAAAACCTAAACCTAAACCTAAAACCTAAATGTATTCTTAAATTCTTAAACCTAAACCTACACCTAATCCTAATCTCAACTCCTTAACCTAAACCTAAACTTGAAAACCCAAACCTAAACCCGCTCCCAATTTCCTAAACTTAAACCTTAACCTATTCTCAATTCCCTAAAGTTATAACCTATAACCTAAACCTAAAACCTAAATGTATTCTCAAATCCCTAAACCTAAACCTACACCTAATCCTAATCTCAACTCCTTAACCTAAACCTAAACTTGAAAACCTGAACCCGAATCCAAACTCGATTTCCTAAACCTAAACCTTAACCTATTCTCAATTCCCTAAACTGTAACCTATAACCTAACCTAAACCTAAACCTATAACCTACACTTATAACCTAAACCTAAACCTATAACCTAAACCTGTAACCTTAACCTAAACCTATAAGCTCTTTTAATTTATTGCTTAGTTTCAATAAGATTGTATATAATCTGTTGCAAAGGAAAAGAAAAGGGCTTAGTTTTTGAGTTCTTTTAAACTTCCTTATCATCCATGCATGGCACTGCAAACCTTTACTAAACTGTAACTCTAATCGGAACTTTATGTGCAATATGATCAAGTGCATTAACATCTAATACTATCCTATTCCTTTGCAAGATAACATTGCTGTATTTATGAGCCCTTGTGCTGCGATTCTTGTTCTCATCATCATTGGACTCTCATGCATGGGAATAAAGGATGTATCCCTTTAACACATGCCCCTTTTTACAAAGCTTTAATTTTTGTTGTTGTTTCTATTAACTTGAATTGAAACACTTTTTTGCATTATTTGCTTGCATTAGTTTTATTTTAAAAAAATGTGCCCACTTTTTTGAAAAAAAAAAAAGCGAATGAAGTTTCTGTAATTCTTCATGATTCTGAATTATAATGTTTTGTTGGTTAAATATTTTTTTATTAGATGAAAGACACGAAAAGAAAATTATTGTTGATTTTTCTATTTTTTATTATTTTTAATGTAAGAAATTTTTCTAAATATTCAAATCTGAGATGGTCCATAACCGTCATTTTTAAGGATGGTCCATAACCATCCTTTTAAGGTTCATCAAAGACTACTTATAACAGACCTTTTCAAGGACGGTCTATGACCGTCCTTTTAAGGTTCATCAGAGACTATCTATTGACAGTCCATGACCGTCCTTCTTTACAAACGGTCCATAACCATCCCTTAAATGTCCAGAGAAATGATAGTTCATGACCGTCGTTTAAGTAATATGACGCCCCAAAATACGACGGCTGATGCGACAGTCCAAGACCGTCCTTTATTGTCTTTTGAGATGGTTTTCAACCGTCCTTTTTTCACTGTTTTGGCATAGTGACCTATGGTTTGAATTACTTATCTTAAGATGTTTAATGAAAAATTAGGATCTCATCTTAGGGTTTATTCCTAAACTTGATTCTAAGATTTGAACTCTAGTTGGTGTATGCGCTGCTCAAATACAATATAATAATATGGTTAGTTACAATTTAACGTTAATGATATAACTAATATTTGTGACCAAGGTAATAATTAGTGCTACAATTGTAATAAAATAGTATAACTATTATTAGAGATAATATTTTCAAGTGATGGATACCATGCTAATATCATTAATAGTTGTTTCATTTATGATAACTAATATTAGCATAACACATTAATAGTAATTATTATGGTGATAATTAATATTATGATCTACTATGATAATATTTAAAAGTGGCAAAACAATACGCTAATATTTAATAACAATATTATTTTATTTTCTTATCTGTAATAACTATGCTTAGAATAGATAAATGCTAATGGCTATGCATTTCTAACATTAATAATCCTAATCATGATAGAAGTGGGAACAACATTAATTGAAATCAAGAGGATTTCAGTATGAAGAGAAAGGGTGGACTCACCTTGTCATGCCTCCCAACTCAGCCAGCGCCTTGGCTCAACTCATGTGGACGAAGTCTACTCAGCAGCTACACCAAAAGGAGATGTCCCACACCATCTCTTCTTCTCCTTTCCTACTCTTTTCTTTCTTCCTTTCCTTCTTTCCTCTCCTTCCACATGCTAGAAATCTAGCAAGAGTCTGGACCATGTCAAACCCAACTTGACTCGGCTGGACTTGTTTCCAGCCGAGTCAACTCAGCAATAATCTCCTATCCAATCTCTCTCCTTTATTTCATCTTCTCTCACCTTTCCTTTTCTCTCAAACTTCATGAACCCACTAGCTTTGATGTTCAAACATCCTGGACTCGACCAGACTCACCTAAACTTGAACCAAACTCGGTTCGAGTTTGAACCGAGTTAGCAAATTGGTGGGTGGACAATAGGATGGTGTCATCCCAACTCCCTCTCTCGTTTCCATCTCTCTCTCTCTCTTTTATTTTTCCTTACTTTCTCTCACCCTCCTGCTGGAACTTTACCAACAGCAGGACCCAACCTGAATTAAACTTCAGCGAGTCACTAGATGCAGTGGTGCAGCTTGGCACTAGCTTGAACCGACGGTCTTTCTCTCCCTCTCATTGCCCTCTCTCTCTCTCTCTCTCTCTCTCTCTCTCTCTCTCTCTCTCTCTCTCTCCCGTTCTTCCCCTGATATTCCTCAGGGCTGAGACCATGGATCATCCTCACCTAGCCTGACTCGAGCTCAGTCACACTAAGTTGGGATGGTGCGGTGTAACGACTGCACCTGCTCTCCTTCTTCTTCTCATCTTTCTTCCTTCTCAATTTTCTTTTCATTTCCCCTACTGAACGTCCACCACCCCTGGATGATTGCTTGTGATCTGATGAGGTCTAAAAGTCCTACCTGATGGACATTCAATGGCCACCCAACCCAATTGGTGGTTGTTTCTTGTCGAGGAAGAAAACGAAACTTCAATGACATCCTCCAGATGGTGGTGTTTCCCTTCAATCTGGTTCTTGTGCATGGTTTGGTTAAGCTCCAGTGAGCTTGCAAATGTGGATTTTCAGAGGTTGAATGGAGCTAGGTTGGTGGGTTCAGATGGAGAAGAAATAACCGGTTCTCTCTCATTCTCTTGCTTTTAAACAAAAAACCTAGTTTGTAGGGCTAGGATTGCTTCAAGATGGACGGTCAGGATGGAGAATCCCTCCACTCACACGGATTGCCAACGTGGAGTGGAAATAGTTTCCATTTTTAGAAATGGTGAGTTTGTAGGGCTGGTTTGCAGCAAGGATCGTGTGTCCACATGTATAGGAAAGTCTGCTGTGACCATTGGGTTTTGGTCAAGCCCACTTCTTAAATAAGATAGACGATTTAGATCTTCTGTCTGGGTAGTGTTAGTGGGCCACAGATCTAAGCTACGGATGAACATACATCTGCTAGTGAAAAGTAAAGAGAGAGAAGAGATTTCTCTTTTTAGAGAAGTTTTGGTGAAGGGAGCTTTGACCGCTCTTGCTGGTATGGTGCAAAGCGAGTGCATTACCCCTAGTACACATGCCACACCTATATGGGGCCCACCGTGATGTTTGTGGGGAATCGTGTGGGGAATCCACTCTGTCCATTTGGTTGGTAAGGGTTCCTTATGACCCTAAATCAAGGATCAGTCCAACTCTCAATGTCAATGAGCCCTACAACTTGATTTAGGGTCATACTTGGGGATTCTCATTGATCTACTAGTCAAATCTTCCCAAAATCGAACATCAATGGTTGAAAGATCCTAGTGGATCTCATTTGAAAGACTCTTATGACATATTCTAACCGTATACTAATATTAATATTAATTTTATTACCATTACTACTTATTACTATCATCATTTATTTCTTTCTCATTATTATTATTTCCACATACGTGTGCATTTTTTTCTTCTTATCATGTTGTGGGTCCCACTCTGTAGGTTATTAGGATTACTCATCTTATGCTTTTGTAATATTTAAACATTAATATTTTTATTATTATCATAGTTGTTATTCATTATATATATTTAAGGTGTGAGATCTTCTTTCTATGCATCATTTGGTTTCATTACTTAAGGTTAGGATTGCCCAACATAAAAATTGGGTCACTCCATGTGATCATCTAATCTTAAATTCTTGACATCCTGCTAATTCCATTTATTCAATGGTTCTATCGATTGATCTAAAGATGGAGGTTACTTTCGCCGGTCTTAATGGTTGTAAAGTTTGTCTAGATGAAGATCCATGGTTGAATTGGTGGTCCGATGGTTTGATTGTGATGACCAAGTGGCAGATCTGTAAGTTAGAAGTTGTGAATCCAATGAATGGTGGATCTGATGATCTAAGGCCTACATTGACAACATATGGCTCAATCTTTCTAATAAAGTAAGGTTAGATTTCCATCTCCATTTGGATCCTAGTAACATAGTCGGTTCTTAAAGATCCATGTCACTTTTGGGATGAGATGATTGTTCGTTTAAGTGCCTAGGAGTTAGATATGAAGCCAGATAATCCATCCTATGTCCTTCAAATGATGGATCATCCTATAGGACAACAACTTGGCAGATGGTGGGTTCCATGATTAAGGGTTCTAAATCCAAAAAAGTCAGCTAGATTTGCCCACCAATGAAATTGGGATTCTAAAATAGGTGCCTCTAGCGATGTGATGGTCCATCTTGTACGACAACGGATGGATAGCTTGTTATGCGATGGAGGATTGTTTTCAACGATTGGATTTAGGCTAGAATTAATGTGAACGTTCCCTTAAACTATGCTTGTATTTATATTAAATTGGATTACATGATAACTGTAAGTGCTATGATTTCATATCCCTTTGGTTGTCAAATTTTGTGGTGCCAAAACCTATATCTATGTCTTGTATATCTTTTGTTTTATGTTTGAAGACTATTCATTACATCGCATTTCAAGACAAGATCTTAAATAAAGAAAGTTTACAAGATATGGATGAAGAATTCAAGTATTGAAGTCTTCAAGTTTGCATGTTCAAGATTCAATCAAGTTCAAGTATATTAGAAGACTTTGTCAAGTCAAGTTCAAGCTCAAGAAGGCCTACTACAAGATTTGTATATTCTCAAGCTTCTCATAAGGGTCATCTGAGTGTACAGACTTTCAATGTCCATCTCACTTTAAGGTTTCTTTGACCTTAGATAAACCTTAGGATGGGCTTTACAATAGGTCATTCTGGATACATAACTTATATATTTTAATATGCTTATTTGGACTGTTCTAAGACCAGTCCTAGGGACTTCAAGACCAGTCCTAGATCTGTTACGACCAGTCTTAAGTTTTTCAGGACCAGTCCTAGGTTGTTGAAGATTTTCAGATCTTTCTGGCTATCCTACGACCAGCCCTGGACATCCTACGACCAGTCCTGAGAGTTCTACGACTCATCCTTCGACCAGTCGTAGTTCTATGACTCAAACTCCAGCAATCATTTTTGGGGTCTTACGACCGGTCGTAAGTGTGCCACGACCAGTCGTAGGTGGTCCACGACTGGTCGTAGACCGCCCAGGACCGGTCGTGGAACAGAAAATCCAATCCCACGGAAATCTTTTAAAATCTTTAGAGCTACGACCAGTCCTAGGATCATAAGACCAATCATAGACGGGATTTTTTAGGCTATAAATAGAGCACGAACTTCAGAGTTTTAGCACTTCAAATCAATTCTATTCAAGCATTCTTTAAGATATTCTCTGAGATAAGTTTGTGTTTATTTTAAGCCTCATTGTGCTTATTTAATATTCCTTTTGCTAGCTTGTTTTTATTTGATTTTGATCTACATTCCAATCTTATTAGAAAAGGGGAATTTCTGATATTCCTTTTTCTTGGATTCAAAATCAAATAGATCTAGCCCGTTTGATCTAAAATCAATTAGACTTAGAACCATTCTTAAAGTGAGTATTGGACTTTGAACGTCAAATCAAACTTCTACTCCGATTGGTTCTACCGGGCTTCTTCAAAAGGTGATTCAGGTATTTTACATGTTTTGTAATTTACTTTCTTTAGTTTTTGTTTGAGATTCGCCAGAAAAATCTCATTGTAGTGGTTATCTGAGGAGAGCCAGAAAACTCAGATTGTGGGGTTTTTGGATTGTGTAAGCCCGAGATCAAAGACACAATTGTGAAGGTTTTAGGTGAACCTATGAAACCTATTTTGATAGTGCATGCTAATATCCCCTGTGTGAGGATATTAGTAGTGGAGTAGCAATTTGTGTGGCTGTTGGATAACAGTTGGTGTACACACATGCGAACCACTATATATCATTGTGTTTTGGATGTGCTTCATTCTTTCATTCCTTTATTCATTCATTTTTGTGGTTTGTGTTTGTGGATGAATGTTGTAATCACTTCAAGAAAGTGTGGATGAATGTTGTAATAACTTAGGATTTATTTTTTGAAAGTTATTTTGATTTCATTACTTATTATTCCTCTTTGGTTTGTGATACTAAGGACGTTCTAGAAATAAGGTTGTCCTACCTCAAACCTCTGGTTTTTGGTGTAAGGTTGTCCTTTGAACTGATAAAGTATCAATATCTTTATTTTAGGCTATTGTGATTGTTTTATATTCAACATTGTGCTTTGAATCTTTTATTATTCCGTTGTTATTAGTTTTATTTGGCATTTCCCTATTCAACCCCCCCCCCCCCCCGCCCCTCTAGGGCATATAGCTAGGCCCTTTCAGTAACACTCAAGTACTAGAAGGTACGGGCTGTTATAGAAAGCAACCCCTTTTATAGGACAAGGGAGAGAGGAGAGGAAGCTCTTGCACATGTGAAGGAGGGAGAGACGTTTTAATAACTCCACACATGTGACAGATGAAAAATAATTTTCTAGGCCCACATGTGTGAGAGAGGAAAATCCTTGAGCTAGCTGCCCATGTGTGAGGGAGGGATGTTTCTCTTGCATGGTTAAACATGTGTGAGAATGAGAAGTCATCTTTCCTTGCTGAATGCAAGTGAGAGACTCGTCCATTTGTTGCCTGCATGCTTTAGAAGATGGGATGACCATGAGTTGTTGGTCATGTGAAACGGGTGAGGAAAGTCCTTTGTTATAGGCGCATGAGTTAGTGGAAGAGCTACACGTGTGAGAGGCTCCTTTTGATTGTTGCGATTGGTGTGAGAGAGATATCCCCTCTTGTGAAGGAGGGATGTCTTGATTTGATCACGTTTGGGAGAGAGGCAACTCGTTGGATGTACGTTTGGGAGAGAGGCAACTCCTCTTGCCACAACTGTTCACAACCCCAAGTGCAGGGTCACGATGTAGTAATAACTCAGTGAGAACGAGGTCAAATCTACATGGACTAAACTTGTACGTATTCTAAAAATAACTAGAACTAGAACTAGAATAAGATCTAAACCTAAATATGGAATAAAAGAGTAATTGTGAATGAAATTTCAATAATCAAAAGGAAACTAGAGTGCCAAGGATCCACTTGTAGCTATCAAGATGTTACCTTACTTGATTTAAGAAACACAATTGAAATTCAAGTTTTATTCTATCCAATTGAAAAATCAAATCATTGAACTTTTCATTGACCTAGTCCACACATGAAGGAGTATTGTGATGATTGGAAAGGAATTCATGCATCCACCATGCTCAAGACACGACAGTGAATCACGAGTTTTACCAATCTCACAATCTCAAAACAGGAAAAGAAGATATTCAAAGCTATCATAGCTTTGATTGTAATTTGAGTCACAATAAATCAACAAAAACTGAAAATATTTCTTAAATTCAAACTAGAAATCAATGAGGTTCAACAAAAACAAGAATCAAAGTAAGATAATCATCCCAACACACTATAAGCTCAACCTCTTAGCCCTAGCTAAGATGTTTAGTTAACTATAGACATGATTGAAACTAAAACCCTTAAAGAAAATATTATTAATAAATAAGGAATGAAGAAAAAAATTTGGGAGTCTGATCCACCCTTTGGCTTTGCTCCTTGAAACCTAATTCATGTTTTGAACAACTTAAATAACTCATATTTATAGCCTTAGTCCAACTTCCTTTGAAAACTGCCTCAAATTTATGCCATATGCGTAACACCTTTAATGTCATCGAACATAAGTTGACTCCGAAAGTTGTGCCTTTTTACACTACATAATGTCTTTCACACTGCGTAACTTTTCATGACATTAAACATACTTTTGATGTCATCCAACAATCTTTTGATGTCATTGAAGGGTGTTTGACCAATCAAGAATGTGTCCAGATTGTTCTAACAAGTTGCTCTAGAAATCTGCAAAAATCTCAATGTCATCAAACTGTATTCGATGTCGTTGAACAACCTTCGATGTCATCGAATAGGTCTTCGAACAATCAAACATGGCTTCAATGTCATTGAGAAATGCATCCAATTTGTACAGCAACCAAACTCAATTTTCATATATTTCTTCGATGTCATTGACCCGTGTTCGATGTCATCGAACACTTGCTTTGATGACATCGATAGGTGGTCGATGACATAAACAGTGAAGTTTACATTTTGTGAATTTTTATACTTTGCACTTTTGACTTCCTTCCTTTTGCACTTGGCTTCCTTAAATCTTGAGGTCTTGAAATCTTCAATCTTGGTCTCCTAAGATCCATCCCTTGCCTTAGAAATTCTTGAGCATCAAATCCATGCTTTTAACATTCTTTTCAATCCAATCTCTTAGATTCACTTTGCAATATAAACATGTATAAAATATACCCATTAAGCATTATCATGTTCATAAAACTACGATACAAAGTAGGGGAAATATGCAATATTTGACACTCAACAACAGCCGGATGCATGTGAGAGTGGAGTGATGGAAGTCCGACCTTGGTTGTATTACACATGTGAGGTAGAGAAAGACATCCACCTCTTTGATGTTGGTGATGGATGGATGGTTGTAGGAGTGGGACATCAGATGGAGGAAGTGGAGATGTCCACTTGCTGTGAACATGTGAAAGGAGCTGGACGACTGGGATGTAGTTGGACACGATGGAGTTGCTTTGCATGTGTGATGGCTGAGACCTGATCACTGCACGTGTGATGGTGGAAATGTCTCCACTAGCTTGGTGTGAACGACCATTTGATTTAAGACATCCACTCTTGTATATGCACATTATGTGGACTTGTGATCATTCCCACAAGTGAACATCCAATCATATGTGAATGCCCAATCTTGACCATTCAAGTTATATGAAAAGGTGAGTTGACTGGGTTGTCAGACTAGGTAGGCTGACGGGGTGATTTGATTCGGTGAATTGACTTACTGAATCGACTTGTCGAGTTGACTCAAGGCTCTAGGGTTTAAGGTTATAGGGTTTAGGATTATATCGATTGGGTTGGTTGGGTTGAGTTTAGGGTTTAGGATGTTCATCCATTGGTTTAAATTTAATCAAGTTATTGGCCTGGGGTAGGGAGCTTACACATGGAAATCGCAATAACAGTCAAGTTATACAACAAAAATATGAGAAGCTATAAATAAATTAATCTTAAATTGAAGTAAGCTTAAATGAATCCCTTACCTTATATCATAGGTCTCATTAGGACTGATCCAAAGGAAAATTTAGAGATATGAAATAAAAATTCAATTTTACATGGTTATATATTACATGTGTATGGTGTAGATTGAAACCAAGGTTTCGATTGTGATTTATAGATACTAGAAAATTAATTTTTTTTCTACATTATTTAAATATAGTGTTGACATACCTTTAATGGAGGATGATGAGGAAGTAGAAGAAGAAAACTCCTTTTAAAGAGGTGGGGATGCCCACACCCTTCTCTCTCTCTCTCTCTCTCTCTCTCTCTCTCTCTCTCTCTCTCTCTCTCTAATAGATAATAAGGGGCTGGGCATTCGGCCCTTCCCTCTTATTGAGGAAGGCTAGGGCAACCCCTTTGTGTTGTTGAATGTAAGAGTAAGGGTGGCCTACTTGTTGTATTTGGGATTCAAAGCATTCACAAAATTAGATTTTTAGATCCCTTTCTAATGTGTATTTTTGTGTAACCATCAGACCATCCTAGGTCCACTTTTTAAGCAAGGGTTATCCACCCTTTCGATGTAGATGGCCTGCCTAAGTTTTAGTTCACATATATTTTTGATATATTGGTTAGTTTGGCCGGCTAGTCCCTTGGATGGCTTAACACACCCAAGGGCTAGTTTGCACATCAGTCCCCTTTTGAAGTAGAGGCAGAACTTGATTTCGGTCTCGTTCGTGTAGTGTTTCCACCATTCGATGCGTTCGTGTGGTGTTTTCACCCTTCGATGTGTTGTCTTTCTTATTTTATTTTTTTTAGTATGGTTATTCTAAGAATCTAATTAACGACATGTAAATCTTTCATGTTGAATTCTCTAGCCAAATAAGTATTTAATGTTGCAATAATATCTCTAATAGTACTTGTAACCAACATGTTATTCACATACAATAATAAGATAATGAAGTTACTATTACCATAGCTATAAATATATGCACAATGATCTGCCTTACATCTTTGAAATTCTAAGCTCATAATGAAGGAATCTAATATCTTGTACTAACACCTTAGGGGGTGTTTATTTTTCAATTGCTCTATATAAATGCATGTAAATGGGAAATGATGACTTACATGGGTAAATTATGTGAAATTTAGCCACTTCTCCACTTCCATTTCTTGTGTTTATTATCAGAGATAAATGAAATCATTCATCATGATAATTTCACACGATTTGTTTTCTCCATGAAATAGGCAAATACATTTCAACCATTTTATGGTGTTTTGCACCATGAGTGACGACCATCTATCATCTACTACAAATAAATTGGGTGCCCATGTTTAAGCACGATTTGGCTATGATCCCAAAACAACAACGAGGGTGAGATGCTAACCATAGGGCCCACCTCAATGTATGCATTCATAGATCATAAGCTACACTATGAGAATAGCAGGATTACCAACTTTTTAGCCCCATGATTTCGATTCGAATATTCAGGAAGTGTGTTCTATGCATGTGACCTTATGCATGTGTTTCCTTCAACCTTGAATTCATGTTCAAAGGAGAGGGGTTATGAAATTAAAGACATGCATACATAGTGAAGAAATGGTTGGCTTATGTCAAAGTCTCATATACGTATATTGTAAATCGTCATAAAAAGAAGTGATTTGAAGAGGAAAGCATAGAAAAGTGATGGTCGAGCTAAAATAAATAAATAACCCCAATGTTGTACAGGTACCTTGTAGGAATGATTATGCAACCCAACAGCTATGGACGTGCGATCGGAACTCGACTTATGGTGACGACCTACAAGGAAGAAGAAAACACCATAACCACCAGGGACATAGTGGAAGGAAGATGAAAATTTGTCATAAACGATGAAAATGGAAGTTTTACCTTCTTCTCTTAATGCAAGCAGATTGTACAAGAGAGTGAAAAGGAAAGAGAAAGAAAGAAGCCCTGTTATAAAACACTTTTTTTTTTTGTGGTTGCATCGAATTTTTATGGTAGAATAGACCACCATACCTGTAAAACATCTTGTCGATGAAACCCGAAGTTCGACATAATCATTTAATATTTCTCTCATGAAACAGAGGAAACTGATAGTGGGTAGATGGTGTAAATACACTTTTTAATATGGTGGCAATTACCACCGCACCAAACATGGGTAAATCATAATTATTTTCCATCTACATGCATGCAACACCCTAGTTTTTGAAACCCGAGTACACTACTCATATTCCAAAATCCCGAGCATTAACCTTTGGAAATACCCAAATTCCACATACATTTTTTTCTTGATTAGAGTACTAATCTAGCAGAATAAGAACAAATCAAGTATAAAAGGGAGTCCAAATATACATAACCAAGATTTCAAGTGGTTACCCGAAAACTTATACAAATCAATATTTTAAATTTTTACGAAACATGACAGTACAAATTAAATACAAATGAAGTCAGGAATAGAGAGTCACAAAATCAACTGGCTCCTCTCATTCCATATAAATACCAGTATGTGTCACGCCCCAAACCCGAAAATCGGATTTACATGAATCCCGATTGCCGAATCCGGTGCCAACAGCCTCCGTAGTGCCCCATTCTCGGCTCCTGACAATCAAATGCCAGATTCCGATCCTGGGATCCTACAAGGAGGATTTTCATAATGAATTTTTTTTTTTGTAATGGAGCATAACCACAAGCATAACTAAGTCACAAAACAACATCATCATATATCCACTATAACAAAAATTTTAAGTACAATGCAGAAAGGAAAATACAAGGTGATCAAAAAGCTCCAAAAGGTCCTGATATGCACTCCTGCCTCAGCGCTACTGCTGTCCAACGCTACCTGCACGCAACGGTCGTGCATAAGCTTACAAAACCTTAGAGTATGGTGTAAGTTTGTGCGGAGGGCAAACGCCGAGTGTACAAGATCAGGTAATGCGAAAGTATGTGGTAAGTCCATGAATATACCAAGGCTATGTAATGCAAGGAATGATGCGAGATATGAATGTCATCAGCCTCACCGATGCAATGCAAGGCATACATAGCCGAATGTCATATGCAAAATGCAATCCAACCAAGTCGGTACTCATCAAGTACATATATCAGTACAGTTCCTCTCTGGATATCACCGGAGTCTAATACACTTCGCAGAGACTGCCACCTCCCTACCTGCACAGTCAAGCAAGTGGAATAAACCTCACTATCCGCCTGACTAGTAGTCTGCCAATATCTACCCGGCTCGTCGATAGCGGACTCATTTGCGAGCTGGTCAAACTCGGCCTAGCTTATAGACCCCTTACTCAGGCGGATAAGGCCACACCCCTTTCCAACCGACCACAACACAGTGGGAGACGCGGCCTACTGGTATTCGGCACTCGGGCGCTCGTGAATCCACTTGGTCTAGACGTTGGAGCATCTCCTGGTACCAAAAAGGTTCTGGGACTCTCACCTAAGGACATCCTAAGTGCCCACAGTGCTAGAATAAGTATTTTCGGTATCCGATACGGCCATCCACGATGTACATGTGGAGCCACGGCCCTGATGTTGCTAGGGCGTGTAGTGATCAAGTCACACATATGCAGGATGCATGAATCACGCCGTCAAATCATGCAGAAAACCAGCGCGTACTACGCGATCATGTGGGACCTCCGTCTCATAACGGGTCCCATAAGTGGTCTGCCCAATGGCATATGCTATGATTAGTCGCTACTCAAACCAAGAATACATATGATGTGTATGGGCATGAGTTATGAGATTATACTAAGCATGATATAAGGCATTGAATAGTAACGAGTGTGGGCCTATCAATGGGCCCTAAAGAGAGTTACAATGCGGACATTTAACCAACATTATACATACAATGTGGACGTCAAACCAACATTGATCCCTAGGCACGACCCGCCATAAATATCATTACATGAACCATGAGAAACGTACATTGCAATGGACCCTAAGGACATCCGTTGGGCCTCAATTCATGGGCCTTAGATATATCAAATGGGTCGTATTACATGGGCCTCACATTCATCAAATGGGTTGCATTAATGGGCCTCACCAATGAGCCTTATGTACATTGCAATGGTCAATAATCCATGGGCCTTGAAATACATCAAAGTGGCCTCACAACTTGGGCCTTAAAATACATCAGATGGGCCTACACACATGAGCTTTAAATATGTCAAATGGGCCACTCCATTTGTGCCCCATACACATCAAATGGGCTTGATCCCATGGGCTCTTTATGTATCAAATGGGCTTAGTCCCATGGACCTTGCATATGTCAAATGGGCTCAGTCCCATAGGCTTTGAATATGTACCAAAGTAGGTCTAAATGAGTGACCATAATTAAGTAAATTGTGGGCCCTAAACACACACCAAGGTGGGCCCATTTGAAACATAGATCTGCCTCATTTTTAGCTCATATCATGAAATGAGCTCTCAAATAGGTGGACAGTATGGATGTAGCACATGCATCATAGTGGGGGGTGGGTCCACATGGAGGCCCACCATCGCACATATATAATACAGTATATATATATATGTAATATAATATATATATATATATATATATATATATATATATATATATATATATATATATATATATATATCAACACATATGCACACACACACGCATACACACACACACGTGCACTCACACATATGCATACACACACACGTGCACTCACACACCTGCATACACACACATGCGCACTCACACATACATTACAGTGGGCTCCACCGTCAGTATGGACGGTGGATTTCAGGCACATACATCACTGTGGGTCCCATGTGGGGCCCACCATAATACTTACATGCCATCCAACCCGTCCAGTAGGTCACACAGACCTGAACGAAGGGTAAAAATAAATATCAGCTTGATTCACAACTGTTGTGGGCCCCAAAACCAGTTTCAATGGTAGAATTTAATCACCACTGTTTCTTGTGGTGTGGGCCGCCTGAGTCTTGGATGGACCTCATTTTTGGGGAGGGCCCACCTCAGAAAGAGGGCCACCTATTGGACAGGTCGGATGGTAAATAAACATCAAGGTGGGGTCCACACGGTCAGCCGTGGGACCCCCCTACGTCCGCCCGTCGTCCTGGCGCAGGCGCTGCCTGCGCCTCTGCAGCAGCAACGTCTGCTGCCTCTTTGCCTCTTTTTTTTTTTTTAAATGTTTTTCCAAGGTTTTTCAGGTGTGGGGCCGGCGTGAAGTGCATCGACTTCGTCCATTGTATTCCCAAGCACAAAATACACCCATCAAGACCAATATCGGCCATTTTTCAGCGTGTAGGAAGAGTTTTGGTTGAGTTCAATGGTAATGGTACCATTTTTAAAACTATGGCCCACCAAATGCTCCGATCAACCCCATCTTTCATTTCAACGCTTAAAATGGAGCTCTAAATGGGATGGACGGCATGGATTGAATACATACATCAAGATGGGGCCTATACAAGTGGTCTTTCCCAAAGGCTTAGAAATTAGCCAATATTTGTGTTTTTCTCTTGATGTCCAGCGTCCAGGGACGCTGGACGTTTGGACGTATATGCTTAAGGTGGGCCCTGCTTTAGGTGGGCCACTACATGGCTACATGGTGTAGGTATTATATCTCTAAAGTGGGCCCCACGTACGGATGGCTTGAATAAAATACATATTTCATGGTGGGGCTCATTCAAGTGGGCCATGTGGCCACATCAACCAACAAGGAAGGTAAATAAAAAAAAGGAGGAAGAGAGAGAGTAAGAGAGTGGGACACACGTGATGGAGGGACCCCGGCACTATGGGCCCTCCGTTTCAATCATTCAATCATACATCAATGGGTCTCATTGCACATGAGCCATCCAAATAAAAGATCAACGGTGGAGATCCCTTTGCACTAGAAATGGACGGTCTAGATGACCTCTTTAATACAA
The DNA here is from genome assembly GCA_037074715.1 of Magnolia kwangsiensis. Lineage (NCBI taxonomy): Eukaryota > Viridiplantae > Streptophyta > Magnoliopsida > Magnoliales > Magnoliaceae > Magnolia > Magnolia kwangsiensis. The sequence goes on from CM073577.1 coordinate 27,459,520, forward strand.
GGAAAGTAAACATCATGATGGGGTCCATGGAGAATGGCCCCATCATGGAATGATTTGATGATCAAGATGGGCCATTGGCCACATCTTAGGGTCCCAAATGAGATCCACACTATTGATCGGTGGGCCTCACTTGGCCCATCATAGAAATATGAAAATCTAGCTTATGGAAACACCCGCCACTTGATCTTCTTGGTCCGTTGAGATGCCGGTCTCCTTACGCTTCACTTTGACGGTGGAAGATGAAGAATGAATGGCTAGGATGAGAGATTTGGGATGGGAAAGGTGGGCCACACAAGGTCATTTTCCCTCCATGGGAAGGCTTGGACGTTGGAAGCTCTTGCTTGGTTGGAATTGTGATGAGAAATGAGAGAGAGAGGTGTGATGTAATGAGAGATGGAGTGATGTGAAGGGATGATGGTTGATGGATGTGAGTGATGGGTGAGGTGATGTGGTAGTTGACTTGGGTGGTTGCTTGACTTGTGGAGAAAGGAAGCATGGGTGTTTGTACTTGACATAAAGTGATTGATGGGTGATTGATTGATGGGATTGATTTGACACTTTGTAGAGATTCTCTTGAGATTTGTAACACGCGGTGTTTTTTCTCGAACTGAACGCGGGTCCGCATCTCATCGTCTGGGTATCGGATCAGTGCGTGAGTTGCAGCGTTAGAACCGCGGCGACGGTGCGGTCGCAACGATACAAGTCTCAGATTAAGCCGGCTCAATTGAATAGGATACGACTTACGGTCATGCGCAACGTCAACTACAGGTCGCGAATTGTCAGAATTTAACAAGAAGGATCGCGAAAAGCGACGGAACAGTACAGATTATGATACAGGTCTTACAGCTCTCCCCACTTAATAAAAATTTTATCCTCAAAATTTACACTACCATCGCAACTAACCATAACTCAAAAAGGAAATAAGGAACATAACATCATATATAATCAAGCATCATAATACACCATACAATCAATCATCGAAAAGATAGGGATAACGCTCGCGGATTTTTACCTCGCGCTCCCAAGACGCCTCATCCACACTATGATGGCCCCACTGCACCTTCACCAAGGGAATGACCTTGGTCCTGAGGACCTGCTCCTTCCGATCGAGGATACGAACTGGCTGCTCAATATAAAAAGCGTCCTCACGAACCTCCAACGGCTGCCAATCAATAACAAGAATGACGTCTGACCTACACTTCCTCAACATACAGACATGGAAGACGTTGTGGACGCCAGACAATTGCGATGGCAAGGCAAGCCGATAGGCCACAGCGCCAATGCGTCCAGTGATCTCGAAAGGTCATATGAATCTCGGGGCAGGCTTGCCCTTCGTCCCAAAACGAACTACACCCTTCATGGGTGAGACCTTGAGATACACATAGTCCCCAACGGCAAACTCTAAGGGACGACGCCGACGATCAGCAAAACTCTTCTGCCGACTCTAAGCTGTGCGCATTCTCTGTCTGATGATGTCGATAGCCTCTGACGTCTCCAGCACAAGCTCGGGACTTAGGAGACGTCGCTCTCCAACCTCGGTCCAACAACTCGGAGATCTGCACGGTCTGCCATATAATGCCTCAAAAGGAGCCATGCCAATGGTCGCCTGATAGCTGTTGTTGTACGCGAATTCAGACAATCGCAGGTGCTCGTCCCAACTACCTGCGAAATCAATCGCGCAAGCCCGAAGCATATCCTCAAGGATCTGGTTGACCCTCTCGGTCTGACCGTCAGTTTGCGGATGATACGCGGTACTGAGCTGCAAATCAATGCCCATCACTCTCTGAAAGCTCCTCCAAAACTGAGACATGAACCTCGGATCTCGGTCTGAAACAATCGAGACGGGGAACACCATGCAATCTCACGATCTCATCAATAAACATCCTGGTGAGTCGATCTGTATGCCAAGTCTCACGAATCGCAAGAAAATGTGCCGACTTCGTCAGACGGTCCACAACAACCTAGATGGCGTCATGACTGCACTGAGTCCTCGGTAAACCCAAGACAAAATCGGTAGATATATGCTCCCACTTCCACATTGGGACGCTCAGCGGCTGCAATAGACCAGGGGGTCTCTGATGATCGGCCTTGACACGCTGGCAGGTGTCACATTCGGCCACAAAACTGGCTATCTGGCGCTTCATCCCTGACCAAAAATACTGGCATCTCATATCGCGATACATCTTCGTCGAGCCACTGTGGATAGAGAAACGGGATCGATGTGCCTCGGTCATAAGATCTCAGCGTAACTCAGGAATATCCGGGACACATAATTGGCCTCTGAAGCTAAGTCCACCGTCAGAACAAATCTGCCAATCCATCTGACTCTCAGATGCTGCCTCTGCTCAGTAATCCTGTAACGACTCATCTATCTGCTGAGCCTCGATCACCCTTGCGACAAGAGAGGGTTGAATCGACAAGCTCGATAGCTGAACAATAGATGACTGCAGACCAAACTCAAAGTCATACTCTGCTATATCCTCGAGCATCCTCCACTCCTGAATCATCAAATGCGCCACCAGGCCTCGTGGCTGACGACTGAGGGCATCCGTCACCACGTTCGCCTTACCCGGGTGGTACTGAAGATCAAAATCGTAGTCCTTCAGGAGTTCCATCCAACGTCTCTGCCTCATGTTCAACTCGGACTGAGAGAACAAATACTTCAAGCTCTTATGGTCGGAGAAGAGCTCGAATCTCACCCCATAAAGAGAGTTTCTCCACACTTTCAGCGCAAAGGCAACCGTTGCCAGCTCCAGATCGTGCGTAGGGTAGTTCAGCTCCTGGACCTTGAGCTGACGGGATGCATAAGCCACCGGCTTCCCGTGCTGCATGAGGACAGCACCTAAGCCAACTCGTGAGGCATCAGTAAATACAACAAATCCATCACTCCCAGAGGGAAGAGTGAGGACAGGAGCGGACGTGAGACGGTCCTTCAACTCCATAAATGCCTGCTCACAAGCGTCGCTCCAAACAAACTCAGCACCCTTCCGGGTCAACCTGGTCAACAGGGCTGCAATGCGAGAGAATCCCTCAATAAATCGTCGGTAGTAGCCCGCCAAACCAAGAAAACTGCGGATCTCGGATGCATTCATAGGCTGGTCCCACTGATGCACGGCATCAATCTTCGAGGGGTCTACAGCGACATCCTGCCTCGTCACTACATGGCCGAGGAACTTCACCTCCTCCTGCCAGAACTCGCACTTCTCCAGCTTCGCGTAAAGCTGGTGTGCACGGAGGGTCTGCAATGTAATCTCAAGATGTCGTTCATGCTCCTCACGAGTCCTCGAATATATCAGGATGTCGTCAATAAACACCAAGACAAACTAATAAAGATACGTACGAAAGACCTCGTTCATCAACTGCATGAATACTGCGGGCGCATTGGTCAGCCCGAAGGACATGACCTGAAACTCAAAATGACCGTATCGCGTCCTAAAGGCTGTCTTCGGGATATCCTCATCTCGAACCCGAACCTAATGATAACCGGACCGCAAGTCTATCTTTGAAAAGAACTGCACCTCCTGCAGCTGATCAAACAAGTCATTAATCCTCGAAAGTGGGTACTTGTTCTTGATCGTGACCTTGTTGAGCTCGCGGTAGTCTACGCAAAGCCTCAACGAGCCATCCTTCTTCTTTACGAAGAGTACCAGCGCTCCCCACGGTGAACTGCTCGGACGAATAAAACCTAACTCGCGCAACTCATCCAACTGCTTCTGCAGTTCCCATAACTCCAATGGTGTCATACGATATGGGGCCTTTGAAATAGGCGCAGTACCAGGCACAAGATCAATCTGAAACTCGGTATGCCGACGAGGTGGTAATCCCGGAATCTCCTGAAATACATCAGGAAAACCACAAACAACCGGCAGCTGGTCGATACTCAAAGTAGATGGCTCCTCAACGGCACACTATAACAGGCAAGAAAGCTGCCCTCCTCTGGGCTCGGCAATAAACTGAAACTCTGGCACGCCGGGTATGCAGAACGTGACTGTCCTCACAGAGTAGTCTAATATGGCGTAGTACTCGGCAAGCCAGTCCATGCCCAGGATAACATCAAAACCGGACATCAGCAATACAAATAGGTCGATAGGCAAGAAGATATCCCCAATCAAAATAGGGCAAGACGCGCAAAATCGACCCAACACTGCGGTCTTCCCTAATGGCGTCGATACTACCAAATCCTCACGGGCAGACTCCAACGGCAAACCGGTCGATCGACAGAAATCATCGGTGACAAATGAATGCGATGCACCAGAATCAAATAGTACACGTGCAATGCATGCAGAGACAGGAAGAGTACCCTCGATGACCCCTCCTGATGACTAAGGGTCCCACTGAGCGGCATAGAATCTGCCCTGAGCCTGCTGGGGAGGTGCAGGTCCCCTCTGAGGTCTCTGCTGCTGTTGTGGTCGTTGTGGGGGCCTAACCTGCTGCCTCTGCTGCTGTGGTGGCTGTCGTGGAGGTGAATGTGGTGCCCTTGGCTGCTGCTGCTGCTGCGGATGGGGACACTAGTGCCTACGATGCCCTGTACGACCGCACCCAAAGCAAGTACCTGTAAACGATCCCGAAGATGGTGCTAGGGGTACTGCTAGTGCTCGGAGTGCTGGGCGGGTCGTGCGCCGCTGCTGTGAACGATGCTGCTGATGGGAACTACTAGAGGGTGCCTTCCTCTTCGGATCTCCCCTCTGATCGCGGGCTCTCTGCACACTGGCTCAATCTGTCTCATATATCAAGGCTCTCTCTACTATCTCCTCAAATGTCGGAAGCATGTGTCCGATCACACGGCTCCAGAGGGCAGGACGTAAGCCGTTCTCAAAACGGCGGGCCTTCTGCCCCTCATCATCAACAAGATACGTCGTGAATCTGGATAGTGTGATGAACCGAGCCTCATACTGGGACACAGACATGTCCCCCTAGACCAAAGTCTCAAACTCTAGTGCGTGCTGCTGTCGCACATGCTCGAAAAAGAACTTTTGGTCAAACCGGTCTATAAAGTCCTCTCAGGTCCACTCAAAATTGGTAGCTACCGATCGGGCCACAGATGCCCACCAATACTGAGCCTCCCCCTGCAGAAGGAATACAGATAACGGGACTCGCTGCTGGGTAGTACATCTCATGGTGTCAAAAATCTTCTCCACCTCGGAGCACCATAACTCTGCAGCAGTAGGGTCTGGCTCACTTCAAAAATGTGGGGGATCGTGCCGTCGAAAATCCTTGAGAAGAGCACTCGCACGCTCCTGTTCAGCCTCGGCTGGTGACACTGTGGGACGCCTGCTCTGCCCCTGAAGAATGGCGGTCATCGCCTGCAACATCTGCTGCAGCTAAGTAGCACTCACAGGTACGGTCGGATCCGCACTGGTCTTAGGAAAATGAGTGGCATCCTCAGGCTCAAAGGCAGGACTATCTGGTGGTGGAGTAGGAGTCATAGGTGGTAAAGCAGGAGCTGCGGGTGATGGTGCGGGAGTCGCAGGTGGTGGAGCGGGATTCACTCGGGTTGTTCTTCTAGCCATAATGTCTCCTACAGGAAGGAACAATGGCCTATCAGTCTTGAGAATTCTCGAAGGCACTTACATTAAGGGTCTATGTCAGAAAATCGCTAAATCATTCAGACTCGAAACCTATTTATAGTATATATGTGATGTGATCCTCAGTTATTCCCAAGTTATGCTCTGATACCAACTTCTGTCATGCCCCAAACCCGAAAATCGGATTCACATGAATCTCGATTGCCGAATCCGGTGCCGACAGCCTCCGTAGTGCCCCATTCTCGGCTCCTGACAATCAAATGCCAGATTCTGATCCTGGGATCCTACAAGGAGAATTTTCATAATGAATTTTTTTTTTTGTAATGGAGCATAACCACAAGCATAACCAAGTCACAAACAACATCACCACATATCCACTATAACAAAAATTTTAAGTACAATGCAGAAAGAAAAATACAAGGTGATCAAAAAGCTCCAAAAGGTCCGGATATGCACTCCTGCCTCAGCGCTGTTGCTGTCCAACGCTACCTGCACGCAATGGTCGTGCATAAGCTTACAAAAGCTTAGAGGGTGGTGTAAGTGTGTGTGGAGGGCAAACGCCGAGTGTATAAGATCAGGTAATGCGGAAGTATGTGGTAAGTTCATGAATATACTAAGGCTATGTAATGCAAGGCATGATGCAAGATATGAATGCCATTGGCCTCACCGATGCAATGCAAGGCCTACATAGCCGAATGTCATATGCGAAATACAATCCAACCAAGTCGGTACTCATCAAGTACATATATCAGTACAGTTCCTCTCTGGATATCACCGGGGTCTAATACACTTCGCATAGACTGCCACCTCCCTACCTGCACAGTCAAGCAAGTGGAATAAACCTCACTATCCGCCTGACCAGTAGTCTGTCAATATCTACCCGGCTCATCGATAGCGGACTCATTTATGAGCTGGTCAAACTCGGCCTAGCTTATAGCCCCCTTACTCAGGCGGATAAGGCCACACCCCTTTCCAACCGACCACGACACAGTGGGAGACGCGGCCTACTGGTATTCAGCACTCGGGCACTTGTGAATCCACTCGGTCTAGACGTTGGAGTATCTCCCGGTACCAAAAAGGTTCTGGGACTCTCACCCAAGGACATCCTAAGTGCCCACAGTGCTAGAATAAGTATTTTTGGTATCCGATACGGCCATCCACGATGTACATGTGGAGCCACGGCCCTGATGTCGCTAGGGCGTGCAGTGATCAAGTCACACATATGCAGGATGCATGAATCACGCCGTTAAATCATGCAGAAATCTAGCGCATACTACGCGATCATGTGGGCACTCCGTCTCATAATGGATCCCATAAGTGGTCTGCCCAATGGCATATGATATGATCAGTCGCTACTCAAACCAAGCATACATATGATGCGTATGGGCATGAGTTATGAGATTATACTAAGCATGATATAAGGCAATGAATAGTAACGAGTGTGGGCCTATCAATGGGCCCTAAAGAGAGTTACAATGCGGACATTTAACCAACATTGTACATACAATGTGGATGTCAAACCAACATTGTTCCCTAGGCACGACCCGCCATAAATATCATTACATGAACCATGAGAAACGTACATTGTAATAGACCCTAAGGACATCCGTTGGGCCTCAATTCATGGGCCTTAGATATATCAAATGGGTCGTATTACAAGGGCATGGGTCGTATTGCAAGGGCCTCACATTCATCAAATGGGTTACATTAATGGGCCTCACCAATGAGCCTTATGTACATTGCAATGGTCAATAATTTATGGGCCTTAAAATACATCAAAGTGGCCTCACAACTTGGGCCTTGAAATACATCAGATGGGCCTACACACATGAGCTTTAAATATGTCAAATGGGCCACTCCATTTGCGCCCTATACACATCAAATGGGCTTGATCCCATGGGCTCTTTATGTATCAAATGGGCTTAGTCCCATGGACCTTGCATATGTCAAATGGGCTGTCCCATAGGCTTTGGATATGTACCAAAGTAGGTCTTAATGAGTGACCATAATTAAGTAAATTGTGGGCCCTAATCACACACCAAGGTGGGCCCATTTGAAACATAGATCTGCCTCATTTTTAGCTCATATCATGAAATGAGCTCTCAAATAGGTGGACAGTATGGATGTAGCACATGCATCATAGTGGGGGGTGGGTCCACATGGAGGCCCACCATCGCACATATATAATACAGTATATATATATGTAATATAATATATATATATATATATCAACACATATGCACACACACATGCATACACACACACACGTGCACTCACACACATGCATACACACACACGTGCACTCACACACCTGCATACACACACACGCGCACTCACACATACATTACAGTGGGCTCCACCGTCCGTACGGACGGTGGATTTCAGGCACATACATCACTGTGGGTCCCATGTGGGGCCCACCATAATACTTACATGCCATCCGACCCATCTAGTAGGTCACACAGACCTGAACGAAGGGTAAAAATAAATATCAGCTTGATTCACAACTGCTGTGGGCCCCAAAACGAGTTTTAATGGTAGAATTTAATCACCACTGTTTCTTGTGGTGTGGGCAGCCTGAGTCTTGGATGGACCTCATTTTTGGGGAGGGCCCACCTCAGAAAGAGGGCCACCTATTGGACAGGTCGGATGGTAAATAAACATCAAGGTGGGGTCCACACGGTCAGCCGTGGGACCCCCCTGCGTCCGCCCGTCGTCCTGGTGCAGGCGCTGCCTGCGCCTCTGCAGCAGCAGCGTCTGCTGCCTCTTTGCCTCTTTTTTTTTTTTTTTTTGAAAAATGGTTTTTCAAGGTTTTTCAGGTGTGGGGCCCGCGTGAAGTGCATCCACTTCGTCCATTGTATTCCCAACCACAAAATACACCCATCAAGACCAATATCGGCCATTTTTTAGCGTGTAGGAAGAGTTTTAGTTGAGTTCAATGGTAATGGTACCATTTTTAAAACTATGGCCCACCAAATGATCCGATCAACCCCATCTTTCATTTCAACGCTTAAAATGGAGCTCTAAATGGGATGGACGGCATGGATTGAATACATACATCAAGATGGGGCCTATACAAGTGGTCTTTCCCAAAGGCTTAGAAATTAGCCAATATTTATGTTTTTCTCTTGATGTCCAGCGTCCAGGGACGCTGGACGTTTGGACGTATATGCTTAAGGTGGGCCCTGCTTTAGGTGGGCCACTACATGGCTACATGGTGTAGGTATTATATCTCTAAAGTGGGCCCCACGGACGGATGGCTTGAATAAAATACATATTTCATGGTGAGGCTCATTCAAGTGAGCCATGTGGCCACATCAACCAACAAGGAAGGTAAATAAAAAAAAGGAGGAAGAGAGAGAGTAAGAGAGTGGGACACACGTGATGGAGGGACCCCGGCACTATGGGCCCTCCGTTTCAATCATTCAATCATACATCAATGGGTCTCATTGCACATGAGCCATCCAAATAAAAGATCAACGGTGGAGATCCCTCTGCACTAGAAATGGACGGTCTAGATGACCTCTTTAATACAAGGAAAGTAAACATCATGATGGGGTCCATGGAGAATGGCCCCATCATGGAATGATTTGATGATCAAGATGGGCCATTGGCCACATCTTAGGGTCCCAAATGAGATCCACACTATTGATCGGTGGGCCTCACTTGGCCCATCATAGAAATATGAAAATCTAGCTTATGGAAACACTCGCCACTTGATCTTCTTGGTCCGTTGAGATGCCGGTCTCCTTACGCTTCACTTTGACGGTGGAAGATGAAGAATGAATGGCTAGGATGAGAGATTTGGGATGGGAAAGGTGGGCCACACAAGGTCATTTTCCCTCCATGGGAAGGCTTGGACGTTGGAGGCTCTTGCTTGGTTGGAATTGTGATGAGAAATGAGAGAGAGAGGTGTGATGTAATGAGAGATGGAGTGATGTGAAGGGATGATGGTTGATGGATGTGAGTGATGTGAGGTGATGTGGTAGTTGACTTGGGTGGTTGCTTGACTTGTGGAGAAAGGAAGTATGGGTGTTTGTACTTGACATAAAGTGATTGATGGGTGATTGATTGATGGGATTGATTTGACACTTTGTAGAGATTCTCTTGAGATTTGCAACACGCGGTATTTTTTCTCGAACTGAACGCGGGTCCGCATCTCATCGTCTGGGTATCGGATCAGTACGTGAGTTGCAGCGTTAGAACCGCGGCGATGGTGCAGTCACAACGATACAAGTCTCGGATTAAGCCGGCTCAATTGAATAGGATACGACTTACGGTCATGCACAACGTCAACTACAGGTCGCGGATTGTCGAAATTTGACAAGAAGGATTGCGGAAAGCGATGGAACAGTACGGATTATGATACGGGTCTTACAGTATGCGCATCATCTACGTCTCCTGCACACTAAATACGATTTGATAGTATCAATGACTATCCCAGTGAGGTATGTCACACCCCATACTCAGAAACTGGGCTTACAAAATTCTCGATTGCTGAATCTAGCGCCGACAGCCTTCGTATAACCCCATTCTCGGCTCCTAGTGCCCATTCGCCAGGTTTCGATCCTGGGAAGCTATGAGGAGGATTTTCAACGTTAGTTTGATTTGTAATAAGCATAACCAAAGGCATAATCCACAAATAACAACCAAAAACTCTATTACATTTTCACTATGATCAAAAACTTTACAAGTACAATGAGCATAAACGGAAATACAATGATGATGAACAAAAACACCAAGATGATCTGCAAAGCACTCCTGGTTCAGCGCTGCTGCACCCCAACGTCACCTACATGCAACGGTCGTGCATAAGCTTATAGAAAGCTTAGAGGGTGGTGAAAGTGTGTGCTCAAGGTAGTAATATGATCATGCAATATCAGAGTAATGCAGAATATGCAGATGGATCCATAAATATCATTAGCCGAACCAAGGCTATGTGATGCTAAGCATGAATGATGTCGGCCATACCAGGGCTATGCGATGCAAGATGCAAGTCAAGCATATAATCCTCATCTAAATCCACATATCAATATAGCTCAACTCTGGGATATCATCAGGGTTTAGTACACTCTAAACCAGATCGCCGCCCCATCGCGCGTAATAAGGTAAGTGGTAGAGACCTCACTATCTGTCTGCCAATATTGGGCTCGACTCGTCGATAGCGGACCCATTCCTCGAGCTGGTCAAACTCAGCCTAAGTTTGCCCCCTACTCTTGGGCGAGTAAGACTGCACCCCCTTCCAACCGACCACGACACAGTGAAAAGCGCGACCGTCTGGTAATCGGCACTCGGTTCTCCTGTACCCACTCGGTCTAGACATTGGAGCAACCTCTTGGTACCATAAGGTTTTAGGGACTTTCACCCAGGGATATCTATAGCACCCCATGTAGAATAAGATTTCTGATATCCAATCCTACCAACCACGATACGTCTATGGAAGCTACGGCCCTGATGTCATTAGGGCGTACAGTACCATATCACAGAATGTGAATGCATGAACCACACTATCCAGTCATGCAGCAATCCTACGTGTGTCGTGCACTCATGTGGCGCAACACCGCCTAACCGGGAACCCCTAAATAATCTGCCCGAAGGCATATGCTATGATCAGTCACTTCTCATATCAAGCATACATATGATGCGTATGATCGTGAGTCATGGAACTATACTAAACATGTAATAAAGTAATGAACTATCCTTACAATGTAGATGGGCCTAGACGGCCTATACACAATAAGTACGGGCTATCAATGGGCCTTAGGGAGAGTCATAATGCGGACATTTAACCAACACTATACTTGCAATGTGGATGTCAAACTAACATTGCCCCTAAGGCACGACCGTCATTATTACATAATCCGTGCTGGGATCACACATTGCAATGGGCCTTAGGTACATCCCATTGGGCTTTAAATACATCAAATGGGTCATACCATATGGGCCTTTTATTCATCAAATGGGTCACACAAATGGGCCGCACCAATGGGCGTTATGTGCATTGCAATGGGTCATAACCCGTGGGCCTTAGATTGCATCACATGGGCCTAATCTCATGGGTCTTATATATAACAAATGGGCCACACCAATTGGGCCCCATATGTACATCAAATGGGCCTCAACCCATATGCCCTAGTACATCTCAATGGGCCTTAACCCATGGGCCCCTAAAACATCAAATGAGCCTTAGAATACATCAAAATGGGTCTAATCCCATGGGCCTTAGAATACATCCAATGGCCTAATTTCCATGGGCCTTATAATACATTAAATGGGCTTCGACCCATGGGCCTTACATGTATATCAAAGCGGGTTTCAACTACGGGCCACAAGTACGTTAAGATGGGCCTCATGCACATCAAATGGGCCACACCCAAACATAAGTGGTGGTAATGATTGCCACCAATAAAATTCCTAAGGCCCACCATAACATTTGTTCCCATCCACCTGATCATTAACATAGTGATGGATGAAGTGGAAACAAATATCAATTTAGTAGAAAGTTACTATGGTCCCTAGAAATTTTTCAAAGGTGGACATCAGTGACCACAACATAAAATAGTGGGGTCCACTTGAACTTTAGATCTGACTCTTTCTTAAGCTCATGCCCAAAATGAACTTTCAAAATGGATGGGCGGATTGCATGTAGCACATGCATCATGGAGGGCCCCACTGTCTCTAGACAGTGTGAATAAAACACATGCACCAGGGCCCCACCGTCCGCTGGATGGTGGGAATTAAACACATATATCATGTGGGCTCCACCGTCCACCTGGACGGTGGGAATAAAACCTAAATATCACTGTGGGTCCCAAGTGAGGCCCACCATAAGGTTTATATGCCATCCGACCCATTGACAAGGTCACACGGACCTGAGTGAAAGGAAAACACAAATTTCATCTTGATCCAAAACTTCTGTGGCCCACAGAAGGGTTTCAATGGCAGAGGTTCAATCCCACTGTTTTCTACAGTGTGGGCCACCCGAGCGTTGGATGGAGCTGAAACTTGAAGGGGCCCCACTTCTGGGAGTGGTCCACCTCGTGAAAGGTGTGGATGCAAAATATACATTATGGTGGAGCCCACGGCTGGAGCCGTGGTCCCTGGCCCTTCTGCCCATGGCACTGGCAGCAGTGCCTGCGCTGACAGCTGCAACACCCTCTCACCTCTCTTTTTTTTAAATGGGTTTTCCTGTGGTTTTTCACAGGTGGGACCCACATTCGGAAAATCCATCCCAACCATCGGATTCTACGACGCGTAACAGGCTAAATGAGTCCAAAGTTCAAGATTTATGGGTGTATAGAAAACATCAGGTGATTTTCAACGGTAACCACCAAATTCCTATGCTATGGCCCACCAGATGCTCAGATCAGCCTCATTCTTCGGCTCAACGCCTAAAATGATCCAGGAAATGAGGTGGACGGCATGAATTGCATGTATACATCAAGGTGGGGCCTATGTGAGTGGACCACCCCAAAATCTTGAAAAACAAGCTAATATTTGTGTTTTTCCAAACCACGTCCAGCGTCCAGGGACGCTAGACGTTGCACGTAACAGATTCATTAGAGGTGGGCCCTGCTTAAGTGGGCCACCTCATGGAGGATGGTATGGATACAACACACACGAAGTGGGCCCCACTTGTAGATGGATAGGATAGAATACATGCCTTATGGTGGGGTCCTTTCAAGTGGACCACACAATCATATCATCACACAAAAATATGAAAAAAAGGAGAGAGAAAGATAGAGAGTGGGGCACGCTTGAGATGGAAGGCTCCGCCACTATGAGCCCTCCCTTATAAGAAATCGTACATTAAATGGATCCCTTTTCACATGGGACCACCGAAATTGAAATCAATGGTGGAGATCCTTTCCCCACCAATATGGACGGTCTAGATGACCTTTTTAATGCAAGGAAATAAACATCATGATGGGGTCCATAGAGAATGGCCCCATCATGGAATGATCATGATGATCCTAGTGAGCCATTGGGCACATCTTAGGGTCCTAAGTGAGATCTAAACCATTGATCGGTTGGCCTCATTTGGCCCATTTTAAAAACATAAAAAACTAGTCTTATCAAGCACCCACCGTTTCATCTTCTTGCTCCTATGGGTTCCTTAGCTCCTTAGCTTTGATTTCAATGGATGAGATAAGGTTTGGATGGTTGAGATGAGAGATTTTGAGATGGAAAGGTGGGCCACACTTGTGACTCTCTTGAAGAGATGGGAGAGGCTCATGCGTATGGAGTTTTGGTTGCTTGAGAAAGTGGTTTGAAAATGAAGGAGAGAAGACTTGTAAGAGAGAGAGAGAGAGAGAGAGAGAGAGAGAGAGAGAGAGAGAGAGAGAGAGATGGGTGATGGATGTGTTGATGTGGTGAGTGATGGGTGTAAGAACCTTTTTTGACTTTGGTGGCATTTTGTGTAAGAAAGGTATGGGCTTATAAGAACTTTTTGACTTTTGGGGCTTGCTTGGGAAAAGGGTGAAAGGTGATGTGTACTTGACATGTACTTGACATATTGAGATTGATGGATTGATGGATTGATGGATTGATGTGACAAGTCATAGAGATTCTCTTAGATTTCACAATGCACGGCGTTTTCCTTGTACGAATGTTAGCCCACATCTCTTGACCAGGGTATCGCCTCGGCGCATGAGTTTCGACATCGGAACCGCGGCGACGACGCAGTCGCTATGGTAAAGGTCTTGGGTTGATTCGATTTAAGTTGACGATGTGTGAATCAAGGTCGCACGTAAATATCGGCTAAGGGTCTAAGGTTGCCGGAATTCGACCGGAAAGACCGCGAAAGTCTATGGAATAGTACGGTCTAAGATACGGGGCTTACAAGGTATAACCCCAAGATTTATCAAATCATCAAGATAATTAAGCATAGTTATCAGGAACAGTCTACGTTGATCATCCTAATAATAAGATAAAGTTTATCAGACACGCACATGTTAAATAAATTTTACAAAGAATTTCTTGTTTGAATGCATAAATGCATGCACATGCTCACAGACCTGGGGATGAACATCCAGCTGGAAAAAAGTCACCCTAGGAGAACTAGCCACCCGAAAAAGTACTCAAACATACATTGTAAGGAGGACTAGCCACTCAGAAAAGACTATGCAATGAGGACACCCAAGGTAGCCTAGCTTCATGGGAGAGTACTCTATGTATGTCCAAGAGAAACTAGGTACCTGGAAAAGCCCATGCGAAAAAGACAGCCCATGGTAGTGAAATGAACGCATACAATCTGTAGTGACCCAAGAAAACCCCACGTCTTATATCGACTACCCCGTAAAGTTCGTATGCCATGAAGATGCATGATTAGCCTAACCATTATTAGTTCAATTTCAAACAACCATTTTAAGGAAGCTCAAAGAGATCACTATGGGGGGTTTGTCACCCATCATAGGTCGATAGTTCAGGAATAGTGTCCTATTCCACCATCCCTGGCTCCTGAGACTAACAAATAGGATCTTTAAAGGTAACCTACTTAACTAGTGGCCAATTCTAGTTCTACAAGTGGAACTTACCATTGCAAGGTTATATGAAGATGGTTCATTAAAGCCGTATAGGGCTAATATTACATTAAGCTTCATAGGGAAAACAATCTATCCCAAGGATGTGATAAAAAGGGAATATTCCAAAAGTCATTTAGGCAACAAACGATCCATAAGATGATAAGTCCACATCTAATGTTCCATTTATTTTATTAGACAAAGTGGCCACTAGTCCTAAGACCTCCAAACATTCCATCAAATGATCATGAATGGCAAATTAGATCGTGTATAATATTGATATAGCACATGCATATCTAAAGCATTCATTTCAAATCAGAATAGAGGTATGTAGATCTTATTGCATATTCAAATATTGAATTTAAATCTAATTTATCAATCATCATAAAGAGTCAAAATTAATAAGAACAATGAGCATTAAGCAATCAATAAAGAAAATGAACAAAGTTGAATGAGCAAGCAATTATCAAGATGTAGAAAAGCTTGAAGGGTGATCCTCACCTTTCAAGAGTTAGTTCACCTCCCAATGATGCTAGAGTTAATTTTGCATGCCCTAGGACCCAAATCTAACAAAATTAGAATATTTTGAGGGGTTAGATTTCAATGTTATTAAACTTGCACAGTTAGGATCAAGGCTTAGGGTTTAAATCATGCAAGTTTAAGGTTTCATCATGTAAATTAAATTTAAGCTTAGTTTTTAGAACTCAAATCGTAATTTTTGTGCAGTGAATAAAATAATATTCATATTAAAAGCATTGATTGATTATATTAATAATGATAATTCATGAGTTGATATTAATATACTAACAATACCTAATATTATTATAGCATAACTAACAGTCTAATAAATGATGTAAGTAATATAAAATTAACAAGAATAATAGAATAAGTACCAACTACAGTATAATAAGAACTAATGTTAATAATCATATTAACAATGATAATGATAACCCATAATGAAAATAATAATGATAATATTATTATTTTAAAATTATTATTATACTAATCCTTAACTAATATAATACTTATTAATAACATAATAGTAACAGGAATAATAGAAGAAATTTGAGACTCGACTCACCTAGTTGTGAAACTTAACCCATACTTGGCCTAACTCATTCTTGGCACAGTGGGTCGACTTACTGAGTTAACTTAGTTTGAATCACTCACTTTCTTTTCGTCTACTTGTTCAGGTAGTCGAAAAGATGGGCTGGACGACCCAGAATCGCCCTGGACTCAGAAAACACAGCCTGATTATGCCCCAACTCGACTTAACTCGTGGCTATGACCCGCCCACAGATTCGACATCAACAATCTCATCTGTCCTTTCTCTCTGATCTTCTTCTTCTTTATTTCTTTTTCTTTTGCATCCTTTTTAATCCCACGTCCAGCAGGGTGGCTGGATTAGACTAGCCATACCTAGCCTAACTTTGCTTGACTCGACTTAGACTCGATGGGTCGAATCCACTTGTCTTGACACAACAATAGAGGGACAACGGTCTCTCTCTCTCTCTCTCTCTCTCTCTCTCTCTCTCTCTCTCTCTCTCTCTCTCTCTCTCTCTCTCTCTCTCCCTCTCCCTTCACTTTCTTTCCCTTACTTTTGTTTCCTCTTCCCTGGACTAGGGAGAAGTTCTGAGTCAAACTAGACCGGGACTCAGTGCAGAATGGCCAACTGACTTGGCATCGAGCTAAGCACCTGGGCTTAGCAAGCTCTCCCTAACTCCCTCATTTTTCTCTCTCTCTCCCCCTAATTTTCTTCCTCCATTCTTCCTTTCCTTTATCTTTTCTTTTGTTGTGGAGTTCCAGCCAGGTCTGGACTCAACTAGATGGGGAGTCAAAGACCTCGATTAATTTTGAACTGAATCAACTCAGTGCATCAATCATAGTGGCACCCTTCTCTCTCTCTCTCTCTCTCTCTCTCTCTCTCTCTCTCTCTCTCTCTCTCTCTCTCTTCATGTTCTGTTCTTCTTTTCTTCTTCCATTCTTCTTACTTCTCTTCTTATGCTTCTTTCCTTCTTTCTCTTGGCTAGACATGGCGAGGACTCGATAGAAAACTCAGGCTAACCCGTGACTCGGTCCGAGTCGGCTAATGTGGAAAGAAGGAATGGTGCACCTTTCCACTCTTTAAGGCTTTTCATTTTTGGAAAGAGTAGCCCTAAAAACAACATTTTTAAAGGCTCTGTTAATCTATTCTAGATGGTTTGAAAGTGTAACTAATCATGGGATTAGTTATGGTCTTTAGCTGTTTAATTCATGTCGTTTTGTATTGTTATACCCGAATTAGGCTTACATGGTCATAATCTAACATCATTGATGGCCATATGATGTTTTGGGTCACCAGATGAATGGTTTAGATCAAAAGGTGGGACCCACTTGAAGGAGATGGGTTCCTTGGTTGATTGAGAAAGTTGATTATGGTAGAATCTGATTTAGTGGTTTATCCTTCGATCCCTACATCATGGATGGGACAGATTTGTTTGGTGACGCTTGTGGGACCCACCATTTGGCTAGTGATCAAAGAAATTCTGGTGGCTTTTTTAGGCCCGTGTCCTATTCCATACCATTCCTTAGACTCACATGGTCCTCTCGGTCGAATTTCGGTAACTCGTGGCGCATAGATAACATTTGCATGTGACCTTGAGTCACGTCCTATCAATCTGAGTCGACTCGACCCAAGACTTCTACCCTTATGACCGTGCCATCACCGCGGTTCTAACATCATGTCTCACGCTCCGATCCGATACCTAGTCCAGGAGTTGTGGGCCCGCATTTATCTCAAGAAAAATATCACGTGTTACGAATACCGAGGGAATATCTACAATACATCACATCAATCCATCAATCAATGTCAAGTATACAACCTTACCTAGCCCATCCCTCTCCCATTCCCAAAGTCAACTCTCTCTCTCTCTCTCTCTCTCTCTCTCTCTCTCTCTCTCTCTCTCTCATTTCTCACTCCATTCTAAGCACCAAGGGAGGAAACGTCCAAGGGAGAGAAGCTAGGTGTGTCCCACTTCTTAGCCCTCTCATCTCTCATCTTCACCCTCTAATCTTCATCATCCACCATTAAAGAGAAAACTAAGGAGCCTAGGAGTCCAAGGAGCCAAGAAGGAGCGAAATCGGTGGGTGATCGTAGCATAAGATCTTGATTTTTTATTAAGGCCCACTCGTGATGGGACCCATCTTAATGTTTGTGTTGTATCAAAGAGAGACCCATAGTGGCGGGGTCCCTCCACTACGACAATATCTCTCTCTCTCTCTCTCTCATTTTGTGATGTGAGTGGCCCACCTATGACGTATGTATTATATCCATATTTTCAGTTTCGGGACGTATGGACCCCACCATGATGATTCCTTAGGTAGTCGTGCACTTTCGATTCTGGCCAGAGATTCCTTTGCCTGCAAGATGAGCCAAAGTAGCTGAGTCATATGATGTGGCTCAACATTTAAAGAGGATTTTAGCCCAGATCTCGAGTTCATTCGCTATCGGTGAAGTATATAACACGTAAGTGCGATCAAGCTTGTCGCTGATTGCGCAGCTGCTACTGGCTAGCTCTTAGATTTGCTTGGCCTGACAGGTAAATGAGCGATTTCACACTTAATTAAATTGAAAGATTGGGTTAGAATACTAAAGGATCACTGCAGAGTTGATTGAAAAAAGGATTAGATCCACACCATCCATCAGTGGGCCACATGAACATGGGGCCATCTTGATGTATGTGGCTGGTGAGTCACGAGTACATGGACCCCGCCTTGATGAGTGTATTACATCCATAACGTCTAGCCGTGGGACGTTCAGCAGCCTTTGTTGCTAGACTGTATAAAGGGAAAACATAACAGTCAAATATATATATATATATATATATATATATATATATATATATAAATTATTATAATAATATATTATATTATATATGATGGTGGGCCTCACGTAGGACCCACCTAGATTGAAATCGGATTGGTTGGTGCATCCCACGCCAGCTATATAGTTGCTAAGGACATCACCTAATCCTGTTGGATCCACCTGATGCGTGGATTCCATCCTTGCCATCCGTCCGTTTGGATGGAGCCCACCGTGATGTATCCACCTTACATCCACACTGTCTAGCTATCTAGACGGTGGATGCCAGATGGTAATGTATGAGTCTTATCCACACTGTCCAGATGGCTCGACGGTGGGACCCACTCCATGATGTATGTTTTATACCCCACATTGTCCATCTGTTTCATATCCTGACCGTTCGTCTGGTGGATGGTGGGCTAGCACCCGCATTTGATAGCTGCTGTAGTTAACGTCAACATAGTTTTGTGGGTCCCCCAGTGACGTCAGCATAGTTTGTGGGCCCCATGTATGGGGCATATGTTGTATCCACAACGTCCATCTAATTTGGAAATATTATTTTAAGGTATGAGCTTAATACGAGGTAAGTCCAAATCTGGTGGGCCACGTGGATGGTGGTAACCCACCATTGATGTATGTATTGTCTGTCCACGCCATCCATCTGCTGGCCTCACCTTGATGTATGTGTTACATCTAAATCGTCCATCCAATTGGTAAGCTTGTCTCAAGGCCTAAGACTAATAATGAGGCAAATCTATTAGGTGGACCACACTACAAAAAATAGTGGAGAGTTAGATGCCTACTATTGGAACCCTTTAGGGATTCTAAAATTTCTAGATCAATATGATATTTGTTATTTCCCTTAATCCAAGTCTTTGTGACCGTATGATTAGATTGGATGGAAAATAAATGTTATGGTGGGTCTATGAACTATTTAAACGATAAAATCATCATCTCCACTACTATTTGTGGTGTGGTCCAGATGATATTTCGATGGGCCCATCTTGATGTATTTAAGGCCCGTTGTTCCGACCCATCTTGATGTATTTGAGGCCCGTTGTTTCAACCTATCTTAATGTATATTGGCCCATTCGTGCGGCCCATATGATGCAGCCCACGTAATGTATATTGGCCCATTAGTGCGGACCATGTGATGGGGCCCATTTAATGTATATGAGGCCCATATAGTGTGGCCCATTTGATGTATATGAGATCCATGTATTGCGGCCCATTTGATGTGAGTGAGGCCCATATGATGAGGCCCGATGTGATATATTTATGGCCCATGTGCCGAGGCCCATTGTGATGTATATGAGGCCCATATGACGAGGTCTAAAGTGATGTATTTATGGCACATGTGTCGAGGCCCATTGTTGTGTATATATGGCCCTTGAATGAGGCCCATAGTGATGTGCATTAGGCCCTTGTGTGAGGCAATGGGCCCACTATACGTTTAGCTTTATGTGGGCCATTCCTTGGGAGCAATGTTGGTTAAATGTCCATATTGATGGGCAATGATGGTTAAGTGTCCACATTGTGACCTTCCCTTAAGCCCTTTGTTAGGCCGATTGTTGATGATGATTATTGATGCCGGTTATCGATACTGATCATGAGTATGTGACAACATAACATCATGATACATGCTCATAAGCATCATCTATATGTTTGTTATGAGATGTGGTTGACTATTGCATATGTCATAGGGCAGGTTTTTCATGGGACTCCTTGATAGGTGGAGTCATCCCACTTGAGCGCACAATATGTGTAGGATTGATGCATGATTGGATTGTGTAACTCATGCATCTTGTATTTTATGGTATGACTACTGTACGCCCTAGTGACATCAGGGTCGTGGCCTCTATAGGCATATCATGGATGGCCAGATGGGACACTAAAAATCTTTTTTATATGGGGTAGCATAGATGTCCTTGGGTGAAAGTCTCTAAACCCTCTTGGTACCAGAGGACACCCCAACGTCTAGACCACGTAGAAATATATGAGCGCATGAGAGCCATATACCAGTAGGCCGTGTATCCCACTGTGTCATGGTCGGTTAGGAAAGGGTGTGACTTTACTCGCCTGAGTGAGGGGGTAATATCTAGGTTGAGTTTAACCAACTTAAGGAATGAGTCCGCTATCGACGAGTCGGGCTCGATATTGGTAGACGAATAGTGATGTCTCTTCCACTTACCCAGTTGTGCGCTCGGATAGGGGCGACAAGCTAGCGTAGAGTATAACAGATCCCGGTGATGATCCCAAAGATGTACAGTACTAATACGTGGACTTATTGAGTAGGAGTTGCATACTCAGCATTATACTCATTCATTTATTCATTCACTATCCACTCGGGCTGGTAGTGCGCAACTAATTGTTGTGTACCTTCACAATGGCCAGGATTTCGGTTGGGGTGCATGACTAACCTGAAATTAGGCGTTTACCACATTGACCCTATCTATCCAAATTTAAGTATGAGACTGGTTTGGATAGAAGTCCCTTGTGATTGAGTCCGTATCCTGCAATACTATGTACTATCATTCCGATTTCACACTCCAGCTTGGTCATTTCATTCGCATCACATACTGCATTCGTGACATATGACATTTTGGGTTGCTATGTTTCTGCATTTATATGGCTTAGATGATCCTGATGGTATTTGTGGACTCATCAAGATTTGTATATTGCATTGTATTCTCAGTATATGATATTTGGCCTATTATATCTCCACATTACATAGCTGATCTACATTACTTCTTCAGTATATGATATGGACTTACCAGCATGTTTTCACATTACTCTAATATTGTATGATTTATGAATTGTCAGTATTTTCGCTTATTCCGATATCTATATGCTTAGCACGTGCATCGCATACACTTACACCACCCTCTAAGCTTTCGATAAGCTTATGCATGATAGATGCGTGCAAGTGACATTAGGTTGCAGCAACATTGAGCTTGGAGCATGCAACGGTCTTTTGGAGCTTTGATTTTCGATATATGTATTTTCCTTTCAGCATTGTATTTAACTATTTATATTAGTGGATATGTGATGATGATGATGTTGCCTTTGTGATTTGGGTAAATTTGTGGTTATGCTTCTTATGAGATAAATATAAATTGAAAAATCCTCTTTGTAGGATTCCAGGATCGAAATCTGGCGTATGAGTGCTGGAAGCCAAGAATGGGGTACTATAGAGGTTGTCGGCATCGAATTCAGTGATAAAAAAATTTATGAGCCTGGTTTTCGAGTTTGGGGCGTGATAGTTTTCGAGATATCCATTTTCGAACGTTTTCTCGCGATATCAAGTTCTCGTGTGAAAACTTGCGACGGTTATTGAGAAGGCTTTAAGAATGCCCTAGATCCAATGCTCAGGATGCATTAGGGATGCTTCTGGAAGATTTTTAATGGCTGAGATGTCATAGCAAGTGGAAATAGAAAAGATTCCCTCCACTTTTGCGTTTGCGACGGAGTTTGCCCTAAGAATTCGTAAACGTGGCTAGGGTTTGACAAAATGAATGGCTGAGATGGGGTAAACATGCCAGGAAAGGCTATCATTGTAATGACTTTGTGATATCCAGATCTAGCTCGTGTTTGTGTGCGTTCGAGTTCTCTGCCGTGCGGATGGAGTGGGGTTTTAATTAAAGGTCCCAACCAATCTCGATGGACGGTTTGAATCTTTCATTCAGTCGATGAGGGTGGGCCTCGATAATCTTCAGTGAACTAATGGTTCCCATTTTTAGAAACTTTCACTGCCATCAGCTCTTGCGCTGAGAATGGTGCTCATGTGGTTGAGTATTCACGTGTTCAACGGTCCTAGTACTGGTCAAAATCATCATCCGAATAAGATGGACAGTTTGGATCATTCAAATGGGTGATGATGATGGGCCACCGATTTAAACATCGGACAGCTGTCTGTCACTGCCGGCAAAAGAAAGAAAAGAAGAGGAAAATCCTCTTTTTCAAATACCCATCTGCTTAGCACCCATTTGATCGGTTTTAACAACCAGAGTATCACGTGTGTGCATCTGCTGGCGTACACTCACACGTTGAGTGTGGGGTTCACATTGATATGTTGAGCGATCCATACCGTTCAGTGCCTCTTACTAGTCCTATTAGGGTTTAGGTTCATATGATGTATAAATTAGGTGGACCATACATCTTAAAGCTTAGCTCCAATTCTAGATTTCTGTTGATCTGATGGCCTGATTGTACTGAATTCAAACATCAATGGTAATAAGGGTTTACGAGAGCATTTAGTCATAAATTAATTGCTAGATTAAGGATTAGATGACCTAATACGCATTTGTAATATTGAATATCATTATTATAATGATTTTGATAGCTTTATTATTATTATCATTATTATTGTCATTATGTACAATTTATTCTACTTTTCTTTAAATTGCTTATGTGGGTCACAATACATGAGTCTCAATGTATGGTTATCATTTTATCCGAACGATTGGATCTAAGTGGTGAATATCATAAGCTATGTGTATATTTACACATTCCCGTTAATCTAGATTATAATGGTAACACCTGAGTCTTAAAAGTACGTGGTGTTACAATGCATTTATAGGGGGAAATGAAAAACAAACAACCCCTTACCGTCTGTTTTTAAATGTAAATTGATTTATTTTGCCGACGAACAAAATTCTTTTTATTTTTTTATTTTTACAAAAAAGCCTTTAGGTTTAGTCATATAATTTTTTTGACAAGATTCTCATGCAAAAGACAATTTTTTATATATAATTAGTCAAGCTCCAAGTCTAGCACTGATGTTATACTCAACATAGTATGAATAATAGTTAATTAGACAACTGAAAGAAGACCACATTAGATTCAATAACAGTTAATCGGATTTTGTATCTTTCAATATTTTCCTTGGTGACTTTTTTTGGGCTTATAAATCCATTTATAACCAATAGTCTTCTGCCATTTGAATAATTTAATCAATTTTCAAGATTTACTTTTATGCAGAGCTTCTATCTCATTCTCTTCTCCACTAATTAGCATTCAAAGATTCATATGCCTCTCCATATGAACAAAGATCATGCTTTTCTTTCACACAAATATAAGTATTAAAATATTAAAAAAGGAAAAAAATAAAGCACATTTTTTTTTTTAAAAAAAAGTTGTCTTATAATATTTTCTTTTGCAAAAAGTTTAGTTATACTTTAAAAATTTAGGAAGAAAAAAATTGAGGCTATATTAGATCTTTCCTTGTATCCTTTATATGACTGTGCTCCCTTATGCCAAAGCTCGTGTGCAGACTCTTAAGCATGCACTTTTTCACGCAAGGTATTCTTAAAAAACTATTCTCAATTTTAAGTAAAGCAATCCAAAATATCCCCAAGTCATTTTATACCTATATTTTAGAAATTTTAAAAACGATTTGTTAATTTTTAATAACTATTTTAATATTTTACTTTCAACGACATTTCCCCTATAAAATCGTTAGAAAATTTCCTGAGCAATTTTCTGTCCAAGAAATTGCCGAAAAGAAGATTTGCCACTGTGCATTCCATGAACAGGGCATTTCTGTAATTTCAAGACCCAAAGCGGGATATTTCAGTAATTTCAGCGGCCTCCCTTTCTCGCAGTTTCTCCTTTTCATATAAGTAGAAAGCGACCCCACTCTAATACCCGTTTTACTCTCCGCAGTAAAATCCGTTTCACATGCGGACTATATTTTCTTTTTACCCCATTCTTCTGTCTTTGTCTATTTATGTCCAGCCATCCCAGCCGTTGATTTTATGTATGTCGTTGCCCAAAAAAGGGTGTAAAAAAAGCCCATTGCCCGAGTCATACTCTTAAAAGGGTGTCCTGCAATCTGTCTTGCCCACAAAAACCACTGCACCCTTTCTTTATGTTGTAATTGATGAGACCTGCCCACGTTGACAAACGCCTCTCTATATGTCTCCTCATGCACCTATACGACATTTAAGGCTCTGACACATTGAATGTTAGGCTGATCAGACAGTTCCGATTATTTAATCTCGACCGTTGGATTCAATTTGGATCTTAACTTTCATGTGGTGTGGTCCACCTGAGATTTTGACCTGCTTCATTTTTGGGCCCATGCCCTAAAATAAGCTGGAAAAATGCATGGACGGCGTGGATATACACACATATATTGAGGTGGGCCCAAGGGAAAACAGCCGACGGAACCAAGTCCTTCCCTGACGGAATCCGCCCCCCATATGTCTCCCCATGCACATACCCATCATTTGGGCTCTGACAGATTGAATGTTGGGCTTATCTGATGGTTCTGATTAGTTGATCTGATCGTTGGATTCGGTTTGGATCTTAACTACTGTTTGTCTTTTTTTAACCGTTCGCTTCGTGACCGATCAGACGGTTAGGATTGGGCCATCAACATTCGTGATTCTGATAGTTCTAATCCACGTGCATGCATGCATGGCATGCGTAGGGTTTTGCGACCTCGTTAGTAGATTTGAAACTGCCTCACAAAGTACTGATGTGGGACATGCGTGCGTGGTCCAGGACGCTCATCAGCTGGGCCCCTACGGCGAGTTCTTCCTAGCCCAACAATCATGCTATTCCATTCATTTTACAATTCCTAGCCGCTCTTTTCCTTGTACAAATGGAACGATCTATTGGATCGGGTGGAGGTTTCGGCTACGTAACTATCACCTTGGTTCCCGCCCAATGAAAAGACTTGATCTCGTACACGAGAACCTTATCTGCACGTGTAGGGCCCTCATATGTTAGTCGCCCCCTGCGTGACTGCGATTCCCTCCTCTCTCTCTCTCTCTCTCTCTCTCTCATATTAATAAGGTGTTTTGTATAGCCACACGTGAAGAGGGTGACGGAGACACGTGAACTCTGAAAAAAAAAAAGAGAGTTATAACATAAGTGGGCTTGACAGAATTCCATGAAGATGACCGTTTTGGACAAGAAAGTATTTTACCATGGTGTAAATTAATGGGCCCATTTCTCTCAGCCGTCCATTCAAAGTGTCCATGTTATATCTACATACTACTTGGGGATGCGTCATATGCTATAACGCTTTATAAGACATCCCAAGAAGTGGGTAAGAAATGATCGCTGTCCAACTGAACCTGAACAAACGGGGAAAAACACAATAATGCATGGGTATCTAAAAACCGGAATTGTTGTCTAATGCTCTGGCTGGCATTGCGACGCAGGGAAGGACGTGTTCCTCGATCCTTGCTCTTGCTCGGGTGATAGGCTCGCAGGAGTTTCAACACCCGGTCAAAGGTTCAAGTATCCATAGGTTGTGAAATTCCACTAGCGTGAGTGTGTGGGTGCGTGTAAAAATTAAAAATAAAAATAAAAAAAGAAAGAGAAAAGGACGTGTTCCTCGGGGAGATAACTAATCCAAATCCTCTCAAATCCATGAGAAATTTTTTCTAGAAATTTATAATAGGTTGATTGATAATGAAAAAGGAGCTTACAATCTCTTAAATAATAACATAAACCCTAGAAAAAGGATTCAGAATCATACTGTAACTGAAACTCCCAAAAATTGTGACTTACTATAAATAGTAAACTTACTATTTATAGACTGTCATGATTTCCACTAGACATCATGGTTTTTAGCCAAAAATAGTGTCCTATTTGGCTCAACCATGATGTCCCCCAAATTTTTTTAAGCACTTTTGGTGTTGGACACAACTCCTAAAGCCTTACATACGAAGAGTTAACAATCAAACTAAAACATACTAAAAATAATAAAAACAAAAATAAAGAAGGATTTCAACCATCAATCTAATGAAATCTTGCAAATTCAGCATGGGCAACCCAGCATAGCACGGTTAGGTGGCTAAAGTAGGTTGTCCTATCGCAAAATCATATATTGTACGTCTAATAATTCATTCTGGATTGCCAAATATGTTTGTTTTAAGTTCTGATCATTCAGATCATCTCCGTATTTGATTGGGCCTTTTGTGGTCCATCTTGGCCATGAAATTATCCGTTACCCACTCTACATTAGTCCCCTCCACATCAAAAGAACTCGTCGTCGAGTTTTTGTCGTACTTTGGTGCATGATACTCGGTCAGGTCCGGGACATTAAAAGTATACGAGATCTGGAAGATCAACAACGTATGCGTTGTGATTGATCTTTTGGAGAATCGATGTCGTCTCAATCTTCTTGTTATTCAATTTGTTGTACGTCTCAATTGGAAAACTTTCCTTATGTAAATGAACTATAATTTGGTTGCCCACCTCGAACACCTTTTGTTATCGATGCTTATCAGCTTGTTCCTTATATTTATCGTTTGAGGCATGTCACTTGTTTTGCACCTCCACATGAATGCCCATGATCCTATCGACCATATGTTTTGCTCATCGCTCATGCCAGGGAGCTTGGGCAAAGGGACCAAGTCCAATGTGGGACAATGCACTCGACCATAAATAATTTGAAATGGAGACTTTTTTGCCGGGTGGTTCACCATATTATTGAATGCAAACTTCGCTTGAGATAAGATGTAACACCCCGAAAATCGGGGGTCAGGTAGAAACCCAACTCCCGAGTTTCAAAACATCACTTATGTAACATAAATGCTTATGATTGGATGTTGTCTATGTTGGTGTATTAAACATGAGTGGGATTAAGTCAAAATAATATATCATACTCCAGAGACAGTTAAATTAGCAAGCGAAAGACTGTGATAAATACATAAAATATACATAATTGATT
Source organism: Magnolia kwangsiensis (assembly GCA_037074715.1). NCBI lineage: Eukaryota > Viridiplantae > Streptophyta > Magnoliopsida > Magnoliales > Magnoliaceae > Magnolia > Magnolia kwangsiensis. The sequence continues at coordinate 27,487,096 of CM073577.1, forward strand.
GTAAGTCTCCAGAGTGTGAACATGTTACCAGGTTAATTAAATACATGTATACTCAAAAAATGAGTAAAAAGAATATACATGAGTGCTCTAAAAATATAAAATGACAAGTGTCAAGGCATCTAATCAACCTCCCTGTAATCCCGTCGATCAGAACACGCATAAAGGAGGGATCCTCCTCCTCATCATCAAGTCTAGCTCCGCCCGCAGGCCGCGCCATCATCTGCAATTACAAAAGGGTCTGGTGGGTGTCTGGAACACCATCCCATAACGTGGGAGTGAGTAATTAACTCAGTGGAATCATAGAGTAAAGATTATCATGTTTTCAAATCAATCACGCGATAATAGTAATGCAAGCAATCAAACATTCCTAAATACTGTTGTTAATGCAATATGACATGACATGATGGATGCCCTCACCGAAATTCTCTCTCATGCGGCACCATCTGCGTCCGCGGCATGCTTGCGTATCGCTCAGTGCTCCACATCTTTCAGGCACATGCAATGCGATATGGATATGATTACCAAGTTGTTATTAGTCCATTCATTCAGCCGTATTGAAAAACTAAGGTACTTCTCTTATATCAATCCCAACACAGATCCTGTCTAGGGTCGTCACTCCTAGAAATCACATACGATGTTACATTTGTAGGTCGCTGTAAGGGCTATCAGGACTGTTGCTCGCACTCGTTGCACCGCTCCCCCATCACCTTATCAATACAGGCCTAATTATTCTTAAGATTGCATCAGGACTCGTCGCCCCCATACGGTGTCAGGATAAACTCAAGGTCACTACAAAGGGCTACCATGGCTGTTACTCGCACTCGTTGCTCCACTCCCCCATCACCTTATTAATATAGGCCGACAACAAGAATATAGTGTCCCATACCACCATAATCTGCTCAGAGTAGGGTGCTCACTGGTCACTAAGGGGAGGTTTGTGGCCCCAGTGTAGGCCGACAGCTCGACCACGGTGTCCCATACCACCATGCTCGGCTCATGAGTCTTTATGGATCAAGGTACCATGGTTAACAGGGTTTTCAATGGTAAGTTCAGTACCCTAGGTTCAAGCAGTTATGACTCATACAGGGTGAACAATCAACGGCCAGTCGGGTTACTTGACGGGCTCGACTAGTACGAGTGCATCGCAAGTCGAACGACATGAAGTGCGTAAAACACTTCGTGTAGCCTAACCACTGCCACCAACTCCAAACACGACTGCGTTCATCGACGCGTCCTTCGTGGTAAATACAAGCAAACCACGAATTTACTCTGTTATCGACTGCCTGGACTAAGTATATCCCCAAACATTTGTGAATCCAAATCAGCAATCATATAAGAGTAATGGAAATGAAATACAACAATATAAGCATGTTGAAACATGTTATAACATACCACTTAAGCAATTCATCCAACATATACATTTCCTATACATAAAGAAATCAATACATCTAGCCAACATGATGGAGATCATTTACATCAGCATATTACTTGAGAATTCAATCTCAAAAATATTTCACAACACCATATACTCAATACATACTAATACAAACATTTATACAAACACTTAGTCTACACACTCAAGTCTACATAGTATATGTCGACTCAAAGTACGCATTTGGGCAAATTTTCTCGCCAAACCAATTATGCACGCATTCCTAATATCCTAATGTGAAAAATAGCCATGGCAACCATTTTAGCAAAATATGCATGTATACAGTATTTCCTACAAATGACTAAAATGCCCTAAATCTCATATTTTTCGTACATTTACGAAACAGAAAACGGATAGCATGTTATACATGTCAAACGACGTTGTCATCGATAATCTACTATTAAACGACATTGAAAGCATTGAAATCAGCTAATCAAATTGTCTAAAATCCGCACCTTTCACTTTAAATGTGTATCGTTTCGAACGGATCGTATACGCTTCGTCAACGGCATACAGGCGACCTAATACACAAGTTATATAAGCTACTTTGCTATTTGAATCGACGGAATGCTAAATCAGCAACTGTTTAGGGTTTTTCTTACCTAGAAATGCGTTGAAATCACCAGTAAAGTGATTGGGATGCGTTGCTTAAACACGTGAAGCGGTTGCAGCAAGTGGCAGGAAGATCACTCCCACACTCTCTCACAAACTCTCACTTTCTCTCTCACTCTAGCTAAGGTTTCTAGCAAATTCGGATGGGTGAGAAAAGTGAGGGTTTCAAACCCTTATATAAGCTAAAACCTTCCCAAATTAGGCTTGGGAATAAAGTTCACTTGAGGTATAACCAAATCGGGACTGTTCTGGTCCAAAGAAGCATTTCTGGAGGTCCCCTGGCCGAATGCGGTGGATCCTGCTCACACCCAGTTTTCAGTCCGGCAGAGTTCGCAAATCGCACGTGGCGGTCCAGTTTCAGTTCAACGGTCATCGCACCTAGATCAGGTCTGCAAGTCTCGTGATATGAAAGAGAAATTTTTTCTGATCCGAGGGTGTAATTTGGCTGAATTCTGACGGTCAGAACACTTAATAATAATGCGCCAAGTCATGTGCCAGATTTGAATTAAAATTTCTAAATCTAACCCTTTTCTCACTCTCTTCACTCCAGGCTCAATGAAATAGCCTCTGAACGTTGGTTGGGCTTGATTTTCGAAACGATTGTCAAGTCCAGCCAAGCGGTCATAACGGTCTAAGATGGTAGATATCGGACTTTCGACGCGCGGTCTAGATCCAATGCAAAGTTTCAAAGGGTTCCCGAGAACAAACCGGTTTAGAGTTTGATCCTGGATTTTAGGGTAACGTAGCATCAACGATTCTACAAGTTTTGGGTCTTACAGAACGTATTTAAAGCGATCAGGGACAATTTCACAGCTACTCTAGCATAGTGCTAGCTAACTTACGCTTAATTTCTAAAGGAATTAATCCTAAGTGATTTCTTTGGCTTTGGAATTGGGTTCTGAGAGGTTACCAAGGTATTTTAGTTGACCCATTGCCTAAGGACGTTTAATCCCAGGTTGGCAAAAATCTGGGGTATTACATAAGGCCAAATTCCACTGCTTCAATTTTTTTTCCTGAAATACATCAAAGGAGGTTCTCCAAGGTGCTATTCACAACTTTAGTTTGCCCATCGGTTTGTGGGTGGTAAGCACTACTAAACTAAAGTCGTGTACCGAACTGATTTTATAAAGTCCGCCATAAGTGGCTAATGAATTTCTTATCGCAGTCAGAAGTAATAGTCTTGGGAACCCCATCTAGCTGCATGACCTATCTGAAGAATAAATCTTCCACATGTGTCGCATCGATGGTCTTCTTGTATGGAATGAAGTGTGCCATCTTTAAAAAATGATCTACTACTACGAACACTGAATCCATGCCACAGTGTGTTTGTGGGAGACCCAATGCGAATTCCATAGATAGGTCCTCCCAAGGGCCGTCAGGTATAGGTAATGTGGTGCACAGGCCCATATTTTAAAAATGTCCTTTGAAGACCTGACAAACATGACAGCGTTGCATCGCTCTACCCATATCACGTACTAAATGTTGTTAGTAATACCGTTCTTCAATAAGAGCTCACATCTTGTCCTGTCCAAGGACAAGCTCTTGAATGATTTGCTCCCTCTGAGCTTTTAGGGATGCACAGTCAATGCCCTTTGAAAAGGAACCCATCTTACATATGTAGATCACTGGGGTGACCTTCTTGACATCTAACCCATGCTTCTTTGAAGTCATCATCATCGGCATATATGTCCTTGATGCGCTCGAACCCAACCACCTTACAGCTCATAGTGATTAATAAAGTTACACAATGACTCAGTGCATCAGTCACTTTGTTCTGATACCTAGACTTATGTTTCAGCACAACCGTGAACTCCTGCAAAAATGAAATCCACCTATCATGCACACGATTCATGTTAGCTTGGCTATTAATGAATTTGAGATCTTGATGGTCTGTGTAATGAATGAGCTCTATCTGAATCAAGTAATGTCGCCAATGTCGGAGTGTCCGGACCACTACGTATAATTCGAGCTTATATGTTGACCACTTTTTGTGTGCATCACTAAACTTTTCACTATAGAAGGCTACTGACTGACCTTCTTGAGACACCCCCCCCCCCCCCCCCCCCCCCTAAATCCTGACGTACAAAGCATCACATTCAACTTTGAATAGTTTGTTGAAATTGAGAAATACAAGAACCGGGGTAGTGGACAACCTATGTTTAATTTCAACAAACCTCCCATCGACTTCGTCAGTCCACTGAAATTATCACTTCTTCATGCATTTTATAATTGAAGATACAATGGTACTAAAATTATCCATGAATCGACGATTGAATGTCGCCAATCTGTGAAAATTTCATACCTCATGGATGTTTGTTGGACTGGCCATTTCCTGATGGCTTTCACCTTTTCCTCATCTACTCAAATGTTCGTAGATGTCACGACAAAGCTAATAAACAACAGGCTGTCGGTCAAGAAACTGTACTTTTTTAAATTAAGATATAATTTATTTTCAGTGAGCACTTGAAGGACCTTGAGGTGTTCCATATGGCTTGCTTTGTCCTGACTATATATCAAAATATCATCAAAATAAATCACAACGAACTGCCCAATGAATAGTTTCAAAACTTAATTCATCAACCTCATGAATGTGATAGGCGCATTTAAAAGAATGAAGGGCATGACCATCCATTCATACAACCCTTCCTTGGTCTTAAAATCTGTATTCCACTCATCGCCTAGCTGTATTTGAATTTGATGGCAGCCGCTCCTTAGATCTAGTTTAGAGAATAATTTTATGCCCTAAAGCATGTTTAACATATTGTCCAGCCGTGGTATGTGAAGCATGTATTTTATGGTGATTTTGTTGATGGCTTGGTTATTAACACATATACACTAACTCCCATCTTTCTTAGGACTTAATAGAGCCGGTACAACCCATGGGCTCATGCTTTCTTAGATAAGACCCGTACAGATCAGTTCCTCCACTTGCCCCTGTAGAATATCGTACTCCTTCGAACTCATTCGATAGTAAGGACGATTGGGTAAGCTAGACCCAAGGACAAGGTTGATATGGTACTAAATATCTCGCATTGGAGGTAATCTATCGGGAAGTTTATCAGGCCAAATTTCTTTGAACTTATGTAGCAATGGTTTTAGTTTCTTAAGGATGTTGGTGGGCTCGAGTTCCTCCTACTTTACAATTAATGCATATGCTTATCCTGTTTCTTTGGATTCCTCCACAAAGTCCCGTATGGTTAAGAGAAAATGACCTTTCACTTTAGAAGTTTCGGGTGGCTCCTCTGGATCTATAGGGGCTAATATGGTTTTTCTACCATCCTTGACAAAAATACACATTATCTCGCCCTTTATGAGTAGTTTCACGATCAGATTTCCAAGGTCGACAGAGTAGTATGTGACAAGCCTCCATGTTAACTATATCACATATTACTTCATCCTTATTATGCTTACCAATTGAAAAAGATATAGTGCACTATTCGGTTACCTTTGTCTCGCTTATCTTCTTAATCTAATTGATCGTATATGGGGAGGGATGACGGTATGTTTTTAATTACAATTTTTTCATCATAACTTTGGAGAGGATGTTCTCGCTACTCCCACAGTCGATGATCACATCATAAACTTTTGAATTCACCATACACTTAGTTCGGAAGATGTTATATTATTGTGGGTGTACTTCTTTCCTTAGTGCATACAATAGTCGTCTTACGACGAGCGACTCGCCATGATCCTGTTGAACCCAACTTGTCTCATTCGCCTAGTCTTCTGTGGCGTTCTCCAATTCCTCAACATCTAGGTCTTCCGCACTATAATCATTGATGGTGAGGTTCGCCACTTTTTGTTGGGGACAAGTATTTAATAGGTGACCCAGTTGGCCACAATGATTGTAATTGTCCGATCTTGGCCGAGAATAGGGGTTCAAGATCATTCTTGGACTACCAATAGTCGATACTCCCCTTTGGGGCCTAACTTGCCCACTTCCCTAATCTCGATTCATAGGTGTAGGGGGTTGAGTGCGCACTTCTACAAGTTCTTTCCCTCTGGGTTGTGGAGCTCCCTAGGACGGACCTGCCACGGCGACCTTAGCAGTAGGATAGGTTTGTATGTTAAAGCGTTTAAGTTGTACTTCTGCTCGAGTAACTAACTTGATTACATCATTCATCATCTAAACAGGATGTATCTAGACTCGATCCTCGATTGCCATACGCAATCCACCATTGAATCAAGTGACTTGTTGCAATTTGTCTTAACCAAATCGTTACGCATTGCCAAGCGACAAAATTTTTTTGCGGAATCTTTTAGCGATCGACTACCTTGCCAACAATTTTGGCATTGTCGGAGTAATATATGATCATAGTCACTAGGGAGGAATCGTGCAAGTAGCAGCTGCTTTATCTGCTGCCATGTGTGGATTTGCGCTTTCGTCTATTTCATCTGTGCGAGTTGTAGTTGCTTCTACTAATCTGAAGCTCTGCACTTTAACTTGTAGGTCACAAGTTTGGCCTTCTTCATTTCAGGGATTTACATATTGTCGAAGAATCACTAAACTTCAGAAAGTTAATCAAGGAAATCCTCAATGTAAAGTTGGCCATTAAAACTAGGGATATCGACCTTCATCCTAAACTCTCGATTAGCCTGATCTACTCGATCACTACCTTGTCTAGGATATTGGAGGATCATGTCGTCGACTTCCTTATCACTGTATCCCCCTTCCTCATGAATGATCCTTTAGTTTACTGCTAACACCATCCTGCATTCAGGGCGATTACGATTTCTAGTGCATACTGGGGGCGGATCACCGTCATGGACACAGAGTTGCCCTAGGGCCTCCGTCATGCAATCAATGACAACCAACAACCCTTACATGATTTTACAATTATCTTGCTGCGCTGCTTCAAAAGCCGTTGTAATTAAAAGATGATTCCATGGCACCGTCCATGGGATTACTTCCCGACTCGTCATTAGAAGCCATAGATTTGAGGAGAAAAATTATTCCGAATCTACGAGGAAATTAAGAAAATTAGAATAATTTCTAACAATTTGTAATAAATTGCTTGGTGATGAAAAATGAGCTTACAATCAAACTAAAACTCCTAAAGCCCAACATACGAAGAGTTACAATCAAAGTAAAAATTACTAAAAATAGTAAAAATAAAAATAAATAGGGATTTCTATCGTTAATATGATGGAATCTCGCAAATTCGGCATGAGTAACTTGACGTAGCGGGGTTGGGTGGCTAAAGTAGATCGTCTTACCCTAAAATCAAATATGGTATGTTTGATGAGATACACCTGTTTTAAGTTCCGACAATTTGGATCATCTCCGTCTCCAATCGAACCTTTTTTAGTCCATCTTGGCCATGAAGTTATCTGCAACCCACTCTACATTGGTATGACGCATGATACACAAGTACTTTGAAATGGTACACGTGGTAACTATTAATTCATTTAAAACAAACTAGATTATGGAACCTAGTACCCCTGGTCATCGTCTAGATATCATATTAGTTAAGAATCCTAATCTTTAGTTCATGGACACTTAGAGCATTGGATGTTATTCATTCAAAACCATCCAATAGATGTCCATCAATGAAATAGTTATGTAACCAAATAAGAGGAATTTTTGGTTCATGTACCCATAATTTTGACCATTTATTATGAATATTCGAATGCCATGTATGCAATTTCTCGGTAATTTCTAACTTCCCTGCATCATCCATCACACTATGTCGCAGAGATTGTAAAAAATTAAAGATCATGCACGTGTCCATGTGGACAAGTGCATGAGATTAAGGCCATCATCATTAAGGGCACTGCTACATGGGGAAGGATCCATGAGGGTCTGTTGAACTGTGATGATAAAATTGAAAAAAGTAACAAAACTAAAATTAAAATATTAGATAATTGGTTACGTATTTTCATTGAGTATATACAACTCTGAATTTATACAGAGAAATGGTCTCAAAAGAAAGATTACAATGAAATTAAATCTATCTTAAATTAATTATAACCTAATCAAATGTTAACATAGAAGAAAAATAAATAAGAATAAATATATCAAAATTATATTCTTCCTAATACTCATTCTCAAGTGGGTGCGTGGAGATTTATAATGCCCAACTTACTAAGAAAAAGATAAAATTGGTTGTGACCAAGAGCTTTGGTGAAGATGTCCACAAGTTAGTGAGTAGTGGGTACGTGTAGACACCCCACCTCAGGCTGATAATCTTTATTGAACAGAGACCCTGATCCATACCCTTAACCTTGATTCAAACCCTAATCCATACTCTTAACCCTGATCCAATCCTGAATCCGAACCCCTAATCCTAAAAAACCAACTCCAAAACTGGTCCTGAACCCAAACTTTAGAAAAACCTAACTCATAGAGACAACCCTAGAGTCAACCCATCGAGTCAGCCCACATAGCCTAATTAGTCAAATCACCTTGTTAAAGCAAGTCCATAACCCATTTTTGGCCCAAGCCCATTCCAAAGCCTAATTTGGAGAAAATGGGAGACATTAAGGCAAGTTCGGAGGACCAAACCTTTCCACGTGTATAGAGAGAGTTGACCTTCGAAGTCGAAGCAAAAAGGAATGATAAGCGTTGCACAGGGTGCTATTCGCCATGAGGCACTGGCCATACTTTAGCTAGATGCACCCTCGTGTGTTGTTACCCTCCCTATCTATTTCATACATGTGCAACTCTCAGCAATTACTTCGATGCCCCTCCTTTGAGCCGATATTACACCTTATGCCATTCGAACCAATACATGAGATATTTCCATGTGGCAATCTCAAATCTTAGCCATCAAAACCCTCTTTAACCTCACGCTTTGTAGGAATTACTAGAAGTATGGGTTTGAGGGCTATAAATACCTCAATTCCCTTCACATTTCATACATATCTCATTCCTCATTTCTTACCATTCCTTAAGCATACCGAAATCATCCAATCTCATTTCAAGCATCCTCTCTCACTTACAAACCCTTAAGAAGTCTTGTTAAGCCTTAGCCTAGCCACTCCACCCCTTCCACCAAGGAGACTAAGAGTAAGGATGAGAGGTATACTAGCCCGGCTCCAGCCCTCATACTAGCCTGTTGAGCTAACTCAAGTTCAATCCAAGAAATTTGATACAATCTTTGCAACACAACCATCCACCTAACTATTTTTAATCAAGTTGTATCTAGCCATAACATTTGCATAGCACAACATTCATCTCATCACTCAACACACTTTACATTAAATTAGCTCGAAAGTATGCTCCAAGGCTTGCCAATTTAATCAAACCCGACCCAACAAAAAACTTGCCCATTACTTCACATTTTGTCACAAGCATTGCATACATTCATATACAAGAACTAAATCCTAACCCTCAAGAATAATCAGATCATGTGAAGTAGAGATAGTACATCTGTATAGGCAAAGTGGGTGCCTAACACATTCCCTCTCTATAACCGCGGTCCCTTACTCAGAATCTCTGATCGTAGAACTAAAAGCATCATCTTAAGGAAGTATATCTTCGAATCCCCACCTTAACATTTTTATAGGGTCTAGCCAACAGTTTAGGTGAAGAAATTGGCTAGTGGCGACTCTGGTCAAACATAATCAATCAATCACACTACAAAAACCTTAAAAGAGACAACCCGTGGAGAAAGAGACCTCAAGTTCATTTCGGCTTGGGATCCTAACGTCCACAAAATGGAGAATCTATTGAAGATGTGCTAGCCACACCAGTTGAGACCCGACTCGAAAAATAATATATTTATAGTCCTTAAGGGTCAGTAGTTCTCAAGTATTTGCATCTGAATCAATTTAGAGAAAAACCATAAAAAAAAAAATAAATCCAAAACCATTGTGCCTTTGCAAGCCAAGCGCTCACAAAAAACCTCACCTTCCACAACATCATTTAAACTAGATCATAAACAAACCTATCCAATCAAGAGGAAGAAATCCAACCCTTTCATGCAATCGATCTCATAGAAGCTCAGCCTACACAGCCGTAGCAACCAGAAGTCATGCCAATCATTTAAGAATTGACGCAAATAGTCAAAGCAATGTAGGAGATGCTCCTGTAATTCATGCAAGCACAAGCCGCCACAGCTAGCAACCAAGCTGGCCCATCTCAACAACCACAATAACCAGCTTCAAGGTTCTTTCTAACCTCCAGTTCAAACTAGGCACAACCATTGGAATTTGCACAGGATTATGGACACCAGTCAGCACCGCCCTCAACCATAGGGCACTTTTTCAATACCCTCCCACAACTGGGAGTCAAAACAATCGCACAACTGGGATTCTTAGTAACTTTCTAACCAACCTCATAGCTCGGGTTTCAATTCAATTCTCAATAGATCTTGTAGCCATTATTCCTAGTCAATTTCTAGCACATACCGCAACTGGAATTCAATTTAAAGCAACAACAGCTGTCCCGACCGGAACCCCATGACCAGTACTGGCAAATACCCATAATGGGGCAATGTCAAGTCCTCTACAATCACCAGGCAGTGGTGAAAACCCAACAAGGGGTCACTTTTCATCTTCTCAGCCTCTTAAACTGGGAGTGCCTTTCAATTCCAATAATTTTCTGCAGTCGGGAACATAGTCACATTACAACAAACTCCCCTAACGGGATCTAGGTTTTCCCCATGTTAGCGTTCTTCTTTCTCATCATTTCTCCCTGAAGGGATGAGATAATGGTATCGACACTAAGGGTCATGTTACTGGTGCACAAGGTGTCTTTAAAAGACTCATACAAAGTAGGGAGAGAATTTAACAAAATACATGCCTGATCTTCTTCATCAACCACTACCTCCATATCTAGTAATTTGCAGATCATTTTGTTAAAGTTTCTGATGTGGGTCTCTACATCTCTACCCTCTGCCATTCTGAAGTTGAACAACTGTAGCTTCAAGTGTAGGCGTTTCTCAAGGGACTTCTTAGCATAAACGTCTTTTAATTTTAACCACAACGTGGCTACAATTTTCTCCCTCATTACATTGTAGAGAACCTCATCCGTTAGACATAATCAGATTGAGAATTTAGCCTTCTTATCTAGAGTCTTCCATTCATCATCATCCATTGAAGCACGTCACTCTTCAAAAGCCTCCTCAAGCCCTCGCTGAGTTAATAGACTAATCATCTTAATCTTCCATAACTCAAAGCAGTTTTTACTTGAGTACTTCATTGTGTCATACTTTAGATTTCCAGCCATTGATACTTCTTACAGATTCAAGCCCGCCCCCCAATGTTAGCTCTGATACCACTTGTTGAAGGACCGCGGAAGAACACATAGATGGATCTAGGAGAGTAATCCAATTGCACCAAGTAAACACGAAGCAATTCTAACATGGAAAAACCCTTATAGGAAAAAACCATGGCACAAAAGCGACAAATATTACTATGAAAGAAGAAATTATAAAGGAAAGAGCTTACCCAATTTGAACAAACTCGAATAAACCCTTGTTACACCCTTGAAACCCCCTAGACGAATTAGAAACCTTAGGATACCCTCCCAATCGTGTTTTATCCATATATAAGGCCTTAGGAAGAATCCTAAATGAAATTTGAAACAAATTCCGCAGATCCAGCGGATTCGCAAAATTCTGTGTGAAACAGTTCGATGTCATTGACACTTGACCTTCAATGACATCGAAACCACCTTGATGTCATGGATTTTTTGGAAATATTCGATTGATCGACCTAGCTTTGATGACATCAAACACATCTTCGATGTCATAAAAAAATGGCACCAATATGTCCAACAGTCAATAGAGGAAATTTGAAAAATACTCGATGGCATCGATCCGACTTTGATGGCATCAAACCTGACATCGACAGACTGTTAATATTATAAATTTAAGACATCTATTAACAATAGTCTTCACCATGTCTTCAATCTTTAAACATGTAGCTTATTGTCCCCTTCTCTTATCTCTGCATTGCATCATAGATCCATTATCACTTCTTGTGCATACTCTATCCTCCTTTTATGTCATTTTCTAGCCTAGAGAATTCGCATAGAACTTGAACTTCTATGCAGAAATGTAACATCCCGTGTTTTCAGGAACCGAGTATACGACTTGTTTCCCAAAAACCCGAGTGTTAACCTTTAGAGAGCCAAATTTCACACACACACACACACGCACACATATTTCTTTCAAAGTAAGCAGTTTAGCATAGGATGAACAAATCAAAATGAAGAAAAATTTATATTTATGTTTAAAATATACAAGAGACTGCCCATAATGACTTATACAAACCAATGTCTTTATATTAACAAATGTAAGAATTACATAATTTAATACTAAAATGCATGTAAGCCACAAGATCGCACAGCTTCTCTTGACAAGTACAACCATGCATCCTTGACAATTATACCCGGCTCCTCATTAGTCTGAATCTGAATATCACTTAAACTACCCGTGCTACCTAGACGGTTATATATTTAATGGATGAGTGGTCAACTCAGTGTGAATTCCCTCAAGATTACACACCCCCGCTTCAGACAAGTATATTATAAAAGCAACACTACCAAAAAAAGGGGCAAAGCATACAGACCACGTTAGTTTTTTTCTACGGATAGAAACCTTAACTACTATTGCCATGGTTTTAATCCGTAGCTAAAAATTTGATACACCATTAATAATTAATGGTATTGTAAGATGCTCTATGGGGGCCTACAAAAATATATATGTTCTATCTAAGCCATCTATATATTTGAAAATATTAATTCAGATCATGAAATAAAAAATCAGCTAGATCGAAGGCTCAAGTGGACCACACAGTAAGAAATATGGATATTAAATCACTGTTTTTTTCTTATGGTGTGTCCACTTACGCCTTTAATCAACCTTAAATTTAGGATCATAAACTAAAATAATTTAGTAAAATTATTGGTCCAAATGGATAAACCAAATACATCATGGTAGGCCCCACGAAGCCTCTATCAAGATTGTCCACCGTCCATTCATGAGATGACGCCCAAATTTGGGTGCGCGCTCAAAACAGAGCCGTGCCCAAAGAGGGCTCTCTCTCTCTCTCTCTCTCTCTCTCTCTCTCTCTCTCTCTCTCTCTCTCTCTCTCTCTCTCTCTTCTCGTTCCCTAATCTCTCCATTCCTTAATCTCTTCTTCCCCAAATCCTCGCTCTCCCTCTCGATCTCTGCTCCATCTCTCTCATTGTCCTCCCTCTCTGTCCAATGCATCAGTCGTGAAGAAACACAATGTCCTCTCTCTCTCTCTCTCAAAATTGACAGCCTCTCTCTCTCAATTTAAATGCTGGAGGAGAGGGCTCCCCTTTAGATTCACGGATCTCAATGAGCTCATGCTTACAATGACAGACCTGTTCAGTTCTCATGCTTGCATCAGATAAGGTTTCTTCTAATTCCTCATTCCCCATTTTATCGATTTAGGGCAGACCTTTCAATCTCATCCTTATGCATTTTAAGGTTAGGGTTTCATCGAACTCCATTATGTTTGTAGCATTTCTTGAGTCACATTTGTTATCCAACGAATTTTGAGGGTTTCTGGATCTGCATTTTGATGTCGAGATTGTTTCATAACATTTGTGAAATTCTATCTCCTTTCAGTTTTTGTTGAAAAACTGATATTTTCAAAATTTATTTATTTCCATTGCAATTCAGGAAGTTTATTTTGGATTTTTAGAGTTTCTCGAGATGATTTGAAGCCATATTCAGATTGAGGAGGATTTGAAAAAAAATATATATATATTTTTATTTTCCTTTATTAAAAGAATTTTTTATTTTTATTTTTTAATTTTCTATTTTTTATTTTTTATTTCAGAGATTTGGAGCATCTTGAGATGATTTTGAAGTTGTATTCAGATTGAGGGGGATTGAAAAAATCCGACCCTTTATTTATTTTTATTTTTTTGCTTTAGTACAAGAATCTTCAACTTAATGTGATTTAGAAGGTTGTGAATGTATAGAAAAAGCACAAATTAGGTTTGTTATGAATTGAAAAAAAATCTGACTTTTATTTATTTATTTATATGCTTTCTCACCATTGAAATTTTTTAGCAAGGAGAGTCTTTTTCATTTATGCTTTCTCTTCATTGATATATTTTTTTAAGAGGGAGATAACTCAAGAGTGCTGGAAGATGGTATAGCCATCTTTGGGATAACACATTTGGTAGGATTATGTTTCAATTGGTAACATCCATGTACTTTCCCCAATGAGGATTAATGATTTCTGGAAGTATGCACAGATTCAATGATCCTAGCCATATGGTCATCACCTTCAAATAGACTGTAGAAAATATTTTTCTTTTTTAGTGTATAACATTAGGGCATCGTGAAATAACATGTGAATGTGTAATATACCTTCTGGAATATCCAACACACCCTGTGGGAGTATTTTAAGGCCCTGCTTGCCCCATGTTATCTATTGTGCACGCTTTTCTGCCCAAAATGTTTCTTGCATCTCCTAAGAAACCTATGTAAAAAAGAAAAGAAAAAAAGTGATGTTCATCTGTGTTTTTGTTTTTAAAATGAAATTTATGGATGTTCAAGTTTGTCTATTGCAACTTTTTCTTAGAAAGTGACATTTTACACCCTCCTCTGATGTCACTCAAAGAATCATCCTTGAAAGATTTGAAGGTCAAGCAGTTGCTACTGTAGTTATAACAGAAGCCATTAGATCACAAGAAGTTTAAGCATTCATGATTTCAATACTACTAAACAAACTATGTCACTTTGGCTACATCTTTGGATCAGGGAAGACTTTGAGCCAGCCAATTGGAAGCATCACATTTGCTATGGAAAGAATGATTTCAATACTACTAAACAATCTGCATAGTACGTACATTCTTTATCACTTCAAAATTTCTCTTTTAGTTTTTATAATTTTGTGAGTACATTATTTCCTTATGGATATAATTTTTGTACTCTCATTTGAATGAAGGAAACTGGAAGTTATTACGTTTACTTTATTTTGTCCAGTTGCACTGCATTTTGTGGGAATCAAGTTTTTAGCATTCGTGCTTGATCTATCACTGTTTGAAAGGAAATGCAGCCTGTCATATCTATTGTTAAACAGTAATAATAAAATTACATCATGTAAACACTAAATTAGTTTTAGTACATCTATTAACTAAACTGCAGGAAGCAATGTTATTATTTTGATTGCTTGTCAATGCTTTAAATTGCTGGCTTCTTTGATTTGATGGTCTTCACTTGTTAGAAATTAAATACTTACATAATGATGGTTGTTAGTTAGAATATCTGATAATTGTATACATGCACCAATCCTTGGTTACCTGAAATTTTTGTGATTGTTCAATGTTCTGCATTTTCTATTCTAATTTATCTTAGATAGCCTCTTTTTTTTTTGTTGAGTTCACAGATCATACAAATTGCTCCGATTCAAAATGCAATTTCTGAAATTTTCTTTCTTTCTTTTTATTTATCTAAAATTTTGTGTAGTGATGCTTTCAAGAGACTAGTAAAAGCACCAATAAGAATATGTGGTGATCGATAGATCGAAAGAATTCATTCATCTCCGACAGTTAAGTTCCTTTTTTTAAAAAATAAAAATAATAATAATAATTCTACTCTGTATTTGATTTTCCTGATCTTTTATTATCATCTGCTTGTTTTGCTTTGATCCATCTTGTTTCATCTATAAAAAATAGATTTTTTCCATTTTTTTGATAGATTCATGTGAATTTCACTTTGGTTAATTTTCACCATACAACTTGTTCTTGTATGTTATGTAACAAGGAACAGAAGGTTTGAGAGAACGTTAGCCTCTCATGACGTGCCTGACTCCCACCATCAGATTACACATTTGTCAGAGATATGGCATATACCCATTTATTTTCATATGGAGCCCTTGAATTAGCATGTGCATCTTTGAGACCTTTGCTATGATGGGACGCATAGTGAATTTGTATAAGCCTTGTCATTTTCTATTGAATTTAGATTGCCACTCTAGTTATTTCTCAGCCATCTATCTGAGGACACTACATGCTTAGACTAAGGATCATATAATTTCTCAATTTTTCAGTGCATTTAGGGTTCATTTGGATGCCTGAAAGTTTTATTAGTTGTCAAGGTTTAGAGGTAACCCACTCAAAGGTGGTGTTTGGACAAAAAATTTCACCTGTAAACGAGTTACAACTTCTAAGTCACAACTTTTTAATGCATTTCAAAATCCTGAGCAAAAGAAGTGATTTCACTTGTATGCTACTTACTTGTATGCAAAAGAAGTGATTTCACTTGTATACAACTTACAATGCCCATGGGATGGAGGAGTTCATAAAT
Source organism: Magnolia kwangsiensis (assembly GCA_037074715.1). NCBI lineage: Eukaryota > Viridiplantae > Streptophyta > Magnoliopsida > Magnoliales > Magnoliaceae > Magnolia > Magnolia kwangsiensis. The sequence continues at coordinate 27,503,380 of CM073577.1, forward strand.
GATTGGCTAACTTGTAAATGAATTTGAATTTCTTGTTTTGGAGGTAAGAAGTCTCTATCAAAGATTAGTTAATTTGTAAATGAAGACTGGATTACTGCCATTTATTCTTGGAAGTCTTTGTCAATGAGCTTTCTCTTAGCATTTTCTTTCTTCATTTTTTTATTCATGTAGGAGATACACAAAGTTCTATGACACTTCCAAAAGATCAGCGGTTGACTTGGTATATGATGCTTTGATGAATATGTATATTTTTAGGTTGTATTTGAACCTTTCTTGCGAATTCTGATCATCCTGGAAATTGTTACTTGTTACTTTATCCAAAGCAAGCCACCAATTTCTAGTTCATCTCCTATATGATATGATTCAATAGCCTTAAGTATTTTTCCATCCTGATTTTGAATATTGAGAAAGAATCAAAGATGCATAGTTATGCACATTATGAGGCCCTATCGTGTTTATTGTACTAAAAAATATGCACAGTTATGCACATTATGTTCATCTATTTGATTATTAAGTAGAAATTCTTATGGCACAAACATTTATTCTTACAAAAGAGGAGTTGAAGCAGATTTCAATTTGTGTTCAGAATTCTTCCCTTTGATGTTGCTCTTTCTTTCTTATTTGAAAATATTGTTATCCATCTAGAAAAAAAATAATTTTAAATTCTTGTAGAATTATTATTAACTTGCTATATAACCGTACTGCCCTTTAAGTTCATGTTTGGATTCACTTACGATTGTGTGCTACTACTATGAAAATATCATGTGAAGACCGAGTAAATGTGGAAGCATGTAAATGGAGCAAATGTGAAGATATTAAATGAATAACAAGCATGAAAGACATTATTTATGCCAACGGATTATTGCTTGGAGGAATTATATGATCCTCAACCTGAGGATATGAATCATGATATTCAAAATGGTTATGTAATGGTAACAGTCGTGCTGCACTATGGGGCCATAACATCGAATTTGGAGTAAATGGCCAACTGCCATTATGGGCCTATAATGGGCTGATATGGGGATGTAATAGACTGACATAGGGTGATAATTTTTTTAAGGTTTATCCAATTCCTTCCTTTTATGGTTCTTATTTTTTCTTTCCCGTGTTACAAATTGGGAAAGAGACATCATGAGAATTGACAAAAGGGAAATGTCACTTATCTTTAGAATTTTGGAATTATTATTAAGAGTAAAAGCTCCAACATCCTTAATTTGGAACAATAAAGTATAACTTCTAAAATTCTCTCTTTAGAACCAATAATGCACCATTTACTATTTCCATACGAAAGATAGCTTTACCCATAGGCACATTCTTTAGCACCAATAATGCGCCATTATATGGAGGGTGTTTATTGTATTGGCATGAGTTTTTTCTTGAGGGTACTCATCTTCCTCTTGGTCCATGATATCCTGGCTTTTTGTCATTTCATTCGTATATATTTTTTTGTTCTGTCAATGCAGCTAGGTACAACATTGGTGCAGTTATCTCACTCTGGGCACCTGTAGTCTTGGTATGTGTCATTGTCCTTCAATAATTTAATATATCGAGATTTCTTTCCCATCATCGTTTACATTTTTCTTCTTAATCGATACTTGGAAGTTAATATAATCATTTACTCTGTTTTACGATCTTTAAAATCTTTATATGTAAATCTGTGCCCATATGCATTGTCGGAGAAACTAAAAAAATTTCTCATTCTTAGATTGAATTGTGGAATATGCATCCATTATTCAAAGAAAGGGCGACATTCCAAGCACTCACACTCTCTCTCCTTGCTAGCTAAATTGGTGAGTCTTCTTTCCTTCATACTATATGATTCATTGATTGGGCCGTTCATCATGTGGGGCTTGATTTTTTTTTTTTCTAGTTATCTTAAATATCATTTGGATCACATGGTTATAGCAATTGGACTAATGGTTACAAAATGGACCTTTTGTCAAGGGTGGGGAAACATTCTCAAGATACCCAACTTCGTGAATTGGGGAATTTTAGATTTTTTTTAATTGTTAATTGCATGATTTATGTCCTTTTACTAATTGGAAATTAGTGAATTTATCAAGTAACACCAACCCAAACACATTAATTGCCAAATCCAAGGATTTGACTGTTAAAAATTTGCCAAATTCATGCAATTCATGAATTTGGTGTGCATCCAAAAAGGCCTGTAAAATGTCTAGCACTTTATAATTAGGCTTTTTGGTTGTTGGCTTCTAAGCACATGTCATGGAAACAGTTCATATGCACATTTTTTTGGAGCATCTTACAGGTTAACCATGTGGGGCATTGATTGAATGGTCAAGAATATTATACCCATTCTATGCAACTTTTTCTTTATAAAACCACATTACAAAATTCTCAAATTCTTTAGGAGATGTTTATACTATTCTAAGTGCTTTTACCCTTATTTGCGGGTGTGACTATTTGCTGACGTACATGGAATATCATCTACATGAGATCCACCACTAGGACCTAAAAATTCAGGCCTATTTAAAACGTAGGTTGTCTACAATATGGGGGGATAGTTGAGATGGAAGTCCTGCTATTGCAATAATGTAAGTTGCATGTGGGGTCCACTATATTAGTGCTTATATGCTATCTTATTAAATCATCTACTGCACCAGACCAGGATGAACTGAATTTAGAGTTTTTGAGCATGATTTTACATCGTTTCATATGGTGTGGCCCACCCAAGTCTTAGATTGGACTGATTTTTAAGATTTAGAATTTAGAGTTTTTATGGTGTGGCCCACCTAAGTTTTAGGTTAGAATGATTTTTAAGATCCAGGTGAAAATATGGTGACATATCTAATGGATGAGTGGACTAGATGAAAATTCTCCACCATGTGGTGCACGGTTAATTGCAAACATGCTCTATTGGTATGACTATGGGCAATTAGAGCAGTTGATTCCCTATAGTTCTATACTGGCTCTCTTGTTTGTATCTTTTCTATAAAACTTGTGTTTGTATGTTTGTATCTTTAATATCAAAGACATTGATATTTGATATTCAATGTGTTTTAGGAACCAGTATCCAAGCAACATCAAGGAATTGGCTTTGTCACATATGAAAACTTAGGTACCATACTTTTGAATTTGGAAGGGTGTTATGACCATGATGCTAGATCACGACCCCACATCATATAAACTTCTCGTATCAGTTTCTCCTCCATCCCTTACAGGTGGAAACTGCTGTTATGACCATGATGAAGCTGTCCATTTCCTATGGATGGCCAGACCCATGTTTATATATTATCTCAAAATTGATGAAGCAGATTCGGATGTGCATAGGAGCTATCAGGATGTTGAGCAGGGGTCCGTGGAAGGTGAGAATCGCTGTTATGACCATGATGAAGCTTTCCATTTCCTATGGACAGTAATATGGGTGGCCTAGTCATTTGGATAGGCCCGTGTTTATGTATTATGGATGTGCATCAGAGCTATCCGGATGTTGAGCGAGAGTCCTTAGAAGGTGGGAACCGCTGTTATGACCATGATGAAGCTGTCAATTTCCTATAAACATCAATATGGGTGGCCTAGCCATTTGAACAGGCCCGTGTTTATGTATTATCTCGAAATTAATGATGCAGATCCGGATGTGCATTAGAGCTATTCGGATGTTAAGTGGGGATCCGTAGAAGGTGGAAACCACTATTATGACCATGATGAAGCGGTCCATTTCATATGGACAGCATTGGAGGGGCCTGTCCATTTGGACAGGTCGTGTTTATATCTGTATTTGTAGGGACCACACCCTAAACATATAACCTAAACCTAAAAATTAACTTATAACCTAAACCTTAATTTATAACCTATAACCTATAACCTAAACCTAAACCTATAACCTATAACCTAACCTAAACCCAAACCTAAACCTATAACTTAAACTGATAACCTATAACCTAAACCTAAACCTATAACTTAAACCCGATCCTAAACCCGATCCTGAACACGTATCCATTTTCCTAAACCTATAACCTATTCTCAATTCCCTAAAGCTATAACCTATAACCTATAACTTATAACCTAAACCTAAACCTAAACCTAACGTAAACCTAAAACCTAAACCTAAACCTAAACCAAAACCTATAAACTTAACCTAAACCAAAACATATAACCTAAACTTATAACCTATAACCTAAACCTAAAACCTAAACCTAAACCTATAAACTAAAACCTAAACCTAAACCTGAAACCAAAATGTATTCTCAAATCCCTAAACCTAAACCTACACCTAATCCTAATCTCAAATCCATAACCTAAACCTAAACCTAAACTTGAAAACCCAAACCTAAACCCGATCCCGAACCTGAACCTGATTTCCTAAACCAAAACCTTAACCTATTCTCAATCCCTTAAAGCTATTACTTATAACTTATAACATATAACAAAAACCTAAACCTATAACCTAAACCCATAACCTTAACCTAAACCTAAACCTATAACCTTAACCTCAACCAAAACCTATAAAGTAAACCTTAACCTATAACCTATAACCTAAACTCTTAACCTTAACCTAAACATAAAATCTAAACCTAAAACCTAAAACCTAAAACCTAAACCTAAACCTAAAACCTAAATGTATTCTCAAATACCTAAACCTAAACCTACACCTAATCCTAATCTCAACTCCCTAACCTAAACCTAAACCTAAACTTGAAAACCTAAACCTAAACCCGATCCCGAACCCGAACCCAATTTCCTAAACTTAAACCTTAACCTATTCTCAATTCCTTAAAGCTATAACCTATGACCTATAACATATAACCTAAACCTAAACCTTAACCTAAACCTATAACCTAAACCTAAACCTATAACCTTAACATAAACCAAAACCTATAAACTAAACCTTAACCTATAACCTATAACTTATAATCGATAACCTAAAACCTAAACCTAAACCTATAACCTAAAACCTAAACCTAAACCCAAAACCTAAATGTATTCTCAAATCCCTAAACCTAAACCTACACCTAATCCTAATCTCAACTCCCTAACCTAAACCTAAACCTAAACCTAAACCCGATCCCGAACCCAAACCTGATAACGTATAACTTAAACCTTAACCTATTCTCAATTTCCTAAAGCTATAACCTATAACCTATAACCTAAAACCTAAACCTATAACCTTAACCTAAACCTAAACCTAAAACCTAAACTTAAACCTAAACCTAAAACTTAAATGTATTCTCAAATCCTTAAACCTAAACCTACACCTAATCCTAATCTCAACTCCTTAACCTAAACCTAAACTTGAAAACCTAAACTAAACCCGATCTCAAACCTGAACCCGATTTTCTAAAACTAAACCTTAACCTATTCTCAATTCCTTGAAGCTTTAACCTATAACCTATAACCTTAACCTAAACCTTAACCTAAACCTATAACCTAAACCTAAACTTTAACCTAAACCTAAACCTATAACCTTAAGCTAAACCAAAACCTATAACCTAAACCTTATCCTATAACCTATAACATATAACCTAAACTTATAACCTATAACCTAACCTTGACCTAAACCTAAAACCTAAATGTAAACCTATAACCTAAACTTAAAACTTAAAACCTAAACCTAAACCTATAACCTAAATGTATTCTCAAATCCCTAAACCTAAACTTACACTTAATCCTAATCTCAACTCCCTAACCTAAACATAAACCTACACCTAATCCTAATCTCAACTCCCTAACCTAAACCTAAACCTAAACTTGAAAACCCAAACCTAAACCCGATCTCAAACCCGAACCCGATTTCCTAAACCTAAACCTTAACCTATTCTCAATTCCCTAAAGCTATAACTTATAACCTATAACCGAAACCTAACCTAAACCTATAACCTTAACCTAAACCTAAACCTAAACCTAAACCTATAACCTTAACCTAAACCTAGGTTTTGAGTTTAAAAGTCCATCCTAGGCTTGTCAACCTCTACACATTACTCATGTTGGATTTTGCCATAGTTTAGAAGATTTGTAGGTACATTTTTTATTTCTTCCTATATAAGTATTTTTTTTATATCTTTCTTCCTTTTGAGATGTGTACAAAGGCATGCTTGTTTGATTATATCTACAAATGCTGTTTTATATAGGCTGACAAGCTAAAGAAGTTAGTGGAGGATGAAATTCATTTTCTCAAGGGAAGCGTTTCAGAACTTGAAAGTGATCTTGTGTCGAAGTCCACAGAAGTTACATATGCAGTTTCAAGGAAAGAAGAAGCTCTATCTTTTGCATTTGCTGAAATTGACCGTTTAAAGGAAGAAAATTCTGTAAAAATGTGAGCATTATTGAATGCATATGGAGGGTATTTACTATGTTGGAGTGTATTTGTTTCTTGCACATGAGGGCACGCCTTAGTTGTAATTCTTATGCTAGGTTGAGCAAAGTGAAGTATTGTTTATTTAGAAATGTGAATGTAAGATGCATTGTATGATTTGATTGCTATTTGTAATAAGTGTATTATTTTTTTTTTCTGATTGCATTTTATGTATTATTTCTATCAGCATTAGGCTTAGATGAGTTATCAATCACAGTAGGTTCTTGCAATGGAAATAGGTCATATTATTACAATTTTTTTTAAAATAGCTACGAATATAATCCGTAGCTTTAGCTACGGCTTTCGTCCGTAGCTATTAGTATCTATTGCTACGGATATTGTCCATAGCTATTTGTATCTATTGCTACGGATATAATCCATAGCTTTGCCACGGATATTATTGTAGCTATTGGTATCTATTGCTACGGCTATAATCTGTAGCTATTGGTATCTATTGCTATGGATATAATCTGTAGCTATTGGTATCTATTGCTACTGATATAATCCGTAGCTATTGGTATCTATTGCTATAGATATAATCCGTAGCTACACCTTTAGCTACCTCACCAATGGCGATGGACATGCTATGGATCATATCCGTAGTAAAAGGACTTTTGCTATGGTTTTTGGCCATAGCCTTTATCCATTTTTCTTGTAGTGCAATCAAGCAAACAAAACATAACAAAATGTAGTCTTATTATGTTCTTGGATGCATGAATGCATCATCGACCTGGGGATGCTCATCCAATCAGCAGCTGGGCTCGTCACCCATGCAAAGGCTAGTCATTAGCGAAGCACATCACATGCGTACATCATGTATTGTATAATGACTGCCCATCGTACATCACGTACATAAATCGATAGTAGATGGTCTGGAAGCTAGCAAAATGATACCCGTAATAACTCGGAGGGCACATACTATGGCATCTAGAAATATTCACCTGTCATTGCTAATATACTATGTATGCATGATTAGCTAAACCATTATTAATTCAATTACAATAAGCTGGTTTAATAAAGCTCAAGGTCACTACGGGGGGCTCGTCACCCAGCGTAGGCCAACGGCTCGGGCATAGTGTCTCATTCCACCATCCTCGTTCCTTGAGTCTACCACCTTGGGGTGTTGATAGAACCCATCAGCATGTGGTCAATCAACTCTCAATGTATTGGAAGCTACCATTATATGTTGAGTGGGAATGAATGTCAAAGATACTAAATACAATGATTAAAAGTAGTTGGTATGCATGCCTTAAATACGAATAAGAAACGGTGATAAAAAATGTCAAATGGTTCATCCCACAGTCAAATAGGTGGAATCGCCCCATAGATGGTAAGTCCCATGAATAATTTTATCACTACCATAACCTCCATGTTGAGGGTCTATTCTTAGCACAATCAATCTCATTACACCTTAAGTACAGGCTCTCTTTCATAGATAGAGGTTCACCTCACAGACTAGAGAGATTTCGATTTATACGTGTCTTGCAAACAGTACAATAGTATATCCAAATGACATAGAGATCAAGTATCGAACTAGGATACCATTCTAATAAAGTACAACTTAAGTACAAGTGTAAATATAATTCAAGAACTATTAAATGAATCAAGGTCTAGCATATGCATTTGATATTCATGATCAATTCTCCAACATATATCTAAGTAAGCTAATCATATAATTAATTGAGCTTTGAGGCATCATTCATAATCAATTTAAAAGCTATCCTTGATCTAATTTAGAAATGGAAAGCTTAAGGGGAAGAAATCATCACCTGATGAACCAAATCACCTTCTAATGTCGTTAAGTGCTTGCGCCCTTAGAATTGAATCCTATCACAAATCATGAACTTATATAATTAGATCCAAGTTCTACGCACTACATAGGTTTAAGATCATAGCATGGGGTTTGAATTATTTATCTTAGGGTTTTTATTGTAAAATTAGGATTTTCATCGTAGGGTTTAGTCCTAAACTTAGATACTAGGATCTAGTTGGTGTATTTGTTACAATTTAATCTTAATAATTACAAGATATCTATTAGCGTTAGTGTTATAATTTATATTAGCTAACATATTGATAATGATGGTTCACAAGTTCATATTTAAATATACCGATATTATCTATTGTTCTTATAATGACTAATAATCTCTTAAATAATGCAAGTAATAATAATAAATTTTTTATGTAACAATAATATTATAAGGACTAATACTAATAATCATATTAATAAGAATTATACTAGTCCCATAAGGAAAATGATAATGTTTTCTAATGATAATAGTCATAACTATCCATAATGAATCTAGTCATGATGATAGATACTATGATCTACCATGAATTATCTAATTCTACAATTAGATCCAAACCTAACACACTGTATATTTAGAGAATTGACCTAGAGTTTAGACCACTTTGGTCTAGGATAGATTTTGTGCAATTTATTTTAGTGTTAATTTAATCATTATAAAATATTTATTAAGATTAGTGTTATAGTTAATATTAGTTAATGATCATTATGATGACACCAATTAGTACAATCCACTATCAATAACAAATATTTAAGAATGATAGATAAAGTACTACGATTTAATAGTTAAAATTTGTTTATAATAACTAGTTTTAGCATAAATAACCTACTAACGGTTAATCATTGGTAATATTAATAATCCTAATAATAATATTGGTAGCAATGACAACAGCGCATCGAAATAAGTCTAAAATGGGAAGAACATGTTGACTCACCTTTGTCAACTTGGCTCTACGAATCAATTTAGCACAACTGAGTGTGATGGTTTTAACCTGACAAAAAGATCAGGTCAGAATTCTTAGAGCTAACAACACAAGCTAGCTATAGGTGGTGTTAGGAATGTCTATAAATACATCAGCAAGGAGGGAATAAACTCATTGAGTCAACTCAGTTGATTTGGACATGGTCAGAAGGGTTACCTGACCAACAATGTCTGGCACTATGATCGGGATTGGGAGCCCCAGCGTAGTTGCTCTGATGACTGAGCACGGTCCCAAAAATGGTTCGGGATTTGGGTTAGCCCCTGACTTAGTGAGTTGACTCGGTTTTAAATCGAGTTGACTCAACATCTCAACTCTTTACTTGCTCTTCTTCTCCTCTACCTCCTCCTTCATTCCTCTCTTTCTCCTTAGATAAACCAGCAAAAGGACCCGAATCTGATTGGATTCCAACACCACATGACTTAACGAGTCAACTCAACAACGTCGTCGCTCCCCTTCTTCTTCCTTCCTTCTCTCTTCCTTCTTCTTCTTTCTTCCTCTCATTCTCTGCTAGAACCCCAGCAGCACTCGAACCAGGCCCAGCCTAACTGGAATAGGCCCAACTCGAACTTGGCTAGGTTCGGCTCGCCTGGTGCAATGGTACAGTGTGGCCCAGCTCGAACTGAGCCTCCCTCTTTCTCGCTCTCTCTCTCTCTCTCTCTCTCTCTCTCTCTCTCTCTCTCTCTTCTTTCCATCTCTTTCTTCTCTTCTTTTCCTCCTTCTTCGTGTTTAAATAGGTTCAACAACACCTGGACTCCGCCTTAACGCACCAGGCCCAACTCGCAACCCAGTGAGTCGAGTCGAGGTGGTGCAATGGCCACACCTTCCTCTCTTCTTCTCCATTCTATTTCTCACCCTTTTGTTCCTTTTTCTTGACATGTTCGGCAAGGCCTGGAAAAGGCTAGACAAGGGCTGAAACCATCAGTGTTCCGACTGCTTCTCGGTGGAGAAGAAGACGGCCATTAATGGAATCTTTAGTCTCCCTGCTCCTTCCTTCAATTCAGCCATTAAGGGTAGTCCATATGGACTCTATGAAGCTCATAGATGTGTGATTTTGAAGCTAGGGAGAGGTTTGGCCTGTGGGTTCGAAGGAAGGAAGAAATGGCTAGTAAGACTGAACCAACTGTGGTTTCTCTATCTAGTATTTGAGGGAGCCCTAAACAGGGGGTTTGGGTGGCTGAGATCTTACCGAATGGATGGCTGAGATTCGAAGATGGGTGTTTATGCGGATTGCCAAGCTAGCTATGCAACAGTTTCCATTTTTGGAAACGTTGTGCTTTTAGGTCCTGTTTGCGCCGGTTCTCATGTGCATGTAGGTGAACTCTAGCAGGTGAGACCACCTAGGGTTTGTTTAGGATAATCATCTGGCCATGATGAACGGTTTCGATCTGTGAATTAGTTGATTTTGGTGGGCCATAACACATCCCAAATAGATGTTGTTTGTCTGTTCGTCAGGGTGCAGGTGGGAGAGAGAGAATTCTCTTGTAACACCCCGAATTTTTGCTAACCTGGGATTAGACGTCCTTAGGCAATGGGTCAACCAAAACACCTTGGTAACCGCTCAGAACCCAATTCCAAAGCCAAAGAAATCACTTAGGATTAATTCCTTTAGAAATTAAGCGTAAGTTAGCTAGCGCTACGTTAGAGTAGCTGTGAAATTGTCCCTGATCGCTTTAAATAAGTTCTACAAGACCCAAAACTTGTAGAATCATTGATGCTACGTTACCCTAAAATACAGGATCAAACTCTAAACCGGTTTGTTCTCGGGAACCCTTTGAAACTTTGTATTAGATCTAGACCACGCGTCGAAAGTCCGATACCTACAATCTTAAACCATTACGACCGCTTAGCTGGACTTGACAATCGTTTCGAAAATCAAGGCCAACCGACGTTCAGAGGCTATTTGATTGAGCCTGGAGTAAAGAGAGTGAGAAAGGGGTTAGATTTGAAAATTTTAATCCAAATCTGGCACGAACTTGGCGCATTATTATTAAGCGTTCTGACCGTCAGAATTCAACCAAATTACACCTCGGATCAGAAAAAATTTCTCTTTCATATCATGAGACTTGTAGACCTAATCTAGCTGCGATGACCGCTGAACTGAAATTGGACCGCCACGTGCGATCTGTGAACTCTTTCGGTCTGAAAACTTGATGTGTGCTAGATCCAGTATGCATGAGCTTAAGTCCGACCGCGTTTGGCCATGGGACCTCCAGAAATACTCTTTTGGATCGGAACAGACCCGTTTTGGTTATAACTTAAGTGTACCTTGTTCTCAAGCCTAATTTGAGAAGGTTTTAGCCTATATAAGGGCTTTAAACCCTCACTTATCTCACCCATCCAAATTTGCTAGAAACCCTAGCTAGAGAGAGAGAAAAAGTGAGAGATTGTGAGAGAGTGTGGGAGTGATCTTCCTGTCACTTGCTGCAGCTGCTATACGTGCCAAAGCACCACACTCCAATCACTTTTTAGGTGATTCCAACGCACTCCTAGGTAAGAAAAACCCTAACTACTTGCTGTTTTGGGATTCTTTCGATTTAAATATCGAAATAGCTTATGTATCTTGTGCATTAGGTCGCCATAACGCCGTTGACGAAGCGTTGACGTTCGATTCGAATCGATACACTTCTACGACACAAGGTGAGGATTTTAGACGCTTTGATTGACTGATTTCAAAGCTTCTAATGTCTTTTAATAGTAGATTATCGACGGCAACGCCGTTTGACATGTACAACATGCTGTCCGTTTTTCGTTTCGTAAACGTACGGTAAATATGAGATTTAGGGTATTTTTGGCATTTATAGAAAATATGGTATAAGTCCGTATTTTGTCGAAATGATTGCCATGGCTATTCGTCGTATTATGATATTAGAAATGCGTGTATGATCTGTTTGGCGAAGAGATTCACCCTAACGCACATATTGGCCGACATACGCTATGTGGACTAAAGTGTGTAGACTAAGTGTTTGTATAAATGTTTGTATTAGTATGTATTGAGTAAATAGTGTTGTGAATGAGTTTTGAGATTGAATTCGCAAGTAATATGCTGATGTAAATGATTTCCATCATGTTAACTATATGTATTGATTTCATTATATGTATAAAATGCATGTGTTGGAGGATTTTCTTAAGTGGTATGTTATAACATGTGTCAACATGCTTACAATGTTGTATTTCATGTCTGTTACTCACATATGCTTACTGATGCTATTGCAAAAATGCTTGCGGCTATGACCTAGTCCAGGCAGTCGGTAATGGATTGGATTCGTAGTTGGTTTCTATTTTCCACGAAGGACGCGTCGATGAACGCGAGTTGTGTTTTGGGTTGGCGGCAGTGGTTAGGCCACAAGAAGTGTTTTGTGCACTTCATGTCGTTCAGCTTGAGATTTGCTCATACTAATCGAGCCTGCCAAGTAACCCGACTGGCCATTGTATGTTCACCCTATATGAGTCATAACTGCTTGAACCTAGGGTACTGAACTTACCATTGAAAACTCTGTCAACTATGGTACCTTGATCCATAAAGACTCATGAGCCGGGCATGGTGGTTTGGGACACCGTGGTCGAGCTGTCGGCCTACGCTGGGACCATAAACCTCCCCATAGTGACCAGTGAGCACCGTACTCTGAGCAGATTATGGTGGTATGGGACACTATATTCTTGCTGTCGGCCTACACTGATCAGGTGACGAGCCCTTTGTAGTGACCTTGAGTTTATCCTGACACCACATGGGGGCGACGAGTCCTGATGCAGTCTTAAGGATAATTAGGCCTATATTGATAAGGTGATGGGGGAGAGGTGCAACGAGTGCGAGAAACAGACCTGACAGCCTTTGTAGCGACCTACAAATATGACATCGTATGAGATTACTAGGAGTGACGATCCTAGACAGGACCTATGTTGGGATTGATATAAGCAAAGTACCTTAGTTTCTCAATACTGCTGTATGAAAAGGAATAATAACAACTTGGTAATCATATCCACATCACATTGCATGTGCCTAGAAGATGTGGAGCACTGATCGGAACGCAAGCATGCCGCGAGCGTAAGATGGTACCGTATGAGGGAGAACGTCGGTGAGGGCATCCATCGTGTCATCTCATCCTTGCATTAACAACAGTATCTAGGAATGTTTGATTGTTTTCTTTACTATTAACGCGTGATTGATTTGATAACATGCTAATCTTTGTTCTATAATTCCATTGAGTTAATTACTCACTCCCACATTACGGGACAGTGTTTCGGACACCCACCAGACCCTTTTGTAATTGCAGATGATGGTGCGGCCTGCAAGGCGGAGCCGGACTTGATGATGATGAGGAGGATCCCTCCTCTATGCGTGCTCTGATCAATGGGATTACAGGGAGGTTAAGTAGATGCCTTGACACTTGTCATTTTATATTTTTGGAATGTATATTCTTTTCTTTCCATTTTTGGAGTAAACATGTATTTAATTAACCTGGTAACATGTTCACACTCTGGAGACTTAAAATGAATTATATATTTTATATATTTATCACAGTCTTCCGCTTGCTAATTTAACTGTCTCTGGAGTATGATATGTTGTTTTGGCTTAGTCTCAATCTTGTTTAATGCCATCCTACAGACAACATGTATTTATCATTATCTATGTTACATAAGTGACGTTCTGGAACTCTCCTTTTTAAGGAATTACGGGTCAGCTTCCTTTGACTGGGCTCCCCGGACTGGTGCACAGCGAGTGCACCTCCTATGGTGCACATGTGAAATGAATGTGGGGCCCACAGAGATGTTTGGATGAAATCCACTCCGTTCATTCGATCCATCTACCCATGAGCTCAAGATTGGGGCTGACCTAAACTTTAAGTGGGCCATCCTCTTAAATTTCTAGTTCAAATGGTGGATTCCCTTCAATCTAATGGTCGGATCTTCCTGAAATTGAACGTAAATGGTTAAAAGGGTCCAAGGGATCATTTAACCTAGAAATAAATGGCTAGAGTATCGATTATATGGCCTATTATACTTTTATAACATTAAATATCATGTTACAATAATTTTAATAATATTTATTATTATTATTATGGCCCTTGTAGATTTTATCCTACTCTTCCTTAAGTTATTTATGTAAACCTTAATGTATGGGTTTCAATTTACGGTTATCATTTTATTTTCACAGTTGGATCTTAAAAGATATTCGACATTCTAGCTGTTGAAACTACGTGGTGGGTTGCCCTATGGATAAATTTGGGACCAGAAGGAGGATTTGATTTATCTACTAATGTGATTGGAGACATAAAAGAAAAATACGTTCATTCGATGATGGGATGGAAGGTCCTCTGAACTAATAGTTGAAATGGGTGGATCACCTAACGGGACGTTGTAAACTCGGTGAACGGTGGGTTCACTGAGTCGGGTTTTCAAACTGTTGATGTATGGTTTAATTAGTAGACCTGACCAAAAATCATAGACTATTGGATTTTTCTATCGAGGTGATTGAAACCCTAAAGGTAGATCTCTTTGGTGATGTGCTGACCCATCTTAGAAATCAATGGATGGACAGCTTGATATATGGATTGGGATTACTTTCACCAATCGAATCTTGACAAGGATGCACGTGAATGTTCGCTTATGCTAGATTTATATTCTAGTAAGTTAGGTTACATGGTAACACTCGAGTACTGAAAAGTATGGGGTGTTACAAGAAACCACCTTAGTGAATGTTCTCTTATGAACAGCTTGATATATGGATTGGGATTACTTTCATCGATCGAATCTTGACAAGGAAGCACGTGAATGTTCGCTTATGCTAGGTTTGTATTCTAATAAGTTAGGTTATATGGTAACACTCGAGTACTGAAAAGTATGGGGTGTTACAAGAAACCACCTTAGTGAACATGTTCGCTGGATTCACGCTGGTGTGAATCTTCTCTAGAATCACGCCTCCTTCCTCAAGCACTTGTCAGATTAAAATTGTGATAAACATCAATGTGTTTAGTACATGATTGATAAATAGATTTTTTAGCCAAATTGATAGCACTCTCGCTGTCATAATTAACTAGCACGGCCTCCTACTGAAGTCACATCTGATTTATCATGCCTCTCAACCAAACTCTTTATTTGAATGATTTTGTCATTGTCATATACTTTGCTTCTGTCTTGGAAAGAGACACCATGGACTGAAGCTTAGACATCTAACTGATTGCTCCACCCACTAACATAAATTAGTAATTTGAAGTAGACTTTTTGGAATCCACACTGCCTGCGTAGTCTGAATCCACTTACCCAACCAGCTTTGCCCCTATCTTCTCAAAAGTTAAGATGTAGTCTTTTGTACCTCGAATGTATCAAAGTAGTCATTTCACTACTTCCTAATGTTACTTGTCGGGGTTTGATATGTATCTGCTCACAACACCAACTGCTTGTGAAATATTCGGTCTCGTACAGACCATGACATACATTAAACTGCCTACAACATTTGAATAAGGCACATGAGACATATCCTACTTTTCTTCATTAGATTTATTACACTATTCTGAGGAAAGCTTAAAGCGAGCTGCATGGGGAATACTCACAGGCATTTCCTTATCCATCCCATGCTTGATCAACACCTTTTTAAGGTATTCTTCATATAATAACTAAAGCCTGCTCTTCTTCCTATCTTTATGAATATCTATGCCGAGAACCCTCTTGCAGCCCCCTAGATCTTTCATCTCGAATGTTCCTAATAACTGAGTCTTCAGTACGTTAATTTTAGACATATCATGACCGACGATCAATATATCATCAACATATAATACCAAGCTGATGAACTTGCCATCACTCAGTGCCATGTAATAGACACAGTGATCGTATTCACTTCTTGTAAATCTTTGACTTAATATAAAAGAATCAAATTTGTTATACCACTTCCTATGTGACTATTTCAGGTCATACAATGACCTCAATAACCTACAAATCTTATATCTGCCCCTTTAAAATTGTATCCCTTTGGTTGCTTCATGAAGATTTACTCTTCTGATTTCTTGTGCAGGAATACAGTCTTCACGTTCATGATAGATCGTAATGGGAAATTAATGCCAACACGAATCTGATAGACACTTTCTTTACAACTAGCACTAATATATCTGTGAAGTCAATGCCTTCTCTTCAAGCGTAACCTTTCACTACCAACCTTGTTTTATATCTATCATGTTTCTTTTTGAATAACCACTTACATTTGATTGCTTTTCAGCCCACTGAAAGCTTCACTGGCTCCCAAGTGTTGTTCTTGTACAAAGAGTACATCTCATCGTCCATAACTACTTTCTACTTTTCAGCATTTGAATCATCAAGAGCCTCCTGAATAGTAGACGGGTTCCCCTCATCTGTAATGAATGCATATATGATATTTGAATCTTTCCTGTATGTTGTCGGTAACCTGTGATCTCGTGGCGGATTTCTTCTCACAAGATGCTGCTCTACCTGTTCCTATACCTCTATTTGTGCATCTGTCTCTACTGAAGTGTAACCTTTGTCAATCTAAACATGTACGACTAACCTTTCTAGTTCCTTTTGCTCCTCATGGTCATTCTTACGGAATAAGGAGCTTTTGTCAAATCTAACTTTACGATTACTGATGATTTTTCATATGACTTTGTTGTATAACCTGTAACCTTTCACATCAACACCGTAATCAAAAAGATGTACTTTTTGGCTCTATGGTCTGTCTTATCTCTCTCAAGTGAGGGTACATGAGAGTAAGCCTCATAATTAAATATGCACAAATATGAGTGGTGAACCTTATGACCAATCCATATTTCCTCAGAAATCTTATAATCGATTTCCTTAGAAGGGGACTGGTTCACCAAATAGCAAGTCGTGTTAATGGGCTCAATCCATAGGTCATTGCCCAACCCAGAATTATTTAACATGCATCAGGCCCTCTCCAAAGGAGTCTGATTTATCCGCTCAGCCATACCATTTTGTTTAGGTGTGTAGTTGTAACGCCCGTGAAAAATTCGTACTTGGGTTCGAGTACCGATTTGACCCGAAATCGCGTAGAAATATTTTCCATGGAAATTAAGTGTAAGTTAGCTAGCGCAACGCTAGAGTAGCTGGGAAATAGTCCCTGATCACTTTAAATATGTTCTGCAAGACCCAAATCGAGTAGAACAGACAACTCTACAATACTCTATAACCTTGGATCAAACTCTAAGCAGGTTTGTCCTCTGGACCACATTGAACTTTTGTATTGGATTTAGACCGCGCGTCGAAGGTCCGATACCTCCTATCTTAGACCGTTAGAACCGCCCAGCTGGACTTGACAATCATCTCGAAAATCAAGTCAAACCGATAATCACAGACTATTTCGTTGAACCCGGACTGAAGCGACCGCGAATAGGGACGAATTTGGAATTTCAAATTCAAATCTGGCACACAACTTGACGCGTCAGTATTGAGCGTTCTGACCGTCAGAATTCATCCAGATTACACCCTCGGATCAGGAAAAATTTCTATTTATTATCATGAGACTTTCAGCCTTGATCTATGTGCGGTGACCGCTGAACTGAAACTGGTCCGCCACGTGCGATCTGCGAACCCTGCCAGACTGAAAACTTAATACGAGGTGCATCTGGTACACATGAGCTTAAGTCTGATCGCAATCGACCAGGGGACCACCAGAAAGCCGTTTTTGGACCGAAACAGCTCCGAAATGGATAGGCATCAAGTAAACTTCGTCCCGGAGCCTATTTTCGGTAATTTTAGGCTTATAAAAGGGGTTGAAACCCTCATTTCTCCTTCCCATCCGAAATTCACAAACCCTAGAGAAAAAGAGAGAGAGTTTGAGAGAAAGGGAAGAAGAGATTTTTCCCGCTTTCGAGCCCCTGACAGTTGCTGCTTCAGCACTCCCTTCCAATCACCTGGCTGGTGATTTCTCCACCTTTTCAGGTATAAAATAACCCCCAAAACTTGCTGATTTAGGGTTTACGTAGATTCATGGCATGTTAGCTAACGTAATCCATAAATCAGGTTCTCTTACAGCCGTAGACGAAGCGTACACGCTCCGTTCAAAATCCCGCGACCGTAAGAGATTAGGTGAGGATTTTAGACGCTTTGATTGACGGTTTACAACGCTTTCAATGTCGTTTAATAGTAGATTATCGACGGCATCGCCGTTTGACATGTACAACATGCTCTCCGTTTCCTGTTTCGTAAATTAACGAAGAATATGAGATTTAGGGCATTTTAGTCATTTGTAGGAAGTACGGTCTACATGCATATTTTGCTGACGTGATTGACATGGTTTGTCGCCGCATTAGTGATTTAGGAATGCTTGCATAATCAGTTTGGCGAAGAGATTCGCCAAGTTGCGCACTTTGGGTCGACATACTATATGTGGACTTAAGTGTGTAGTGTATGTGTTTGTATAAATGCTTGTATTAGTATGTATTGAATTAAATGATGTTATGTAGTAGTTTGAGATTGATTTCATGATTTAAATGCTGATCTAAATGATTTCTTACATGTTTACCTTATGCATGATTGCACTACATGCATAGAAAGTATGCCTTGAAGATTTTCTTAAGTTGAATATGCATAGAAAGTATGCCTTGAAGATTTGCTTAAGTTGAATATGCATAGAAAGTATGCCTTGAAGATTTGCTTAAGTTGAATATGCATAGAAAGTATGCCTTGAAGATTTGTTTAAGTTGAATGTTATAACATGTGCTAACATGCTCACATGATGTATTTCAATTCCAATACCTTTGTATATAGTGTTAATGAAATTTCATAGATGTGTGGGACTTGACCTAGTCCAGTCAGTCGGTAACCAAGCGAATTCGTGGCTGACTGGTCATAGCCACGAACGACGCGTCGATGAACGTGATTCGTGTTGAGAGTTGGCGGCAGTGGTTAGGCCACGCGAAGTGTTTTACGCACTTCATGTCGTTCGACTTGAGATGCGATCGCGCTAGTCGAGCACGTCAAGTAACCCGACTGGCCGATGTATGTTCACCTTGTATGTGTCATAACTGCTTGAACCTAGGGTACTGAACTTACCACTGTAAACCCTGTTAACCATGGTACCTTGATCCACGAAGACTCATGAGCCGGGCATGGTGGTATGGGACACCGTGGTCGAGCTGTCGGCCTACGCTGGGGCCACAAACCTCCCCGTAGTGACCAGTGAGCACCTAAACTCGTGAGCAGATTATGGTGGTATGAGACACTATATTCTAGCTGTCGGCCTACACTGATCAGGCGACGAGCCCTTTGTAGTGACCGCGAGCGTATTCTGAGTCCACGGGAGGCGACGACCCTTCCGTTGCAATAGAGTACGGTAGGCCTGTATTGATAAGGTGATGGGGGAGCGGTGCAACGAGTGCGAGCAATAGCCCTGGCAGCCCTTGCAGTGACCTACGAAATATACATCGTATGAGATTACTAGGAGTGACGACCCTAGACAGGATCTGTGTTGGGATTGATACAAGGGAAGTACCTTAGTTTCCCAATCCTGCTGTTTGAATGGACTAATAACAACTTTGAAATCATATCACCATAGCATTGCATGTGCCGGGAAGATGTGGAGCACTCTAGGGAGTGTGGCATGCCGCGGTCGTAAGATGTTGCCGCATGAGGGTGATCGTCGGTGAGGGCATACATCACGTCATATCATCCTGCATTAATAACAGTATTAGGATTGTCTGATTTACTGCTTTACTATTATCACGTGATTGAATTATGAACATGCTAATCTTTGCTCTATGATTCCACTGAGTTGATCACTCATTCCCACGTTACGGGATGGTGTTTGCAACACCCACCAGACCCTGTTGTAGTTGCAGGTGAGGACGAGATCCAGGAGGTGGAGCCAGAGATTGACGAGGACCAGGATGAGTTCTCGTATATGCAGTATCATGACGGCTTCCCGTAGGGGACTTGGATCGAGGGGACATCAGTGGGACTTTCCTTTTTGAACATTATTCTTTTGTTATGTATATGTACATGAAACTCAGAGATGTAGTCATACTTTGGAGACAGATGAGATTACTTTGTTTTTCCATACAGTGATATATACATTGTTTAGTCTTCCGCTTGCTTTTATCACTGGATCTGAAGTATGAATTGCAGTTTTGGTATACTTTTACTCATGTGAATGCTTTAAATCAGACAACATTGAATCATAACCATTTTTGTTGCATAAGTGACGGTCTGGAACTCGGGAGTTGAGTTTATACACGACCCCCGATTTTTAGGGTGTTACAAGTTGGTATCAGAGCATGAATGAGAGTATACTGGGCCTGGGTTATGGTCTTGTGACGTACGCTGTCGCTTCCTTTGACTTAGGTGGGTGCGAGAAGGGTCTAGAAACACTTCTAGGATCGCAGATTCGCCGATAGGCGAAGTCTATTAGGATCGATCGTAAGATCGAGTCTGTAACGCATCTCGGGTCGTGTAAAGCAACCCGAATCACTTCTAAGCTTTAGGAAGTCGGGTGGAGACGTCCTATGAGCGGTTTTAAACCACAAAAGTGAATCCTTGAGTCGTGGGATGACCACGACTCCAGTAATCAATCGTCAGGGCTTAAAAAAAAAACCCCGTTTCACCAAAAATCTTCAAAATTCCTCCTCTAAACACTCCAATCTTAATTTCTTTCTTATCCATTTCATGTTAGGCATCAAACCTAATGTGAAAATAACACAAATTAGTACATTCACCAAATTTTACAGTGAATAGTAAAATTTCATGAAAAATGGACATAAGGCCATTCTAACTTCACTTTCTTTAGCAACTAAGGGTTTAGATAGATGTACTGGCTCTTTCTACCCCAAATTCATATGCTGAATCATATAGTTTGGTATTCGGGATTGTGATGTGGACCCGGAAAGCCCCGAACACATGTTTGGACTCATACAGACCAAATTATTGTGAACTAAGGGGTGAGACCTAACTTTTTGGGACCCTGGGACCATGGGGGACCAGACCCATGGGGTCCCACCGGCCAACTTCAAAGTTGGCCGGCGATGCCATCGCCGGTCGGGCGATGCATCGCCGGCCGGCGGTGTCTGTTGGTGCTGTCCTTCGGGCGCACCCCCTTAAATGAGATCCACACCATCCCTAGGTACCTCCCACCTCACGAAAACCCCCAAATCTCACCTCTCCTTCACAAACAGCCCTCTACATAGCCCTAGTTTCGATTTTCAGCAACCCATTCCAAACCCCGGCGTCCCAAACCACTCCTAGAACCTTCCTTGGCCAAAACCGACCACCACTCACTTATTGGGTGTTGGCAGCCTCTCTTCTTGAAGATCTCACCATTTGTAGCTCCAAAATCCCCCAAATAGAGCTGAAATCGTGAGGTGTTCCATTCTATCTTTTTGTTTGTATTTCTCCCTGAAAGTATAGCCTTGGGAAGCTTGAAGCATCCCTCTACAACGCCTAGATTTCCTTTTCTCAGATTGGGCAGCCATTTCTCCGCATTTTCGGCGTTTTCCATGGCTTTTGTGGAAGCCATTTTGGGTCTTCTGTCACTCTCATCCATCATATCTTTGATGGGTAAGAGGAAAACCGCAACAGACGAGGCTGGGCCGAGCCGCCCTGCTCGATCGAGAAGACCGCGGGGTGGTGCCGTAAGTTCAAGCACCGTCGCAGGTCCAGCTGTAGTCCTGGAGTGCCGTACAAAGCGGGATTTGGATCCCCATGCACACCTTGGACGAACCATTCTATCAGAGATGCCTCATGGTGAATACACTGATCGTAGAGTGTTATTTGAGGCGGACGTAGATGGACGGTTGGTCGGTGAATATCTGTTGTTCGAACGCATTGAAGCTGCGCACTGGGGACCGATCTTTGAAGCTCGCGCTCGTTCTAATGTGAGCACCGTTCGTGCCTTCTATGCTAACATCCAGAATCCTACCTTGGACCCTTTGCAGTTCAAAATCCCTTTTGGTAGAGATCGGATGGCTACGATCGACGTCCGGTTGGTTGCACGACTTCTCAATGTGCCTCTAGGTGATGTGCATCCAAGTGAGAAGAATTTGAGGACTAGACGTGAACGAGATCGCCGCACCAGGTTTCTGTGCGGTAAGTTGGTTCCATGGCAGCCTAATAATAGCCTTAAGGCGACGTACATGTCTGAGGATTTGCGCCTGCTGCATCATATCTGCACGTTCAATGTCTATCCCAGGTCGACGAACCGCATTGAATGTACACGTCTTATGGTCGATTTTTTATTTCTGGTGGCCCAGGGAGAGAACGTATGTATGGCCACTTTCATCTTACGACAGATAGTTCTCATAGCCAGGTCGAGGAGAACATCCGAATCGCTTCCCTTTGGCCGACTCATTTGCAAGATTGCGCTTGAGTTTGCCTATAGACTTGGACCCGAATTGCCGGTATCGATTCACACCATCGATGAGTCGACGATGGTCAAGATGAAGATTGGGTCGCAATACCATGAAAATCAACTTGAAAGGGATAGTGGGGATGACTTTGATGAAGAGGAAGATCAAAGCGAAGAAGAACCTAGAGCAGAGGTTCAAGAAGAAACTCAGGAAGAAGCAGAAGAGGAGGCTCAGGATACTGATGAGAGCCCTCCTCCTTCTGCGCAGACCACTATCGACGATCGCATTGCTCGGATGGAGGAGAGTCAGACCGCTTTACGTAGGGAAGTCCAAGAACTTCGAGCAGAAGTCGCTGATGCCAAGGCCGTTACAAAGAAGAAGTTTGGCAAGGTGACTCGCACCTTGAAGGCAATCCTGTGTTGCTTACAGGATAAGGGTGCTCCTCCTCCGTCGCCAGACTCCGACTAGCGATGCGATCTTTGATGTTGTTATTAGTAGTTAGCCATTTCCTGTTTTATGTGTGTAAAGCCTATTAGGGCTAGTGCTTTGCTTATGTTGCTGTTGCTTAACTATCTTACTTTCCATGTAATTCTAGTCATGATGCTTGTAAGGATATATCCCTTGTATTGTGACAATTTTGATTAATTGAAATGCATGGAATGCCTTTGACTCTTTAAGTGAATGATTGTGGTGTATTTGTGCAATTGAGACTGACAAGGTTGCACCCTATTTTGAATATAGGGAATGCCACCTAAGACTACGAGGAGCGCGGTTCGGCTTTCATTGTCAGAGCAGATGGATCAGACTCCCTCTCAGTCTGGCACTCGTCCGGACCCTGCTGTGGGCCCGATTCCTGAGACGGTTCGATCGTCTCAGCCTGCTGTTGGTCCTACAGATGGACCACCGCCATTTACACCATCTGTTAGAGAGCCACATCGCGCGTCTACTTCCACACCGCATCCGCCACAGCCTGCTCCACCCCCTGACAGATTCGAGCAGATGATGGCTATGATGCTACAGCAGCAGCAGCTTCTGACCACCATAGTTGGGACTTTAGCCCAGGGTGGGGGTGCGACTACATCTACTCCACCTGCACCACCTGTGCATCCAGCTGAGGATGCCTATACTTACGCCCAGGATGAGGGCCTAGCACATCCTGCGCCGCCTGCTTTCCCTGCGGGGAATCCTACCGACACACGGGGCCTTCTGGAGCGATTTCAGCGCTTGCGGCCTCCTACTTTCACGGGTTCTCACAGACCCGAGGAGGCTGAGTTCTGGCTCGACCGAGTGTCGAAGATTCTACGGATGTTGCACTGTACCGAGGCTGATAAGGTAGAGCTGGCTACCTTCCTGTTTGAGAGAGAGGCCAGTATGTGGTGGGATAGCATATTGCGGACTGTTGCCGCAGATTTCGTATGGACGTGGGCAGCATTTGAGTTCCGCTTCCATGAGAAGTATTATCCCCAGACCTACAGGCACGAAAGGGAGAATGAGTTTCTCCGTCTCAGGAAGGCAGCGATGACAGTTACCGAGTATGAGCATCGGTTCACAGAGTTGGGCAGGTACGTCCTGACGATTCTAGCTGATGAGCAGATGCGCATACGGTGCTTTTTGGAGAGCTTGCGACCGGATATTCGGTCGAAGATGTGCTGTGTCAGTTTCCCTTCCTATGCGGAGTTGGTTCACATGTCCATGCGGGCAGAGCAGGACGTGGATCGACTTGCGCGATCTCGAGGCCCGATTACTTCTAGGCCGCGACCGGATTTGCCAGACAGGCCCTTCGCGGGCAAGAGGCCTCGCTTTGATCCTCCTACCAGGACCACGGCGCCTGTACCACCGTTTCGGTGCCCTGATTTGTCATGCACATACTGTGGGAGGACGGGCCACTTAGCGCAGAGTTGCTTTTCGAGGATGCGGGACAGTGGGTTCTCGCCTCCGCAGAAGATTGATCGTGTACGTCCACAGGCGATATCAGCACCGCCTATACGGTCAGCTCCTGCGCATCCTTCTTTCAGACCTACGGTATCGCAGATTCGACAGCCTCCACGGCCCTTGACACAGCGGCCGAACCGGCCACAGCAGGCTCGAGTTCATGCACTGACCGCTGAGGCAGCTACGACGCCGACTTTCCAGCATTCAGCCTTCGAGGTCACGGGCCATATCGGAGGTACTCCCGTTCTTGTCATGGTGGACACTGGTTCCACGATTTCTTTGATATCGCGTGCCGTAGTCAGACGTCTTGGGTTGCAGACTATCACTATGGATAGCGTGCGAGTCTTTGCAGCTCATGGAGATTTTTCGGATGTCACCCAGATGTGTGAGGGTTGTTTGGTTGATCTGGGAGGCAGGACGATGACTCGTGATCTGGTCGTCGATCCCTCGCTCATTTATCTCGACGTCATTCTTGGCATGGATTGGTTGACTGCAGCGAGAGCCGAGATTGACTGCGAGACCCGTATAGTCACAGCGTACGAGCCTGAGGGTGCATCCTTCACATTTCCAGTGCGGGTAAATCTTCCTTTCCGCATTCTTAGCTACGCCACTCTATTGCGAGACGCTGGTGCCCAGGTACTTGAGCAGACCCCAGTTGTTTCTGAGTTCGGGGATCTGTTCAGGAAGATCCCTGGTTTGCTTTCCCGACGTGAGATCGATTTCACTATCGATCTGGTTCCTGGTTCTACACCCGTCTCACTGCCGACGTATCGCATGGCACCATGTGAGATGGAGGAGTTGAGGACGCAGATTGATGGTCTGCTAGAGCTTGGCTTTATACGGCCTAGCGTGTCTCCTTGGGGAGCACCGGTCTTGTTCGTGAAGAAGAAGGATGGTTCGCTGTGATTGTGTATTGATTATCGCAGGCTGAACCGGCTCACGGTGAAGAACAAGTACCATTTGCCCAGGATCGATGACTTGTTTGATCAGTTGAGAGGAGCGCAGTACTTCTCGAAGATTGATCTTCAGTCAGGATATCATCAGCTGCACGTCAGGGATGAGGACGTGCAGAAGACAGCATTCAGGACCAGTTTTGGCCACTACGAGTTCCTCGTGATGTCGTTCGGTCTCACGAACGCACCGGCCGTGTTCGTGGATCTGATGAACCGGGTATTTCGGCCTTTCCTCTATCGATTCGTAGTTGTCTTCATCGACGACATTTTGGTGTACTCTAGGAGTCGAGAGGAGCATGAGGAGCACTTGCGTTTGGTCCTTGATACACTCAGACGACATCAGTTGTTCGCACAGTATAAGAAGTGCGACTTCTGGAAGCAGGAGGTGAAGTTTCTGGGACACGTGGTGTCCAAGGATGGCATGGCAGTTGACCTGTCTAAGGTAGCTGCGGTGCAGGACTGGGAGCAGCCTGGTTCTGTCACTGAGGTGAGGAGTTTCTTGGGTCTCGCTGGTTACTATCGGCGCTTCATTCAGGATTTCTCGAAGATCGCGAGACCCTTATCTCAGTTGACACGGAAGGACGTGAAGTTCGCCTGGAATGATAAGGCGGAGTCAGCTTTTCAGGAGCTGAAGGACAGACTTACGTCCGCCCCTGTGCTAGTATTGCCAGAGCAAGGGGTTAGATACACTATATACACTGACGCGTCTAGCGTTGGTTTGGGTTGTGTCCTTATGTAGAGGGACAGGGTAATTTCGTATGCCTCGAGACAATTAAGGAAGCACGAGGAGAATTACCCTACACACGACCTAGAGTTGGCAGCCGTTATATTCGCACTGAGACTCTGGAGACATTACCTCTACGGAGAGGAGTTCGAGCTCTTTTGCGACCACAAGAGCCTCAAGTACATATTCACGCAGCAAGACTTGAATATGAGGCAGCGGCGATGGATGGAGACGCTGAAGGACTTCAAGTTTGAAGTCTCTTACCATCCTGGGAAGGCGAACCTTGTGGCTGATGCGTTGAGCCGCAAGAAGGCGATAGAGTTTGCGGCTCCGCTGATGGTTGCCGAGTGGGATATGGTTGAGTTTTTGCGAGACTTTGAGCAGAAACTCACCGTAGAGGAGCCATTTGAGTTCATCGCACATGTACAGGTGCGATCTCAGATCGATGACCGAGTCATCGAGGCGCAGAGGGACGACGCGCATCTTACTGAGCTTCGAGAGCAGGCCAGTGATGATGCTGACGCCGCCTGGCGAGTTGGTATGGATGGGGGCTTACGTTACTGTGGCCGCCTATGCGTCCCAGATGTCCCTGACTTGAGACGAGAGATTCTCGAGGCTGCACATTCTACTAGACTCGCGATGCATCCAGGAAGTACGAAGATGTATCGTGACGTGAAGAGGACGTATTGGTGGGAAGGTATGAAGACCCACATAGCTGAGTTCGTGTCCCGTTGTCTCACTTGTCAGCAGGTGAAGGCAGAGCATCGCCGACCACCTGGACTCTTGCAGCCTATGCCGATTGTAGAGTGGAAATGGGATTTCATTTCCATGGACTTCATTTCTGGGTTGCCGAAGACGAGGAAGGGGCATGATTCTATTTGGGTGATCGTCGACCGATTGACGAAGTCGGCGCACTTCCTACCGATCAGAGTTACGAACTCTGCAGACGAGCTGGCTAGATTGTATATCCGAGAGATCGTGCGTCTGCATGGAGTTCCGTTGGAGATCGTGTCGGACAGAGACACGCGGTTCACTTCTATTTTCTGGACTCGCATTCAGGAGGCTATGGGTGTGAAGTTGAAGTTCAGTACTGCCTTCCACCCACAGACGGACGGACAGACGGAGCGAGTGAACTAGATCCTGGAGGACATGTTGCGAGCTTGGGCATTGGACTTCAAGGACAGTTGGGATGACTGTCTTGCATATGCGGAGTTTGCGTACAACAATAGCTTCCAGGCGAGTATCGGCATGGCACCTTATGAGGCGCTGTATGGGCGACCTTGTCGCGCACTGCATTGCTGGTTAGAGGTCGGTGAGCGTAGCTTGATTGGCCTAGAGTTGGTGCAGGCGACGTCAGCGAAGATCGATATTATTCGACGTCGGCTTCTTACAGCGCAGAGCAGACAGAAGAGCTACGCCGATACGAGACGACGGCCATTAGAGTTCACAGTCGGGGATCACGTGTTTTTGCGAGTTTTCCCTATGAAGGGAGTCCTTCGGTTCGGGAAGAAGGGGAAGCTGGCACCGTGATTCATTGGTCCATTTCAGATCCTCGATCGTGTGGGAGCAGTGGCTTACCGATTGGCTTTACCCACGCCCCTCGCGAGCGTCCACAACGTATTTCATGTTTCTATGCTGAAGAAGTACGTTGCTGATCCTTCCCATATCATCAGATGGGAGCAGGTGCAGTTAGGAGAGTATGTTACTTATATCCTGCGACCGACACGCATCTTAGACAGGAAGGAGCAGGTACTGCGTAGCAAGGTGATTCCCCTTGTGAAGGTACTATGGACGCATCATACTGAGGAGGAGGCTACTTGGGAGACAGAAGCCGATATCAGAAAGAACTACCCACAGCTTCTCGAGGAGTACGAAAAGGTACAAATTTCGAGGACGAAATTATTTGTTAAGGGGGGTAGATTGTAACGCCCGTGAAAAATCCGTACTTGGGTTCGAGTACCGATTTGACCCGAAATCGCGTAGAAATATTTTCCATGGAAATTAAGCGTAAGTTAGCTAGCGCAACGCTAGAGTAGTTGGGAAATAGTCCCTGATCACTTTAAATATGTTCTGCAAGACCCAAATCGAGTAGAACAGACAACTCTACAATACTCTATAACCTTGGATCAAACTCTAAGCAGGTTTGTCCTCTGGACCACATTGAACTTTTGTATTGGATTTAGACCGCGCGTCAAAGGTCCGATACCTCCTATCTTAGACCGTTAGAACCGCCCAGCTGGACTTGACAATCATCTCGAAAATCAAGTCAAACCGATAATCACAGACTATTTCGTTGAACCCGGACTGAAGCGACCGCGAATAGGGACGAATTTGGAATTTGAAATTCAAATCTGGCACACGACTTGACGCGTCAGTATTGAGCGTTCTGACCGTCAGAATTCATCCAGATTACACCCTTGGATCAGGAAAAATTTCTATTTATTATCATGAGACTTTCAGCCCTGATCTATGTGCGGTGACCGCTGAACTGAAACTGGTCCGCCACGTGCGATCTGCGAACCCTGCCAGACTGAAAACTTAATACGAGGTGCATCTGGTACACATGAGCTTAAGTCTGATCGCAATCGACCAGGGGACCACCAGAAAGCCATTTTTGGACCGAAACAGCTCCGAAATGGATAGGCATCAAGTAAACTTCATCCCGGAGCCTATTTCTGGCAATTTCAGACTTATAAAAGGGGTTGAAACCCTCATTTCTCCTTCCCATCCGAAATTCACAAACCCTAGAGAAAAAGAGAGAGAGTTTGAGAGAAAGGGAAGAAGAGATTTTTCCCGCTTTCGAGCCCCTGACAGTTGCTGCTTCAGCACTCCCTTCCAATCACCTGGCTGGTGATTTCTCCACCTTTTCAGGTATAAAATAACCCCAAAAACTTGCTGATTTAGGGTTTACGTAGATTCATGGCATGTTAGCTAACGTAATCCATAAATCAGGTTCTCTTACAGCCGTAGACGAAGCGTACACGCTCCGTTCAAAATCCCGCGACCGTAAGAGATTAGGTGAGGATTTTAGACGCTTTGATTGACGGTTTACAACGCTTTCAATGTGATTTAATAGTAGATTATCGACGGCATCGCCGTTTGACATGTACAACATGCTCTCCGTTTCCTGTTTCGTAAATTAACGAAGAATATGAGATTTAGGGCATTTTAGTCATTTGTAGGAAGTACGGTCTACATGCATATTTTGCTGACGTGATTGACATGGTTTGTCGCCGCATTAGTGATTTAGGAATGCTTGCATAATCAGTTTGGCGAAGAGATTCGCCAAGTTGCGCACTTTGGGTCGACATACTATATGTGGACTTAAGTGTGTAGTGTATGTGTTTGTATAAATGCTTGTATTAGTATGTATTGAATTAAATGATGTTATGTAGTAGTTTGAGATTGATTTCATGATTTAAATGCTGATCTAAATGATTTCCTACATGTTTACCTTATGCATGATTGCACTACATGCATAGAAAGTATGCCTTGAAGATTTGCTTAAGTTGAATATGCATAGAAAGTATGCCTTGAAGATTTGCTTAAGTTGAATATGCATGGAAAGTATGCCTTAAAGATTTGCTTAAGTTGAATGTTATAACATGTGCTAACATGCTCACATGATGTATTTCAATTCCAATACCTTTGTATATAGTGTTAATGAAATTCCATAGATGTGTGGGACTTGACCTAGTCCAGTCAGTCGGTAACCGAGCGAATTCGTGGCTGACTGGTCATAGCCACGAACGACGCGTCGATGAACGTGATTCGTGTTGAGAGTTGGCGGCAGTGGTTAGGCCACGCGAAGTGTTTTACGCACTTCATGTCGTTCGACTTGAGATGCGATCGCGCTAGTCGAGCACGTCAAGTAACCCGACTGGCCGATGTATGTTCACCTTGTATGTGTCATAACTGCTTGAACCTAGGGTACTGAACTTACCACTGTAAACCCTGTTAACCATGGTACCTTGATCCACGAAGACTCAGGAGCCGGGCATGGTGGTATGGGACACCGTGGTCGAGCTGTCGGCCTACGCTGGGGCCACAAACCTCCCCGTAGTGACCAGTGAGCACCTAAACTCGTGAGCAGATTATGGTGGTATGGGACACTATATTCTAGCTGTCGGCCTACACTGATCAGGCGACGAGCCCTTTGTAGTGACCGCGAGCGTATTCTGAGTCCACGGGAGGCGACGACCCTTCCGTTGCAATAGAGTACGGTAGGCCTGTATTGATAAGGTGATGGGGGAGCGGTGCAACGAGTGCGAGCAACAGCCCTGGCAGCCCTTGCAGTGACCTACGAAATATACATCGTATGAGATTACTAGGAGTGACGACCCTAGACAGGATCTGTGTTGGGATTGATACAAGGGAAGTACCTTAGTTTCCCAATCCTGCTGTTTGAATGGACTAATAACAACTTGAAAATCATATCACCATAGCATTGCATGTGCCGGGAAGATGTGGAGCACTCTAGGGAGTGTGGCATGCCGCGGTCGTAAGATGTTGCCGCATGAGGGTGATCGTCGGTGAGGGCATACATCACGTCATATCATCCTGCATTAATAACAGTATTAGGATTGTCTGATTTACTGCTTTACTATTATCGCGTGATTGAATTGTGAACATGCTAATCTTTGCTCTATGATTCCACTGAGTTGATCACTCATTCCCACGTTACGGGATGGTGTTTGCAACACCCACCAGACCCTGTTGTAGTTGCAGGTGAGAACGAGATCCAGGAGGTGGAGCCAGAGATTGACGAGGACCAGGATGAGTTCTCATATATGCAGTATCATGACGGCTTCCCGTAGGCGACCTGGATCGAGGGGACATCAGTGGGACTTTCCTTTTTGAACATTATTCTTTTGTTATGTATATGTACATGAAACTCAGAGATGTAGTCATACTTTGGAGACAGATGAGATTACTTTGTTTTTCCATACAGTGATATATACATTGTTTAGTCTTCAGCTTGTTTTATCACTGGATCTGAAGTACGAATTGCAGTTTTGGTATACTTTTACTCATGTGAATGCTTTAAATCAGACAACATTGAATCATAACCATTTTTGTTGCATAAGTGACGGTCTGGAACTCGGGAGTTGAGTTTATACACGACCCCCGATTTTCAAGGTGTTACAGTAGTGCACTGTGTTGTACCTATGATCCATTCCTCTTTATAATATTTACTAAACTCAGTAGAAGTAAATTCACCTCCAATGTCAGTCTTTAAAATTTTTATTTTTTTCCTTGATTATTTTTCCACCATTACCTTCTATTGTCTAAATATGGTGAAAACTTGGAATTTATGTTTCATTATGTAAATCAAAAATTTTAAAAAGTAGTTGTCAATGAATGTGACAAACCATGACAACCCTCCAATGGAAACTATGAGTGATGGCCCCCATATATAGAGTGCACATAATCAAGCACTCCATTACATCCATGTTTTTCATATTTAAAAGATAATCTAGATTGTTTACTATATATATAACTCTGACATATATCTAAATCAAAATTCTTAAAAGTTGGAATCAAGCAATGATTAGAAAAGTACCTTTATGCCTCGCTTGCTCATGTGGCCCAGCTGAGCATGCCACATACATGCATACGTGGATTTTGCAACAGCTGCTGTCACTCCACCTACTGAAGTACTCCCAATCAACCTGTAAAGGTTTTTGTGCTTCTGCAGTCTTATAATCACGAGTCCTCCTTTTGAAACTTTGAGGACACCATTAAGACTGGTGAACTTGCATCCTATTGCCTTGAGTGCATCAAGAGAAATCAAACTTTTATTCATATTAGGAACATGCCTGACATCAGTCAGGGTATGCTCCATCCCATCATGCATCTTGATGTGTATCATACCAATAGCCACAACGTTACAGGCATTATCATTGTCCATAAATACATGTCCACCATCACACTCCCCGTAAATAGCGAACCAACTCCGATGAGGAGTCATGTGATCTGAAGCCCCTATGTCAAAGATTCACTCATTTTTACAATCATTGTACAAGCGTCCGATCATGGACACTAACAATACATCACCTCTATTTGTCTCTTCATCAGACGTGACAATGTTGGCCTACCTGAAAGAAGCCTCTAAGTTATCTTTCGTCGACTTAGGATTTATACAATCCTTCTTCATGTGCCCTAACATCCTTCACTTCCAGCACTTTAACTTTCTCTTGCCCTCGCCCTTGCCCTTGGATTTGGATCTTGATCTAGAGGATCCCGTGTGTCATTCAGAATTTTTACCTCTCATAAGCTAAGCATTGGTGGTGTTCCTCATGCACTATTCTTCTTTTCATCGCTTTTCCATAAAGGGATGAGATAATGATATCAACACTACGGGTCGTGTTACTGGTACACAAAGTATCTTTAAAAGACTAATATGAAGTAATGAGAGAATTCAGTAAGATACATGCTTGATCTTCTTCATCGATCACTACCTCCATATCTAACAATTTACAGATCATCTTGTTAAAATTACTGATGTGGTTCTCCAAATCTCCACCCTCTACTATCCTAAAGTTAAACAATTGTAGCTTCAAGTGTAGGTGATTTTTAAAGGACTTCTTGGCATAAACGTCCTCTAATTTCACCCACAGTGCTGCTGTGGTTTTCTACCTCATGACACTGTAGAGAACCTCATTTGTTAGGTACAATAAGTTTGTGGATTTAACCTTCTTATCTAGAGTCTTCCATTAATCATCGTCCATAGAAGCACGTCGCTCTTCAAAAGCCTCATCAAGCCCTTGTCGAGTTAATAGACTGATCATCTTAACTTCTATAACTCAAAGTTGTTTTTACCTGAGTACTTCTCTATGTCATACTTCAGATTTCTAGCCATTGGTACTTCTACTTACAGATTCAAACATGTGCCCCAACGTTAGCTCTGATACCACTTGTTGGGGGACCATGAAAGCACACAGAGATGAATCTAAGAGAGTAATCCAATTGCCCCAAGAAAACATGAAATGGACATAGCGATTTTAAAGTGAAAAAATCCTTACGGGAAAAAACCACGGCACAAAGTGACAAATATCACTATAAAAGCAGAAATTACAAAGGAAAGAGCTTATTCGATTCGAACAAACTTAAATCAACCATTGCTACACCATTGAAATCCTATAGATGAATTAGAAACCTTAAAATACCCTCCCTATCTCGTTTACATCCATATATATAGCCTTGGGAAGAATCCCAAATGAAATTGGAAACAAAATTCACAGGTCTAGCAGATCCGTAAATTCTATGCGAAACAGTTTGATGTCATCGACACTTAACCTTCGATGAGATCGAAACCACCTCATGGCATAGATTTTCTAGAAATCTTCAGTTCCTCTACCTAGTTTCGATGGCATGGAACACATCTTCGATGTCATCGAACACTCCTCAGTGTCATCGAAAAATGACACCAATATGTCCAACAACCAACAGAGAAAAAAAAATACTCGATGGCATTGAACCTGATATTGATAGACTATTGATATTACAAATTTAAGACATCTATCAACAACAATATGAAGTTTTCATATCTAATTTTCTATAAGGAGAACTTAACATTAATACATTTAAGGGGGTTTTGATGTGTAACTTTTGTGAAGCACATGCAAAGATGAAAACTATTAAAAAAAGCTTAATGAGAAGACCATAAATTATATTTATCTTGGATATTTATGTAAGGAAAATGTATACTAGTGTTATTATTTGGTAAATTGATGTATATACAAGATTCGTGATACAAATTTTGATGAGAATGAGCATTTATCATATGGAGACTCGAATACACTAAACTGATCACTCCACGATAATCTAAATTAACAAAAGATCTTAGTTGGTAGAATTAAAGAAATAAGAGGTTATGACTGTTCACAACCCCAAGTGTAGGGTTGCGGTATAGTTGTAATCTTAGTAAGGACGAGGTCGAATCCACAGGGACTAATCTTCTTGTATTCTGAAAGTAACTAGAAGTAGAACTAGAAGAAGATCTAAACCTAAATTCGAAATAAAAGGAATTAATTATGAGGTATTTAATTAGAAACTTAAAAATTCAAAAGTGGGAACTAGGATTTCTAAAGATCTACTTGCAGCTATTAAGATGTTTCCTTATTTGATTCGAGGAACTCAATTGGAATTGGAGTCCTATCTTATCCAATTGGAAGGTATATCAATAAGATTAGATCTGAACTTCCATCGACCTAATTCTCAATGGATGAGAGTTGTGAGGATTGGATGTGATTCTATCATCTAACCATGCTCAGGAGACAATGACAAACAACAAGATATACCGATCCTACAACCAAATATAGGAGAATTGTGAAGGTTATAAGAGATTTCATCACCCAACCATGCCCAATGGACGATGGTGAACAACAAGATTTCCTAATTTCACAATCTCAAAGCATGAAAAGAAGATACTCGATAATGTGTCTAAAACAGTCCAGCGACTTGCTTTAATTTCTTCAATAAATTCAATGCTATCTCAAGCATCTTCTTCAAGTTATCGAACATGACTTCGATTCATCAAGAATTGCATCCAATATGTCCAATAACCAACTTAATTTTCCTATGAAAATTTGATGTCATCGAGCTGTGTTCGATGTCATCGAATAATGGCTTCGATGTCATCGAATAGTGGTCGATGCCATAGATTTTGAAGTGAATTTTAGTACTTTATTTTTCCAACTTCTTTCCTTTTTCACTTGGTTTTCTTGGATCTTGGGATCTTGAAATCTTCAATCTTATTCTCTAAAGATCCGTTCTTTGCTTTGGCAATTCTTGACCCTTAAATCCATGCTTTTAGCATTCTTTTTAATCCAAGCTCTTAAACTCACCTTGCAACACAAACATGTATAAAATCTACCATTAAGCATTATCATGTTCATAAAACCAATATATAAATGGGAGAAAATATACAATATTTAAGTCTTAACACACTACCCAACCAACATTTTGCTAGTCCCGAGCAAAAATATACGTAAGATAATCTTTCATCTTCAAAGTTCAAAACTTTTTTCAGAACACAATCTTTTATGCAATCAAGTATGAATGAGTAAAGTCAAGACAAGAAAGAAAGATTTTGAAAATCTAGAGCTGAATCACATAAGCAATCAATCAAATAGGTTCTTAATTGGTTTTAAAATCATAAATTCATGTATCAAGTTTTTCAATGTGCTTAGTGAATATCAACTTACTTTCCTTGAACACATTATTAATTCATAATGTTAGCCATGTTCATCATATAAAGAGTAGCTTAAGAATTCAAGTACTGATTCCGAACTTATTCCCTTCTCCTTCTTTTTTCAGTTTTTGATTTCATATCTAAGGTTACTCCTATTCATTCTTTTTCAGACATTATATCCTTTTCAGGGACGTTTTTCATTCTCCTCAAAGATGTTGTCATTCTTCATTCTTTTTCATCATTCATAGCTTTTTTATTGATCTCCTATTTTTTAACTGGTTTTTCATCTTTTAGGGTGAATAAAATTCTCTAGACTCAATTCTCAACATCTATCAATTATTTACATGCTACTAATCAGAAATCCTTGCATGTCCCAAGTAACTTGAATGCGTTTTGTGATTTAGATTAACATGATATACAAATTTCATCTTAATCATTTGAGAACCCTAGGTGAAAGCTTACTCAGGTGATCAAACTCCAACAATTCAAGATTGAATTTTCATCTTATTTTCCTACTCAAGAGATTCTTAATTATACAAACTATCGCTTCCAAACAAGTTTTAGTTTGAAAAAATCAAAATGTCACAATTTCTACTTAAAACTAAACAAAATACTCATTACTTTACCTAATCCACACACCCCAACTTAAAATTTACATTATCCTCAATGTAAAAGAAATAACATGTAATGCACATGAGATAACGAAAAGAAATGGAGTAGTGATAGAAAGATAGTACCTGGAGAAGGAATTCTGAGGCTTTTTCCACAGATCTTAGCGTAAAATGGGTTAGCATAAAATAAAAGTAACAAAATGGAAGAAAACTATCCTATTCCTAAACCATATGAAAGAAATAAACCTAACTATAACTCTATCATATTAGGAGATTAATCCTGACATAATGGATTAGTCAGAGGCATGAACATGTCCTCTTAATCAAATTTCTCAACAAATGGCTTTAAACGATGCCCATTTACTTTGAAACCATTGTCATTGTTTGGATTCTTTATCTCAACGGCCCCATGAAGATAGACGTTAGTAATAGTGAAAAGACTGGTCCAACGAGATCGGAGTTTATCTGAAAAATATGTAATCGAGAATTGTACAAAAGAACTTTTTTGCCAGTCAAGAATGATTTTTGAAGAATGTTCCTGTTATGGAACACCTTTATCCTCTCCTTATAAATTTTTAAGTTATTGTACGCATCATTCCAGATTTCATTCAATGGTAGTTTGTGCAGCAAGCTAGTGTTGTCCAAATCAAAATTCAAATTCTTAACCCAATAGGCTCTATGTTCCAATTCCACAGGTAAATGACAAGATTTTCCATAGACAAGTCTAAAGGGAGACATTTCAATGGGAGTTTTAAAGGTTGTACGGTAAGCCCATAAAGCATCGGTCAAGTAAATTGACCAATCTTTGTGATCCGGGTTAACCGCCTTTTTCAAAATGTTTTTAGTTTCTTTGTTGGAAATCTCAGCTTGCCCACTTATTTGTGGGTGATATGAAGTGCTCATCTTATGAGATATGTCATATTTCTGCATTAAGTTTGCGAATGGCTTATTACAGAAATGTGAACCTCCATCACTAATGATGGCCCGAGGCATTCTGAACCGGAAAATAATGTTCTCTTTTAAAAATTTAATAACCATTTGATGGTCATTATTCTGGTATGGGATTGCCTTGACCCATTTAGTGACATAGTCTACTGCTAGCAAAATGTACAAATTCTTGAAGGATTGGGGGAATGGTCCTTTGAAATTGATGCCCCAGTAATCAAATGCTTCAATGATCAGAATAGGGTTTAGAGGCATCATATTTCGATGGGACAATGCTTTCAACTTTTGACAATACTCATAAGCTTTGCAAAACTCATGTGTCCTTGAACATAGTGGGCCAGTAAAATCCGCACTGTAGAATTTTTTCCGTGGTCTTTTTAGTAGAAAAGTGACCCCCATAGGCCTGAGAGTGACCGAAGGAGATGACACTTTGGTGTTCATTGTCTTGTACACATCTCCTTAGAATCTGGTCTGGGCAATATTTAAATAAATACGGATCATCCCAGAAGAATTTGTGTGCCTCTGTGAAGAATTTCTTCTTATCTTGCGTAGTCCAATGTGTTGGTTTGAAACCTGTGGCAAGATAATTAGCAATATCAACAAATCAAGGTGAGTAAGAGACTTTAATCAATTGTTTGTTAGGGAACATGTTTTTTATAGGTGTCATCTCAAGGGAATTAGGGAGGTCAAATCTCAAAAGATGGTTAACCACTACATTTTCTACTCCATTTTTATCTTTTATTTTCAAATCAAATTCCTAGAGTAGGAGGATATATCTTATTAGGCGGGGCTTAGCATCATTCTTAGAAAGAAGGTACTTGAGTGTTACATGATCAGTGTAGATGATGATCTTAGATCCATTCAAGTAGGATTTAAATTTTTCCAAAGCAAATACCACGACCAAGAGTTCTTTTTCCGTAGTACAATAATTCACTTAGGCAAGATTTAGAGTTCTACTTATATAGTAAATAACGTAGGGCTTCTTTTCTTTTCTCTAACCTAACACCGCCCCAATAGCATAATCCGATGCGTTGCACATAATTTTAAAAGGAATGTTCCAGTTGGGTGGCTGCATGATAGGTACAGTAGTCAACATACCTTTGAGCTTAGAGAAAGCTTCTTGGCATTGCTCAGTCCACTTGTATGGTACATCCTTTTAAAGTAGATTGCATAAAGGATGAGAGAGGTGACTAAAGTCCTTTATGAATCTCTTGTAAAACCCAACATGTCCTAAGAAGGATCACACGTCTCGTATGCTCTTGGGTAGAGGTAGGGTAAAGATAAGATCAATTTTAGTTTTATCTACCTCAATTCCCTTGGATGAGATGATATGTCCAAGCACGATTTCCTTACGAACCATGAAATGACACTTCTCCCAATTTAGTATCAAATTCTTTTCCTCACATCGCTTCAGTACACATTTAAGGTTCTCCAAATAATCATTGAAGGATGTACCAAAGACAGAGAAGCCGTCCATGAAAACCTCTAGATATTGCCCCACCATGTCAGAAAAAAACTCATCATGCATTGTTAAAAAGTGGTGGAGGCATTACATAGTCCGAATGACATCCTTCGGTAGGCAAAGGTGCCAAAGGGACACATGAATGTGATCTTTTCCTAATATTCAAGGGCTATTTATATCTAGTTATAGCCCGGATACCTGTTAAAGAAGTAATAGTACGAGTGGCCAACTAACCTTTCAAAGATTTGATCAATGAAGGGCAAAGGAAAGTGGTCCTTCCTTGTGATGGTATTCAATTTTCTGTAGTCATTATACATTCTCCAACCAGTAGTAACTCTAGTTGGCATAAGTTCATTGTTATCATTGGCTATAATGGTAATTCTAGATTTCTTAGGATCCACTTGACTTAGACTCACCCATTGACTATCAAATATAAGGTATATAATACCCATATCCAATAGTTTAAGTACCTCAGCCGTAACTACTTCATGTTTGGATTTAATGTACATTTTGGTTGTCGGGAGGTCTTTGCATTATCGTCTAAATAAATGCGGTGAGTACAAATCAAAGGGTCAATTCTCTTGAAGTCCATGATTGACCATCTAAGGGCTCTTTTGTGTTCAATGAGAGTAGAAATAAGCATACTCTCCTGTTCTTGCTCAAGGTGGGAAGAAATCACCACCAGGTACGTCCCATCTTGACCTAAATAGACATATTTCAAATCAGAAGTCAAAGGTTTTAGGTTAAGCTTCGGTGCCTTG
Source organism: Magnolia kwangsiensis (assembly GCA_037074715.1). Lineage (NCBI taxonomy): Eukaryota > Viridiplantae > Streptophyta > Magnoliopsida > Magnoliales > Magnoliaceae > Magnolia > Magnolia kwangsiensis. Next base: position 27,542,365 of record CM073577.1, read on the forward strand.
AGGTTAGACGGTAGATGAACTACATCAGTTTAGAGTAATTCTTCAAATTGTGGCCTTCATCGGTTAACTTCAATTACTGGCATGGTTCTCATCTCCCTAATCATATCATCATTTAAATCATGGAGTGGGCAAGACATGTCTCTAGAGGGTTAGAGGATACGGTCAGAAGTGTTCTATCTTCCACGAAAGAATCAATCAAGTTAATATCATGGACATCATCATCATGCATTGTCTGTTTGCTCATATTGAAAAAGATATTGATTTCCAATGTCATATTCTCAAAAGACAAATTCATGACTTCATTCTTCCAATTAAGGATTGCATTTGATGTAGTAAGGAATGAGCGACTAAGAATGACGAAACTTTGAGTGCTCATATCCATGATGGGTTGAGTATCCAGGACAATAAAATCTACTGGGTAGTAGAATTTGTCAACCTAGACCAACACATCCTCAATTATCCCTCTCAATACACGAACTGAGCAATCGGCAAGTTGTACCATGGTCTGGGTGAATTTTAATTCACCTAAACCCAGTTGTTCGTAAACTGAGTATGAGATCAGATTTATGCTCACTCGTAAGTTAAGTAGTGCATGCTCAATCCAGTAATTCCCAATTACACAAGTGATAGTTGGGCTTCCAGGATCTTTGTACTTTTATGGTATATCTTGCTTTAGGATGACACTCACTTTTTTCTGTTAAGAATTTTTTAAAAATATTTTACCGTCATTTGGTCGTACATAAGTCTTTCAAAAATTTAGCATATGAAGCTATTTGTTTCACATCATCTAGTAGAGGGATGTTGACCTTCACTTGTTTAAGCACTTTTAGAATATTATGAGAGTTAGAGAGAGGTTTTAATGCAATCAACTGTTGGGGAAATGGAGCAATCGGCTTGCCTTGAGGTTCTGGTTCTAACTCATGTGGAGTGTTGTTAGGTCTATCAATTTCATCTATTTCTGGGTCCTTAGACTTTTCAGCCCTTACCAGAATAGATTTATCAAAATTTTCCCACTCTTAAGAGTGGTGATAGACTTAGCTTGCTCCATTTGATTTGAAGAGCTTGAGTTGCTGACTTCATATTGCTATTTTGGATTGGGAAGAGGTTGAGCTGGAAGGCTTCCTTTTTTCCCCAATCGTATTTTTTATCTCAAGCCCTTGTATGGAATTTGTAAGGTCTTGAAAGGCTTGTAGAATACCTTAATTGAAACGCTTTTGATTTTGAAGATGCTTTAGAACCGGTTCCTCTTGAGGTTTCCCTTGATTTAGAAGTTGATTAGGGAATCCTTGAAGAGAAGCAGTTTGTCGATTCCTCCAACTGAAATTTAGATGATTTCTCTAACTAGGATTGTATGTATTGGAAGTGGATCCACTAAAAGGTCTTTGGTAATTATTCACGGTATTAGATTACTCATTCAGTACCTCTTGGAAAGTAGGTATTGTTGGACAATTTTCAGTTGTGCAAATGTTGCAAGCACAAATACCGCAAACAATTTTCTTAGCCTTATCCTTCTTTAGTTTCATGGCCTCGAGTTTTCTTGTGAGATTAACCACTTTAGCATTTATATCATCATCTTCTTTCAGAAGATATATTCTGCCCCTCTCATTTAATCGAGTAGGCCTAGAAGTGGTGCTGGATCTTGGGGAGATGTCCCATGATTGTGTGTTTTTAGCAAGCATGTCAAAATAATCCCACACATCATCGACCTTTATGTCATGAATTTCTCATTGCACATTGTCTCTACCATTTGGTGCATGGAAGAAGTCAGCTTATCATAAAAAAAAAAAAAAAAAACTTGTTATTCACTAAGTTTTAAAACCATGTTGTGGGCATGAATTTATAAGATCCTTGAACCGCTCCCAACATTGGAAGAATGTTTCATCTTCCTTTTGGGCGAAGTTTATGATTGATTTTCTAAGGGTGCTCGTTTTATGATATGAAAAAAATTTCTTAATGAACTCCATTGTCATGTCATTCCATCTACCAATAGATCATGGACGTAGTGAATATAACTACGTCTTAGCTTTCTCTTTCAAAGAGAAGGGAAAGAGTTTCAGCTTGACCATGTCCTCAGACAAGTTCAAAAAATATAAAGTGGCTATAATCTCATCAAACTCTTTCATGTGTAAATATGGATTTTCATATTTAAGTCCATGGAATTTTGGAAGGAGTTAGACCACCCCTAACTTAATATTCATATGTCCTGTATTTTTTGAAAAAACCATACAGGAAGGTGTGCTCACTCCCGTCAGTTGTAAATAATCTCACAAAGTATAAGGTTGGGGTGCTTGATGCACCTCATTTTCATCCTGGATTCTCTCAACCCTAGGTTGAGGTGGATTTGAAGGTTGATTAGTAGCCATAACTTTAGTTTACTCTGAGGATCTCTAGTGGTGTCTAATCCTATAATGAATACATAGCCCCTTAACCAATCCTCCTTCACTCAAGGGACGTTGAGTGTTATCACGGACGCACTTGAGCATGAAACACTCTCAGCTCTCAAATAACTAAGCTAACCTAAGCCTAACAGAGAGAAAACTAAAGCAATTAAGGAATCTAAAAAAGAAAGAGAGAATTAGAAACAAGTTACCAAATTAGAAGTTTCTATATTAATATCCTGTAAAATAGAAAAGAAAATTAGTTTCTAAAAATAAATTAGAAAAGTAGATTAGTTTCTAAAAACAATTTAAGAAATTTTTTATCATAGAAATAGAAAGTAAGTTTCTAAAAAAAATTAGAAAAGTTCCTAAAATAAAAAGTTAGTTTTTAAAGTTAATTCAGATAAACCCTAACCTAAAAATAAAAAGTAAATAAACCCTAATCTTAACCTAATTCCAAAACTAGTTAATCTCAGAAAAATGCAACCGTTAGTCCCTAGTAACGGTGCCAAAAATTTGTTGACAATCCCAAGTGTAGGGTCACGGTGTAGTAATAATCTCGGTAAGACCGAGGTCAAATCCATAGAGACTAATCTTGTGTGTATTCTGAAAGTAATTAAAAGTAGAACTAGAAGAAGATCTAAACCTAAATTGGAAAAAAAGGAAGTAATTTTGAGATATTTAATTAGAAACTTAAGAATTCAAAAGTCGTAACTAGGTTTTAAAGGGATCCACTTGCAACTATTAGGATGTTTCCTTATTTGATTTGAGGAACTTAATTTGGAATTAGAGTCCTATCTTATCCAATTGGAAGGTATATCAATAAGATTAGATCTGAACTTGTAACACCCCGGATTTTGGCCAATCTGGGATTTGACGTCCTTAGGCAATGGGTCAATTAAAACACCTGAAAATTCGCTTAGAACCCAATTCCATAGCCAAAGGAATCACTTAGGATTAATTCCTTTAGAAAATATGACTAGGTTAGCTAGTGCAACGTTAGAATAGCTGGGAAATGGTCCCTGATCGCTTTAAATACGTTCTACAAGGCCCAAAGCGAGTGGAACCAAGGGTGCTATAATGCTCTAAAGCCTCGGATCAAACTCTAAGCCGGTTTGTCCTCGGGACCTCCTTGAAACTTTGTATTGGATCTAGACCGCGCGTCGAAAGTCCGATACCTCCTATCTTAAACCGTTAGAACCGTCTAGCTGGACTTGACACTCATTCCGAAAATCAAGTCAAACCGATAATCACAGGCTATTTCATTGAGCCCGGACTGAAGAGAGTGTGAATAGGGACATAGTTGGAATTTCAAATTCAAATCTGGCACACAAATTTGACGCATCAGTATTAAGCATTCTGACCGTCAGAATACAGCCAAATTACACCCTTGGATCAGGAAAAATATCTATTATATATCACGAGACTTATAGGCCTGATCTTGGTGCGGTGACCGTTAAACTGAAACTGGGCCGCCACGTGCGATCTGGGAACCCAACCGGTCTGAAAACTGGATGTGTGCTAGATCCAGTATGCATGAGCTTAAGTCCGACCGCATTTGGCCTGGGGACCTCCAGAAATGCCCTTTTGGACCGAAACGGCCCCGATTTGGTTAGGCACCAAGTAAACATTGTTCCCAAGCCTATTTTGGGAATGTTTTAGGCTATAAAAGGGGTTGAAACCCCCACTCCTCTCTCCCATCCGAATTTGAGAGAAGCTCTAGCTTGGGAGAGAGAAAAAGAGTGAGAGATTGTGAGAGAGTGGGAGAGTTCTTCCCGCCACTTGTGCTACGTGTTGCACATGCTTAAGCAACACTCCTCTACCGCTTTCCCGGCGATTCCACCGCAATCCTAGGTAAGTAAAAACCCTAAATAGTTGGTGATTTGAGTTTTCCTTGTTTCCATAGCGATGTAGCTTATGGATCTTATGTATTAGGTTCCTTATTCGCCGTAGACGAAGCGTATACGCTCCGTTTCAATTTCCGACTCTACAAGACATAAGGTGCGGATAGTAGACGCTTTGATTGACTGTTTTCAAAGCTTTCAATGTCGTTTAATAGTAGATTCTTGACGGCAACGCCGTTTGACATGTACAACATGCTCTCCGTTTCCTGTTTCGTAAATTAACGAAGAATATGAGATTTAGGGCATTTTAGTCATTTGTAGGAAGTACCGTTTACATTCATATTTTGCTGATGTGATTGACATGGTTTGTTGTCGCATTAGGAAGTTAGGAATGCGTGCATAATTAGTTTGGCGAAGAGATTCGCCTAGTTGCGCACCTTGGGTCGACATACTATATGTAGACTTAAGTGTGTAGTGTATGTGTTTGTATAAATGCTTGTATTAGTATGTATTGAATTAAATGATGTTATTTGATAGTTTGTGATTGATTTTTCAATTATTATGCTGACCTAAATGATTTTCTACATGTTGACAAAATGCATGATTTCATTACATGCATGGAATGTATGTGCTTGAGGATTTGCTTAAGTTGAATATGCATGGGAAGTATGCCTTGAAGATTTGCTTAAGTTGAATGTTATAACATGTGCTAACATGCTCACATGATGTATTTTAATTCCAACACCTTTGTATAGTGTTAATGTAATTCCATAGATGTGTGGGACTTGACTTAGTCCAGGCAGTCGGTAACCGAGCGAATTCGTGGCTGACTGGTCATAGCCACGAACGACGCGTCGATGAATGTGATTCGTGTTGAGAGTTGGCGGCAGTGGTTAGGCCACGCGAAGTGTTTCACGCACTTCATGTCGTTCAATTCGAGATGCGATCGCACTAGTCGAGCCCGTCAAGTAACCCGACTGGCCGATGTTTGTTCACCTTGTATGTATCATAACTGCTTGAACCTAGGGTACTGAACTTACCATTGTAAACCCTGTTAACCATGGTACCTTGATCCACGAAGACTCATGAGCCGGGCATGGTGGTATGGGACACCGTGGTCGAGCTGTCGGCCTACACTGGGGCCACAAACCTCCCCGTAGTGACCAGTGAGCACCTATGACTCGTGAGCAGATTATGGTGGTATGGGACACTATATTCTTGCTGTCGGCCTACACTGATAAGGTGATGGGGGAGCGGTGCAACGAGTGCGAGCAACAGCCCTGGCAGCCCTTTGTAGTGACCGCGAGCGTATTCTGAGTCTACGGGAGGCGACGACCCTTCCGTAGCAGTAGAGTACAGTAGGCCTGTATTGATAAGGTGATGGGGGAGCGGAGCAACGAGTGCGTGCAACAGCCCTGGCAGCCCTTGCAGCGACCTACAAAATATACATCGTATGAGATTACTAGGAGTGACGACCCTAGACAGGATCTGTGTTGGGATTGATACAAGGGAAGTACCTTAGTTTCCCAATCCTGCTGTTTGAATGGATTAATAACAACTTGGTAATCATATCACCATAGCATTGCATGTGCCTGGAAGATGTGGAGCACTCTAGGGAGTGTGGCATGCCGCGGTCGTAAGATGTTGCCGTATGAGGGTGATCGTCGGTGAGGGCATACATCACGTCATGTCATAAATGCATTAACAACAGTATTAGGATTGTTTGATTTACTGCTTTACTATTATCGCATGATTGATTTGATAACATGTTAATCTTTGCTCTATTATTCCACTGAGTTAGCTACTCACTCCCACGTTACGGGACGGTGTTCCGGACACCCACCAGACCTTTTTGTGATTGCAGATGATGGCGCGGCCTGTGAGGCAGAGCCGGACTTGATGATGATGAGGAGGATCCCTCCTTTATGCGTGTTCTGATCGACGGGATTACAGGGAGGTTGATTAGATACTTTGACATTTGTCATTTTATATTTTGTAGCGCACTCATGTATATTCGTTTCATCTACTTTTGGAGTATACATGTATGTATATAACCTGGTAACATGTTCACACTCTGGAGACATACAACAGTTTATATATGTTATACATACTATTACAGACTTCCGCTGGTTAATTTAACTGTCTCTGGAGTAGGATATGTTGTTCTGGCTTAATTTCACTCATGTTTAATACATTATCACAGACAACATTCAATCATACATATCTATGTTGCATAAATAACATTTTGGAACTCGGGAGTTGGGTTTTTGCTCGACCCCCCGATTTTCGGGATGTTACAGATGGTATCAGAGCATGATTTGGATTAAACCGGGCCTGGGTTATGGTCACGCGACGCACGTTGTCGCTTCCTTTGACATAGGTGGGTGCGAGAAGGGTCTAGAAACACGTCCAGGATCGCAGATTCGCCGATAGGCGAAGTCTATTAGAATCGATCGCAAGATCGACTCTGTAACGCATCTCGGGTCGCGTAAGGCCACCCGAATCGCTGCTAAGCTATAGGAAGTTAGGTTGAGATGTCCTATGAGCGGTTTTAAACCGCAAAAGTAAAATCCTTGGGCCGTGGAATGACCACGACTCCAGTAATCAATCGCCAGGGCTTGAAAACCCCGTTTTGCCAAAAATTCTCAAAATTCCTCCTCTAAACACTTCAACCTTCAGTTTTTTTTTATCCATTTCATGTTATGCATCAAACTTAATATGAAAATAACACAAATTAGTACATTCACCAAATTTTACAGTGAATAGTAAAATTTCATGAAAAATGGCCATAAGGCCATTCTAACTTCACTTTCTTTAGAAACTAATGGTCTAGATGGATGTAATAGATCCTTCTACCCCAAAATCATATGCTGCATGATAGGGTTTTGTATTCGGGATTGAATATTGGACCCGAAAAGCCTCGAATGGATGTTAAAAATGTATTGGCCTCCCTAGGGCAATCTACAATGAACCAGAGTGTGCACCATACCTTTTTGGAATCCCTAGGCCAAGGGGAATCCATCCCATATGGCCTCAATGGCCAGTTTGCAATTTCATCGGCGATGCCATCGCCGGTTCGGCGATGCATCGCCGGTAAAACTCCTCGAATGGGTCTAAACTTTGGGCTGGATGAGTTTGGGGGCTAGGGTAGTCCCCTGGTATGCGGTCCGTACCTTGAAACTCCCTAAAAGATGTACTTCCTTCACAAAAGTCCCCTTTCCTAGCCCCATTTTCGTTTTCTTGCTGCCCTAACCAAAAATTGTGGTTCCAAACCACCCCTAGATCCATCTTTGGCCAAAAAAGACCACCCTCCATCATTCCTTTGAAGTTGGCAGCCCTCCCTCTTGAAGGTTTCGTCCGTTGGAGCTCCTAAAACCCCCAAATCGAGCCGAATTCGTGAGGTGCTCCATTCCCCTTTTTCGTTTTCATTTCTTTCTGAAAATACATCCTAGGGGAGCTTGAAGCATCCCTCTACAACGCCTAGATCTCCCTTTTCTATTTTGGTTAGCCATTTCCTTGCATTTCTCCCATTTTTCATTGCTATTGTTAAGCTATTTTAGCCTTTTTCTCCTTTTCCACCATCCTCCTTCTCATGTCCCTTTTATTGGAGACTTTACCCTCTTTTTGGGTCTTAGAATCGTGCTAACCTCAAATCCCATTTCTCAACTTTCTCCGTGTGAGAAGTAGTGAAAATACTTGGCCGATAGAGCTCGAATGGGCAACAGACAGTACTGAACTTGATAGTATTCAAGAAGGTCAGTTGGGACCCTGGTAGAAGTCCTTTGGTAGAATTAGGCATCTATGTCGTTGCCCTTTTTCTTGTTTGATTACTGTTTGAAATTTCTAGGTTGTTTTGTTTTTAGGTAGAAAAATGTGTTTGTGTTGTGGTTTGGGCTTAATATAGCCAAAATTTGTTGAATGGAATGCATGTTGTTTCATTTCGTTATAAGATATTGTTTCTAGATTGGGAGTATTATAACTCCCTGAGATCCGGCCTACAAATTAGTTTTTATCCCACCCCACCCTCCTACCAAGCATGCCACTTCCGATCCCACTATGGGACTAAGAATGCGGTTCTATTTAATACAACTGAATGCTACTGGCCACATAGGCCCTTGGCGTTTTGGTCCTAGAGTTAGTACTTCTAGAGTTGAAGAGTCTGACGACATAAGGAATCCAATTCCATTTAGACAATCTTGACCCTAAGCGATAGAACAACTCTCTGTAGTAGAAATGGTATGGAAAGCCATTTACCGTATAATCTTAAGCTATAGATTATAGCTACTGGGTTACAGACTAGCGTACTAGCTACCTAGAGTAGGGTAAAGTCTGTATATGTTAAGGAATGATAGATTAGATTTGATTGGAATGAGACTCCCTTCCTTGGATAGATCCCCTTATGACTTATAGACTCCTGTTGTTGCCCATAGGAAGGAACCATACACTCTCAGGGAACATTTATAACTCCCTCAGATTGAACTTAGAATGTACTAGCACGCCCCCTAGAATTGCCTTCCCCAAGGGCTTATTGCATTCGAGAATGCGGAATAAAGGAACTACATGTAAGCGATGTATTCGCGGTCTGAATCGACTTCTTAATCCTAGTGGTTACCAATAAATCCAATGCTCTGATCAAGCAGAAGATCGGAATCGACTCGGATTAAGAATTGATACAATAAATCTTCTGTCCTAGCTAGACAGAAAGTCTATGTATCCGGCTCAGACCCATTACACAACCTTTCTTCCGTGTTGGCTCGACCATCTACAACTAAACAGGATCATAGTGTCTTTGGGAAATGGCGAGGACTTAAAGCCAGTAGGGAATTAGGCGTCTTGCCACCAACTCATACCTGCCCCTGAACCTATCCACAATAGAGCTTAGGCTCATCTCTATCGCCATAGATACCAATGCCATAGAACGCATCATTAGCATGGAAAGCCACTATAATGAGAGGTTGTTCCCTAATTCATGTCAAAGATAGCCCCTAAGTTGCACCTTGTTCCGATATATAGAGCGATGCATAGATTCTTGAATTTAAGAAAAACCAAGTTTTAAGGGGGGTAGAACGAATTTAGTCCAATCCAGATAGGTTAGTCAACGCTACCGTTCGATCAGAGTGGTGTAGCGGAAGCGTGGTTAGGCTTTTCCCCACTGGCCCAAGATCGAAACCTTTGATTTAGGTTATGCGTAAAGGTTAGGTCGCTAAATAAGATTTGAACCTTCCTTAGAATGTCAATACTAAAGTCTCTCTAGGTACTCCTTGCCCTTTGCCAATGTCGGGGACGACATTGTGTTTTAAGGGGGGTAGATTGTAACACCCCGGATTTTGGCCAATCTGGGATTTGACGTCCTTAGGCAATGGGTCAATTAAAACACCTGAAAATTCGCTTAGAACCCAATTCCATAGCCAAAGGAATCACTTAGGATTAATTCCTTTAGAAAATATGACTAGGTTAGCTAGTGCAACGTTAGAATAGCTGGGAAATGGTCCCTGATCGCTTTAAATACGTTCTACAAGGCCCAAAGCGAGTGGAACCAAGGGTGCTATAATGCTCTAAAGCCTCGGATCAAACTCTAAGCCGGTTTGTCCTCGGGACCTCCTTGAAACTTTGTATTGGATCTAGACCGCGCGTCGAAAGTCCGATACCTCCTATCTTAGACCGTTAGAACCGTCTAGCTGGACTTGACACTCATTCCGAAAATCAAGTCAAACCGATAATCACAGGCTATTTCATTGAGCCCGGACTGAAGAGAGTGTGAATAGGGACATAGTTGGAATTTCAAATTCAAATCTGGCACACAAATTTGACGCATCAGTATTAAGCATTCTGACCGTCAGAATACAGCCAAATTACACCCTTGGATCAGGAAAAATATCTATTATATATCACGAGACTTATAGGCCTGATCTTGGTGCGGTGACCGTTAAACTGAAACTGGGCCGCCACGTGCGATCTGGGAACCCAACCGGTCTGAAAACTGGATGTGTGCTAGATCCAGTATGCATGAGCTTAAGTCCGACCGCATTTGGCCTGGGGACCTCCAGAAATGCCCTTTTGGACCGAAACGGCCCCGATTTGGTTAGGCACCAAGTAAACATTGTTCCCAAGCCTATTTTGGGAATGTTTTAGGCTATAAAAGGGGTTGAAACCCCCACTCCTCTCTCCCATCCGAATTTGAGAGAAGCTCTAGCTTGGGAGAGAGAAAAAGAGTGAGAGATTGTGAGAGAGTGGGAGAGTTCTTCCCGCCACTTGTGCTACGTGTTGCACATGCTTAAGCAACACTCCTCTACCGCTTTCCCGGCGATTCCACCGCAATCCTAGGTAAGTAAAAACCCTAAATAGTTGGTGATTTGAGTTTTCCTTGTTTCCATAGCGATGTAGCTTATGGATCTTATGTATTAGGTTCCTTATTCGCCGTAGACGAAGCGTATACGCTCCGTTTCAATTTCCGACTCTACAAGACATAAGGTGCGGATAGTAGACGCTTTGATTGACTGTTTTCAAAGCTTTCAATGTCGTTTAATAGTAGATTCTTGACGGCAACGCCGTTTGACATGTACAACATGCTCTCCGTTTCCTGTTTCGTAAATTAACGAAGAATATGAGATTTAGGGCATTTTAGTCATTTGTAGGAAGTACCGTTTACATTCATATTTTGCTGATGTGATTGACATGGTTTGTTGTCGCATTAGGAAGTTAGGAATGCGTGCATAATTAGTTTGGCGAAGAGATTCGCCTAGTTGCGCACCTTGGGTCGACATACTATATGTAGACTTAAGTGTGTAGTGTATGTGTTTGTATAAATGCTTGTATTAGTATGTATTGAATTAAATGATGTTATTTGATAGTTTGTGATTGATTTTTCAATTATTATGCTGACCTAAATGATTTTCTACATGTTGACAAAATGCATGATTTCATTACATGCATGGAATGTATGTGCTTGAGGATTTGCTTAAGTTGAATATGCATGGGAAGTATGCCTTGAAGATTTGCTTAAGTTGAATGTTATAACATGTGCTAACATGCTCACATGATGTATTTTAATTCCAACACCTTTGTATAGTGTTAATGTAATTCCATAGATGTGTGGGACTTGACTTAGTCCAGGCAGTCGGTAACCGAGCGAATTCGTGGCTGACTGGTCATAGCCACGAACGACGCGTCGATGAATGTGATTCGTGTTGAGAGTTGGCGGCAGTGGTTAGGCCACGCGAAGTGTTTCACGCACTTCATGTCGTTCAATTCGAGATGCGATCGCACTAGTCGAGCCCGTCAAGTAACCCGACTGGCCGATGTTTGTTCACCTTGTATGTATCATAACTGCTTGAACCTAGGGTACTGAACTTACCATTGTAAACCCTGTTAACCATGGTACCTTGATCCACGAAGACTCATGAGCCGGGCATGGTGGTATGGGACACCGTGGTCGATCTGTCGGCCTACACTGGGGCCACAAACCTCCCCGTAGTGACCAGTGAGCACCTATGACTCGTGAGCAGATTATGGTGGTATGGGACACTATATTCTTGCTGTCGGCCTACACTGATAAGGTGATGGGGGAGCGGTGCAACGAGTGCGAGCAACAGCCCTGGCAGCCCTTTGTAGTGACCGCGAGCGTATTCTGAGTCTACGGGAGGCGACGACCCTTCCGTAGCAGTAGAGTACAGTAGGCCTGTATTGATAAGGTGATGGGGGAGCGGAGCAACGAGTGCGTGCAACAGCCCTGGCAGCCCTTGCAGCGACCTACAAAATATACATCGTATGAGATTACTAGGAGTGACGACCCTAGACAGGATCTGTGTTGGGATTGATACAAGGGAAGTACCTTAGTTTCCCAATCCTGCTGTTTGAATGGATTAATAACAACTTGGTAATCATATCACCATAGCATTGCATGTGCCTGGAAGATGTGGAGCACTCTAGGGAGTGTGGCATGCCGCGGTCGTAAGATGTTGCCGTATGAGGGTGATCGTCGGTGAGGGCATACATCACGTCATGTCATAAATGCATTAACAACAGTATTAGGATTGTTTGATTTACTGCTTTACTATTATCGCATGATTGATTTGATAACATGTTAATCTTTGCTCTATTATTCCACTGAGTTAGCTACTCACTCCCACGTTACGGGACGGTGTTCCGGACACCCACCAGACCTTTTTGTGATTGCAGATGATGGCGCGGCCTGTGAGGCAGAGCCGGACTTGATGATGATGAGGAGGATCCCTCCTTTATGCGTGTTCTGATCGACGGGATTACAGGGAGGTTGATTAGATACTTTGACATTTGTCATTTTATATTTTGTAGCGCACTCATGTATATTCGTTTCATCTACTTTTGGAGTATACATGTATGTATATAACCTGGTAACATGTTCACACTCTGGAGACATACAACAGTTTATATATGTTATACATACTATTACAGACTTCCGCTGGTTAATTTAACTGTCTCTGGAGTAGGATATGTTGTTCTGGCTTAATTTCACTCATGTTTAATACATTATCACAGACAACATTCAATCATACATATCTATGTTGCATAAATAACATTTTGGAACTCGGGAGTTGGGTTTTTGCTCGACCCCCCGATTTTCGGGATGTTACAGAACTTCCATTGACCTAATTCTCAATGGATGAGAATTATAAGGATTGGAAGTGATTCCATCATCTGACCATGCCCAGGAGACAATGACAAACAACAAGATATACCGATCCCACAACCAAATATAGGAGAATTGTGAAGGTTAGAAGAGATTCTATCACCCAACCATACCCTAGGGACAATGGTGAACAACAAGATTTCCTAATTTCACAATCTCAAAGCATGAAAAGAAGATACCCAAAGCTATTGTACATCTATTATAATTTGAGTCATAACAAACCATTAAAAACTAAAAGTATTCCTTAAATATCAAATTAGAATTAAAGAGATTCAACAAGAACAAGAACCAAACAAGAAAAACATCTCAATCATGTTATAAGCTTCACCTCTTAACCCTGGCTAAGAGATTTAGCCAGCCATACACATGATTAGATTCAAAACCCTAGAAGAAAGCATTAAAAACTAAAAAGAAGAGAAGAATAAACTCTTAGATGATGGCTCCACCCCTTTGCTATGCTCCTCCAAACCTTAGATATCCTAAAAATTTCCTAGGAAACCCATATTTATAAGCTAAGTTCCACAAGTTCACAAAATCGCAACAATTTATGTAGTTCACGTAACTCTGCGTAATGCGTTCGATATCATCGAGCAGCCTTTGATGCCATCGAACAACTTTCGGTGTCATTGAAGGGATTTGAATCTGAAAGTCACGCCTTTTCTCCTTTCACACTGCGTAAGTCTCTGTGTATCGAACCTTGCTTCGATGGCATCGAGAAGTCCTTCGATGTCATTGAATGGTCTTCGATCCATTGATAAAGTGTATAAAATAATCAAGCGAGTTGCTTCAATTTCTTCAGTAATTCCATACCATCGAACAGTCTTCAATGTCATTGAGCATCTTCTTCGAGTCATCGAACATGACTTTAATTCATCGAAAATTGCATCCAATATGTCCAGCAATTTGATTTTCCTGTGAAAATTCGATGTCATCGAATTGTGTTCAATGTTATCAAATAATGGCTTCGATGTCATTGAACAATGGTCAATGCCACAGATTTTGAAGTGAATTTTAGCACTTCATTTTTTCGATGTTCTCCACTTGGTTTTCTTAGATCTTGGGGTCTTAAAATCTTCAATCTTGGTCTCCAAAGATCCATTCTTTGCTTTGGCAATTCTTGAGCCTTAAATCCATGCTTTTAGCATTCTTTTTAATGCAAACTCTTAAACTCACCTTACAACACAAACATGTATAAAATATATCATTAAACATTATCATGTTCATAAAGCTAAGATATAAATGGGGGAAAACATGTAATATTTGAGTCTCAACAATGGCCATGTCAAGTTGTGCTCTAGAAACATGATATCTTATTCATGAAATGTTTTGTGATAAAATATTTGTAGATTATTATGTCACAAATATGTACTATGCTTACTTGATGTAAATCATGAATTCCTACATGTCCAAAACCTTTGAAGAAATGGTTGATAATCCTCAATGGTAGCAAAATATGGAAGAAGAGATCCTTGACCTGAAAATGAATGACATGTGTAACCTAATTGAGTTGTAGAGGGAAAGGAAGATATTGATTACAAGTGAATATATAAACTAAAACAAAATGCTATAAGAAAAGTCGAGAGATAAAAGGTGCATTTGGAGAGTAAACATTTCTTTCCAAACCATAGAAGATTATGATGAAACATATAGTTTCATGCTTAATCTTAAGCATGTGTTATTGTAGTTTTGATAGCTATGAAGTATTGGGTGCTTCAACTAATGGATGTGTAGAATGAATTCTTAAATGACGATATTGATAAATAGGTGTACATGGAGCAACCTGAGGGATTTGAAGATCCTAAAAGTTCAAGGCATATTAGCAAGCTCAAGAAGATGCTCTATGATCTGAAAAAAGAAAATAAACCTTGGTTTGCAAAGCTTAGATAACTCTTTCTTTCAAGTAGTTTTATTTCCTCTACAAATGATACATGCAAAGGGAAGGATTATATGTGTTGCCTACATAAATTCATTGATCATCATAGGAACTATTCTAAAAGAGGTGGAAAAGTTAAAAATTTTCATCTCTTAAAGGTTTAAGATGAAAGGATTTAACAAATCTTTAAAAAAATTTGGGTATTAAAGTGATGAGAGAAAAAAAAAAAAAGAATTTTGATTCTTTAAAAGAAATTTTAATTTAGACTTCTTTTAAAGTTATTTTTGTGAGGTTAAAAATTGGTTGTGACATCATTTAAAGTAAATCACAATCAGTACCAAAAAACAGGGCAAAGCCGATGGATCTTAGAACGTTTTCCTGACGGAATTTAGTCGTTGGCTATGGCTACGAATTTTAGCCATAGCCAAAATGTCACGCCCCAAACTCGAAAACCGAGCTCACAAAATTCTCAATCGCCGAATCCGGTACCGACAGCCTCTGTAGTACTCTATTCTCAACTCCCAAGGCACATGCACCAGATTCCGATCCTAGGATCTTTCAAGGAGAATTTTTCAACATATATTTATCTCGTAAGAAGCATAACCATAAGTTTACCCAAATCACAAAATCAACATCATCATCACATATCCACTAATATCAAAACTTTTAAATACAATGTGTTATGGGAAGATCCAAGTCCCTTCAAATCCGAGGAGCCATATCACCTTGGTCTGGTCAGATGCATAGGAGTTAAGCTGAAATCGATAATACCACTAGAGGGGAGGAAGATCCTGGGTTCAATCCCAGTCATGCTTCTGATCTGAGGCAATTAGTCGATTCATAGTGATTCAAGATTGGGACAGTCAGTATGAAGTTTAGACTAGAGACTTTAGGCAGTCCTGACTAGAGACAGAGAATTTGACTATTCACATCTGTGTCACTCGTTGCGGGAATGCTCGACTCAACATGATAGGTTCGCCATCCACCTCAGAACTTGGAGAGGAGACCTCCTAAATATTCAGCAGATAAGGAAAGTCAAGTCCGTCATGAGTTCAGACCTGGCCTCGGCTCGGACTAGAGATGCGACCCCTTTCAACAATAGCAAAAGCTCATGTGTATGACAATCAAAGGCTGAGGTAACATCCCGATCCGAGGCAGAGAAAGGATGAGGACGCTCCACGTTCTAAACCAGGAAACTACCTTAAGCAACACAACCGTTCATTTCAGCCCCAGATACACACGATACGCTACACGATCCCTGGATTACGGACCATATCCCCATGATCTCAGTATTTCATTGATTGAGTGAATCATGTTGAGATTAGTAGACTTGAACAGTCCCAATAATCAGGTATAAATACAGTGAAACTATATTGCTATAGGGACATAACATCTCACACCCTCTCCTTACAATTAACTTAGACCTAGATTCTCTTGACCTGACTTAGGCATTAGAGGGTCCCCCGGCTTAGTCAGGGTCTCCTTTGCTAACCCTTTATGTAGGGCAAAGGCTCCTTGGAGGTACATCATGTGGAGTGGAGGGTGGTCCAGATTTTATCATCAACATTTTTTGGCACCGTCTATGGGAATCTGGTACAAAAAGCCAGGTTCCTATTCTTAAGCATAATGGGGAGAGGAAAGAAGAAAGTAGTAGCTGCAAAACCAGAGAAAAATGAGTAGACTCGTTCCTCTTCCCTACTTCACACCGAATCAGTCCGAAGGCCTTTCTAGCGTTCTTGCAATTGGACGAGTAAGTATCGAGCTATGCAAAGCGAGATACAGGCCCTGTGCGACGAGATTAACTATATGAGGCAACTACAAGAGCCGCAACTACGTCCTACTCTGGAAAACCCTATTCTTGAGCCGATTGGTTTGGTCATGGAAGCTCACTTCACACCGATAAGTATGAGAATCGAGGGACCTCAACCCCCTCGGGCACCGGTTTCGGTTCAGAATCCTCCCTTGACCCAAATCTGAGTTTCAGCTCGGAACACAGCTACTCGAGCTTCGACAAATGCCTCAGTTACCTCGGCCCTAACACCTACAGATCTTCGCTACGAGCTGGAACGGAGGAGGGGAAGGAGGACTCGCGAGATAGAAGACACCCATGAGATAGTGGCTGAGAATAAAGATCCTTGGGAAACATAGTTCGCGGAGCTTAACGACAAAATTCTGACATTAGGTGATGCCACAGAGGTTCCAGATACCTCCCGTCATTCAATACTCTGGGTTTGGTGACCCATCCGAGTACATAGAAGCTTATCATTCGTGGATGTAAATCCAGATAGCAACAGATGCGATGATGTGTAGGGGGTTCTCGATCACACTCACAAGATCCGCTCGGAGCTAGTACCATCAACTCAAGCCTAATTCTATTGGTTCCTTCACAGAACTTAGTCGATTATTCTTTACCTAGTTCATAAGTAGTAAGAAGAGTCGGAAGCCGAATACCCACCTGTTAACCATCAAATAAGAGCCTAAGGAGTCATTGAAGGACTACAATCGCTTCAATGAGGAAGCATTACTAGTGGAGGACTACGATGACAAGATGACACTCTCCGCCGTGTTTGGTGGTCTGAAAGAGGGAAGGTTCACCTTCTCTATTGGGAAGAATCCGCCAAAGATATTAGTTAACCTCATCGCCAAAGCTTAGAAATATACTAATGCCGAGGAATTCTCCAACGCCCGCAAGAATGTTCAAGTAATAGACCTGACTAGCAAAGAGAAGAGGCTAAGGAACGAAGAATCCCAGCCATCTAACAAGGGCCAGATGACCGCACCCCTCACATCGTTGCCTGAGCAGAAAACCAGAGGAAAAATTTCGTTCCTATACCCCCCTCAACACATCCATCGAGCAGATTCTACTGGACATCCGAGGAGAGAAGCTTCTAAATTGGCCTGTCTGTATGAAGGTCAACCCGGAACATCGAACAAACGTAAGTATTACCATTTTCATAGGGATCATGACCATAACACAATCGACTACGTGGACCTTAAGGATGAGATGGAGAACCTTATTCATAAGGGACATCTGCGTTGATATGTCAAGGGAGAAAGAACCACTTGGAAAGAAGAGCGAGAGCGAGAACAGCCGAATAACACTATGGAAGAGCTAGCCGAAATCTGCACCATCTTCAGGGGCTCATCTGGTGGAGAAGACTCAAACTAGGCTCGAAAAGCCCACTCTTGGAAGTTTGATCCGGAGCATTACGTCCACTTGACCGAGTCGCCTAGCAGGGAACTTCGAGTAAGCCCGTCTAGTTTGACCTTCATGGAAGATGATGTGCGTAGAATCCAGCATCCTTATGACGACGCCTTAGTGGTTACTATGACCATAGCAAACCATAAAGTGTACCACATCTTGGTCGACACTAGAAGCTCGGTCGATATAATCTACTCCGAAGCCTTTGTAAGAATGGGGATTCCAAGGTCACATCTCATACCTGTGAAGACCCCATTGCATGGCTTTCTCAGAGAAAGGGTAATCTATGAAGGAGTCATCTCCCTCCTCGTGACTGCAGGAGAAGGATAACATCAAGCCACCCTCATGATAGACTTCTTTGTTGTCAATGTACCATCAGTACACAACGTCATTCTGGGCAGGCCTTCCCTCAATGCAAGGAGAATAGTTGTTTCCACCTATCATTTGATGATGAAGTTTCCTGCTAAGGGCGGAACAAGATACCTCCAAGGTGATTAGCACAAAGCTCAGAGATGCTATGCTATAGCGGTGAAGAAAGGGTCCGTGAAGCAAACACTCACCATCCATATTCTAGATCCTAGAGGACCAGCGGAAGGCTCGTCCGTGGAAGACTTGGAGAAGGTACCACTCGACGAGGCAGACCTGAGTAAGATGTTTCAACTCGAAACATCGTTAAACCCTGAACAACGGTATGAAATGTTGACCTTCTTACGACAACATAAAGACGTCTTCGTATGGTTGCATGGGGACATTCTCAGGATCTCCCTGGATGTTATGGTCCACAGGCTGAATGTGGACCCAGATCACAAACCCATGATGCAAAAGAGGAGACCGATTGATGCCGAGTGATACGAAGCCATAATTAATGAAGTATCCATTCTACTCGACGCCAGTTTCATAAAGGAAGTACACTATCTAGATTGGATCGTAAACGTAGTCCTTGTCAAGAAAGCCAATGGGAAATGGCAGGTCTATGTAGATTACTCGGATCTAAACAAGGCGTGCCAGAAGGATAGCTTCCCGTTGCCTTGGATTGACAAGGTGGTAGACATCACCATGGGGCACGAACTACTCTCCTTCCTGGATGCTTACTCTGGGTATAACCAGATCGCGATACATCCCTTAGACAGGCAGAAGACTACCTTTGTCACAAACACGGGGCTCTACTATTACCGGGTTATGCCATTTGTCATAAAAAATGCTGGGGCCACATACCAAAGGCTGGTGAATCAGATGTTCGCCAAACAGATCGGGCACACCATGAAAGTTGTAATGTCTCGAAAAAATCCATACAGGGACTCGAGTACCAACTCGACGAGAAATCACGTAGGATTAATTCCTTTAGAAATTAAGCATTAGTTAGCTAGCGCAACGCTAGAGTAGCTGTGAAATCATCCTTGATCACTTTAAATACGTTCTGCAAGACCCAAAACTTGTTGAATCAGTGGTGCTATAATACCCTGAAACTTAGGATCAATCTCTAAACTCGTTTGCTCTCAGGAACCCTTTGAAACTTTGTATTGGATCTAGACCGCGCGTCGAAAGTCCGATACCTACAATCTTAGACCGTTATGACCGCTTAGCTGGACTTGACAATCATTTCGAAAATTAAGCCCAACCGACGTTCAGAGGCTATTTCATTAAGCCTGGAGTGAAGAGAGTGAGAAATGGGTTAAGATTTGAAATTTTAATTCAAATCTGGCACCGGTCTTTGCACGTTATTATTAAGCATTCTGACCGTCAGAATTCAGCCAAATTTCACCCTCGAGTCAGGAAAAATTTCTCTTTCATATCATGAGACTTGTAGACCTGATTTAGGTACGATGATCGCTGAACTGAAACTGGACTGCCACATGCGATCTGGGAACTCTAGCGGACTGAAAACTTGGTGTGAGCAACATCCAGTGACCATGAGCTTAAGTTCGATAGCGTTCGGCCGGGGGACCTCCCGAAATGCTCTTTTGGATCGAAACAGCCCCGATTTGGTTATAACCCAAGTATACTTTGTTCCTAAGTCTAAAAAGGTGAGGTTTCAGCCTATATAAGGGCCTTAAACCCTTACATATCTCTCCCATCTAAATTTGCTAGAAACCCTAGATTGAAAGAGAGAGAAAGTGAGAGATTGTGAGAGAGTGTGGGAGAGTATTTCCTGCCACTTGCTACGGCTGTTACACGTGCTAAATCCCGGCATTTAAAACACTTTTTCTGTGATTCTAACGCACTTCTAGGTAAGAAAAACCCTGACTACTTGCTGTTTTGGGTTTCTTGCAATTCGAATAGCGATGTAGCTTATGTAACTTGTGTATTAGGTTGCCTTTATGCTGCTGACAAAGCGTATACGTTCCGTTCGAAATGATACACGACTAGGGCAAAAGGTGCAGATTTTAGACGCTTTGATTGACTAATTTCAAAGCTTTCAATGTCGTTTAATAGTAGATTATAAACGGCAACGCCGTTTGACATGTAGAACATGCTGTCCATTTTCCATTTCGTAAATGTATGAAAAATATGAATTTTAATGCATTTTAGTCATTTGTAGGAAATGCTGTTTACATCCACATTTTACTAAAATGTTTTCCATTGTTATTTGTCATGTTAGGATATTAGGAATGCGTGCATGATCTGTTTGGCAAAGAGATTTTTCCAAATGCGCACTTTAAGTCGACATACGCTATGTAGACTAAAGTGTGTAGGCTAAGTGTTTGTATAAATGTTTGTATTAGTATCTATTGAGTAGATGGTGTTGTGAATGAGTTTTGAGATTGAATTCTCAAGTAATATGCTGATGTAAATGATTTCCATCATGTTGGCTATATATATTGATTTCATTATATACATGAAATGCATGTGTTGGATGATTTGCTTAAGTTGTATGTTATAACATGTGTCAACATGCTTACATTATTGTATTTCATTTCTGTTACTCTCATATGACTACTGATGTTGATATTCAAGTGTTTGGGGCTGTACGTTAGTCCAGGCAGTCGGTAATGGATTGAATTCGTGGTTGGCTTCTATTTGCCACGAAGGACGCGTCGATGAACGCGAGTCGTGTATGGAGTTGGCGGCAGTGGTTAGGCCACACAAAGTGTTTTATGCACTTCATGTCGCTCAACTTGATATGCGCTCGTACTAGTCGAGCCCGTCAAGTAACCCGACTGGCCGTTGTATGTTCACTCTGTATGAGTCATAACTGCTTGAACCTAGGGTATTGAACTTACCATTGAAAACCCTGTTAACCATGGTACCTTAATCCATAAAGACTCATGAGCCGGGCATGGTGGTATGGGACACCGTGGTCGAGCTGTCGGCTTACGCTGGGGCCACAAACCTCCCCGTAGTGACCAGTGAGCACGTATGACTCGTGAGTAGATTATGGTGGTATGGGACACTATATTCTTGCTGTCGGCCTACACTGATCAGGTGACGAGCCCTTTGTAGTGACCGCGAGCGTATTCCGAGTCTACGGGAGGCGACGACCCTTCCATAGCGACGAGAGTACATTAGGCCTGCATTGATAAGGTGATGGGGGAGCAGTGCAACGAGTGCGAGCAACAGCCCTGACAGCCCTTGCAGCGACCTACAAATGTAACATCGTATGTAATTTCTAAGAGTGATGACCCTAGACAGGATCTGTGTTGGGATTGATATAAGTAAAGTACCTTGGTTTTCCAATACTGCTGTATGAAAAAGAATAATAACAACTTGGTAATCATATCCACATCACATTGCATGTGCCTAGAAGATGTGGAGCACTGAGCGGAACGCAAGCATGCTGCGGGCGTAAGATAGTGCCGTATGCGGGAGAACGTCGGTGAGGGCATCCATCGTGTCATCTCATCCTTGCATTAACAACAGTGTCTAGGAATGTTTGATTGTTTGCTTTACTATTAACGTGTAATTAATTTGATAACATGCTAATCTTTGCTCTATAATTTCACTGAGTTAATTACTCACTCCCACGTTACGAGATGGTGTTCCAGACACCCACCAGACCCTTTTGTAATTGTAGATGATGGCGCAGCCTGCAAGGCAGAGCCAGACTTAATGATGATGAGGAAGATCCCTCCTCTATGCGCGTTCTAATCGATGGGATTACAGGGAGGTTGAGTAGATGCCTTGACACTTGTCATTTCATGCATACATTAACAACAGTATCTAGGAATGTTTGATTTATTGCTTTATTATTATCACGTGATTGATTTGATAAAATGTTAATCTTTGCTCTATTATTCCACTGAGTTGATCACTCACTCCCACGTTACGGGACGGTGTTTGCAACACCACCAGACCCTGTCTTAGATGCAGGTGATCAGGCGATTCAGGATGCAGAGCCAGATTACGATGAGGACTAGGACAAGTTCTCGTACATGCAGTTCTCAGACGTCTTTGCATAGGTGGCCTGGATTGGTGGGACTTCTTAGTGGGACTATTTTTGACATTTACTTTTGGGTTGTGATTTGTACATGAGACTTAGCGATGTATTCATACTTTGGAGACAGTCAGAGATTATTTTATTTTCTTATAGTGATATATATATATCTTTCAGTCTTCCGCTTGCATTTTATCGCTGGATCTGGAGTATGAATTGCAGTTTTGGTATAATCTTACTCATGTGAATGCTCTAACTCAGTCAACATTGAATCATAATCATATTTGTTGCATAAGTGATGGTCTGGAACTCAGGAGTCGAGTTTATACACGACCCCTCGATTTTCAGGGTGTTACAGAAGTGTACGTCGACGACATGCTTGTGAAGAGTATCAAGGGGTCTGATCACTTGGAAAATCTCAGAGAAACTTTTACCATCCTCCAAGAATATCAGATGAAGTTGAATCCCGTGATGTTCACCTTCGAAGTTGCCTACAATAAATTCCTCGAGTTTCAGGTTAGCCGGAGGGGCATTGAAGCAAACCCCGACAAGATCAAAGCTCTCATCGACATGAGTTCGCCTCAGACTGTCAAGGAGATAAAATGCCTCACTTGATGAGTAGCAGCGCTCTGATGGTTTATATCCAGATCCATGGATAGATGCCTTCCTTTCTTTCAACAATTGAAGGGTCATAAGAAGGTATAATGGACACCGGAATGTGAACAGGCCTTCCAGCAACTAAAATAGTATTTAGGTTCATCACCCCTACTTTCTAAACCTGAAGAAGGTGAGACCCTATTCTTATATCTTATGGTCTCGGCCATAGCTATCAACTCGGCCCTAATTAGAGAGGTAGGGGGCAACCAACATCCCTTGTACTATGTGAGTAAAGAGATGGTGCCTGCCAAGATGAGATATCCAGCCCTGAAAAACTTAACACTCTGCCTAGTCATTTTTTCTTGGAGGTTGCATCCGTATTTCCAGGCCCATTCCGTCGTGGTATTAACCAATTCCCCACTTAAACTAATCCTCCAGAGGCTCAAAACATCAGGTCAGCTGACCAAATGGGCCATCAAACTCAGGGAGTTCGACATCCAGTTCCGACCGAGGACAACAATTAAGGGCCAAGCCGTGGCTAACTTTATTGTAGAATTTACCACTCCAAGCGAAGGAGGAATTAATGCTGAAGCTGAAATGACTCCCTCACCTGTTCCCCCAAGTGATCAAAAGGTGGAATCTAAACCAAGATGTATTCTCTATGTAGATGGGTCATCTAATGGCAAACGCGACGGAGCAGGGATTGTCCTAGTCGTGCCTAATTCCACACCTATATAATATGTGATCGGACTCGATTTCAAGGCCTCTAACAATGAGGTGGAGTATGAGGCTCTGCTAGCTGGACTCAGACTGGCAGCAAGCCTGGGGGTTCAGTCCCTTCAAGTATGAAGCGACTCTCAGCTGGTAGTGAATCATATCTCCACCAAATATAAAGCCAAGAAAATTAGAATGATTACTTATCAAGACGAGGCAAGAAAACTGATAGAAAGATTCTGGAGCTGCACTATCTGTCAGATTCCTAGATCAAAAAATTCTTGGGCCGACGCCCTGGCGAAGCTATCCTCATCCACAGAAGAAAAGATCCTGTGAGTCATTTCTGTGGAGTTCATAGAACATCCGAGCATCGACCAGATGGAGAAGAAATGGTCAATCTAGTAGATGATAATCTGAGTTGGATGGACCCGATTTATAATTACCTCACATCCAATGAGGGTCCTTCGGATAGGTTGAAAGCAAGGTGCCTGAGAGTCAGAGTAGCACGGTACATAGTCCTAGATGGGATATTGTATAAGAAAGGGCATTTACAGCCATACCTTAGGTGCCTCCAACCCGATGAGGTAAATTATGTGATTCAAGAGATTCACAAAGGAATCTACAGGAACCACTCTAGCAGCTGAGCCCTGGCCCTGAAAATACTCCGACAAGGATATTTTTGTCTAACCATCAAGGAAGAGTTGGAGCACTATGTTCAAAGATGAGACAAATGTCAACGATATGCACCTGTGCCGTGGTAACCTGTAGATAAAAGGACTCCCATGAGTGTTCTATGGCCGTTCGTTCAGTGGGGGATCGATATCATTAGCCCCCTACCCACAGGAAAAGGGCGAGTCAAGTTTGCTATCGCTGCAGTCGACTACTTCACCAAATGGGCCGAGGCTGAACCCGTTGCGAAAATCACAGAATAGAAGGTGATCGATTTTGTCTGAAAAAATATCATCTGTCGATTCGGGGCTCCACATACCATTGTATCTGACAATGGCAGGCAATTTGATAACAACAAGATCCGAGGCATGCGTCGGGGGCTCGGCATCACTAACGCATATTCTTCACCTCAGCACTCGCAATCCAACAGACAGGTAGAGGCTGTTAACAAGGTCATCAAGCATCATCTCAAGACAAAATTAGAGAAAGTAAAAGGCAATTGGATCGAGGAGCTCCCATTCGTCCTTTGGGCTTACAAGACGACTCTCTGTCGTCTATGGGGGAGACCCTATTTTTTCTTTCTTATAGCTCGGAGGCAATGGTACGAGTCAAAATTAGCATCCCCATAACTCGAGTTAGAAATTATCAAGAGAATCAAAATGCTGAGTAGATGGCAACCAACTTGGATCTACTTGAAGAAGTTAAAGAAATATCGAGACTCCAGGCCGCGGCTCGACATCAACAAGTGGTGCGATTCTACAATTCTAAAGTCCAGACCAGGCAGTTCAGCTTAAGAGAATTAGTCCTTCACCGAGTCTTCCAAAACACCGCAGAACTGGGAGTTGGAACACTCGAACCTAATTGGGAAGGGCCATATCGTGTGGTCTGATCGTCCAAGCTTGGTTCCTACCACTTAGAGGATCTCGACGGCCCTTAGCTCCCCCACCCTTAGAATGCCAAGCACGTGAAAGTTTACTATCCTTAATGTAATGGTCGTTGTGGGCCCCCAATAAATGAACACCTTCGAGCAACTAGCCTTTAAGGCTCTCAATAAAATTCACATCTTCTCATATCTACACGAATGGGTTGTCTACTAAGAAAAAGTTGCCTCTGAAAAGCAGAGGCGGACTTAATGGACTGATCCCTTAAAGACGAGGTCAGAACGTTATTCCACAAAAATTCTGCAAGGCATCCCCTCATAGTCAGGGCAAAAGCCTGTAGACGACCCGACTCCCATACGGAGGAGTCAGTTCGTCACCTGACTAATGGACACATGATAAGTCAATCGTCAATCTTGGAAGAAGCCGATCCCCTAAGGGTCCGGACTTAACAAAATCACTAAGTTCAAAGTTCTACAAAACAACATTGAGATGATCTGACCCATCAAGGGGTTGGCTCGGAAATACCTCGGAATGAACCAGTCAACAAATTAGTCCAATAATCAAAAATCATCATCTAAGAACCAACTATGGATTAACATTTTTTAAAAAAATCATCATCCATATGCCCTCTCTAGAGGGACAAAGAATATTATCCATCAAACCATTCACCAAAAGGACTAAGTTTGGAAAATTCATCAAAAGAGAAATGCTGAAAACTATGCAGTCGGAGGAGGAGCTTGGGAACTAAGGATCTGATCTGGGTGAGCATCTTTAGATGGCTTCTCCCCTGTATCTTCGGGCAATAGAGGCTCAAGATTGAGGTCCATGTACAGATTTGGACTGCTTCAATACAAGCATCGAAGCCACAGTTGTAAAACTTAGTGGCTTCTCCGGCCCTCTCCTTTGAAGACTTGAAGGCGTCTATGGAAACAACCACCGCTATGGCTAGGGAGGCCTCATCCTCGGCTGACTGAGCATCCTTCGCCTGAGAGATGTCTTGGCTCTGCTCTTCTGCCACCTTAGTTCTGGTCTATTCCAGAGCCTCCCCCAATCAGGTGTTTTCCTTAGCAAGCGAATCCATGTGGGCCCGGGCCCGAGTCAGCTCGGCAGCCACAACACCACATCAGGCCTCAAGATCGCTCATGACCCCCTATAGCTAGAGCTCTCAGGCCCTCCTGTCATGAACTTACCAGTGGAGTTCCGCCTACTCCATCTGGAGGAAGGTGGCCTCGTCTTGCAAGATCCCAGCCTCGCTCCTGAGGGCCTCCACCTCAGCATCTTTCTTAACAGCTTCCTTCAATATCTCCTGATTCAGAAGGAGACTTGGAACAGACTGCACGAAAATGAAAGGATGAGTATTCGAATGCGTCCAAAACTGAAGGCAATAAAAACTAATAAAATTACCCGGTAGAAGACGCAGGCCAATTCATTGACAAAAGACTCATCCGACTTCTCGAAAAGGTCGGCGATCTCCTCCTTCGGGGCATGTTTTCTGGCCCATTGCACCAAACAAGACATGTGATAGCCCAACCGGAACCTCTCTCCACTTGTCCCCACCTGAGCCGATCTCATTGCTTCCCCAGCCCTAGTCATGCTACCTGCTGAAGCCTGAGCCTCAGCCCTGAGGTCATTCCCAGCATCAGGAGGGGAGAGCATGGCATCATCCATTCGAATAGCCTCCTCATGCTCAGATGAGGAGGGGACGGCTATGCAAACCTCGAGGGTTGATGGGGGTACCTCGGTAGTATGAGGGACGACGACGGGAAGAAGGGTTGGGGCTAGAACATTGAGAGTAGTGGCCTCAGCCATAATAGGCATTGCAACCGGAGCTGCAGCAATAGAAATTGAAGCTACAGCCAGAGTTGTAGCAATAGTAATTGAAGCTACAGCTGGAGCTACGGTAATAGAAATTGAAGTTACAGATGGAACTTCAGCGATTCGTTTGGGGCTCAACCCTCAGCATCTCATCGACAGTCAGGGCGGCCTTCCTCCTCTAGGACCCAGCTGCCGTTTGCTGGCTGTGATCAGATCTAACCAGGAGCACAGGTCTCCTAATCATGCCCGGGCCTTAATGACCTAATTCTTCTGGTCCCAAGTTAGGAGAGGCGAGCCCCTCGAGAAGTTTACAAAAATAAGAGGAAAACTTTAGTTTAACTGTAACGGAAGAAAGAAAGATGTGAAGAAGGATATGTGTGAGGTCCGACTTGGTGCAGTAAATTGAGTAGGGACCAGAATCATCAAGCTTCCAAGCTCCAACGCCGGCACCTCTCATTCGCCCGAGGCCCAGAATAATTTATTCTTCTAGTCCTTAATAGAGGACAGAATATTCATAACCAGTCCCGACCCATTACTTCCTTGGGTCGTGAAGTAGTACCATGGCTCTTGGCTGTCGTGCTTGACCAAGTACAAATTTATTAACTCCTTTGGTGTCAGTTCTGGATTCCCAACTTGACACCAGATGATGAAAGAAGAAATTAAAACCCCCCAAGTGTTGGGAGTGAATTGGCCGAGAGCTAATCCCAGATAGGTTGTTAAGGCTCGGACAAAAGGGTGAAAAGGAAGTCAAAGCCCACATTGTAGGGCATAAAGGAAAATGGCGACTTCCCCTTCAACAGGCACGCCGGTAGTGTCAAGGGGCTCCGGAGCCCTTATCTGTATGGAGTTTGGAAGCTCAAACTCCAAACGGATCCACCCTATTTGGGACTTTGTCAATACAGAGCCTCCAGGGATAACCTCCAAGGCCTGCCCGCTTACAAGCATCTCGACAGCACTTATGGTCAAGTCTCGGGGGCTTGGGTGGCCTTCTTCTTGCCCACCTGGCAAGTCTGAGCCCTCGCATCTTTGTTCCTTCGGGGCTGAGGGAACAAGTGCACTACTTCAAAGGGACCTTTAGACGCCCCTCTCCTGTCATTCGAGCTAGCTGGCTCGAAATCATCATAGTCTTCTCGAACCATGTCCATATTAGATGACATCTTACAGAGGAGGGAGAGAAAAATGCTAGTAGAAAGATGGACTCACCAGATGATCATAGGGAATCGCTTCTATCGTAAAACCTTTATTCGATCAGAATTTCCTTACCAAAAACTTTGAATCGGTTAAAATTGCCTTCGCCAAAAATTGCCTCCTCAGGGAATCAACAGCCACAAGAATTCAGGATGTGGAAATGGGAAGCATCTTTGAAACGCTAGAGATTATATAGCCAAGGAAGAATCTTTACATTAATGGTGGGGCATAATGGCCATAGTCGAATCATCGTAAGCCGACTCCAGGGCACACGTGGCTGCATACCACAAGGTTGAGCTCTGCCCGACTGTACGATTCTGGCATATAGTGATGGGCCCCATCAAGTAGAAGTGGCGCCAAAGCAAGGGAAGCGTCTCTAGGACGCCTCCTAGGGCCTACGTGTCAATTATCAATAGGCCAGACAATTATTCAAAACCTTAATCGTCACCACGTATTTGCTGGGGATTAACCTATAGGTGGGAAACCCTGAAGACGCATCTCTTCAATGCAGAAATCATAATGGCAACCGCAAGTATGAAAGATGTGGCAGTGAGAGAGATTGATCTTTTGTATGTGTTTACTTTTCGAGTCCGTAACCGAACTCGAAGAGTAGGGGGCTTCTATTATCGGAAGATCCGAGCCCCTTCAAATTCGAGGAGCCACATCATCTTGGTCCGGTCAGATGCATAGGAGTTAAGCGACAATCGATAATACCACTGGAGGGGAGGAAGATCCTCGGTTCGGTCCCAGTCACGCTCCTGATCTAAAGCAATTAGTCGATTCATAGTGATTCAAGATTGGGACAGTCGGTATGATGTTTAGACTAGAGACTTCAAGTAGTCCCGACTAGAGACAGAGAATTTGATGATTCACATCCTTGTCACTCATTACGGGAATATTCAACTCAACATGACATGTTCGTCATCCACCTCAGAACTCGGAGAGGAGACGTCCTGAATATTCAGCAGATAAGGAAAGCCAAGTCCATCATGAGTTCAAACCTGGCCTCGACTCGGACTAGAGAAGCGCCCCCTTTCAACAACGACGAAAGCTCATTTGTATGACAATCTAAGGCTGAGGTAACATCCGGAGCCGAGGCAGAGGCAGGATGAGGACGCTCCACGTTCTTAACTAGGAAACTACCTAAAACAACGCAACCGATCATTTCGGCCATTAATATGCATGATACTCTACCCCTAAATTACGGACCATACCCCCATGATCCCAATATCTCATTGATTGAGTGAATCATGTCGAGATTAGTAGACTCGAACTGTACAATAATCAAGTATAAATACAGTGAAACTCTATTGCAGCAGGGATGCAACATCTCACACCTTTTCCTTATAATCAACTTAGACCCAGATTCCCTTGACCTAACTTAGGCATCGGATGGTCCACCGGCTTAGCTAGGGTCTCCTTTGCTAACCCTTTGTGCTGGGTAAAGGCTCCTTGGAGGTACGCCATGTGGAGTGGACGGTGGTCCAGATTTTATCATCAACACAATGCATAACAGGAAATACAATAGCAATATCGGAAGCTCTAGAAATCTGCTACATGCTCTAAGCTCAATGCTGCCACGACCTAACGCCACATACACGCATCTATTGTGCATAAGCTTATAGAAAGCTTAGAGGGTGGTGTAAGTTTGTGCACAAGATAAGTGGCAAGTATTCAATGCAATGTCATAATCATACAATGTTGGAAATACTGTCAAGATCATGAATCATACGATATTAGAGTAAGCGGAAACATACTGGTAAGTCCACGAGTTATACAATATCAGAGTACGTAATGCGGATCATAATGAGCCAAATATCATATACTGAGGATGCGATGTAATATGCAAATCCTGATGAGTCCAAGAATACTGTCAGTTGTATCTTAGGCCATATAAACGCAGAAACATGGCAACCCAAAATGCTAAATGCCTCAGATGTAATGCAATATGCGGTACGAATGAAATGACCAAGCTGGAGTGAAGTCGGGATGATAGTACATAGTATCGCAGGCTATAGGGTCCATCACAAGAGACATCTTTCCAAACCAGTCTCATACCTAAATTTAGATAGCTAGACTCAATGTGATAGACTCCTGATCTCAGTTTAGTCACGCGCCCAACCGAAATCCTTACCATATGAAGGTACATAATAATTAGTTGCGCAACACTAGCCCAAGTGGATAGTGAATGAATGAATGAATGGTTAAAGTACTGAGTATGCAACACCTACTCAATAAGTCCACATATCAATACTGTACATCTCTGGGATCATCACCGAAATTTAGTACACTCCAAGCTGGCTACTGCCCCGGCCAGCTGCACAGCCCAGCGAGTGGAAAAGACCTCACTACCCGCCTGCCATTAGTATACTAATGCCTACCCAGCTTGTCAATAGCAGACTCATTTGGGAGTTGGTCAAACTCAACCTAGCTTACAACCCCCTCACTCCGGAGGATAAGGCCACACCCTCTCCTAACCGACCACAACACAGTGAGAGATGCTGCCTGTTGGTACTCGGCACTTGGGCACTCATGTATCCACTCGGTCTATAAGTTAGGGCATCTCCTGGCCATGGAGGTTTAGGGACTTTCACCCATGGACATTCAAAGTGCCTAAATGCTCGAATCGAGCATTTTTGGTGTCCCATTTGGCTATCCATGACATGCCTGCGGAGATCACAGCCCTAATATCATTAAGGCGTACAATAATCACAATCACACAATGCAAGATGCATTAGTCATATAGTCCAATCATACATCAATCTTGTGCATACCGTGCACTCATGTAGGATAACTCCACCTATCAGGAAGTCTCATAAACCATTTATACTATGGCATATGTAATAATAAATATACAGATGATGTGCATGGGCATGTATCATGATGTTATGCTGTCACATACTCATAATCGGTATCAATAACTGACATCGACAATCGTGCTCGACAATGTGGACATTTAACCAACATTGCTCCTGAGGAATGACCCACATAGAGCCTAACATATAGTGGACCCATGGCCTCACACAAGGGCCTAATATACAACACCATGGGCCTCACTCAAGAGCTTAATACACATCACGATGGGCCTCTTACATGGGCCTAATATACATTACAATGGACTCTATCTTCTGGCCCTTAAATGCATCATAATGGGCCTCATCACATAGGCCTCATATCCATCAAGCCGAGGCTGAATTCTCATCACAATGGGCCTCAAAAATGGGCTACATATACATTACATTGGGCCTCAAAATCGGCCTCGATATCCGGCCTCGACCATCAGAATCGACCTCGACAATCAAAATTGACCTTAAACAATCAGACTCGACCTCAACAATTAGCCTCAACAATTAAAATTGACTTCGATAAACAATCGGCCTTGATAATTGGAATCGGCCTCAACAATTGGAATCGACCTCGATAATCGAAATCGGCCTCGACAATCAAAATTGGCCTCGATAATTGAAATCGGCCTCGACAATCAAAATCGGCCTCGATAATTGAAATCGGCCTCGACAATCAAAATCGGCCTCAATAATCAGAATCGGCCTCGATAAACAATCAGCCTCAACAACCAGCCTTGATAATCAGAATGGGCCTTGATAATCAGAATCGGCCTCAACTATCGGCCTTAATAATCTGAATTAGCCTCGATAAACAATCGACCTTGATAATCAAAATCGACCTCGATAATCAGAATCGGCCTCAATAATCAGAATCGGCCTCAACAATTGGAATCGACCTCGATAAATAATCAGCCTCGACAATCAGAATCAACTTTGATAAACAATCGGCCTTGACAATGAGAATCGACCTTGATGCAAGGCGGGGTCCATAGATGGACGACCGATGATGGACCAAGCAATATCAATGGGGCCCATTCGTTTGGGTTAACCCACTAGAGAATGATGAAAATGAGCCTAACCAAGCTTAAGGGAAGGTCACAATGTGGACATTTAACCATCACTGCCATTAATGTGAACATTCAACCAGCATTGCTCCCAGTGAGTGGCCCACATAAGGCCAAAAGTATAGTGGGCCCATGGCCTCACGTAAGGACCTTATATACAACATAGTGGGCCACATACAATTTTAATGGGCCACATACAATCATAATGGGCCTTACCATATGGGCCTCACATGTCACAATGGGCCTCTACCCATGGACTCCAAATAATTTTCAACGGGCCTCAACCTATGGGCTCTAATTATATCGCAATGGGCCTCAACCCATGGGTCCCAAATACATCTCAAAAGGCCCCAACCCATGGGCCCCAAATACATCATATTGGGCCTCAAACATGGGCCTCATATATATCAAGGTGGGCCTCAACAGCGGGCATCATTCATAACAAGGTGGGCCGCAACAACAGGCCTTATATATTCAAGGTGGGCCTCATGCATGGAGGCTCATACATTCCCCAAAAAAAATGAATCATATTAAAGGATCATCTGGACCATATAATAACTAGTAGTGGAGATAATGTTTTCACTATTAAAATCCTATAGGGGCCACCACAGATAACCGTGGGAGCAGCCACACCCACTGTTGAAACATTTATAGGATCCGTTGTTATATATTTTTGAGATCCGACCTATTCATAAATTAACATGGAGATAGATGAAGTGAAAACACAAGCATCAGCTTGATTGGAACTACTGTGGCCCTTAAGAAGCTTTGAATGATGGATGTCGCTGTCCCCACTATTTTCAATGGTGGGGTCCGCTTAAATTATAGATCTGTCACATTTTAGTCTCAAGCCTTAAGATAAGCTCACCAATTCGATGGACGGTTTGGATGTAACACGTACATCAAGTAGGGGTATAACACATGCCTCAGGATCAAACCCCAAAACTAGCTAACGTCAATACAGTAACAGCCCCATGCTGCTGGGCTACTAGTCCAGCGTCTAGGTGGTATTCCCACCGTTCCAATAGTGGACGGTGTGGATATCACATGTGTACAGGGGGCCACACCGTCAGATGGATGGAGTAGACATACAATACATATTCCAAGTTAGGTGTCACATTATCTGGGATGGACGGCTAAGGTAAAACCCATACATCGGTGGCATTCCACGTCCAGACAGCTGGACAGTGTGGATATAATATACACATCAAGGTGGGCCCACCCATCCGTCACATGGACGCTGTGGATAACACATATATCATGTGTGGGACCCATAGGTCTAGATGATGTCACTTCAGTAGCTGATCAGCTAGTGTGGATGCACCAGCCAATCTGTTCCAATTTAGGTGGGTTTCACATGGGGCCCACCATAACGTTTATTTTCCATCCCATCTGTACATAAGGTCATAAAGACTTGAATAAAGAGGAAAAACAAATTTCATATTTATCCAAAACTTTTGGGACCCAAAAAGGGCTTCAATGTTAGACGTTCAATCCCCTACAGTTTTGATGGTGCAGACCATCTAAGTGCCGTGAACGGCTGATTTTTGGTGGATCTCAATTCCCAAAGGGGACCCATCAAATGCATGGTGTAGATGTACAACATATATCATGGTGGGGCATGTGGTGGGACCCATGGTTCCACTCGTCAAAGGCAGTAAAGACGCTACTTGCTGTAGCGTCCAGAGGACCATGGTAGCAACAGTGTCCCAATACATTTTTTTATTTGTAGTTGATTTTTATAGGTGGGTCCCACATCAGGAGAATCTACCCCGTCGGTTGGATTCTATGGCTTGTAATAGACCCAACAAGTCCAATATTCAACAAGTTTTGACATGAAAAAACATTATAGTGGGCCTTAATAGATTTTTAACCATAAAATTTTTGTTTTAGATGGTGTTGCCTACTAGAGTTTCAGATTAGCTTCGTTTTTTGGATCAACGCCTAAAATGAGCTGGGAAATAGGGTAAACGGTGTGGATTGAATACATGCATCATGGGCAGGGCCTGTTGTGGGTCCCACACTCATCCCTACAAACACATGCAACATGGGACACTGCTTGTTGATGCTGGCAATAACGTCTATTGCACACCCCATACTCAAGTTGTAGTTGAATTTCACCACCTATGTGGGCCCACTTGGTGGATGGCATGGGTAAAATACACACTTTGTGGTGGGGTCCATCCGGGTGGGCCACAAGGCCTCTTCATCACCATAAAAGAAAATGAACGAGAGGGGCGAGGGGGAAGAGAGAGAGAGAGAGAGAGAGAGAGAGAGAGAGAGAGAGAGAAATGTGATGGAGGGACCTCAACACTATGGGCCCTCCCTTCCATGCATACAACATACATCAAGATGGGTCCACCACAAGTGGGCCCTCAAATCATCAAATCTAAACAAAATCACTCCCCTTTGATCTTCTCTTACTTCTTCCCTAATGCGATCTAGAGCTCCAAGGGCTGCGATTCAACGGTCGAGATGGACTTTGGAGGGTGGGGATGGGAGATAGGAAGTGGGCCACACAAAGCTCTCTCATGGAGCTTACTTAGCTGTGGGTTGCTTGGAGAAAGAGAGATAGAGAGAGAGAGGTGATAGGAGAAGTGATGGGAGAGAGGAATGGTGAGTGATGGATGGGTGTACTTAGTTATAAGAGAGAGAGAGAGAGAGTTAACTTTAGGGAGGGTGGTTGTAATTGGGGATAGGTGTTGTATTTGACATTTGATTAATGGATTGATGTGATGTGTCATAAAGATTCTCTCGGTATTTATAATGCACAGTGTTTTCCTTGAACTAAAATCGGGCTCACATCTCCTGGCCTAGGTATCACCTCGGCATGCGAGACACAACATTGGAACCGCGACGACGGTGCGTTCGCAAGGATACAAGTCTCGGGTCGAGCTGACTCTGATATATGGGACATGACTCAGGATCGCGTGCAAATGCCGATAACAGATTGTGGGTCATCAAAATTCGACCGGGAGGCCGTGGAAGCCTACTGAATGGTACGGGATAAGATACGGGTCTTACATAAAACCAAATAAGCCATCCATAAATCTAACTTTTTAATAGTGGACATCCAATCACTATTGTTTTCACATTGTGTGGTCCACCCAAGCTTTAGTTCAGCCTCATTTTTTGGGATCAGTGATAAAATTATGTTAAGAAATGATGGATGGCATGGATGAAACAAATTAATCATGGTGGGGCCCATAGAGCCATACTAGATCCAAAGCTCATGTTACTGTTTTGTATTTGATTTAAAATAATGGTGACTTATTTATAACAATAGTGGCAAAGATTTAGAGTTATCCAGACCATCCAAATAATCGGTCTAGCTGTAAATAGTAAATATTTATACATTTTATTATATAATATAATCTTAACCATCCAAAAAATGGCCCCATGCATACGATTGTTAATATAGCTAGTGTTATAAATAATGGAAAACTCACTCAATTCGAATTTAAAGTCATTATCATATCTAAAAGAGGATTTCCATGAGCATCATTCATCTTCCATCCAAAATCATTTTCAAAGCCATTTCCGTCAAGCGTCGTTTCCGAGCATCATCTTCCATCGAGCGTCGTTGCCAAGCATCATCTTCAAATAGGTGAGCTTCTCTTTCCCCCACCCTTAATCTTCAATCTGGATTTGAAATATGATGCTCTAATGAAAGACATACATCATGATGGCCCTCTATAACTAGCCCCACACATACATCTCAGCTATACTTAAGACATTTTTGTTGATGATGCTGTCCATTTGTGAGGCCGATCTCGATTTTAGGGCAAAGGCATCTACACGGTGGGATTCTCAAGATCGATGGACTGGATCACACACTCATGTGCAAGATAGACCTTGATATCAAGCTCATGTGTAAAATGACCCATGTCTCTTAGCCGGACCGAGGTACGAACCCTGGTCATTGTTAACCTGACTGCTAGAGGACAGTTCCCTAGCCCTTCATTTTCCCAGAATAGCATAGATTCACCATTGTTAACTGAAAGCTTGAAGCTATCTAACAGAAATTTCCCCCATTCTTTCTCTATTCCTCTCCTGAGCTAACCTCTTTATTCCTCTGTCACACTGGAGTTCGTTTGCCTTTGACGCTACTCAGGATCCCACCATGTGTTGCCTCACTGAGGCCCCATTCTTACATGGTCTAATGATTTGAGCTATCCATATTCTCAATATTTGTATAAATAAACTATCATCCCAAAATCACTTAGTGGTGATTATAGCCTTCAATTTTTTGAGTTAAATGTGAGCCATAGAAAATTCTTTTCTATTTTGTGTGTTCATCTGCATGTAATTATGCTCATAGTCATTGAATTAGACCAGCTTGGTCAACCCGCCAAGTCCCGAGCCAACCCAACCCAGTGATGGTTCGAGTCTGAGTCCAAGTTTGCAAGCTATGCATAGTTGAAGGTTCCAGGGTTCCGAGTTTTGGATTTTCTTTCATGTAAACCCCTAGATGAATATGAGATGCCCAAGAGATCTCCCAAAATGATGATTATAACTATAGTTTTGGCCCCCATTAAATGTGGACCATGATTACTCTTACCCAATTTCGTTGTACGGTGATGATCTCCTTATAGATATTTTGGCATGGTCCGTCTCATGATGGGGTTCACATGTTCAACATATTAGGTTACTAAGAGGTGCTCCCCACCTGAGCCTAGGTCGAATAAATAAAATTTGTTTCTTTCGATCTAGCATCGTATATAGTACCTTTGTGAATATTGAGAACTTACATGTTCTTTTGGTTGGATTTGTTCTCAGTCATACAAGTGCTATTGTTGTGCTGCACAGAATGGAATTTATTTTGTATAAATGTTTTTCCTTTTCTTATTAAAGAATTTTTATTTTTACTTTAAATGCTTAATATGCTGATATATCAGCTATTTCTAGTTGTCACTTAAGAACCAAAGCTCATAGTACTTAGAAATTTCAATTTTCCAAAGATCTCTGATCTATGCACATGTGGATGTGAAAGAACCCTTTCTTTCCAATACAGCACATAGGAGCCTCATTTCTCAATTGTTGGAAATTCTACTAAGTGCAGAGATTCCAAAATCACAAACTATTTTTCTTCATTTCTCAAGGTTACGAGCCAAATGCACCATAAAACCAAATCATCGGAAACACATTCAAATATGCATACAGCTAGTTCAAAATAGGTGTGGAAGAAATGGCAAAGTTTCCGCAATGATCATAGGGCAGTTATGTTGGATAGTTGATAAGTGAAAATTGGAATGGAAGCAAGGAAAATGCACCTACTTCATGACTTGACTGAGATGGGTCTTTGGTCTCCTGCTCTCAAGAACAAGATAATATATGAGAATGGTTCAGTTCTCAGTATCCTTGAAATTCTAGATGACCTGAAAATTATTTATAATTAAGGATATAGTACTTCTCTATAGTCTGTGTTGGAAAATGTTGCAGTTATTTCATTTGCATGAAAAAATAATATTTCAATATGATAATATCAGGACTGTGTGGGAGATCAAGAAAAAGACATTGGTTGACATGGCTGTTGATCGTGGGTGTTATATTGATCAAAGTCAGAGCCTGAATATCCACATGGACTAGCCCAATTTTGGAAAACTCACTTCCTTGCACATCCATGCTTGGTCCAAGGTACAACTTACAAGACCTTTCTACCTACAGTATAATGTTTTTACAAATTTTAAAATAGGATATTCACCTTCTGGATTTACTAGAAAATTCTTTAGATGGGATGTGGTTTTTCAAATTCTTTCTTGGATATGAAGGGCCTGAAAACTGGGATGTATTATCTGCGAACCTGTGCAGCGACATATGCAATCAAATTCACTGTGGATACCTCCATGCTCAAGGTTGAAGCTGTTCACCTTTTCTTCTTTTAGGGTGTTTGGGTGTCCAGAGCATGTGTGTTAGTTGTACTATAACACCCCAAATTTTTGCTATTTTAAAATTTCAAAAATCCTTAAAAATGTTTTATATACAACTAGCCATGTCATCACTTACTAACCCTTGATGCTCGAGGTGAACTTATGTGCAGCTGGTACTAATAAAGAACTATGCAAATAAGATTGATCAACTATAGTAAACCAATGAATCCAACTGATCACTCAAACATCGAGTTTAGCCCCATGGTTTGTTCACATAGGGCCCAAAGCTAACGGACCCATCGCTGACTAATAAAGATGATCGAAACTAACTTAAAGATCTACCCAAAGCCGAGTCCGCTATGGTCCGGACCTTAATTAATAAACCAAATTAACCCAATTACTCTTTTATCCTAAAACACTGATGGTTTAAAGTGATTGTGACTGAATCACCCTTTTCGCTAATTTTGAATAGGTCATACTGTGAACTTAGTTAATACATACCTCAACAACTGTGCCCAAGAGATCTCCCTATCCAATTTATTCCAGAAGTGCCCCGATTACCTGAACAATCTCTAAACCGCTCGTTAGTGGGCCGCTTGTTCTGAAATTATAGAGCAATGTCCATCTCATTGGGCTTGTGGTCCATTGTGGACGACAGACTCAAAAGATGCCTTAAAATAGATGATTTGTGCCGCCCAGTTGCACTTGTAAAATGCAACTCTTCCAAGTATTGGCCAAAAATATGAATTTTAAAACAAATGGCCCCTACGCCTAGAATAATAAATTAGGACATTTCATCTGTCGGATTTTACTCAATTTGCACCATAGGTTGAAGATATTTCCCTACACTCCCCGATAGAGAAACGGTGACTGTTGATAGCAAATCGGACCCTTACGATAAAGCCCCGCGTCCGTTTACCGTCAAACTTTACACAACCCTACCTATCTCATAAATTAGATGGGCCAAGGGACCATCAGGGCAACCCCAACAGCCAGAAATGGGTCCCACAAGGCTATTTGAAGCAATTAATGAAACCTAGGGCCAAATGATTTAATTCTAAGGTATAAAACCCTTAAACCCCTCTCTCCCACAAAATTTCCAATAACTGAGAGAGGGAGAGAGGAGAGAGAGAGAGAGTGAAGGAGAGAGGAGGAGGGTGCATGTGCAAGGGAGCTAGGAATTTTAGAATTTCCCGCACTCCCACCTCCACATTTCCTGAAAATCTCAGCCCTATCAACATAGAGGTGAGCTACGTCCGATCCTAGGTAAGAATTCGAGTTTCCTTCCATTTCTCCTTTGTTTGAGCCACATGCATGCGTCTTGACATGAAGTCCATGTAACGTAAGGCTTAGGCACGTCAAATTTGCAGACCCGACGTCGCTAGAGCGACCACAAGAGCTTCCGATCAACAAATAGGTGCGGACCATTATCTTTAGGTGGCCAACTATCAATCCTAGGATGAAGTTAATGATTGTGGTTACTGAAATTGCTGCATATGTGTGATTTGTAGGAATTTTGTTGATGAATTCTCCTTGTAGTTTGCCTAAACATGCATAGGGAAATCAATGCTCAATTCCAAGTCAAATAGACTAGGCTGAATTGAACATGGCCTCCCTCCCCTAATTTTCTTTTTTTTTCATGAATGATTGAAGTTGGATCATCCCTAAATTTGATTGAACTTGAAAATTATGTTGCATGTTA
Source organism: Magnolia kwangsiensis (assembly GCA_037074715.1). Lineage (NCBI taxonomy): Eukaryota > Viridiplantae > Streptophyta > Magnoliopsida > Magnoliales > Magnoliaceae > Magnolia > Magnolia kwangsiensis. Next base: position 27,582,048 of record CM073577.1, read on the forward strand.
GTCTATGCATCAGATTTTACTTGAATGATCGCTGCTTGTTACATGCATGACTGAATTTCCTGTAAATAAGGGTAACATATGATCCTTTCTTTATCATTAGGAAATCTAACCCTGTATGCATGCATGTTTAGTTATTGTTGTTAGGAGTAGTTTGCATTCCCTTTTTGGTACCTTGCAAACTATACCATGATTAAATGCATGCTTCTTATTACTCACCTTCCTATGCACTCAACATGCCTCACCTCATATGAATTTCTATGTTAGTTATAATGCGGCCTGCATGTTCGTTAAAATGCCACTACCAAAAAATAGGGCAATGCTAGCGGATGTGTGGCTATTTTGGCTACAAATGTTAGTCGTGAGTAATTCCGACGGATAAAATCCGTAGCAAAAACAGCCCAGTCTGTAGCTATAGGCCAATGTTTTAATGGTGGACATTCAATTTCTACCGTTTTCGCTGTGGTGTTGTTCACTCAAGATTTATTTTGATCTGATTTTTTAGTATGTATATTAAAAAATTATTTACTAATGGATTTACGGTGTGGATTAAACACAAACATATGGTGGGGCCCATAGAGCCCTACCAGATCCAAAGTCTAAGCTAGTGTCTTCATTAGTACGGTAAAGTCATGTGTGGTTTGCATTTTATGTTAAACAGTGGAAAGCCATCCATAGAAAATGTGAGTTTGATATATGGCAATCCAGACCATCCAAATAATGGGTATTGTTGTAGATAATTTATATTTATAACTATCATATGAAATAATATCTTAGAAATCCACTAAATGGACCCTTAATTGTACGACTATAAATACAGTTTATTATATAAAATATGTAAAACTCATATTTTATGGATTTCAATTTTTATACGATTTTAGAAGGGATTTTTCATTTTCCCTCTCTCGATTGCCCACTTCTTCCTCTCCCTTCCATGGAATTTTCATTTTCCCTCTTTTGACTGCCCTTTTATTCCTCTCCCTTCCCTCTTTCGACCACCCTTTTCTTCCTCTCCCTTCCCTCTTTCAACCACCCTTTTCTTCCTCTCCCTTCCCTCTTTTGAGTACCATCTTCATCACCATTGATCGCCTTTTTACCGAGCGGTGACATTATGATTCAGAACTGTAACGCCCTGGAAAAATTCGTACTAGAACTCGAGTACTGACTCGACCAGAAATCCCGTAGGATAAATTCCTTTAGAAAATAAGCGTAAGTTAGCTAGCGCAACGCTAGAGTAGCTGTGAAATCATCCCTGATCACTTTAAATATGTTCTACAAGACCCAAAAGTTGTTGAATCAATGGTGCTATAATACCCTGAAACCTTGGATCAAACTCTAAACTCGTTTGCTCTCGGAACCGTTTGAAACTTTGTATTGGATCTAGACCGCGCGTCGAAAGTCCGATACCTACAATCTTAGACCGTTATGACCGCTTAGCTGGACTTGACAATCATTTCAAAAATCATGCCCAACCGACGTTCAGAGGCTATTTCATTGAGCCTGGAGTGAAGAGAGTGAAAATAGGGTTAGATTTGGAAATTTTAATCCAAATCTGGCACGTGACTTGGCGCGTTATTATTAAGCGTTCTGACCGTCAGAAAAATTTCTCTTTCATATCATGAGACTTGTAGACCTGATCTAGGTGCGATGACCGCTGAACTGAAACTGGACCGCCACGTGCGATCTATGAACTCTGCCAGACTGAAAACTGGGTGTAAGCAACATCCAGTGACCATGAGCTTAATTCCGACCGCGTTCGGCCAGGGGACCTCCCGAACTACTCTTTTGGACTAGAAAAGTCCCGATTTGGTTATAACTCAAGTAAACATTGTTCCCAAGCCTAATTTGGAAATGTTCTAGGCTATAAAAGGGCCTTAAACCCTCACATATCTCACCCATCTGAATTTGTTAGAAACCTAGCTAGAGAGAGAGAAAAAGTGAGAGTTTGTGAGAGTGTGGGAGTGATCTTCCTGCCACCTGCACTAGCTGTTGCACGTGCTTAAGCAACGCATCTCAATCACTTTCCCGGTGATTCCGCTGCATTTCTAGGTAAGAAAAAACCCTAAACACTTGCTGATTTGGAGTTTCCTTCGATTCATTAGTGATGTAGCTTATGTAGCTTGTGTATTAGGTCGCCTGTTCGCCGTAGACGAAGCGTATACGATCCGTTCGAAATGACACACATCTAGGGTAAAAGGTGAGGATTTTAGATGCTTTGATTGGCTGATTTCAACGCTTTCAATGTCATTTAATAGTATATTATCGACGGCAACGCCGTTTGACATGTACAACATGCTGTCCATTTTCTGTTTAGTAAACGTACGGAAAATATGAGATTTAGGGCATTTTAGTCATTTGTAGGAATATAGTTTACATCCATATTTTGCTGAATTGTTTGTCATTGCTATTTTTCACATTAGGATATTAGGAATGCGTGCATAATTGGTTTGGCGAAGAGATTCGCCCGAAGGCGCACTTTGAGTCGACATACACTATGTAGACTTAAGTGTGTAGTCTAAGTGTTTGTATAAATGTTTGTATTAGTATGTATTGAGTATATAGTGTTGTGAAATAGTTTTGAGATTGAATTCTCAAGTAATATGCTGATGTAAATGATTTTCATCATGTTGGCAAATGTATGGATTACATTGTATGTATGAAATGCATGTGTTGAATGAATTGCTTAAGTTGTATGTTATAACATGTGATAACATGCTTGTATTGTTGTATTGCATTTCAATTACTCTCACATGATCATTGATGTTGATTTATAAATGTTTGGGACTATGCTTAGTCCAGGCAGTCGGTAACAGAGTAAATTCGTGGTTGGCTTCTATTTGCCACGAAGGACGCGTCGATGAACGCGAGTCGTGTTTTGAGTTGGCGGCAGCGGTTAGGCCACATGAAGTGTTTCACGCACTTCATGTCGTTCGACTTGCGCTCGTACTAGTCGAGCACGTCAAGTAACCCGACTGACCGTTGTATGTTCACCCTGTATGAGTCATAACTGCTTGAACCTAGGGTACTGAACTTACCATTGAAAACCCTGTCAACCATGGTACCTTGATCCATAAAGACTCATGAGCCGGGCATGGTGGTATGGGATACCGTGGTCGAGCTGTCGGCCTACGCTAGGGCCATAAACCTCCCCGTAGTGACCAGTGAGCACCTATGACTCGTGAGCAGATTATGGTGGTATGGGACACTATATTCTTGCTGTCGGCCTACACTGATCAGGTGACGAGCCCTTTTTAGTGACTGCGAGCGTATTCCAAGTCTACGGGAGGCGACGACCCTTCCGTAGCGACGAGAGTACATTAGGCCTGCATTGATAAGGTGATGGGGGAGCGGTGCAACGAGTGCGAGCAACAGCCCTGACAGCCCTTACAGCGACTTACAAATGTAACATCGTACGTGATTTCTAGGAGTGACGATCCTAGACAGGATCTGTGTTGGGATTGATACAAGTAAAGTACCTTGGTTTCCCAATACTGTTGTATGAAAAGGAATAATAACTTGGTAATCATATCCACATCACATTGCATGTGCCTGGAAGATGTGGAGCACTGAGCGGTACGCAAGCATGTCGCGGACGCAGATGGTGCCGTATGAGGGAGAATGTCGGTGAGGGCATCCATCATGTCATGTCATATTGCATTAACAACAGTATTTATGAATGTTTGATTTATTGCTTTACTATTATCGCATGATTGATTTGAGAACATGTTAATCTCTGCTCTATTATTCCACTGAGTTGATCACTCACTCCCACGTTACGGGATGGTGTTTGCAACACCCACCAGACCCTGTCTTAGATGCAGGTGAGGCGGCGATTCAGGAGGCAGAGCTGGATTATGACGAGGACCAGGACGAGTTCTCATATATGCAGTTTCACGGAGGCTTTGCATAGGTGGCCTGGATTGTCGCGACATACTAGTTGGACCTCAGACATTTTTATTTTAATTTTATTACATGCATATGAGACTCAGAGATGTATTCATACTTTGGAGACAGTTGAGATTTGTTTTATTTTCTATACAGTGATATATATAATCTTCAGTCTTTCGCTTGCGTTTTATCACTGAATCTGGAGTATGAATTGTAGTTTTGGTATAATATTACTCATGTGAATGCTCTAACTCAGTCAAATTTAAATCATATTCATTCTTAACAGATGGGTTTATACACGACCCCCGATTTTCAAGGTGTTACAAGTTGGTATCAGAGCATGAATGAGATTAAACCGGACCTGGGTTATGGACACGCGACGTACGCTGTCGCTCCTTTGACTTAGGTGGGTGCGAAAAAAACTTTAAAACATTTATAGGATCGCAGTTTCACCAATAGGCGAAGTCTTCTCGTATCGATCGTTTGATCGAGTCCGTAACACATCTGGGGTCGCGTGAAGCGACCTAAGTAGCTCCTAAGTTGTAAGTAGGCAGGTTTGAGACGAACCTAGGTGAATTCCAAACCATAAAATGTAAATCCTTGGGTCGTGGGGCAACCACAACCCTTACACTCAATCGCTAGGGCTTAAAAACCCCGTTTCACCCAATTCCTTCAAAATCCTTCCTCTCACCACCCCATTCTTCAATTATTTCTTAGTATTTTCATGTTAAGAATTAATCCTAATATGAAAAAGATATAAAATCATACTTAGACAAAACTTACAATGAATAGTAAAAATATGTGAAAATTGGCCTTTTGGCCATTCCAATTTTGAAATATTTCGTAGCAGATGGGTTAGTTGGATGGACTAGCTCCTCCTACCCCGAAATCATATGTTACATGATATATAATTTCATTCTTTTTTACAGACTGGCCCCAGAACACCCCAAATAGAGTTTTCGGCCTCTCTAGGCCAAACCACAATGAACCAAGGTGGGGCCCATATATATCTAGGATCCCTAGGGCAAGGGGGACCCAACCCATGTGGCTAGACTGGCCAGATTGGTGGCCGGCTGGCGATGGCATCGCCTATCCGACGATGCCATCACCGATCCGGCGATGCATCGCTGTACATCGGGCCCCACGTGAGCCATGCGTCAGGCGCACGCCCTAAATGGGGTAGGGCAGCCCTCCTAGGTAGGGTTCGTCCGTTAAAACCCCTCCAAAAGCATACCCCCTTCACAAAAAATGCTCCCACGCCCTCCCTTTGCATTTTTCTTGCTTCCACCCTCTCAAAACTCAGCTTCAAACCTCTCTCAATCCCATTTTCTGTTAAAAATGATCCCCCTCCATCGTCCATAGCAGCGGACAGCCCTCTCCCTTTCAAATCTCATCCGTTGGAGCTCCTACAACCTCCATTTGTGGCTGAAATCGTGCGGAGCTCCATTCCCATTTATTCTTCTCCTTTCTTTTTGAAAATCCAGCCCTTGGAAGCTTGAAGCATCCCTCTACAATGCCTAGATCCACTTCAGTCCGTTTGGACAGCGGTTTCTCTCCATTTCACTCATTTTTCATGGCTTTTGTTGGAGCCATTTTTGCCTTTTTCTCTTTCTCCACCACCCTCTCTTTGATGAGAAAGAGAAATACTGCCATAGACGAAGTCAGGCCTAGTAGCCCTTCGGAAATCAAGAAGGCCGAGAGGTGGCGCTGCTAGCTCAAGCGCCGCCACAGGTCGAAGCACAGCTCGTGAGTTTCATACAAAGCGGGATTTGGATCCCCATGCGCAAATAGGGTGAGTGCTGTTAGCAGAGATGCCTCATGGTGATTATACTGACCGTAAGGTACTGTTTGAAGCCCATGTGGATGAGCAGCTCTTCAATGAATTTTTGTTATTTGAGCGTATTGAAGCTGCACACTAGGGTCCGCTCTTTGAAGCACAGTCCCGATCAAACGTGAGCACCGTTCGTGCCTTCTATGCTCGTATCCGGGATCCTACGTTGGAGCCATTGCAGTTCAAGATTCCCTTTGATAGAGACCGGATGGCTACGATCGATGTTCGGTTGATAGCTCGCATTCTGAAGGTGCCTCTTGGTGAAGTTCATCCCAGTGTTAAGAATCTGAAGAGTAGGCGTGAGCGAGATCACCGTACTAGATTCTTATGTGGTAGTTTGGTTCTGTGCAGCCTAACAATAGCCTCTTGGCATCTCATATGTCAGATGATTTGCGCCTGCTGCACCACATTTCACATTCAACGTGTATCCTAGGTCGACCAACCACAGCGAATGTACACGCCTCATGGTTGATTTCTTATATTAGGTGGGCTAGGGAGAGAATGTGTGTATGGCCACCTTTGTGTTGCGGCAGAAAGTCCTCGTAGCAAAATCAAGAAGAACGTCTGAGTCGCTTCCTTTTGTCCGGCTCATATGCAAGATCGCGCTTGAGTTTGCGTACAGACTTGGGCCGGAGTTGCCAGTACCGATTCACCACATTGACGAGTCTACCATGGACAGAATGAAGATAGGGCATCGACAGTGTGAGGCTCAGCTTGATCATGATAATGAGGACGATTATGATAGTGAAGCGGATGTCGGTGAAGTAGAAGCTGGGGCAGAAATCGAGGAAGAAGCCTAGGAAGAAGAAGAAAAGGAGGCTCAGGATACAGATGAGAGTCCTCCTCCAGCGACTCGGGCTACTAGATATGCTCACATTGTCCAAATTGAAGAGAGTCAAGTTGCCTTGCGACAGGAAGTCCAGGAACTTCGGGCCAAGGTTGAGGATACTAAGGTCATCATGAAGAGAAAATTTGGCAAGGTGACTCGTACCTTGAAAGCTATCCTGTGTTGTCTGCAGGATAAGGGTGCTCCTCCTCCATCCCCAGACTCGGACTAGTGATCTAGATCCGGATGATGTTCATTGTTGTTAGTTATTTCCTGCTTTCTGTGTGTAAGCCTGATAAGGCTAGTAGTTTACTTATGTTGCTGTAGTGGCTTACTAGCTTAGTTCCCATGTGTTTCTGGTCATGATGCATGTAAGGATATATCTCTTGTATTGTGATAAATTTTAAGTAAATGAAATGCATAGAATGTTTTTGACTTGTTATGTGAATGACTAGTGGTGGTGTGTTTATGCTATTACTGTGACTAACAAGGTTGGGCCCTATTTTGATTATAGAGAATGCAGCCTAAGGCTACGCGAAGCACGGCACGACTGACACTAGGAGACCCTATGGATCAGGTTCCTCTCTAAACTGATGTTCATACGGACCCTGCTGTGGGCCCGATTCCTGAGACAGCACGTGAGTCTCAGCCTCCTACAGGTCCTACAATTGGACCGCCACTTTTCACACCGCCTGTCAGAGAGCAGCATCGCGCGTCTTCCTCGACGCAGTACATGCCACAGCTCGGTCCACCTCCTGATAGGTTTGAGCAGATGATGGCTATGATGCAGCAGCAACAACAGCTCTTGACTACTATAGTAGGGGCTCTAGCCTAGTGTGGGAGTGCGACTCCACCTACACCACCTATGCATCCAGCTGAGGATGCCGGTACTTATGCTCAAGATGAGGGCATGACTCATCCTACACCACCTGGTTATCCTATGGGGAATGCTGCAGATACATGGGGCCTACTCGAGCAATTTCAGCCCTTACGGCCTCCTACATTTACGGGTTCTCACAGACCCGAGGAGGCCGAGTATTACCTCGACTGTGTGTCGAAGATACTACGAATGCTGCATTGCTCAGAGCCTGAGCAGGTAGAGTTGGCTACATTCCTGTTTGAGCGAGAGGCCAGCTTGTGGTGGGATAGTGTGTTGCGGACCGTTGCAGTCGATTACGTCTGGACTTGGGCAGCGTTCGAGTTCCGTTTTCATGAGAAATACTATCCCCAGACATACAAGCATGAACGGGAGAATGAGTTTCTATGCCTCAGGCAGGGAGGCATGATAGTCACGGAGTATGAGCATCGATTCACTAAGTTGGGCAGATACGTTCCGACTATACTTGCAGATGAGTAGATGCGCATACGGCACTTTTCTGAGGGTTTGCGACCAGACATACGGTCGAAGATGTGTTGCGTGAGCATCCCCTCCTACGCTGAGCTGATTCACATGTCTATGCGGGCAGAGCAGGATGTGGATCGGCTTGCACGATCTCGTGGCCCTATTGTCCTTAGGCCGCGACCAGAGTTGCACGACAGGATCTTTGCGGGAAAGAGGCCTCGCGTCGACCCTCCTCCTAGGGCTAAAGCCCTAGTGTTACCGATGAGGCGCCCTGATCTATCATGTACTTACTGTGGGAGAGCGGGTCATGCAGTGTAGAGCTGTTTCGTTCAGATGAGAGACAGTGGGTTCTCACCGCCGCAGAAGATCCACCGTCCACTCCCACAGGTTATATCGGCACCGCCTTTATGGTTGGCTCCTGCGCACCCTTCCTTCAGACCTCCCACATCTCAGTTCAGGCCGCCTCTACGGCCTATGATACCACGGCTGAACTGGCCACAGCAGGCTCGGGTTCATGCTTTGACAGCTGAGGCAGCCGACACAGACACTACTCAGCCTTTGGCCTTTGAGGTCACCGCCCACATCGGAGGTACTCCTATACTTGTAATGATGGATACTGGGTCTACACTTTCTTTGATATCGAGTTTCATAGTCGGGCGTCTTGGACTACCGACTATTCGTATGGATGGAGTGCGAGTCCTTTCAGCTCACGGGGATTTTTCTGATGCCACCCTGATGTGTGAGGGTTGCTTGATGGATTTAGGAGGCAGGACCATCTCTATTGATCTTGTCGTCGACCCTTCTCTCGTTCATCTCGACGTCGTTCTTTGCATGGATTGGCTAAATGTAGCGAGGGTCGAGATTGACTGCGAGACTCGTATGGTGATGATATACGATCCAGATGGCACACCTCTTACATTTTTAGTGCGGATAAATCTTCCCTTCCGCGTACTCAGCTACGCTACTTTACTACGGGATGCTGGTGCCCAGACGCTTGAGCATATGCCAGTTGTCCATGATTTTGGGGATCTGTTTAGGAAGATCCCTGGTTTGCCTCCTTAGCGAGAGATTGATTTTACTATTGATCTGGTACCTGGTTCCACGCCCGTCTCACTGCCGACGTATCGCATGGCACCGTGTGAGATGGAGGAGCTGAGGACATAGATTGATGATCTGTTGGAGCTTGGTCTTATTCGACCCAGTGTTTCTCCTTGGGGAGCACCAGTTCTGTTTGTGAAGAAGAAGGATGGTTCGATGCGATTGTGTATTGATTATCGCAGGCTGAACCAAATCACGGTGAAGAACAAGTACCCTTTACCCAGGATCGATGACTTATTTGATCATTTGAGAGGGGCACAGTACTTCTCGAAGATTGATCTTCAGTCAGGATATCATCAGTTACGCGTCAGGGATGAGGACGTGCAGAAGACAGCATTTAGGACCAGCTTTGGCCATTACAAGTTCCTTGTGATGTCGTTCGGTCTCACGAACGCACCAGCCGTGTTCATGGATCTGATGAACAGGGTATTTTGGCCTTTCCTCTATCGATTCATCGTGGTGTTCATTGACGACATTTTGGTATACTCCAGGAGTCGAGAGGAGCATGAGGAGCACTTGGTCTTGGTCCTGGATACACTGAGACAGCATCGGTTGTTCACACAGTACAAGAAGTGCGATTTCTGGAAGTAGGAAGTGAAGTTCCTGGGACATGTGGTGTCCAAGGATGGCATGGCAGTCGACCTGTCTAAGGTAGCTGCACTTCAGGACTGGGAGCAGCCTGGTTCTGTCACTGAGGTGAGGAGTTTCTTGGGTCTTGCTAGCTACTATCGACGCTTCATTCAAGATTTCTCGAAGATCGCCAAACCTCTATCTCAGTTGACGAAGAAGGATGTGAAGTTCGCTTAGAATGACAAGGCGGAGTTAGCTTTTCAGGAGCTGAAGGATAGGCTCACATTCGCTCCTGTGCTAGTATTTCCAGAGCAAGGGGTTAGATATACGATATACACTGACGAGTCTAGCGTTGGTTTGGGTTGTGTCCTTATGTAGAAGGACAGGGTAATTTCGTATGCCTCGAGACAAATAACGAAGCACGAGGAGAATTACCTTACACACGACCTGAAGTTGGTAGCCGTCATATTCACACTGAGACTCTGGAGACATTACCTCTATGGAGAGGAGTTCGAGCTCTTTTGTGACCACAAGAGCCTCAAGTACATATTCACGCAGCGGGACTTGAATATGAGGCAGCGGCGATGGATGGAGACTTTGAAGGACTTCAAGTTCGAAGTCTTTTACCATCCTGGCAAGGCGAACCTTGTGGCTGACGCGTTGAGCTGCAAGAAGGCGATAGAGTTTGCGGCTTCGCTGATGGTTGCTGAGTGGGACATGGTTGAGTTTTTGTGAGACTTTGAGCAGAAACTCATTGTGGAGGAGCCCTTCGAGTTCATCGCCCATGTGCAGGTGCGATCTCAGATCGATGACAGAGTCATCGAGGCACAGCGGGATGATGCGCATCTTACTGAGCTTCGAGAGCAGGCCAGTGATGATGCAGACGCCGAGTGGCGAGTTGGCACGGATGGGGGCTTACGTTATCGTGGCCGCCTATGTGTCCCAGACATTCCTGACTTGAGACGAGAGATTCTCGAGGCTGCGCACTGTACCAAACTTGCGATACATCCGGGCAGTACGAAGATGTATCGCGACGTGAGGAGGACTTATTGGTGGGAAGGTATGAAAACCCACATCGCAGAGTTCGTGTCCCGTTGTCTCACTTGTCAGCAGGTGAAGGTAGAGCATCGCCGACCTCCTGGTTTCCTTCAGCCTATGTCGATCGCTGAGTGGAAGTGGGACTTCATTTCCATGGATTTCATCTCAGGGCTGCCAAAGACGAGGAAGGGACATGATTCTATTTGGGTGATCGTCGACCGTCTGACGAAGTCGGTGCACTTCCTACTGATCAGAGTTGCGAGCTCTGCAGACGAGTTAGTCAGACTATATACCAGAGAGATCATGCGTCTGCATGGAGTTCCGTTGGAGATCGTGTCGGATAGAGACACGCGTTTCACTTCTATTTTTTGGACTCGCATTCAGGAGGCTATGGGTGTGAAGTTGAAGTTCAGTACTGCCTTCCACCCACAAACTGATGGACAGACAGAGCGGGTGAACCAGATCTTATAGGACATGTTGCGGGCTTACGCATTGGACTTTAAGGACAGTTGGGATGATTATCTTGCATATGCGAAGTTCGCGTACAATAACAGTTACCAGGCGAGTATCGGTATCAAAACCTTACGAGGCGTTGTATGGGTGACCTTGTCGAGCACCGCATTGCTGGGCAGAGGTTGGTGAGCGTAGATTGATCGGCCCAGAGTTAGTACAGGCGACGTCGGAGAAGATTAACATCATTAGGCAACGGCTTCTCACAGCGCAGAGTAGACAGAAGAGTTATGCCGATATGAGACGGCGACCACTAGAGTTCACGGTTGGGGATCATGTATTTTTGCGAGTTTTTCCTATGAAGGGAGTCCTTCGATTCGGAAAGAAGGGGAAGATGGCACCGCGATTCATTGGATCATTTCAGATTCTCGATCGTGTGGGTGCAGTGGCTTATCGTCTAGCTTTACCTACGCCACTCGCGAGCGTTCACAACGTATTTCATGTATTTATGCTGAAGAAATACGTTTCTGATCCTTCCCATATCATCAGATGGGAGCAGGTGCAGTTAGGAGAGGATGTTACATATATCCTGCGACCGACGCGTATACTAGACAGGAAGGAGCAGGTACTGCGTAGCAAGGTCATCCCCCTTGTGAAGGTATTGTGGATGCATCACTCTGAGGAAGAGGCTACCTGGGAGACAGAAGCCGAGATTAGAAAGAACTACCCATAGCTTCTCGAGGAGTACGTAAAGGTACAAATTTCGAGGATGAAATTTTTTGTTAAGGGGGGTAGATTGTAACGCCCTGGAAAAATCTATACTGGAACTCGAGTACTGACTCAACCAGAAATCCCGTAGGATTAATTCCTTTAGAAAATAAGCGTAAGTTAGCTAGCGCAACGCTAGAGTATCTGTGAAATCATCCCTGATCACTTTAAATACGTTCTACAAGACCCAAAACTTGTAGAATCAATGGTGCTATAATACCCTGAAACCTTGGATCAAACTCTAAACCTGTTTGCTATCAGGAACCCTTTGAAACTTTGTATTGGATCTAGACCGCGCGTCGAAAGTCCGATACCTACAATCTTATACCGTTATGACCGCTTAGCTGGACTTGACAATCATTTCGAAAATCAAGCCCAACCGACGTTCAGAGGCTATTTCATTGAGCCTGGAGTGAAGAGATTGAGAATAGGGTTAGATTTAGAAATTTTAATCCAAATCTGACACATGACTTGGCACGTTATTATTAAGCGTTTTGACCGTCAGAATTCAGCCAAATTACACCCTCGGATCAGGAAAAATTTCTCTTTCATATCATGAGACTTGTAGACCTGATATAGGTGCGATGACCGTTGAACTGAAACTGGACCACCACGTGCGATATATGAACTCTGCCGGACTGAAAACTGGGTGTGAGCAACATCCAGTGACCATGAGCTTAAGTCCGACCTCGTTCGGCCAAGGGACCTCCCGAACTACTCTTTTGGACTAGAAAAGCCCCGATTTGGTTATACCTCAAGTAAACATTGTTCCCAAGCCTAATTTGGGAATGTTCTATGCTATAAAAGGGCCTTAAACCCTCACATATCTCACCCATCCGAATTTGCTAGAAACCCTAGCTAGAGAGAGAGAAAAAGTGAGAGTTTATGAGAGAGTGTGGGAGTGATCTTCCTGCCACCTGCACTAGCTGTTGCACGTGCTTAAGCAACGCATCTCAATTACTTTTTCGGTGATTCCGCCAGATTTCTAGGTAAGGAAAAACCCTAAATACTTGCTGATTTGGAGTTTCCTTCGATTCATTAGTGATGTAGCTTATGTAGCTTGTGTATTAGGTCGCCTGTTCGCCGTAGACGAAAAGTATACGCTCCATTCGAAACGACACACATCTAGGGTAAAAGGTGAGGATTTTAGACACTTTGATTAGCTGATTTCAACGCTTTCAATGTCATTTAATAGTATATTATCGATGGCAACGCCGTTTGACATGTACAACATGCTGTCCGTTTTCTGTTTCGTAAACGTACGGAAAATATGAGATTTAGGGCATTTTAGTCATTTGTAGGAAATACAGTTTGCATCCATATTTTGCTGAATTGTTTGTCATGGCTATTTGTCGCATTAGGATATTAGGAATGCGTGCATAATTGGTTTAGCGAAGAGATTCGCCCAAAGGCGCACTTTGAGTCGACATACACTATGTAGACTTAAGTGTGTAGTCTAAGTATTTGTATAAATGTTTGTATTAGTATGTATTGAGTATATAGTGTTGTGAAATAGTTTTGAGATTGAATTCTCAAGTAATATGCTGATATAAATGATTTCCATCATGTTGGCAATATGTATGGATTACATTGTATGTATGAAATGCATGTGTTGAATGAATTGCTTAAGTTGTATGTTATAACATGTGATAACATGCTTGTATTGTTGTATTGCATTTCAATTACTCTCACATGATCATTGATGCTGATTTACAAATGTTTGGGACTATGCTTAGTCCAGGCAGTTGGTAACAGAGTAAATTCGTGGTTGGCTTCTATTTGCCACGAAGGACGCGTCGATGAACGCGAGTCGTGTTTTGAGTTGGCGGCAGTGGTTAGGCCACGTGAAGTATTTCACGCACTTCATGTCTTTCGACTTGCGCTCGTACTAGTCGAGTACGTCAAGTAACCCGACTAACCGTTGTATGTTCACCCTGTATGAGTCATAACTGCTTGAACCTAGGGTACTGAACTTACCATTGAAAACTCGGTCAACCATGGTACCTTGATCCATAAAGACTCATGAGCCGGGCATGGTGGTATGGGACACCGTGGTCGAGCTGTCGGCCTACGCTGGGGCCACAAACCTTCTCGTAGTGACCAGTGAGCACCTATGACTCGTGAGCAGATTATGGTGGTATGGGACACTATATTCTTGCTGTCGGCCTACACTTATCAGGTGACGAGCCCTTTGTAGTGACCGTGAGCGTATTCCGAGTCTACGGGAGGCGACGAGCCTTCCATAGCGACGAGAGTACATTAGGCCTGTATTGATAAGGTGATGGGAGAGCGGTGCAACGAGTGCGAGCAACAGCCCTGTTAGCCCTTACAGCGACCTATAAATGTAACATCGTATGTGATTTCTAGGAGTGACGACCGTAGACAGGATCTGTGTTGGGATTGATATAAGCAAAGTACCTTGGTTTCCCAATACTGCTGTTTGAAAAGGAATAATAACAACTTGGTAATCATATCCACATCGCATTGCATGTGCCTGAAAGATGTGGAGCACTGAGCGGTAGGCAAGCATGCCGCGGACGCAGATGGTGCCGTATGAGGGAGAATGTCGGTGAGGGCATCCATCATGTCATGTCATATTGCATTAACAATAGTATTTAGGAATGTTTGATTTATTGCTTTACTATTATCGCATGATTGATTTGAGAACATGTTAATCTCTGCTCTATTATTCCACTGAGTTGATCACTCACTCCCACGTTACGGGATGGTGTTTGCAATACCCACCAGACCCTGTCTTAGATGCAGGTGAGGCGGCGATTCAGGAGGCAGAGCCGGATTACGACGAGGACCAGGACGAGTTCTCATATATGTAGTTTCACGACGGCTTTGTATAGGTGGCCTGGATTGTCGGGACATACTAGTTGGACCTCAGACATTTTGATTTTTGTTTTATTACATGTATATGAGACTCAGAGATGTATTCATACTTTGGAGACAGTTGAGATTTATTTTATTTTCTATACAGTGATATATATAATCTTCAGTCTTCCGCTTGCATTTTATCACTGAATCTGGAGTATGAATTACAGTTTTGTATAATCTTACTCATGTGAATGCTCTAACTCAGTCAACTTTAAATCATATTCATTCTTATTGCATAAGTGATGGTCTGGAACTCGGGAGTCGGGTTTATACACGATCCCTGATTTTCAAGGTGTTACAAGAACGTTCATCTAGAAGCTTGTATATAGATTTCATGCTAAGGTGAGTTTTGTAGATTGTTTGTGTTGGACTTTTGCAGTGCAACCATGTTGATTTGACCATATCCCTGCAACTTACTAATTCACTCAAATGCATCCTTGCACATAACATGGGATGACATTTCTCTGCCATCTTTGCCTTTGATTTATGTAAATGACTCAATCATGAAGATTTCATCGGTTCATTATATCTCCATCAAGCTCCATTTTTTCACAGTGAAACCCATTTGAATTTCTAATCCCAACAGGCCATTGTCAATTCATGGCCCATTATTCTACATCATCATTACATGTGCCCTTCCTACAAGTTCCTAGAATCATAATCTTTGTGGGCCTACAACAATGTCCAGGAGAAATATAGTGTCCATTGGTTTCACCAATTCATGTTTGGACATGAACTTAAAGATGAGGTAGATCCAAAACTCAAGTGGGGCATACCATAGGAAGTGTTGGGGATTGGAAGACCATCATTGAAACTTTTGTGGGGTTACTTAAATTTACATTAGGATAGTATTTGTGTTTTCAATAAATTTTAGTGAGACTAATAGTATAAACAGTATCGTTGACATATAAACATGATGGTGGGCCCCAGGAAGCTTTCAAATGATGGGCTCCATTTCCCCACTATTTCTGTCTCGTGGTCCACTTGAGATTTGGATTTGCTGCATTTTTTAGCTCATGAGAAATCGATGGACGGAGTGGATTTCTCACAGACACTGCTGCTAGCCCCACATACGGTAAAAACTTGTTAGATTTGCATTTTTTGTTAAATAGTGGGGACTCGTTCTTAGAAAATGTGGATTTGATATATGTCTATCCAGACCATCCAAATAATGGGTCTTGTTGTAGATGGTTTATATTGATAATTATCTTATATAATGTTACAAAATGGGATTGACTTTTATTTTTAAAATGAACTGGATTAATTGCAAAATAATATTATAAAGGTTTCCAAGTTCAAGATTCAGTTCTTGATCTGTTGGACTAGTCAATGAAGCAGAATCATAGGTGATATCATTCATTGATTATATGCAATAGGTAGTTTTCAAATACAGAACAATGGGAAGTGTTAGCTTGCCTATATATCTAATTTGGTGACTCTTAGAGCAGTTACCCATGGTAATTTTCAGATAAGTACAACCCTCAAAGTAGTTCCAGGTGACATGTTTGACAAAATGCCGCAACAAAACAAGCTTTTGTTTCTTTCTTTCTCCAATAATTATAATTCAATCCAAATTCTTCTTTTAGCAAAATATGTTAAGGCAACTAAGGGTTAGGTACATGCAAAGATGATTTATGGATCCATTCACTCTGGGATTATGTCAAGACACATGAAAAGATGATTTATGGATCCGTTCACTATTGCATACTTAACAATATGAAGTTCAACCCTGTAAATGATGGAACTTTGTACACATCGGCTTCATATTGAATGACTCGATACCTAAGAAACATGGATCAAAATCAACCCGTTCTTTTCTGACCAT
Organism: Magnolia kwangsiensis; assembly: GCA_037074715.1. Classification (NCBI taxonomy): domain Eukaryota; kingdom Viridiplantae; phylum Streptophyta; class Magnoliopsida; order Magnoliales; family Magnoliaceae; genus Magnolia; species Magnolia kwangsiensis. The sequence goes on from CM073577.1 coordinate 27,598,564, forward strand.
GGTCAAAAGATAAGCTGACAAGATCAGAATTCAAACCCAAACTTGCATGAATCTCGTTGACAAGTCACACTTACATCTAAATCATGTTATCCCTATAAGCTTTAGGTCCTGGAATAACATGTTGAGTACTCTATTGCTGCACACTATCTATTAAGTGATATGTCGGCGAATCATTTTGCCACGGTTGGGTTAGGTTTCCTATACTCTGACCTTGTATAGGTAACTTCTGTTGTGAAACAGATGTAGGATTTTGTGTTGAATTGTATTGTCTAGCCTAGGAATGGCTTTCATCTTGTATTTTTTGTGATTAGTTCTTTGATGACCATTTCAACACTACATCCTATCTTGTTCTATATATATTTTTGTTTAAAGAGAATGCATTTCAGTAAGTGCAACACTTGGTTGAAGTTCTCCTTTAAAATTAAAATAAAAATAAGGGTTAGGTAGCTAACCCTCCGTATCATTCCAACACATTTGGTATACATAGACTGATCCAATGCAAGTAGGAATGGGACTGTTCAGGCCCATCAGGACCATTTAAATTGTCATTTGGCCTACATACATTTGGTGCTCTTCTCAAGAATTTTGGACTCCAAATTAGGTACATGAAACCATATATAGTTGCCATGTTGGTTCTGCATGTCTACAAAAATTACACCGAAAATAGATATGTGTAAATATTTTTGTTCATTAATGTTTTGGAAGTTTATATTTTGATTTAGGATTTCTCATAATTTGGATATGTTTTTTGCAGGGCTAAAAAACTCTCATGATTTATTCAACTATGAGTTTTGGCATCTTCGGCTTTTTCTTTGAATGAAGAGGTCAGTTTCACATTTGCGAGCATCCTGACCTTGTGTGCGGTTGGTGGTTAAATCATACTTTAATAAGGAAAATCGGATGTGTTTTTTGTTCCTAATTGCATTATTTCAGTTAGACAGTTCAATTAAATGATCTGAACTATCCTTTAAACCTATAACAGGTTTCTAAGGCTACCATACATAGATTGAATGTGCAGATTATGCAGATTTCTAAGGCTATAAAATCCATCGAGTTTGACCTAGAGATTACGAAGAAAGTAAGTTTCAGATGCACACAAGCAGTTGCTGATGTTGCCCTGCTTTTTTGTTCTCGCTTCTCAAGTAAGTATGCTAACATGAGTGGTTTTCAACATCATGAGCCATGTTCTTTTCTGATTAACCATTTTCTATTTCAAATGCTCTTGATTCATAAGATATACTCTATTTTGGATCTTCCTACTAATCAGCAAGCTATCATTCAACTACCATGTTAAGGTGATTTCATTTCTTCACTAACTCTTACATGAATTTATCATCATCAGGGATTCAGATTAGTAATTGCTATGAATTAGAGATTATTAAAATTATTTTAGTCAGACTATGATTGTATAAAAGTTAAAATAGCATTTTATCAGTTGAAGTTAAAGGGATTATAGTCAAATTTAAGTGGAAGTTGAGGATTCCTTCTTCGGAAGTAGCCATTTCATGCATAATTGTGATTATCATTATCGAAGCCTTGTCCCTCCTATTTGGGGTTGGCTTTATGAGTCTTGTTTTTCCGATACTTTTTTTTTAAGGCCTTGATTCCAAGACCTTTTGGGTCTTCCTCTCATCCTTGTTTCAAGCCCTTTTTAGCTGAATCAAAGTTTCCCTACTTTTAGACAGTGTTTGGTCTTTGATGCTCATGAAGAAACCATCTCAAGTTCATCATTTATCTTTTGTTAGGACTACCTACTAGGTTGTTTCATCTGAACTCATTCTTAATTCAATCCTGCCGAGTCTTTCAACACATCCATCTCAACATCCTCATCTCCAAAACAGTCAATCTCTATTCATGTTGCATTTGTAATTGCACAACACTACTGACCACATAGCATAGCTGGTTGAATAGCTGTGTTATAAGATTTGAAACAAGAATTTTCACAATTTCTTGGCAAAAGTTCAATGACTCATGGCCACTCATGCTAAACTGGTTCGTGTGTGGGATGTGAGCCATGCATAAGGTGGACCCCCACCTTGTTGATGTCATGGCCCTTAAGTCAGCCAGTCCACTTATCAGGGGCTAAACAGGTGTTAAAGCAATGGACAACTTTAAAAAAGAAAGCTAGTTATACTGTATTTATCATTAGACATGTATGGCCTCCCTGTTAAGTAGATGAGACTGTCCATCTTATGAAGTTCTTAATTGTGAGGGAGTGTTGCACAAGTGTAGAGTGCTGGTTTATTCAGCCTCACAGGTGGACTTACTGTTGCTCTTGGTAAGTTGGAGCCTGATTCATGTCTTGATGGCTTTCATTTTTAATGTAAAGGGGAACCTGGCAATGCAGCTAAGCAGAAAATCTTCTTTGAAGATGGTAGCTCTGACATGAAGAAGCACTTGCTGACTAATCTGCCTGAATGTTGCAAACTGATGAAATTGATCAAAGTTACAAGGCATTCATGGATTAAAAATTGGGAAATCCTTCAATATGACTAACTAAAAATTAGGACTTACTGTTGCTGGGAAATCCTTCAACAACAGCTAGTTGAAGAGGTTTTGGCTTGTTAAACATTTTCTTCTCAGCCTCTTGCAAGTCTATAAGCACTCTTAATTTCTGTTTCTTAAGTATTTTAGATTGCTAAGAAGCAGAGGGAAGATTATCTCAGTATAAGAAAAGACACTTTTACCAACGAAATTTTGTTTTAGGTAAAAGTCTTTTTTTTCATAGGCAAAAACTTTTATCGACGAAAATTTTCGTTGGCAATTTCGTCGCTAAAAGATCGAGGGGAAAAACTTTTACCAACGAAAAAAGATTTTCACCAGCAATGATAAGACTTTTGCCGACGAATTTTTTCATTGGTAAAACATTTTAGCAAAGCTTTTTACCGTACGTAAAAATATTGACAAAACTTTTACCTACGAATATTTTTGTAGCTAAAAATATTTACAAAAAATTTACCTATGAATATTTTCGTAGGTAAAAAGTATTTACAAAACTTTTACTTACGAATATTTTCGTAGCTAAAAATACTTACAAAACTTTTACCTACGAATATTTTCGTAGGTAAAAAGTATTACAAACTTTCGCTTGCGAATATTTTCATAGGTAAAAATATTTACAAAACATATGCCTATGATTATTTTCGTAGCTAAAAACTTTTACCTGCGAATTGTTTCGTAGGTAAAAATATTTTACAAACATACACCTGCGAAAATATTCATACCTAAAAACTTTTACCTTCGAATTGTTTTGTAGGTAAAAATATTTTACAAACATACACCTACGAATATTTTCGTAGGTAAAAATATTTACAAAACTTTTAACTACGAATATTTTCGTAGCTAAAAATATTTACAAAACTTATACCTACGAATATTTTCGTAGCTAAAAATATTTATAGAAATTTTACCTACTAATATTTTCGTAGGTAAAAACGTGGATGAGACTTTTACCTATGAAAATTTTCATAGGTACAAAACATTGTTAATACTTTTACCTAAAAAAAATTTCGTTGGTAAAAGTATCTTCTTTCTTTTCAATATTCCAGCTCAAAATTCCTGATATACACCCGTTACAATATATTTCATCATATTCTTCCTAATATACACCTGTTATTTAATATATTTCATCATATTCACTGTCATTCACGCTAATGGGCTCAGCTTGTAGGAACTGAGATATTACACAACATCCTCAGGTTGCAGATCATACAATTCATCTGTTCTCGACACAGGCTAACAAGTGATGAGACTTCATGACCTACTTGTCCCAGCTGCGCCCATGCTTGGTTTATTTCCACGTCACCTACCACCGCCAAAACCACCACCGCCTCGGCCTCCAAATCGGCCACCACTATCTCTGCCACCTCTACCATCGATGCTCCTGCCACCACCTTCACGGTTGTCACTTCTTGGCTCAAGGGATAGTCCCCAAGTTCCAAACTGTTAAGTTCTAAGGCCTTGGAGAAACTATCGTCATCTGTGAAATCTAAGTAAGTTGACCTGCGAACAAAGGTGAGGCAAAAGTCACCTAACAAGCAACAATCAAACAAATATGGAAAATCCCCAAATTATTTGCACAAAAAAAAAAGATCAAAAGAATATGAGCAGGTATGTCAGAAGTGGAAATATTTAAAGAAATGGCATTTCCCATTCAACACAGCAGTAGTACACATGGGGCCAATCAGCACATTTCTTGGGCTAGCTTCTACAGAGCACACAACTGCACTTAGCATACATCTATACACATTGGCAAAACAAATCGCAAGAGCCTTTTTTTTTAAAGGTGTAATAAAATACAATAGTTTTTCTCAAAAGATGTCAAAACAAAATCACGAGCATACCTACGCACATTTGACATTTAGCAAAACAATTAGCTTTTTCACAAGATCTCTTGTCACAAATAGCTTGGTCTAATTAAAATACCATCATCCTGAATAGCTTGGTCTAATTAGAATACGGTGCAACATGTATGTATCTTGGAGCTGAGCAAGCTACAAACATCGACTGTTGAATAGCTTGAAAAAGAAAAGAAAAGATATGAAAACCATCATCCTAAATAAAACCATAGTGAAGGTAAAGGACATTCTATTAGCAATATAAAGATGAAAATGGGCATGGAGCTTCAAAACATTCTGTTGATTCTCCCTTACTAATGGAAAATCAGTAAATTGCATTGCTAGAAAAACATGAAAGAACACCACCAAGAAATCCCTTTTAGAAAGAAGAAGAAAACACACGCATGCATGCAACTAGCTCAAGCAAGTAATTAGTATATGACAAACCATTCCTTCCATCTACAACATAAGTTGGCCACCCCATTGTTGCTTCAGCTTAGTTAAAAGGCTTTGTTCATGGTCAACATTCATGCTCCTGTCAAACAACAAAAGATAATATAGAAACCTTCCTTAACTAAGGAAATCATTTACTATAATCTAAATCATTGAAAAGTCTTTCAGGAGGGACAACCTTTTACATTTTCACAGTTAAAATGTTCAAACGTTTAGATTTCACAATTCTTCGCTTAATCTTTAGTAATTCATATGCCTGAAATAGATTTAGCAAACCATATTATCTTTGATTTTTTACCTTCATGACAGGTTCTTCCTTCCACATATCAAATCCCTTGAAGAATACCTTGAAGAAGTACCTAATACATACATTAAAAAAAATAAATCAATGTATAAATAAGCCCAATTCAAATTAATGAAAGCCAAAATAAAAATAAAAAGTCAAAGAATTGTCAACCTGAAACATATTCAATCAGCCTTGGATCAACTTTGATGGGAATAAGGCCCAACCTATTGGCTAGGACTTCATCTTGGACCACGATGTGTTGTCTACACCAACCATTCAATGCAAAAAAAAACAACCGAGCCAACCATCTCAAAGATGGTTATAAACAAAAAGGAAAATTCATGTGCTATACAACTGCTTTTCTCTGAAAACATCAGCAGGTTCGTTCCCAAGTACGTCCTATACAACTGCTTTTCTCTGCAAATATTGAATACAATTAATAAGATTTACACTTTAAAAAAGGACAATGAGAACGTAATTACCCTATCATTCAACTCGACTTGGCAAGATTTTGGGCTGCGTCTCTTCAAAACTCGTTGGAGATTAACTCTTTAAAAAAACTTACTGGAGATCCTGTCTTGATTCGGACTCAACAAGACTAGAAACATGAAAAGAGTTCTTGCATGAATCCATTTTTAAGTTAAATCTTCAATTACACTACATTAATTAAGTTTACTAACAAGTAAACAGGCACTTCACCTTTACTATGTGTGCTTTCCAACAAAGCAAAATGGGATGAGATGTCAATTGACCTTTCAACCAATCATGAAAAACAATTTCCCTGGACCCTTTCACAACCACACCTTATCTTGGGAAAAACTTGAATCATGGATGAAAGGTTCACATTCTTATATCAATGACATGGATAATTTATATAAACCAAGATCACTAAAACATAAATACTCTTAACTAAAATGAGATGAACTAATTTTAATTTACATTGCAGGTGGATTGTTAATGACAACAATGATGGATATGCATGGCAACATCACATTTGCTAATTGAAATGGAACAATTCAGTCAAACCCATTTCTTATAAATGTTTCATAAGAGAAGTACAACATTTGGAAAAACCAGTTTCCTTAGCATTAGGAAGAAAGGGGATCCATAAAACCAGATCAGGCCAGTTGGTAGTAAGATAGAAAAGCTCGATCACATTTGTTGATTTCACTATCACCTAAGGTTGGGAACTGACCTGGATCTTCAATGGAAGAAAACTAATTCTTCTATCTCAGAAATTGCATAGAACTATATAATCATGAAGAACATAAAAGCATCCTATACTCTAGGATGCACAGATGGACTTTGTCAATATGTACCATGAGGACCCCTTAAGAAACTGCCATCGCTAATTATGCACAAACCACAATGAGGCTATGTTTTGATGTACTCCAAATCACTGGTTATTCATATATTTTGGCAACAAGAACAACCATCAACTTGCGAAGCATTTCAGATGGAGTAAGAAACTAGAATCACATTTATGAGATATGGTGTCTCTGCCTTCTCTGTGTAAAATAATATCCAAAGTGTTTCATCCTACCCAAAACCGAAAGGTATTAATATTGCAGAAAAGCATCCCATCCCACCTTTCTAAGAATATTCAAAATCCAAGTACGGTTATACCCAATTGTGAAGTTCAGGAACAACCAAAAATGTTGGTTTCTCATTCTTATATCACTATTCTTTCCAAAAAATTGTATAAAGCTATAACAAACACCCCAATTACGTAAAGTGCTTATTATAACATACACCCCAAGCACCCATTTCCCAATATCTGGCATTGATACCGCAGAAACTACAATCATACCCACATTCAGATTTTTTTTTCCGTTTTCTTTTTTACCTTTAATACCCTTTAGGCAGTTTAATTTTAGGCAGATGTGCCATTTCTGAGTGCCAGTGTATCATCCATCACACCCTGCCAAAGTATCAAATCATATACAGTAGCGTGGGGCCCACATAAACTTGCTTGTAACATCCAACCCATACAAAGGGCACACCCCACCATAAAAACACGATGCCACAAAATTCAGGCCAATCTTATTATCCATAGTGAATTAAACTGCCTAAACCTTGACTTGCATAGTGCGGCCCACCAGATGATTGGATTGGACTGAGTTATTCAGGTGCGCCCCTGAATAAAGTTACAAAGAGTGAGAGATTTACCAATATCACAGGTGGTAAGGAAGACTTCCTAATTGTGCACTTTGCAGCAATGCACTCCATAAGAAATCGAATAAATGAAAACTTGTACATGGTATAAACTATCAGGAACTAAAATAAAGCAGTGATGAGACCAATCTATTTTTGTCACTGTAAATGCCCTGTGTTGAGCCTACAACACTTTGGAAATAGTATCGAACAGTTTCGATGAACTAACTTAATATATAGATTGCATCAGATAACCTTAAAATCCAGCTTTTCGCTCGATCTCCTCTTTCTCATGACAACTTTACAATTTGATGGTACCCCTGATTTTATTTGTCCTGAAAGTTACGGTTGCTGATTTACTTTTTAAATCTGTTTTCAAGAATCCACCACTTGTGCAATTATTCATAGTAAAGTAATTCATCAACAAAATAGAAATACATAAATGTAAAAACTGTGATGATGCACTCATTCCATCCAAATGGGACAAGTGATAATCCACACTATAAATCCAATGAATCTCAGTGTGGATGGAAGATGCCCTCTGATAGAGAGGTTCCTGATCTTTCGATCAATGTCCCTGGAGTAAACGGTTAAGGAAAAAAATATAGCAATAGTCTATAAAAATTCCAAAGAGTGGATGGTTAGGAACTTCCACTTGGTTCAGGTTCCAATAAAATAAGAACTTGTGAGACTGTTAACAAATTACAAATGCAAATCAAATTTTATCCTAGATATGAAATCACCATTTTCTGTTCCCTTTTTATTCTTCCAAGTGTGGGTATTGATTGGAGATCGATTGAAGCACCTAGAGAGATGGGGAATTGACCATCAAATATGGTACTTCTTGCTTCTAATTTTATTTCAACCCTTGGGCTCCTTTAGTACACAAGTTGTATCCATGTTATACCAGTGCCTTATCTATGCCATATCTAGTGAAAATAGAACCTGAATTTCGAAATCCACTCAAGCACTTGTATTGAGCTTTTACAATACAAGCAATGAGAATATTAGGAAGCTAATAAGCATGCAAGTAATGAGTGTACATAGAATGGAAAACTAAACCAATGGCTACACTATGTTCACAAAACACTAGCTTTAAAAAAACCTCCTCTTTAACATAGAGAGTTCTATTAAAACATGAAAATGACAGCTTTAAAAGAAGACTCCAAAAGAGTACCTAAATGATAGTAACACCACCAGAGAGTTTTGTTATTCTTTTGTTAAGCTTCTCTTTCATAATCCTATTCAGCATGCTGCAAAAACCCAAAATATATATGCCACTAAGGATGCCATTTGAGGTAGTATTCATCTTGCATTATTACTAGCTACTCCATTGCCTACGTGTTTGATAATACCTTGTGTATATCTCCATCGCACTCCTAAAGCAAAATAATCCAAATGATTCAAGTTTACAAAGAGTAGATTATGCATTTTTGAAGAAATAAAGAAGTAATTGAGCATGAACCTATATAATGTCAGCTGGAAATAAGTTTTTGTCCATATAATCACAAGACAGTTTAATAGGCCAACATGTATGCCATCATAGTACTAATTTCACTTAAGACATAGGTTTCCCACACCGCTCCCAAATCCATATCGAAACATGTCAAATGTAATTCTTCTCATGCATAGAAGAATAAATGTAACGTGTTTATTAATGGATAAAAAATGTGGAAGGCAAAGAGATAAAAGTGATGGAAGGGTCAAAGGGAAGAAAAATATAAGACAATCATCCATCCTCCCAACTTGCAGAAGTTCAAAGTAAAATATGCAGAATAAGAAGGTTAGTTAAATGCAATTATCCTCAAAACACAATTTATTGGTCATGCAAACTTTCTTAGGGAAAACAAAAACATGATTCACAAAGATAACCCAATCAAAGATAATGCTTAGAAAACATCGTGAAACACCAAAAATATTAATGCCATGTAAAATTGTAAATTTAAACTATAAGAAACATTCCTTAAAGTGAAGAAGGCATAGGTGTATACTTAAAAAAAGTTTCCATCCAAAAGGCATTTCCTGTTAGAAGACAACCCAAAAAGAGAAAAAAAAAATGATGTCAAAATTTCCACATGATGGAAGCAATCAGTAAGATGTTCCTCCAACTCAGCTCCCTCCAATTCCTCAAGCTCTGCCTCCAGTTCATTCTAACATGGTGAAAAGATTATATTCAGAATCTCCAACTAGAAAAAGTAAATGGACAAATGAAGATTTATGCGAGGATGAACGTTGTGGCAAAACCATTGCCCAATCCATACGATTTTGTCCATGAACAATACGGTTGTATCATCCCAGTCACCGGATAAGGGTGATATGGCCCATTTCTATTGGTGACATATATGGCCCACTAAAACCAATTTTTAATCATCCACATTTTGATATAAAGACTTGATAAAATTATAATCATTGTGCTCTTTGTTTAGTAAAAGAATATCCAATTATTGATGGCATTTTATAGAAATATCCAAATACAATAAAAATCAACATCACGATTTTCAATTGCATTTTCAAAGTTACTCGGTTGGAGACTGTCAGAAAGAAGCCTATACCTTTTTTTTTCTTGAAGTTCTTGCAATGGAACCTCTCAATCTAGCAACAAAGAGGGAAACCAATAGTCCTAGATGCACCGAGACAAGTCAATGACGAAACTCCAATCGAGATGATGAAGGGTCCTCTAAGGTTTTTAGAGGTGATGAATCTGATAGAGGGAGAGGGAGCACGACACACATAGAGAGAGAGAGAGAGAGAGAGAGAGAGAGAGAGAGAGAGATTGGGGAACGAATAGAGAGAGGGAGGAAGATGAGGGCTAGGGTTACGGAATGGAGCGTGCGTTGCGAGAGAGAGACAGAGAGAGAGAGAGAGAGAGAGAGAGAGAGAGAGGTTTCACATTTGGGGATTTTTTTGGTAGGCCTCTGTTTTGAGAGCGCGTCCAAATTTGGGGTTATAGGTTTGGTATGGCTATGTGGGCCCCACCATGATACGTGTCAAACATCTACCCCATCAGTCAGATGCATCATCCCATGGTGGGCCCAGGGATTAAAAATCAAATCAATCTATGACTTGTGTGGGTCACACCACATACAAAAGTTGAGAGGGGTTACCCTCCATTAAAACATTCATAATTATTTATTGGGCCCACAGAGATGTGGTCCACAAATCCAGCCCATCCATTATGTGTGTACCACTTGGATGAGGAGTCATACCAAGTTTCAGACGCATCTAAATTTCAGGTGGGGCCCATCAAGTGCTCTTATATGTTTTAGGCATGTCTTCACATGATTTTAGATGGTATGGCCCACCGAAGTTCCATATACGGCTGATTTTTAGGATATCCCATAATTTAAAGGGGACCCATCAAATGCATGGTGTTGATGTTTGACACACGTCATGGTGGGGCCCACAAAGCTTGACCTCATGGGGACGACATGGATTAAACACATACATCATGGTGGGCCCCCACAAAATAAATGAAATTAGGATTTAAAAATGATACTAAATAAAATTATTTTATTAGGATTTTAAAATGAAATTAAGACTAATAATATCAAATATTCTTGGGAATTTGGAGGATCTTGTAAGGTCTAGACATATCACATGGCAATGTAAATCTCAGGTGGACCACACCATTAAAAACTTCCTAGGGTCCAATGTAAGGTTTATTTGCCACCATTAATGAATGGATCAAGCTGGTTTTTATTTTTTTTTCCCATCATCTGGGTTTGTATGACCTAATCAACAGATTGGATGTCAAATAAAAAGTACAGTGGGCCTTCGGAGGGTTTTAATGGTGGATATCCAATCACCATTGTTTTCATGTGGTGTGGTCCACCTGATATTTATATCCTGAAAAATGGATGAAAATGTGGGTTGATCCCGAATTTTTGGTAAATCCAAAACTCAAGTGGACCATGCACACGAAACAGTGTGGAATAATGATTTCCACCGTTGATACCTTCCTTGGGCCCATAGTAATGTTTTTTTGACATCCAACATGTTCATAATATCACAAATATATGAATGAAGAGAAAACACAAAAATATATGAATTATTGTGGGCCAACTACGATGATAGTGTAAAATCCACTCCGTCCATCATTTTCTCTGAATCATGATATAATGAGATCTAAAAAATCAGATAGATCCATTGTCAAAGAAATGGAGAGAAGATACCACTATTTGTACAAAGTAGCCCATGGGTGCAAGATCTAAGTTGTACATCAGGTGAGTCCCATCGTGTACGTCTCTGATTCCAGCTACTACTCAAGTGGATCACATATTTGACTTCCTTGACCTTCAAACGGCCGCCCCAAATATATTAACTATGGAACCTTGCATTACCCATATGCCCCTAGTTACTTGAATCATAGTTTTTTTTTTTTTTTTTTGGTTGCAAGGTACAATCTCAACAAATGATATAAGAAGACTTCAACGGCCTTGAAGCAGAGACTAGAAAGTCAGATCTTTTGGATCCTTAATGATCTTCACTAGAGTTTGCAAGAATGAAACCAAATCAGCACCATATATAACATGATGATCTGCAATAACATTCACTTGTAAGCATTCACAGTTTTGCCCAGGTGAGTTTGTGGAAGGCTCAAGACTGGAGGTTCCAGGCTTCCAAATAACTCACCAGGCAGAATGTTTCTCACTTGCACATCTAACTTTTCACACCAATCTAACCATCCTTGGTAACAACTATAATTGGTTGGGATGCTCCAATGGCCATGATTGCACCCTGCAGAACAGTCCATTGTAAATTTGGCAGTCAGACTCTCAATTGAAGAGGGGATAATGTATTTGATTTAAAAAACTAAAACATAGAATCCCCTTTTTTTTCTCAAAGTGGGATTGATATTTGATTTACGTGCTGCCGCATCCAGGGAACTTCCTGAAGACACAAAAGTCAGGAAATTCAATTTTCACTCATGGCATAGAATTGCAAGCATTCCTTGTACTTGTTAAAATTAAATGACACTAGTAGTGCCACTGGTCCTTGGGCCAAGACATGACCTTGACTACTTATTGATTAGACTGCTACTGAATTAGTTTAGTGGGTGTTTACACAAAATTATGTTGATTAATGAAGAAATTTCATGATGCAACCAAATACACCATTACCCAAAAACAAACTCTAATTGGATTATCCTAAAGGGAAAACACAAACATCAGCTTGATCCAAAACTTCTATGAATGTTATTTTTAACAGTGGATGTTCAATCCCCACTTTGTAGTCCACTTAAGCCTTGGACCCACCCCATTTTTTAATTAATATCTTAAATTGATCCAAGAAAAGCGTTGAATGGTATGAAGAATGTTAATCCATGACTTGGGTGGGCCACACCACATAATATAATGGAGAAGGGTTTCCTTAAAACTTACATAGTCATATATTGGGCCTGCCTAAATATGATTCACATATCTAACCCACTCATTATGTGTGTCCCAATTGGATGAGGAGTCAAACCCAGTTTCAGCCGCATTCAAAACTCATGTGGGCCCCACCAAGTGCTTTTATATTTTTTTTAGATGTCTTCACATAGTTTTAGATAGTATGGCCCACCTGAGTTTCGTATACAGATGATTTTTGAGATATCTCATAGGCTAAAGGGGACACATAAAATGCACTGTGTTGATGTTCGACACAAATCATGATGAGCCCCACAAAACTTACTAACATTAATTCTTAGGTTCTCAGGGTGTCAATAACTTCGGTCACAATTTTGACTAGAATATTTGACCTATTTTACATGTCTGGTCCATTTACTCTATTTTACTAATCATTACCCTTAATTTTACTAGTTACTCACCTCAATCATGCTACATATGAGAAAGATATTAGGCAAACAAGATTAATCAACAATTTGAGTGAATTTTGATTTAAACATCTGAAGTTATTTACTCTTCAATCTGGACTGATCAAATTGTCCAAAATAGTTAAAGGTTGTTCATAATATCAAAAATATATGAATGAAAAGAAAACACAAACATCAGCTTGATCCAAAGCTTCTATGGGCTCAAAGAAATTTTAAATGGTAGAGGTTCAATCACACTATTTCCTATGGTGTGGTCCACTTGAGTTTTGGATATGCTTCATTTTTTTTCTTTAGACCTCAAATTATCTGTTAACATGGATGAATGGAGTGGATAAAATAAATAAATAATGGTGCACCCCACAGAGTTTACTCTGGTAAAATCCTACATGTTCTATATCCTTTACTCATTTTTTTTAGTAGTGTGTTTTTACTCTTCATACATGTATATGTGGCCTTATGGACAACATTCCAGGAAACAATGTTGAATGAGCATCAACCATTTAAAAACATTTTGGGGCCATAAAAGTTTTGGATCAAACTGATTTTTGTTTTTCCTCTTCATCTGGGCCTGTACGACCTAATCAACATATTGGATGCCAAATGAACAGTACAGTGGGCTTTAGGAGGGATAATATATATATATATATATATATATATATATATATATATATATATATATATATATATATATATATATATATATACACACACACACACACACACACACACACATATGTATGTATGTATGTATGTATGTATGGGAAAAGGTTCCATGCGGCCGAGCTCATGGGAACTTCTCATATTTTTTGCACTATGTGGGCCCCACCATGATGGGTGTCGAACATCTACCCAATCAGTTAGATGCACCATTCCATGGTAGGCACGAGGCTTAAAAATCAAGTCAACCGTGACTTTTTTGTGCCACACCACATACAAAAGTTGAGAGGGGTTACCCTCCATTAAAATATTCATAATCATTTTGTTGGGCCCATCGAGATGTGGTTCACAAATCCAGCCCATCCATTATGTGTGTCCCACTTGGATGAGGAGTCAGACCAAGCTTCATATGCATCAAAATTTCAGGTGGGCCCCACCTAGTGATTTTATATGCTACTATTTTCCTGTACTTTGGTTCACCCGAGATTTATTTCGATCTCATTTTTTGGTATCATTCTTAAAAGAATGTTTATAAATTGATTTATGACTGGGATATAATACAAACATCATGGTGGGGCCCATAGATCCCTACCAGATCCAACCCTCATGGTAGCTTTTTTTTCTGTAAATGTATGTGAATTTTGTATTTTTTGTAAAATTGTGGTGACTCGTTTATATAAATAGTGGTAATGATATAGGGTTATCCAGAACAACCAAATAATGATTCTAGTTGTAGATGGGTAATATGTATATTTTCCTATATAAAAATATCATAACCATTCAGTAATTAGGCCCTTATATGTATGATTGTTAATATGGTGCGTGTTATAAATGATGGTAAACACACAATTATCGGATTTGAAAGTATCCTCTCATTTTAGATGAGGGATTTCCTAACGCACGGAACTTCACTCTTTCGAAATTGAGATGAGATTTCTAGACAACGCAAGCTTCCTCGCCCGAGCTCTAATTCCTTGAAGAATTTCCTCTTCTTGCTGAGGGATTTTCAAACGCCATGCAGATTCATCTCAAATAGGTGAGCTTCTCTCAAAATCCCTTATTTTCCTCGCCGTTTGTTCCTCTTCTTATTGTTTTTATTCTAGAATCCCTTCCATCTATCATTGCTTTTTCTATGTTCTTCTTGTGATGTTGAAAGCACACAAATGTTTAGCAGAAAGGCCCATTCCTGATCTTTTGAGTGTTTAGTTTGTTGATGGCCCTGCTAATGTGGCACGATTTCCTGGAAAGAATGTGGCATCTCACAGGAATCCACCTCTAGCAGAATATCTCCAAGACGAGCAATCAGGGAAGCCTTCGAACCTTCCTACCTTGGTAACATTCGGCCTTAGCTTAGTTATCTTTTTCCTTGTGTTGCTTTTTTTGATAAAATTCCAGTGAGCAACAAACATGTCAGGTGTTTAATGAAATTCTTGAAGCAAATATGTGTAATTATATGTTTGACGCTTGGAATTCAAAATAACCTCAAGAATACTCTCTAGACAGTTGCATTAGTATATGGCTTCTTTAAATAGGTAATGTTCTGGAAAAGAATGCTTCTGGGGTATTAATAAAAATACATTATGAAACTACATGTATTCATATATGTATTATTTTCACATCTCTTTCAATGTTTTATATAAACATTGGTATGTTGTTAGTCCGAATGCATAACTATCTTCTTTTGTTGCAACCTTTGAGTATGAGAAGCTATTTATTCATCATTTTGAGGATTTTCTTTTGGGACCTGGAATCTGGTCTATTCTCAGGTACTGTAAAGTGGTTTGGAAAGAGTAGCTTCATCATATTAGTGAGTTTTCTAAGACTATTTTCTTAAATGCTGCAAGGTATTAACATAGTTCTGGATGATATCAAAGGAACTAATGTTAGAAGACATAATTATCATTTATAGAAAGAAACATTAAGATAATTCATCTAATAAACATCATATGACCAAAAGATTGCGATGATAACCTCTGGTGCAAATTCAACTATATCTGTTGATTGCCAACCTAGCCCAGACCTAGTCCTGAACTAAGGAGCGAAACAAAAAATTATTTTATTAAAGAAAAGGGCCTTATCTCCATTTCTTTTAGAAATTGAAATGTAGTAAGAGATATTGTTGCCTCATTTAGGGATTTGGGGATTTTAGGGCTTACAGATTTAAATGTGGACCCTGAATTTGAGTTTTTCTGATTTTATAAATTGGGGATTTGGGAGTTTTTGGATTTTGGGAATCTAAGAATTTTTAGAATTAGGGATTTCACCTTCCAGATTTGAAAGAGCAATTTTGGTCTCAAGTTGTGCAGTTTGGATTCACTCAAAGATTTTCCATGCATGTGTTTTATGCAAAAATGTTGGTGTTGTTGTTTGGCCATCTTCTGTATTCGGTCAAGGACCATCAACGGGGAATTTGGATATTTTTTCCTCACTTGTTATTGGGATGTGAGGAATCCTCTGTTGAATTCCATGGAACTCGAGATTTCCAATGTTTGAATGCCCCGAGTTCCATGGATTATTCCTAACCTGACCTTACTCAACTTGCATTTGCTCAACCCAAACACAACCTAAATTCAAATTGGATTGTTATTTTCCAAACCGAACCAACTCAAGGACCTTGACAGCCTCAGCCAAAATGACCCAAACTCGGGTTGTCCCAAACCCAAGTTGTAGTCCTAATTGGGTATACCTAGATCTCTAATTACAAACAGAGAGTCTGAATGTCTTCTTTCTTAATTATGTTAGCCAGATTGTAACACCCTGGATTTTTGCCAACCTGGGGTTAGACGTCCTTAGGCAATGGGTCAACTATAGCACCTTGGTAACCTCTCAGAACCTAATCCCAAAGCCAAATAAATCATTTAGCACCTAATTCTTTAGAAACTTAACGTGAATTAGCTAACGCTACACTAGATTTCCTGCAAAATTAGCACCAATCACTTTAAATACGATCCGTAAGACCCAAAACCTATAGAATCATTGACGCTACGTTACCCTAAAACTTAATATCAAACTCTAAACCTATTTGTTCTCAGGAACCCTTTGAAACTTTGTATTGGATCTAGATCGCGCGTCGAAAGTCCGATATCTACAATCTCATACCATTATGACCGCTTAGTTGGACTTGACCATCGTTTCGAAAATCAAGCCCAACTGATGTTCTGAGGCTATTTCATTAAGCCTGGAGCAAGGAGTGTGAGAAAGAGTGAAATTCAAAAAAATTTAAATATCATTTAAATGAATCTGGCACGTTTCGCTTGCGGGTTCAGTATAAGCATTTAGACCGTCGGAATCTGACCCAAATACACCCTCAGATCAGGGAACATTTCTCACTCAGGTCAGTGTACTTGGAATCCTCGATCGAGTCTCCGTGACCGCTGAACTGAAACTGGTTTGCCACGTGCGATCTGGGAACACTACCGGACTAAAAACTTGATGTGAGCAGGATCCAGTATTCATGAGCTTAAGTCTGACCGCATTCGGCCAGGGGACCTCCCGAAATGCTCTTTTGGATCGGGAAAGACCCGATTTGGTTATAACGCAAGTATACCTTGGTCCTAAGTCTATATAGGTGAGGTTTTAGCCTATATAAGGAGCTTAAACCCTTAGCTTTCTAACCCATACGAATTTGGGGAAAATCCTAGGAGAGAGGAGAGAAAAGAGAGAGAAAGTGAGGGAGAAATTGGAGCTTTCTCCTGGGATTCTTCCCTGCTACTCCACGTGCCAAATCCTTCCACCTACATTGCTATTCTGGAGATTCCAACGCCGTTCTAGGTAAGAAAACCCTAACCTCAAGCTATTTTAGGAATTCCTTCAATACAAGTAGCGAAGTAGCTGATGTAGCTTGTGCTATAGGTCGTCATACAGGCGTTGACGAAGTGTAGAGTTTCTATTTGATTTGATACACTTCTACGGCGAAAGGTGCGGATCTTAGACGCTTAGATTACCTGTTTTCAAGGCTTTCAATGTCTTTTAATGGTAGATTGTTGACAAGAACGCTATTTGACATGTAAAACATGCTGTCTGTTTTTCATTTCGAATACGTACGAAGAATATGAGATTTAGGATATTTTAGGTATTTGTAGGAAATACTGTATACGTACGTATTTTGCCGATAGGATTGCCATGAGTATTTGTCATGTACCTATGTGAGTTATGCGTGTATGATCTATTTGGTGAAGAGATTTGCCCTAATGCTCGTATTGACCGACATATGCTATGTAGACTAATGTGTGTAGACTCAGTGTTTGTTGAAATGCCTAAATCAAGATGATTTATGCCTGCTATATGTTTTGAATGTAAGAACATGATTGTTGTGTATTAGATAACTCCTTGATATAAGGATCTGTCATATCATATGTCGAAATCAACATACGTCAAGTACGTTGGAGTTGTGTAGTCTAAGTGTTTGTATAAATGCTTGCATGAGTAAGCACTTAGTGAGTAGTGTTGTAGGCTAGTGTTGAGATAGGATTCTCAACTACGTTGATGATGTGTATGACGTCCTCCACGTACATTGTTGAATTGATTCCTGATGTATGAAATGCTTGTGTATTCTTAACTGCGTATGTTGTACCTTATAACATGTTGCTAACATGCTTGAATTAATTGTCATTTCAATTTGTTTATCTCATTGATTACTGATTCAAATTACATGTGCTTGGGGCTATACTCTAGTCCAGGAAGTCGGTAACAAATTGGAATTCATGTTTGGATTCTATTCGCCACGAAGGATGTGTATGACGAACCCGAGTCGTACTAGAGTCATCGGCAGTGGTTAGGCCACACGAAGTGCTTGTGCACTTCATGTCGGTCGGTTTGACATGCGCTCGTACTAGTCGGACTCATCAAGTAACCCGACTGACCATTGTATGTTCACCTTGTATTTGTCATAACTGCTTGAACCTAGGGTACTGAACTTACCAGTGATAACCCTGATAACCGTGGTACCTTGATCCACTAAGACTCATGAGCCGGACATGGTGGTATGGGACACCATGGTCGAACTGTCGGCCTACGCTAGGGCCACAAACCTCCCCGTAGTGACCAGTGAGCACCCTACTTTGAGCAGATTATCGTGGTATGGGACACTATATTCTTGCTGTCGGCCTACATTGATAAGGTGATGGGGGAGTGGAGCAACGAGTGCGAGCAACAGCCCTAGCAGCCCTTTGTAGTGACCTTGAGTTTATCCTGATTCCGCATGGGGGCGACGAGTCCTGATGCAGTCTTAAGGATATAAACTAGGCCTGTATTGATAAGGTGATGGGGGAGAGGAGCAACGAGTGCATGCAACAGCCCTGATATCCCTTGCAGCGACCTAGAAATATATCATCGTATGAGAATACAAGGAGTGATGACCCTAGACAGGATCCTTGTTGGGAATGATATAAGGGAAGTACCCTAGTTTTCCAATCCTGCTGTATGCAAAGGACTAATAAAAACTCAAAAATCATATTCATATCGTACTGCATGTGTCTGGAAGATGTGGAGCACTGAGGGAAGAAAGCATGCCGCGGACGTAAGATGGTGTCGCATGAGGGAGTATGTCGGTGAGGGCATCCATCATGTCATTTCATTCTTGCATTAATCACAGTATTTATGAATGTTTGATTTGCTTGCTTTATCATTATCGCTTGATTGATTTGATAACATGTTAACCTTTGATCTATAATTCCACTGAGTTAGCTACTCACTCCCACATTACGGGACGGTGTTGCACATACAAACCAATCCCTATTTTAGTTTCAGGTGATGGCGCTACATGTGAAGCGGTGCCGGACTTGTTTGATGATGAGGAGGATTTCTCCTATATGCTGGTTCTGATCGACGGGTTTACAGGGTTACTGATTAGATGTCAATACACTTGGCGATTTGCCTTTTTTTTACACACTCATGTATATTCTTTTCTTTCTATTTTGGAGTATAAATTAATTAGTTAACCTGGTAACATGTTCACACTCTGGAGACTTACAATCATTCATATATTTTATATATTTATCACAGTCTTCCGCTTGCTAATTTAACTGTCTCTAGAGTATGATATGTTGTTTTGGCTTAGTCCCAATCTTGTTTAATGCCATTCTATAGACAACGTGCATTCATCATTATCTATGTTGCATAAGTGACGTTTTGGAACTCGGGAGTTGGGTTTCTACCCGACCCCCGATTTTCAGGATGTTACACAGATAGAGAGGACCATAATAGACAAATACGAGAATCTCTACAACTTCTCCATAAAATCAAGGTTTGTCAGATTACCTTGATTTTTTTGACCAAGTTTGATTATTTACTGCCAATCTAGCATCAACCCCACTTTACCCTGCCTTGGGAATGGTTAGCCTGTTGCTACCATGTGAAATTACAATGCTTAACTAATGTCTATCATACCATTTGGATTCCTATAATATTTTATTTTGTAATTCTTCTATGATCTCTAAAATCTTGTATTCTTTGGAGAACTAGCCCCTCAGTTGTTCTCTCTAAGAGGGCAACATGCTCATTGATGTGTTAGCTAAGGGATGGAACTTATACCTCTTTTGATTACTGGATTCATTTATTCATTATCTTAATGGATTGTGTTTCCTTTCCTGCATCTGTTTTCCATTTAGAAATATATTCCTTCGAACATAAAACCTTCTAACCATTTACTTATCTATGGTGCCATCATCGTCATCATCCTTATCATAACCTTGTCCCAGCTATTTGAGGTCGGTTTCTCATGATTTACTTGGCAAAGGTTTTACCACTGGCTGTCCACCAAACATCAACTCTCCTTTTAGCTATATCTTTTTTAGCTAGTTGGTGATATTGTTCTAGAACAATAAACTTCATATCTTGTTCAGAAGTCTTTTTTTCCCTTTTCTGTTTCCTTTGTTTTGCTAAGGTGCACTCAATCGCTTTAATGGAACATACTTCCATTTTCAGTCCCAAATAGTAACATATGGGTTTCACTCCCAAAAAGTCCATTATCTGAGAATGGACTTGAAATCCCTTGCAACTTCTGTTGTTACTTGCAAGTGCAAAACACAACAGTCAAGTTTTCCACGGATATCTCCCGACACGTAGACTTGTCATCTATTGGCCCCAACTGCATCGATTCCATGTTCCAGAGCATAATGATGTCCCTTTATCGAGCCAAATAGAAATGGAAATAAAAGTGTTGAATTTCGGCTTATTGTAGAATAGATACTACACTTGATTTTAGCCAAAAGGCTGAGAAGATATGTTATGTGTGTTGAACTTCTTGGAAGTTGCAAATCTTTGATCCCATGTTGTGAAAGAAGTCCCTTGTCAAGAAAGTTGTACCCCACTTACAAATGAACCAATGACCAGAGATTAGTTCTATAAAAAAAACAATGGACTGACATCATAAAATCCCTTCAGAGAGTAAAATAGAAATAATCATTGATGTCATAAGACATCAGCATCAAAGCATGAAATTCTAAGACATCCCACCATTTGGTACATGAGAATATACTATTGATCTAACTTGTGGCAATTAAACAATTCCCATAGAGAATTTTCCTTGTCATTTGGGGGTAAGATGATATTGAGTGCATGCAATCAACAAAGCCACCCCCCATGCATGCAAACCACTGTCCACCAGA
Organism: Magnolia kwangsiensis; assembly: GCA_037074715.1. Taxonomy (NCBI): domain Eukaryota; kingdom Viridiplantae; phylum Streptophyta; class Magnoliopsida; order Magnoliales; family Magnoliaceae; genus Magnolia; species Magnolia kwangsiensis. The sequence continues at coordinate 27,619,873 of CM073577.1, forward strand.
TGCTTACCAAATTTCTTTGCTAAGTGACCACAATAAAAGAAACCAAATAGCTCTATAAAATAACTTCAATTACTAAACATATTCCCCACATAAAAAGTTGTTCCTCTTGCCCCAAATAGCCCATAGGCCAGCCATCACCCCCAACTACAAAACCATCTTCCCAACTTTACCCACTCCACCCGTGTCCCATGCCGCCAAGAAGTCTTGAATAGACCCAAACCTGTTTATATACTTTTCTCAAATCCAAAAAAGAAGAAGAAGAAGAAGAAGAAAAGAAAAGAAAAAGGAATGAAAGAAAAGAAAAGGAGGAAGAAGAACAAGAAGAAATCCAAATTCAATCCTAACCATTCAAGTCCAATTTAACCATCTTCCTAACAACATATTTATGACAAAAGTAACCCAATAACTAATCGACCACTCATGTGGGGCCTGCGGACTAATCAGACCACCATCGAGGACTTGGAAAACTGTCCTGACATATTATGGGGCCTAGATCGCTAATCAAACTGATCATGGGGCCTAATTCTGTGATCAAATAGATCATGGGATCCACCCTTGGGTTGTATCACCAAGTTATTTGGGTGGCTTTACAAATCTTGTTTGGTCAATAATTCCTAAGGCCCTATCTCAATAAGTTAACAAGCCTTCATAATCCTTCTCGCCACCTTGCAAGTCCTTTTAAGTCTTCCTCCCATCCTCTTTTCAAGCCCTTCACCTAATTTAAGTTCCCCTCTCATCAGAGCCATGTGACCCATGTCCAAACATTTTTAGCTAGCATGAAAACATGAGCAACTTTGAATTTCTTCATCATGTGGCCAAAAAAGTCACCAGGATTCTGAAAACTCATATGGAACCTTGAGGGGCTAATCCTCATACAAACCTCTGCGAAGGGTGACCCGTACCATTAGCATTCTCAATTTCCTTATTAAGAGAGAGATGCCTTAATTCAGGACAATCAAACACCTTTGGATTCTCATTAAGGTTCTAAGCTTATGATCATCTTCTTATAAGTAAATATAAATGTAGTCAAAATCCTACAATTTACAATTTACGATTTGAGTTGAATCTTAAGCATGATGATTTGAATCCCACCTAGAATCGCTTTTTAGATGAATCCTATGATTCTATGATTTGAATCATATGATTTACTATTCAAATTAAACTTGTTCTTTTCTATTTTAAGCTTTAGTTGGCTTTCATTTTATGCTATTAAAATGGTTGGGGCTTTAAGAATCATTTAGAAGAGGTTAATTACTTTATTTTGTTCTTTACAAGAGATTACATAATAGATATTCTCTCCAACTTTAAATCATTTTGCATTTTCTTATGATTTCTTACTTCTTAATTAATTGAAACAGCTGTTATCTAGATGTTGAGGGGGGTCCCTAAAAGGTGAAAACTGCTGTTATGACCATGATGAATGTAAGACCCGTATCTTAGACTGTACTGTTCTGTCGACTCCCGTGATCCTTCCCATTGAATTTCAGCAATCCGTGACCTGTAATCGACGTTTGCACATGACCGTAAGTCGTATCCTATACGTTTGAGTCAGCTTAATCCGAGACTTGTATCATTACGACTGCACCGTCGCCAAGGTTCCAACGCCGCGACTCATGTACCGATCTGATACCCTAACTAAGAGATATGAGCCGGCATTTATTTCGAGAAAACGTCGCGCGTTTGTAATCCTAAGAGAATCTCTACAACATGTCCCATCAATCCCATCAATCAATCACTCCATTAATCCATTAATCACTTCATGTCAAGTACACATCACCTTTCACCCCATCCCCAAGCAACCACCAAAGTTAACTCTTTTTCACCCTCTCTCTTACACCACCTTACGTGTCAAGTACCACATCCATCACTCACCTCACCCTTTCATCCATCACACCCATCCCTCATCTCTCTTACAACTCTCTCTCTCTCTCTCTCTCTCTCTCTCTCTCTCTCTCTCTCTCTCTCTCTCATTTCCCAACACATTCCTAAGCAAGTAAGAGGCTCCCACATCCACGCATTTCCATGGGAGAAAAGTGAGTTGTGTGACTGTAACACCCTGAAAATTGGGGGTCGTGTAGAAACCCAACTCCCGAGTTCCAAAACGTCACTTATACAACAAACATGATTATGAATTAGATGTTGTCTGAGTTAGTGCACTAACATGAGTGAGATTATACCAAAACTGCAATTCATACTCCAGATCCAGTGATAAAACGCAAGCGGAAGACTAGAAGATATATATATCACTATCTGTAAAATAAAATAATCTCGATCTGTCTCCAAAGTATGAATGTATCTCTGAGTCACATATACATATACCAAATCAAAAATTAAAAGTCATGCAATAGTCCAACTAACAAAATCCCGCTGATCCAGGCCACCTATGCGAAGCCATCAGAAAACTGCATGTACGAGAACTCGTCCTGGTCCTTGTAGTAGTCCGGCTTCAACTCCTGAATCGCCTCGCTATCTGCATCTAAGACAGAGTCTGGTAGGTGTTGTAAACACTGTCCCGTAACGTGGGAGTGAGTGATCAACTCAGTGGAATCATAGAGAAAAGATTAGCATGTTATCAAATCAATCACGCGATAATAGCAAAGCAAGCAATCAAACATTCCTAAACACTATTATTAATGCAAGTATGAGATGCAGTAATGATGCATGCCATCACCGACATACTCCCTAATGCGACACCATCTTATGTCCATGACATGCTTTCTTCCCTCAGTGCTCCACATCTTCCAGCCACATGCAGTGCGATATGAATATGATTACCGAGTTTTTATTAGTCCTTTCATACAGCAGTATTGGGAAACTAAGGTACTTCCCTTATATCATTCCCAACAAAGATCCTGTCTAGGGTCGTCATTCCTAGTAGTCTCATACGATGATATATTTTTAGGTCACTGCAAGGGATGTCAGGGCTGTTGCTCGCACTCGTTGCACCGCTCCCCCATCACCTTTTCAATACAAGCCTAGTTGTACTCTTGTTGCTACGGAAGAGTCGTCGCCTCACGTGGACTCAGAATATGTTCGAGGTCACTACAAAGGGCTCGTCACTAATCAGAGTAGGCCGACAGCTCGAATGTAGTGTCTCATACCACCACATTCAGCTCACGAGTCTAAGGTGCTCACTGGTCACTACGAGGAGGCTTGTCGCCACAGCGTAGGCCGACAGCTCGACCACGGTGTCCCATACCACCATGCCTGGCTCATAAGTCTTAATAGATCATGGTACCATGGTTATTAGGATTTTCACTGGTAAGTTCAGTACCCTAGGTTCAAGCAGTTATGACCAATACAAGGTGAACATATAATGGTCAGTCGGGTTACTTGACGAGCTCGACTAGTACGAGCGCACCTTAAGCTGAACGACATAAAGTGCATAAACACCTCGTGTGGCCTAACCACTGCCGTCAACCCAAGCACGACTCAGGTTCATCGACGCGTCCTTCGTGGCAAATAGAAGCCAACCACGAATTCGAATCTGTTACCGACTGCCTGGACTAGAATATAGCCCCAAGCACTTGTCATCTAAATCAATAATCATGAGTGACAGAAATGAAACACAAATAATCCAAGCATGTTAGCAACATGTTATAACATACAACACAAGCAATTCAACCAAACACAAGCATTTAATATATATAAGGAAATCAATTCAATATAACAAACATGGAGGAAATCATGCACATCATCATATGAGTTGAGAATCCAATCTCCAAACTAATCTACAACAACATTGACTCAATACTTGTACAAAACTTTATACAAACAGTTAATCTACACACATTGGCCTACATAGCGTATGTCGGCCAATAATGTGCATTAGGACGAATTTCTTCACCGAACAGATCATACACGCATAACTAGCATAGGTACATGACAAATACACATGGCAATCATATTAGCAAAATACGTACGTATACAGTATTTACCTAAAATACCCTAAATCTCATATTCTTCAAACGTATTCGAAATGAAAAATAGGCAGCATGTTTTACATGTCAAACAACATTCTTATCACTAATCTACTATTAAACTGCATTGAAAGCGTTGAAAATAGGTAACCTAGGCATCTAAAATCCTCACCTTACGCCGTAGGAGCGTAATGAATCGAATAGAAACTCTACGCTTCGTCAACGTTAATATGACGACCTATATCACAAGATAAGTCAGCTACTTCGCTACTTGTATTAATAGAAACCCTAAATCAGGTTAAGGTTAGGGTTTACTTACCTAAAATGAAGTCAGAATCACCGGAAGAGTGATTAGAACACGATGGCTAAGCACGTGTAGTAGCAGGATCGAGTGATAGGAACTTTCCCTCACAACTCTCACACAATCTCTCTCTTTTCTCTCTTCTCTTTCTTAGGGTTTCTTACAAATTCGTATGAGAGGGATGTGAGAGGGTTTAAGGTCCTTAAATTGGTTAGAAACTCACCTATTTAGACTTTAAACCAAGGTATACTTGGGTTATAACCAAATCGGGTCCTTTCCGATCCAAAAGAACATTTCTAAAGGTCCCCTGACTGAATGCGGTCAGACTTAAGCTTATGTATGTTGGATCCTGATCACATTAAGTTTTCAGTTCGATAGGGTTTCCAGATCATACGTGGTGGACCAGTTTCAGTTCAGCGGTCGCTGAGACTCGATCAGGGATTCCAAGTACATTGACATGAGTGGAAAATGTTCCCTGATCCGAGGGTATATTTGGGTCAAATTCCAACGGTCTGAATGCTTATAATTAACCCGCAAGTGACACGTGCTAGATTTATTTAAATCACATTTAATTTATAAAGAATTCTACTCTTTCTCACACTCCCTACTCTGGACTCAATGAAAGAGTCTCAGGACATCATTTGAACTTGATTTCTAGGGTGGTAGTCAAGTCCAACGACGCGGTCATAATGGTCTAAGTTCATTGCTACTGGACTCACAACGTGCGGTCAGATTCCATTACAAAGTTTCAAAGGGTTCCTAAGAACAAACATGTTTAGAGTTTGATCCTAGGTTTCAGGATGTTATAGCGTTAACGATTCCACTAGTTTTGGGTCTTGCAGAACGTATTTAAAGTGATCAGTGCTAATTTCACAGCTAATCTAGCATAGCGCTAGTTAACTTATGCTTAATGTCTAAAGGAATTAATCCTAAGTGATTTCTGCCTGAGGTGGTACTTAGGTCTCTATACGGATTTTTTCGAGATGTTACAATCTACCCCCCTTAAACAATAAATTTCATCCTCAAAATTTGTACCTTTTCGTACTCCTCGAGAAGTTGTAGGTAGTTCTTTCTGATTTCGGCTTCTGTCTCCCAAGTAGCCTCTTCTTCAGTATAATGCGTCCACAATACTTTCATAAGGGGGATGACCTTGCTACGCAATACCTGATCCTTCTTGTCTAATATACGCATCGGTCGCAGTATATATGTAACATCCTCACCTAACTGCACCTACTCCCATCTAATGATATGAGAAGGATCAGGAACGTACTTCTTCAGCATAGAAATATGAAATATGTTGTGTACGCTCGCAAGAGGCGTAGGCAAAGCCAGACAATATGCCACTGCACTCACACGGTCAAGTATTTGGAATGGGCCAATGAATCGCGGTGCTTGCTTCCCCTTCTTCCTGAACCGAAGAACTCCCTTCATAGGGGAAACTAATAGGAATACGTGATCTCCAACCACGAACTCTAACAGGCGGCGTCTCGTATCGGCATAACTCTTCTGCCTGCTCTGCGCTGTAAGAAGTCGATGCCTGATGATGTCAATCTTCTCTGAGATTACCTGCACTATCTCTGGGCCAATCAATTTACGCTCACCGACCTCTGCCCAGTAATGCGGTGCTCGGCAAGGACGCCCATACAAGGCCTCATAAGGTGTCATACCGATACTGGCCTGAAAACTGTTGTTGTACGCGAACTCCGCATATGGAAGACAATCATCCCAACTGTCTTTGAAATCCAACACGCAAGCCCGCAACATATCCTCCAAAATTTGGTCCACCCGCTCTGTCTGTCCATCTATTTGTGAGTGAAAAGAAGTACTGAACTTCAACTTCACACCCATAGCTTCCTGGATGCGAGTCCAGAAAATAAAAGTAAAGCACGTGTCTCTGTCCGACACAATCTCTAAGGGAACTCCATGCAGACGCACAATCTCTCTGATATATAGCCTGGCCAACTCGTCTACAGAGTTCATAACTCTGATCGGTAGAAAGTGCACCGACTTCGTCAAACAGTCGACGATCACCCATATAGAGTTGCAGCCCTTCCTCATCTTCGGCAGTCCCAAAATGAAATCCATATAAATAAAGTCTCACTTCCACTCAGCTAGAGGCGTAGGCTGAAGGAGACCAGGAGGTCGGCGGTGCTCTGCCTCACCTGCTGGCAAGTGAGACAATGGGACATGAAATCTGTAATGTGGGTCTTCATTCCATCCCACCAATAGGTCCTCTTCATGTCACGATACATCTTTGTGCTGCCCAGATGCATCGCAAGTCTAGAACTGTGCGCAGCCTCGAGAATCTCTCATCTCAAGTTGGGGATATCTGGGACGCATAGGCGGCCACGATAACGTAAGCCCCCATCCGTTCCAACTCGCCACTCGACGTCTGCATCGTCACTGGCCTGCTCTCGAAGCTCAGTCAGACGCTCATCGTCCCTCTGCACTGCGATGACCCTATCATCGATAAGAGGTCGCACCTGAACATGTGCGATAAACTCAAATGGCTCCTCCACAGTGAGTTTCTGCTTAAAGTCTTGCCAAAACTCAATCATGTCCCACTCAGCTACCATCAGTGGAGTCACAAACTCTATCGCCTTCTTGCAGCTCAACGCGTAAGCCACAAGGTTCGCCTTGCCCGGATGGTAGGAAACTTCGAACTTAAAGTTCTTCAAAGTCTCCATCCATCGCCGCTGCCTCATATTCAGGTCCCCCTGCGTGAATATGTACTTGAGGCTCTTGTGGTCGCAAAAGAGCTCGAACTCCTCTCCATAGAGGTAATGTCTCCAAAGCTTCAATGCGAAAATGACCGCTGCCAACTCTAGGTCATGTGTAGGGTAATTCTCCTCGTGTTTCCTCAACTGTCTCGAGGCATATGCAATCACCCTGTCCTTCTGCATAAGGACACAACCTAGACCAACGTGAGACGCATCTTTATATATCGTATACTTGACCTCTTACTCTGGCAATACTAGCACAGGGGCGGACGTCAGCCTGTCCTTCAGCTCCTGAAAAGCTGCCTCCGCCTTCTCATTTCAGGCGAACTTCAGATCCTTCCGTGTTAACTGAGATAGAGGTCTAGAGATCTTTGAGAAATCTCGAATAAAATGTCGATAGTGGCCTGTCAATCCCAGAAAACTCCTCACCTCAGTGACTGAACTAGGCTGCTCCGAGCCCTGAACTGTGGTTACCTTAGCGAGGTCTACCGATATGCCTTCCTTAGACACTACGTGTCCTAGGAACTTGACTTCTTCCTTCCAGAAGTCACACTTCCTGAACTGAGCAAATAACTGATGCCGTCTAAGAGCATCCAGGACTGAGTGCAAGTGCTCCTCATGTTCCTCTCGACTCCTAGAGTATATCAAGATCTCATCAATGAATACGATGATGAATCGATAGAGGAATGACCGAAATACCCAGTTCATCAGGTCCATGAACACAGCTGGTGCATTCGTAAGACCAAATGACATCACTAGGAACTGATAATGGCCGAAACTAGTCATGAAAGCCGTCTTCTGCACATCCTCATCCCTGACGCGCACCTGGTGATACCCTAACTGAAGATCAATCTTCGAGAAGTACTGCGCCCCTCTCAACTGATCAAGTAAGTCATCTATCCTGGGCAAGGGATACTTGTTCTTTACCGTCACCTGATTCAGCCTGCGATATTCAATACACAATCGCAGAGTACCATTCTTCTTCTTTACAAACAACACGGGCGCTCCCCAAGGAGACACGCTAGGGCGTATGAAACCCTTTTCTAGTAGCTCATCAATCTGCCTCCTCAGTTCCTCCATCTCACATGGAAGCATACGAAACGTCGGTAGCAAAATGAGTGTCACATCGGGCATTAGATCGATAGTGAAGTCGACCTCACGCCGAGGAGGTAGCCCCAGGATCGACCTGAATACATCATCAAAATCTCGTATTACAGGGATGTCTCTCATCCCCGGATCATCATCATAATCCAACAGAGCAGTGCAACAACTCAATCAAGAAGGATGACTGACCTGAACCGGAAAGGTGAAAGCTGTGCCCTCAGGTCCATAGGTTGTCACCAACCTAGTCTCGCAGTCAATCTCGGCTCGCATCTCGGTGAGCCAATCCATACCAAGTATGACGTCGTAGTGGAATAGGGAGACAACCAACAGGTCAACAGTCACTGTCCTGCTACCCAAGTCTATCAAACAACTCTCGCAGACTCTAGTAATGTAGGAAAAATCTCTTGTAGCCGTAATGAGAGTCGTCCCCTTTGCGGGGGCTGTAGCCAATCCCAGTCTCTTGACTGTTGTGCATGAAATGAGGGAAGTAGTGGACCAAGTTTCCACTAGTAGGAAAATGGAAATACCTATAATCTGTGCCATAACCTCAAAAGCCATAGGACTACCGTCTGATACCTCGGATGCCTCAGCTGTGAGCGCATCCACCTGAGCCTGCTGTGATCGATTCAGCCGTGGTACCATGGGCCGTTGAGGCGGCCGAAACTGAGGTACTGGAGGTCTGAAGGAAGGATGGGCGGGAGCTGACCGTAATGGTGGAGTGGATAATGCCTGTGGGCAAGGATAATCGATGTTCTGCAGTGGTGAAAACCCGCTATCTCTCATCCGAGTAAAGCAGCTCTCTGCAGTGTGACCTGGTTTCCCACAGTAAGTACAGGTCACACCCGGGCGTCTCATCGGGAGTATTGGCACTGTGATCCCAGGAGGAGAGTCGATGCGAGGCCTCTTGCCGAGGAATGGCCTGCTCTGGGTATCAGGTCATGACCTAGCAACCATAGAGCCACGAGAACGTGCCAGTCGATCTACATCCTGCTCTGTCCGCATGGACATATGTATCAGCTCGGCATAAAAGGGTATGCTGACACAACACATCTTCGACCGAATGTCAGGTCGCAAGCCCTCAGAAAACCATCGTATCTACATCTGCTCATCAGTAAGTATCGTATGGACATATCTGCCCAACTCTATAAATCGATGCTCGTACTTCGTAACTGACATGCCTCCCTGCGTGAGGTGCAAAAACTCATTCTCCCTCTCGTGTCGGTAGGTCTACGGATAGTATTTCTCATGGAAACGGAACTCGAATGCTGCCCATGTCCATATGTAGCCAACTGTAACCGTCTGCAGTATACTATCCCACCATAAGCTGGCCTCTCTCTCGAACATGAAAGTGGCCAACTCAACCTGCTCAGACTCTGAGCAGTGCAGCATCCTCAACATCTTCGAGATGTGGTCGAGCTAGTACTCGGCCTCCTCGGGTCTGTGAGAACCCACAAAAGTAGGAGGCCGCAAGCGCTGGAATCACTCAAGTAGGCCTCTGGTATCAGCAGCATTCCCCGTAGGGTAGGAAGATGGTGCAGGATGAGTAATACCCTCATCCTGAGTCGAAGTCCCAGCATCCTCAGCTGGATGCACAGATGGCGCAGGTGGAGTCACACTCTCACCCTGGGCTAAGGCCCCTGCGATAGTAGTCAAAAGCTGCTGATGCTGCTGGTGCATCATAGTCATCAACTGCTTAAACCTATCAGGAGGTGGAGCAGGATGAGGCATATACTGCATCAAGGAAGACTCACGGTACTGCTCACGAACTGGCAGTGTGAAAGGTGGTGGTCCGACTGCAGGACCGGCAGAAGGCTGAGACTCAGGTGCAGTCTCACGAATCAGGCCCACAACAGGGTCATATGATCATCACTCTGGGGAGGGACCCGATCCATCGGCTCTCCTAGCGTAAGACGTGCCGTGCTCCGCGTAACCTTAGGTGGCATTCCCTATATTCAAAATAGGGTGAAACCCAGTCAGTTTCAGCAATAGCACATACACACCACATAATCATTCACATAAAAAACTGAAGAAACTCCATGCATTTCATTTAATCAAAATTTATCACAATACAAGAGATATAACTTTACATGCATCATGACAGGAAGCGCATGGGAAACTAAGCTAGTGAAACCTACAACTGCAACACAAACCAACTGCTAAGCCTTCTCAGGCTCACACACAGAAAACATAAAACAACCTACATACGACCAACAAACATCTGTAATCTAATCACTCGTCCGAGTCTGGCGACAGAGGAGGGGCACCCTTATCCTTCAGGCAACACAGGATGGCCTTCAAGGTGCAAGTCACCTTTCTAAACTTCCGCTTCATGACGACCTTGATACCCTCAAGCTCTTGTTTTAACTCGGCCCGGAGTTCTTGGACTTCCTGTCGCAAAGCAACCTGACTCTCCTCAAGTCGGGCTACGTGAGCATCCCTAGCAGCCCGAGTCGTAGGAGGAGGACTCTCATCAGTATCCTGAGCCTCCTCTTCTTCTTCTTCCTGGCCTTCTTCCTCTATTTCTGCCCCAACTTCTTCTTCACTTTCATCCTCTTCACTATCATATTCACCCTCGCTGTCATCATCAAGCTGAGCCTCACACTGCCAAGGCCCTATCTTCATTTGGTTCATAGTAGCCTCGTTGATGTAATGAGCCGCCACAAGCAACTCCGGTCCAAGTCTATAAGCAAACTCAAGCACAATCTTGCATATGAGCCGACCAAAGGGAAGTGACTCAGACGTTCTTCTCGATTTCACTACGAGGATGATCTGTCGCAGCACAAACATGGGCATGCACACGTTCTCTCCCTGGCCCACCTGATACAGAAAATTTACCATGAGACGCGTGCATTCACTGCGATTGCTCCACCTGGGATAAACATTAAATGTGCAGATGTGGTGAAGCAGACAAAAATCATCTGACATGTGGGTCGCTAAGAGGCTCTTATTACGATGCCACTCAACTAAACCACCACATAGAAACCTGGTGCGGCGATCTCACTCATGAACACTCTTCAGATTCTTAGCACTTGGATGTACCTCGCCAAGATGCACTTTCAGGAGTCGAGCTATCAACCTAACATCGATTGTAACTTGCCGATCTCTGCCAAAGGGAATCCTGAACTGCAGCGGCTCCAGCGTAGGGTCCCAAATATGAGCATAAAAGGCACGAACAATGCTCACATTAGCACGAGACTTATCCTCAAAGAGCGGACCCCACCCGGCAGCTTCGATGCGTTCGAACAATAGAAATTCACCAAAAAGTCGCCCATCCACCTGCACCTCAAAAAGAACCCTGCGATCCGTATACGCGTCATGAGCCAGTCTGCCAATAGTGCTCTCCTTATAGGAGTGTGGGGATCCAAATCTCACTTCGTGTGTAGTTCTCTCCCAACACTTGGACTAGCGACGGCATTTGAACTAGTGATGCCACCCCTTGGCTTTCTTAAATGTGAAGGGCAACTAGGCCCAGCTTCATCAGCGGCACTCTTCCTCTTTCCCATGAGAGAGAGGACGATGGAAAGGGAGAAAAAGGCCACAATAGCCTCTATAAAGGCCATGGAAAAATGATGAAGGGGAGAGAAAGAGCTGACCTAATGGGCTTCCACGAATCTAGGTCTAAGAGAGGAGGGAAACAGGCCCCAAAAGGCTGGGATTGCAAAGGGAAAAGGAAGAAACGTGAGGAGTTAGAAGCTCACACAATTTTGAGCCTCAAATGAGAGCTTGGGAGCTCCAATCACAAAAAATGGGTGAAGTGACTACTGGATATGGTGGAGAACAGTAGAGGGCTAAAGGAAATAACAGGAAATGAAAGAAGGGACGATTGAAAGGGAGGTTAGAGAGAGAAAATAGAAAATGTAGAGGGAAAGGAGAGCTTGGAAGGCTGATTTGTGAAGGAGGTAGGTATTTTTGAATGAAATAAGGGATGAACCCTGTATGAAGGGGTCCCATTTAACCCCAAATGTCATCGGCCCGGGCGGCCCGACCTGAAAAGCCCGCCAACCGACGAGGCCTCGCCGACCTCTGTGATGTTCGATGATGCCTCACCATTTGGGAGAGTTCCTCCTGCCCTAAGGACCCCAAATGCATGTGGGTCCCACCTTGGATCATCTTGGATTAGCGTGGGTAGGCCCACGACTCTGTTTCAAACCATTTGGGGTCGTTTCGGGTACTAACTGTTGCACATCTATATTTAGTGATGTTTAACAGCTAGGATAGGATCAATAGAGGTCTATACCGGTCAATAAATGATCTAGAAGTGTTTCAGGGTCATTTCATATGACCGTGGATGCACACGGACTCGATCAAAATGATCGATTTGGGTGAACTTCGCCAATTGGCAAAACTGGGATCCTATGAGTGTTCCTATATTTTTCTCACACCCACCTAAGTCAAAGGACGACAGCGTACATCGTGTGACCATAACCCAGGTCTGGTTTAATCCAAATCATGCTCTGATACCAACTTGTAACACCCTAAAAATTAGGGGTCGTGTAGAAACCCAACTCTCGAGTTCCAAAATGTCACTTATGCAACAAATATGATTATGATTTAGATGTTGTCTGAGTTAGTGCACTAACATGAGTGAGATTATACCAAAACTGTAATTCATACTCCAGATCTAGTGATAAAACACAAGCGAAAGACTAGAAGATATATATATCACTATCGGTAAAATAAAACAATCTCGATCTGTCTCCAAAGTATGAATGTATCTCTGAGTCACATATTCATATACCAAACCAAAAATTAAAAGTCATGCGATAGTCCAACCAGAAAAATCCCGCTAATCCAGGCCACCTATGCAAAGCTGTTAGAAAACTGCATGTACGAGAACTCGTCCTGGTCATCGTAGTAGTCCGGCTCCAGCTCCTGAATCACCTCGCTATTTGCATCTAAGACGAATTCAGGTTGGTGTTGCAAACACCATCCCGTAACGTGGGAGTGAGTGATCGACTCAGTGGAATCATAGAGCAAAGATTAGCATGTTATCAAATCAATCACGCGATAATAGTAAAGCAAGCAATCAAACATTCCTAAACACTATTATTAATGCAAGTATGAGATACAGTAATGATGTATGCCCTCACCAACATACTCCCTCATGTAACACCATCTTACATCCGCTGCATGCTTTCTTCCCTCAGTGCTCCACATCTTTCAGGCACATGCAGTGCGATATGAATATGATTATCGAGTTTTTATTAGCCCTTTCATACAACAGCATTGGGAAACTAAGGTACTTCCCTTATATCATTCCCAACAAAGATCCTGTCTAGGGTCATCACTCCTAGTAGTCTCATACGATGATATTGCAATAGCGGTGAAGACCGCTTAAGTTGAAGTAGGAATATCCAAATATGTCCTAGAGGTGGGTGAATAAGACTTTTTAAAGTTTTTATGAATTATTAGAAATCCTATCACACTAATCCTATCTCAGGGTATAGATAAGGATTACTCAAAATTAACTCTACTGGCTTCCAAGCCTGGTAGAGGATCCAATCATAGAATAATATATGATAGATGTGACTGTGTGTGAAGTGTGAGCAGATATGAATATAATTAACATAATCACACAAATAATTAAGCACAAGAATCAAACAAAAATACAGTCATTTTTATAGTGGTTCGACTACTTGTCTACTCCACTCCTGGCTTCCACACTCAACCCTTGAGTGACTAGATTTCACTAAGGAGGTTTCCCATAGTTCACCTCAAACCTAAGGTTTTAAATCAAGTTCACCTTCAACCTTTACAGAGGTTTCTTCTCGGTTCACCTTAAACCCTAGAGTTTTGCTGGCAAACTCCTAACCAGATGTTTATGCCCACACAGGGTAAGGGTCCACACAACGCACCCAGAGGTTTCTACTCGGTTCACCTCTAACCCTGAAGTTTTACTGGCGTACTCCTAACCAGATGTTTATCCTCTCCACACAGTAAGGGTCTACACAATGCACCCCGCACGTACACTCCCGTCGGAGGCCTCCTTCGAGGACTTCAAAGGGTGAGCAACACCTACGACCCAATCCTAAAAAGGAATGATCATAAATGTCCTCTGGACTCTTAGTACTTACAGATAAGTTGATGAGTCCCTTTTGGCGTAATGATGAAGATCTCCTTCTTGTTGATGAAGAGTCTTCAGCTCCCTTGATCCGCAACACAAAGGTGTATCTATATTAGGCTTTAGGTTGGGTCAAGGTTATGATGGAATACCACTCTCTAAATATTTTCCTATAAGGAATATAGAGTGGTTCCAATCATCTATGCATTCAAGGCATCACAGCTTAATGATTTTTCATTAAGATAGTAGCTGGAGGATCCTTGAATGTGAAAGTTCATTCTCCAATCCACTCTATGTGATATCAATGATGAGGGTGGATTGGAGGATGAACTTCCTGAGAGAAAGGGCTTAGGTAAATGATAGGAAGGTTAAAACTCTCAAAAGCACTCTCTTCTTTCTCTACCAGCAATAAAGACTAATTGCTCTATATATAGGCAAAAGGTTCTAACGGATATAAACGGTCATATTGATGACAGAGTTCGATATCATCGAGCAGTCGTCGATATGATGGAGCGTATACTCTCAATTGTATCGGCAGACCTCTCGATGATACAAACTCAATTATCTTTTCACTTTTAGAAACCTTTTCGCCAACTGGTCGATGGGATCGAGACACACATCGATGTTATCAGAATTTGAACTCTGATTCCATCAAGAGATGGATCGATCTATCGATAGGTGAAAATAAGAGAGAAGTCTTGAAGAATTTCAGGTTCTACAGATATGATCGGGGAACAGTCGATGTCATCGGAATTTGAATATCGATCATATCGGAGACCTTGTCGATGGGATCGATAAATCGTATAGATTTACCTATAAGCTTGCTGGATGATTTATGTCCGGACTCGATCCAATCGACCAGGTCTCGATATGATCGATATATGAATATTGATTTATCGACTGGCACCCCGATCAACATTAAAAATAACCTGAAATTCATGCTGGTGAAAACATACGCCCATAATCGATATGATCGACTGACTTCCGATATGATCGATATTTGAGTTCAGATTGAATTGGACAGTCATCGATATATCGAAGCTTATGTTAGTTTTCTTTAGAAAAATAGGGGCACCAAAAAATAGTCTGTCGATATTATCGACCTTCTTTCGATAGGATCGATATTCGAATATCGATGATATCGACTCACCAGTCGATATATCGATAAATCGTCCAGATGATTATTTGATTGCTGGATGTTTTTTGTCCTCACTCGATTATATCGATTTAAGATGCTGATGACATCGACAGAGCTGGTCGATCATATCGAAATGGTAATCGATATAATCGACAGTGTAAGAAAAACTTTAAAGATTTTTCTTTTTGATAAAAAGCTTTCTTAGACGGAAACCCTAAGATGTTCTAGTTCTTTTTAAGGGTATTAATCACCTGGTGTTTTGGGACATGGGATGTGAGGCTATGATTTACCTATGACGAGCTTCCACACATCCAGTTGAGGCAGACGCTTGACTTGATCTTCCTGTTAGACTCTGTTGTCTGGCTGACTCAACTTACAACGTAATTGACAAACCAGGGCACATAGTAGGTGCACTTTCAGATATATTTCTAGGTCACTGTAAGGGCTACCAGGGCTGTTACTCACACTCGTTGCACTGCTCCCCCATCACCTTATCAATACAGGCCTAGTTATACTCTTGTTGCTACGAAAGGGTCGTCGCCTCACGTAGAATCAGAATACGCTCGAGGTCACTACAAAGGGCTCGTCACCAATCAGAATAGGCTGACAGCTCGAATGTAGTGTCTCATACCACCACATTCGGCTCACGAGTCTAAGGTGCTCACTGGTCATTACGAGGAGGCTTGTCGCCACGGCGTAGGCCGACAGCTCGACCACGATGTCCCATACCACTATGCCTGGCTCATGAGTCTTAATAGATCATGGTACCATGGTTATCAGGATTTTCACTGGTAAGTTCAGTACCCTAGGTTCAAGCAGTTATGACTAATACAAGGTGAACATACAATGGTCAGTCGGGTTACTTGACAAGCTCGACTAGTACGAGCACACCTTAAGCTGAACGACATGAAGTGCATAAACACCTCGTGTGGCCTAACCACTGCCGTCAACCCAAGCATGACTCGGGTTCATCGACGCGTCCTTCGTGGTGAATAGAAGCCAACCACGAATTCGAATCTATTACCGACTGCCTGGACTAGAATATAGCCCCAAGCACTTGTCATCTAAATCAATGATCATATGAGAGTGATAGAAATGAAACACAAATAATCCAAGCATGTTAGCAACATGTTATAACATACAACATAAGCAATTCAACCAAACACAAGCATTTCATATATATAAGGAAATCAATTCAATATAACAAACATGGAGGAAATCATGTACATCATCATATTAGTTGAGAATCCAATCTCAAACTAATCTACAACAAAATTTACTCAATACTTACTTGTACAAAACTTTATACAAAAAGTTAATCTACACACATTGGCCTACATAGCGTATGTCGGCCAATAATGTGCATTAAGGCGAATCTCTTCGCCGAACAGATCATACACGCATAACTAGCATAGGTACATGACAAATACACATGGCAATCATATTAGCAAAATACGTACGTATACAGTATTTACCTAAAATATCCTAAATCTCATATTCTTCGTACGTATTCGAAATGAAAAACAGGCAGCATGTTCTACATGTCAAACAACATCCGTATCACTAATCTACTATTAAACTGCATTGAAAGCATTGAAAATAGGTAACCTAAGCATCTAAAATCCTCATCTTACGCCGTAGGAGCGTAATGAATCGAATAGAAACTCTACGCTTCGTCAACGTTAATATGACGACCTATATCACAAGATAAGTCAGCTACTTCGCTACTTATATTGATAGAAACCCTAAATCAGGTTAGGGTTAGGGTTTACTTACCTAAAATGAAGTCATAATCACCGGAAGAGTGATTAGAACACGATGGCTAAGCACGTGTGGTAGTAGGATCGAGTGACAGGAACTTTTCCTCACAACTCTCGCACAATCTCTCTCTTTTCTCTCATCTCTTTCCTAGGGTTTCTTTCAAATTAGTATGAGAGGGATGTGAGAGGGTTTAAGGTCCTTAAATAGGTTAGAAACTCACCTATTTAGACTTTAAACCAAGGTATACTTGGGTTATAACCAAATCGGGTCCTTTTCGATCCAAAAGAACATTTCTAGAGGTCCCCTGACTGAATGCGGTCAGACTTAAGCTTATGGATGTTGGATCCTGATCACATTAAGTTTTCAGTTCGATAGGGTTTCCAGATCACACGTGGCGGACCAGTTTCAATTCAGCGGTCACTGAGACTCGATCAGGGATTCTAAGTACACTGACATGAGTGGAAAATGTTCCCTGATCCGAGGGTGTATTTGGGTTAAATTCCAATGGTCTGAATGCTTATAATTAACCCACAAGTGACACGTGCCAGATTTATTTAAATCACATTTAATTTATAAAGAATTCTACTCTTTCTCACACTCCCTGCTTCGGACTCAATGAAATAGTCTCAGGACATCATTTGAACTTGATTTTTGGGGTGGTAGTCAAGTCCAACGAAGAGGTCATAATGGTCTAAGTTCATTGCTATCGGACTCACGACGTGCGGTCAGAGTCCATTAGAAAATTTCAAAGGGTTCATGAGAACAAACGGATTTAGAGTTTGATCCTAGGTTTTGGGATGTTGTAGCGTTAACGATTCCACAAGTTTTGGGTCTTGCAGAACGTATTTAAAGCAATCAGTGCTAATTTCACAGCTAATCTAACATAGCGCTAGTTAACTTACGCTTAATGTCTAAAGGAATTAATCCTAATTGATTTCTGCCTGAGGTGGTACTCGGGTCTCTGTACGAATTTTTTCGAGACATTACAGTGACCCATTTTTCACTCCAAAAGCTCTCATCCTAGCCATCCATTTCTCATCTCCACCATCAAAGTGAAGCTCTAGGAGACCGGCTTTTCAACAGACTAAGAAGATCAAGTGGTGGGTGCTTTTATAGCCTAGATTTTATGTTTTTATGATGGGCTAAATGAGGCCTACCGATCAATGGTATGGATCTCACTTTGGACCCTATGATGTGGCCGATGGCCCACCTTGATTATCGATATCATTCCATGATGGGGCCATTCTACATGGACCCCATTATGATGTTTAATCCTAGTTTAAAAGAGGTCATCTAGACCATTCATTTTGGGTGGAGAAAGGATCTCCACCAAAGATCTTTGATTTGATGAGTTCATATGTAATGAGATCCACTTGATGTATGAATTGGATGCTCAAAACGAAGGGCCCATAGTGTCAGGGTCCCTCCATCACACGTGTCGCACTCTATCTCTCTCTCCCTCTCTTTTCATTTATTTATTTTCTTTTGTGTGTGATGTAATGGCCGTGTGGCCCACTTGGATGGACCCCACCATTAGGTATGTATTGACCCAAGCCATCTAAAAGTGGGGGCCCATCTTACAAGTATTGTACTCATACCATCCATCATGTGATGGCCCACCTAAATAGGGCGCACCTTGAATATGTTGTTAAGCTAAAAAATGTCCAGCGTTGCTGAGCAGAAAACACAAAAAAAATGAGCTTGATTTCAAGCTTATGAGATGGGTCACTTGCATAGGCCCCACCTTGATGTGTATATTCAATCCACGCTGGACATCCTTTTCCCCAACTCATTTTAGGCGTTAAGCCGAAAAATGAGGATGATTCGAGTATCTGGTAGGCCATAGTTTTAAAAATAGTATCATTACCATCGAAATCTACCCAGATTTTTCTTACATGCTAAAAGAGGCCCAATATTGGTCTTGATAGAATTGTTATGGGCTGTGGAATCCAATGGCTGGAGTGGATTCATCAGATGAAGGCCCCACACCCAAAAAAACCTTGGGAAAATAGGTTTTAAAAGAAAAGAAAAGAAAATAATATATAAGCAGCAGCTTGCTGCTGCTGCTGTCAGACGACATGAGCGGGTGGGCGGACACCAGGGCACCGACGGCCCCACACGTGGGCCCCACTTTGATGTTTATTCACCATCTAACCCGTCCATATGGTGGGTCCCTACCTTAAGTAGGCCCCACCAAAAAATCAACTTGATCCAGATCTCAGGTGGCCCACACCACAAGAAACAGCGGTGATTGAACTCTACCATTGAAACCCTTTCTAAGGCCCACAAAAGTTCTGAATCAATCTGATATCTGTTTTTCCTATTCATCCAGGTCTTTGTGACCTTATCAACAGGTTGGATGGTAAGTAAACATTATGGTGGGCCCTCACGTGAAGCCCACAGTGATGCATGTGTTTTATTCACACCTTCCAGGTGGACGGTGGAACCCCCTGTGACGTACGTGTTTCATTCTTACCGTCCATCTATTTGATGGTGGCCAGCAGCAACTGCTACACGTGCAGCAAGTAAGGACCACCATGAGGTACCTGTTGATCCTAGCCGTCCAGTGGACTGGACGATGGGACCCACCTATAATATATGTGTTTTATCCCTGCTGTGGGACCCATGTAATGTAAGGGTTTTATCCAGTCGTCCGTCCATCTGGACGTGGCACCCACCATGATGCATGTGTTGCATCTAAGCCATCCAACCATTTGAAGCTCGTTTTGAGGCTTAAGAGTAAAATAAGTCAAGTCTTAAGTTCTAGTGGACCCCACCATTTTATGTAGTGGACAATAACGTCTACCATTCAAAATTTCTAAGGGGCCATTGTAGTTTCCTACTAAGCTGATATTTGCTTCAACATCATCCAACAGGTTGGATGGAAATAAATGTTATGGTGGGTCTTATAAATTTTAATGGTGGAAATCATTATCCCACTTATATTATGGGTGTGGCCCATTTAAAGTATATGTAAGGCCCATTGGTGTGGCCCATTAATTTATATAAGGCCCATGAGATGGTGCCCATATGGATGTACTTATGGCCATCCATGGAGGCCCATCTTGATGCATTTTGTAGCCCATATTTATGGACCATTGTTAAGGCCCACCTTGAGGTGTATGAGGCTGTTGTTGAGGCTCACTTTCTATGAATTATGGCCCATGTTACGAGGCCCATTGTGACGTATTCAAAGACCAGGGGCTATGGCCCATTGTAATTTACATAAAGCCCATTGATGTGGCCCACTGGATTTATATAAGACCCATATGATGTGGCCCATTTGATGTATCTAAGGCCCATGGATCGAGGCCCAATAGGATGTCCTTAGGGTCCATTACAATATGTGAAGCCTCCTTGGGTTGTGATATTTATGGCGAGTCGTGCCTAGGTAACAATGATAGTTTTACTTCTACATTGTAAGTACAATGTTGGTCAAATGTCCGCATGGTAACTACCCTTAAGGCCCATTGATAGGCCCATACTTGTTAACAATTCATCACTTTATAACATGCTTAGTATAGCCCCATGATTCATGCTCATACGCATCATATGTATGCTTGATATGAGGAATGTTTGATCATAGCATAAGCCGTTGGGCTGAGACACTTACGGGACTCCTTATGAGATGGAGTGTCCCCACATGAGCGTGTGGTATGCGCAGGATTGCTGCATGATTTGATGATGTGACTCATGTATCTCACATACGTATGACTTGATCACTGCACGCCCTAGCGACATCAGGGTCGTAGCTCCACAGGCACATCGTAGATGGCCGTATTAGATACTGAAAATACTTAGTTCTAGCACTATGGGTACTTAGGATGTCCTTGAGTGAAAGTCTCAGAACCTTTTTGGTACCAGGAGATGCTCCAACGTATAGACCGAGTAGATACATGAGCGCCCGAGTGCCGAATACCAGTAGGTCGTATCTCCCACTATATCGTAGTCGGTTGGAAGGGGGTGTGGTCTTATCTGCCTGAGTGAGGGGGCTATAAGCTAGGCTGAGTTTGACCAGCTCACAAATGAGTCCATTATCGACGAGTCAGGTAGATATTGACAGACTACTGGTCAGGTGGATAGTGAGGTCTATTCCAATTGCTTGACTGTGTAGCTAAGGAGGTGACATTCACTGCGAAGTGTATTAGACCCCGGTGATATCCAGAGGGGAACTTGTAACATCTCAAAAATCAGGGGGTCGAGCAAAATCCCAACTCCTGAGTTCCTAAATGTTATTTATGCAACATAGATATGTATGATTGAATGTTGTCTGTGATAATGTATTAAACATGAGTAAGATTAAGCCAGAACAGCATATCATACTCCAGAGACAGTTAAATTCACAAGCGGAAGACTGTGATAGTAGGTATAACATATATAAACTGTTGTATGTCTCCAGAGTGTGAACATGTTACCAGGTTATATACATACATGTATACTCCAAAAGTAAATAAAAGAATATACATGAGTGCTCTGAAAATATAAAATGACAAGTGTCAGGGTATCTAATCAACCTCCCTATAATCCCGTCGATCAGCACACGCATAAAGGAGGGATCCTTCTCATCATCAACATCATCAAGTCCGGCCCCGCCTCACAGGCCGCGCCATCATCTGCAATCACAAAAAGGTCTGGTGGGTGTCCAGGAACACCGTCCCGTAACGTGGGAGTGAGTAGCTAACTCAGTGGAATAATAGAGCAAGGATTAACATGTTCTCAAATCAATCATGCGATAATAGTAAAGCAGTAAATCAAACAATCCTAATACTGTTGTTAATGCAATATGACATGACGTGATGTATGTCCTCACCGACGATCTCTCTCATACGGCACCATCTTACGACCGCGGCATGCAATCGACCCTCAAGTGCTCCACATCTTCCAAGCACATGCAATGGTATGGTGATATGATTTCTGAGTTATTATTAGTCCATTCAAACAGCAGGATTGAGAAACTAAGGTACCTCCCTTATATCAATCCCAACACAGATCCTGTCTAGGGTCGTCACTCCTAGTAATCTCATACGATGTATATTTTGTAGGTTTCTGCAAGGGCTGTCAGGGCTGTTGCTCGCACTCGTTGCACCGCTCCCCCATCACCTTATCAATACAAGCCTACTGTATTCTACTGCTACTGAAGGGTCGTCGCCTCCCGTAGACTCAGAATACGCTCGTGGTCACTACAAAGGGCTGTCAGGGCTGTTGCTCGCACTCGTTGCACCGATCCCCCATCACCTTATCAATGTAGGCCGATATCAAGAATATAGTGTCCCATACCACCATAATCTGCTCACGAGTCATAGGTGCTCACTGGTCACTACGGGGAGGTTTGTGGCCCCAGCGTAGGCCGACAGCTCGACCACGGTGTCCCATACCACCATGCCCGGCTCATGAGTCTTCATGGATCAAGGTACCATGGTTAACAGGGTTTACAATGGTAAGTTCAGTAACCTAGGTTCAAGCAGTTATGACTCATGCAGGGTGAACATACAACGGCCAGTCGGGTTACTTGACAGGCTCGACTAGCGCGATCGCATCTCAAGTCGAACGACATGAAGTGCGTAAAACACTTCGTGTGGCCTAACCATTGCCGCCAACTCCAAACACGAATAGGAAATCATTTCCATCAGTAAATTAATTGAAAATTCAATCTCAAACTAAATCATAATGAAATCATCAAGCACATGTCATAACATACAACTTACGTGAATCATCAAGCACATGCATTTCATTCATATAATGAAATCATGCATATAGCTAACATGTAGGAAACCATTTACACCAACATATTAATTGAGAAACTGATCTCAAACTAATCCATAACATCATTTAATTCAATACATACTAATACAAGCATTTATACAAACACTTACACTACACACTTAAGTCTACCTATAGTATGTCGACCCGAAGTGCGCATTTAGGCGAATCTCTTCGCCAAAATAATTATGCACGTACTCCTAACATTCTAATGCGACAACAAATCATTTCAATCACATTAGCAAAATATGCATGAAAACAGTACTTCCTACAAATGACTAAAATGCCCTAAATCTCATATTCTTCGCCGGTTTACGAAACAGGAAACGGACAGCATGTTGTACATGTCAAACGGCGTTGCCGTCAAGAATATACTATTAAACGACATTGAAAGTGTTGAAAACATTCAATCAAAGCGTCTAATATCCGCACCTTGTCTCTTATGGATGTGTAAAGTCGAACGGAGCGTATACGCTTCGTCTACGGCGATTAGAGAACCTAATACACAAGTTCTATTAGCTACTTCGCTAGGAAACGAAAGGAACCTCAAATCAGCAACTTCTAGGGTATTTTCTTACCTGAAAATGTGGAGGAATTGCCGGGTAAGTGATCGGAGTGCGTTGCCTAAGCACGTACAGCACGTGGCATAAGCAGCAGGGAATTCTCTCCCACCTTCTCTCACAAACTCTCACCTTTTCTCTCTTCCAATCTAGAAATTTTTGTAAATTCGGATGGGAGAGAGGAGTGAGGGTTTCAACCCCTTTTATAAGCCCAAACTTGCCCAAAATAGGCTCCGGTACAAAGTTCACTTAGTGCATATCCAAATCGGGGCTGTTTCGGTTCAAAAGATTCTTTCTGGTGGTCCCCTGACCGAATGCGATCGGACTTAAGCTCACGCATACTAGATCTAGCACGTATTAAGTTTTCAGTCCGGCTGGGTCCGCAGATCGCACGTGGCGGACCAGTTTCAGTTCAGCGGTCACCGCACGTAGATCAGGGCTGAAAGTCTCATGATATAAAATAGAAATTTCTCCTGATCCGAGCTGTAATCTGGCTGAATTCTGACGGCCAGAACGCTCAATACTGACGCGTCAAATCGTGTGCCAGATTTGAATTTGAAATTCCAATTCTGTCCCTATTCGCACTCTCTTCGGTCCGGGCTCAATGAATTGGCCTGTGATTATCGGTTTGACTTGATTTTTGACATGAGTGTCAAGTCCAGCTAGGCGGTTCTAACGGTCTAAGATAGGAGGTATCGGACTTTCGACGCGCGGTGTAGATCCAATACAAAGATTCAAAGTGGTCCAGAGAACAAACCTGCTTAGAGTTTGGTCCGAGGTTATAGAGTATTATAGAGTCATTGGTTCTACTCGATTTGGGTCTTGTAGAACGTATTTAAAGTGATCAGGGACTATTTCCCAGCTACTCCAACGTTGCGCTAGCTAACTTACGCTTAATTTCTAAAGGAATTAATCGTAAGTGGTTTCTTTGGCTATGGAATTGGGTTCTGAACGATTTTCTAGGTGTTTTAATTGACCCACTGCCTAAGGACGTCAAATCCCAGATTGGCCAAAATTCAGGGTGTTACAGAACTGTACTGATATGTGTACTTGATGAGGACTGGCATGTTTTCTTTGCATCTTCCATATGACATTTAGCTACATAGGCCACGCATCGCATGGCCTTGGTATGCCCGATAGCATTCATGCCTTGCATCATATAGCTTTAGTACAGCTGATAGCATTTATGGACTTACTGCATACTTTCACATTACTCTGATATTGTACACTTGGCGTTTGCCTTGCGCACACACTTACACCACCCTCTAAGCTTTTGTAAGCTTATGCAAGACCGTTGTGTGCAAGTAGTGTTGGACAGCAGCAGCGCTGAGGCAGGAGTGCGCGTCTGGCTATTTTTAAGTTTTTGATCACCTTGTATTTTCCTTTCCGCATTATACTTAAAGCTTGATATAGTGGATATGTGGTGTTGTTGATTTGTGACTTGTATATGCTTGTAGTTATGCTTCATTATATAAAAAAAATTCATTCCAAAAATCCTCCTTGTAAGATCTCAGGATCAAAATCTAGCATATGATTGTTAGGAGCCGAGAATGGGGCACTATGGAGGCTATTGGCACTAGATTAGGTGATCGAGATTTCTGTGAATTCAATTTCTGGGTTTAGGGCATGATAATGAAGCTGTCCATTTTCTATGGACAACATTGGAGTGGCCTGACCATTTGGACAGGTCGTGTTTATGTATTTGCTCAAAATTAATGGAGTAGACCCGGATGTGCGTCGGAGCTATCCAGATGAGCGGGGGTCCCTGGAAGGTGAGAATCGCTGTTATGATCATGATGAAGCTGTCTATTTCCTATGGATAGCATTGGAGGGGTCTGACCATTTGGACAGGCCGTCTTTATGTATTTTTTTGAAATTAATGGAATAAACCCGGATGTGCGTCGGAGCTATCCGGGTGAGTGAGGGTCCCTGGAAGGTGGGAACTGTTGTTATGACCATAATAAAATTATCCATTCCCTATGGACAACATTGGAGGGGCCTGGCCATTTGGACAGGCTGTGTTTATATCTGTATTTACAGGGACCACACCCTTAACCTGAACCACACCCTAAACCTAAAACCTAAACCTATTCTCAATTCCCTAAAGCTATAACCTATAACCTATAACCTATAACCTATAACCTAAACCTAACCCTAAACCAAAACATATAATCTAAACCTTAACCTATAACCTATAACCTATAACCTAAACTTATAACCTATAACCTAAACCTAAAACCTAAACCTAAACTTATAAACTAAAACCCTAAACCTAAAACTAAAACCTAAATCTATTCTCAAATCCGTAAACCTAAACCTACACCTAATCCTAATATCAACTCCTTAGCATAAAGCTAAACTTGAAAACTGAAACTTAAACCCAATCCCAAACACGAACCCAATTTCCTAAACCTAAACCTTAACCTATTCTCAATTCCCTAAACCTTAACCTATAACCTAACTTAAACCTAAACCTATAACCTACACTTATAACCTAAACCTAAAACCTAAACCTAAACCTAAAACCTAAATGTATTCTCAAATCCTTAAACCTAAACCTACACCTAATCCTAATCTCAACTCCAAATCCTAAACCTAAACCTAAACTTGAAAACCCAAACCTAAACTCGATCCTGAACCCGAACCCAATTTCTTAAACCTAAACCTTAACCTATTCTCAATTCCTTAAAGCTATAACCTATAACCTAAACCTAAACCTAACCTATACCTATAACCTTAACCAAAACCTAAAACCAAAACCTAAACCTAAACCTAAAACCTAAATGTATTCTCAAATCCTTAAACGTAAACCTACACCTAATCCTAATCTCAACTACTTAACCTAAATCAAAACTTGAAAAGCCAAACCAAAACTCTATCCCGAACCCGAACCCGATTTCCTAAACCTAAACCTTAACTTATTCTCAATTCCATAAAGCTATAACATATAACCTATAACATATAAGCTAAACCAAAACCTATAACCTTAACCTAAACCAAAACCTATAACCTAAAACTTAGCGTATAACCTATAACCTATAACCTGTAACCTAAACTTATAACCTATAACCTAAAACCTAAACCTAAACCTATAACCGAAACCTATAAACTAAAACCTAAGCTTAAACCTAAAACCTAAATGTATTCTCAACTTCCTAAACCTAAACCTACACCTAATCCTAATCTCAACTCCCTAACCTAAACCCAAACCTAAACTTAAAAACCCAAACCTAAACCCGATCTTGAACCCAATTTCTTAAACTTAAACCTTGGCATATTAACAAATCCCTAAAGCTATAACCTATAACTTAAACCTAAGCCTAAACCTAACCTAAACCTATAACCTTAACCTAAGCCTAAAACCTAAATGTATTCTCAAATCCTTAAACCTAAACCTAAACCTAATCCTAATCTCAACTCCCTAACCTAAACCTAAACCAAAACTTGAAAACCCAAACCTAAACCCGATCCCAAACCCGAACACGATTTCCTAAACCTAAACCTTAACCTATTCTCAATTCCCTAAAGCTGTAACTTATAACCTAAACCTATAACCTAAACCTAAACTTTAACCTAAACTTAAACATATAACCTTAACCTAAACCAAAACCTATGAGCTAAACCTTAATCTATAACCTATAACCTAAACTTATATCCTATAACCTAACCTTAATCTTAACCTAAACCTAAACCTAAAACCTAAATGTATTCTCAAATCCCTAAACCTAAACCTACACCTAATCCTAATCTCAACTCCCTAACCTAAACCTAAACCTAAACTTGAAAACCCAAACCTAAACCTGATCCCGAACCCGAACCCGATTTTTAAAACCAAAACCTGAACTTATTCCTAATTCCTCAAAGCCATTACCTAAAACCTAAACCTAAACCTAAAACCTAAATGTATTCTCAAATCCTTAAAACTACACCTACACCTAATCCTAATCTCAAGTCCGTAACCTAAACCTAAACCTAAACTTGAAAACCCAAACCTAAACCTGATCCCAAACCCGAACCCGAACCCGATTTCCTAAACCTAAACCTTAACCTATTCTCAATTCCCTAAAGCTATAACTTATAACCTAAACCCATAACCTAAACCTAAACCTTAAACTAAGCCTAAACCTATAACCTTAACCTAAACCAAAACCTATGAGCTAAACCTTAACGTATGAGCTAAACCTTAACGTATAACCTATAACCGAAACTTATATCCTATAACCTAACGTTAACCTTAACCTATAACTTAAAACCTAAACCTAAACCTCAAAACTAAATGTATTCTCAAATCCCTAAACCTAAACCTACACCTAATCCTAAGCTCAACTCCCTAACCTAAACTTAAACCTAAACTTGAAAACTCAAACCTAAACCCAATCCCAAACCCGAACCCGAACCCAATTTCTTAAACCTAAACCTTAACCTATTCTTAATTCCCTAAAGCAATAACCTAAACCTAAACGTAAACCTAAAACCTAAATGTATTCTCAAATCCCTAAACCTAAACCTACACCTAATCCTAATCTCAAGTCCCTAACCTAAACCTAAACCCGATCCCGAACCCGATTTCCTAAACCTAAACCTTAACCTATTCTCAATTCCCTAAAGATATAACTTATAACCTAAACCTATAACCTAAACCTATAACCTTAACCTAAACCAAAACCTATGAGCTAAACCTTAACATATAACCTATAACCTAAACTTATATCCTATAACCTCACCTTAACCTTAACCTAAACCTAAAACGTAAACCTTAACCTATAACCTAAAACCTAAACCTAAACCTAAAACCTAAATGTAATCACAAATCCCTAAACCTTAGCCTAAAACCTAAATGTAATCACAAATCCCTAAACCTAAACCTACACCTGATCCTAATCTCAACTCCCTAACCTAAACCTAAACCTAAACTTGAAAACCAAACCTAAACCCGATTAGGAACCCGAACCTGAACCTGATTTCCTAAACCTAAACCTTAACCTATTCTCAATTCCCTAAAGCTATTACTTATAACTAAAAACTATAACCTAAACCTAAACCTAAAACAATAACCTTAACCTAAACCAAAACCTATGAGTTAAACCTTAACCTATAACCTATAACCTAAAGTAATATCCTATAACCTAACCTTAACCTTAACCTAAACCTAAAACCTAAACCTTAACCTATATCTTAAAACCTAAACCTAAATCTAAAACCTAAATGAATTCTCAAATCCCTAAACCTAAACATACACCTAATCCTAATCTCAAGTTCCTAACCTAAACCTAAACCTAAACTTGAAAACCCAAACCAAAACCCGAACCCGAATCTGATTTCCTAAACCTAAACCTTAACCTATTCTCAATTCCCTAAAGCTATAATTTATAACCTAAACTTAAACCTTAACCTTAACCTTAACCTAAACCTAAACCTAGAACCTTAACCTAAACCAAAACCCATGAGATAAACCTTAACCTATAACCTATAACCTAAACTTATATCCTATAACCTAACCTTAACCTTAACCTAAACCTAAAACCTAAACGTTAACCTATAACCTAAAACCTAAAACCTAAATGTATTCTTAAATCCCTAAACCTAAACCTACACCTAATCAAAATCTCAAGTCCCTAACCTAAACTTAAACCTAAACTTGAAAACCCAAACCTAAACCCGACCCCGAACTCGATTTCCTAAACCTAAATATTAACCTATTCTCAATTCCCTAAAGCTATAACTTATAACCTAAACCTAAAACCTAAACTTAAACCATAACCTTAACCTTAACCATAACCTAAACCTAAACCTATAACCTTAACCTAAACCAAAACCTATGAGCTAAACCTTAACCTATAACCTATAACCTAAACTTATATCCTATAACCTAACCTTAACCTTATCCTAAACCTAAAACCTAAACCTACACCTAATCCTAATCTCAACTCCCTAACCTAAACCAAAACCTAAACTTGAAAACCCAAACCTAAACCCGATCCCGAACCCAAACCCGAACCCGATTTCCTAAACCTAAACCTTAACCTATTCCCAATTCCCAAAAGTTAAAACCTAAAACCTAAACATAAACCTAAAACCTAAATGTAATCACAAATTCCTTAACCTAAACCTACACCTAATCCTAATCTCAAGTCCCTATCCTAAACCTAAACCTAAACTTGAAAACCCAAACCTAAACCCGATCCGGAACCTGAACCCGAATTCGATTTCCTAAACCTAAACCATAACCTATTCTCAATTCCATAAAACTATTACTTATAACCTAAAACTATAACCTAAACCTACACCTAAAACTATAACCTTAACCTAAACCAAAACCTATGATCTAAAACTTAACCTATAACCTATAACCTAAACTTATATCCTATAACTTAACCTTAACCTTAACTATAACGTAAACCTAAAACCTAAACCTTAACCTATATCTTAAAACCTAAACCTAAATCTAAAACCTAAATGTATTCTCAAATCCCTAAAACTAAACCTACACCTAATCCTAATCTCAAGTCCCTAACCTAAACCTAAACCTAAACTTGAAAACCCAAACCTAAACCTGAACTTGAACCCGATTTCCTAAACCTAAACCTTAACCTATTCTCAATTCCCTAAAGCTACAACTTATAACCTAAACCTATAACCTAAACTTAAACCTTACCCTAAACCTTAACCTAAACCTAAGCTTATAACCTTAACCTAAACCAAAACCTATGAGATAAACCTTAACCTATAACCTAAAACCTAAACTTATATCCTATAACCTAACCTTAACCTTAACCTAAACCTAAAACCAAAACCTTAACCTATAACCTATAACCTATAACCTAAATGTATTCTCAAATCCCTAAACCTAAACCTACACCATCCTAATCTCAAGTCCCTAACCTAAAACTAAACCTAAACTTGAAAACCCAAACCTAAACCCGAACCTGTACCCGATTTCCTAAACCTAAACCTTAACCTATTCTCAATTCCCTAAAGCTATAACTTATAACCTAAACCTATAACCTAAATTTAAACCTTAACCTTAACCTTAACCTAAACCTAAACCTATAACCTTAACCTAAACCAAAACCTATGAGATAAACCTTAACCTATAACCTATATCCTAAACTTATATCCTATAACCTAACCTTAACCTTAAACTAAACCTAAAACCTAAAGCTTAACCTATAACCTATAACCTAAACCTAAAACCTAAAACCTAAATGTATTCTCAAATCCCTAAACCCAAACCTACACCAAATCATAATATCAAGTCCCTAACCTAAACCTAAACATAAACTTGAAAACCCAAGCCTAAACCCGATCCCGAACCCGATTTCCTTAACCTATTCTCAATTCCCTAAAGCTATAACTTATAACCTCAACCTATAACCTAAACCTATAACCTAAACCTATAACCTAAACTTAAACCTTAACCTTAACCTTAACCTTAACCGAAACCTAAACCTATAACCTTAACCTAAACCAAAACCTATGAGCTAAACCTTAAACTATAACCTATAACCTAAACTTATATCCTATAACCTAACCTAAACCTTAACCTAAACCTAAAACCTAAACCTTAACCTATAACCTTAAACCTTAACCTAAACCAAAAACCTAAATGTAATCACAAATCCCTAAACCTAAACCTACACCTAATCCTAATCTCAACTCCTTAACCTAAACCTAAACCTAAACTTGAAAACCCAAACCTCAACCCGATCCGGAACCCGAACTCGAACCCGATTTCCTAAACCTAAACCTTAGCCTATTCTCAATTCCCTAAAGCTATTACTTATAACCTAAAACTATAACCTAAACCTAAACCTAAAACTATAACCTTAACCTAAAACAAAACCTATGAGCTAAACCTTAACCTATAACCTATAACCTAAACTTATATCTTATAACCTAACCTTAACCTTAACCTAAACCTAAAACCTAAACCTTAACCAATAACTTAAAACCTAAACCTAAATGTATTCTCTAATCCCTAAACCTAAACCTACACCTAATCCTAATCTCAAGTCCCTAACCTAAACCTAAACCTAAACTTGAAAACCAGAACCCGAACCCGATATCATAAACCTAAACCTTAACCTATTCTCAATTCCCTAAAGCTATAACTTATAACCTAAACCTATAACCTAAACTTAAACCTTAACCTGAACCTTAACCTAAACCTAAACCTATAAGCTTAACCTAAACCAAAACCTATGAGATAAACCTTAACCTATAACCTATAACCTAAACTTATATCCAATAACCTAACCTTAACCTTAACCTAAACCTAAAACCTAACCCTTAACCTATAACCTAAAACCTAAAACTTATATGTATTCTTAAATCCCTAAACCTAAACCTACACCCAATCCTAATCTCAAGTCCCTAACCTAAACCTAAACCTAAACTTGAAAACCCAAACCTAAACCCGATCCCGAACCCGATTTCCTAAACCTAAACCTTAACCTATTCTCAATTCCCTAAAGCTATAACTTATAACCTAAACTTAAACCTTAACCTTAACCTTAACCTAAACCTACAACCTAAACCTAAACCAAAACCTATGAGCTAAACCGTAACCTATAACCTAACCTAAACCTTAACCTAAACCTA
Organism: Magnolia kwangsiensis; assembly: GCA_037074715.1. Lineage (NCBI taxonomy): Eukaryota > Viridiplantae > Streptophyta > Magnoliopsida > Magnoliales > Magnoliaceae > Magnolia > Magnolia kwangsiensis. The sequence continues at coordinate 27,651,799 of CM073577.1, forward strand.
AAACCTAAACCTACACCTAATCCTAATCTCAAGTCCCTAACCTAAACCTAAACCTAAACTTGAAAACCCAAACCTAAACCCAAACCCGAACCCGATTTCCTAAACCTAAACCTTAACCTATTCTCAATTCCCTAAAGCTATAACTTATAACCTAAACCTATAACCTAAACTTAAACCTTAACCTTAACCTTAACCTAAACCTAAACCTATAAGTTAAACCTAAACCAAAACCTATGATATAAACCTTAACCTACAACCTAAAACCTAAACTTATATCCTATAACCTAACCTTAACCTTAACCTAAACCTAAAACCTAAACCTAAACCTATAACCTAAAACCTAAAACCTATATGTATTCTTAAATCCTTAAACCTAAACCTACTCGCAATCCTAATCTCAAGTCCCTAACCTAAACCTAAACCTAAACTTAAAAACCCAAACCTAAACCCGATCCCGATCCCGATTTCCTAAACCTAAACCTTAACCTATTATCAATTCCCTAAAGCTATAACTTATAACCTAAACTTAAACCTTAACCTTAACCTTAACCTAAACCTATAACCTAAACCTAGACCAAAACCTATGAGCTAAACCTTAACTTATAACCTAACTTAAACCTACACCAAATCCTAATCTCAACTCACTAACCTAAACCAAAACCTAAACTTGAAAACCTAAACCTAAACCCGATCTCGAACCCGATTTCCTAAAACTAAACCTTAACCTATTCTTAATTCCCTAAAGCTAAAACCTAAAACCTAAACCTTAACCGAAAACCTAAATGTAATCACAAATCCCTAAACCAAAACCTACACCTAATCCTAATCTCAACTCCCTAACCTAAACCTAAACCTAAACTTGAAAACCAAACCTAAACCCGATCCGGAACCCAAACCCGAACCCGATTTCCTAAACCTAAACCTTAACCTATTCTCAATTCCCTAAAGCTATTACTTATAACCAAAAACTATAACCTAAACCTAAACCTAAAACTATAACGTTAACCTAAACCAAAACCTATGAGCTAGACCTTAACCTATAACCTATAACCTGAAGTAATATCATATAACCTAACCTTAACCTTAACCTAAACCTAAAACCTAAACCTTAACCTATATCTTAAAACCTAAACCTTAACCTATATCTTAAAACCTAAACCTAAATATAAAACCTAAATGAATTCTCAAATCCCTAAATCTAAAACTACACCTAATCCTAATCTCAAGTCCCTAACCTAAACCTAAACCTAAACTTGAAAACCCAAACTAAAACCCGAACCCGAATCCGATTTCCTAAACCTAAACCTTAACCTATTCTCAAATCCCTAAAGCTATAATTTATAACCTAAACTTAAACCTTAACCTTAACCTTAACCCAAACCTAAACCTATAACCTTAACCTAAACCAAAACCCATGAGATAAACCTTAACCTATAACCTATTACCTAAACTTATATCCTATAACCTAACCTTAACCTTAACATAAACCTAAAACCTAAACGTTAACCTATAACCTAAAACCTAAAACCTAAATGTATTCTTAAATCCCTAAACCTAAACCTACACCTAATCCTAATCTCAAGTCCCTAACCTAAACCTAAACCTAAACTTGAAACCCAAACCTAAACCGGACCCCGAACCCGATTTCCTAAACCTAAATCTTAACCTATTCTCTATTCCCTAAAGCTATAACTTATAACTTAAACCTATAACCTAAACTTAAACCTTAACCTTAACCTTAACAATAACCTAAACCTAAACCTATAACCTTAACCTAAACCAAAACCTATGAGCTAAACCTTAACCTATAACCTATAACCTAACCTTAACCTTATCCTAAACCTAAAACCTAAACCTACACCTAATCCTAATCTCAACTCCCTAACCTAAACCAAAACCTAAACTTGAAAACCCAAACCTAAACCCGATCCCAAACCCGAACCCAAACCCGATTTCCTAAACTTAAACCTTAACCTATTCTCAATTCCCAAAAGTTAAAACCTAAAACCTAAAACCTAAATCTAATCACAAATTCCTAAACCAAAACCTACACCTAATCCTAATCCTAATCTCAACAAACTAACCTAAACCTAAACCTAAACTTGAAAACCCAAACCTAAACCCGATCCGGAACCCGAACCCGAATTCGATTTCCTAAACCTAAACCTTAACCTATTCTCAATTCCCTAAAGCTATTACTTATAACCTAAAACTATAACCTAAACCTAAACCTAAAACTATAACCTTAACCTAAACCAAAACCTATGATATAAACCTTAACCTATAACCTGTAATCTAAACTTATATCCTATAACCTAACCTTAACCTTAACCTAAACCTAAAACCTAAACCTTAACTTATATCTTAAAACCTAAACCTAAATCTAAAACCTAAATGTATTCTCAAATCCCTAAACCTAAACCTACACCTAATCCTAATCTCAAGTCCCTAACCTAAACCTAAACATAAACTTGAAAACCCAAACCTAAACCTGAACCCGAACCCGATTTCCTAAACCTAAACCTTAACCTATTCTCAATTCCCTATAGCTATAAACTTATATCCTATAACCTAACCTTAACCTTAACCTTAATCTAAACCTAAAACCTAAACCTTAACTTATATCTTAAAACCTAAACCTAAATCTAAAACCTAAATGTATTCTCAAATCCCTAAACCTAAACCTACACCTAATCCTAATCTCAAGTCCCTAAACTAAACCTAAACCTCAACTTGAAAACCCAAACCTAAACCTGAACCCGAACCCGATTTCCTAAACCTAAACCTTAACCTATTCTCAATTCCCTAAAGCTATAACTTATAACCTAAACCTATAACCTAAACTTAAACCTCAACCTAAACCTTAACCTAAACCTAAGCCTATAACCTTAACCTAAACCAAAACCTATGAGATAAACCTTAACCTATAACCTAAAACCTAAACTTATATCATATAACCTAACCTTAACCTTAACCTAAACCTAAAACCTAAACCTTAACCAATAACCTAAAACCTAAACCTAAAACCTAAAACCTAAATGTATTCTCAAATTCCAAAACCTAAACCTACACCTAATCCTAATCTCAAGTCCCTAACCTAAAACTAAACCTAAACTTGAAAACCCAAACCTAAACCTGAACCTCTACCCGATTTCCTAAACCTAAACCTTAACCTATTCTTAATTCCCTAAAGCTATAACTTATAACCTAAACCTATAACCTAAATTTAAACCTTAACCTTAACCTTAACATAAACCTAAACCTATAACCTTAACCTAAACCAAAACCTATGAGATAAACCTTAACCTATAACCTATATCCTAAACTTATATCCTATAACCTAACCTTAACCTTAACCTAAACCTAAAACCTAAACATTAACCTATAACCTAAAACCTAAACCTAAAACCTAAAACCTAAATGTATTCTCAAATCCCTAAACTCAAACCTACACCTAATCCTAATCTCAAGTCCCTAACCTAAACCTAAACCTAAACTTGAAAATCGAAACCTACACCTAATCCTAATCTCAAGTCCCTAACCTAAACCTAAATCTAAACTTGAAAACCCAAACCTAAACCAGATCCCGAACCCGATTTCCTAAACCTAAACCTTAACCTATTCTCAATTCCCTAAAGCTACAACTTATAACCTAAACCTATAACCTAAACTTATAACCTAAACCTATAACCTAAACTTAAACCTTAACCTTAACCTTAACCTTAACCTAAACCTAAACCTATAACCTTAACCTAAACCAAAACCTATGAGCTAAACCTTAACCTATAACTTATAACCTAAACTTATATCCTATAACCTAACCTTAACCTTAACCTAAACCAAAACCTATGAGCTAAACCTTAACCTATAACCTATAACCTAAACTTATATCCTATAACCTAACCTTAACCTTAACCTAAACCTAAAACCTAAACCTTAACCTATAACATAAAATCTAAACCTAAACCTAAAACCTAAATGTATTCTCAAATCCCTAAACCTAAACCTACACCTAATCATAATCTCAACTCCCTAACTTAAACCTAAACCTAAACTTGAAACCCAAGCCTAAACCCGATCCCGAACTCGAACCTGAACCCGATTTCGTAAACCTAAACCTTAACCTATTCTCAATTCCCTAAAGCTATAACTTATAACCTAAACCTATAACCTAAACCTAAACCTTAACCTTAACCTAAACCTAAACCTATAACCTTAACCTAAACCAAAACCTATGAGCTAAACCTTAACCTATAACCTATAACCTAAACTTATATCCCATAACCTAACCTTAAGCTAAACCTAAAACCTAAACCTTAACCTATAACCTAAACTTATATCCCATAACCTAACCTTAAGTTAAACCTAAAACCTAAACCTTAACGTATAACCTAAATGTATTCTCAAATCCCTAAACCTAAACCTACACCTAAACCTAATCTCAAGTCCTTAACCTAAACCTAAAACTAAACTTGAAAACCCAAACCTAAACCTGAACCCGAACCAAATTTCCTAAACCTAAACCTTAGCCTATTCTCAATTCCCTAACGCTATGAATAATATTTTATATTTTATTTATGATGTTAAACTTATATGTATGTATGCGTGGATGAATGTCATGTGGATAAGATTGTTTGTGTTTGGATGGATGTAGTTTATGTTTGTATGGATTTACATAGTTTGGGTTTAGATGGATGTGAATGTGAATATGATGAAATATATTATATAACAGGTGTATATCAGGAAGAATATGATGAACTATATTGTAACAGGTGTACATCAGGAATTTTAAGCTGGAAAATTTTATAAAAAAAGACTTTTACCTATGAAATATTTCATAGGTAAAGGTTTAATTCACGTATTTTACCTACAAAGTAAAATTCTCAGAAACGTTTTTACCTATGACAATTTTCAAAGGCAAAAGTCCTAAAGTTTGCAATTTAAGTTAAATATTATATTTTTACCTATGAAATATTTCGTAGGTAAAAGTCTGATACATGAAAAATTTCGTAGGTAAATGTCTCAACTACATTTGAAATTGAAGTTAGAGATTATATTTTTACCTATGAACCATTGCGTAGGTAAAAGTCCCATACACGTTTTTTAGCTACGAAATCTTTCGTAGGTAAAAGTCTCATCTACGTTTAAAATTTAAGTTAAATATTATATTTTTACCTACGGAATATTTTATAGGAAAAGGTGTCATATATGTTTTTACCTATGAAAATAGTCATAGGTAAAAGTCTCATAGACATTTTTTTTTTTACCTACGAAACCGTTGGTAGGTAATTGTAAACTTTTTTGATTTTTGATTTTTTTCAAAAATTCAAAACATCTTTACCTATGACAATTTTCGTATGTAAAGATGGCTTTTACCTACCAAATTTGATTCCCTAGGTAAAAGTAAACTTATCGTTTGTGTGTAGTGCGGAAAATTGAAAACAGCCTTTACCTACGAAAATTGTCGTAGGGAAAGATGACTTTTACAAATTCAAAACACCTTTTACCTACGAAAATATTCGTAAGTAAAGATGACTTTTTCGTAGGTATTGTAAGTGCTATGATTTCATATCCCTTTGGTTGTCAAATTTTGTGGTGCCAAAACCTATATCTATGTCTTGTATATCTTGTGTTTCATGTTTGAGACTATTCATTGCTTCAAGACATCGTATTTCAAGACAAGAACTTAAATGAAGAAAGTTTCAAGTCATGGATGAAGAATTCAAGAATAGAAGTCTCCAAGTATGCATGTTCAAGATTCAAACAAGTACAAGTATAGAAGAAGACTTAAGGGTCATCTGAGTGTACAGACTATCAATGTCCATCTCACTTTTAAGGTTTGTTTGACCTTAGATTGACCTTAGGATGGGCTTTACTATACGTCATTCTGGATACATAATTTGTATATTTTAATATGCTTGTTCGGGCTGTTTTAAGACCAGTCCTAGAGATTTCAAGACCAGTCCTAGCTCTGCTACGACCAGTCTTAAGTTTTTCAGGACCAGTCCTACGTTGTTGAAGATTTTTGGATTTTTCTGGTTGTCCTACGACCAGTCCTGTGAGCTGTACGACTTGTCCTTCGACCGGTCTTAGCCCTACGACTCAAACTCTAGCAACTAATCTGAGGGTCCTACGACCAGTCGTAGGTGACCCACGACCAGTCGTAGGTGGCTCACGACCAGTCGTAGGCTACCCAGGACCAGTCGTGGAACAGCTAATCCTTATCCCGCAAAAATCTTTGAAAATCTGTGAAGCTACGACCAGTCCTAGGATCCTAAGACCAGTCGTAGATGGGATTTTTCAGGTTATAAATAGAGCACGAACTTCAGAGTTTTTCAATTCAATTCAACTCAATTCAAGCAATCTTTAAGCTATACTCTAAGATAAGTTTGTGTTTGTTTTTAAGCTACTTTGTGCTCATTTAATATTCCTTTTGCTAGCTTGTTTTTTATTTGATTTTGATCTACATTCCAATCTTATTAGAAAAGGAGAATTTCTGATATTCCTTCTTGGATTCAAAATCAAATAGAACTAGCCCTTTTGATATAAAATCAATTAAGCTTAGAACCATTCTTAAAGTGAGTATTGGACTTTGAACGTTGAATCGAACTTCTACTCCGATTGGTTCTACCGGGCTACTTCAAAAGGAGATTCAAGTATTTTACATTTGTGTAATTTACATTCTTTAGTTTTGTTTGAGATTTTCCAGAAAAATCTCATTGTTTTGGTTATGTGAGGAGAGCCAGAAAACTCAGATTGTGTGGGTTTTTGGATTGTGTAAGCCCGAGATAAAAAGACACAATTGTGAAGATTTTAGGTAAACCTGTGAAACCTATTTTGATAGTGCATGCTAATATCCCCTGTGTGAGGATATTAGGAGTGGAGTAGCATTTTGTGTGGCTGTTAGATAACAGTTGGTGTACACACAGGCGAACCACTATATATCGTTGTGTTGTGGATGTGCTTTATTCTTTCATTCTTTCATTCATTCAGTTTTGTGGATTGTATTTGTGGATGAATGTTGTAATCATTTTATTTCAAGCAAGTGTGGAAATGTTGTAATAACTTAGGATTTATTTCTGCAAGTTAATTTGGTTTCCTTGCTTTTTATTTGTCATTGGTTTGAGATACAAAGGACGTTCTAGAAATAAGGTTGTCCTACCTTAAACCTTTGGTTTTTGGTGTAAGGTTGTCCTTAGAATTGATATAGTATCATTCTCTTAATTCTAGGTTATTGAGATTACTTTTAATTTAGCATTGTGCTTTATTTCTTTTATTATTCCGCTATTTTAAGTTTTATTTGGCATTGCCCTATTCACCCCCCCTCTAGGGCATATAGCTAGGCCCTTTTAGGTAAAAATAAACTTTTCGTTTGTTTAAATTTTAAAAATTTGAAAACACCCTTTACCTACAAAAATTGTAGTGGGAAAAGATGACTTTTGCCTACGAAAGTTAATTTTGTCGATAAAACTAAACTTTTCAATTTTTTTTTAGTTGAAAAATTCAAAAAATATTTTTTTGTATTTAGAAAAAATGAAAACACCCTTTACCTACGAAAATTTTTCTAGGTAAATATTACATTTACCTACAAAATTAACTTTCGTCGGTAAAAGTAAACTTTTCGTTTTGAAAAAAATTGAAAACACCCTTTACCTATGAAAATTTTCATAGGTAAAGATGACTTTTACGTACAAAATTTAATTTCATCGACAAAAGTTTAGTTTTACCTACGAAAATAAATTTCATAGGTAAAAGTCATCTTTACCTACAAAAATTAATTTCGTCGGTAAAAACCATATTTCTTGTAGTGTCTACAACAAATGGAGCTTTACAAACATATGAAGAATGAGGTTGTTGTAATGAGAATCTCCCTTTTTTACTTGATTGTAGGACTAAGTGAACTTCCATGCGACCAGCACCTGTAGGCTTCTCAACCCTTTATATAATTTCCTTGCAAGCTATAAACATCATATTCCTTAATCTTTGTTCATTTCCTAAAACTACCGCTTAAATCGATCGAAGAAAAAGAGTTCTTTATAAACTTTAGAGGGCTTAGTTATACCTTGTTGCTTGATGGTTACAACAAGTTTATTTTCATTGATGCAGCGTGAGACGATGATGATATTTTACAGTATGTATTGATTTTGGAAGTATTATATGATACTTGATAAAAAAAAGAAATGTCATTTTTTGGTTAATTCCTTTGTTTTGCATTTTTTGTTATGCCAGCAAATTCAGCTAGCAGCAAGAAGAAGGGAATGTGGGTAAATACAGGTAAATCCCTTTACTATTGTATTACATTGTATGGTTTATGAAACTACTAGACTATTAAAAAACTTCTTGTAGAAATCTAGTGTATAAGATTGTCTTTTCATTTTAAGATGACAATGTCTTCTTCTTCTTCTTCTTCTTCTTCTTCTTTTCCATATGGAAGTGGAAGTTTCATTCCAACAAGTAGATACAGAGAAGTAAATTATTATTTTTTTTAGCACAAGTCCTCTCTATAACTGATTGAAAATATAGATGGTACTCTTATTTTTTGGTAATATTATTTTTTGAAATACAGAAAATATAGACCAAGCAGGTATCCTTGACTGTCTTTCATTTTTCAGACCAAAACAGTGATACAAAGGGAATGTGGGTAAATACAGGAAAAACACATTCTGTCCTTTCATCAATTTTGTTTACCTTAAACATAGTTATATTTAACAATGATAACTTACTGTAGATAATTGTGGCTGAGATTTTCTATGAATATCAAACATTCTTGCTAAGACCTTGTTAATAGTCTTACCTGTCGTGTCAGGGCTTGGACTGGCTCATATGTATGGTCTGGTTCTCGCAACTTTATCAAAACCATTTTCTTGTTCTCTCTTCAATGTTTCTTTGTTTCTTTTCATGTATCATTGTGATGATTATTTCTATCATCATCATCATCATTATTTTAATATGGCCCTTGATAGAGTGGAACACTGGAACATGATTCATGCAGTTGACCCCAATTAATTCGGTTAAAGCTTATTTAAATATGGTCCTTGATAGAGTGGAACAGTGGAATAGGATTCATGTAGTTGACCCCAATTAATTGGGTTAGGGCTTTGATGATGATGATAGCATATAAACAGGATGCAGTTTGGCTAATGACCCCAACACCAACTAGCTAGTTGGTGTCAACGTTCTGTGGGCCTCATCATAGTGTATGTGTTTATCTAAGCCGTCCATCCATTTTCTCAGCTTTTATTAGGTTGTGAGCCTAAAAATAAGCAGAAATATGAACTTTATGATTCCAATGCAGTTGTTAATGGTGGATTTTCCTTATTTATTTATGCTTTCAGTGGCAATGCAGGTACTCATGTGTACCCATAACATTTGGACCATGTTCAGTAGCATCAATACTAAACCACCTACTTGTAATTTTTACAGATATCCAATAAGTACAATTTGATATATGTGATCACAAAGCTTGGGCTTCTATTTGTGTATGACCTCGAGATGGCTACTGCAGTTTATACAAATCGAATTAGTCTAGATCATATATTTTTGACAGTGGAAGCTTCATCTATAAGAGGCTTTAAGCTATCAATAGACAAGGGTAGGTTCTTCTTGCTACTGTCAATGAAGTAACACTCGTACCTTTTGTCAGTGGCCAGGTATGTCTATGAGCTTGATTCTCTTTGTGCTATAACATTAAATTCAGTTTGGAAAGTGTGGAAATGGGTCAATGTCCACTCTAGGTTTGGAAACATTGAGTAGAATTGACAGTATTGTTGTGACTTCATCACTTTGTGATTAGTTCTTTAACAAGGAATGTGGTTTGTCTTGATGATGTCTTCTTTCATTGTATTTGCTAGAATTTAAAGGGGATATACTTAGCTAAGGAGTTTGTTTGGTGGTACAATGGACACCCGGACTACAACAATCTCACCCTTGATTTGAACAACACTGATACAGCTGTTGTTCTTGGTCAGGTATCTTCATTATCTCCATTTGTGAGGATATGAAACTGCAAGTGCAAGTGTAGGGTTAATGAGCAGTATAGTTCATAGAAAATACTAGTTACTTTTTTGATATATTTTTACTTATATATCATGAAGTAGATGTTTGTGTTTTCTTTTTTCTGATTCAAATTCTGGTAATGGTCTACAGTATGGATGTTTCATTTTAGTTTTTTTTCACTTTTCAACCATCATTCATATTTTTATGTCAAATTGTTACCTGCAAGTCTTTTTGGTAAAACATAGGATAATGCTTCTTCTCATTTAAGGTCCTAACTATCTCACTACAGAGAGCATGTTGCAGACACAAATCAGCTAGGATAAAGGTTAGATGATTATGATAATGATAAGGGCCTAAACCTGAGTTGATTCAAACATTGTTGGTTACTCTACTTGGAGCTTGCATAGATGATTATGATGATTTATATAGAATACAAAGGTTCTTTCACTTATTTTTCTTTTCTTGCAACCATGTGCTTGGAGCTTGCACAGATGTATTTTTGAAGAACAATTATCTCATTGGTTGAACCATTAATAGAAGTATTTCTACTTGGAGATAGAGATGCCAAAATTTGTGAGTTGGAGTTAAGGATGGGTATTTTTGGTTTTGAAACTTAAAAGAAGCCTGGTTACCTTTGGTAATTCGTAGCATTTGTGAAATTCTATCTCCTTTGGTGTAGTTCAATGATTAGGAGGAAAAAACAGAGAAATTAAAAATAAAAAAAGATAATGCCTTTGGTAATTAGTAGCATTTGTGAAATTCTATCTCCTTTCAGTTTTTGTTAAGAAACTGATATTTTTAATTTTTTATTTCCATTACAATTTAGGATGATAATTTCAGAGTCTTGATTGGTTTAAGATTTACTAGAATCTTCTCTGTTCTTCATATCAAGTATCTCCGATGTTGTTTTATTTGATAAGTTTGGGTGATTTTAGATTGAATTTTATGTCCATGCCAGGAAATGCATGTTACTTCATATAGAACTTATACAGGGATTGGGTCCATTGACTTCATCAATTGAATAATGTTGCACAATGGATTGTGTTATGTTTCGAGATTCGGATTGTGTAGTCCTTTGATGGTCTAAATCTGAAATGGGTCCATGAACATGGGCATTTTGCTTCATGTATGCATGAATTAAAATAGATGTAGAAAAAATAAGAAATGGGGATTAGAATATAAGGCATTCTTGGTCATGTATATATGCATAAAACAAAAAACAGATGTATCTGAAATGGGTCCCTTAACATAGGCATTTTTCTTAACTGTCCTGGTTTGCCTGACCTGTATTGACTCTTGTGAATGCATGTTATGTTTGAGCTTTGACTGGTGAACTTGCATGTTCTAAATAAAATGGTATTCTTGTATTTTTAGTGAACTAACCCATTTCATTGAGGAGTTTCAGTCCCAGCCAAAACTCGTCCTGTTTTAGTGAAATGCTCACAATCATTGCATTCTCTTCTTTTTTGTGATTCGAACTTCAATTGGGTATGTTGAATCTTGTTGCAATTAGTTTCTTCCTTGATCTAGTTGCATTATCTTCATTCCATTGTTTAATATTGAAAAATCTAGGGAGCCATTTGGTTTTGTTTTAGAATTGAATATTTCAGCTAATTACACAGTTTCTATTCATACATTGAATTCGTATGCAATGTTTTAGATTTTTTGTTGCTTTTGGGTGATTCTCATTTACACATTATGTAATGCATGATTTTACTTTTTAATTGCTAAAAGTTTTATTTTATTTTATTTTATTAAAGGTTGTGTTTGGATATCAAATGGATTTTGCAATAATTACAATTCAACATGGTGAAAATGAATCATTGCAATGTGTTTCCAGTTACAAAATTGTTTCTCTGTTATTTGTAATTCTATTTGTTTGAGGTCCACTTAAATTCAAATAATGTCAATTTCTTGGAATGATTTGGCTTCGAAAATTTCACTGTTGCAACATAACTATTGTGATTCAATTTCACATCCAAACACAGCCTTAAGTACAACGTGTATTGAATACTATAAGATTGAAGTTTATGCGCAATAGGTCATGCAATATGTTCATTCCTTACCCAATGGGTGAGTGAAATATGAAGGGTGTTGTTTGGATGCGTTGTCAAATTGAACTTCAATTGTTAGTCTAATAAAGTGGAAAGAAGACCAAAAATTGTGATTTCTTTCCTTGTCATTCATATTCAATTACATTACTTTCAAGTTGGAATGGAAGCAAGTTTCTGTGATGTTGAGGGCTTCTTAATATGGATACAAGGAAGGATTATTAACTTTGGTTGTTTACATTTGATTAAACTGCTTGTTCATAGTTCAATTCACTTTGGCATCCGAACACAGCCTAAAGGAACTTGGATTTACTTGATTCCTGCTTTGAAAGCACAAAGATTGGAGACAATTCAAGTGAAAGTTTTGTATAGGAGAGCCCTTTGCTACAAAGATCTCTACAAAGATCTCACTGTTATGTTCTCATATTGGAGAGCCCTTTGCTTGATTAATGTCATTGTAGTATTTAATAAGGTTGTGTAACCTACCCCTCTTATAAGTTTGGACTGTTTAAAAAGAGTAAGATCTATTCTAATGGAATACTTTAATCTTTTAGGATTCTTTTCTTTCAGTGATTTGAGTAGTCATTGAAAGATATTCGAAGACTAGTCCCTGAACAAAATAAAAAAGTTGATATGTTTATCTTGTCGGCAATTGGTAACATTACTCATTATGTATTTGTCCAATGAAATGCATTTGGAATGATTAAGATCATCTTTCTGTTGTGCTTAAGTTTATATTTTGTTGCTATTAGTACTATGTTTTCATGAATGCGTTTGGAATGCATTTGGAAGGGTTAGGATCATCTAGTTTTGGATGTGTGTTGATTAGGCAATCAATCATTATTATTAATTTTATTTTTTTTTAATTTATGAGAAACGCCGACAGCTTTTCACTGTCGAAAATGCTGAAGGATTTTTCCCTCCACAACTGTCGGACATGCCAATGGTTTTAGCCATCGAAAATGCTGATGGCTAAAACTGTTTCCCTCAGCCGTCGGAAACGCTGACAGTTTTAGTCGTTGTAGACGCCGACGGCTAAAACTGTCACCCTCAGCCATCGGGAACGCCGACGGCTAAAATCTGTCGGCGAGCAACACCCACACCCCCTTTCCCGACGGACCGTCCAACGGAACGTTATTGCCGACGGTTTTGAACCATCGGCGTTGCCCTATTTTTGGTAGTGTGCCCGATTGATTAAAATTTCTTGATTTGTTGCATATATCCATTCCTATAGATGTATAGTTGATTTATTAGTATTATTGATTGACTGTGACTATTTAGTTAATTGGGTTGGCCAGCAAAATGAGAAATATTTGCAAGGGTAACCCCATTGGATCATCTGCCCTGGGCTAATCCGACCGATCCAGGCCGAAGACGGACAAACGACAGTAGTTGGACTACGTGGGATACTTGCACCTAGTGCTGGTTGCACCGTCACCTGTGTCAGCTAAACTAGTCTACCAATTGGCTAACCATGTATGTTTACCATATTAACCGTAATGATACGATCCCCATGACTTATGAGCTAGGCATGGTGGAATGGGATAGTGTCTGAGCTCTCGATATATGTTGGGGTGATGAGCTCTTTCCCTTATGGTGATTTGGTTATGTGACAAACCCGCACCTCAAAACTGAGTGATCATACTCGGTGTTTGGGTGATGACCCATACCGAGTAGATCCTCAAACCTTTAGGTATCATGTCTTACCTTTAAAATTATTGATTTGTGAGACAAATGGATGATACCCAATTTTGGATTAAGGATCGCAGGCTCAGATCCGCTACGGCTGCTCTGGACGAAGTGATCTGGGTAAGGCCATTGATTAAATAGAGGTGTTTCAACTTCCCCAACCTTGCTGGATGAACGGACTTAAATTAAATACTCGGCTAACATGAATATTCATGCATTGCATTAGTTGGGTTGGTGACTCGGGAGTTGAGGTCGCATTGAGGGAGTGTTTGTCATTTGCGATCGTAAGATGAGTCACTTGAGGGAGTGTTATTGGTGAGGGCATGCATCATTCCATAATACATGCATATGCACTAACAAGAGTAGTTAGGTATTGGTGTTTGTATGCTTTTCATTAATATCACCTTTAGAATTGATATTTTATGCAACTCATTCTTAATGGCACCCGCTAAGTTGATCATTCACTCCTACTCTAAGATAGTGTTTTAAAACATCAACTAGACCCTTCTTTAGATGCATGTGTCACAGAGCACGACGCGCTGGACGAGACAAAGCGTAGATGAGGAAGAGGAGCTTTCCTACTTTAGCTTTTGAGCGGATCCCCATAGACCGCACAGGATTAATGATGGGTTGTTGGGGTGAGGAGATAGTTGCTTACCATTTTTGGACTTTACATTTTGTATATTTTGTCGGACGTCACCTCGTGCATCCTATATGATATTTCCTTATTAGATCTGTACTTAGCCGTGTTTTATTTCAGTAGCTTAACTATGGTTTGTGGTTTATGATCCATTTGATCTCTCTATTGGTCATTTCGTTTGATTTATACCTGAAGTTACTATTAATATATAAGTGACACCCAGGAACTTGGGAGTCGAGTATTGCTCAACCCCCAAAAAATTCGGGGTGTCACATGTACTGATTTCAAATGTGAAACTAATAGTCTATTTGTTCCAAATAAAGCCTAAAGCAATCAGATAATTGATTTAGGGCAGAATAGGTTGAAAAGTGAAAGCACTCTTAATGCAAGTTTTTGCTTTCTGTGCTGCACCTAGTCTATGTTGAGTATACTTCCACATGCACACAACTGTTTTAGTTACTCTTGTTTTTTTCTTGCTAATATTGATGGGTTTTTGGATACCACAACAGGAAAAGACTAAGCCAGTATGTAGATGTATTCTTAGAGTCAGGTTCAGGGTCATGCAAAAAACAGCCTTGCATGTAGATGTATCCTCCTATACAGTTACATAATGCATCCTTTTGGGGACTACCATTTTACTAGCCACCATGTTGTTTTTCAAAACCATGGTTTGTTATCTTATGGATATTTTATATTTATGATCCGAACAACTAGTTTTGATTAATGTACTTCAGTCTTTAGTTTGTTATCTCATATATGAGATATGGCTTGATGACTCTTTGCTCTCTTTAGACCTTTACCATCAGTGATCAATAGCAAAACAATTAACAAAATCCCTATTTACCTTTAACTCTCACTAAATTTACTGGTTTTTAGGTTAATAGTATTTATGTTTTTTTCAAAATATATAAGTTTGACAGCAAATGCTTGTTGCTCTTTATTTTTTAAAGTCACAACTATGCATATAAATTTTATTTTGTAATACATATTTGTAGGGATACCTTTGGCATGGATCAGAATCTTCCCTTTTTTTTTCCCCACGGCGAAGAGAAGCAAGTACAAGAAATAAAGAGAGCAAAGACATCTAAATGGGAGGTGGATGTGCAGATGGTGGCATGGGAGAGCTCGAGCTATGGATCACACATATGCATCCAAGAACAATCTTCATGCTCGAAAGAAGCCTCTTGTTGCTGATGTGGATTTGGATGTCATTGGACGAAGCAAGGCATGTGAAAATCTAAGTAGGGTTGATCTTACCACTTTAGTATGACTTAAAAATTTTTGCAAGGCTTTCTATGATATCTAAAGCTTCTCTCTCTTTGGTTTCTTTTTTTTTTTTCTTTTTTTTTTTTCTTTTTTTTTAAAAAAGCATATATCCAATCCAAATATTTAGAATTTAGATGATATATTTGATTTTGATTCCTTCCTTTCTATTATGCAGACTTGGGCTTTAGAGAAACGGGCAAGTCTACATAATAGAAAAGAAAGAAATCAAATATATCATCCAAATTCAATTAATTTTCATTTTTATTTTTAATTAATGAGAATCGTCGACGGCTAAAACCGTCGAAAACACCGACGGTTTTGGCCGTCGCCCTTAGCCGTCAGAAACGGCAACGGTTTTAGCCGTCGAAAACGCCGACGGTTCTGTCCGTCGCCCTTACCATCGGAAACGGAGACGGTTTTAATCCGTCGGCGAGCAATGTTGACTCACCCTTTGCCGACGGACCTTGTGAAAGCTAAAAGCCGTCGGGAAGGTCATTGCCGACGACTTTTAATCGTCAGCATTGCCCTATTTTTTAGTAGTGAATTAGTTAAAAGATAAATGAGGGGTACTCATAGATGCACGTTTTTACTGAGAGGTGGTTGGTAACTTGATATATCTAACCATTACTTAGATTTGGCACATCCAGTTGGGGATGACAGGTAGTCTATGCATGAATCAAGCAAGCCACGTATGAATATAGTGAAGTATCTCTTGAGATATGTGAAAGTTACCATTGAAAAAAGTGTGCTTTACAAGGATGAGAAATCAATAATGCTTGAAGTTATTGTAATGTATATTGGGTTAAAGACCCACCTATACGTCACTCAACATTAGATTTTTATTTCAGCCTTGGTTTCGAAAGTGTCATGGGAAAGCAAGCGGTACTTGATATTGTGGGGAAGTGTTGAGAATCATTATCAATTCATAATTTATTTAGAATTCTTAGTTATTATGGAAGATTTGGTTGAGTCAAATGGGAAAAATGGCTAATTTACATCCAACGTAGATAGTTTTAATCAAGCACTTAGTCTTTCAAATGTTGCGATTAAAAAAGAGTTTTTGATATTTACCACCCTCCCTTTTTATTAACATTATTCTTTTTTAATATTGCTAAATAACCTTTTCCTCTTTTCATATATGGTCATAAAATACTATATGCTTCACTTTTGGCAGAGTTAACAAAAGAAATTATTGAGTGTTGACCATATAAAATGATGCTTTTGTTATTAGCTTCCTAAAAATGTAAATAAATAAATAAACCCTCATTTTTCTTGTACGTAAACATGAAAGATTATTCACTCCACCATTTAGATGATTTAGATCAAATCCCATAGATCATCTACCATTGGAGGGTCTAGATCATGTGGCTATTCTGGGTCCACATAACATAAGCCGTTAGGATTTCACTCAAAATGAAATTTTCTCTTATATTTACAAAGTCAGACAAAAGGGTCATTTCATGTGGGTAAAAATTAAATTTAACGGTTAATAATCTTATTTAATAGTCAACTTTGATAGAAGTTAACCATACAATGTTTGATGACAATATATGAAAAAAGGAAAGAATCTTCCAAGGCATAGAAAAAATGGAGTTAGTATATGTCAAAAACTAAAGAAAAAAGTTGTGAACTTTTGAGTGCTTTAAAGGACAATGCAAAGGAATTATAATGAACGAAAGAATAATTAGGTAATTTGAGCATGTCTTTAACCAAGGACATGCAAATAGCATGCAACCTCACCATCTTACTCTTCATCTGGCCCACACCCACCTCTCAGTCCATACCTCATGCTCTCTATATAGGCCACACCCACTCTCTGTGTCTGTGTGTAGGCTGCACCCACTCATGACATACCCACCAGTGTGTGGTACGTTAGAATGGGCCACTCTGGTGCATGTAAGTATATACAACATAGTTTTAATTATAGTGTAATTTATATATACATGAAATAATGAATGTTATTATCATAAACCCTACATGCGTAGTATTATATTATGTGCATTCTATTGCATATATATATATATATATATATATATATATATATATATATATATATATATATATATATATATATATATATATATATATATCAAGTGCAAATCTTCACATTTTAAATATACAATTTTAAATATGGTTTAATAAAATAAAATAAAAAAGAA
The DNA here is from genome assembly GCA_037074715.1 of Magnolia kwangsiensis. NCBI lineage: Eukaryota > Viridiplantae > Streptophyta > Magnoliopsida > Magnoliales > Magnoliaceae > Magnolia > Magnolia kwangsiensis. The sequence continues at coordinate 27,669,600 of CM073577.1, forward strand.
TAAGTGACTATAATTTCCGAGTGGGAAAAGCTGGTAACAATCCTCTAGAATGATATACATGTATAGAGTAGCTGAGTTGCAAAATTTTATTAAACGGTGGCCAGAGCACACCATTGCCAAAATCCATTTCATCACCACCTATGGCCCACCTCATTGCAAATAATAACAACAGCAAATATATGAGAAATGCTTTTAGCGAGTTCAGTGGACCTAAATGAATGCCCCACCAATGATCTTTTTCTTCCTCACTCTTTTTTTAAAAATAATAATAATAATAATAATAATAAAATAATGAGAAACGCTCCAGAGCACTCTAAGGTACAGTACTTCTAGTTGCATACTTTGCCCAATCCATTAATCTAGACTGTCCATTTAAGTTCAACACACAATTTATTAGCCACCATGAAAGCATCCCACCAATCTGACAAATACGGTACCATGTGATCAATAGTCTTCAATATGGACATTCAATATTGTTTGCATGTACCAAACATGTTCAATCCACAATTTAAAACATCTAGTTATTAGGCCCATGATGGATTTCTTATTATTCTAAAGAATCATGTTGGCTAGGAAATCATAGCCATCCAAGACTATTCATGTGATGCAACTAGGAGCACTTGATTGGCAAATAAATATTAGCTTGATCTAAGGCTTTTGTTGGCCACAAGAAGTTTATAATCGCCAATCACCATAGTTTCTTGTAATTTGGTCCGCTTGAGATCCAGATCTACTTCAAATTTGGGCTCATTCCTTAAAATAGCCTGGCAAAACCGATGAATTATGTGGATATACAATATATGGGAGTTTATTAGGTGATATACTGGACACCGAGCCTTACCGTGGGGGCCATCTTAATGTATTTATTCTATATCTACTCCTTCCATCTACCTTTCGAAGTCATTTTAGGGTTTTATTGGAAAAATGAAACAGATCCAATAATCATGTGAATCATACCATAGGAAACAATGGTGATTGGCCATTAATGAGCCACAAAAGTTTGATCAAGCTGATATTTGTTTTTTCTCTTATGTGACCTTCTCAACATAGAAAATAAACAACATTAAGCTGCACCCTAAGAAGTTTTAATGCTAGGGCGTTCAATCACTATTTTCTCCTATCTATGTGGTTTACCTCATAATTGGATCTACTTCATTTTTTTCGAATAATGCCACAAAATGATCCGAAAATTTGAATGAATGGATATATAATACATACAGCAAGTGGGCTGCAAAGTAAGGGTTGCCCCATGTTGGTTGAGTCTGGGGTCTCACCTAAACCGCTCCCACACTACATACATCAAGGTGCGCTCTACGGTCAGGGCCAGACCATATTGTATGAGGCCGGGGCTGCACCAAATCTACTCCCATATCCCACATGCACGATATTAGATCTGAAGGGCGAATGCAGTTTTTCCTTTTCCATTTTGGTTGAATTACGGACCACTTGATTGCTTTTGGCCCAGCATGGAATGGCCATTACTGTGTTTCTCTTTTTCTATTTGGATTATACATCTTGCCTTCATCAATTCCAACTAGACAACTACTAAGAATAGTGTGTGGGCCATGCAAGCTAAAAGCACGTGGGGTTGTAATTAGCTTTCCAACCCTTATAGTGGAGGAACATGAAAGATATGGAATGGTATTAACGTGCATAGAAAGAGAAAGCAAGTACATGGACATGGTATCCATTTTATCCCTTAAATACATGAGACATAAAATAGATTGATGGATGATGATATCATCATGGTGCGCCTTTTGGGCATGTCTAGTAGTTATTGTATGAGGTTGCATATTTCACCTTTTCCCATTTTAGGCTACCAAACCCACATTCCGTTTCTTGTTGCATATTTCTATCAATTTATTACAACCATTAAGAAAGTGAATGGGTAGGCCCAATGTATGGAAACCTTCCCACGGATCCGGTTGGATTGGGCTTGTGGGGTCCGCATCATTTATCGGGACCGTCCGTTAGGTTTATTCCATTCTTGTTCTGCTGCTAAGAGAAAATCACAGCTGTTGGATGGTCATAAACAGCCCTGACTAGACCTATCTGATATGAGGGACCTTGTCCATCCATTTTTGCATGCAACTGAATGCATGATTTGGATCATCCGATCCGTAGAAAATTTGTAAGGTTGCCTAGGAAGAGTAGGCTCTACCTAATGAACTGTCCAGTTAGGTGGTGCTGAGACCAAAGAATCCAAATGCATCTAGGTGCATGGAAAGGTTTCCATACAGTTAGCTCACTAGATGGTTTCTCTTTGTGATTTTTCAGGTGTCGTCCAACCGGTTGAGCTTTAAGTTATGGTCCACCTTGTGCATAACTTCCAACCAAGATCATATATAGAATTTTTAGCAATGGCCAGATATTTTTCTATGGTGTGACTCAACTGATCAGTATATGGAGCTAGTTTTTGTAATAGGAATCGTAATGGTGTGGTAACCTATTAGAAGGGTTGGATTTTGCATGAACTCAATAAATTGAAAATTATCTGATGGATTGACCGTAACTTATGGTCCAGCCGTTTGGACCTGAGGCCTTCTCTTTTTCTTGATCTTGATAGGTCCACTTTTCCATTGTTTTCGATACACCCGCGCTTCAATGTGTAGCGTATGAAGATAGTTCAACCACCTCTTTAGGAAAGATGTAAGACTATCTGTACCGTCCAAATAGTTCTCCACTGTGGATGGACAGTAGCCTAAAAGCTATACAGGAATTGGATGATCCTAATCATGCGATTGGTTGTTATGAAACGGATGGTTCGAAACAGAACAGTCGGTGTTCCAAATTCTATGGGCGAAAGTGGATGATTAACAGCATTGGATTGTTGTAATTTTTGGGGTTAATGAAGGTTCGTCACTATTTGAAAAAGGTATTGATCCATCTAATTTAGATGTGAAACATCCAAATTATTGGGTCCCTTGTGAATGATAGCTAATCAGATGTTTCTAACCGTGTAATGGCAGTCCATCAAACGGATGGTTTTGAAGGAATCGGTCAGCGGTCCAATCTATTGGAAAAATCACACGATTAACACTGTAGGATCAGACAATCTGGGCAGCTTAATTGGTATATATGTATGCCGCGTGTACGGTTTTATAAGACACCACAGTTTCGGAAATGGTGGTGAACTATCACGGACGTCTACGAGGGCTCCATACTCTGGACTGCCGACGCGAATTCCACAGTGCTCTGTGGGCACCACCAAGATGCATGTATTTTATCCACGCTGTCCATCCATTTTGGATCATTAGTTTAAGACAGGAGCCAAAAATCGAGGCTAATCTAAGTCTCAGGTAGACCACACCACAGGAAGAAATTGGTGATTGAACGCCCACCATTAAAAACTTCCTAGGGCCTACTGTAATGTTTATTTTTCATCCAACCTTTTGATTAAGTCATAAATACCTGAATGAAGGTAATTCACAAATATTTATGGTGCTAGACCCCACCATCACAAATATTAGATTAATGGTGGACGCCGAATCACCACTTTTTCCTGTTGTGTAGTCCACCTAAGATTTAGATCTACCTCATTTTTAGATCATTTCTAAAATGTCCTGGAAAATTTGGACGGACCGCATGGATAAAACAAATAAATCATGGTGGGGTCCACCATAGCACGGTCAATAAAGATTTGGTACCAGCAGTGTTAGTATGCAACCCGCGTCCTATGGTAATAACTCTACTTGCAGCTCTTTCTAGCGGAGGAATTACACCATACTTAGCGGCACTGTGGCAGCTCATACTCATGTACTGGGCCAGTGCAAGTGTGGCAGGCATCTACCATGCTCTAGAGTCCCCAAAATATGGGCCACACAACTGTTGATTGTCCTAGCCCAAGTACACATTAAATAGTCTATTTAACTGTCTGTTTTGTTTGGTGGCCATTTATAAAACCGATATATATATATATATATATATATATATATATATATATATATATATATATATATATATATGTGCGCGCGCGCGCGCGCGCGCGCGGAACGCTCACCTGCGAACCAGTTCGTACGCAATACGTACCAACTTTTTCGAGAACCCATCATATGTGATGTGGATCCAAAATCTGAACCGTTCAAGTGAAGCAGCACCTCGTGAAACCCCCAGGGCCCAAGTTTTACTTTGATCTAAAACTTTTATGGGCCATAAAAATTAAAAACAGTTTCTTCCCTTGATTTGCGGTTATCTTTTCTATGGCCCACCAGAATTTTATATTGGATTGAAATTTTGGTATATATGATTTCATGGGATTCCGCATCACATGGACCGTTCAGATTAGACACCCATGGCACGTGTGCAAAGGTGCGCAGGGGAGCATCTCTCATATATATATATATATATATATATATATATATATATATATATATATATATTAAAAAAGGAGAATAAGAAGAGGTATCCTGCCCAATGACAGGTTATAGTCCATCTAGCTGATAACTACCCACGTATCAAGTGCATGTGACATTCAACCATTCAATTAGGTTAGTTCCACAAGAAGAATTGCCTAATGCAAAAATCAGCTCCATATACTCATTACTGGGCCATTCCACGGAAAACAACATCTACCTATTGGTAAATGATAAAAATACAAATGGGGTCCACTCCACAAGCGGATGTAGTGGGTCTTTGTAGAAGGTAATCCTTATGATGAGGCCAACCTATTGGACGGGCTGGATGTCGCACACAGATGTAAGGGTGGAGGTTATCCTCTCTGTAGTCCTCAACTTATAGCTTAAACGGTCGGGAAAAAAAAAAAAACACTTCGTCAAAAGATAACAAGGCTTCTAAAATGTCCAAATATATTTGGGTTGGACCCATGCATGAAGGGCCCACTATTTCTACGGTTTGAATTGAGATACATGCCCCCACCTGTGCGTATTTATAATATGCCAGAGCACTTACGGTTCCCTTGTGATTCCAACGTCTTTGTCTCAAGTATCATGGGGATGCTCAAGATCATCTTGTGAATGGAAAAGTAACCGTCCATCAAGTTGCAACAGGTGAACTTGTCATGTGTGGATGACATCCGAGCCATCAGAAGGCTGCCGCACCTTTAAGATCATTGGCCCCCACCGTAGAAATCTGTAGAAAACAATGGCTCACCAAATATTGGCCCTATGTATATCTGTGCCCCACCTGAAAAATGGAGCGCCCTGGTTTTTGTTCCCAATCATCTTCAATGTTGATCCAACCTCTTAAACGGCCAGGATGTAATATACCCTTGCCAAGTTGGCAGCACGAAACTCAATGAACCGCTTGTTGTCGCCAACATAGATGGATGTGAACGTTCCTCGATTTACCATAAGGTCAACCTTTTCGGCCTCAATTTGGCAGATCGCCGTATACCTTGCAGAATTAGTTAGAGTACGACTGTACACGTGTCGATTCGACTGGAGCTTGGCACCAGCCTTATCCGCTTGGCTAGTAGGTAACCCATATCGAACTCTGGCCCAAGTCAATCCTCGAGCCTGATTAGCTATCTCAGCTTGGGTCACTTTGTGCTTGAGCCAACTTTTTAAAAATATATGAAATACATTTTTAATTTTTCAAGACAAGTTTAATCTTATTACGGTATTTTCTCAAACATAAAGAGTATATTTTAATTTTCATGTAATGCAAAACAATAATAACACTTTATTAAGTCATTTCATTAAACATTTGGTGAGCAACATCAATGTTAAAATAACTGAGTTATTAGTCATTGAACTGATTCGATCTGAGTACATCTTCAATTTTCACATAATGCAAAACAGTAACAATATTTTATTGAGTCATTTCATCAAATGCTTAGTGAGTAACATCATCTTCAATTTTCACATAATGCAAAACGGTAACAATACTTTATTGAGTCATTTCATCAAATGCTTAGTGAGCAACATCAATGTCAAAATAACTAAGTTATTAGTCATTAAGCCAATAAGATCTAAGTCAAGTTGAGCATGGGTAAGCTCGAACTCAGTCCAATTTTTTTTCAAGTTTAAAAAATCAACTCGGCTCAGCCTAAACTCAATTTTGAGCCGAGTCAAGTTAGTTGAGTGAATATCTTCATATGATAGTCTGCGGAGTATCATCCAGATACCCTTCACTCTGTCCAACCACTGATGGGACCCACCTATTTATGGGACCCACCTATTTCAGTCAGGGCAGCCCACATAATAAATGCTGGGTCAATCATTGTCATTACTCATGGACTTGAGTTACAATTGATGATCATAATTACGGGACTCAGATTTGACAGTGATGCCATGCCATGCGGAAAAATCTCTATGGGTCCAGCATGATGTATGTGTTTTCGTGGAAGCTGTTGATTTATTTAGCCAATTCATGTCTGGAAAGAGCCACAAAATGAGGTAGATCGAAATCTCAAATGAACTACATTATAGGATATATATATATATATATATATATATATATATATATATATATATATATATATATATATATATATATATATATATATATATATCTTTTTCCTTTATTCAAGCCTTTAGGACTGAATAAACAGTCAGCTAGCAAATAAAATTTACAATGGGTTCTATAATTTTTTCTTAATAGAATGGTTGTTCAATTACCATTGTTTCCCATGGTGTGTCCATTTGAATCATGGACTTGCTTTATTTTTAGGCACAATAAAATTACATCAAATGATAGAATGTGGATAAAATACCCATATTATTAGGAGGCTCCAAAGCTTTTCCAACACTTGTATAGACACCAAAGCCATAAAGCCTTAAAAGTAAAGCCCACTTTGATGTATTTATTGTTTATCTATATTATTTATTTATTTTTCAACTTAATTTAGGGTAGGAACCCAAAAATAACGTAAACCTAAATTTGAGTAGAGCATATGACAAGAAATAGTAATGATTGACATATAAAAACTCATCTTCAGGTTACAGAAGTTTAAGATCAAATTGGTATTATTGAGATTTGGCTCACTTTATAAAAGCTCAGTTGGCAAATAAATATTAACAGGGGGCACTAAGTGGGCCATCGTAAAATGTTTTCAATGGTGGGTGTTCAATTACCATTGTTTCTTATGGTGCAGTTCAGTTGAGATTTGAATGTGTTTCATTTTTTATATCATGTTCAAAAATAACTTAGAAAAATAGATGGACAACTTGGATACACTCAGAGCTTGTTTAGCTAGTTGTATTAAGTTTTATTAAATGGGACTGCATGCGTGAGATGAGATTAAAATTTAATTTATAAGCTTAAACCTTGTACTGCAAAGTGTAAAATGGGATTATGGATTATGATTTTTTTCTGACAATACCTCACGCGTGTATTTATCGTGACCTTTACATTTCCATCCACTTTATTCCCACTGGCCTAAGAGGCCCTCAAGGTAAGGGCCGTACCGTGTTGGATGAGGCCGGGCAGCACCTAATCCGCTCGGCGAATCCGACTCGCATGCTGCTGAGGAACCGACCGTAATCTGACTAGATCCGGCGTTTTTCAAGCCGAGAGCCATTTATGGCTCCTAAAAAGATTTAACAAAAGAAAAAGCGGATTGACTGGTGTACCACACACCACCGACCTACCCAGTGTAGGTACCCTTCGTGCCAAGACGTGCTCAAGCGAGGAGTTGTACGAACGGTTCAAAGGAGATCAAAGTTATGTGGGCCCTAAAATGATGTTTTTATTATATCCAAACCATTCATTCATTTGGAAAGATCATTTTACAGCATGAGCATGAAAAATGTATTATATCCAAAGCTCAAAGAGACCACACCACAAATAGAAGTGGGACAATGGTTCTACCGTTAAAACATTCCCAGGGCCTACGATAATGTTTATTTTCCTTCCAATCTGTACATAAGGTCACACAGACCTCGATGAAGGAAAGGGGTTTGGCTGGTGTACCACGCATCACCAATCTGGCTGGCTCGGGTACGTGTTAGGCGAGAAGAGCTTTGCTGCTTCTCAAGCTCCCACACCTTTTATCCATTTTTCAACATCATCTTGGATCATGACCCAAAAAATATTCATATCCAATTCTTCAATGGACTACACGACAAATAACAGTGGGGAAATGATTCTCACCGTAGGGGCCACAACAACGTTTACTTTCCCTCCTGTATACTCATGAGGTCTCACACACTGGGATACAGAGGAAAAATAAATATCATATTGTTTTAAAACGTCTGCAACCTCTGAAGGTTTCAATGTCTTACTTCTTTGGCTAAAGCGCTACGACGAGCTTGTAAAATGGGAGGACGGTTGGGATATAACACATACCTCGTGATGGGATTGACAGAACTTGGTGGCGTAAACAGACCAGTGAGATCGGTCCTGTGTGGTACACCAGCCAATCTCCTTTGAGGAAAGATCAAGTATCATATTGATCCAAAACTTTTGTGATCTTCAAAAGGGTTTAAATGGTTGATGTTCAATCTCTCACTTCTTTTTGCAGTATGGTCCACTTGATCTTTGAATATGTGTTATCGTCTACTTAAGTTTTGGATATGCTTTATTTTTAGGCTCAAGCTTAAAATTATATGATGAAATGGACTAATAAAGTGGATAAAATACATATCATGGTAGCCTCGTAGAGTTTACTCACCCAGTAGGTGGGTTTCATCTACTAGCAAGGTAGTTGCTAGAAAAGCTTTCTAAACCCACCATGATATAAATATATTTTATGGCATGATCAAAGAAATGAGGGATATCCATCACTCAAATAGACCACACGGCAAGAAATAGTGGAGCAGGAACGAATGCTTAGAATTGAAAACTTCCTATGCTATGGAAATTTTAGATCAGGCTAATATTTGTATTTTACTTTTATTCATGGTTATCTGACTTTAATGATAGGCTGGAGGTGATAAAGTTTTTAATAAGCATTCAATCAGTACTATTTTCTTTGGTGTGATCACATGAGATATGGATCAGTATTGGTTTTTGGATTTAAATCAGTTCGCAAAATAGATGGAAGGCGCTAGTAGGGTCCATGGAGCTTTTCCACCAGCTACGTGGTTGGTGTAATGGTCACCAGTCAATCCGTGTCCCATTTTCTCCCGATATAGATGAGGCACATATTATCCATGTGGCATACTGCCAATGCACATATGAATTCATGTACCTTATGATGGGATTTTTTTTCCGTGCTCGACCGGTCGTAAGCCCTGTTCGACCGATCGTGAGCTAGTGTTCGAGCAGTCATATGTTCGAGTCGTGACACGACTCAAAGTCTAGCGAGTTTTAACTGTTTTTCTTCGGAGTGCTCGACCGGTCGTGGGAGGTGCACGACCGATCGTAGGTGGCGCTCGACCGGTAGTGAGCGGCGCATGAACAGTTGTTGTTTCGCAGATTCGTTATGCGATTTTTCACGAATTTCGTGTCGCAAGTCCGTTCGCAACTGGGATGCAAAAGGGAGTTTCCTAAAACTATAAAAAGGGGCCCTTGGGATATTTTTAGGGTATGATGGTGATAGAAAAATACAAGAGGGATATCAAAGGGGTGTGTGTGTGTGTGTGTGTGTGTGTGAGAGAGAGAGAGAGAGAGAGAGAGAGAGAGAGAGAGAGAGAGAGAGAGGAAGCTTGTAGAAGAAAGGTTATGCTCGTGGAGGTGATCTACTGTGCAATCAACATTTCAGTGCTTCTACGTCCTCGTAATCAGTGAGATCTCTCAGTTTTTCTTTGTTCTCTTACTATTTATCCACTCTTGTGTGAGTGATGAAGGTTTGATCATAGTAAGGTGTGCTTGTAATCAGTTGTAACGTTCTGCTTTATAGTGAATTGTTGATCTGGATGAGGTCTCGTGATTTTTACATCTTTAAGAGTTTTCCACATAAAAATCTCTTGTGTGGTGTATGATTGTTGCTTTGATTGTCTTCATTGCTTTTATTATCTCATAATTCTGGTTTGTTTAGGAGGCTAGATCCTGAAGTTTTGTACAAGGCCCACAACAAAGTGGTATCAGAGCTAAGTTCATTAAATGGGTAGGATCGGTTTGAATTATGGAAGGTGGCTCATCAAGGATGATCAGCCTCAATGGTTCTAACTGGACCATATGGAAGGCTAAGATGGAGGACTTGTTTTCTTATAAGGACCTGTATTATCCAATTTTAGGCATATCAGCAAAATTAAAGGATATGTTTGATGATGATTGGAAGAAGATGGACCGGAAAGCAGTGGGGTTTATTAGACAATGGCTGGATGATTCTGTATTCTACCATGTGTCTACGGAAACCTCAGGCGCTAGCCTATGACTAAAACTAGAAGGGTTATATGAGAGGAAGACAGCCGGTAATAAAAATTTTCTGATAAGGCGACTTGTGAATCTCAAGTTCAAGGATGGTGGTTCTGTAGTCGAGCACATGAATGAGGTCAGCAATATAGTGAACCAACTCTCCTCTATGAAGATGGTCCTGGATGATGAACTGCAGGCTTTGCTATTGCTTAGTTCATTGCCTAATAGTTGGGAAACATTGGTGGTGTCTCTAAGTAACTCTACGCCAGACAGATGGATATCCATGGAACAGGTGACTAGCTGTCTTTTCAATGAAGAGATAAAGAGGAAGTCTCAGGGGTCTACTCAGCAAGAGGCCCTTGTAACACAAGAATGAGGAAGAGGAAAGAACAGGAAGGGCGGAAAGGTCCGAGATAAATCAAGAGGTAAGTCGAGTAACAGAAAAGGTGTTGAATGCTGGAATTATGGCAAGAAGAGCTACTATTAGCATGAATGTAGTAAGGCTAAGAACAACAAGAAAGGAAAAGGAAAAGGAAAAGAGAAAGAAGATAAATTAGATTCCACTGCGGTCGCTTCAGATGGCAATATTGTAGTTATTCTTTCTACAGATCATGATGTAGGCTACGAGTCAGGACACCGACTGGGTGATAGACTCGGGAGCCTTATTCATGCGACTCCACGTAAGGACTACTTCATAAGCTACAAGTCAGGTGACTATGAGACCGTAAAGATGAAAAATTTCGGCGTATCGAAGATCGTAGGGGTCGATGATATTTGTGTGAAGACCGATGTGGGCTGCACATTGGTTCTCAGGGATGTGAGGCATATCTCAGACCTTCACCTCAACTTGATGTCGACGGAAAGGTTGGATGATGATGACTATGAAAGTTGGTTTGCGGGTGGGCGCTGGAAGCTCATCAAGGGTTCGTTGATCGCAGCCAAAGGAAAGAAGTATTGCATCCTTTACAAGGCATGTCTCAATGCATGCAAGGGTGGGTTGAACGCAGCGAAAGATTTAGCTATTAACATGTGGCACAGGTGTCTAGGCCACATGAGTGCAAAAGGGCTATAGTTTCTAGCGAGGAAGTGACTCTTACTGGATGTGACAGGTACGCCTCTAAAAACCTGTCTTGATTGTTTATCAGGGAATGTTCACACCCCAAGTGCAGGGTTGTGATGTAGTAATAAACTCGGTAAGACCGAGCTCGAATCACAAGAGACTGAAACCTGTACGTTATCTAAGACTAACTAGAACTAGAATGAGATGAAATCTAAATCAACTAGAATTTAAGGAATAATTATGAAATTATTATCTAAAACTTAGGAGAAATCAGAGATAGGAAAGTAGGGATTCAGAAGATCCACTTGTAGAGATCAGGGAGATCTTATGCCAGCTTCAAGAATCATGAAATTTAACTGAACTGTCATTGATATAGTTTTCAAGAGATGAAAGGAATATAAATTAAAATGGATTCTATCACCAAACCATGCCCAAGAGACAAAGTAAACAACAGAATTAAACTAATTGCCAACTAATCACATGTATGAAGGTTAGGAAGGGTACCGACATCCAACCATGCCCAGGAGATTATGGTGAACAACAAGGCTTCCTAACGTCATAAACATAAGAGAAATAGGAACATGCTCAGAGCGTAATTTCAGTCACAACAGACCATTAAAAACTAGAAACATTCCCCATAATAATCAAACCGAAATCAAATTCAATTCATACATTAAAATTAACTTAAAAGCACAAAATAAAGTCTCCCATTACGCTACAAGCTTCACCTCTTAGCCCAAGGTAAGAGGTTTAGCCGAGCATGAACATAATTGCACTATACCTCATAATAAAATAGAAAAAAAAAAAAAACATTACTCCCTATTTCTCTCTCACGTTCCACGTCCAAGCTTCCGCTGCTGATGGCCTGGATCCCCTCCCAATTCTCTCTTTTACTCCTTTATACTAACAGAGAGTCGGTGGAATGGAGGCGTGAATTTTACGTAGCCATTTACGCAGTCCCTGTTTTGGTACGTTAGATCTTGGAAACCGACTTGCGTCGGCTTGGATTTGTGGTAGCTAACGGTCGTAAGTTTCTGAACTGCCTTCATGAACGGTATCAGGACCCCCCACGACATCTTCTGAACAGATCAGATCATCGATCCGATCATCCCCTTGATCGCACAGTGGCCCATTGCGGCTGGTCATCCGATATACACGTACATGCGTATGAATTTTGGAAGGGCCTAGCTATATGCCCTAGAGGGGGGGTGAATAGGGCAATGCCAAATAAAACTAATAACAACGGAATAATAAAAGATATAAAGCACAATACTGAATATAAAACAATCACAATAGCCTAAAATAAAGAGATTGATACTTTATCAGTTCTAAGGACAACCTTACACCAAAAACCAGAGGTTTAAGGTAGGACAACCTTATTTCTAGAACGTCCTTTTGTATCACAAACCAAAGAGGAATAAGAAGTAATGAAATCAAAATAACTTGCGGAAAATAAATCCTAAGTTATTACAACATTCATCCACACTTGCTTGAAGTGATTACAACATTCATCCACAAACACAAACCACAAAACTGAATGAATAAAGGAATGAAAAAATGAAGCACATCCACAACACAACGATACATAGTGGTTCGCCTGTGTGTACACCAACTGTTATACAACAGCCACACAGATTGCTACTCCACTCCTAATATCCTTACGCAGGGGATATTAGCATGCACTATCAAAATAGGTTTCACAGGTTCACCTAAAACCTTCACAATTGTGTCTTTGATCTTGGGCTTACACAATCCAAAAACCCCACAATCTGAGTTTTCTGGCTCTCCTCAGATAACCAATACAATGAGATTTTTCTGGTGAATCTCAAACAAAAAACAGAGAAAGTAAATTACAAAACATGTAAAATACCTGAATCACCTTTTGAAGAAGCCCGGTAGAACCAATCAGAGTAGAAGTTCGATTCAACGTTCAAAGTCCAATACTCACTTTAAGAATGGTTCTAAGTCTAATTGATTTTAGATCAAATGGGCTAGATCTATTTGATTTTGAATCCAAGAAGAAGGAATATCAGAAATTCCCCTTTTCTAATGAGATTGGAATGTAGATCAAAATCAAATAAGAATAAGCTAGCAAAAGGAATATTAAATAAGCACAAAGCAGCTTAAAATAAACACAAACTTATCTCAGAGAACAGCCTAAAGAATGTTTGAATAGAATTGATTTGAAGTGCTAAAACTCTGAAGTTCGTGATCAGTTTATAGACTGAAAAATTCCGTCTACGACTAGTCTTAGGATCCTAGGACTGGTCGTAGCATTAAAGATTTTTGAAAGATTTTCGCGGGATAAGATTTTCTATTTCATGACCGGTCCTGGGTGGTCTACGACTGGTCATGGGTCATCTACGATTGGTCGTGGGACACCTACGACCGGTCATAGGACCCCAAAAATAGTTGCTAGAGTTTGAGTCGTAGGACTACGACCGGTCGAAGTATGAGTCGTAGAACTTCCAGGACTGGTCGTAGGATGTCCAGGACTGGTCGTAGGACAGCTAGAAAGATCCAAAAATCTTCAACTACCTAGGACTGGTCCTGAAAAACTTAAGACTGGTCATAGCAAAGCTAGGACTAGTCTTGAAGTCCCTAGGACTGGTCTTAGAACACTCCAAATAAACATATAAAAATATATGAGTTATGTATCCAAAATGACCTACAATAAAGCCCATCTTAAGGTCAATCTAAGGTCAAACAAACCTTAAAAGTGAGATGGACATTAAAAGTCTGTATACTCAGATGACCCTTAAGAGAAGCTTGTGAATATTGAAAACTTGTAGTAGGCCTTCATGAGCTTGATCTTGACTTGACAAAGTCTTCTAGTAAACTTGAACTTGATCAAACCTTGAACATGCAACCTTGAAAACTTCTATTCTTGATTTCTTCATCCAAGACTTGAAAACTTTCTTCTTTTAAGATCTTGTCTTGAAATGCGATGTCTTGATATGTCTTGATTACAATGAATAGACTTCAAACATAAAACACAAGATATACAAGACATAGATATAGGTTTTGGCACCACAAAATTTGACAACTAAAGGGATATGAAATTATAGCATTTATAATCTTCCCCTTTGTCAAATTTGTGACAAACCACATAATATCAAAGATAATAAGGAATGATAAGTCATGAAATCACAAAATACTTTACTCCCCCTGAGTAATACGAGTATTGCTCATATAATCAGTACACAACATGAAAACCTCAAGACTTCAATCCACATATCCAATAATCCACATATCCTTCTCAAATAATACAAACAAATTTACTCCCCCTATCCGTATTACTCCCCTTTTAGTAATGCTTACTACTCCCCCTTTTTGTCACAAAATGGCATGGGAAAGGAATAATAGAAAGGAGAACATAGAGAGCAAATAATGAGAAGGTGATATGAAAGGACATAAAATAAACCTGAAGTGCCAATCCATTATCCATAATCCAAAATACAATATCCAAAAGAAAATGTTATGAAACCAGAATCCATAATACATATCCAGAGTAAAAGAAATGTTATACTATTCAGAAGATAATTCACTTAATCTGATCCAGAGGAGGGAGCAGGAATAAATAGATCAATTTGGTATAAGCCCTTATTTATGCGACGAAGATATTTTTGCATGTACTTGAATCTCATATCATGGGCTATATTCATATTATCAAGCTTTTTTCCTCCAATGCACGAAGACGTGCATCAAAACCCGAAGGATCATAATCTGGATCATTAGGTGAATCAGTTTCTATGTCATCAATCATCCATATTAACATCTTGTTGTGGAAGATCGCCAGCTTCCTCTTCGTTTCCAACATCACCACCATCACCACCAACACCACTAACACCATCTTCATCAAATTGGTCAGGGAGCAGTTCCAATTTCATCTTATTAAGATTGACATTGTTGAAAATGAGATGAAGAATTGGTGCCTCATTAACAGGTTTATCGACAAGCATGTGAGTGGCTAAAACATTCATAAGATAACCGAATGGAATATCACTATGACCCGGATGGAAATAAAATTGAATAATGAAATAACAGATCAAAGATGGAAGACAGACCTTCGTACCAGAAGCAATAGAATGCAACACACGAACCATAAAAGAGGTCAACTCGATTTTATTACCAGACCGAGGATATACATTGGAAATGAAGAAACGATGTAATATTCTGTATTTGGGTAACAGATACTTTATAGGGAGCGCATTCCCTTTGTGAGTCCAATGCACATCAATTTTGCATAAATCTCTGGTTAACATGCGTTTTTTCGATTCGGAAGGTTTGTCGTATAAAGTATGAATCGGTATTCCTTCATCATTAACAGGTATATCCATAATACCTGATATTAAATGACGGTCAACTTCAAATTTCCCTTCTCTAGTATCAATTGAAAATGTTAAATTATCAAGGAAAAAATCTGAAATGCATGCAACCATTGATTGAGCAATGGACTGGTATGCAGACCCACCCCAAAGCAAAATGTTAGTCCAGCCTACAGATTCAAGAAGGAGAATGAGACCATATGGAGCAATGTGATTTAGATCAGCGGTATGCTCAACGATAATGTTACGGACACGGAAATTCCGTACATCTTGAGTATCATCTTCGGGTGACCGAAGGTGTCGTTTAGTTACCGGAGCAGATCTAGATGAAGATTGACTACAGGATGTTTTCTTTTTCCCTCTAGCATCTATATTCAAAAAGATATACAAAGAACAAGCAAGATGCACAAATGAAAGATGAGTTTTCTCTAGATCAGTAAATAGAGATGAAACCCTTGAAAAACTCAACAAGAGAAGAAATCAAGCTGTATTTTGAACAAATCAAAGCATAGAGATCATGAATCTTCAAGAAAAATGATGAAATAGGACTTACCTTGAAGAAAAACTAGAAATCCTATGACTGGTCGAGCCATGACTCGTCGTAGGTCGGTGTGAAAATGAAGAAGAAGGGGATTTTCCCCAAATTATATGATGTTCACGAGATCCACGACCGGTCGAGTGTGGTTCACGACCGGTCGAACCACGACCGGTCGAGCATTGACCAAAAATGCATTTTTAATGAAAAAATTTAAAATTTAAACAATTATAATGTGAAATATAATACACTATGATACATGCAAGTAAGAATATTCAATGTAAAATGCACATACCAAGATCAAATTTTAATTTATTAAACCTACTTTTGTCGAGCGGTTTAGTAAATATATCAGCAAGTTGAGTTTCGATTGGTATATATTCCAATGAAATAACTTTTTCTTCAACCAACTCACGAATGTAATGATACCTAATGTCAATATGCTTAGTACGTGAATGCTGGATTGAGTTTTTGGTAATGTTTATAGCACTGAAATTATCACAATGTAAGATCATTGACTCTTGATTAATTTCATAATCGCTAAGCATGCGTTTCATCCAAACTAGTTGAGTACATGCATATCCAGCTGCAATATATTCAGCCTCAGCAGTAGAGAGCGATATTGAGCTTTGCTTCTTGCTGAACTAAGAAACTAAGCAATTTCTAATGTAAAAATAACCACCACTGGTTGATTTTCTATCATTAATATTTCCGGCCCAATCAGCATCTGAATACCCGGCTAATTGAACATTAGTATCAAAAGGATACCAAAGTCCCAAATTTATAGAACTTGCAACATATCTAATAATCCGTTTAACAGCAATAAGATGTGATTCCTCAGGATTAGACTGATATCTCACACAAATACCAACACTAAATGCGATATTAGGTCTACTAGCAGTAAGATATAACAAACTACCAATCATACTGCGATATAATTTAGGATCTATATCTTTACCTGAAGAGTCTTTTGAGAGTCTTAATGTTGTACTCATACGAGTATCAAAGTTCTTACTATTCTCAAATCCAAACCTTTTAACCAAGTTTGAAGCATATTTGGTCTGGGAAATGAAAATTCCATCAGGTTGTTGTTTTACTTGCAACCCTACAAAATAGTTAAGTTCGCCAACTATGCTTATTTCGAAGCTTAATTTCATTAACTCTGCAAACTCAGTAGACATGTTAGAACAAGTAGATCCATAAATAATATCATCAACATATATTTGAACCATCAAAATATCATTGTTATTCTTTTTAACAAAAAGCGTCTTATTGACACTACCTACTTAAAAGCTATGACTAAGTAAGAATTTAGTCAATTTTTCATACCATGCCCTGGGTGCTTGTTTTACACCATAGAGAGCCTTTTTGAGATGAAATACATGGTCAGATAACTTAGGGTCTTCAAACCTTGAAGGTTGTTCAAATACACTTCTTCATGTAAATCGTCATTTAAGAAAGCACTCTTTACATCCATCTGATAGATTTTAAATTTTCTAAAACATGCGATGGAAATAAAAAGTCTGATTGATTCAAGGCGAGCGACTGGAGCAAAGGTTTCATCGTAATCGATGCTTTCAATCTGAGTGTACCCTTGTACGACCAGTCTAGCCTTGTTTCGTATAATATTTCTGAGTTCATCAGACTTATTTTTAAAGATCCACTTTGTTCCAATAATGTTTTTATCTTTAGGTCTAGGAACAAGATACTAGACATCATTACGAACAAATTGATTAAATTCATCCTGCATAGCGACTATCCAATTTTCGTCAGAAAGTGCTTCTTTTACGTTGACTGGTTCTATTTGGGATGTAAAACAGACATAATTACGTATGTTCTCAAGTTGTTTGCGAGTACGAACTCCAGTGAGAGGATTTTCAAGTATTTGATTGGTTGGATGATCTTTAATAGTCCTTGGTTCAGATTCTTTTTGACTTGATGAGATATCTAGATTGTCAATAATAAGAGCTTCATCATTATCTGAACTTAGGGCTGGTGTATTCAAATGATCATCAATGACCACATTGATGGACTCTTGAATCACACCAGTTCTCTTATTTAGAACCCTATAAGCTCGACTGTTCAAAGAATAACCAAGAAAAATTCCTTCGTCACTCTTCGTATCAAACTTACCCAAATTTTCACCATCCCGTAAAATATAACACTTGCTGTCAAAAACCTGAAAGTATTTGACAGTAGGTTTCTTTTCAAACCATAATTCATAAGCAGTCTTATTATTGAATTCACTAGTATAAACCCGATTAATAATATAACATGCGGTATTAACTGCTTCAGCCTAAAGATTTCTAGAGAGCTTCATGCTATTCAACATAACATTAGCCATATCCTGAAGCACTCTATTTTTCCTTTCAACTATACCATTTTATTGCGGTGTTTTGAGCGCTGAGAATTCATGTGATATTCTCTGATCGCTACAGAATTTCTCAAAACTACTGTTTTTGAATTCAGATCCATGATCACTACGGATCTTACTAACAAGAGAACCTTTCTCATTTTGGATTCGTTTGATGACCTTTTTCACTTCATCCAGGGTTTCAGTTTTATCTTTAAAGAATGATACCCAAGTGAATCTGGTATAGTCATCTATGATAACCAAGATCTATTTCTTGCCTCCTCGAATCTCTGATCTGGTTGGTCCAATAAGATCCATATGGAGAAGCTCGAGTGGTCTAGATGTGGTATTGGAGTTCACTTTCTTGTGAGAGCTCCTAATTTGTTTGTCCAACTGGCATTCACCACATATTTTGTCTACTTTTTACAATTTGGGTAGACCTCTAATTAGTTCTCTTTTGCTCAATCTAAATAAGTTCCGATAGTGTACATGTCCAAGGCGTTTATGCCATAATTCAGTCTCATCGGTATGGACCATGTAACATGATTAAGTAGATGAGCTAGCATCACTAACGATGTAGCAGTTTTCAGAAGTTCTGCGACCAGTTAATATAACAGAACCCCTTTTATTAACTATCTCACAACCTTGATTAGAAAACTTTACACTATGGTTGTTATCACATATCTGAAAAATGCTTAATAGGTTGTGTTTTAAACCCTCAACATATAAGACATTCTTAAATAAGGGAAGGTTATAAAGTTAAACCATACCTTGGCCAATAATCTTGTAATTGCTTCCATCACCAAATGTGACTGACCCGTCAGTCATATCTTTAAGATTGGTGAATAAAACTTTGTCACCTGTCATATGTCTGTAGCAATCACTATCTAGGTACCACTTTGAATGGCTTGTTGCTTTGAAAGTAGTGTGGGCAACCAAGCTGACAACTTTAAGAACCCATTTCATAACTGTTTTGGGTTTAGGAGTATAGATGGTCTTTTTATGTCTATTGTTGTAGGAACGACCTATAGAGTTCGACTTTAATAGCTCCTTGAGAAGATCAATAATTTTTTCAGCTAATTGATTTCGGTTTTGAAAATTAAAGTTGACATGACCACTTTTAGGTTTTTGAAAAGTTTTTGAATTTTTAGAAAAACCTTGAAAAGTATTTTTTTCTTTTGAGTTTGAAGACTCTCCTTTTACAAATTTAGGAGCAGTGTTCTTTTGTTTAAGAGATGTATTCTTATCATAGCCCAACCCGGATCGATCGCCACATTTTCTTGATTCGGACAATAATTTTTCCAATTTCGGATCACCTTGGGCATATCCCCATGTGTCTTTCAAACTCAGAAGAGAAGCTACCTCATTTTTGAGTTTCTCTTTTTCGGATTTCAAATCTTTAATTTGGGAGGTTTTGAAATCTAAATCATTTTTGGTTTTTTCAAAAGAATCAGAAATATGAGACTTTTCTAAGACAAGAGACTCATAATCTTCCTTAAGCTTAGAAAATTTTTCTTTTTGTAATTTAAGCTTGAAAGCAATTTTATAACTCTCTTTATAAAGGGCATTATAAGCATCTTGAAGATCATCTTCATTATCGCAATCACTATTCAGATTTTCTTCACTAGATGTATCATCATGATCTGAATAGGTGATCTTGGCTAGAATCATAAGGGCTTTAACACCATCACCCGACTCAGTTTCAGAATCTTCTGATTTAGAAGAGGATTCAGAATCAGATGATTCATCCCAAGTAGCTATCATGCTTTTCCTTTTTGATTTGTCCTTTTTAA
Source organism: Magnolia kwangsiensis (assembly GCA_037074715.1). Lineage (NCBI taxonomy): Eukaryota > Viridiplantae > Streptophyta > Magnoliopsida > Magnoliales > Magnoliaceae > Magnolia > Magnolia kwangsiensis. Next base: position 27,689,869 of record CM073577.1, read on the forward strand.
GACATTTGTTAGATAAGTGCTCATACTCTTGACAGTTGTAACATTGACTATCTTTCAAGGATTTATGAGTTCAAGGTTTAGATCGTCTCTTATCATTTGATTTTTGAAAATCAACCTTTTTCTTATTTTTGAAAATTTTATAAAACCTTTTTGCTAAAAGTGCCATATCATCTTCGGTATTTTCTGAATCCGAAGTGTTCTCTTGAGAAATAATTTTAGATGATTTGAGAGCTATTGATTTTCCTTTAGGAGCCTTAAAGGATAACTCATAGGTTTGAAGTGAACCAACTAATTCCTCAACCCTCATGGTATCCGTATCACGAAGTTCCTGAATCGCGGTCACTTTAGAATTAAACCGTTCAGGAAATGAACATAGTATTTTTGCGCACACTTTACTTTCTAGGATTCTATCACCAAGACCCCACATAGAGTTCACAATGTTATTCAATCTAGTGTAGAAGTCCATAAACATCGCATTCTCCTCCATATGAATTTCTTCAAATTTACTTGTGAGGAGCTGGACTTTAGATTTCTTGACAATAGATGTACCCTCGTGTGTCATTTCTAATACATCCCATGCTTGTTTTGCATTTTCACAAGAGATGATTCTTTTAAATTCATCTGGAGATAATGCACAAGTAATTACATTTAGTGCTTTTGCATTAGCACAACTTTCACTTTTCTGAAGTGTGGTCCAAAGAGAATAAGCCGTTACTTTCATAGTTTTTGAACCATCATCATTAGCAACTTCAGTGATAGGAGGATTCCATTCATTCACTGTGGCCATCCACACACTTTCATCCAAGGATTTAAGGAAGATCCTCATCCTGGCTTTCCAATAAGCATGGTTTGTGCCATTAAAAGGTGGTGGCCTAGTGACTAATAGGCTTTTAAAATTTGACATCTTAATATAGCTTAGATCGTTACCTCAGGAAATAAATCCAATAAATAAACAATAAGCATGAGCTATTAGGCTCTGATACCACTTGGAAGGGCCTACCTATATGCCCTAGAGGGGGGGTGAATAGGACAATGCCAAATAAAACTAATAACAGCGGAATAATAAAAGATATAAAGCACAATGCTGAATATAAAACAATCACAATAGCCTAAAATAAAGAGATTGATACTTTATCAGTTCTAAGGACAACCTTACACCAAAAACCAGAGGTTTAAGGTAGGACAACCTTATTTCTAGAACGTCCTTTGTATCACAAACCAAAGAGGAATAAGAAGTAATGAAATCAAAATAACTTACGGAAAATAAATCCTAAGTTATTACAACATTCATCCACACTTGCTTGAAGTGATTACAACATTCATCCATAAACACAAACCACAAAACTGAATGAATAAAGGAATGAAAGAATGAAGCACATCCACAACACAACGATACATAGTGGTTCGCCTGTGTGTACACCAACTGTTATCCAATAGCCACACAGATTGCTACTCCACTCCTAATATCCTCACACAGGGGATATTAGCATGCACTATCAAAATAGGTTTCACAGGTTCAAATAAAACCTTCACAATTGTGTCTTTGATCTCGGGCTTACATAATCCAAAAATCCCACAATCTGAGTTTTCTGGCTCTCCTCAGATAACCAATACAATGAGATTTTTCTGGCGAATCTCAAACAAAAATCAGAGAAAGTAAATTACAAAACATGTAAAATACCTAAATCACCTTTTGAAGAAGCCCGGTAGAACCAATCAGAGTATAAGTTCGATTCGACGTTCAAAGTCCAATACTCACTTTAAGAATGGTTCTAAGTCTAATTGATTTTAGATCAAACGGGCTAGATCTATTTGATTTTGAATCCAAGAAGAAGGAATATCAGAAATTCCCCTTTTCTAATAAGATTGGAATGTAGATCAAAATCAAATAAGAATAAGCTAGAAAAAGGAATATTAAATAAGCACAAAGCAGCTTAAAATAAACACAAACTTATCTCAGAGAATAGCCTAAAGAATGCTTGAATAGAATTGATTTGAAGTGTTAAAACTCTGAAGTTCGTGATCAATTTATAGACTGAAAAATCCCGTCTACGACTGGTCTTAGGATCCTAGGACTAGTCGTAGCATCAAAGATTTTTGAAAGATTTCCGTGGGATAAGATTTTCTGTTCCACGACCGGTCTTGGGTGGTCTACGACCGGTCGTGGGTCATCTACGACTGGTCGTGGGACACCTACGACCGGTCGTAAGACCCCAAAAATGGTTGCTGGAGTTTGAGTCGTAGGGCTACGACCGGTCGAAGTATGAGTCGTAGAACTTCCAGGACTGGTCGTATGACAGCTAGAAAGATCCAAAAATCTTCAACTACCTAGGACTGGTCCTGAAAAACTTAAGACTGGTCGTAGCAAAGCTAGGACTGGTCTTGAAGTCCCTATAACTGGTCTTAGAACACTCCAAACAAACATATAAAAATATACGAGTTATGTATCCGGAATGACATACAATCAAGCTCATCCTAAGGTCAATCTAAGGTCAAATAAACCTTAAAAGTGAGATGGACATTGAAAGTCTGTACACTCAGATGACCCTTAAGAGAAGCTTTTGAATATTCAAAACTTGTAGTAGACCTTCATAAGCTTGATCTTGACTTGACAAAGTCTTCTAGTAAACTTGAACTTGATCAAACCTTGAACATGTAACCTTGAAAACTTCTATTCTTGATTTCTTCATCCAAGACTTGAAAACTTTCTTCTTTTAAGATCTTGTCTTGAAATGCGATGTCTTGATATGTCTTGATTGCAATGAATAGACTTCAAACATAAAACACAAGATATACAAGACATAGATATAGGTTTTGGCACCACAAAATTTGACAACTAAAGGGATATGAAATCATAGCACTTACAAATTTACACTGGAATGCTCAGATGGCCCCTAATCATCTCTAGAGAAGAGATCCACTCCGTCCAATGGATTGACGTCGAAAAACCATTTGGGAAGAGATGATTTTTGATTAATTTTGGCGTGGCCCACCAGAGTTTTCCCATCGCCGTCCAGCTTCCGTTTGAACGATCAAAGCCCGATCTTCGTTGTTTCTTGATATTTATTCACCTAGGCTTGGATGATAGGGCCCTTGGCCTCCTAATGGACGGTCTAGATCTTTGGTCTAATCAACAGTGGTGGTCAATAAACGGCCCAGAGCGTTCATTTCTTTTGGACGCAAGAACAGTGGAGGAAAAATGGACTGGTGTCCGTTGTGCTGCTGGTGGAGCCCACGATCGACTCTATATGCAAAATCCAGTCCGTTCAATGGATTTCTGACGAAAAATCGGTCGGGAATGGTGCTGTTTGGATCACATTTGGTGAGTCCCCTCAAGATCGTCGTTCTACCATCTAAACGGTTTTTAATCTGTATTCTTCTTGCAGGTGTATGCATGGGTTTGGAGAAACTCCTGTGTACGGTCAGTTTGACCCTATGGAATGAATGGACGGCTCGGATCATCCTTTCAGACGATGAAAATGGGCCACACATCTTCCTGACCAAAACAGGAAACGAAACTCTGTTTCCATGAAATCGCGTCGGGTCAGCAGCGCTGACCGACCTGCTCTACTTTGGTGCACGGTGAGTGCACCGTTGCCGTGCACTCCACTAATGTAAATCGGGCTCCACCTTGATGTATATGCAAAATCCGTTCCGTCCATCCATTTTTTCATATCCTTTAAATCGTAGAGACGAATTTTGAAGCATATCTAGGCAACAAGTGGGCCCAAAATCCATGGTTTATAAGATGATCTATCCATTGGGCCTCTTCCACATAGTTCCAACGACTGAAATTCGACGTCCACGGTTAATTTATGGTCCTTAGGCCATGTATGAAGCTTCGAGCTGAACGGATAGTGGGAACCCTGTGATCTTGCTATCTGGACCAATTTCAGACCTCTTTAATGTGAACGGCTTGATTTTCTTGGATCCTTGGCGTATAAATCTGTTGATCTTAGTCCTATGGAGTCCGTCCTTTTCTTTGGTGACTTCGGAGCATCAAATCTACTCTTTTAGTACCCTTTTTCAATCCAGGCTCGTAAATGCACCTTGCATAAAAAATACGATTAAATCGGGTTGTTAAACAGTACCAAATTCGTAAATCCAAGCAATAAATGGGTCTGATATGAAATATTTGACCCTCAACACAATCCCTAACTAGCATCTTGCTAGTCCCGAGCAAGGTATGTGAAAAATAAGTTAAGAACTACAGGATAATTTCTATGTACTCGAGTGAATTTTGCAAAATAATCCAGATATGAGAATTGTAAGATGCATGAATGTTGGGTATTAGTTCCTCCTGTACTTTAGCGCACAGTAAACTTCATAATTAAGTTCAAGTATTAATCCATTAAATAGAACAAGTCTAAACATTGAGTTCCATGGGTGTATAATGTAATCTCAGCTTATCAACATTAAGATTCAATTCATTATTTCATGATAGCATTGGTAACCACAAGAGCATTCATGATACCCCGAATTTGCCTCATAGATCATTTTTTTTTCATTCTTTCAACTTTTAAATTTTTCATTAAAAGTAACATCAAGAAGGGGAATCAAATCCTCACCTATAGGGAGCAAACCTATGGTGAAGACTGTACACCCAACCCTTTTAACAAATCATCCATGGGGAATTAAATCCACACCTGTAGGGAGCAAACCTATGGTGAGGATTATTCGCCAACCTTTTCCCAAGGTATCTGTTTTTTTTTTCTTTAATTGATTATGACGGGCAAATTTTCAGGCTGGTTCCTTACATGCTTAATGATTACAAAATTAACCCTTCAAAATCAGAATGAAATCTTATTATGGAAGCAAGATATGACGTGTGAAATCATGGTTCAATCAATGTTTACAACTTCCAATCATGGATTAATAATGCAAACTTAATTGTGAAATCTAACAAATATTGAATCCAAGAGTCATGGATTACCAACATTACATATCTTGAAATTCTAAGTGCCCTAGATAGCTGTTAAAATCACTTTGAATTCATAAGAATTTTCAGAAAAATTTAAAATTTTTCATAATTTTTGCTCAAGACTAAGAAAACACTGATTAGGTAACCTAATCCCCCACCCCCAACCTAAAATCTACATTGTCCTCAATGTAAAAGAAATAAGCATGCAATGTACATGGGACTACGAAAGTAAAGTGATGGGAAGATAGTACCAGGATAACGAATCGAGAGAGAGATTTTCTAAGAGATCATAGCATGGACGCCAGTCAGCACGAGAGAAAAAGTAAAATAAAAATAATAAAATCCTACGTATACCACTTTCGCAAGTGTTCTCGATTACATTTAGTATATACAACAAGCCTTTAAACCTCTAGGTTACCCCTAGTGGACGAGTTGTAGTCTCGTGAGGGTTTACAGCAATGTTACCCACAAACATTGAACCGATCATGCCGCAAGGTTCCTCTTCTGGCCAATATCTTGATAAGTTTTTCAGTAAATTTCTCAACAGGATCATCCAAAAGCCCTTTTTGCAATAGGCTTGGGCGCCCTGGAGCATGACTTTTCAGAGAGACTTATTTACCTCATAAGAAATCTTTCATTGAATTTCTTGAGGTATCTATAATATATACGATTCACCTATGACAGAAGAAGTTTCAACGTTAGTATCACATGGTGAATCAAAGACTACAAGTAAATAAAGTTTAGAAAACTTCTTAAGAAGTGATGTAGTCTCAACACATTCTGATGCTCTAACTTCGGTTCAATTTGTGGCTCCTCTCCCTTTACTGGTAGACGCTTAGGATCAGGGGGAGAGAGGGTTTCAGAATAAGGGTTCTCTCGGTCAGTGATGACTACCAAGATATTATCTCGCAAGGCATCCACTTCGTCTTTTAACATGGGATCATTTGAAACTGCAAAGTGTGACAAGAAAACCCAAGAGCTGGGAAATTTAGCTGAGTGTAACTTATTTTTCATATTGGATCTCACGATGATTTGCTTAAAGAATCCATCGTCCTTGAGAGTGGATGGAGGTACGCTCTCTTGCTCCAGTCCTGCATAGACAGATTGAAGATCAATAAGTAAAGCATTGATGTGATCACTCTGTTCATTGAAATTACTTAATTGAGGCATTAAATTGTCAAATGTGTGCAACTCAGATGGTGGCCTCAACTGAGTGGTTTCAAATTCCAGAGTCATAGCGGGCAACTCCTCCTTCTCCCGAATCATATCGTCATTTAATTCAGGGGAGTGGTGTAAACATGTCTCACAAGAGTTAGAAGAGTCGGTTATAAGGGGTTCATTCTCCACATTTAAATCAGGCATGTCAGATGAGTGGAGTAGATCCTCCTGACTGATCACTTCATGCACTTCTTGATCACTGACCTGGACCATGCTTGAGATAGATTTCAGGAGAATTTGGGTTGAACATTCATGATCATCATCTCAATATGCATCTTCGTCTAATTCCGTGTAGTGCACAGTTGGGATGGGAACGCCTTCCTCATATTCTATTCCTAAATTCGGTTAAGGTTTGACTAAACTAACCTCTACCTCATCATTGAAATCCTGTGTGTCATGTAAGGAAGGTGTGTCATCATCAATGTATTTAAAAGACACCCATGGATCTTCACCATTCTTTTGAACAGTCATCGAGATTGATTCATCAGAAAATTGAACCGTATGCTCATTAATGGAATCCAACTCCTCATTCCAAATTCTAGATTTTTTTAAAAGAGAGTGCGGATCACTTTCCTCGCATTATATTTCTGGATTGAGTTGTGGTTGGGATGAGCAAGTGTTATATCCCAAAAATCGGGGGTCGGGTAGAAACCCAACTCCCGAGTTCCAGAACGTCACTTATACAACATAGATAATCATAAATGCATGTTGTCTGTAGAATGACATTAAACAAGATTGAGACTAAGCCAAAACAACATATCATACTCCAGAGACATTAGCAAGCGGAAGACTGTGATAAATACATAAAATATATAATCAATTGTAAGCCTCCAGAGTGTGAACATATTACCAGGTTAAATAAATACATGTATACTCCAAAAATGAACAAAAAGAATATACATGAGTGCTCCAAAAGTGCAAAAGAAAGATAAGTGTCATGGCGTCTAATCAACCTCCCTGTAATCCCGTCGATCAAAACACGGAGGAGAAGTCCTCCTCAGCATCATACAAGTCTAGCTCCGCTCCACAAGTAGTGCCATCATCTGAAACTAAAATAGGGACTGGTGGGTGTTCGGAACACCATCCCGTAACGTGGGAGTGAGTAATCAACTCAGTGGAATCATAGAGCAAAGATTAGCATGTTATCAAATCAATCACGCGATAATAGTAAAGCAAACAATCAAACATTCCTAGATACTGTCGTTAATGCATGCATGAAATGACATGATGGATGCCCTCACCGACATTCTCCCTCATACGACACCATCTTATGCCCGCAGCATGCTTTCTTCCCACAGTGCTCCACATCTTCCAGGCACATACAATGCGATCTGGATATGATTACCGGGTTGTTATTAGTCCATTCATACAGCAGTATTGGGAAACTAAGGTACCTTCCTTGTATCAATCCCAACACAGATCCTGTCTAGGGTCATCACTCCTAGTAATCTCATATGATGTTATATTTGTAGGTCGCTGCAAGGGCTGTCAGGGCTGTTGCTCGCACTCGTTGCTCCACTCCCCCATCACCTTATCAATACAGGCCTAATGTACTCTTGTCGCTACGGAAGGGTCATCGCCTTCCGTAGACTCAGAATACGCTCGAGGTCACTACAAAGGGCTCATCACCAATCAGTGTAGGTCGACAGCTCGAATGTAGTGTCCCATACCACCACAATTGGCTCACGAGTCAATGGTGCTCACTAGTCACTACTGGGAGGTTTGTGGCCCTAGCGTAGGCCGACAGCTCGACCACGGTGTCCCATACCACCATGCCCGGCTCATGAGTCATTATGGATCAAGGTACCATGGTTGACAGGATTTTCAATGGTAAGTTCAGTACCCTAGGTTCAAGCAGTTATGACTCATACAAGGTGAACATACAATGGCCAGTCGGGTTACTTGACGGGCTCGACTAGTACGAGCGCATCTCAAGCTGAGAGATATGAAGTGCATGAAACACTTCGTGTGGCCTAACCACTGCCGCCTGCCCAAAACACGACTCGCGTTTATTGACGCGTCCTTCTTGGCAAATAGAAGCCAACCACGAATTCGATCTATTATCGACTACCTGGACTAAGTCATAGCCCCAAGCATTTGTACATCAACATCAGTAAGCATATGTGAGTAACAGGAATGAATATAAATAATACAAGCATGTTGACACATGTTATATCAGACTACGTAAGCAAATCAACCAACACATGCATTCCATATATGTAATGAAATCAATTCATGTGACCAACATGGTGGAAATCATATACGTCAGCATATTGATTGAGAATTCAATCTCAATACTAAAGCACAACACCATTTACTCAATACATACTAATACAAACATTTATACAAACACTTAGTCTACACACTTTGGCCTACATAGCGTATGTCGACTCTAAGTGCGCATTTGGGCAAATCTCTTCGCCAAACAGATCATACACGCATTCCTAATATCACAACACGACAAATAGCCATGGCAATCATTTCAGTAAAATACGGACGTATACTGTATTTCCTACAAATACCTAAAATGCCCTAAATCTCATATTTCTCGTACGCAGTCGAAATGGAAAACAGACAGCATGTTCTACATGTCAAACAACGTTCTCTTCGATAATCTATTATTAAATGACATTGAAAGCTTTAAAATCAGTCAATCAAAGCGTCTAAAATCCTCACCTTTTGCCTTAGACGTGTATCGATTCGAATAGAACGTCTACACTTCGTCAACGGCGTTATGGTGACTTATATCACAAGACACATAAGCTACATCGCTACTTGTAATAAAGGAATCCCTAAAACAGCTTGTGGTTAGGGTTTTCTTACCTAGAAGTGCGTTGGAATCATCGGAAAAGTGATTTGAATGTGGTGCTTCGGTACGTGCAATAGCTGGTGCAAGTGGCAAGAAATCTCTCCCACAACTCTCTTACAGTGTCTCTCTTTCTCTCTCACCACTTTCTATGGTTTATAGAAAATTCAGATGGGAGAGATATGAGAGGGTTTAAAGCCCTTATATAGGCTAAAACCTAACCTAAATAAACTTAGGAATAAGGTATACTTGAGTTATAACCAAATCGGGACTTTTTCGAGCTAAAAGAGTGTTTCGGGAGGTCCCCTGGCCGAACACGGTCAGACTTAAGCTCATGTATACTAGATGTTGATCACATAAAGTTTTCAGTCCGGTAGAGTTCCCAGATCGCACGTGGCGGTCCAGTTTCAGTTCAGCGGTCATCGTACCTAAATCAAGTCTACAAGTCTCATGACATGAAAGAGAAATTTTTCCTGATCCGAGGGTAAAATTTGGCTGAATTCTGATGGTCAGAATGCTTAATAATAACGCGCAATGACATGTGCCAGATTTTGAATTAAATTTCCAAATCTTTACTCTTTCTCACTCTCTTCACTTCAGGCTCAATGAAATAGCCTCAGAACATCGGTTGGGCTTGATTTTCGAAACGATTGTCAAGTCCAGCCAAGCAGTCATAACGGCCTAAGATTGTAGATATCAGACTTTCGACGCGCGGTCTAGATCCAATAAAAGGTTTCAAAGGGTTCCTGGGAACAAACTGATTGAGAGTTTGATCCTGGATTTCAGGGTAAGATAGCGTCATTGGTTCTACAAGTTTTGGATCTTGCAAAACGTATTTAAAGCGATTAGAGACAATTTCACAGCTAATCTAACGTAGCGCTAGTTAACTTACACTTATTTTCTAAAGAAATTAATCCTAAGTGATTTCTTTGACTTTGGAATTGGGTTCTGAGAGGTTACCAAGGTGCTATGGTTGACCCATTGCCTAAGGACGTCTAACCCTAAGTTGGCAAAAATTCGAGGTGTTACAGCAAGCCTCCTCTATCTTTTCAAGGCGCGACATGAGTGTTTTCATTATATTTCAAATTTCCTCAAGACAGGACATGTCACGCTGATATGAATCCTCTTGGATCGTTTCTAGTTGGATCTCAAAGGTAGAGGATCCAAGAGAATAATCATTATAACATATTATTGGTTCATTTCCCCAATTTTAATGTTTCCACTGATTGTAGTCATACGGATCATAGGTGGAAGAATCTGATAGTTGGTAATACTTATTATTACTCATGATATAATCACGCATTGTTTTTTTTTAACAGATGGGTGATAATAATTCTCACAACCATAGTTATGATAATCCCAACACTCACGTACTGTTTTATTAATCCATGGAATGTATTTGTTCTCCTGCATAAAATCACGTAAGGACTTCTTAGCCGGTGGATCTTTATATTTTGATCGGTTCTCAATGATAGTTTCAGAAAGGTTTTGATACATAAGTTGATTTATATCATCATCATCCCAAAATAGGTTATTCTTCTCAGCATACTGACGTTGCCACTCGTGCATATACATGATGAATCCCTTAATCTGAATTTAATCTTAAGAAAAATAGAAGAATCCTACAGCAATGTGAAAAGTAAGAGGAGGAGAAGTTAGAAACAATATACCAAATGAGAAGTTCCTATCTTGAGATCCTGAAAAAGAAAAACAAAAGAAATTAGTTTCTAAAAATAGAAGACCTAAAGTTAGAAAGTTCTAAATTAGAAATCCTAAGATAGAAAGTAATGTTAGTTTCTAGAAAGGTAAAAAAATTTCAAATTTCTAAAACTAAAATTCTAATTCTAAAAATAGAAAAAGTAGAGAAATTAGAAAGGGATTACAAAATTAGAACTTATGTCAGGATCCTACAAAACGAGAAAACAGATTAGTTTCAAAAAATAAAAAAAGAATTCTAACCTAAACTTAGAAAATCCTAATCTTAAACTAATCCTAAAACTAGTTAATCTCAGAAAAACATAGCCGTCAGTCCCTGACAACGATGCCAAAAACTTGTTCACACCCCAAGTGTAGGGTTGTGATGTAGTAATAAACTCGGTAAGACCGAGGTCGAATCTCAAGGGACTGAAACTTGTACGTTATTTAAGACTAACTAGAACTAGAACTAGAACTAGAATGAGATGAAATCTAAATCAACTAGAATTTAAGGAATAATTATGAAATTATTATTTAAAACTTAAGAGATATTAAAGATAGGAAACTAGGGATTCGAGGATCCACTTGTAGAGATCAGGGAGATCTTATGTCAGCTTCAAGAATCATGGAATTTAAATGAACTGTCATTGATATAGTTTTTAAGAGATGAAAGGTATATGAATTAGAATGGATTCCATCACCAAACCATGCCCAGGAGACAAAGTAAACAACAGAATTAAACTAATTACCAACCAATCACATGTATGAAGGTTAGGAAGGGTACCGACATCCAACCATGCCCAGGAGACTATGGTGAACAACAAGGCTTCCTGACGTCATAAACATAAAAGAAATAGGAACATGCTCAAAGCTATCGCAGACCCATTGTAATTTCAGTCACAACAGACCATTGAAAAATAGAAACATTCCCCATAATAATCAAACCAAAATCAAATTCAATTCATACATTTAAATTAACTTAAAAGCATAAAATAGAGTCTCCCATTATGGTACAAGCTTCACCTCTTAGCCATAGCTAAGAGGTTTAGCCGAGCATGAACATGATTGCACTATACCTCATAATAAAATAGAAAAATAAAATAAAATAAAAAAACTCTACTCCCTATTTCTCTCTCATGTTCCACGTCCAAGCTTCCACTGCTGATAGCCTGGATCCCCTCCCAATTCTCTCTTTTACTCCTTTATACCAGCAGAGAGTTGGTGGAATGGAGGCGTGACTTTTACCCAGCCAGTTATGCAGTCCCCATTTTGGTACGTTAGATCTTGTAAACTGACTTGCGTTGGCTTAGATTTATGGTAGCTGACGGTCGTAAGTTTCTGAACTGCCTTCATGAACGGTATCAGGACCCCCCACGACATCTTCTGGACGGATCGGATCATCGATCCGATCATCTCCTTGATCGCACAGTGGCCCATTACGGCCGGTCATCCGTTATACACGTACATGCGTATGAATTTATGCTGGAATACTTAGATGGCCCCTAATCATCTGTAGAGAAGAGATCCACTCTGTCCAATGGATTGGCGTTGAAAAACCATTTGGGAAGAGATGACTTTTGATTAATTTTGGCATGGCCAACCAGAGTTTTCTCACCGCCATCTAGCTTCCGTTTGAATGATCAAAGCTCGATCTTCGTTGTTTCTTGATATTTATTCACCTAGGCTTGGCTTGTAGGGCCCTTGGCGTCCTAATGGTCGGTCCAGATCTTTGGTCCGATCAACAGTGGTGGTCAATAAACGGCCCAGATCATTCGTTTCTTTCGGACGCATGAACAGAGGAGGAAAAATGGACTGGTATCCGCTGTGCTGCTGGTGGTGCCCATGATCAATTCCATATGCAAAATCTAGTCCGTTTAATGGATTTCTGACGAAAAACCAGTCGGGAATGGTGCTGTTCGGATCACATTTGGTGAGTCCCCTCAAGAGCGTCGTTCTACCGTCTGAACAATTTTTAATTTGTATTCTTCTTGTAGGTGTATGCATGGTTTTGTAGAAACTCTTGTGTACGGTAGGTTTGACCCTATGGAACGAATGGACGGCTCGGATCATCCTTTCAGATGATGAAAATGGACCACACATCTTCCTGACCAAAACAGGAAACGGAACTCTGTTTCCATGAAATCGTGTCGGGTCTGCAGCGCTGACCGACCTGCTCTATTTTGGTGCATGGCGAGTGCACCGTCGCTGTGCACTCCACTAATGTAAATCGGGCCCCACCTTGATGTATATGCGAAATCCGTTCCATCCATCCATTTTTTCATATCCTTTAAACTGTAGAGACTAATTTTGAAGCATATCCAGGCAACAAGTGGGCCCAAAATCCATGGTTTATAAGCTAATCTGTCCATTGGGTCTCTTCCACATAGTTCCAACGGCTGAAATTCGACATACACGGTTAATTTATGGTCCTTAGGCCATGTATGAAGCTTCGAGCTGAACGGATAGTGGGAACCCTGTGATCTTGCAATCTATACCACTTTCAGGCCTTTTTAACGTGAACGACTTGATTTTCTCGAATCCTTGGCGTATAAATCCGTTGATCTCAGTCCTATAGAGTCTGTCCTTTGCTTTGGTGACTTCAGAGCGTCAAATCTACTCTTTTAGTACCCTTTTTCAATCCACGCTCGTAGATGCACCTTGCATAAAAAATACGATTAAATTGGGTTGTTAAACAGTACCAAATTCATAAATCCAAGCAATAAATGGGTCTGATATGCAATATTTGACCCCCAACAGGGAAACAACATAAAGTTTTATTCGTTAAAACTGCTTCTCATGTTAATAAAGTGCATGCTTTAGATTTGGTTTACTCTGATGTTTATGGTCCTGTGAGGATAAAAACCTTTGGTGTGGCATTGTATTTTGTTACTTTTATAGATGATGCATCTAGGAGGGTTAGGTTTATGCATTGAAATCTAAGGACGAGGTCTTTGGTGTGTTTAAATTATTTTATGCTATGGTCGAGAGAGAGGTAGATCATTGAATTACATCCGCACTAACAATGGTGGTGAATACATTGGTGATTATCATGAGTACTGCAAGTCCCTAGGTATACGACATGAACAAACGAATCCTAAGACCCCCCAACATAATGGTGCAGGTGAGCGAATGAATCACACCATTGTTGAGAGAATCAGATGCATGTTATCCCATGCAAAGTTGGCCAAGGCGATCTGGGGAGAAACAATGCAAACATTGGTGTATCTGATAAACAAGTCTTCATCAACCCCGTTGAATGGAGAAGTACCTGAGAAGGTGTGGACTGGACAAGATCCATCGTACAGTCATCTCAGGGTGTTCGGATGTAAGGCATCCATTCACGTACCAAAGGACGAGAGGTCCAAGCTCGATATGAAGATCAGACAGTGTGTGTTCTTAGGGTACGGTGATGAAAAGTTTGATTACAGATTGTGGGATCCGATCGAGAGGAAGCTCATTAGGAGCAGAGATATGGTTTTCGTTGAAGATCAGTGTATAGAAGACATTGATAAGCCAGAGAAGAACCAGCCTAGTTCAAGTGAGCTAGAGGACATGGATCTGATTATTCCTCCCATGATGCCTGATGACGGGGGAGTACAACAAGGTATAGAGGATGAGGGAGTTCCTACAGAAGATGGACCGGGGGAGCAGACCCTACCTGATTCACCTGTTGAGCCACAGATGAGGAGGTCATCTAGGGACAGGAATCCATCCAAGAGGTACTCGCTGCATAAGTACATTATGCTGACGAATGGGGGAGAGCCAGAAGATTATTCCAAGGCCCTAGTCGACGAGCATAATGGGGAATGGTTGAAAGCTATACAAGAGGAGATGAAATCCTCACATAAGAACCACACCTATGATATGATGAAACTACCTAAGGGTAAGAAAGCTTTGAGTAATAAGTAGGTGTTCAGAAAGAAGGTTGAGCTGAAGAATTCACAGACAAGGTTCAAGGCCAGACTTGTGGTAAAAGGGTACGGTCAGAGGTAAGGCATAGACCTGGAGATAGAGCAGTTGGACGTTAAAACTGCTTTCCTCCATGGTGACCTGGAAGAAGAGATCTATATGCATCAACCAGAGGGGTTCAAAGCCAAAGGCAAATAACATATGGTGTGTAGGCTGAGGAAGAGCTTGTATGGGCTGAAACAAGCTCCATGGCAATGGTATAAGAAGTTCGATTCGTTCATGTTACACCATGGGTATGACAGAATGGAGTCAGACCACTGTGTGTTCATGCGCAAGTTCTCAGATGGAGATTTCTTAGTTCTGTTGTTATACGTTGATGACATGCTCATCATGGAAAAAGACGTCAAAAAGATTGACAGGCTGAAATAGGAGTTGGGCAAGTATTTTGCAATGAAAGACTTAGGCCCGGCTAAAAAGATCTTAAGAATGGAAATAACCCATGACAGAAGTAGAAGGAAGCTTTAACTGTCACAAGAGTGGTATATTGAGAAAGTCCTAAAGCGATTCAATATGAATGCAGCGAAGCTGGTTAGTACTGCATTGGATGGTCACTTCAGATTGAGCGACAGGCAGTGTCCTAAGACGAAGGAAGAGGTGGAAGAGATGCAGAAAATACCCTACGCATCAGTCGTAGGAAGTTTGATGTATGCTATGGTGTGTATACACCCAAAACATTTGCAATTGATGTTGTCAGCTGATATCTTGCCAATCCTGGCAAAGAACATTAGGCAGCAGTAAAGTGGATATTGCGGATCTAAGAGGCTCATCCAAGTTGAGCCTATGCTATGGTGACGGTAAACCTGTGCTAGAGGGCTACACAAATGCAGATATGACAGGTGACATAGACTCCAGAAAGTCTACATAGGGTTCATGTTCATGTTTGCAGGCAGTGCGGTTTCTTGGTAGAGCAAGCTACAGAGGGTCGTAGCATTATCGACGACAGAGGTCGAATACATTACAATCACAGAAGCATGTAAAGAGATGCTTTGGATGAAAAGGTTCCTATAGAAACTTAGCCTGAAGCAGGAACAGTACGTGGTCTATTGCGATAGTCAGAGTGCTATACACTTAAGCAAGAATCTAAGTCAGCATTACAAGTCGAAGCACATAGAGATTCAGTATTACTGGATTAGGGATACTTTAGAACAGAAGGTGTTACAGCTTGAGAAGGTCCACACTGACGATAATGGGTCAAACATGATGATAAAGGCTTTGCTCAAGGGCAAGTTTGAGATTTGTAGAAACCAGGCTGGCTTGAAGAAGGTGAATTCCTCTCAAGTTAAAAAGGGAGAGATTTGATGGGATTTTTTCCCTGTGCTCGACCGGTCGTGAGCCTTGCTCGACCGGTCATGAGCTGGTGTTCGACCAGTCGTAAGTTCGAGTTGTGACACGATTCAAAGTCCAGAGAGTTTAGACTATTTTTCTTTGGGGTGCTCGATCGGTCATGGGAGGTGCACGACCGGTCATAGGTGGTGCTTGACCAGTCGTGGGTGGCATACAACCAGTCGTGATTTACGTAGATTCATTACGTGATTTTGCATGGATTTTGTGTTGTAAGTCCTTTTGCAACTGGGATGTGGAAGGGAATTTTCTAAAACTATAAAAAGGGGTCCCTAGGGTTTTTTTAGAGTATGATGGTGATAGAAAAACACAAGAAGGATATCAAAGATGTGAGAGAGAGAGAAAGAGAGAGAGAGGAAGCTTGTAGAAGGGAGGTTATGCTCGTGGAGGTGAACTACTGTGCAATCAATATCTTAATGCTTTTATGTCCTCGTAATCGGTGAGATCTCTCAATTTTTCTTTGTTCTCTTACTATTTATCCACTCTCGCATGAGTGATGAAGGTTTGATCATAGTAAGGTGTGCTTGTGATCGGTTTTAATGTTCTGCTTTATAGTGGATTGTTGATCGGGACGAGGTTCTGTGGTTTTTACCTCTTTGAGAGTTTTCCACGTAAAAATATCTTGTGTGGTGTGTGATTGTTGCTTTGATTGTCTTCATTGCTTTTATTATCCCATAATTCTGGTTTGTTTAGGAGGCTAGATCCTAAAGTTTTGTGCAAGGCCCCTAACACCTCAATCCAAACCACTCAAATAGTAGACCCCACTTTTAGATGGGGGCACAATCATATATCTTAAATGAAAGGAATGTCTCCAAGTGTTCGAATTGTATTGCTGCCAATACAATCAATGATTTAAATGAAAAACATCTGAACCACTGAAATTGAACAAATTGATGTCCCATCAAAGGTGTGACCCAGATTTTCTACGGTTTAACCGATCCATTCCTTCTTCTCTCTTATCCATGCATTTACGCGTCAACCAATCAATGATTTTAGACCATCCAATTAGGATATTTCCATAGATGTCCATGTGTGGCCCATTCAATCATTTCGACTTTGGATGTATGGAGTCAGCCCACACTGGGATCCTTTAATTCCATTTCATTGCAATACAGTCCTTTCTGTTGTCCAAATGATAATTAACCATAAGTCTTTAACTTCACCTAAACTTGATATTTATGATGTGGCCCACCTTTCACACGACTGGGATCCACCCAAATGATACAATGACCAAAAATAAAGCATAAAAACCTTGAACGTGAACGATTCTCTTTTATCGAAGGCCAGAAACAGTAAGTATATAATGCTAAGGACAAACGCTGTACATTAGTGTTCTAACCTTCAGGTAGTGCAAGTGGGCCCATGGTTTGGTGATCCAAACGGCTATTATCAGGTGCAACCCTATTAATGCTTGATGCCCAAAAAAAATTTCTAATGGAAAATTTCTAACCACTCAAAAAGAGGCCCAACCGAAATACGGTTAAGGAAGAATATGCCATATCTAAATCAAGGATCTCCCAATCTGGGAGATGCACGGTTTTGATCACTAATCCATGCAAGGTGAGCCCGAAACCTATTGTACATTGCATAATACCTCTTATAACCCGCTGGGGCAGGGGGGGGGGGGGGGGGGTAATTTTTTTTATTTCAATTTTTACATGAAAAGTATATAACACACATAAGATCTATAAGGATATTTAGAGCGTCTGTTGCGAAAATAACAATTGACATTTGTTGAACAATTCATATCATTTAAAGAAGAAACATGGTTGAGAAGTGAAAGTCGGAACGTGGTCGAATGAAGATCAGTTACCAGAAAAAGTGTTAAAGAAGATTTTAGAAGGCTAGAGTGATAATGAAGTGGTTGTTGTAACTATTTAATGTGGGACGATACATCCAAATGGTAAAGTTTATAAATAGCAAAGGAGCTTAACAAAGCAAAGTGTCTCGTACCAACATAATCAAATAAATCTATCCTATCAATCATCCTTTATGTTTCTTACCATAATTTGTCTTTTACGTTCTGTTGATGCAGTTTTTTGGTGCTCCCTTCATTGGACCTTTAAGAGCTTACCATAACAGAAGACGAAGGAGATAAAGGAAACCATGGCTTTAGCAGGAGGACCCTCTGATGCCTAAGTTAGGAAGTAGTCTGGGTTTAGTTGAATTAGGGTAGTGTGGGGGTTGTGTGAGAGTGAAAATTGCGTACATTTTTCTGTAGATAAAAGCCTTATTTATAGGCCTGAAGTCAGTTACATAGAGAGGAATGCTTCTTGGATTAAAGGTGTGTGCTCAGCAGACATTTCTCCGTGAGATCAACGGAGGCACTTGTTCAATGGACATTTCTTAATCGTTTTACGAGATCTTCGGTGGATATAAGATCATGCAGTCGAGGTCAAGGTTAGGAGATTTGGTAAGAGATCGAAGCCGAACATCCGAGCTACCCTCTATTAGACTGAAGTCAAAGATCCGAGCTGCTCTCTATGAGACTGAAGCTAAACATCCGAGTTGCCCTATATGAGACTGAAGTCGAACATCCGAGCTTCCCTTTATGGCCTTCCTAAGGGAGAGCACCCCGAGTTGTGCTTTCTAGGGACTTACAGTTTAGTCTCTCTTTAACCTGCTCGTGTATGAGGATTGTAGTCGAGCATCAAGACCGAGCTGGATCACGGCTCAGGGGTTCTTCCCAAGAGATGGTATGAGTTAAAGTTTGAAAATGGATGGGACCATGGAAGGAGCTTGGTGCTTGATAGCAACGAAGATATTTCATCTTCTGACGATTGAGATTAATGTACATTAAGGTTTTCTAACAATGGATTTTCACTTTCTAGCCATTGAGGAGCTCCTTAGTTGTGATTGGCATTGGTTGACCATGAAGCGTGCAAAGATGTCTGAGCTGACCTCACAACTTTGATCAGTCCATTTTCAACCACCCCCTACTTCTAAGTTGATCGCATCAGCTCGCAAATTAAGTCGATGTCGTGAGGTTAGATCAATCAGTGTGTGGGGAGTCAAGCTTGCTTGTGATTAATGCAGAATAAGGCGACAGTTATGGGTATCGAAGTAGATTCACAATGATGGTATGACACACTTGAGATAGCGTGCGCTGGTAGGCGCATGTTCCGTTGTTAGCTAATGGGGTGCAGACATGTGGCGTCCCCTAGAAATTTGGACTCATCTATCAAGTGGGAGGACTACACATGGCCATACACGGGCGTTGAGGAGCTTTTCGGCCACTGCATTAAATGTAGATAATTATTTCTGTGCATGCAGGTTTCCTATAAAAAGGGGAAACCCTAGTAATGCAAGGGTATTTTCTCTACTGCTCCTTTGGTTCTCTTTGCCCAACCGGACTTGGCGATTTCCAGCAAGTTCAGAATCCTCTCTCTCTGGTGAGCTTCATCTTCTCCGTTTCTTCTCCTCTTTTATTTTCCTTTGTGTTCCCATTTTCTGACCACAATCCCGGCCAAATATGTTGAATCCATCGAACTAATGGGAGGAGTCAGCGACGTTCTAGCATGATAAGGGGCCGAAGAACTGGGACTTGCTGGAGGATCCGCCATCTCCACTCGTGATGTTGAGTGATACAGATTACTCGACATCTCATAGATCGAGGATGGCTTCTTAGTCCTTAGTTGAGCTGCCCATGAATGCTATGGGTCTGCCTCAGCAAGGGAATAGGCCGTCTAGTTTCTGGAGGAGTCAGAAGAAACCGTCTCGATTGGGTCAACACTGACAGAATCCAACCAGGTGCAATCAATTCAGAGTACCACATTCCGGACTTGGTGGTGCTCCGATCTCCCGCACTTGGAAAAATTCCAAGTGATCCATGAAATTGCATTTTATACCGCTGATACTGAAGAAAGAATCTGAGTTAAGGTCCAAGAGGGGGGTGAATAGGACTTTTTAAATATTTTTACCTATTTAAAGACCTAATTGCCTAACTTAAAAATCATTCAATTTAAAGCAAGTAAGGCAATATAACTCTAACGGCTTCAATGCCAGTTAGAGGTTCCAATCACAAAGGCTATTAAAGATATGCAGAAACAACGACTAGCCTAGTGTTGTGAGCTTATATGAGGAATGTGCTTCCTATAAGTTTATAACATTCATCCTATCATATATGATAAGTTAAAACGTTTAAGCATATATATATATATATATATATATATATATATATATATATATATATATATAAAAGCATAATTAAACAAATGCACAAATGAAAATTCCAAAAAGAAACATTTATAATGGTTCGGCTACATGCCTATTCCACTCCCAACATCCACACTCAATCCCAGAGTGCACTAGATTTCACCATTAATGGTTTTAAAACAAGTTCACCATTAACTTTTATAATTATATATACTAAGGACACCAATTTATGCTCTCCGTAAGAGCAAAGGTCCTACACTAAGAACCCACGTTTAGGCCCACCAACCAAGGTCCCACACTAGGTACCTCCGTTTAGGCCTACCGGTTAAGGTCCCACACAAGGCACCTCCGTTTAGGCCCACCGGCCAAGGTTGCACACAAGACACCTACATTTAGGCTCACTGGCCAAGGTCCCACACAAGGAACCTAAACGAGTTTGTTGATAGAAAATTCTTAGCCTCAATCATATACGAGGAGAGAGACTAAACTTTGAACTCTTAACTATGACACTTACTTGTCAGATAGAGTTCTCTTTTGTATCTCGTCTTGGGATGCTTGATCTTCGTGCTCTCATGCTTGAATCAACTTTTCGGTGCTCCCCCAATCGCGTAGCTTGGATTTTTCTGTTTGGTTTGGCTTTATGATCAAGAACCTTTCATAAGATGTGCCTATAAAAGTGACCAAGGTAATGAGAGTTGGTTAAATCTTATATCTAGGAAAATGAGTGGATTTCATAAGGGATTCAACTTATGGATTCTCTAGAGTATCAAAAGGAAAAGGGTTTTCCTATTGGTTTGGCCTTTGTACTCTAGAGAAGGCACGAGTTTATATTCTTCATTAATAGGAGATTTGAAAGCTTGGAGAGTGAAGGATCACAATGAAGAGAACATGAAACTCATATGGATAAAGTTTAAATGAGCTAGGATAAGCTTGGGATACACTAGAGGCTCTATGATGCCTATTTTCACCAATTTTGCAAGTTTCTACAAGCTGCTTTTGTAGATACAAAGTTTCAACGGATAGAAAACTACTAGTTGACGGTGCTACTGAAGCCAACTTTGGTATCACTGAACTTGCTTCAGTGCTACCGAAATATCTTTCGGTAGTATTGAATTGATTTCACAAGTTGCTAAATGAAAACAGTCCCTTTCGGTGGCACCGAACTTTGTTCATCGGTGGCAGTTGGCGTGTCACGCCTAGGTTTTTAGGACCCGAATACGCAACTCATTTCCTAAGAACCTGGATGTTAGCAGATTATCAAATGGTAATCATTACATAATCAAATTGCGATTTATGGAAATTAAGCGTAGTATAAGATAAGTAAATGAGAATAATATCCTGACCCACTCAGCTGGGGGCCCAATACAAATCTCAACTTCTAAAGTATACTGAAATAAACATAAATGACTATCCTATTGGTTTAGCCTAAAGTAAACGACCTCTTCCTGGCGCTGCTCCTCCTCGAACAGCTCCTCATCTGCTCCAACTTCAGTAGACGTGAGGTCTGCTGTGTAGTCTTCCATCCTTGCATCTATATCCTTTGTATGGTTGAACATTGATGAATGAGTGACCATCTCAGTGTGATCTCCTCTCGATTACACACCGCTGCCTTAGACAAGAAATAATATGAGAGAAACCACACATATAAAATAGTACATGATGCAGTCTTATTAAATGCATGGATGCACATCGACCTGGGGATGCTCATCCAGTCGGCTTTTGGGTAAAGCCCATGCAACGTGGCCGGTCACTAGCGAGAGTACTTATTACATGCGTAGTGCCAAACTCACTGAGAAAGGGTTGATAGTCGATGGTCTGGTAGCTAGTGAAATGATTCCCCAAATAAATCCTATTAGGCACGTGCTACATCATCTAAAATTAACCACCCGTCATCGCTCGAATGCTATGTATGCATGATTAACCCAACCATTATTATTTCCTTTATAACGAGCAGATTTAATGGAGCTCAAGGTCACTATGGGGAGCTCATAGCCCAACGTAGGCCGACGGCTCAGGCATAATGTCCCATGAGTCAACCGCCCTAGGGTGTTTATAGAACCCATCAACACGTGGTCAATCAATTCTAAATACAAAGGAACTACCACCACATGCTGACTAGGAATAAAGTATTGAAATCCTTAAATACAACAACTAAAATAAGACGGTATGTATGATTTAAGTATGAGTAAACTGCGGTGATAATAAATGTTGCAAGGTTCATTCCATAGGTAGGTGGAATCACTCTCTAGGGGTAAATCCCTGGAACTAAACTGCCACTAATCATAACCTTTATGTTGAGGGTCTATTCTCATCACAATCCATTCTGTTACACCCTAAGCACAGACTCTCTTCAATGAAAGTTTTTCCTAGAGAGATTTCGAGTCACATGTGTCTTAAAATCAATACAATACTTAGAGAAGGTGATATGGAGGTTTAATAGCATGGTTAAGCAAGGCTCATATATAATTTAAGAGAGCCTTAAGTAGTCAAGTCTTAACATTCATATGATCATAACATATCAATTCTAAGGCATGTGTCAAAGCAAGTTAATCAAATGATTTAATCCATTCTATAACATGTGTTCAAGTAATATAGCAATTGGTTTAATAAGTTCTAAGACATGCGATTAGGTAGACTAACCGAGTGATTTAACAAGTTCTGGGACATATGATTAAGTAGGCTACTCAAGTGATTTAGTAAGACATGTTTAGGTAAACACATCAAATGATCTTAATGGATTCTAAGGCATGTATATACGTAAACTACTAAACTACTCTACCCAATTCTAAGGCATCGTTTAAGTAGATTAAGTGAGTATTCAAATCAATTCTTAAGGCATTTGTCTAAGTAAACGATTCATATATTCTTATTTTATCTACTTAGGTAATCTACTCGGATACTGTCACGCCCCAAACTCGGTAACCGGGCTCACAAAATTCTCGATCACCGAATCCGGCGCCGACAGCCTCCGTAGAACCCCATTCTCGGCTCCTAGCTCCTATTCGCCAGGTTCCGATCCTGGGATGCTACTAGGAGGATTTTTAACGTCAGTTTGATTCGTAATAAGTATAACCAATGGCATAACCTACAAACAACAACCAAGAACTCCATTACATTTTCACTATGATCAAAAACTTTACAAGTACAATGAACATAAAGGGAAATACAATGGTAAAGAACAAAAACTCCAAAATGATCTACAACGTGCTCCTGCCTGAGCGCTGCTACGAACCAACGTCACCTGCACGCAACGGTCGTGCATAAGCTTATAGAAAGCTTAGAGGGTGGTGAAAGTGTGTGCGCAAGGTAGTAATATGAACACGCAATGTCAGAGTAGTACGGAATATGCAGATGAATCCATAATATCATGAGCCGTACCAAGGCTTATGTGATGCAAGACATGAATGGTATCGGCCACCTCAAGGCCATGCGATGTGAAATGCAACTCAAGCATACAGATCCTCATCTATGTCCACACATCAATACAGCTCAAAAATGGGATATCATCGGGGTCTAGTACACTCTAACCTAGATTGCCGCCACATCGCGCGCAATAAGATAAGTGGAAGAGACCTCACTATCCGTCTGCTAATATCGGGCGCGACTCGTCGATAGCGGACCCATTCCTCGAGTTGGTCAGACTCAGCCTAGGATTGCCCCCTACACTCGGGCGGGTAAGGCCGCACCCCCTTCCAACCGACCACGACACAGTGGAGAGCACAACCAACTGGTATTCGGCACTCAGCGCTCATCTATCCACTCGGTCTAGACGTTGGAGCAACCTCTTGGTACCATAAGGGTTTAGGGACTTTCACCCAGGGATAACTATAGCACTCCATGTAGAACAAGATTTTTGGTATCCAATCCTGCCAACCACAATACGTCTGTGAAAGTTACGACCCCGATGTCGCTAGGGCGTACAATATCTATGTCATACAAATGCGACATGTATGATTCACGCTATCCAGTCATGCATCAAATCCTGCACATATCATGTGCTCATGTAGGGCAACACCGTCTAACCGGGAGCCCATAAACAACCTGCCCGAAGGCATAGGCTATGATCAGGAAATTCTCATGTCAAGCATGCATATGATGCGTATGATCATGAGTCATGGAACTATACTAAACATGTTATAATGAGATGAACTATTCTTACAATGCAGATGGACCTGGATGGCCTATACACAATAAGTACGGGCCAGTAATGGGCCCTAAGGAGAGTCGTAATGTGGACATACAACCAACATCACACTCATAATGTGGACGTCAAACCAACATTGCTCCCAAGGCATGATCTTTGTAAACATCGCTACTTAGTCTGTAATGGAATTACACATTGCAATGGACCGTAGGTTCTTCCCATTGGACCTTACATATATATCAAATGGGCCATATCTTATGGGCCTTCTATTCATCAGATGGGCCACATAAATGGGTCATACCAATGGGTCTTATGTGCATTGCAATGGGTCAAAATCCGTGGGCCTTGGACTGCATCAAATGAGCTTAACTCATGAGTCTTAAAGGTAACGAATGGGCCACACCAATTGAACCCCATATGTACGCCAAATGGGCCCTAACCCTTAGGCCTTGCATGCATATCAAAGTGGACCTAAACCCCTAGGCCTTACATATATCAAATGGGCCTACTTCCATGGGCTTTAAAAATGCATCAAATGGGTCCAATTTCATGGGCCTTGGAATACATCAAAAGGGCCTAGTCCTATGGACTTGGAACATATCAAGTGGGCCTAAACCCATAGGCCTTATATGAATCAAATGGGCCTAACCCATAGGCCTTTCATAAATCAAATGGGCCTAACCTATAGACCTTTTGTAATTCAAATGGGCGTAGCCCATAGGCCTGTTATAAATCAAGTGGGCCTAACCCATACATGAGTGGCCCACCCAATCAGCCACTCATGCCTTAAAATGATTTCACCAAGTGGATGGACGGTCTGGATGCATCACATGCATCATGGTGGGTCCCACTGTCCAGTGGACAGTGCGGATAGAGCACATACATCACACAGGGTCCCACCGTCTGCTGGACGGTGGAGGCAACACATATGCAAGGTGGGTGCCACCGTCCTCCTGGACGGTGGTCTTGAAACACATACATCATTGTGGGTCCCATGTGGGGCCCACTGTAATGCTCAGATGCCACCCAACCCGTTCATAAGGTCACTCGGGCCTGGTTGAAGCGAAAACATAAATTTCAGCTTGATCCAACACTTCTGTGGGCCCCAAAAAGATTTCAATGGTAAATATTTCATTTCACTGTTTCATGTGGTGTGGGCCACCTGAGTTTTGGATCTGTCTCATTTTTGGAGGGGGACCCACTACTGGGGTGGCCCACCTCATGAGCAGGTAGGATAACAAATAAACATTATGGTGGGGCCCACATGCAGGACCGTGGGCCCCTGCGTCGTCCGTTCGTAGCCTGCAACAGCGCAGGCGCTGTCCTGACACAAGCAGCAGCCTGCTGCCCCATCCTCCCTCTCTCTCCTTAAATTTAATTTTTTTACCAAAAATCATGCGTGGGGCCCACTACCTGGAAATCCACTCCAGCCATAGTGTTCTACAGCTCGCAACAGACAAAAAGAGTCCGAAGTTTGAATTTTTTGGGTGCATAGAAACACTAGAAAATTTCTCAATGGTAACCGCCAATGTTCCCCATACTATGGCCCACAAGATATTCAGATCAGCCCCATTCTTTTACTCGACGGTTAAAACGATGTGGGTAAGGGGATGGATAGCTTGGATTGAATATATACATCAAGGTGGGGCCTACACAAGGGGACCACCCCAAAAGCTTCTCTTTTTTTTTCTTTTTTTTTTAGTACAGGGATGTCCAGCGTCCCAGACGCTGGACGGTTTGACATTATATATAAAAAAATGTGTGGTGGGCCCTGAAGAAGTGGGCCACCACTGATGGGTGACGTGGGTACAACATATGAGGTGGGCCCCACTTGAATAAAAAAACTTGAACAAAAAAAATCCCAAGGTGGGGTCCATTCAAGTGGGCCACACAACCCTATCCCATAAAATAAAATAAAACAAAATAAAAAGAAATAAAAGAGAGAGAGAGACATGGAGAGTGGGACATGCTTGGTGATGGAGGGCTCCGCCACTATGAGCCCTCCCTTAAATGAAATCATACATCAATGGATCCCTTTATGCATGGAATCACCGAAATTGATAATCAACGGTGGAGATCCGTTCCCCACCGATATGATCGGTCTAGATGACCTTTAAATACAATGAAACAAACATCATGATAGGGTCCATGGAGAATGACCCCACCATAGATGATCATGATGATCAAAGTGGTCCATCGGCCACAACTTAGGGTCCCAAGTGAGATCCACACCATGGATCGGTGGGTCTCACTTGGCCCATCATAAAAATAAGAAAAACTATCCTATAGAGGCACCCACCGTCCGATCTTCTTGCTCCTAGGGGTTCCTTGACACCTTATCTTCAACTTCAATGGATGAGATGAGGAATAGAGGGTTAAGATGAGAGATCTTGGGATGAAGAGGTGGGCCACACTTGGAGTTTAGGAAGAGAGGGAAAGGCTCATACGTAGGAGGGGTTTGTTGCTTGGAATTGAGATGAGAAAATGAGAAACAGAGAGAGTGTTATAGAGAGAGATGGATGGATGGATGAATGATGGTTGTGTAAGAAAGTCTTGACTTTTGTGACCTTTTGTGTAAGAGAGGTATGGGAGGTGTAAGAAAAGCTTGACTTTTGTGGCCTTTTGTGTAAGAGAGGTATGGGTTTGGGAGACTTTTATGGTTGCTTGGGAAAAGGGATGAAAGTGATGTGTACTTGACATGTGATGGATTGATGGATTGATTGATTGATAGGATTGATGTGATTGATGTGACACATCGTAGAGATTCCCTTGGATTTCACAACGCGTAGCGTTTCCTCGCACCGAACGTTGGCCCACATCTCTTGACCAGGGTATCGCCTCGGCGCTCGAGTCTCGGCATCGGAACCGCAACGACGGCACGGTCGTTATGGTATTGGTCTCGGGTTGAGTCGACTCGGGTTGTCGGCATATGAATCAGGGTCGCGCGTCGATATCGGTTAAGGGTCGAAGGTTGCCAGAATTCGACCGGTAAGACCGCGGAAGTTTACAGAATGGTACGGACTAAGATACGGGTCTTACAAATACTAACATCATTTATATGTCATGTATTCAAGTAACTACCCGAATGGTTTGCCATTTCTAGGTCATCATTCGTAGTTATAGTAAAGGCTATCCCTAACCCAGTTTAGTGATGGAAAGCTCAAGGGGAAGAAAATCATCACCTGGGGGTTCGTGACTCCTTGCTTGATTTAGATTCCTTTGGTTAGCTAACAGTCCAACATCGTGTGACCAAAGGAATCTAAGAGCTTATATTAGATAGTGTTTTCAAGACTATAATTAATTAACATATTAAAGCTATGTGAAGGCCTGAAAGGACCCATGAACAAGGTCAGTTGGGCTTGCCTTTGAGCGACCAGGCCCGCCAAACTTCACCTTAACAAGTGGTCCAAAAATTGGGCTATACTAGGCCTAGTTCGGCCTAACTATTGTTATCCAATGGCAGTCCAAAGACTGGGCCTGGGTTTTTTCCACAATAAGGCCCGAACTAGGGTTGGGTCGGACCTGATTTTAGCCCAAATTCTGGACTGATTTTTGCCCAGATTGAGTGGCTGATCTTAGCCCATCTTTGAGGCTGATTTTGGCCCAGAACGTGGGCTAGTTTCGGCCCACTGATGTGTACTTGGTGAGTCCCACGGTAGTGTGTGGTGTGGCCCATAGGGTTGGCTGGGAAGTGGCCCACCTGGCTCACCTGTATATGTGCAGCGTGTGGCCCACCAGCATTTGTGTAGGGTGCGGCCCACCTGCATATGTGTAGCGTGTGACCCACCTATTGTAGGGTGAGGCCCATGCTGTGCTGTGTAATCAAGGCCCAGAAACTAGGCCTGGGCTAGGCTATTCCTAGCCCAACTATAGTGCAGCTGTGGGGGAGGATTGGCTGGGCCGTTTCTGCCCCAAAAATCGGCATATAAGAGGGCTGCATCTTGGCCCAGCATCGTATATGCCTCTCCTGGACTGGGCAGACCATTGCCAGCCCAATCATAGACCCTTTATACGGCCCAATAAAAATTGTTGGGCTGGACTTGACCATGTAGGTGTTCGGCCCAGCGGGGCAATACAATCATCGGTTGGCTGAACCATCTCTGGCCCAGCAGCACGGTGGCAAAGGGCTAGGCCCACTTCTTGGTTTCAAGGGATCTGCTGAGGCCTCAAATCAAGGCCCATTTGAGGGATTTGTCAGCTTGGTCTCAATCCAGCTGAGAGCCCATTTCAGCTTGGCTGGAAGGCCCATTCGAAGGCCTTTTGCAGCCCTATTTACAGCCCACTAAAGGCCTAGTTCAAATCTAGTTTTTGGCCTAGAACTTTGGTCCATCAGAAGCCGTTATTTGGTCTCAAAACATGGTCCATCAATAAGCTGATTCTTGCTCAAATTAAGGCCTAATGAAGGCCTATTTTTAGCGCAATCTTAGGAGCATTTTCAGCTTATGGCACGGTTTAGATGGAGGCCTGATATCAGTCCCAAACGTGGCTGAACTTCCATGGTGACGTGATGCTGGATGAGGGAAAGACAAAGGAGGTTAGGCCGTTTACCTAACCTACTCCGAAGCTAGCTGGGTCTTAGCTCGGTTGTTGACACAGAGATGGATCCCTGCAACCATGCATCCTGAGTTAGCAAAATGTTGTTGAAAGGAAAAGACTAACCAGGTAGTTCCAACCCTTACCTGATGGGTTTTTAGTCTCGAGACTCAGTGAGGCAGCACCCCACACCTGATTGAGTTAAGCTAGAGATGGCCCAAGTTAATCTGGTAGATTGACTCTCTCACCCGATCTCTCTTCTCTCTTTCCTCTCTCCCTCTCTTTCCTTTCTCTCTCTCTCTCTTTCCTTCCACTCTCTCTTTGGTGTGAATCCCGAGGGCGACAGGAGCTCCTCTTATAGATGGGACGGAGAGATGTCTAATGGTTGAGGTTCAAACTGCTCTTGCAAGTCCCATCTTCAGAAATCTTCTATGCCTAGGGTCCATCCGATCACAGGGATGGATTGCTACTGCCCTGGCCCACCAGAAAAGTAACTTTCTAGCCTTGGTTGGGCCCATCTCATGATCATGGGTCAGGTGATTTAACAGAGAAGATGGAGTGGCCTTTAATAAAAAATTATTCTCCAGGGTATTTTGGTATGGTCTAGTCCATTTGAGCGGGCCATATGGGGCCTCTGATCAGCGTGGGGCCCACTTTTTGGGCCTTTTATGTGAGTTTCAGAATATCTCATGAGATATTCCATTTCTTACTACTTTCTCATGAGATGAGATGTCTCTCATCTCCATCTCGTACCACCCTAAGGTGAGGGGCTAGGATGGCTTCACGTGGCCCAGGGGATGGCTAGAGATGTGCCAGCAAACATTTTTCAAAGTGGGAAAGCTCCTTTTTACTTTTCCATAGTGTAGCTCTTGTTCAGCCATTTTTGGTAGTGGGAGAAAACAGTCTTAAATGAGTGGATAGGTGGTTGTGATGGCACAATCAGGCCAATTGTGGGTTGTCCATGTGGCCATAGATTGGTCCACTAACCTAGATCCAAGCCACACGCGAGTTTCCGATTGGTTCCATCTTGGTTTTCTCATTCCTTTGCATGGGCCTGAAAGCCTATACGATTTGGTCAGCCAGGCCCCACAAACAAGATGGTCAGTTCGGATTGTCCAGATAGTGGCCAGGGTGGGCCACTTTGGAGGTTGAAATTTAATCGATTCAAATATAACGTTTGGTGGGAGAAATCTGCTCTTTTTTTTTTTTTTTAATGAAATGGGTCAGTCAAAGCTGGTTTGACCAGCTTGACGCATACAGTGCACGTTGTGCATGGATACACTGGGTGCACTCGCACCCTGTGTGGGGTCCACTGTAATGTTTATGATAAATCTACTCCATCCAATTGACTTGGGAGCCTCGCCCAGGGGTCTTGGCCTAGTTTGGGACGAATGTAAGGCCCAGGTGGGCCATATCACACTCCTCAGGGCTTATTCGGCCCATACATCTCGATCCAATGGTCGGATTGGTCTGAGACTTCGCTTTAACGACTAAATGGGGATTTGAGAGGCTTCGAGTGCCTAGTTGGCCACTAATTAATCCTCAAGAGTTGATAGTAGGTGTGTTATCCCAACATGACTTGATCAATGATCTATAAGCTGCTTTGAATTGAGGTGTTTCATTGAGTTTACCTTTCTGATTGATGTAGGGTCCAACTCAGATCCTAGGGCCTCGGATGGACGACTTCAATGATGACTGGGAGTCCTATTCTGCATTCATTGATTTTAAGTTGTTCATTAGTCGAATTTTATGTCTCATGATTACGGGCTTAAATGGTAACACCCGCATACCAGAAATGCGGGGTGTTATAGTCTACCCCCTAAAAATAATTTCACTCTCAAAATTACCTATAGTATGTCACCAAATAGGTGAGGGTACTTATCCATAACCTCTACTTCTCATTCCCAAGTTGCTTCTTCCTCGCCATGGTGCGACCAGAGAACCTTGACCAATGGTATCGTCTTCTTTCGCAAGACCTGCTCCTTGCGATCTAGGATGCTAATAGGTTCCTCGGTGTAAGAAGCATCCTCAGTTAGCTCAACCTGCTCCCAGCTGACAACATGCGACTCATCTGGCATATACTTCTTCAGTATGGATATGTGAAAGACGTTGTGAATTTTAGCTAATGTAGTAAGCAGTGCCAAGTGGTATGCCATGACTCCCACACGATGCAAGATCTCAAACAGCCCGATAAATCGTAGTGCTAGCTTCCCCTTCTGCCCAAACCTCATTAATCCCTTCATAGGAGAAATCTTCAGGAACACATGATCGCTCACTATAAATTCCAAGTCATGACGTCGATTGTCCGCATAGCTCTTCTATCTACTTTGAGTAGTGCGCAATTATTTTTGAATGATGTTAATGACCTGAGTAGTAGCTTGGACAAGCTCGGGCCTAATAAACTTCTTTCTCTGACTTCTGCACATCATTGAGGGGCTTACCAAGGGCAGCCATAGAGAGCCTCATACAGTGTCTTGCCTATGCTAGATTGGAAGCTGTTGTTGTATGTGAATTCTATCAGCGCCAAATGATCATCCCAGTTACCTTGAAAGTCCAGAACGCATGCTCTCAGCATATCCTCCAAGATCTGATTTACCCTCTCGGTCTA
The DNA here is from genome assembly GCA_037074715.1 of Magnolia kwangsiensis. Lineage (NCBI taxonomy): Eukaryota > Viridiplantae > Streptophyta > Magnoliopsida > Magnoliales > Magnoliaceae > Magnolia > Magnolia kwangsiensis. The sequence goes on from CM073577.1 coordinate 27,721,259, forward strand.
TCTGTTTGTCTGAGGATGAAACGTCGTGCTGAACTTAAGCTCTGTGCCCATCTCCTCCTCCAACCTCTTCCAAAAGGTAGAAGTAAACTTGGAGTCTTGGTTTGATATGATTTCCCGTGGGATCCCGTAGGATCGAAAGACTTCCCGAATGTATAATCTTTCCAGATTATCGGTCAAATCGGTCGTGCAAATCGGAAGGAATTGGGCAGCCTTTGTTAACCTATCGACAATGACCTAAATCGAATTGGGCTTCCTTTGTGTCGTAAGAAGGCCGGATATGAAGTCCATGGAGATGCTGTCCCACTTCCATTCAATTAGAGGCAGCAGTTGAAGAAGGCGAGCGGGCTTGCAATGCTCGGCCTTGATCTTTTGACATACCATACATTTCACCATGAAGCCTGTTATGTCTCTGTTCATGTTGTTCCACCAATACTGTCTCTTGACGTCATTATACATCTTAGTGCTACCTAGTCGGATAGCTAGATTGGAATGATGGGCTTCCACCATCACTTGTTTCCTTAGGTTGGCATTATTAGGTATGCATACTCTCCCCTGATACCAAAGACCACCGTTACCATCGATCCTCCAATAGGGCATTTCTTCACCCCTACATCTTTCCTTCATCTTGACAAGCCACCCATCCTAGATGTAGTAAGGAATGGGGGGCCAAGTATGATAGAGATTTGAGTGCTTATGTCTACAATAGGCTGAGTATCTAAGATGATAAAATCTACTGGATAGTAGAATTTGTCAACCTGAACTAACAAATCCTCAATCATCCCCCTCGGTACATGAACTAAGCGATCAACAAGTTGTAATGTTGTTCAGGTGAGTTTTAATTCACTTAAACTTAGTTGTTCGTTGACCAAGTGAGGAATTAGATTAACACTCACCCTTAAGTCCTCAATTTGGTGATTCCTAATCATGCAAGTGATAGTTGGGCTACCAGGATCTTTATATTTTTGTGGTACATCTTTCTTGAGGATGGCATTCACTTTTTTCGTCAGAAAAATTTTATTTTTAATAATCTGCTGCCTCTTAGTAGTGTATTGGTCTTCAAAAATTTATCATACGAAGGAATTTGTTTTACAATGCCGAGTAAAAGGATGTTAACTTTCACTTGTTTCAACACCTCTAGAATGTCCTGAGAGTTAGTCAGAGGCTTTGGTGTAATCAATCGTTGGGGGAATGGCGCAACTGGATTGCTTTGAAGTTCTGGTTTGAACTTATGTGGAGCATTGCTAGATCTATCAGTCTCATCTACTTCTAGGTCCTTAGATTCTTCAGCCCTTACTTGAATAGACTTGTTAATTGTTTTACTACTCCTAAGAGTGGTGATAGACTTGACTTGATCCATTTGATTTGAAGAGCTTAGGCCACTGATTTCACATTGTGGTTTTGGATTGGGGAGAGCTTGACTTGGAAGCATCCCTTTCTCCCTAATTGCTAAGTGTGACTCTATCTTTTGAATGGATGATGTAATCATTCCTATTGCTGATTTGATATCTTGGAATGCTTGTGCCGTACTCTAATTGAGTAGCTCCTAGTCTTGAATATGTTTTAGAACCAGGTCCTCTTGAGGTTTCTTTTGATCTAAGAATTGGTTAAGGATCCCTTGAGGAGTAGCAGTTTGTCCATTCCTCCAACTGAAATTTGGATAGTTTCTCCGACTGGGGTTATAAGTGTTTGAGGTGGTTCCTTTGAAAGGCCTTTGGTAGTTGTTCACGACATTCGATTGCTCATTTATTATCTCTTGAAAAGTTGGTATTGTTGGAAAATTTTAAGTTGTATGAACATTGCAAGCACAAATATCGCAAACAACTTCTTTAGCCTTATCCTTCTCCCATGGCCTCAAGTTTCCTTGTGAGATTAGCCACTTTAGCATTTATGTCATCTTCCTCTTTTAACCGATATATTCCATCTTTCTCCTTTAATTGAGTAGGCTTAGAAGTGGTGTTAGGGCTTGGAGAGATGTCCCATGATTGTGCAGTTTCAACAAGTTTGTCAAAGTAATCCCACACATCATCGACGTCTTTGTTGATGAATTCCCCATTGCAAATTTATCTCGACGAATTGATGCGTGGAAGATGTTAGTCCTTTATGAATTTTTTTTTATGTGCCACGTTTCAAAACCATGTTGTGGCATGAATTGACAAGATTCTTAAACCGCTCCCAACATTGGAAGAATGTTTTATTTTCTTTTTGGGCGAAGTTTATGATAGACTTTCTGATTGTGTTCATCTTATGATATGGGAAGAATTTCTTTATGAACTCCCTTGTCATATCATTCCATCTGCTAATAGATCCTTGACGTAGTGAATGTAACCATATCTTAGGAAAGAATTTCATTTAAAGAGAAAGAAAATAATTTCAGCCTAATCATGTCCTCATACACATTAGGAAAATATAAAGTGGCTATTATTTCTTCAAACTCTTTGAAGTGTAGATATGGACTTTCAGATTCAAGTCCATGAAACTTTAGAAGGAGTTGGATCACTCTTGGCTTGATATTTATATTTCTTGTATTTTTTGAAAAAAAACATACAGGAGGGTGTGCTCACCCCTGTTGGTTGTAAATAGTCTTATAAGGTACGAGGTAGGGGTGCATGATGCACCTCATTCTCATCCTAGGCTTCCTCAACTAGAAGTTGAGGTGGATTAGCAGCCATCACTTCTATTGACTCTAAGGATCTCAAGTGGTGTCTAGTCCTATGACGGATAGGCAACCCTTCAATTAATTCTCCTTCACTTAAAAGACGTAGAGTATTATCACGAACCCACTTAGGCTTGAAACACTCTCAGCCTTCAAGTTCAGAATCTAATTTAAAATATAAGAATTGAGACTACAACAAATAAGAAGTGAGAGAGAGAGAGAGTTAGAATGAAGTTACCAAATAGAATATGCTAGGTTAGGATCTTACAAAACAAAGAACATAGTTAGTTTCTAGAAATATGTTCAAAAAAATTCCTAAACTAGAAAAATAGAAAGTTAATCCTAATCTTAACCTAATTCTAAAATAATTAAATTCAGAAAAACTTAACCGTAGCCCTTGACAATGGCACCAAAAACTTGTTCACAACCCTAAGTGTAGAGTCGTGATGTAGTAATAATCTCGGTGAGACCAAGGTTGAATCCAAAAGGACTAAACTCGTATGTATTATGAAAATAACTAGAATCAGAACTAGAAGAAGATCTAAAAATAAATTGAATAATTTGAAGGGTAATTGTGAATTGTATAATTGAAACTTGTGAATTTAAAGGTGGGAACTAAGGTGGTAAGGATCCACTTGTAACAATTGGGATGCTACCTTACTTGATTCAAAAGATCCAACTGGAATTAGAGTCCTATCTTATTCAGTTAAAGAAAAAGATGGTCAAATCTCTAAACTTCTCATTCATCCAACCTCAATGGAGGAGAATTGTGAAGATTGCAAGGGATTCCATCACCCAATCATGCCCAAGAGACTATGGAAAGTAACAGGATTTACTAATCCCATAATCTCAAATAGAAAAAGAAGATACTTAAAGGTCTCACAGTGCCTATTATAATTTGAGTCACAATAAAACTTTGAAAAATGAAAATATTTCTTAAAATCAATTAGAAATCAATGAAGTTCAACATAAACATGAATCAAAGTAAAGTAAACATCCCAATCATGCTACAATCTTCACCTCTTAGCCCTAGCTATGAGATTTATCCAACCATAGACATGATTGAATTAAGAACTCTTAAGAAAAACATAAGAACAAACTAAGGAAGAAGAATAGAGACTCCTGGCGGTGGCTCTCCACCCTTTGGATCCACTCCTTAAACCTTAAATGATCCTGGGAACGTCCTAAGGACTCCTATTTATAGTTGTGAAGCTCCACCTTACGCACCGACTTGGAATTTCAGGCAAACCGACTTGAATTACGCAATTTGTAACTTTTCCGTGTTACACTTCAATCGGATCAAAGTCAAACTTGAAGTCCAGTTTGAATTTGGAAAGGATTCTATTTTAGCAGTTACCCAATTTCGACTAACCAAGCTGGGTTCAGTCATACCAAACTTAAGTCGTTGATCGGACCGAATTAATCTTCGATCGAACCGAATTAACTCCTTTCAGTGCTGAAGCTTTTTATGCACTTTCGGTCGTACCAAATTCTCCCTTCAGTCGGACTAAACATGGTTTTGGTCAGACTGAATTGTCCATCGGTCGAACCGAATTAGATTTTAAATTTCATCGTCTATTGCTAGACTGTGGTGTGCAAGTTCAGTCGGACCGAACCTGTTTTTTTCTGGTCTAGATCTATGATATTTCTAGTCATTTCTTTATCCTTAGTACTTGGTTTCCTTGGATGTTGGGCATGTGAATTCTTCATTATTGGTCTTCTAAGATCCATCTTTTACCTTGGTGATTCTTGAGCATCAAATCCATGCTTTTAACATTCTTTTCAATCCAAGCTCCTAGATTCACCTTGAAACACAAACATGTATAAAATATACCTTTAAGTAATATCATGTTCATAAAACTAAGATATAAATAGGGGAGAGGATGCAGTATTTGATATTTAACACTGGTGACCAGCCATATGCATGGGTAACGAGCCCAAGTCTGACTGGATGAGCATCTTCAGGTCGATGTGCATTCATGCATTCATGCATTTAAATAAGATTGCATCATGTATTATTTTAAATGTCTTATTTTTAAAAAATATGCTTGACTAAAGCGACGGTGTTAATCCTAAGGAGAATTCACACTGAGCTGGCCACTCATTTATTAAATATATAATCGTATAGGTAGTGCAGGTGGTTTAAATGATATTCATATTCAGATTGGTAAGGAGCAGGGTACAATTGCTAGGGATGCATGGTTGTATCTACCAAGAGAAGCTGCGCGATCTTGTGGCTCAAGTTTATATGTATCTCATTATTTCTCATATGTTAAATCATAATTGTTAATATAGAGACATTAGTTTGTATAAGACATTTGGGCAACCACTCATATATTTTGAATGTATATGCAAATTCCTTTGTGCTTGATTCGTTCCTATTCCGCCTAAATGCTCACTCTTTAAAAGAAAAGAAAAAATACATGGAATTTGGCTATCTTTAAAGGTTAACACTCAGTTTTTAGAAAAATGAGTCATATACTTGGGTTTAAAAAACCCGAGTTTTTACAGTTGGTATCAGAGCGGAGTTTAGACAAATCACGCCCTGGGGAAATGAACTTATACAAATTATAAATGTCTAAAGTTAGGATGCAAAAATTAGAGATTGAACTTGAGTGAATCTTCCTTGACTTAGGAATATATGGGAAATGTAGAGACCCAAACATAGGTTCCCTTAGAAATTTCCAGGATAACCAATCAAACTTGTGTGAAATTCCCTTATAATAAGGGAAAAATTAAAAATATAGAGACTTCAAACTTTAGGTTCCCTCGAGATTTTTAGGTTGGACCTTTGGACTTTAAACTTATGTAGAAATCCATTAGAATTGGGAGGAAGTAAGAATGTGTAGACTCAAAATGTTAGACTCAATAGAAAGTTGTTTGGATAACCGTATGACTTAGAAATGATCTTAGGTTCCCTTAAAAAAAATTCCAAGTTTTTTCATTTGAATTTAGAAGTTAAACTTAGGTACCATGGGAGGACAAATTCTCACTATTATGTACACAAGATAAAACAAGGACATTCCTTGTACTTGACTTTCAAAGGAACAATTTCTAGAAATCTAAGATCTGACTCTCCTAAAATTCCATTACTTAGGAATAACACCGTTACAATATTCAACATATGAAATGAACCTAGGCATCATAGGGAACTCTTTACCCGCCAGGTTGCATATTAGATTGAACATAAGCACTCTCTAACTTAGGGAACTGTACTAGGAATTGTAATTTGAACTCCTTAATACTTCTCTTTAGTAAAGATGATGATTCTTATAAATTTCAGCTCTTAGGGTTAATTAGAGGTGAGGTATAAAAATTTGGGTAAAATTTCAATCATAGACTTAGCATACCGGGGACTAGAATTGAGATCTTAAGTGAATTTGACAAATTTCAAACTCAGATTTCATGTAGAAATCCTGGTCCTGAAATTTCTAGGTAGTGCATTATGTAATTAGAGTGCACAATGAAAGTATAATGGGCCACATATATTTATCCTCTATGAGAAGATAAGGTTACGTGATATTTCCCAGGAGTCTAGAACAATTAGGATCACGGATTGATGGAAACATGTTTAAGCGAAGTTCATACGATTTGACTCAAATCTTAAGTCCTAGCAAATATCAATGATCTCAATGCCCTGATCAAGCAAAGGATTGAGACTTACTAGGATTATGAATCGATACAAGTGGATCCACTTTTGTGCGCAGGAAGAGGATCCGGGTATTGGGCTCAAACCTACTACAACCATCTATTCACAATAGACAATGGGAAACTATCATTAAGGTAAAGGAAAATAAAATTAAAGATATCATATTATTATTTATCACCTAAATGGTCTTGTAATCTTTGAGAATATTATAGGAAATAATGATGTCGGTAGGCATTGAAATAAACTCCTAGTTTTGGTAAATACTAAAAAAATACCCAATCTTTAAGGGGAGTGTATATACACTGGTCGATTTATTAAAATAGAGGGATGGGAGTTTAACAAAATTTAAATATATCATGTTTAAATCTAAGTTGTGATAGCTGAAATTACGGTGAAGACCACTTTGGTTAAAGTAGGAATAGGTCAGTATATCCTAGAGGGGGGTGAATAGGATTTTTTAAAGTTTTTATAAATTATTAAAAATCCTTATTACACTAATCCTATCGCAGAGTATTGATTAGGATTACTCAACCTTAACTCTACTGGCTTCCAAGCCTAATAGAGGATCCAATCACAAACTATTTAAAAGACAAACAACGTATAGATGAGATTGTGATGGATATGACTGTGTGTGCATAGGATGTGATCATATATAAAGACATGCAAGGCAATCACATAAATGAAAGATAATATCCAACTCAAACACAGTCATTTTATAGTGGTTCGACGACTTGTCTACTCCACTCCCGGCTTCCACACTCAACCCTTGAGTGACCGGATTTCACTAAAGAGGTTTCCCATGGTTCACCTCAAACTTAAGGTTTTAAATCAGGTTCACCTTCAACCTTTACAGAGGTTTCTACTCGGTTCACCTCAAACCCTGTAGTTTTGCTAGCATACTCCTAACCAGATGTTTATGCCCATACAGGACAAGGGTCCACACAACGCACCGTGAGGTTTCTACTCGGTTCACTTTAAACCCTGGAGTTTTGCTGGCGTACTCCTAACCAGATGTTTATGCTCTCCACAGATCAAGGGTCCACACAACGCACCCCGCACGTACACTCCCGTCGGAGGCCTCCTTCGAGGACTTCAAATGGTGAGTAACACTTAAAACCCAATCTTAAAAAGGAATGATCACAAGTGTCCTCTGGACTCTTAGTACTTACAGATAAGTTGATGAGTCCCTTTCAGCACAGTGATGAAGACCTTCTACTTATTGATGAAGAATCTTTCTCTCCCTTGATCCGCAACACAAAGATGTATATATGTTAGGCTTAGGTTGGGTCAAGGTTATGATGGAATACCATTCTAAGAATTTTCCTATAAGGAGAATAGAGTGGTTCCCATCATTCATGCATTCAAGGCATCCCAGCTTAAGATGTGTTATTAAGGCAGTAGCTGAAGGATCCTTGAATGCGGAAGTTTATTCCCCAATCCACTCTATGAGATATCAATGATGAGGGTGAATTGGAGGATGAACTTCCTGAGAGAAAGGGCTTAAGGTAAATGATAGGAAGGTTAAAACTCTCAAAAGCACTCTCTACTTTCTCTACCAGCAATGAAGACAACTCTCTCTATTTATAGGCAAAAGGTTCCAACGGATATAAATGGTCATATTTATAATAGAGTTCGATATCATCGAGCAGTCATCGATATGATCGAGCATATACTCTCGATTGTATCGGCTGACCTCTCGATGATAAGAACTCAATTGTCATTTCGCTTTTGGAAACCTTCCGCAAACTGGTCGATGGGATCGAGACACACATCGATGTTATCGGATTTCGAACTCCGATTCCATCGAGTGATTGGTCGATCTATCGACAGGTGAAAAATAAGAGAGAAGCCTTGAAGAATTTCAGGATTACAGATATGATCGGGGAAACAGTCGATGTCATCGGAATTTGTACATCGATCATATCGGAGACCTTGTCGATGGTATCGATAAATTGTATAGATTTACATGTAAGCTTGCTGGACGATTTATGTCTTGACTCGATCCAATCGACTTGGTCTCGATATGATCGATATATGAATATTGATTTATCGACAGGCACTCCGATCAACATTAAAAGCAACCTGAAATTCATGCTGGTGAGAACATGCGCCCCACAGTCGATATGATCGACTGACTCCCGATATGATCGATATTTGAGTTCAGATTGAATCGGACAGTCATCGATATATCGAAGCATATGTTAGTTTTCTTTAGAAACATAGGGGCGCCAGAAAGCAGTCTGTCGATTATATCGATCCACTTCAGATATGATCGATATTCGAATATCGATGATATCGACACTTAAGTCGATATATCGATAAATCGTCCAGAAGATTGTTTTGATTGCTGGACGCATTCTGTCCTCACTCGATTGTATTGATTGAGATGCCGAGGACATCGACAGAGCTGGCCGATCATATCGAAGGGGTAATCGATATAATCGACAGTGTAAGAAAAACTTTACTGATTTTTCTTTTTGATAAAAAGCTTTCTTACACAGAAACCCTAAGATGTTCTAGTTCTTTTTAAGGGTTTAATCACCTGGTGTTTTGGGACATGGGATGTGAGGCTATGATTTACCTTTTAACGAGCTTCCACACATCCAGATGAGGCAGACGCTTGACTTGATCTTCTTGTTAAGTGCTGTTGTCCGACTGACTCAACTTACAACATAATTGACAAACCAGGGCACATAATAAGTGCACTTTCAATAGCACGCTTAGATAGATGCAATATAGGCTAGACCATAAGGATATTATTAACACTTGAGATGAGTGTTATCAAATCTTAAGGACGAGATTTTATTTGAGGGGGTAGATTGTAACACCTCGTACTTTTCTGTACTCAAGTGTTACCATTTAAATTAAATTAAGCATAAGCGTGTGTGGGAACACACATAACTTACCCACCGAGCGACTCTCAATCTTTCCATATTAACTATGTAGTACAACATTTATTTGTATAACAAGCCATCCATATGATTGATCTTTAAAATAGTCAATCACAACTTCCGAGACATCTATTTTAGGATCTCAATCACTTTGGTAGACCAATTAAACCATTCATCATCGATTTCAGGACCTAAGCCTAAAGATCCACCATCCATCAAGTATGTGGCATCTCGTTCAATGATTCAACACTAAATCATGTGAATCCGATTATTAGATGGTAATGCTGACTATTCAGAGGCATTTAAACTACATTAGGACCCTTAGGACCGTTGTAAGTGATCCCCATCTTTAGATCAAGTGATCTATCCATTATTATTAAAGATGGACCATCACATTGTTAGAGAAACCATGGATCCATTGCTACCCATAAGATCCATAATGCTTCCACTGATCAATCTAACTATTAATTTCCATAACTCAACCATCGGGTTATAAAATTAACCATAAACTGCCCAAGTAGTAGTTATGTTAGAGGTTTGGACGCATGGTTTAACAAGACGTGATTCAAACCATTGATGACTCTAATCAAAGGTGGGTTCTACGTAAAATACTACTATTAATAAAAATAAATGAATAAATAAATAAATAAGTAAATATTTATGTATACACATATAATAATAATGTACAAAGATAAAATGAGTAATAATAGTATAATAATGCAACTAATATTATTATAGACTTTAATAGAAGTAAGGGTATTATCAACACATGAAATAGATGGTCCCAAATGCACAGATGATCCCTAGGGGTCTTTTGACCATTGATGTTCAAATTGGGATAAACCTAACTATCAGATCAATGAAGATTAACAAATTAGACAAGATTCAATCAATGAGGGCCCACTTGAGTGTTAGACCAACCTTGTTCTTGGACTCATGGCCTTTCATGGGCCAATGGATTGAATGGTCGATGAAAACTTCATCAAAACATCCTGTAGACCCCACATTACACTGTGTGTGTACCATAATAGGCATGCACCTGTAGTGCACCACAATGCGGACCTGGTCAAACCAGGCTTGACTCGTGCTCGAAGAGGAAAGCTCCTCTTTATCGTTTCCCCTGAACGTCATTTAAAACGAATGACGTTCGTTTGATTGAGATGCGACCACCATCTCGTCCTAACTGGGTGATCAAAAGCCTTCATTTGATCTAGGAGGTGGCCCAACAAAATTCACATCGTCCGTACACATTCATGCATCCGTGCATGCACACAATCAAGGGTCCATATTCGTTGAGTATGACAACTCTTTCTAAAAATGGAAATTCTGATCTGCTGTTGCCACACAGGTGATTCGCATGAGATCCTTTCTCTTATTCTTGGCCATCCGTTGGGCATTATCTTAGCCCTTTGTTCCACCTTGGTTTAGGGTTTTGTAGTAAACCGCAACCATTTTTTGGGTTTCTATAACGCCTTGAAAATTGGACGTTGAGCATAACTTAGCCCCCGAGTTCCAAAACATCACTTATGCAAAATTTTTAATGACAGAAGTATGTTGTCTGTATTAGTGCATAAAACATGAAGTAGATTAAGCCAAATCAGCAAGAAATAATCCATGGATAGTTATAATACGCAAGTGGAAGACTGAATAAATATATAAACCAGTACAAGTCCCCAAAATATGTAAGCTCTGCCAGGTCAATAGTTATAAGTATTTTCAATATACAAATGTCAAAATGTGATAGTCCTCTATAAAGCATAAACCCTGAAGCCCCGATGATTCAGAACGGTCTAAGAGAACCCGCTTGAATACTGCATACATGAGAAAGCCTCCTCGTCATCCTCGAATTCTGACTTTACCTCATGTGTCGCATCATCATTTGAAATTAAGACAGAGTCTAGTTGGTGTTTAAGCACCGTCCCAAAATGTGGGAGTGAGTGATCAACTCAGTGGAACTATACAACTAAGGTTAACATGTTATCAATTCAGTCAAGTAGAAATGATAAAGTAGTACAACAAATAAGTCTTAAATACTCTGATTAATGCAAGAATGAAATATAGCAATGATGCATGCCCTTGCCTACACTCCCTCAGCGTCTTCATCTTACGGCGCGCATGGAAACCACCCGAAAGTGCTCTTCCTTGCCAAAGCACATGCAATGTGGTGCATGGACATGATTACCAAGTTCTTATTAGTCCTTTTCATACAACAGGATTGAGAAGCTAAGGTACCTCCCTTATGTCAATACTCAAACAATGATCCATTCTAAGGTGGTCAGTCCTAGTAAACCTCATACGATGTTATGGTTCTAAGTCGCTGTAAAGGGCCTGTCACCAATTAATATAGGCCTAGTTATACCCTAGTTACTACAAAAAGGCTCGTCGCCTCCATGTAGTGGCAAGGTATGCTCGAAGTCACTACAAAGGGCTCGTCACCAATCAGTATAGGCCAACAACATGAATACAGTGTCTCATACCACCTTATTCGGCTCACGAATCTGGGTTGCTCACTGGTCACTACGTGGAGGCTCGTCACCCTAGCGTAGGCCGACAGCTCGACCATGCTGTCCCATACCACCATGTCCGGCTCATGAGTCTTAGTGGATCGAGGTACCGAGGTTAATAGGATTTCATTGGTGAGTTTGGTACCTTAGATTCAAGCAGTAGCGTCTAAACATAGTGAACATACATCGGTCAATCAGGTTAATTGACAAGCTCGACTAGGATGAGCTCACGTTGAGTTGATCAACATGAAATGCATAAGCACTCCGTGTGGCCTAATCACTGCCGATATCCTAAGTACGACTCGAATTCATCGAACACATCCTGTGTGGCGAAAACAACCTCATCTACCAGTTCAAGAACTATTACCGATCACCTGGACTGCGATATAGTCCCAACCACGTACAATTGCAATAATGAATATTTAGGTCAAATCCTACAATCATATGAACATGTTATGGAACATAACTTAAATACGAATACACAAAACATGAAGGAAATCATACACACAGTTAAACATGAATAAGCAGATTATACAGTTCATGAAGGAAATCATACACACAGTTAAACATGAATAAGCAGATTATACAGTTCATGAAGGAAATCATGCACAACTAAGGTAGTTGGGATTCATATCCCAATTCCCTTGTAAATCACACTTTACTAACTACTAACTCATTCAGACATTTTTACAAACACTTAGACTACACTTTTCAACATACATCACGTATGTTGACCATATTACATATTAGGGAAAATCCTTTTGCGAAGGAGTTGTCACATACATAACAACCATGTACCCACGACAATTAATCATGGCAATCACAACATGAGATTCTAAATGCATACAAACATTTCAACAAACACATGAAATACTCTATACATGACATAGTTTATACATATATGTAAAACAAAATAGATAACGCATTTGACATGTGTAATGGCACCCACGTCAGTAATAAATCATTAACTGACATTGAAAGTCTTGAAAACCATAACCTAAACGTATATAGTCCACACCTTAAACCGATAAATGCATAACGGATATGATTTAGACGTTTAGTCTTTGTCAACGGCGATTTAACAACCTAAAGCACGAATTTGGTTAGCTATATCATCACTTAAACTATTGGAAACCATAAAACAGTTTAGGATCAAGATTTCTTACCTAAGTATGGAATTAGAATCGCTGGAATAGCGATACGAATAGGAGAATTTGGTACGTACTGTAGTTGGGAAGAATTTCAGGATGAATCACCAACTTCTCTCTCACTACTCTCTCTTTCTCTCTCTTTTCTTAGCTAGGGTTTTAGAATTCGTATGGATTATGAGAGAGGGTGTTTAAGACCCTTATATGGGCCCAAAACTGATAGAAACAGTCCTAAGGCCATGGTATACTTAGGTTATAACCAAATCGGGCTTGTTCCGATCCAACGGAGCATTTCTAGAGGTCCCTTTGCTGAATGCGGTCGGACTTAAGCTTTCTGATATTGGATTTTGATCAAGCTAAGTTTTCAGTCAGATCGGCTTTACAAATCGACCGTGGTGGAACAGTTTCAATTCAACAGTCACCGACACTCGATCAGGGCCATAAGTACATTGGCATGTGTGAGACATTTTTCCTGATCCGAAGGTGAATTTGGGTCACATTCCAACGGTTAGAATGCTTATAATTTCACAGGTAATCTAGTTTAACGCTAGTTAATTCTCATCAGATTTCTAAAGGATTTAGTCCTACGAGCTCTCTGCTTGAGGTGGTACTCGGGTATTCGTATGAATTTTTCCAGGACGTTTCAATCTACCCCCCTTAAAGAAAAATTTCATCCTTGAAATTTGTACCTTTTTGTACTCCTCAAGAATCTGAGGGTAGTTCTTCCGGACCTTAGCTTCAGTCTCCCAAGTAGCCTCTTCTTCACTGTGATGCGTCCACAGTACCTTTACAAGTGGGATAACCTTGATACGCAATACCTGCTCCTTCTCATCTAGAATACGAGTCGGTCACAATATATATGTGGCGTCCTTGCTCAACTGCACTTGCTCCCAACTGATAATGTGCGAAGGATCAAAAATGTACTTCTTCAACATGGACATATGGAATACATTGTGCACGCCAACGAGTGGTGTGGGCAAAGCAAGGCGATATGCTACTGCCCCCACTTGGTCAAATATCTGAAATGGGCGAATGAATCTCGACATGAGCTTCCCTTTCTTATCAAACCGAAGGACTCCCTTCATGGGGGAAACCTTAAGGAATACATGTTCCCCAACTGCAAACTCAAGCAGTCACCATCTCGTATCTGCGTAGCTCTTCTACCTGCTCTGTGTTGATAAAAGTTGACTCCTAATAATGTTGATCTTTTCTGAGGTCGCCTAAACTAACTCTGGGCCAATCAGAGTCTTCTTGCCCACCTCTGCCCAGCAATGCAGTACTCTACACGGGCGACCATATAGTGCCTCATAGGGAGCCATGCCAATACTCGACTGAAAGCTGTTGTTATACGCAAACTGTACATAAGGAAGACAGTCATCCCAACTGTCCTTGAAGTCCAACGCACAAGCTTGCAGCATATCTTCTAGCACCTAATTCACACGTTCCGTCTGCCCATCTATCTGTGGATGGAACGCGTTGCTGAACTTCAGCTTCACACCCATCACTTCTTGGATACGAGTCTAGAAGATAGATGTGAATCGCGTATCTCGGTCTGACACGATCTCCAAGGGAACTCCATGCGGATGTAAAATCTCCTTAATGTACAACCTAGCCAACTCATCTGCAGAGTTCGTAACTCTAATCGGTAGGAAATGAGCAGATTTCGTCAATCGGTCAACGATCACCCAAATGGAGTCATGTCCCTTCCTTGCCCTGATATGAAGTCCATAGAGATGAAATCCCACTTCCATTTAGCTATGAGCATGGGTTGAAGCAGTCCAAGAGGTCGGCGATGCTCTGCCTTGACCTACTAGTACGTGAGACAACGGGACAAGACAACGGGACACAAACTCTGTAATGTGAACCTTCATATTGTCCACCAGTACGATCTTTTCATGTTTTGATACATCTTCATGCTACCAGGATGCATCGTAAGCCTCAAACTATGGGCTGACTCGAGAACCTACTGTCTTAAGTCATAAACGTCTGGGGCCACGATAATGTAAGCCCCCATCTGAACCAACACTCCACTTGAATTTCTCATCTGTACTAACTCACTCTCTCATCTTCACAATAGCTCATCGTCTGCCTAAGCCACGATAATCCTATCGTCAATGAGGGGCTGTACTCGAATATGTGCGATGACTTCATAAGGCTCCTCCACCGTGAGTTTCTGCTCAAAGTCTCGTACAAACTCCACCATGTCCCATTCTGCTATCATTAGCAGAGCCACAAAATCTATGGTCTTCTTGTGGCTCAACGCGTCTGCCACAAGGTTTGCCTTGCGCGGATGGTAGAAGACCTCGAACTTAAAGTCTTTCAAGGTTTCCATCCATCGGCGTTGCCTTATATTCAAGTCTTGCTGAGAGAATATGTATTTAAGGTCTTGTGGTCGCAAAAGAGCTTGAACTCATCTCCGTAGAGGTAATGTCTCCAGAGCTTCAATGAGAAGATAATGGCTGCCAACTCTAGGTCATGTGTAGGGTAATTCTCCTCATGTTTCCTCAACTGTCTCAAGGCGTAAGCAATCACTCTGTCCTTCTGCATAAGGACACAATCCAGACCAACGCGAGAGGCGTCAGTATATATAATATACTTAACCCCTTGATCTGGTAATACTAGCACAAGGGTGGACGTTAGCTTGTCCTTCAGCTCCTGAAAAGTTGCTTCCGCTTTCTCATTCCATGTGAATTTCAGATCTTTCTATGTCAATTAAGACAGCGGTCTGGCAATCTTAAAAAAATCCCGACTGAATCGCCGATAGTACTCTGCTAGACCAAGAAAACTCCTCACCTCAGTAACTGAACCGGGCTGCTTCCAATCCTGAACTGCAACTACCTTAGCGAGGTCGACTACTACACCTTCCTTGGACACCACATGTCCCAGGAACTTGACTTCCTCTTTCCAGAAGTCATATTTCTTATACTGTGCGAACAATTGGTTCTTCCTGAGAGTATCGAAGACTGCTCGCAGGTGCTCTTCATTCTCTTCCCAACTCTTGGAATATATTAGAATGTCATCAATAAATACGATGACGAATCGGAACAGAAACGGCCGAAACACCCTGTTCATCAGGTCCATGAACATGGCCGAAGTGTTTGCAAGTCCAAACGACATTACAAGGAAATCATAATGACCAAAACTAGTCCTGAAGGTTGTCTTCTGCACGTCCTCATCCCTGACGCGCAACTGATCATACCCTGATTGTAAATCTATATTCAAAAAATACCGTGCCCCCTTCAACTAATCAAATAGATCATCAATCCTGGGCAAGAGATACTTATTCTTCACTGTCACCTGGTTCAACCTGTGATAATCAATACATAATTGCAAGAAACCGTCCTTCTTCTTCACAAACAATACAAGCGCTCCCCAAGGGGACACACTCGATCAAATAAAATCTGCCTCTAACAATACATCAATCTGTCTACTCAATTCCTTTATCTCACATGGAGGCATACGATACGTCGATAAGAAAATAAGTGTCGCACCGGACACAAGATCGATAGTAAAGTTAATCTAACACCGAGGAGGAAGTCCCGAGATCTTCTCAAATACGTCCGAGAAGTCCTGAACCACAGGCGTATCCCCCAACGTCGGATCATTAATATTCCCTAATAAAGATACATAGCTACTAAATTGACAGGACGAACTGACCTGAACTAAAAATGTAAAAACTGTACCCTCAGGTCCATAGGCTGTCACGACTCTGGCCTAGCAATCAATCTCTGCTCTTATCTTGGTGAGCCAACCTATCCTGAGAATAACGTCGTAGTGGCACAGTGGGGCGACAATCAGGTCAACAACCATTGTCCTGCTACCCAAATCTACTGAGCAAGACTCACAGGTCCGTGTAATATTTGAAAAGGTCACTGTAACTGTAGTGAGTCTCACTCCCTTCGTAGGAGCAGTATCCAACCCTAGTCGCTTAACCGCAGCGCAAGAGATGATCAAAATAGTGGACCCAGTGTCCATCAATAAGAAGACAGGCGTACCTTGGATATGAGTCAGAACTTTAAAAGATCTCGGTGTTAAGTTTGCCTCGGGCGCTTCAGTTATAAGCGCATGAACTCAACCTGCTGTGGGTGGTTCGGTTGAGGTACCATGGGCCATTGTGGCAACCTGAAACGAGGTGCGGGTGGCCTGATGTAAGACCCGTATCTTAGTCCGTACCATTCCATAGACTTCCACGGTCTTACCGGTCAAATTTCGAAAACCTTCGACCCTTAACCAATATCGACGCGCGACCCTGATTCATATGCCGTCAACCTGTATCGACTCAACCTAAGACCAATACTATAGCGACCGCGCCGTCTCCGCGGTTCCAATGCCGTGACTTGCGCGCCGAGGCGATACCCTGGTCAAGAGATGTGGGCCAACGTTCGGCGCGAGAAAAATGCAGCGCGTTGCGAAACTCAAGGGAATCTCTACGATGTGTCACATCAATCCCATCAATCCCATCAATCAATCATCTATCAATCCATCACATGTCA
The DNA here is from genome assembly GCA_037074715.1 of Magnolia kwangsiensis. NCBI lineage: Eukaryota > Viridiplantae > Streptophyta > Magnoliopsida > Magnoliales > Magnoliaceae > Magnolia > Magnolia kwangsiensis. The sequence goes on from CM073577.1 coordinate 27,738,597, forward strand.
AGTACACATCACTTTCACCCCTTTTCCCAAGAAACCACAAAAGTCTTCCAATGTCATACCTCTCTTACACAAAAGGCCACAAAAGTCAAAAAGTGGCTCTTATACACCCATCACCACATCCATCACTCCATCACCCATCATTCCATCTCTCTTTACAACTCTCTTTCTTTCTCATTTTCCCATCTCATTCTCCAAGCAAGCTCCATACGTATGAAATTTCTCCAAGCTTTCTAAAAATTCTAAGTGTGGCCCACCTTCCCTACCGCATGATCTCCCCATCCTAACCTTCCATTCCCCATCTCCTCCATTGAAATCCAAGCTAAGGAGCTAAGGAGCCCATAGGAGCAAGAAGATCGGACGGTGGGTGCTTGATCATACTAGATTTTCATGTTTTTGAGATGGGCCAAGTGAGGCCAATCGATCAATGGTTTGGATCTCACTTGGGACCCTAAGATGTGGCTGATGGCCCACTGGATCATCATGATCATTCCATGATGGGGCCATTCTCCATGGACCCCATCATGATGTTTATTTCTTAGAAAAGGTCATTTAGACCGTCCATATTGGTGGGGAAAGAATCCCCACCGTTGATTCTAAATTTTGATGGTCCCATGTGTTAAAGGGCTCACTTGATTGTATGATTCATTGCAAGGGAGGGCCCATAGTATCGGGGTCCCTCCATCAAGCGTGTCCAACCCTCTATCTATCTCTCTCTCTCTCTCTCTCTCTCTCTTTATTTCTTTTTATTTTATTTTATGTTATTTTATGTAATAGGGTTGTGTGGCCCACTTGAATGGACCCCACCTTGAGGTATTTATTTGGTCCAAGTGTTCCTCAAGTGGGGCCCACCTTACATGCTGTACCCACAACATTCATCTGTGGTGGCCCACTTCAACAGGGCCCACCATGATGTAATTTTTTTAATGGCCAAACCGGTCTAGTGTCTGGGACGCTGGACGTCCCTGTAAGAAAGAAAAAAAGAAAAAAGGGAAAGAAAGAAGCTTTTGGGGTGGTCCCCTTGTGTAGGCCCCACCTTGATGTATATATTTAATCCAAGCCATCCATTATATTCTCGGGATCATTTTAGGCATTGAGCTGAAAAATGAGACCGATCGAATTATCTGGCGGGCCGTGGCATTAAGAATATTAATATTTTCCTTTAAAATTTGAAAAAATGATTGCTGGGGTCCACCAGAAGCTTGGACCCACCTGAAACTTATTTTGGACCCCTATTTTTGTAGGGCACACATAATGGACGGGTTGGATTGTAAATAAACACTTTGGTGGGCCCTACATGGGACCCACTGCGGTATGTGTGGCTTACCTCACCGTCCACAACAGTGGGTGGTGACACCCACTGTGATGCAAGTATTTCACTCACGCCGTCCGTCCACGGTAGTGGACGGTGGCCCCCACCTAGTGTATGTATTGTGTCCACGCCGTCCATCACTGTGGGCCCTTGTCCACGTGACGTTATGAATAGGTTTGGATGGCATTAAACATTACAATGGGCCCATGTTGGGTAGAAAATATATATTTTGGTGGGCCCTGGGTCTATATGACCTTATCAGCAGGTGGGATGTAAAATAAACATTTTGGTGGGCCCATTGCCACATGGCCTTATCAACAGGTTGGAGGTAAAGTAAACATTACAGTGGAGCCCTTGCTCACGTGGCCTTACTAACAGGTTGGGTGGTTAATAAACATTTTAGTGGGCCCAGGACTGGATGGAAAATAAATGTTATAGTGTGCTCACATGGGAGCCTACCATGATGTATGAGTTTCATCCAAACCGTCCAACCATTTTGAGATCATCTTAAGGCCATTATAGAGGCCCATCTTAATGTATTTGTGGCCCACCCACTAAGGCCCACTTTGTTATTTATGGGCCCATATGTGTAGGCTCATTTGATGTATTTGTGGCCCATTGTTGAGGCCTACTTAATATGTTCCAAGGCCATGAGACTAGGCCCATTTGATATATTTTAAGGCCCATGGGACTAAACCCATTTGGTTTATATAAGGCATATGGGTTTAGGCCCATTTGGTTTATATAAGCCCTATGGGTTAGGCCCATTTGACTTATATAAGGCCTAGGGGTTTAGGCCCTTTTGAATCATATAAGGCCCACAAGATTAGGCCCATTTGATATGTATAAAGCTCTTGAGATTGGGCCCATTTGATATAATCTAAGGCCCACGGGTTTTGACCCATTACAATGCACATAAGGCCCATTAGTGCAGCCCATTTATGTGGCCCATTTGATGAATAAAAGGCCCATATGATATGGCCCATCTGATATATAAGTAAAGCCCAATAGGATGAACCTAAGGTCCATTGTAATGTGTAAACCCAACTCGGGGTATGTGATGATGTTTACGACGATCGTGCCTTGGAAGAAATGTTGGTTTGACGTCCACATTTCGAGTGTAATGCTGGTTAGATGTCCACATTACAACTCTCCTTAGGGCCCATTATTAGGCTAGTACTTATTGTGTATAGGTAGCCCAGGCCCATCTGCATTGTAAGGATATTTCATCTCATTATAACATGTTTAATATAGCTTCATGACTCATGATCATACGCATCATATGTATGCTTAACATGAGAATTGACTGATCATAGCATATGCCTTCGGGCAGGTTGTTTATGGGCTCCCGGTTAGGCGGTGTTTCCCTACATGAACGCATGATATGCACAGGATTTGTTGCATGACTGGATAGCGTGATTCATTATTTCGTATTTGTGTGACATGGTTATTGTACACCTTAGCGACATCAGGGCCATAGCCTCCACAGACGCATCGTGGTTGGCAGGATTGGATACCAAAAATCTTGTTCTACATGGGGTGCTATAGATATCCCTAGGTGAAAGTCCCTAAACCCTTATGGTACCAAGAGGTTTCTCCAACGTCTAGACCGAGTGGGTAGATGAGCTTTGAGTGCCGATTACCAGACGGTTGTGCTCTCCACTGTGTTGTTTTCGGTTGGAAGGGGGTGCGACTTTGCTCGCCCGAGTATAGGGGGCAATGCTAGGCTGAGTCTGACCAGCTCGAGGAATGGGTCCACTATCGACGAGTCACGTGCGATATTGGCAGACAGATAGTGAGGTCTTTTCCACTTACCTTATTGCGCACAATGAGACCACGATCTGGTTTAGAGTGTACTAGACCCCAGTGATATCCCAGATTTGAGCTGTATTGATGTGTGGACATAGATGAGGATCTGTATGCTTGAGTTACATTGCACATCGCATGGCCTTGGGATGGCCGATACCATTCATGTCTTACATCGAATAGCCTTGGTACGGCTCATGATATTATGGTTCCATTTGCATATTCCGTATCACTCTGATATTGCATGATCATATTACTACCTTGCGCACACACTTTCACCACCCTCTAAGCTTTCTATAAGCTTATGCACGACCGTTGCGTGCAGGTGACGTTGGTTCGCAGCAGCGCTGAGGCAGGAGTACGTTGCAGATCATTTTGGAGTTTTTGTTCTTTACCATTGTATTTCCCTTTATGCTCATTGTACTTGTAAAGTTTTTTATCATAGTGGAAATGTAATGGAGTTCTTGGTTGTTGTTTGTGGGTTATGCCTTTGGTTATGCTTATTATGAATTAAACTGACGTTGAAAATCCTCCTCGTAGCATCCCAGGATCGGAACCTGACGAATGGGAGCTGGGAGCCGAGAATGGGGTTTTACGGAGGCTGTCGGCGCCGAATTCGGCGATCGAGAATTTTGTGAGCTCGATTTTCGAGTTTGGGACGTGACACCTGACTCTCCTTGAGTCTAACTAAACGGCCTTCCCTATCAGCCCGATCAGGATCATGTTCTCGAGTCGTAGGAGGAGGGTTCTCATCCGTATCCTGGGCCTCCTCTTCTTCCTCGTCCTGCTCTTCTTCTTCTTCTATTTCAGCTCCACCTACTTCATTGCTCTTTTCCTCTTCGCTTTCAGTCTCATCCTCACTTTCCTCAAGTAGGGCTTATCGTTACCGTGACCCAATATCCATCTGATTAAGAGTAGTCTCGTTGATGAAATGGATCGGTACCAACAATTCTGCCCCAAGTCTGTAGCCAAAATCGAGAGCAATCTTGCATATGAGTCGGCCGAATGGGAGTGATTCAGTCCTTCTATTCAAACATGTAGTGAGGACTATCTGTCGTAAAACATGCGTAGGCACACACAACTTCTCTCCCTGTCCCACTTAGTATAGGAAGTCCACCATCAGACGCATGCACTCACTACGGTTGCTCCACCTGGGGTAGATGTTGAATGTGAAGATGTGGTGAAGCAGGCTGAAGTCGTCCATCATATTGGTCATTAAGAGGCTATTGTTAGGCTGTCATTCAGCCAGACGGCCACAAAGGAACCGTGTACGGTGATCCCTTTCACGTGCACTCCTCAAATTCTTCTCACTTGCATGTACCTCACCAAGCGGCACATTTATAAGCCGAGATATCAAACTAACATCAATGGTGGCCTCCAGATTTCTTTCAAATGGAATCTTAAATTATAAGGGCTACAGCATTGGCTCTCAAATGTGGGTGTAGAAAGCTCGGACAGTGCCCACAGTTACATGGTGCTCACCCTCAAATAGCGAACCCCACTTAGCTTCTTCTAGGTACTCGAACAACAAGTATTCTCCAAATAGCCGTGCATCTACATAATCTTCAAAAGGGACCCCATGGCCCTCATAAACTCCATGAGACAACTCCGCCAACAAAGCCCTTCCTATGGGAGCCTGAGGATCTAGATCCCGCTTTGTCTGCAACTCTTGACTGGCGCTAGAACTCGCGGTGACACCTCTTAGCCTCCTAGAAAGGGTGGGGCGACTAGGCCCGGCTTCATCTACGGGAGCTCTCTTCTTTCCCATGAAAGAGAGAATGGTGAAAATTGAAAATATGACCTTAACTAGCTCGAACAAGGGCATGGGAAAGGAAGAAAAAGAGGAAAATGGAAGGAGTGATGGGGTTCCATGGATTTAAGACTCAAGGTGGGATTTGAGTGCTCAAATGGAAGGAAAAGAAGGGGAAAATTATCAATGGAGGTGAGTTTTGAAATGGGTAGAGTGAGGGTGCACGAAAATGGAAGAAGGAAGTGCTTGGAGGGTGATTTTTGGGAAGATTTGAGAGATTTTTGAAGAAAGGAGAGCTTGGAGGGGTGGTTTATGAAGAGAGGATGTTGTAGGAGGGTTTAAATTTGACCAACAGTACATCAGTGGGCCACACAAGGCCCTAGAAAAATTAGCCCACGCCGGCCGACTCGATCTGGCCCGACCGGTGACGAGGCCTCGCCAAACCGGCGAGAACGATCTCTGGATTGTCCGGTAAGGAATTGCTGGTGGGGCGATGTCCTCCTATCCCCTGGGGTCTAAAAACATGTGGGTCCCACCTTGGATCCCCCTGGAGTGCCCCAATTGGGCCCCCTACTCTATTTCGACTCGTTTCGGGTCATTTTGAATAGAATCTAATGCATATTCATGCTAACTGATTTTAAACAGCTGGGATGGGATAAAACACAATCTAAACCCATTAATTAATAGTCTAGAAGTGGATTGGGGTCATATTGCATGATCACGGGTGTTTACGGACCCGATCTCGGCGATCGATTACAGTAATCTTTCGCCAATTGGCGAAACTAGGAAACCTAAACTTGTTTCTAGATTTTTCTCGCACCCTCCAATGTCAAATTTGCATCAGCGTGTATCGTATGACCATAACCCAGGTCCAGTTTAATCCAAATCATGCTCTCATACCAACTTGTAACGCCCTGAAAATCAGGGGTCAAGCATAACTCAGCTCCCGAGTTCCAAAATATCACTTATGCAATATTTTTAATGATAGATGTATGTTGTCTGTATTAGCACATAAAATATGAAGTAGATTAAGCCAAATCAGTAAAACATAATCCAGGGACAGTTATAATATGCAAGCAAAAGACTGGAAAAATATATAAACCAGTACAAGTCCCAAAAATATGTAAGCTCTGTTAGGTCAATAGTTATAAGTATTTTCAATATACAAATGTCAAAATGTGATAGTCCTCTATAAAGCACAAACCCTGAAGCCCTGATGATTCAGAACGATCTAAGAGAACCCGCCTGAATACTGCATGAACGAGAAAGCCTCCTCGTCATCCTCAAACTCCGGCTCTACCTCATGCATCGCATCATCGTCTGAAACTAAGATAGAGTCTGGTTGGTGTTTAAGCACCGTCCCAGAACGTGGGAGTGAGTGATCAACTCAGTAGAACTATACAACAAAGGTTAACATGTTATCAATTCAGACAAGCAGAAATGATAAAGCAGCACAACAAATAAGTCCTAAATACTCTGATTAATGCAATAATGAAATGTAGCAATGATGCATGCCCTCGCCTGCAATCCCTCAGCGTCTTCATCTTACGGCGCGCATGACAACCACTCGAAAGTGCTCTTCCTTGTCAAAGCACATGCAATGCGGTGCATGGACGTGATTATTAAGTTCTTATTAGTCCTTTTCATATAGCAGGATTGGGAAGCTAAAGTACCTCCCTTATGTCAATACCCAAACAATGATCCATTCTAAGGTCGTCAGTCCTAGTAAAGCTCATACGATGTTAGGTTTTAGGTCACTGTGAAGGGTTCATCACCAATCAATATAGGCCTAGTTATACCCTAGTTACTACAAAAAGGCCGTCGCCTCCATGTAGTGTCAAGGTATGCTCGAGGTCACTACAAAGGGCTCGTCACCAATCAGTGTAGACTGACAGCATGAATACAGTGTCCCATACCACCGTATTCAGCTCATGAGTCTGGGTTGCGCACTGTTCACTACGGGGAGGCTCGTCGCCCTAGTGTAGGCCGACAGCTCGACCACGGTGTCCTATACCACCACGTCTGGCTCATAAGTCTTAGTGGATCAAGGTACCAAGGTTAACAGGGTTTCATTGGTGAGTTTGGTACCTTAGATTCAAGCAGTAGCGTCCAAACATGGTGAACATACATCGGTCAAACGGGTTAATTGAAAAGCTCAACTATGATGAGTGCACGTTGAGTTGATCAACATGAAATGCATAAGCACTCCGTGTGGCCTAACCACTATCGACATCCCAAGTATAGCTCGGATTCATCGAACACATCCTGTGTGGCGAAAATAACCTCAGCCACCAGTTTGAGAACTATTACCGATTACCTAGACTGTGATATAGTCCCAACCACGTACAATCGTAATAATAAATATTTAGGTCAAATCCTACAATCATATGAACATGTTATGGAACATAACTTAAACACGAATACACAGAACATGAAGGAAATCATACATACAATTAAACATGAATAAGCATATTATACAGTTCATGAAGGAAATCATACACAACTAAAGTAGTTGGGATTCATATCCCAATTCCCTTATAAATCACACTTTACTAACTGCTAACTCATTCAGACATTTTCACAAACACTTAGACTACACTTTTCAACATGCATCACGTATGTTGACCATCTTACGTATTAGGACAAATCCTTTTGCCAAGGAGTTGTCGCATACATAACAACCATGTACCTACGACAATTAATTATGGCAATCACAACATCAAATTCTAAATGCATACAAACATTTCAACAAACACATGAAATACTCTACACACAATATAGTTTATACATATACGTAAAACGAAATAGATAGCGCATTTGGCATGTGTAATGGCACCCACGTCAGTAATAAATCATTAACTGACATTGAAAGTCTTGAAAACCATAACCTAAATGTATATAGTACGCACCTTAAACTGATAAACGCATAACGGATATGATTTAGACATTTAGTCTTCGTCAACGACAGTTTAGCAACCTAAAGCATGAATTTGGTTAGCTATATCATCAGTTAAACTATTAAAAACCCTAGAACAGGTTAGGGTCAAGATTTCTTACCCAAGTATGGAATTAGAATTGTCAGAATAGCTATACGAATAGGCAGATTTGGTACGTAGTGTAGATGGCAAGAATTCCAGGATGAATCACCAACTTCTCTCTCACTACTCTCTCTTTCTCTCTCTTTTCTTAGCTAGGGTTTTAGAATTCGTATGGATTATGAGAGAGGGTGTTTAAGACCCTTATATAGGCCCAGAACTGACGGAAACAGTCCCAGGGCCTTAGTATACTTAGGTTATAACCAAATCGGGCTTGTTCCGATCCAACGGAGCATTTTTGGAGGTCCCTTTACTGAATGCGGTTGGGCTTAAGCTTTCTGATATTGGATCTTGATCTAGCTAAGTTTTCAGTCCGATTAGATTTACAGATCGACCGTGGTGAACCAGTTTCAATTCAACGGTCACCGACACTCGATCAGGGCCATAAGTACATTGGCATATGTGGGACATTTTCCCTGATCCAAGGGTGAATTTGGGTTACATTCCAACGGTTAGAATGCTTATAATTGGCCTGCAAGAGACATGACTCAAATTACTTAAATTTGTATTTAATTTCTAAAAAAAAAATGTTCACGTTCTCACTCTCTTTGCTCCGGACTCAAGTAAATCGTCTCAGGACATCATTTGGACTTGATTTTCGAGGTGGTTGTCAAGTCCAACAAGGCAGTCATATTTGTCTAAGTTCGTCGCTATCGGACTTTCGACGTGCGGTCCAGGTCTGATATGGAGTTTCAATGTGCTCCCGAGAGCAACTGGGTTTAGAGATTGAGCCTAGATTTTAGGGTAATATAGCGTTAATGATTCTACAAGTTTTAGGTGTTGTAGATCATATTTAAAGTGATTGGTGCTAATTTCACAGGTAATCTAGTTTAATGCTAGTTAATTCTCGTCAGATTTCTAAAGGATTTAGTCCTACGAGCTCTCTGCTTAAGGTGGTACTTGGATTTTCGTATGGATTTTCCCAGGACGTTACAGTTTCTGTCTCTCTGTCGAGTCAAGTCAGCAAGTTCACTAGCTTCCATGGGGTTTTTATCTGACTTGGAGCCACTCTGATTTGGTAGATCAATAGTGGGGCCAAGCTCAATTTTAGTTGTGTTAAGGAGGGCATTCCATGCTCACCGGTTGAGTTTGGATTGATGTTGGGTTTTAGCGGGTGGCTCCATGCATGGATGTGTCGACTCAGCATAGCCATTGAGGTTCATAGTAACGACTTTGATCCAGATCTGGGGTTGTTTAGTTCAAGCACACAACTATTGATATCAAGAGTCGAATCTTTGTCAATTGAGATAAGTTGAGTTGCGGTGTAGGTCATCAATTCGAATTGAAGTTGAGTCAAGCTATTGAGTCGACTAAGGTGGGTCCGCATTTTCCTTCCAGACTAAAATTATTTCAATTATTATTGTTACCATTATTATCATTATTAGGATTATTAAATTTAGATATGATTAACCATTAGTAAATTATCTATACTAATATTCGTTATTACAGATAAAATTACGATTATTAAATATAATCGTTTTATTTTTCATTCTTAAATATTATCATTGATAGTAGAGCATACTATTTTAATTTCATCACAATGATTATTAATGTCACGTTAGCTAATATTAATTATGTTGTTAATGTTAATAGTTACTTTGAAATTATGAATATTATTAGCATTATGATTAATTCTACATAGATTAACATTTAAATCCTAAAATCTAAGGCTAGAACTAAACCCTAGGATGAAACCGTAATTCTAAGTTATCTAAACCCTAGGTTATGATCTTAACCATAGAAAGCGTATAAAACTTGAATCTGACCATACAATTTTACAATTCATGGTAGGATTTGATTATGAGGGTACACATGCTTCCTAGCAACATTAGTTGGCGATCGGACTTATAACGTGATGATTTCTTCCCCTTGTGCTTTTCACTTTCCTATTAGTTTAATTGATAGTTCCTATTTTAATTTCAGTTGATAATTGTTATCTCTAGTTGATTATTACTTGTGCTAGTTGTTGGATTTGACTTCTAACTTATATGCTCAACATTTATCTCGTATAAACATATTTATGTTGCACTTGTATACCTTCTCATACTTGTGGATTATTTATGAAACTTAAACCGCTACATCTATCAGTGGGAAACCCTACTTATAAATGTGCATCCAGACTTGGGATGTAACTTCACTGATTGTGACTATAATGGGCCCCTAACCTAGTGGCGATTTACCTAAGTTGTTGTGGACTTACTATTTTGTGGAGCCTTGTGCCTTCTATGGCTTTGATATGATATCTACCCTTTGCGCTTGTGATGTGATATTTGCCCCTTGTGGATTTGATATAATATTTTCCATTTATGTCTTTGATATGATATTTATCGTATGTGGCTTTCATTTGATATTTTCCCTAAGTGGCTTAATGGATTATTTCTATATATCTATGCGATAGTAAGATCCAATTGTGGCACCATGATTGGCCACTAATCAAGGAGGCTGCTATTAAACATCCCAATGTTGGAGTCACATGAGCTAGTAATGGTGGTATGGGACCTATGCTCGAGCTTTCGACCTATGCTGGGGGATGAGTCCCCCATAGTGACCTTTGAGCTTTTTAAAATTAGTTGTTGTACTTAGAATAATAATGGTTTGGCTGATCAGACATTCATAGAAAATGATCCATGACGGGTGGCTAATTCTGGATGTTATATCACATGCCCTTAGGCCTTACTGTGGCATCGTTTCGCTAGCTCCCAGACCATCGACTATCGACCCATGCACGTGATGTACGATGGCTTCGTCACTGTGCTTGTACGTGATGTATGTACATGATGTACGCACGTGATGTGCTTCACTGGTGACCGACCATATGCATAGGTGTATTCACAACCCCAAGTGTAGGGTCGCGATGTAGTAATAATCTCGGTAAGATCGAGGTCGAATCCACAGGGACTGAACTTGTATGTTTCTGAAATTAAGTAGAACTAGAACTAGAAGAAGATGTAAATCTAATTCTCAAGTAATTGAGAGAGTAATTATAATTAAAGTAATTGAGACTTGTAAATTTAAAGTTGGGAACTAGGGTTTTCAAGGATTCACTTGTAGTAATTAGGGTGATACTATGCTGGATTCAAGGACATAACTAGAATTGGAGTCCTATCTTATCTAGTTGGAAGAAGAGATGGTCAGATCTCTGAACTTCTCATGAATCTAGTCATCAAAGAAGGAGAATTGAGAAGACTGGAAGGGATTCCATCACCTAACCATGCCCATGGGATGATGGTAAACAATAGGATTTACCAATCCATCAATCTCAAAAAAGGAAAGGACAATATTCAAAGCTATCACAGATCTATTGTAATTTCTCACAACAAACCATTAAAAATTGAAAATATTCCTTATAATCAAAGAGAGTTCAACATAAACATGAATCAAAGCAATAGAAACATCCCATCACACTACAAGCTTCACCTCTTGGCCCTAGGTAAGAGGTTTAGCCAACCATAGACATGATTGAACTAAAATCTCTTAAATAAAATATAAAAACAACTAAGGAAGAGGAATAAAACTCTTGGCGACGGCCTCTCTACCCTTTTTCTCCACTCCTCAAACCCTAAATATGCATAGAAACATCCTAAGAACTCCTATTTATAGTTGTGCAACACCCTTTTACAAACCGACCTTGAATTTCCACAAACCGACCTTGGAATTGCCTCAAATTTCTGTAAGTCATGTGCTGTCTGCGCAACCTTAGACTGGTCGAGGACAGCCTTCGACTAGTTAAATGTCACCTTCGATTAGTCAAGGGTTACCTTTGATTGGTCAAGGATGATGAGAATTTAGAAGATTTTGGTCGCTGGAGTTCAAGTCAAGGAAGAGTTTTAATTAGTCGAAGGAGGGCTTAGACTAGTCGAAGCAGGAAGATTTTTAGGGTTCTTTTTCTTCACTTCAAGTGTCCAATTCTCTTCATTTATCACTTAGTTTTCTTGGATCTTTGGCATGTAAATTCTTAATTTTTGGTCTCATAAGATCCATCCTTAGCTTTGGTGGTTCTTGAGCGTTAAATCCATGCTTTTAGCATCATTTTCAATCCAAGCTCTTAAATTCACCTTGCAACATAAGCATGAGTAAAATAAGACATTAAGCAATATCATGTTCATAAAACCAAGTAATAAATGGGGCATAATATGCAATATTTCACCCTTAACACAATCCTTAACCAGTATTTTGCTAGTCCCGTGCAAAGTATGCAAAAATATTTCGAAATCATTGTATAATCGACATAAGCTCAAGAGATTTCAAAATCAATCTAGATAATTGAGTTTCAGAGTTCATTAACATTGAGTCTTATACTTTCCTAAACTTTATCACTTGGAAACTTTATAAACACGTTCAAAATATTAACCCATCAATTAGAACAATTCCAAACATTGAGTTCCATGGATACATAATGAAGTCTAGACTTATCATAATTAAAGGTTCAATTTTTCATTTTCATGATAACATTGATAATCCAAAAAATGTTTAAGACAACCAAAACCTAAACCAAAATTTTCCTTACAGTTCATTTTTTAATTTTTATTTTTTATCCCTTCAACTTTTGATTTTTCCATCGATGGCTTTCACGCTATGTCAACCTTTTTAAAGATCTTTAATAGGTGACCTTTTCCTTTTATGCTAAATAATCACTAAGTTAACAATTCAATGTTGACTGAAGTTTTAGTGTGAAAGCTAGATGTGACATATGACCTTATGAGCCGATCAATGTTTAAAACTTTTATTCATGGATTAATAATTCAAAGTTACTTTGAAATCTCCAAGTAACTGAATCCAAGAGACATAAATCATCAACATTAAGCATCTTATACTTCAAATTTTTTTTTCTCTAATTTTTCACAATTTTTGCTCAAAGACTAAGAAAACAATTGATTCACCTGCCTAATCTCCCATCCCCAACCTAAAATATATATTGTCCTCAATGTAAAAGAAAAAAGCATGTAATGTAAAAGAGACAATGAAAAGAAAAGGGAAGTGATGGGGAAATAATACCTGAAGAAGGAATTTTAAGGCTTTTCCAATGATCTTAGTACAAAGATGGGTTAGCACAAAAGACTCGAATAGATAGTAATCAATCTATCATAAACAACGAAAAGTAAACTATCCTAGTCCTAAATCATATGAAAGAATAAATTCTAATCATCAACCGTGAAAGTACAGGAAATCTACTCAGTTATGCATCCAGGTTCTTCCTCCGGCCAGTATCTTGATAAATTTCTCAGAAGGTTTCTCAACAAGATCATCCAAAAGCCCTTTTTACAGTAGGCTTGGATGTCTTGGAGCATGAATGTCCAGAGAAATTTATGAACCTCAACATAGTTTCCTTTTAAGCTCTCGAGGTATCCAAAGTATATATGATTCACCCATGATAGAAAAAGTTTTGAAGTTAATACAACATGGTGAATCAGAGACTACAAGTAGATGAAATTTAGAAAAATTCTTAGTAGGTGGTGTAGTCTCAACATATTCCTAAGTTTCAAACCTCAGTTCTATTTTTAGTTCCTCCTCTGATGGTAAACATTTAGGATCTATGGAAAGATGGACTTTATAATGAGGGTTCTCTTGGTCAGTAATAACTACCAAGGTATTGTCTTGCAAGACATCCACTATGTTTTGTATTAATAGATCATTTGAAACCACCAAGTGTGCCGAGAAATCTTCTAAAGAGTCGAAGCATTTAGTTGAAAGGAGTTCATTCACCACATCGAGATCTGTGATGATGTGCCCAATAACTCTTTTATCTTTTTCGAGAGTAGAAATGAGTATACTCTCCTATTTTTTCTCAAGGTGGAATGAAAGCACTACTAGGTATGTCTCTTTTTGACCTAAGTAAACATGTTCAAGCTCAATGGGTAAAGGTTTTAAGTCAACCTTCGGTGTCTTAAAGATAAACAGTAGAGGCACTACATCAGTTTGGGACAAATTTTCAAATTATGGCCTCTATCGGTTAACTTCAAGTACCGGGGTGGTTTTAAGCATGACATCCCTCTCTCCAATCGTGTCATCATCCAAATCAGGGGAGTGGGCCAAACACATCTCAAGAGAGTCAGAGTATAGAGTTAAGAGCGCTCTATTTTTCATAAACAAGTCAATCATGTTAATGTCATGGGCCTCGTCATCATCCTCTGCCTGTTTGCTCATATTGAAAAAGATATTGAGCTCCAATGTCATATTTTCGAAAGATAAACTCATAACCCCATTCCTATAATTAATAATTACATTCGATGTGACAAGGAATGAGCGACCAAGAATGATAGGAATTTGATTGCTCATGTTCATGATGGGTTGAGTATCCAGGATAAAAAAATCTACTGTGTAGTAGAATTTGTCAACCTGAACCAACACATCCTAAATTATCCCTCTCGGTACACGAACTGATCGATCAACAAGTTGTAAGATGGTCCGGGTGAGTTTTAATTCACCTAGTGTTGAGGGTCAAATAGTGTATATTAGACCCCAGATATTGCCTGGATTTACAAACATAATATTGTTTAACGGCCGATTTAATCGTGTTTATGCTGCAGGTTTAATTTAGGAGCTTGAGATGACAAAGGATGCTAAAAGCTTGGATTTAACACTCAGGCAACACCAAGGCATTGTATGAGACTCCAGGGGACCGAGATCGAGGAAAGTACATGCCAAAATCTGAGGAAACCAGGCCATTCGGGTTAAGTGGGGGCCCAAAAAATGTTCAGAATGCAAGATCACAAGGTTCTCACCATCCAATCAGATTGAAACTTCATACATGCCCTGAGGACCATAAATGAACCGTACATATCAAATTTCAGCTATTGAAGATCTCTAGAAGTGGGCCAACGGACTGATCAGCCCCTTAATTCATTAAGTGGGTCCCACCTGATATCTGGAACTGCATTAAAATTTTTATCAATGGTCAAAATAATATGAGAAATAGTATGGATGGTGTAGATTTCTGGTAAACATCAAGGTGAGGCCCACTGAGGTGAGTGTATGTGCACAACACATGAACACTCACCGTGCACCAGAACTGATGCAGGCGGGTCAGTAGCACTGACCCGCACCTTCCAAAAAACAACGAATGTTGTTTCCGTTAAACGGACGCTGTCCGTTTTTACGATTGATTGTGGGCCTCACCCTTTGCCTGTATGTATGATTTGCATCGTCCACCGTGTAGATAGCCGGGAATACTACAAAACCTAGCTGATACTTTGTATCCGTATACGCACACATGTAAGATACAGAGGCCACAAAAGGGCTGCCCTACAACGTTCAAAATTGATCCTTTTGTGATATCTTCTCTGGGCCGCGTCAATGGACCTTCAAAACCACTCATTCTTCACTGAAATTTCGTCCTAAATCCAATGGACGGGGTGAATTTTTTAGAAAGTGCTTCTATGGCGCCCACTGATCACAACAGTGAAATAGTACGAAAGGTTTCGCACATCCGTGAAAACTGACTTTTTCAGGTAGTTGTGGCCCACCATCTTTGATCATATGGAAGATCTGAACCGTCTATCATGTAGAGGACCCAAGAAAGTCCTAAGGTATGGTATTTCGTTGGAATTTGAGCGAGAAAAGTGGCGATTTTTGAGGCATTGAACTTGAGTGCGAAAAGGCTTTCGCTACGCATGTGATAGCTTTCCAAATCCGATCCAAGTTCGATTTTCACCACTCCAGCAGCTATATAAGGGGGTTTTGGACGTGGGGAGCAATTTATTAAGACCTGGGGAGGAAGATCCTCAGCTTGGGCACGAACGTGGAGAGAAGAGCAGGGTGTTTTCCTTCTTTTCATCTATCTTCTGTTTTTTTCCTTCTTTTCTTTTCCTTTATTGAGATTAGCTTAATCATCATGGTCGGCTAAACCTCTTAGCTAGGGCTAGGAGAGGTGAAGCTTGTAGTGAGATGGGAGATTTTATGATTTTAATTTAATTTGAATACATGAATTGAAGTTGATTTTAGTTTGATTAATATTGGAAATATTTTTAGTCTTTAATGGTCTGTTGTGACTGAAATTACAGTGGGTCTGCGTTGGCTTTGAATGTTTTCTTTTCTCCTTTATGTTTATGATGTCAGGAAGCTCTGTTGTTCACCATAGTCTCCTGGGTATGGTCGAATGTCAGTACCCTTCCTAACCTCCATACATGTGATTGGTTAGTAATTAGTTTAATTATGTTGTTTGCCATAGTCTCTCAGGCATGGTTTGGTGATGGAATTCATTCTAATTCATATACCTTTCATCTCTTGAAAACTAGATCAATGACAGTTCAGTTAATTTTCATAAAACAGGCATAAGATCTCCCTGATCTCTACAAGTGGATCCTCTGAATCCCTAGTTTCCTTACCTCAGATTTCTCCTATAAGTTTTAGATTAATAGTTTACAATTATTCCTTAATTTATAATTCAATTCAGATTTCATCTCATTCTAGTTCTATTTCCAGTTAGTTTTAGATAATGTACAGTTTCAATCCCCTGGGATTCGACCTCGGTCTTACCGAGTTATTACTACATCACAACCCTGCACTTGGGGAGTGAACAAGTTTTTGGTGCAGTTGCTGGGGACTGTCGGTTACGTTTTTCTGAAATTAATTAGTTTTAGGGTTAGTTTAAGATTATATATTTTTTTTTTTTTTAGAATTTTCTAATTCCAGGTTTAGAAGCTTAGTTATTCCCCTTTTTTTTAGAAACTTTTTCCTAACTTTATAAATTTTCTATTTTTCTTTAATTTTGAATTCTTCATCCTATTTGATTTTTAGAACTAACCCGATTTTTCTGTTTTGTAGGAAACTTCTAATTTAGTAAGCTCTTTCTAATATTTCTTTCTTTTTTTTAAAGTTTCTTCTTTTTATCTAGAAATTAGTTTACTTCTAATTAGGAATTTTCTATTATTAGACTTTCTAATTCTAGAAACTAACTTATTTTGTTTTGTTTTGCAGGTTCTTAACTTAGGACTTCAAATTTGGTAACTTCTTTCCATCTCTCCCCTTTATTTTCTAGATTTTTACTTCTTCCTTTCTCTAGGGTTTAAGTTAGAATTTGAGGGCTGAGTGTGTTTTAAGCCCCAGTGGGCACGCGACAACACTCGACGTCTTGTGACTGAAGGAGGATTAGTTGAGGGGTTGACTGTCCATCGCAGGACTAGACACCACTTGAATTCTCCTGAGTTAAAGGAGGTTATGGCTGAAAATCAACCTCAAGCACTACTCCAACCTAGGGTTGAGGAGGTACATGATGAGAATGAGGTGCATCAGGCACCCCCGCCTCGTATTTTACGAGATTATTTACAACCGGCAGGGGTGAGTACGCCCTCATGCATGATTTTTTCTGTGAATACAGGATATATGGACATCAAGCCAGGGGTTATCCAACTCCTTCTTAAGTTTTATAGGCTTGAATCTGAAGAACCATACTTGCATCTGAAAGAGTTCGACGAAATCATAGGCACCTTATATTTCCATAATGTATCTGAAGATACAATTAGGTTGAAACTCTTCCCATTTTTCTTAAAAGAAAAAGTCAAGACATGGTTACATTCACTACGTCCTAGATCCATTGGCACATGGAATAATATGCAGAGGGAATTTATAAAGAAAATTTTCCCCCATCATAAGACAATTACCCTCAGGAGAGCAATCATGAACTTTGCCCAAAAGGAAGATGAAACATTCTTCCAATGTTGGAAAAGGTTCAAGGATCTGGTTAATGCATGCCCACAACATGGCTTTGAAATGTGGCGCATTACTTATTTTTTCTATGATGGGCTAACATCTTCCATGCGCCAAATGGTCGAGACAATGTGTAACGGAGAATTCATCAATAAAAATGTTGACGAGGTATGGGATTACCTCGATAGTCTCGCTGAAAAAACAGAATCATGGGACTATTACCCAAGGATGAACACTACGTCTAGGCCGACTCATTCAAGGGAAAAAGGAGGAA
The DNA here is from genome assembly GCA_037074715.1 of Magnolia kwangsiensis. Lineage (NCBI taxonomy): Eukaryota > Viridiplantae > Streptophyta > Magnoliopsida > Magnoliales > Magnoliaceae > Magnolia > Magnolia kwangsiensis. Next base: position 27,756,476 of record CM073577.1, read on the forward strand.
TATATCTCCTGAAAGAGGATGATGATCTTAACGCTAAGGTGGCTAATCTCACCAGAAATTTTAAGGCCATGGAAGGAAAGAAGGAAAAGGTTAATGAAAGTGTTTGTGGCATCTGTGATTGCAACATTCATACTACTGAAAATTGTCCTTTAATACCTGCCTTTTGAGAAGTATTGAATGAACAATCTAATGTCATAAATAACTATCAAAGACCTTTCAATGGATCACCCTCTAATACGTACAATCCGGGATGGAAAAATCATCCGAATTTTAGTTGGAGGAATGGACAAACTGCTACCCCTCAAGGTTTCTTCAATCAAAATCCAAATCAGGGGAGACCTCAAGAAGAACCGGCTCAAAATTCTGTGCAAGAGCTAACGCAGATAATGTAAAATTTTATACAAAAGATAGATTTACGTATGACGGCTATAGAAAAGGGGATGCTTCCTGCACAATCAATCCCCAATCCTAAACCGCAATACGAGACAGGTAATCCCATCTCTTCAAACCAAATAGGGCACGCTAAATCCATCACCACTCTTAGGAGTGGGAAGGTTATTGATAAAACTCTTCCGGTTAGGCCTGAAAAGCCTAAAGAACTAGAAAAGGACAACAATGACGGATCTAGTGACGCCCTACAAAAATTTAAACCGGAACATCTAGAAAAGCCAGTTGCTCCGTTCCCCCAACGGTTGGTTGAACCAAAACGTCTCTCTAACTCTCAGGATATCCTAGTGGTGTTGAAACAAGTGAAAGTCAATATTCCTCTTCTTGATGTCGTAAAACAAATACCTTCATATGCCAAATTCCTAAAGGACTTATGCACAACCAAACGACGAAAAAGTGTTCAAAAGAAGATTTCTTTAACTGAGAAAGTGAGTGCCATCCTAAAACAAGATGTGCCGTAAAAATTCAAAGATCCCGGTTGCCCAACCATATCATGTGTAATTGGAAACTATCGAATTGATCATGCACTTCTTGACCTAGGAGCGAGCGTCAATCTAATTCCCTACTCGGTATACCAACAGTTAGGTTTGGGTGAATTAAAACCTACCCGAACCATACTAAAACTTGCTGATCGCTCTGTTCATGTACCAAGAGGGATAATCGAGGATGTGTTGGTCCAGGTTGATAGATTTTACTGCCCTATAGATTTTATCATCTTGGACACCAAACCCATCAATGACACGAGCACCCAGATTCCCATCATTCTTGGTCGCTCATTCCTGTCCACTTCAAATGCAATTATCAATTGTAGGAATGGTGTTATGACTGTGTCTTTTAGAAATTTGACATTGGAATCGAATATCTTTTTCAATAACGGCAGCAACTCAGAGGATGATGACGATTTTCACGATGTTAACATGATTGATTCTTTTGTGGAAGATAGAATGCCTCTCACCTTATCCTCTGATCCTCTAAAGATGTGCCTGGCCCACTCCCATGATCTTGATGATGATATAATTAGGGAGACGTATGTCATGCTTGATACTGCACCGGTACTTGAAGTTAACCGGTGGAGGCCACAAATTGAAGAGTTGTCCTAAACTGATATAGTGCTTCTACCGTCTAACCTCAAGCCACCGAAGCTTAACCTAAATCCTTTGCCCTCTGATTTAAAATATGTCTATTTAGGTCAAGATGAGACATACCCGGTGGTGATTTCTACCCACCTGGAGAAAGAACAAGAGAGTATACTCATATCTACTCTCATTGAGCATAAGGGAGCTCTCGGATGGACGATAGCAGACCTCAAAGGAATTAACCCATCGATTTGTACTCACCGTATATATCTTGAGGACAATGTAAAGGATGTTCGACAATCATAACGTAGACTAAATCCAAACATGAAGGAAGTGGTTAAGGCTGAGGTTCTCAAACTATTGGAAGTAGGTATCATATACCCCATATTCGATAGTCAATGGGTGAGTCCAACTCAGGTAGTTCCTAGGAAGTCCAGGATCACCATTGTAGCCAATGCCAATAATGAACTCGTGCCAACCAGAGTTACTACTGGTTGGAGAATGTGCATTGACTACAGAAAGCTGAATACCGTCACAAGGAAAGACCACTTTCCTTTTCCCTTCATTGATCAAATCTTAGAAAGGCTAGCTGGTCATTCCTATTACTGTTTCCTAGACGGGTATTCAGGTTATAATCAGATTGAAATTGCCCCTGAGGACCAGGAAAAGACCACATTTATATGTCCCTATGGCACCTTTGCTTACAGAAGGATGCCATTCGGGCTATGTAATGCCCCTGCCACCTTTCAGCGATGTATGATGAGTATCTTTTCTGACATGGTGGGAAAATATTTAGAGGTCTTCATGGACGATTTCTCTGTTTTCAGTTTATCTTTCAGCGAGTGCTTAGCAAGTCTTAAATGTGTGCTGAAAAGATGTGAAGAAAAAAATTTGGTACATAATTGGGAGAAGTGTCATTTTATGGTTCAAAAGAGAATTTTCCTTGGGCATATCATCTCGTCCAAAGGAATCGAGGTAGATAAGGCAAAAATTGATCTTATCTCTAACATACCTCCACCCAAGAACATCAGAGACGTGCGATCCTTCTTGGGACATGCAGGGTTTTACAGACGATTCATAAAGGACTTTAGTCTCCTCTCTCATCCTTTATGTAATCTTCTTCAAAAGGATGCACCATACGAGTGGACTGAGCAATGCCAAGAAGCTTTCACCAAGCTAAGGGCATGTTAACTACTGCACCTATTATGCAGCCACCCGACTGGAGTTTTCCTTTCGAACTTATGTGTGACGCCTCTGATTATGATCTTGGAGCGGTTCTAGGCCAGAGAAAAGATAAGCGGCCTTACGTCATTCATTATGCAAGTAGGACTCTAAATCCTGCCCAAGTGAACTACTTAACTACGGAAAAGGAACTCTTAGCCGTAGTATTCGCTTTGGACAAATTTAGATCCTACCTGATCGAATCCAAGATCATTATTTATACAGATCATGCGGCACTTAAGTATCTTCTTTTCAAGAACGATTTTAAGCCCCGCCTGATACGATGGATCCTTCTCCTCTAAGAATTCGATTTAGAAATTAAAGATAAAAAGAGAGTAGAGAACGTAGTGGCCGATCATCTCTCTCGCTTTAATACCTCTAATTCCCTTGAGGTGACTCATATCAATGACATGTTCTCGGATGAACAACTGTTTAGAGTCTCCCATTCACCTTGGTTTACTGACATTGCTAATTATCTTGCTACAGGTTCCATACCGACACATTGGACGTCACAAGATAAGAAGAAATTCTTTACTAAGGTGCGTAACTTTTTCTGGGACGATCCTTATTTGTTTAAATATTACGCAGACCAAATCTTAAGGAGATGTGTGCCAGACGATGAGCATCAGAGTGTCATCTCCTTCTGTCACTCACAAGCCTGTGGTGGTCACTTTTCTGCTAAAAAGACCACGACCAAAATTTTACAGTGTGGCTTTTACTAGCCCACTATGTTCAGGGACACTCATGAGTTTTGTAAGGCTTGTGAGCGTTGTCAGAAATTGGGAGCATTGTCCCGTCGAAATATGATGCCCTTGAATCCCATCCTTATCATAGAAGCATTTGATTGTTGGGGCATTGATTTCATGGGACCATTCCCCCGATCCTTTGAAAATTTATATATTTTGCTCACCGTAGACTATGTCACTAAATGGTCGAAGCAATTTCGTGCCGCAATAATGACCATCGCACAGTCATTAAGTTCTTAAAAGAAAACATCCTGTCTCGGTTCGAACACCTCGAGCCATCATTAGTGTCGGGGGCTCACACTTTTGTAATAGACCATTTGAGAGCTTAATGAAGAGATACGGTATCTCTCATAAGGTGAGCACCCTATACCATCCACAAACAAGTGGAAAAGCTGAGATTTTTAATAGGGAGATCAAACATATCTTAGAGAAAATGGTTAACCCTAACCGTAAAGATTGGTCAATCCGATTGACCGATGCCTTATGGGCATACCGTACTGCTTTTAAAACTCCTATTGGAACATCTCCCTTTAGACTTGTCTATGGGAAAGCTTGTCACTTGCCGGTGGAATTGGAACATAAAGCATACTGGGCGATCAAAAATCTAAATTTCAATCTAGACAACACTGGCTCGCTACGCAAACTTCAATTGAATGAACTTGAAGAACTCTGGAACGATGCGTATGAAAAATTGAGAATTTACAAGGACAGGATGAAGACGTTTCATGATTAACATATTCTACGAAAATCATTCACGCCAGGCCAGAAAGTCCTTTTGTACGATTCTCGACTACATCTCTTTCCAGGTAAGCTTCGATCTCGTTAGACCGGCCCTTACATTGTTGTCACTGCCTACCCTCATGGGGCCATCGAGATAAGAGATCTCAACAATGGTAAGGAGTTTAAAGTAAATGGACATCGATTAAAGCCATTTGTCGAGACATTTGATTCAGATGACATGTCCATGCCTCTGATTGCTCCTGTTTACCAGGACTGATCTCCTAGTCTGATGGAGGTATAGGTAGGTTTATCGCTTTCATAGGTCTAGGATAGGTTGATTTATTTTATCTGGCTGAAGACGGTAAACTTAGCGCTCCTGGGAGGCAACCCAGCTTTTTATTCCATTTCAGTTTTTTTTTTGTTAGTTAGTTCAATATTTGTGGGTAACATTACTACAAACCCTCACGAGACTACAACTCGTCCACTAGGGGTAACCTAGGAGTTTAAAGGCTTATTGCATACGCTAAATGTAATCGAGAACACCTGCAAAAGTGGTATAGGTAGGACTTTATTTTCGTTATTTTTATTCTGCTTTCTCTTTCATGCTGACAAGCTTCCATGCTGTGATCTTTTGAAAACTCTCTTGATTTGTTATTCAGGTACTATCCTCTCATCACTTCTCATTTACTTTCGTTGTGCCATGTGCATTGCATGTTTATATCTTTTACATTGAGGACAATATAGATTTTAGGTTGGGGGTGGGAGATTAGGCTTCCTAATCAGTATTTTCTTGGTCTTGAGTGAAAATTGTGAAATTTTTAAAATTTTTCTGAAAATTCCTGTGAATTCGAAGTGATTTTGACAGATATCTATAATTTAGATTTTCAAGATTTGTGATGTTGATAATTTATGAGTCTTGGATTCAGTATCTGTTAGACTTCACAGTTAAGTTTGAATCATTAAGCCATGATTAGAAGTTTTAAACATTGATCGCGTCAGGATTTCACATGTCACATCTCGCTTTCACATCAAGGTTTCAGTTCGATATTGAAAGGTTATCTTGGTAATAATTCAGTATGAAAGGAACTAGCCTGGAACATTTGCCTAACAGGATCGATATGAAAAAGAAAAAAAAAAGGATATCTTTGGAAAGATTTGAGCGAATAATCTTCACCATAGGTTTGCTCCCTAGAGGTGTAGATTTAATACTCCTTTAATGATATGTGAAAAAGAGTCGGGGGTACAGTCTTTGCCATAGGTTTGCTCCCTATAGGTGAGGCTTTGATTCCCTGTCTTGATATACTTTCAATGAAAAAATTAAAAATTGAAAGAATGACAAGAAGATCTATGAGGCAAGTTTTTGTTTTCATAAATTCTCTTGCTGGTTACCAATGAGATCCTGAAATAGAGAAGTGAATTTTAATGTCGATAAGCCGAGATTACACTATACACCCATGAAACTCAATGTTTAAAATTATTCTAATTGATGGAGTAATACTTTGAACTTGATTATGAAATCTACCGAGTGCTTGAGTCTAGGAGAAAGCAATATCTAACATTCATGACTCTTAGAATTTTAGTATCAGTATTGTTTTCCAAAAATCACTGGAGTTCATAGAAATCATTCCATAATTCTCAACTTATTTTCACATACCTTGCTCGGGACTAGCAAGATGTTGGTTGGGGGTTGTGTTGAGGGTCAAATAGTACGTATTAGACCCCAGATATTTCCTGGATTTACGAACATAATATTGTTTAACGGCCGATTTAATCGTGTTTATGCTGCAGGTTTAATTTAGGAGCTTGAGCTAACAAAGGATGCTAAAAGCTTGATTTAACACTCGGGCATCACCAAGGCATTGTATGAGACTCCAGGGGACCGAGATCAAGGAAAGTACATGCCAAAATCTAAGAAAACCAGGCCATTCGGGTTAAGTGGGGGCCCGAAAAGCGTTCAGAATGCAAGATCACAAGGTTCTCACCATCCGATCAGATTGAAACTTCATACATGGCCTAAGGACCATAAATGAACCGTACACATCAAATTTCAGCTATTGAAGATCTCTAGAAGTGGGCCAACGGACTGATCAGCCCCTTAATTCATTAAGTGGGGCCCACCTGATATCTGAAACTGCATTAAAATTCTTATCAATGGTTAAAATAATATGAGAAATAGTATGGATGGTGTAGATTTCTGGTAAACATCAAGGTGAGGCCCACTAAGGTGAGTGCATGTGCACAACACATGAACACTCACCGTGCACCAGAACTGATGCAGGCGGGTTAGTAGCGCTGACCCGCACCTTCCAAAAAACAGCGAATGTTGTTTTCATTAAACGGACGCTGTCCGTTTTTACGATTGATTGTGGGCCCCACCCTTTGTATGTACGTATGATCTGCATCGTCCACCGTGTAGATAGCCGGGAATACTATAAAACCTAGCTGATACTTTGTATCCGTATACGCACACATGTAAGATACAGAAGCGACAAAAGGGCTGCCCTGCAACGTTCAAAATTGATCCTTTTGTGATATCTTCTCTGGGCCGCGTCAGTGGACCTTCAAAACCACTCATTCTTGACTGAAATTTCGTCCTGAATCCAATGGACGGGGTGAATTTTTCAGAAAATTCTTCTGTGGGGCCCACCGATCACAACAGTGAAATAGTGCAAAAGGTTTCGCACATCCGTGAAAATTGACTTTTTCAGGCGGTTGTGGCCCACCATCTTTGATCATATGGAAGATCTGAACCATCTATCATGTAGAGGACCCAAGAAAGTCCTAAGGCATGGTATTTCGTTGGAATTTGAGCGAGGAAAGTGGCGATTTTTGAGGCACTGAACTTGGCTGCGAAAAGGCTTTCGCTGCTCATGCGATAACTTTCCAAATCCGATTCAAGTCCGATTTTCACCACTCCAGCAACTATATAAGGGGGTTTTGGATGTGGGGAGTAATTTATTCAGACCTGGGGAGGAAGATCCTCAGCTTGGGCACGAACGTGGAGAGAAGAGCAGGGTGTTTTCCTTCTTTTCATTTATCTTTTATTTTTTTTCCTTCTTTTCTTTTCCTTTATTGAGATTAGCTTAATCATCACAGTCGGCTAAACCTCTTAGCTAGGGCTAGGAGGTGAAGCTTGTAGTGAGATGGGAGATTTTATGATTTTAATTTAATTTGAATACATGAATTGAAGTTGATTTTAGTTTGATTAATATTGGAAATATTTTTAGTCTTTAATGGTCTGTTGTGACTGAAATTACAGTGGGTCTGTGATGGCTTTAAATGTTTTCTTTTCTCCTTTATGTTTATGATGTCAGGAAGCTCTGTTGTTCACCATAGTCTCCTGGGCATGGTCAAATGTTGGTACCCTTCCTAACCTCCATACATGTGATTGGTTAGTAATTAGTTTAATTCTTTTGTTTACCATAGTCTCTCAGGCATAGTTTGGTGATGGAATTCATTTTAATTCATATACCTTTCATCTCTTGAAAACTAGATCAATGACAGTTCAGTTAATTTCCATAAAATAGGCATAAGATCTCCCTGATCTCTACAAGTGGATCCTCTGAATCCCTGGTTTCCTTACCTCTGATTTCTCCTATAAGTTTTAGATTAATAGTTTACAATTATTCTTCAATTTATAATTCAATTCAGATTTCATCTCATTCTAGTTCTATTTCCAATTAGTTTTAGATAACGTACAGTTTCAGTCCCTTGGGATTCGACCTTGGTCTTACCGAGTTATTATTACATCACAACCCTGCACTTCGGGAGTGAACACCTAGGCCCAATTGTTTGTAAATCGAGTAAAGAATCAGATTAACACTTGCCCCCAAGTTAAGAAGTGCGTGCTCGATTCGGTAGTTCGCAATTACACAAGTGATGGTTGGGATACCAGGGTCTTTGTACTTTTGTGGCACATCTTACTTGAGGATGGCACTCACTTTTTCTGTCTGAAAAATTCTCTATTGAATCGTCTGTCGTCTCTTGGTAGGGCATAGATCTTTCAGAAATTTCTCATATGAAGGGATTTGTTTAACAACATCTAGTAAAGGATTGTTGACCTTCACTTACTTAAGCACCTCTAGAATATCCTAAGAGTTTCATAGAGGTTTTAATGCAATCAACCACATAGGGAATGGAGAAATCGGCTTACCTTGAGGTTTCATTTTTAACCCATGTGGGGCAATGCCAAGTCTATCATCCGTTCCTTCTTCTGGGTCCTTAGACTTTTCAGTCTTGACTGGAATAGATTTGTCAATTATCCTACCACTCCTAAGAGTGGTGATAAAGTTAGATTGTTCTACATATTGATTTGAAAAGCTTGGGTCACTCATTTCGTATTGCAGTTTAGGGTTGGGGAGAGGTTGGGCCGAAAAGATCCCTTTATCCTCATTCAAAATTTTTACCTCACATCCATGTATGGCCTTTGAAAGGTCTTAAATAACTTGTAATATACTCTGATTGAAAAGCTCTTGATTTTAAAGGTGTTTTAAGACCAGATCCTCTTGAAGGTTCCCTTGATTCAGGAATTGGTTAGGGAATCCTTAAGTAGTTGTTTGTCCATTCCTCCAGTTAGAGTTATATATATTTGAGGTGGGTCCACTAAAAGGTCTTTGGTAGTTGTTCACGGCATTTGACTACTCATTTAAAATTTCTTAAAAAATAGGTACTGTTGGACAATTTTCAGTTATATGTATGTTGCATGCGTAATTACCGCAAACTACTTAGCCTTATCCTTCTGAAGTTCCATGGCCTCGACTCTTCTTGTGAGATTGGCTACCCTTATACTCAAGTCATCTTCTTCTTTTAAAGCATACAATCCTTCCCTTTCCTTTGATTGAGTAGGCTTAGAAGTGGTGGTTTTTGAAGAGATGTCCCATGATTGTGCGTTTTCAGCAAGTCTGTCTAAATAATCCCACACATCATTAATATCTTTGTTCATGAATTCCCCATTGCACGTCGTCTCGACCAATTGGCGCATGGAAGATGTTAGTCCATCGTAGAAGAAATTTGTGATGCACCACGTTTCAAAACCATGTTGTGGGCATAGACTAACAAGATCCTTAAACCGCTCTGAACATTGGAAGAATGTTTCATCTTCCTTTTGGGTGAAGTTCATGATTGACTTTCTGAGAATGTTCATCTTATGGTATGGGAAAAATTTCTTAGTGAACTCCCTTGTCATGCCGTTCCATCTACCAATCGATCGTGGACGTAGAGAGTGTAACCACATCTTGACCTTTTCTTTTAAGGAGAAGGGAAAGAGTTTCAGCCTGAACATGTCCTCAGACACATTAGGAAAGTATAAAGTGGTTATTATCTCATTAAACTCTTTTAAGTGTAGATATGGATTTTCATCTTCAAGCCCATGAAATTTTGGAAGGAGTTGGATCACTCCTTGCTTGATATTCATATGTCTTGCATTCTTTGAAAAAACCATGCATGAAGGCGTGCTCACCTCCACCGATTGTAAATAATCTCATAAAGTACGAGGTGGGGGGTGCTTGATGCACCTCATTCTCATCATGGATTTCCTTAACCCTAGGTTGAAGTGGATTTAGAGGTTGATTGGTAACTATAACTTCAATTAACTCTGTGGATCTCAAGTGGTGTCTAATCCTATGATGGATAGATAACCCCTCATCCAATCTTCCTTCACTTAAGAGACATCGAGTGTTATAACGGACTCACTTGGTTATAAAATACTCTCAGCCCTCAATTTTAGAATCTAACTTAAAAGGAAAGAGGGAAATAGAAATCTAAAAATAGAAAGAGAGAGAATTAAAAAGAAGATACCAAATTAGAAGTTTTCTATATTGGGATCCTACAGAAGATAAAAGAAAACAAATTAGTTGTTAAAAAAGAAATAAGAAAGCAACCTAGTTTCTAAAAATAAATTAGGAAAGTTTCTAATCCTAAAAATAGAAAATAAATTAGTTTCTAAAAATAAATCAGAAAAATCCCTAACATAAAAATAGAAAGTAAACAAACCCTAATTTTAACCTAATTCTAAAACTGGTTAATATTAGAAAAATGCAATCATTAGTCCCCGACAATGGCTCCAAAAACTTGTTAACAATCCCAAGTGTAGGGTCGTGATGTAGTAATAATCTCGGTAAGATAGAGGTTGAATCCACAGGGATTGAACTTATACATTTCAAAAATTAAGTAGAACTAGAACTAGAAGAAGATGTGAATCTAATTTTAAAGTAACTGAGAGAGTAATTGTGGTTAAAGTAATTAAGACTTGTAAATTTAAAGTTGAGAACCAGGATTTCCAAGGATCCACTTGTAGCAATCAGGGTGATACTATGCTTGATTCAAGGATGCAACTGGAATCAGAGTCCTATCTTATCTAGTTGGAAGAAGAGACGATCAGATCTCTGAACTTCTCATGAATCTAGTCATCAAATACTACCAGAAAACTGGGAAATGGTTATGGATAAAAGCTGTAGCTAAAGGCCTATGGCTATGGTTAAAGTCCGTAGCACGACCATAACCATTGGTACCGTAGCCATATGTCTTAAAGATATGGTCACGGATTTAATCTGTAGCCATAGAAACAATAGGTATGGATTAAATCTTTAGTAATACTTTCTGTAGCTCTAAAGTATATATAGCTACAGATTATATCTGTAGGTAAAGTAGAGTGAGAACCGTAGCAATAGGCTGAAATTAGCAGTAGCTATGGTTTTCAGATAAAAGGGCTATGGTTAATAGTTGTAGCTATTGCCTATTTTTTTTTAAATAAATAAAATATAATAATGGCATCTCTTACTATTGTAGTACATGCCCTGATAGAACAACTCATATAAGCTAATACAGATAAATACTTCATGGCTAAATCATTCATTCATTCAATCAAACACAATCATTTATTCATTCAATCAAATACAATCATTCATTTTAATCCATTCACAAAAGTAAAATGCCAACATAATAGTTATATGTCAATTTAAAGTTCTCATTAACAGCAAGATCCAATGCCTTTTGGCAGCCAAATAGCTTCTCAAGAATCGGAAGTGAGAACTCCATGGATGTGCCTCTACTAGTTATCAATTTACCATCAACTAACACCCTATCCTCAGCTTCGTTTTGATCTGAAAGCTTACTGTACATGGCTGAAAATCAATTTCATCATACAAACAATGTAGTCATATGAAAAAGCTATGTCCCAAAACTGAAGAACTAAATATAGAGAAAGACGACGATGAGATGACATAAAAAAGAAAGACAATACTCAGGAGCAAACACTGATCTTCTCCTTTATGTGTGGAAGAAGTTGGCATAGAAGCTAACCACCATCCCATAATATCTCTGCAGATATACCTGACCTACATAAAAGATTGGCTAATGCATTGAGCACCTACAAATGAAAGCACATTTTATTGTTTCAAGTTAAACGAACCATTTTAAGAAATTACAAGTTACTAAGGAAATATTATAATCCAACACCCAAATTTTCTAGAACTATGTAACATTAAGAAAAAAATTTGGTATCATTTCCTCTCAAAACATGAGAAAATACCATACCATCCAGCCCATATGAAATAATATCTAAGTAAAGCTATTGTCTGATCTGCTTCAATCGAAATAATTTTTTAACTCCCTCTTACTAGGATTTCACACACATATTATCACACCTAAAAATAAAGTACAAGGAAAAAAATATCATTCTTTTAGATAGTACTTAGAGCTAGAGCTGGGAAAAATAGACCCGATTCGGTGGATCCAACCCGATCAGACCCAATCCGACTCGATCAGAATCGAACCAACGGTCTGGATCGGTGCGGAGCAGGTAGCCCCATCCAGACCGAAACTTTTCAGGTCGAGTTCGGATTGACGCTGATTCGATCCAACCCGACCCGAAAACCGATCCATTCACATCAATTTTGGGTTCAACCATTAAAATGATCTACAAAAATGAATGGATGGCATGGATAAATCACATGCATTCAAGGTGGGCCCCAACAGAGTTTACTGTGTACATTAGCAAAAGGATTTTCCGGTGTAGCACACACAGCAGTTATGTAGCTAGCTTATGCACTAGCATAGGTATGTGTCGTGCCATGACGATGCTCCTCGAGCTGCAAGTTGTACGGATAGTTCAAAGGAGATCAAAGTTATATGGTCCATAGTGATGTATTTATTATATCTACATCGTTCATACATATTTACATATCAATTTACAGCATTATCCAAAAAAATGGATCATATCCAAAGATCACCTGGACCACACCACAAATAGCCACTGAGAATGATTTTCACTTCTAAACAATTTGTAGGACCCACCATAATGTTTATTTTCCATCCAATCTATTCATAAGATCACAAAGACCTCAATTAAGAGGAAAACCAAATTTGAAATCATCCAGAACTTTCGTCAGACCGTGACCCCAAAAAGGGTTTCAATGATAAACGTTCATTCTTCACTGCTTTTTTCAGTGTGGCCCACTTAATAGTTAGATCTATCTTATTTTTCGTCTCAAGCCTTAAAACATGCTCGCCAAATGGATGGACGGTTTTGATATAACACATGCACCATGATATAACACATGCACCATGATCGGACCCACCTTAAAACATGCTCGCCAGATGGATGGACTTGACACTGACACCGTTCACAGCTGTAGCTTTAAAAGCCTCGACCCTCGAGCTCTGAGTTGTACGAACGGTTCAAATGAGTTCAAGATGAGCCCCACAATGATGTATTTATTATAACCATACCGTTTATCTATTTTTCATGATCATTTTAGAGCATTTGGTACAAAAATGAATCATATCTAAAGCTCAAATGGACCACACCGAAAATAGCGATGAGGATAATGATTTTCACCATTAAAAAATCTGATCAGGATCAACTCGGTTTGGCGGTTTGGGTCAAACCAACCGTGCATCGGATTGGTTCGACTCCGATGGCCTAGACTCGGTGTCGGGTTGGATCGGGTTCGGATTCGGCCACTTAGATTTCAGACCGAATCGGCTTAGACTGAATCCGGTCCGACTCGGTCCGATGCCCAGCTCTACCTAGAGCTTACTTTAATTTTAAATGTGAAACATAAAAAAGTAAATAATGGAATGTAGAAAAGAAGAAGAAGAAGATGTAGAATTAGGACACGTAGGACACTCAATCATCAATCAGGACTATTCATTCAATAGTACCATTAGGAGTGAGCCATGGTACAAGAATCAAGATGATTGGATGATCCTCACCCTTTGAATGAGTTAATTTGTAACAACCATCCATTCTTTTTGAGCCATAGATCACATGATCTGAGTATTGTGTCTCAACCCACTTGAAAGAATGACCATTGATTCCTCTTTGGCCAGCTTGTAGAAAAAGTCCACATCATCTAAATGTCTGTCAAATGTTACACATCCAGTTTTACCTGAATCATAACCCATGCCCATTTATATGATGCAATTTTACATATTGTAAATAGAAACACAATGTAATGTAAAAATAAGAATAAAAACAATGACTAACAACAATGCTCAATAAGAGAGGGACTTGATTTCATAAAAATGGAAATAATGAAATCATGCTTATAGGTCCAACTTCCTTTGTGATGTTTCTTGATACCAAAAAAAAATAAAAAATAAAAAAATTCAAAGAATCAAGCCAATGTTTACACTGAATAGAAAAATAAACAAGATGTATTATGGAAGATTGTAACTCATACGTTTTCTTGCAAAGTCATAGGTTAGAATCTCAGTCATACCATATGATTCTAGTAAGAATGTGAGTTTTGCATGTATAATATGTTCAAATCCATGAACAATTTGAAATATTTCACATCTGTGCTAAATCATTAGTATCATGAAACAATAAAAACATTTTAGAAATGATAAAATCATATATGTATATTGGACCCAAGACTCTTCTAAACTACATAATGTGGATGAACCACTTCTACTTCCAGGTCAAACAAATCCATATTGTTTCTCCCAATCAAGCATCATATAACACCTCTAAAGTAAGAGATAGGTCTTGCAAATGAGAAAAAAGTTTTTTTTTTTCCCTCTAAGTTGTTCCTTCTGTGTAAGATTCTAGTGTAGACAGTATGATCTAGAAAGCATGGCAAAAGTATTCATACGGGAGTATATACCTTGTCCATTTCAATGTCAAACAGTTGATTTAATCTAACAATGTAAACATTCATGAAAAGTGCAGGCACCAAAGCCTGCAAACATTGATTAACAAGAATCAAAACAATACAACCTCACGAGATGTATACAATCAAATGTATACATACTCAAAACTGAAAACTGTTCATTGCGTTACCTCCAAAATTTTTCGAACATGTGGTGCAGAACATGGGATCAGCAAATTGGCATAGCTTTTCTTCTAGTTTGTGACAAAAAGCAAACAATGATTTTATGGTAGATGCCAAATTAGAAAAGGTGATGAAAAAAGTTATTGCCTGGTTCGAACAGAGACACCAAAGCCAACTTGCATTTTGCATATGAATGGTCAAATATCTCCATAAATGCTCCTATACCCAAAGGAAAGAAAAAAAAATAAATCAATCTATAACTTCATGAAATTCAACACAAGATAGAGGCATCAATGTAAATGGTGAGTTTGTAATTACCAAGGGAGCACCATTAAGACATTCACATTAATTTGTTTAAGGCACTACTTCAGTCTCTTCTAACCACATATCTTCAACGCAAATCTAAGTAAATCCTAGCTTTAACACAAATTTATGAATGTGGCCCCAATGTGGTAACATTTAATTGGGCCACATGCCACCCTACCTACTTAACAGATCAAAAGAGATATGGCTTAATCAAACCTCACCATGTTAGGAATTAATTGCTTACCCTCATCTAAATTCACATCTTGGAGGGGCCACGTTGCATCAGCTGAAAATGAATAAACCATGAAATTGAAACAATTCAGCTCACACCCGAGCCTTCTAAAATCAAACCAACGACAGGTAATTAGGTTGAGCAGGCCCCAACACATGATCCATTGCTAGCTTGTATGAAGCTTTAGAAGTAGGATGAATCTCTATCCAAAGCTAAAAACTTGCATTGAATATATATATATATATATATATATATATATATATATATATATATATATATATATATATATAAGAAAAAAAAGAGAGAAAGGTGAATTACCTATTCCATAAAACTTTCACTGAAAAACCAAAGGCATCTTAAAGTGGTAGCATTCAACACTAATAAATAAAATGTAAAATGTATAAGTACATAATCCTTTAAAAGAAAATATTAAAGTATAAAGGCGAATTACCTGTTCCACAAGACTTTCACTGAATGTAGTTTATTACAAGACAAAAGGCAAACTCTACAGTATTATTGGCAAAACTGAAAGGAACCATAATATATTATTTATTCGCTACTATTTAATACTATGCAACAGACTGACTTTCAACTCCAACTATAATTTTATACTGAGGCTAAAATCCAGTTTGTGACAAACAGGGAACTGCCTCTGTTTGTGACAAATAAAATGCATGATGCATGCATAGCCAGAAAAAATCAAAATAAGTGATAAAAAAGTAGAAAAAAATCCAAATAACTACAAAATAATCAAAATCTGAGCACAAATTATATCCATCCATGTCTTGAAAAATCCAAACCAGCTACAGAAAAATTAGAATTAGCAAAAAAAAGGGAAAAAAAAAAAATGTAACCAGATATAGAGAGGTAGCTGAGCTCGAGGCTGATCACGTGACTAGTGGCATCATCACACGTGATGTCTTCCCAAGTGCAACAATTCCAGTTATTAGGATTCTGAGAGGAGAGTGTAGTCTTGCTGTTATCAGATAAGTTAAAGGCTTACTTCAAGAGGAGCAATGCTGAGAAGTGGTTTTTAATGCATTGTTGTTGGGTTGACAAGGGATCACTATTAGTCTCACTAGCAAAGACAAAAGAGGAGAAAAGGAGGGAAGAAAATACATGAAGTATAAGCCATGAGATAGGCAACAATTATAAGCACATATATTAGATACAATCTCTGGAATCCAAAAGCTACAAATATGGCATCTAGTTCTGCATACACCTCCCAATCTTGCATGCATTGCCAACACAAATGCAAACGAGATGGCTTTTAGAGCTTGTCCCGGTACCCATTCATCAACAACTAGAATGCAAAGGTGAAAAAAAATAATCCTAAAGCATCATAAGAAGTAATAGCAGGAATCTTATCATAATAGTTGAAAGCATAAATATACAATTTGGAGCCCACACCCCTCAATATGAATGCTAAGGAAACTAGAATATGGTTATTCCTGCTTTATTTAATTCCTAATTTCAATTCAATTAGTCCATCTAAAAGCATAAGCTCCAATATCATAATAGTTTGTAAGAATCACAATATGATGAACAAAATACACCATATTGAATAAATATTACAATACAAATATCTCTTTCTTCCCCTGAGTCTCATAGCCTGTCAAGGTCTTTTCTCAATTAGTACAAATTGTTAATTAATGTGTTAGATTAATGCGTGGCCTTTGAAGGGTAGAATTGGATTAGTGAAGTTGAAGAAATGAACTATAAATCTATAATGCATTCAACGAAGAATATTATCAACAGAGCTTTGCTAATCACTTCCAAACTTGGTTGTACATGAGAAAAAAAGAAGCTAATTGGATCCTCTTTTATGGAATATGCATATCACCTATAACAAAACCTTAATGTAGATCATCCCGACTTTGGCCCATTTAAGTCATTGGGTCTAAAAGCAAATAGGGCCTTTGATTTCAGGGGTGAGAATTTTCCTTTGAAGCCAATGATTATTTGGGCTAGGCCAGGTTCTATATCTTCTTAATGGCCTGAGAAGCTCACTAGTCATGACTTATTTAAACTCTCCAAGCCTTTAGTACTTGCTAGTTGACTGAGTCAAGCCAGGATCCTTAACTAGATAGTTCACTGAGGCTATAACATAATAGATCAAATAGGTGAAACACAAACAGCAAGTTCCATCAAGAATAAGCAAATAGGCAATAGAAAAGAAAGAAGACAGGCATTAGAGGCACCACACAAAACTCTAAGATAGTTTAAGTATAACTACACTAGTCACAAAATTTTGAAAGCATACTACTATCAGAAAGTCTAGTTCTTAGCAGCAACAGGTAGACAATCAACAGTATGGATCAATGAACCATGGGCCTTGCTCATACAAACCAAAAATCTGAATGTACAGTGCAAACTCTTGGTCAATCATTCTACGATAACCCTTTCAAGGACAACCAACAATTCAGAGAACCCACTGAATTCATATTATGAATGCAACAGCTTTTCATGTGCCAAAAATACAGTGGAGCCATAGAAATGCCAAGGAACCCAAGCAGTATTCTCGTTCAAAGAAAAGGGAGATTTATGTAGTAGAGATTTATTCAGAGAATTTAGAGCAAGAAAGGCAGAGGTAATAGAATCACCATAGCATATAAGCATTACGATCTTACCAGAAATTATACTAAATGCTCAAACATCTTATGACAAGATTAGAAATGCAACAGTATACCATGCTACTAATTTCAGTTGGGTGGGGCCCATTTTTAAGGATCCAGATCATCTATCTGGTGGGTTCTACCATGGATGGGTGATTTCGCCAAACATCACCTCCATCATAAAAACCAAGCCATCCAATCAGTGGATTTCAAGGAGTTGCATATGGATAGTTGACTATATCCTATTTTTAGCCATCCATCACAAGCTAAAAACTAGATGGCAAGGGTCATCTTGGGGCCCGGTGTAGCAGGACCTGTAGTGTCCTCCTCTGCCATCAGTTAGTACAAGTGGGCAAATGTACTTGTGAAGTTCACGATCATTAGATCAATGTCAAACAAATGGACAGTGAGTGAAATAAACAACAACAATCCCTAAAAAGGGATTCAACAATGTAAATCTCAAAGAAGGGATTCAACAATGCAAATCCCTAATTAGGGATTTGTCAATGAATATTCCTAATCAGGTATTCTAAATTGTGGACAAGCCTTACATCATACCTGAGAATCATGAGTAGTAGAGGGCCGAGGAGATAGAGAGAGAGGACTAGGGTTTTGAGAGAGAGAGAGAGAGAAATAGGGATAAAGAGAGTGAGAGTGAGAGGGAGAGGTAGAGTGAGACAGAAAGCGAGCGGAGAGGGAGAGGGAGAGAAAACAGAGAGGGAGAGGGAGAGGGAAAGAGAGGCAGAGAGGGAGAGGCAGAGGCAGAGAGAGGAAGGGAGAGGGAGAGCGCGCAAGAGGGAGAGGGAGAGGGAGAGGGAGGAAGAGCAAATGGGGTTTTTCCCTTAGGTTGTATGAACGTTTCATGAGAGAGAAAGGGATGGACATGGGAAAAGAAAAAGGCACCTCGGTGTTCCACATTTTAACCTACTACGGTCCTGCTACTATTTTAGACCATAGTTAAAAGTCCTCTGGACCATATCCATTGTACCATCCTTCACAACCCCTTCGTGTTTGCACATCTAACGGGTTCTAGACGAACGGTCTTGTCAAGGGCTTTGTGGGGTCCATTGTGATGCATTTAATATACCCACTCCGTCCATTAATTTTGTAATTTTTTTTTAGGGAATAACCCCAACATCTAGGCAAATCGAAGGTCCAATTGAACCACACCATCGATCAATGGTAGGTATTAATCTCCACTATTTCCTACCATGTGGTCCACTTGAGCATTCAATCTACTTCCTTTTTTGGGCTCTTGCCCTAACATGCTCTTTAAAAACTGATAGACATATTAGATGGAGCATACACATTTTAATGGGCCTCGTAGAGTCCCTTATGGGGCTATCCAAGGTTGTATGAACGTGTGGAGGTGTTAGCTTTTAGCTATGGTTTGGGCATTTTTTACCTACAGTTTTAATCCGTAACAATGTAGCTACGGTCTATATTCGTAGTTAAAAACTAGCATAGTCCGTAGCCTTTGATCACTTTTTTGTTAGTGAAAGAAGGAGAATTGGAAATATTGGAAGGGATTCCATCACTTAACCATGCCCATGGGATGATAGTGAACAACAGGATTTACTAATCCATCAATTTGAAAAAAGGAAAGGACAATATTCAAAGCTAACACAGATCTATTGTAATTTGTCACAACAAACCATTAAAAACTGAAAATATTCCTTATAATCAAATTGAAATCAAAGAGAGTTCAACATAAACATGAATCAAAATAATAGAAACATCCCATCACGTTAGAAGCTTTACCTTTTAGTGTTAACTAAGAGGTCTAACCAACCATAGACATGATTGAGCTAAAATCTCTTACATAAAACATAAAAACAACTAAGGAAGAGGAAGAAAAGCTCTTAGCGATGGCTTCTTCACCCTTTTTTCTCCACTCCTCAAACCCTAAAAGATGTCTAGGAACATCCTAGGAACTCCTATTTATAGTTGTGTAACACCCTCTTGCAAACTAACCTTGAATTTTCACAAACCGACCTTGGAACCGCCTCAAATTTTCACAATTTGTGTGATATTTGCATAACCTTAGACTGGTCAAGGACAACCTTCAACTAGTTGAGGGTTACCTTTGACTGGTCGAGGATGATAAAAATTTAGAAGATTTTGATCACTGGAGTTTGAGTTAAGGAATCTTCGACTAGTCGAGGAGCTTCGACTGGTCGAAGTAGACTAGTCGAAGCAGACAGATTTCTAGGGTTCTTCTTCTTCACTTCAAGTCTTCAATTTTCTTCATTCCTCACTTGGTTTTCTTGGACATTTGGCATGTGAATTCTTCATTTTTGGTCTCATAAGATCCATCCTTGGCTTTGGTGATTCTTGAGCATTAAATTCATGCATTTAGCATCCTTTTCAATCCAAGCTCTTAAACTTACCTTACAACACAAACATGAGTAAAATAGGACATTAAGCAGTATCATGTTCATAAAACCAAGTAATAAATGGAGGATAATATGTAATATTTGGCCCTCAATAGGGTGACGATCCTAAGTCCGACTAGATGAGCATCCTTAGGTTGATGTGCATTCACACATCCATGCATTTAAACAAGACTACATCATGTATTTTTTTGGATGTCTTATTTCTTTAAACTATGCTTTATTAATGCTGCGGTGTGTAATCTTGAGGGAAATTCACATTGAGATAGCCACTCATTCATCGAATATATAACCATTTAGGTAGTGCAGGTGGTTTAAATGATATTCATATCTAGATTGGTAAGGAGCATGGTACAATTGCTAGGGTTGCATGGTTGTATCTGCCAAGAGAAGCTATGTGATCTTGTGGCACAAGTTTATACGTATCTCATTATTTCTCATGTGTTAAATTGTAATTGTTAACATAAAGACATTGGTTTGTATAACATGTTTGGGCAACCGCTCATATATTTTGAATACACATGAAAATTTCCTTTATGCTTAATTTGTTCCTATTCCGCCTAAATTCTTACTCTAAAAAGGAAAAGAAAAGAAAAGAAAAATATATGTGGAATTTGGCTATTTTTAAAGGTTAACACTCAAGTTTTTGAAAAATGAGTCATATACTCATGTTTCAAAAACCCGGGGTGTTACAACTCACCATATTCCTGATGCTGAGTTCACTAAGGCAATGATGATGCACCGGTTGCCGATATTTGCCAGGTGGCCACAATTTTTACAAGGTAAGATAGTTCCCTTGTTTCTTAGTAGTTGCCTTTTGTACATTGATTTTTTTATGTCAGTCTATTTTTCAGTTTTCCCCTGTTGTCTTGTCTACTTGTCGCGAAATGTCACAGTCATGAAGGAGTGTGAGGAGGCAGAGGCGAGTCTTATAGAGAAGACTGTCGAGACTGAGTAACTCTGATCTGCTTTAAAGGAGTCTAGGGAGGAGCTTGTAGCTTTAAATATGCAGATGGAGGCTCAGGTGGAAGAGGCCTGAAAGAAGGAGGCACAGGAGAATGGAGAAGCTCAGAAGCAAGAGGCTCAGACGAAGGCCAATATGGAAGCGATATGTTCGCTTCTAAAGGAGGGCCAGTAATAGGACGTCAGGTGGAAGGTTGAGCTGGCTGAGGTGAAGATTAGTTTTAGAACAAAAATGACGGAAGTTGAGGCATCTATCCTGACAGCTCAAGCAGTGGTGTTGGTGGAGTTCAAAGCCTTCGAGGAATGGGCAGAGGAGAAGTACCTACTCTACAACATCAGGTACGAGAAATGCTTTGAGAATGTTAGGGGTTAGATCTTGAGCTCAACTTGACCCCCCTCGAGGGTAGCCTCGCTAAAGACTCGATCCTACTAGAAGCCAAGGGCCTAGTTCCTGCCAAAGCCTAGTAGCCAACCTCAATGGGCACCGAGAAAATTAACCTATTTTTCCCTCTCTCTCTTTTTACTTATATAACATTTTTCTTATTAATGAAGAGGGACTTTTGGGTCAATGCTTGTTTGTTGTGCTTTGTCTTTAATTCAATAGATCATGCGTCGCATGTTGGCTATATTTGCAAATCGGTTATACTGGTCTAATGGTCAAGATATGTGCAAATCGATTATGTCAGTCTGATTCCCTTGTAGAACGTTTAGGGATACAAGTCCCATAAGAAGACTATTTCCCTTATAGTAAATGAAATCCTCATATTAGAATACTAGTCAGAGTAACAAGTAGAAATAAGTAGAAATTTATTGCAACTTTTGTAGTATAAATAAACAAGTCGTTCTGACCTTGTAGGTCAGTTTTAATCCGAGATCTAAGTGGTGTTTATGGATAGTAGATCTTTAGGTGCTCAACATTTCATGAATGTTGTAGAGGTCCCCATCCATGTCTTCAAGCCGATACGCCCCTGATGATCTAACTATCCCAGTCACTCTGTAGGGCCCTTCCCACCTTGGCCTAAGAGTCCCTGAACCGAGCTCCTTAGTGTTCTGGAAAGTTTCATAAAGGACCAAGTCTCCTACTTGGAACCTTTGTACTTTGATCCTGAAGTTATAAAATCAGGCAACTTATCGCTGGCGAGCTGCAACCATTGACTGAGTTCGCTATCTTCTTTCCTCGAGGAGGTCAAGGCTCAAAATCATCTACTCGGCATTTTGAGATTCATTGTACAACTCGACCCACATAGTAGGGAGCCTTATCTCAATGGAGACAACAACCTCTACTCCAAAAGCCAGAGAGAAAGGAGTTTCCCCCACAGTCGTCCGTTCAGTAGTCCGATATGCCTAAAGGACATAAGGAAGCTCTTCGGCCCAAGCCCCTTTTGCTTTCTCTAGTTTAGTTTTGAGGTGATTCTTGATGATCTTATTAATTGCCTCCACTTGGCCGTTATCTTGAGGATGCCGAGGTAATGAATAAGCATTTCAGATCTTGAAGTTTTCACACTTACTTCGAAATTGACCATTGTCAAACTGCTTCTCGTTGTTCGAGATAATCGTATGAGGAATCCCATGCCAACAGATGATGTTTTTTCAGAAAAAGTTAGAGATTTTTTATTTAGTAATTTTGGCTAACAGCTCAGCCTCATCCCATTTCGTAAAGTAGTCGACCGTGATAACCACGAACTTAGTTTGGCTTTTACCCATTGGTAATGGGCCGATGATGTTAATTCTCCATTGGGCGAATGACCATGGCCCGATCATGGGAGTTAGTTGTTCTAGTGGCTGACAAGGTACCACCCTGAACCTCTGACATTTGTCGCACCTTTGGGATTATTGCTTGGCGTCCTCCTAGATGGTCAGCCAAAAGTATCCTTTCGAATGACTTTATGAGTGAGGGCATGACTGTTAGAATGGTTACCACAAATCCCTTCATGGATCTCTTTTAGGACATACTTAGCTTCATTAGGTCGGAGGCACCGTGTAAGACCCGTATCCTAGACCATACCATTCAGTAGGCTTCTGCGGTCCTCCTGGTCAAATTTTGGTGACCTGTGATGCGTAGATAATATTTGCGCGCAACCCTGAGTCGTATCCTGTATTTTAGAGTCAGCTCAACCCGAGACTTGTACCCTAGCGACCGTGCCGTCGCAACAGTTCTGACGTAGCGTCTCATGCGCTGAGGCGATACCTGGGCCAGGAGATGTGGGCCCTCGTTTAGTTTAAGAAAAATGCCACGCGTTACAAATTCTAAGAGAATATATCTCATCAATCAAGTACAAATCACATCAAATGTCAAGTAGCACATCCCCTCCTCAAGTACAAGAAACCCTTACCTCTCTCTTATACAAGTACCTTAAAGTCAACTCTCTCTCTACACCCATCACTCACCATCCCTCTCTTTCCTTACATCACATCTTTCTCATCTCTCTCTCTTTTTCTCCCAAGAGAAATTGTCCAACCTAGCTCCATGGGAGAGAAGCTAGTGTGGGCCACCTTCCTACCACCCAATCTTACCCTCCATGATCCATCTCAACCATTGAAATTATTTCCTTGGAGCTCTAGCATGCATTGGCCGAAGAAGGAAGAAGAGATCTAACAGTGGGTGTTCATCATCTCGATTTTTGATTTAGGGCCCACTTGTAATAAGATTCACTTGATGTATGCATTATATTTAGAGGGACCCATAATGGTGGGGTCCCTCCTATCTCCATCATTCTCTCTCTCTCTCTCTCTCTCTCTCTCTCTCTCTCTCTCTCTCTCTCTCTCTCCCTCTCTTCCCTATTTTTGTGACCCACCATGATGAGTGTATTTTTCACACTGTCCAGTTATTAGATGTCCACTAGTAGATGATGTTGGACTTAGCAGGGAAAACGCTAGTAGCAGCTCTATGCTGCACCTAGTGGGCCACTCACGTGGAGCCCCACCTTGCCGCATGTGCATACCTCACACCGTCCATCCTCTACCGAGCAGAGGAAGATTCGAGTTCAAATGGACCATGCTGTAACCAGCGAGGATTGATGTCCACCGTTGAAATGGTGGGACCCACCCCATGTGTGGAGCATTGACACCGTCCATCCTAACTCCTTGGTCATAGGCCTGGGAATGAGACAGATTCAAATATCAGATGAACCCACACCATCCACATGTGGGGCATACCTTGATGTATGCCTTGTATCTACACCATCCACCCGTTGGACATGGACCCACCATGACAGCGTGTGGGGTCCATGCCCTGTATAAATTGCATATCCAGGCCATCCGTCAACAGACGTCCAGGCCCTGGATGTTTAACCATTTAATAAAATAGTATTATATATATATAACGGGTGTGTAAGCCCCATATCCTAGACCGTACCGTTCCATAGACTTTCGCAGTCTTCTCGGTCGAATTCCGGCAACCTTCAACCCTTAACCGGTATTCGCGCGTGACCCTGATTCACACGCCGTCAACCCAAGTTGACTCAACCCAATACCTTTACCATATCGACCGCACCGTCGCCGTGATTTCGATGCCGTGACTCGAGGGCTGAGGTTATACGGTGGTCAAGAGATGTGGGCCAGCATTCGGTGTGAGGAAAATGTCGCGCGTTGCAAAATCCAAGAGAATCTCTATGACTTGTCACATCAATCCATCAATTCATTAATCTCAACATGTCAAGTACACATCACCTTTCACCCTTTCCCAAATAAGCCCCAAAAGTCAAAAAGTTCTTACAAAGCCCATACTTTTTTTACACCATTTGCCACAAAAGTTAAAAAGTCCCTTACACTCATCACTCCATCACCCATCACTCTCTCTCTCCCTTTACAATTCTCTCTCTCCTTCATTTTTCAATTCACTTTCCCAAGCAAGAGAGCACCATGCATATGAGCCTCTCCAAGCCCTTCCAAGAGAATCACAAGTGTGGCCCACCTTTTCATCCCAAGATCTCCCATCCTAGCCATCCATTTCTCATCTTCCTCTATCAAAGAGAAGCACAAGGAGATCGAAAAGCCAAGGGAGCAAGAAAATTAAGCGGTGGGTGTAAGCCCCGTATCCTATACCGTACCATTTTACAGACTTTCGCGGTCTTCTCGGCCGAATTCTGGCAACCTTTGAGCCT
The DNA here is from genome assembly GCA_037074715.1 of Magnolia kwangsiensis. Taxonomy (NCBI): domain Eukaryota; kingdom Viridiplantae; phylum Streptophyta; class Magnoliopsida; order Magnoliales; family Magnoliaceae; genus Magnolia; species Magnolia kwangsiensis. The sequence goes on from CM073577.1 coordinate 27,781,575, forward strand.
TAATCGATATTTGCACGCGACCCTGATTCATATGCTGTCAAACCATATCGACTCAACCCAAGACCTTTACCATAGCGACCGCGTTGTCACTACGGTTCCGATGCTATGACTCACGCACTGAGGGGATACCCTGGTCAGGAGATGTGGGCCAACATTCGGTGCGAGAAAAATGCCACGCGTTGTGAAACCCAAGAGAATCTCTATGACTTATCACATCAATCCATCAATCCATCAATCTCAACATGTCAAGTACACATCAACTTTCACCTATTCCCAAGCAAGCCTCAAAAGTCAAAAAGTCTCTTACACTCTCATGCCTTTCTTACACAAATGGCCACAAAAGTCAAAAAGGCCTCTTACACCCATCACCACCACATCTATCAGTCCATCACCCATCACTCTCTCTCTCCCTTTACAAGTCTCTCTCTCTCATTTTCAAATTCATTCCCAAGCAAGAGAGAATACTCCATATGTATGAGCCTCTCCCTCTCTTTCAAGCTCCAAGTGTGGCCCACCTTTCCATCCTAAAATCTCCCATCTCAACCATCCAAACCTCATCTCCTCCGTTGGAATCAAAGCTAAGGAGCTAAGGAACCCATAGGAGCAAGAAGATCGAACGGTGGGTGCTTGATAAGAGTAGTTTTTTATATTTTTAAGATGGGCCAAGTGAGGCCAACCGATCAATGGTTTGGATCTCACTTGGGACCCTAAGATGTGGCCAATAGCCCACTAGGATCATCATGATCATTCCATGATGGAGGAATTCTCCATGGACCCCATCATGATATTTATTTCCTTGGCTTAAAAACGTCATCTAGATCGTCCATATTGGTGGGGAAAGGATCTCCATCGTTGATTTTCGATTTCGGTGGACCCATGTGTAAAGGGATCCATTTGATGTATGATTTCTTAGAAGGGAGGGCTCATAGTGGCGGAGCCCTCCATCACACGTGTGTCCCGCTCTCTTCCTCTCTCCCTCCCTCTCTTTTTCATTTTTTTTATGAGGTGATGATGTGGTTGTGTGGCCCGCTCGGATGGACCCCACCATGAAGTAGGTATATTACCCAAGCAATCCATAAGTGGGGCCCATATTATATGTGTTATATCGATACCATCCATCATCTAGTGGCCCACTTAAGCAAGCCCACATCTTGCATTTGGAAATGTCAACCGTCCAACGTCCCTAAACACTAGACGTCATATGGAAAAAACACAAATATAAGCTTGGTTCAAGCTTTTATGTGGACCATTTATGTAGGCCCTACCTTAATGTATGTATTCAATCCACGCCGTCTATCTTATATACCATCTCATTTTAGGCGTTGAGCTGAAAAATGAGGTTGATCGGAGCATCTGGCAAGCCATATCGTAGAAAACAGTGATCTCCACCGTGTAAAGTTCCCCAGACTTTTTCTACATGTCGAAACAGGCCCAATATTGGGCTTGATAGGTTGGTTATGAGTTATGGGAATCAAAGGCTGGGGTGGATCCGTCCAAAGCGGGCCCTATGCATGAAAACCCATGGAAAATGGGTTTTTAAAGAAAAAAATAAATAAATAAAATAAGAGGCAGCGCCTGTTGCCACTGACGCAGCAGCAGGGCTGCAGCGTTTTGACGGGCGGGCGGCCGGAGACCCACGGCTCCAGCTGTGGGCCCCACCATGATGTATATTTTGCATCCACATCATTCAAGAAGCACTCCTAGCAGTGGGCCCCCTCCAAAGATCAGCCGCATCCAAAGCTCAGGTGGCCCACAACACAGGTAATAGTGGTGATTGAGTGGCTGCCCTTGAAATTATTTTTGGGCCCACGAAAGTTTTGGATCAAGATAAAATTTGTGTTTTCCTTTCACTCAGGTCCATGTGACCTTGTCAACAGGTTGGATGGCATATAAACATTGTGGTGGGCCTCACTTGGGACCCACAGTGATATAGGGGTTTTATTCCAACCATCCAGGTGGACGGTGGAACCCACATGATATATGTGTTTAATTCCCACTGTCCAGCGGACGGTGGAGCCCTGGTGCATGTGTTCTTTTCACACTGTCCAGTGACAGTGGAGCCCTCCATGATGCATATGCTTCATCCAATCCGTCCATCCACTTTATAAGCTCATTTTATGGCTTGAGCTAAAGAAAGAGTCAGATCTAAAGTTCAAGTGGAGCCCACCATTCTATGTTGTGGTCACTGATGTCCACCGTTCAAAACTTTTTAGGGACCATAGTAACGTTCTACTAAATTGATATTTGCTTCCACTTCATCCATCACTATGTTAATGATCAGGTGGATGGGAAACATATGTTATGGTGGGCCTTAAGAATTTTAATGGTGGCAATCATTACCACCACTTATGTTTGGGTGTGGCCCATTTGATGTGCATGAGGCCCATCTTAACGTACTTGTGGCCTGTGGTTAAGGCCCACTTTGATATATATATGTAAGACCCATGATTTGAGGTCCATTTAATGTATTAGGGGCCCATGGGTTAGGGCCCATTGAGATGTATTGGGGCCTATGGGTTGAGGCCCATTTGATGTACATATGGGGCCCAATAGGTGTGGCCCATTTGATACACATAAAGCCCATTTATTTAAGGCTCACAGGTTATGACCCATTGCAATGTACATAAGGCCATTGGTGCGGCCCATTGATGTGGCCCACTTAATGAACATAATGCCCATATGATATGGCCCATTTGATGTATTTAAGGCCCAATGGGATGTACCTAAGGTCCATTGCAATGTGTGATTCCTCTATGGTTTGTGTAAGGATGTTTCTCGACTATCGTGCCTTGGAAGCAATGTTGGTTTGATGTCCACATTACAAGTATAATGTTGGTTAAATGTCCGCATTATGACTCTCCCGAGGGCCCATTGATAGGCATGTACTTATTGGGTGTAGGCTGTTTAGGCCCATCTGCGTTGTTAGGATAGTTCATTACTTTATTACATGTTTAGTATAGTTCCATGACTCATGATCATACGCATCATATGTATGCTTAATATGAGAAGTGACTGATCATAGCATATGCCTTCGGGCAGATCGTTTATGGGTTCCCGATCAGGCGGTGTTGCCCTACATGAGCGCATGATACGCGAAGGATTGCTACATGATTGGATAGTGTGATTCATGCATTCGTATTGTGTGACATGGTTACCATACGCCCTAGTGACATCAGGGCCGTAGCCTCCACAGGCATATCGTGGTTGGCAGGATTGGATACTGAAAATCTTATTTTTACATGAGGTGTTATAGATATCCCTGGGTGAAAGTTTCTAAACCCTTATGGTACCAAGAGGTTGCTCCAACGTCTAGACTGAGTGGGTACAGGAGTGCCGAGTACCGATTACCAAATGATCACGCTTTCCACTGTGTCGTGGTCGGTTGGAAGGGGGTGCGGCCTTACCCGCCCAGAAGTAGGGGGTAAAGCTAGGCTGAGTTTGAGCAGCTCGAGGAATGGGTCCGCTTCGGCGAGTCAAGCCCGATATTGAAAGACAGATAGTGAGGTCTCTTTCACTTACCTTATTGTGCATGATGAGGCGGCGATCTGGTTTAGAGTGTACTAGACCATGGTGATATCCCAGAGTTAAGCTGTATTGATATGTGGACTTAGATGAGGATTGTATGCTTGACCTGCATCTTACATCGCATAGCCCTGGTATGGCTGATATCATTCATGCTTTGCATCGCATATCCTTGGTACGACTAATGATATTCATGGATCCATCAGTATATTCCGCATTACTCTGATATTGCATGATCATATTACTACCTTGTACACACACTTTCACCACCCTCTAAGCTTTCTATTAGCTTATGCACGACCGTTGCGTGTAGGTGATGTTGGGGTGCAACAGCGCTGAGGCAGGAGCGCTTTGTAGATCATTTTAGAGTTATCGTCCACTATCATTGTATTTTCCTTTATGCTCATTGTACTTGTAAAGTTTTTTATCATAGTAAAAATGTAATGGAGTTTTTGGTTGTTGTTTGTGGGTTATGCCTTTGGTTATGCTTATTACGAATTAAACTGACATTGAAAATCCTCCTTGTAGCATCCTAGGATCGGAACCTGGTAAATGGGCGCTGAGAGCAGAGAATAGGGTTCTACGGAGGCTGTCGGTGCCAGATTCGTTTTTGAGTTTGGGGCGTGACAGTGAGTGCTTTGATAGAGTAGTTTTTATATTTTTAAGATGGTCTAAGTGAGGCCAACTGATCAATGGTTTGGATCTCACTTGGGACCCTAAGATGTGGTCGATGGCCCACCTTGATCATCATGATCATTCCATGATGAGGCCATTCTCCATGGACCCCATCATGATGCTTATTTTTCTTGTATACCTACGGTCATCTAGACCGTCTATTTTAGTGGAGAAGGAATCTCCACTATTGGATTTTGATTTAATGGGCCCATGTGTAATAGGACCCACTTGATGTATGATTGGTTGCAAGGGAGGGCCCATAGTGTCGAGGTCCCTCTATCACGCATGTCCCACTCTCTATCTCTCTCTCCCCCTCTCTATTTCATTTTCTTTTATGAGATCATGATATGGTTGTGTGGCCCACTTGAATGGACCCCACCATGAGGCATGTATTCTATCCAAACCATCTACAAGTGGGGCCCACTTTGTGTGTGTTGTATCCACACCATCCTCCATGAGGTGGCCCACCTCTAATGTATTTGTTACGTGCAACGTCCAGTATCCAGGGACGCTGGACGTAGTTTGGAAAACACAAATATCAGCTTATTTCCAAGCTGGGTGGCCCACTCATGTAGGCCCCACCTTAATGTATGAACTTAATCCATGCAGTCCATTCCTTTCCCCACTTTATTTTAGGCGTTGAGCTAAAAAATGAGGTTTATCCGAGTATCTGGTGGGCTATAACATTAAAAACGGTGATTTTCACCTTTCAAATTTGCTTAAAATTTCCTATGCGCTAAGACATGTCCAATATTGGGCTTAATAGACTTGTCGTAGTCTGTAGAGACCAATGGCTAGGGTGGATTTACTTAACGCGGGCCCCATATATGAAAAACCTCAAAAAAATGGGTTTTTAAAAAAAATATAAAATACATAAGGGGGCAGCGCCTGCTACCCCTGACAACAGCAGCAGTGCACTGCTGCATATGGATGGACGGGCCAAGGGCCACGGCTCTACATGTGGGTCCCACCATGATGTATATTTTATATCCACACCGTTCACGAGGCCCATGAGATTAGGCCCATTCGATGCATTCTAAGGCCTATGGGTTATGGCCCATTGTAATGCACATAAGGCCCATTGGTGCGACCCATTGATGTGGCCCACTTGATGAATATAAGGCCCATATGATATGGCTTATTTGATGTATTTAAGGCCCAATGGAATGTACCTAAGGTTCATTGTAATGTTTGATCCCAACTCGAATTATGTAATGATGTTTACGACGGGCTATGCCTTGGGAGCAATGATGGTTTGACGTCCACATTGCGAGTATAATGTTGGTTAAATGTCCACATTACGACTCTCCCTAGGGCCCATTGATAGACTTGTACTTGTTTTGTGTAGACCGTCTAGGCCACCTGCGTTGTAAGGATAGTGCATTACTTCATAACATGATTAGTATAGTTCCATGATTCATGATCATACGCATCATATGTATGCTTGATATGAGAAGCGACTGATCATAGCATATGCCTTCGGGCAGATTATTTATGGGCTCCCAGTTAGGCGGTGTTGCTCTACATGAGCACACGATACGCGTAGGATTGCTGCATGACTAGATAGTGTGATTCATGCATTTTACATTGTGTGACATAGTTACTGTATGCCCTAGAGACATCAAGGCCATAGCCTCCACAGGCGTATCGTGGTTGGCAGGATTGGATACTGAAAATCTTATTCTACATGAGGTGATATAGATATCCCTGAGTGAAAGTCCCTAAACCCTTATGGTACCAAGAGGTTGCTCAAACGTCTAGACCGAGTGTGTACAAGAGCGCCGAGTGCCGATTACCAGATGGTCGCGCTTTCCACTGTGTCATGGTCAGTTGGAAGGGGGTGCGGCCTTACCTACCAGAGTGAAGGGGCTAAAGCTAGGCTAAGTTTGACCAGCTCGAGGAATGGGTCCGCTATCGACGAGCCGAGCCCGATATTGGCAGGCGGATAGTGAGGTCTCTTTCACTTACCTTATTGCATGCGATGGGACAACAATCTGGTTTAGAGTGTACTAGACCCCAATGATATCATAGATTTAAGTTGTATTAATATGTGGACTTAGATGAGGATTTGTATGCTTGAGTTGCATTTTGCATCACATGGTCTTGGTATGGCCAACATCATTCATGCTTTGCACTGCATGGCCTTGGTATGGATAATGTTATTCTTAGCTTTCATCAGCATGTTCCACATTACTCTGATACTGCATAACTGCATTACCACTTGCGCACACACTTTCACCACCTTTTAAGATTTTTATAAGCTTATGCACGACCATTGGGTGCAGGTGACGTTAGATCGCAACAGCGCTAAGGCTTGAGCACGTGGCAGATTATTTTGAAGCTTTTGATTTATCATCATTGTATTTTCCTTTATGCTCATTGTACTTGTAAAGTTCTTTATCATAGTAGAAATGTAATAGAGTTTTTGATTGTTGTTGTGGGTTATGCCTTTAGTTATGCTTATTATAAATCAAACTGACGTTGAAAATCCTCCTCATAGCATCTCAGGATCAGAACCTAGCGAATGAGCGCTGGGAGCCGAGAATGGAGTTCTACAGAGGCTATCGGTGTCATATTCGGCAATTGAAAATTTTGTGAGCATGATTTTCGAGTTTGGGGCGTGACATGGTGGGCCACACGTGTAGACCCACCTTAATGTATGGGTCTTACCTACACCGTCCAGTAGGTTTGGATAGTGGGTACCCACCTTGAGCTTTGTGTTTTGATCCAAGCCGTGCATCTGTTTTTATAGCAGATGGGGCCCACCTTGATGTATTTATTCTATATCCACTCTATCCAGCCATGGACCCCACTTGCTGCATGTGTGAGATCCACCGTGACTTATGTATTGCATCCACGCTGTCTAATGTTTGGACAGGTGCTTATCATATGGATGGTGTTGTGGACCACCATAATGTATGTTTTGATCTACATCACCCATCTATGTGGGCCTAACCATGATGTACGAGTATTGTACACGCTGTCTAGCAGTTGGACAGGTACTGACGGTGCCGAACAATGCATGGACAGCACTGATTTACATGTCCAATGTTTGGACAGTGCTAATTTACATGTACTATGTTTGGACAATGCTAATTTACATGTCCTATGTTTGGACAATGCTGATTTACATGGACTATGTTTGGACAGTGTTGATCATCATTAGTGAGCCATGTGCCCCATAGAATGATAGTGTGTAGTGATACACATGTTACACCTACAAACATTGAAATGATTTTTGGTGTAATCCAAGCTCTCACTTGATGTATATGAGGCCCATTGGTGCGGCCCATGTGATGTGGCCCACTTGATGTATATGAGGCCCATTGGTGTGGCCCATGGATGCAGCCCACTTGACGTGTATGAGGTCCATTGTTACAGCCCATGTGATGCATCCTGATTTGATGTATATGAGGCCCATGTTTTACGACCTATTATGATATATGTGGCCTATATTTGAGGCCCAATGTGATGTACATGCAGCCCGTATTTGAGGCCCAATGTGATGTATATGCAGCCTGTATTTGAGGCCTAATGTGATGCACATGTAGCCCGTATTTAAGGCCTAATGTGATGTATATGCAGCCCTTATTTAAGGCCCAATGTGATGTATATGCGACCCATATATGAGGCCCGATGTGTTGTATATGTGGCCCATTGTAATGTATATTAAGCCAATGAGTGAGACCCAATATAACGCGTATGTGGCCCATGAGTGAGGCCCATCATGATGTGTAGTAGGCCCTTAAGTGAGGCCCATGGTGATGTATATTAGGCCCTTATGTGAGGCCATGGGCCCACTATATGTTTGGATCTATGTGAGCCACTCCTTAGGAGCAATGTTAGTTAAATGTCCACATTGATGGGAAATAATGGTTAAATGTCCACATTGTGCCCTTCCATTAGACCAATTGTTAAGATTGATTCCAATTATCGAGGTTACTTCTGATTATCGAGGCTGATTCTGATTATCGATGCCAATTCTGATTGTCGAGGTAGATTCTGATTGTTGAGGTCGATTTCAATTGTTGAGGCTGATCATCAAGGCTAATTTTGACTGTCGATGACGATTGTTGATACCGATTATGAGTATGTGATAGCATAGCATCAAGATACATGCCAATACGCATCATCTGCATGTTTGTTATGAGATGTGATTGACCATTGCATTTGTCATTGGATAGGTTGTTATGAGACTCCCTGTTAGGCGAAGATTGTCTCACATGAGCACACGATATGTGTAGGATTGATATATGACTAGATTGTATGACTCATACATCTTACATTGTGTGTTGTGATTACTATACACCCTAGTGACATCAGGGCCGTATCTTGCACGTGCATGTCGTGGATGGCTAGATGGGACACCAAAAATCTGTTACTAGTATTAGAGCACCATAAATGTCTCTAAGTGAAAATTTCTAAACCTCCGTGGCCAGGAGATGCCCAAACATCTAGACCAAGTGGATACATGAGTGCCTGAGTGCCGAATACCAGTAAACCGCATCTCCCATTGTGTCGTGGTCGGTTGGGAAGGGGTGTGGCCTTACCCGCTTGAGGGTAGTGGGCATAGCTAGACTGAGTTTTTCAGCTCGTAATTAGGTCCATTATCAACGTGTTGGGTAGATATTGGCTTACTACTGGCCAAGTGGATAATGAAGTCTCTTTCACTTACATGGTTGCGTGTCCAGTGGGCGACGATTACATACAGAGTATACTAGACTTCGGTGATGATCCCAAAGATGTACAGTATTAATATGTGGACTTATCATGCAGGAGTTGTATACTAAGCATTTTACCTATTCATTCATTCATTAAGTATCCACTCAGGATGGTGGTACACAACTGTTTGTTACAGGTACCTTCGTAATGACTAGGATTTCGGTTGGGGTGCGCAACCAACCTGAGGTCAGGAGTTTACCACATTAAGTCTATCTATCCAAATTTAGGTATGGGACTGGTTTGGATAGAAGTCCCTTGTGATGGGCCCGGTAGCCTGCGATACTACGTACTATCATCCCGACTTCACAACTCCAGCTTGGTCATTTCATTCGCACAACATATTGCATTACATCTGCGGTAAATGGTATTCTGGGTTGCTATGTTTATGCATTTATATAGACTAGATGAGGTTGACGACATTTGTGCACTTGTAAGGATTTGCATATTACATTGTATCCTCAATATATAATATTTAGTTTACTATGTCTCCGCATTGCATAACTAATCTACATTACTTTCTTAGTATATGATATTGGCCTATTATGTTTTTGCATCACATAACCTGAATGAGGCTGATGATATTTATAGACTTACCAACATGTTTTCGTATTACTCTGATATTGTATGATTTATGGATTACCCGTATTTTTTCTTACTCTGATATCTAAAAGCTTGACACATGCATCGCACACACTTACACCACCCTTTAAGCTTTCTATAAGCTTATGCACGATAGATGAGTGCATGTGGCGTTAGGTCATAGCAGTGTCGAGCTTAGAGCATGCATTTGTCTTCTTGACCTTTGATTATTGATATATGTATTTCCCTTTTCAATAATGTATTCAACTGTTTATATTAGTGGATATGTGGTGATGATGTTGCCTTTGTGATTGGGGTAAACTTGTAATTATGATTCTTACGAGATAAATGTACGTTAAAAAAAACTTTCTTGTAAGATCCCAGGATTGGAATCCGGCGTATGTGCATTGGGAGTCGAGAATAGGATACTACGGAGGTCGTCGGCACCGGATTCGGTGATCGAAAATTTTGTGAGCCCAGTTTTCGAGTTTGGGGCATGACACACTTCAAATAGGATAGAGATAATCCCTTCTTATATAGGGTATCCCCAACCATGGTGTACCGAGTTGACTTGAATCGAAGCCTATGTGCCTTACGTCAGTCTTTGGGTAATCTACCTTCCCAGAGATATTTGATTATCGGGTCGATCCAGCTTGGTATTGAGGTCGTCGGGAGAACTGCCTTCGGATCAGATTTATCGATGCTCGATTCAGATACAACCTCAATCAGGATTGACATCGGAATGTCATCATTGACAGTGGTGGACAATTTTTCCAATGCATCAGGCTTGGAATTTTTTAACCTGGGGTCCAAGGTAACATCGCATTTGGAGAACTTGCTGATAAGTTCCCGAGGCTTCTGCAGGTAGGTGATCATCCTTTCCTCCTTGGCTTGGTATTCATCAGCGATCTGGTTGACAACGATCTGGGAGTCACTGTGCACCTTCAAGGTCCATGCTCCCACTTCCAATGATAACCTGAGCCCGGCCAACAACGCCTTACACTCGGAGACATTGTTCAAGGTCTGGAACCCAAATCATAGAGTGTATTATGTGCAAGTCTGATCCGGAGCTTTAAGAAGGATTCTAGCCATGCTGCCTTTGGAATTTGATGACCTATCAACTCACAATATCCAGGTCGTGTTTAAGTTGGTTGAAGCTTTTAGGCATGGCTCGCTGGTGAATTTGACAATGAAGTCGGCCACTGCATGCCTTTTGATTGTAGTTCGAGGCTGATATTTGACGTCAAATTCATTGAGCTCAATGGTCCATTTTGAAAAGGACGAGCTCTAAGTCCTAGAAGGGGAAGGGGGGGGGGGGGTGAATATGACTATGCCAAATAAAAAAATAAATGTGGAATACAAAGATAAATAACACATTTAAATAGCAACCTCAAATGCACTAGCCTTGAGAGGTTGATATAAACTGAGTTCTAAGGACAACCTTTCACCAAAAACTAAGGTTTTTGGTAGGACAACCCGATGTCTAGAATGTTGGTTAGTATCAAAAACTCAAACTGAGAATGAGGCGAAGGAAATAAACTAAACTATAACAACATTCATCACAAGCGTATAAAGTAAATTACAACATTCAGCACCACACATACATCACAACCATCATCCAAACTCCGACAATTATAGTGGTTCATGTGTGTACACCAACTATTCGCAAATAGCCACACAACTACTCCACTCCTAATATCTACACCCACAAGATATTGGTTTTTACTAAGAAATAAGGTTTTCCAAGGTTCACCTTAAAACCTTCATAATTGTGTTTTTCAAATGGGCTTACACAATCACAAAAACCCCACAATAAGATTTTCTTGGCTGAATCTCACAAACTAAAAATACAGAAATTAAAATTATACTTATATCTGAAGATTTTTCTTCCAATGTAACCCGACAGAACTAATTCGATGTAGACATAGATGTTCAATGTCCAATCTTACAAATGAAAGGGTTCTTAGTCTAAATGATTTTTAAATTAAATCAACCTACGGCTAGCTTGATTTGATTTTGATCTCAAAAGAAGAGAATTAAATAAAAATTACCTTTTTAATATAATAGAATTGAATAAAAAGATCTTAAAATCAAATACAAAAAGTTATAAAAGAATCTAAAATGAATAAGTAATAGCTTCACAATTACATGGACTTATCTCTCAGAGTGATGGCTTGATTAGACTTGGAATTGATGAATAATTCTGAGAAATGTCCTCTATTTATAGGCAGAAATTTTATTCCCTTGACTAGTCTAAGGTTCGGTTTGACTCATCGAAACACTAACCAATTTTTAAAAATTTTGGCGCGATAAGATAAACCCATTACTCGACTGGTCGAGTGGCTTGCTCGATTGGTTGAGTGGCCTGCTCGACTAGTCAAGTGGGACTAGATGAGCTTGTTGGACTTTGAGTCGAGCACCGCACGACTGGCGGAGCACTATTTACTCGACTTGTCGAGTAATGTACACGACTGGTCGAGAGTCCAACAGAAAATGCAAAAAATCTTCAAAAAAAACTTGGACTAGTCGAGAAAATTCCTGGATTGGTTGAGCCAGTGCCTGGACTAGTCGAACAAAGACTAGGACTAGTTGATGAAAAGCCTATAAACTTATGCAAAGACCTAAATTTAATATGCAATCAATATGACCTAACCTATGGTCAATTTAGGGTCATTCATACCTTGAATGTGAGTTTGAAACATCGAAACATTGATCGCTTCGGTAACTCATTTATCTTGAAGCACATGAAGATTGACCTTGAGCAAGAGCTAGTTCTTGTGTTCTTGAGACTTAAGGTGGTGGTCTTGAACTTTAACTTGAGCTTTGAATTTCTGTTCTTGTACTTGAGCTTGTGTTCGATCTTTAACAATGTTCTTCAACTTGAAAATGTAGAGGAGTTGACGATGACTTGAAGGTGAACTTTTCATCTTATCATAATAAGATACTGACTCCAAGTGGTTTGGCACAACAAAATTTAACAATACTAGGTGCCCAAATTATAACATAGCACTTACATATTTTGTCAGTCTTCCTGATATCTCGAGCTTTTAGAGCACTTGACGAATAGGTTGGTTGGTTGGTTGGGACAATGATTTTGTGGGCTTAAAAGTAGTCTTGGAGGAGTTGAGAAGATACGATTGAGGCCAAGGCAAGTTTCTTGATGTCCAGGTACCTAGTCTCGGCTAGGACCAACGCTTTGCTGACATAGTATACGGGGAGTTTCTTGCCGCTCTGGTCCTGAATTAGTGTTGAGCTGATCGCAGCCTTAGAGACTGCCAAGTAGAGTATCAACAGTTCTCCCTGCTCGGGCTTAGAGAGTAATGGAGGTGGTCCCATGTATCACTTGAGTTGTCGGAATGACAGCTCGCACTCTTCGGTCCGTTTAGTTCTTGTCATGCCTTTCAAATGTCGGAAGAATGGGAGGCACTTGTCGGTAAATTTGGAAATAAATCGATTGAGGGTTGCGACTCTGCGTTCTAGGCACTATATCTCATTTGTAGTCTTGGGCGAGTTCATATTCAATAAAGCTTGTATCTTTTCAGGATTTGCTTCAGTGCCCCTCTAGTTGACCAGAAAGTCAAGGAACTTTCTTGAGCTGACATCGAAAGCACGCTTATTTGGGTTCAGCTTCATTCAAAATCTTCTTAGGACTGCAAACATCTCCCACAGGTTAGCCAAATGGTCGATGTAGACTTTCATAGAACATCCAATTTGTTGGGCAAACATTTTATTAATGAGCCATTGGTACATGACCCTAATGTTTTTCAGCCTAAAATGCATAACCTTGTAGTAGTAGAGCCCTTTGTCGGTGACAAAGGTTATCTTCTACTTATCGTAAGGATACATGGCAATCTGGTTGTAGCCCTAGTACGCATCCATGAAGCTTAAGAGCTCGTGCCTGACCGTAATGTTGACCAGTTGGTCAATTCGTGGAAAGGGAAAAATTATCCTTGGGGTAGGCTTTGTTCAAGTCGGTGCAATCAACACAGACCCACCACTTCCCATTGGACTTCCTTACCAAGATGACATTGGCGACCTAGTCGGGATAATAAACTTCTTTAATAAATCCAACTTCTAGGAGCTTGCTGACCTCCTCACTAATGATGGCATATCGTTCTAGGTCTATTGCTTGTTATTTTTTTCCTTACTGGTCGGTGGCTAGGATCAACATTCAATCTGTGGATGATTACATCCGAGTTGATGCTAAGCATGTCCTGATGGAACCATGTGAAGACATCAGCATGATGTTGTAGAAGGTCCACAATTTGGTCTCATAGATCGGGAGGTAACAGTGAGTCAACCTATATAGTACGGGTCGTGTCAAATTCAGAAAGAGGAACTGCTATGAGATCTTCTACAGGAAAACCCCTCTCATAGGATTCTTCTTGGGGATCGAAGGAAGTGATGGCCATGGTACGATGCTACGTGCCTAATCTCACAGCTGTGGAATAGCATTGACGAGCCTCATGCTGGTCTCCTCTGACTTGTCTAATGCCGTACTCAGTTAGAAATTTTATTGTAAGATGGTTAGTGGACACCACTCCCTGTACGACATTCAAGGACGGGCGTCCGAGGATAACGTTATAGACAAAAGGGAAGTCAACCACAAGAAACTTGATCATCTTCATGATATGATTCAGTCCTTATCTTTTAGTTATAAGGAGGTAAATAGACCCCTTAGAAATGACTTTTTCCTTGAAAAATTCGAGCAGAGGAATTTGAACAGGTTGAAGTCAGGATCTACCGATTCCCATTTTGTCAAAGGTGATAATGAAGAGAATGTTGGCCGATCTACCAGTGTCCATCAGAATTCGGAACACATTTCGGTTAACTATGGTCATGGCCACCATCTGAGCATCATCATGGGGGTGGTGAATCCCTTAGGCATCCTCTTCGATGAACATTAGCTCGTAAGTGGCCATCTTCTTCTCTTTTGAAGGGAAATAGGTGAAGTTGATATGATACTCTAAGTTATTATGGGCGATGCTCTAAGCATGAGCTTTACGAGCTCGGTTTGAGTCTCCTCCTCTGGCAAGTCCACCAAAGAAGGTGTCATTTCTCTGGTGGGCTTGTTGTCGTTCCTATCGGCCTGTTACTTGTTCCTCTGTTCTAGCTGATCTAGACATTCTTCTCTCCTGCTCACATATTTATGCAAGTGTCTAGCATAGGTAAGGGCTTCAATCTCCTCTTTGAGGACGAAACAGTCACTAATAGTATGAATGTGGTCATGATGGAAGTGACAGTACTTATGCTTGTCTTGCTTGTCGGCATCCGTCTTCATTCAGTTTGTCCACTTTAAGAGCCGTTTGTCCTGAACTTCCATGAGGACCTTCTCGGGAGTAGCATTGAGGGGAATGTAAGAGAGGAACCTACTCTCAGGTCATTGACTTGGTCCTTACCTGGATGAGTTATTATCTCTCCTCCTTTATTATTCATGTTGGATGAGGGCTCGTCCTTTTACTTTTTATCCTTAGCCGAGCTTTCAACAATCCGATTAGCCTTTTTGGAGATGAATAACTTGGAATTGGAGTACTTCTGGGCTCAGGTGAGGAGGTTGACCAAAGTGGTTGGAGGATTTTTGTCGATTAAGAAGAAGAATCGGGAATCCTTTAGACTTTCCATCATGGCAGCTAGGGCTATCTAATCTGAGTAGCCCTTTACTTACATTTCTTCTTGATTGAAGGACTTGTTATAATCTCTAAGCAACTCTTCCTTCTTTCAAATAATAGTAAGGAGGTGGGTTGCAAGCTTTCGCCTATCCTTCCCTCTAATGAACTTGGTGATGAAGGCCTTGTTGAACGATGCAAATAAGCTGATGGAGTTCGGCTTTAGCTATTAAAACCATGTCCGGGCTGCTCCTCAAAGAGTTAAGGGGAACACTTTGCACATTACTGAGATCAAGATGCCATGGAGCTCCATTCACACCTTAAAAGGACTCTAAATGCTCTGCCGAGTCGATAAATTCGGAGTATGGGGTGAGTTGTGGAATCTTGAATCTAGGTGGGAGCTGAGCTCTCATGATGTCATCGGTGAATGGTGGTTCGATTTCCTCTAGCATAGCTTCTACAGAGGTGAGAACTTGTGCACAGTAGGCCTCACATATATCACTGATTTGACCTTGTAGCTTCTTGAGCTCCACTTCCCAGGGGACATTATTTTCTCCAATGGCCTCGCGGTTTTTCCCACACCTTTGATTCTCCAATGCATGTCGCAGGTCGAAAGCAGGTAGATCGACGATTCAAGCACTTTGGCCAGGCATTTGCTTAGTGTTCACACCCCAAGTATAGGGTTGTGATGTAGTAAAAATCTCTGTAAGACTAAGGTTGAATCCACAGGGACTGAAACCTATAGGTAATCTAAAAATAACCACAACTAGAACTAGAATAAGATGAAATCTAAGTTGAATGAATATGAGGGAATAATGGTGAAAATATTAATCTAAAATTTGTAAAAATCAAAGGTGGGAAACTAGGAATTCAGAGGATCCACTTGTAGAGATCAGGGAAATCTACGCTTGATTCACGAACTCAACTGGACATTGAGTTCCAGTTATCGTACGCCTAATTCTTGATTTCTTCATGTTCATTCAACTGAAGTTTGCGTAATGATCTAGCGTTGTCCAGATTGAAACTTTATATTTTTAATCGCCTAGTAGGCTCTATGTTCCAACTCCACAGGCAAGTGACAAGCCTTCTCATAGACAAGTCTAAAGGGAGACATTCTAACAGGGGTTTTAAAAGCACTACGGTAAGCGCATAAGGCATTGGTCAATCAGATTGATCAATCCTTACGGTCAGGGTTAATCATTTTTTTCAAAATGTGTTTGATCTCCCTATTGAAAATCTCATCTTACCCACTTATCTGTGGGTGGTATGGGATGCTCACCTTATGAGAGATACCGTATTTCTTCATTAAACTCTCAAATGGTTTATTACAAAAGTGTAAGCCCCATCACTAATGATAGCTCAAGGTGTTCTGAATTGGGAAAGGATGTTCTCATTTAGGAATTTAATGAATGTGCAATGGTCATTATTCCTACACAGAATCGCTTCAACCCATTTTGTGACATAGTCTACGACGAGCAGAATATATAAATTTCTAAAAGATTGGGGGAATGGTCCCATGAAATCGATGCCCTAACAATTAAATGCCTCTATGATAAGAATGAGATTCAAGGGCATCATATTTCGATAGGACAACGCTCCCAATTTCTAACAATGCTCAAAAGATTTGTAAAACTCCTGAGTGTCCTTGAACATAGTGGGATAGTAAAAGCCACACTACAAAATCTTTGCTGTGGTCTTTTTAGCAGAAAAGTGATCACCACAGGCCTGTGAGTGACAGAAGGAGATTAAACTTTGATGCTCATCGTCTGACACACATCTCTTTAATATTTGGTCTGAAAAATATTTAAATAAATATGGATCATCCTAAAAAAAATTGTGCACCTCGGTGAAAATTTTCTTATTATCTTGTACAGTCCAATGTGTCGGTATGAAACCTGTAGCAAGATAATTAACATTATTAGCGAACCAAGGTGAATGGGAGACTCTGAACAACTGTTCATCAGGGAACATGTCATTGATATGTGTCGTCTTAAGGGAATCAGAGGGATTAAGGCGAGAAAGATGGTCAGTCACTATGTTCTTTACTCCTTTTTTATCTTTTATTTCTAGGTCAAATTTCGGGAGTAGGAGGATCCATCTTATTAGGCGGGGATTAACATCATTCTTAGATAGAAGATACTTGAGCACCACGTAATGTGTGTAAATAATGATCTTGGATTCGATTAAGTAGGACCTAAATTTATCCAAAGCGAACACTATGGCTCAGAGTTCCTTTTCCATAGTTGAGTAGTTCACCTGGGCAGGATTCAGTCTTACTCGCGTAATGAATAACATAGGGTTTTTTATCTTTTCTCTGGCCTAAAATCGTTCCAAGAGCATAGTTAAATGCCTTGCACATAAGTTCAAAAGGAATGCTCCAGTTGGGTGGCTGTATGATAGGTGCACTAGTCAACAAGCCTTGAAGCTTAGTGAAAGCTTCCTGACATGGCTCAATCCACTCGTATGGTGCATCCTTTTGAAGTAGATTACATAGAGGATAAGAGATGAGACTAAAGTCCATTATGAATCTTCTGTTAAACCTGGCGTGTCCTAAGAAGGATCGCATGTCCTATATGTTCTTGGGTGGAGGTAGGTTAGAGATAAGATTAATTTTTACCTTATCCACCTCAATTCCTTTGGACAAGATAATATGTTCAATTCCCTTATGAACCATGAAATGACACTTGTCCTAATTAAGTACCAAGTTCTTTTCTTCACATCTTTTCAGCACACATTTAAGACTTTCTAAGCACTCGCTAAAAGATAGACCGAAGACAGAGAAATCATCCATGAAGACCTCTAAATATTACCCCACCATGTTAAAAAAGATACTCATCATACATCGCTGATGTCACGCCACAAACTCAGAAAATGGGCTTACAAAATTTTTGATCACCGAATCCAGTGCTGACAGCCTCTATAGTACCCCATTCTTAGCTCCCAGCATCCATGTGCCAGATTTCGATCCTGGGATCCTATGAGGATTTTTCAATGTACATTTACTCGTAATAAACATAACCACAAGTTTACCCAAATCACAAAGGCAACATTATCATCACATATCCACTAATATAAACATTTAAATATAATGCTGAAAGGGAAATACATATGTCAAAATCAAAGCTGCAGAAGTCAGTTACATGTTTCAAGCTCTACACTGTTGCAACCTAACATCACCTGCACACATCTATCATGCATAAGCTTATAGAAAGTTTAGAGGGTGGTGTAAGTGTGTGCACAAGGTAAGTGTTAAGTATTCAATATAATGTCATAATCATACAATATCGAAAATACTAGTAAGATCATGAATCATACGATATCAGAGTAAGCGAAAATACTGACAAGTCCATGAGTCAATCAATATCAGAATACGTAATATTGATCCGCTATACAAATGAGGAGTCATAAAGAGCTAAATGTTAAATGCCGAGGATGGAATGCAATATACAATTCTTGATGAGTTCTGAATACCGACAGTCGTACCTATACCATATAAATGTAGAAACACATTAACTCAAAATGCCATATGCTGCGGATGTAATGCAATATGCGGTGCGAATGGAATGACCATGCTGGGTGTGAAGTCGAGATGATAGTAAGTAGTATCGCAGGCTATGGAGTTCACCACAAGGGACTTCTATCCAAACCAGTCCCACTCCTAAATTTGGATAGTCAGACTCAATATGGTAAACTCCTGATTTTAGGTTAGTCGTGCGCCCCAACTGAAATCCTGGCCATTGGGAAGGTACACGTAACAATTAGTTACATACCACCAGCCCGAGTGGATAGTGAATGAATGAATGAATGAGTAAAATGCTAAATATGCAACTCCTGCTCCACAAATCAGTATTATACATCTCTGGGATCATCTTCGAAGTCTAGTAAACTAACCACTGATGTAAGGATAGATCCTCACCGTCCAGAGGTTTGGACAGTGGGACTCACCACTGGTGTACGTTTTTCATCTAAACCATCCATCCAATTATGGTGATGGGCCACGCATGTGGACCCCTCTGGTATATATGTTTCATCTAACCCGTCCCTCCTTTTTAGCAAGTCCATCTCAACGCTTGAGATAAAAAATTAAGACAGATCCAGTTATCAGGTGGACCACACTGTAAAAAACAGTTGGTTTAAACATCCAGCATTGAAACCCCATGGGTTACAGAGTTTTAGACCAATATGATATTTATTTTTCCTTTAAATGCAGGTCTTTGTGACACTATGAACAGACTGGATGGAAAATAAATACTATGGTGGGGCCCACTAGAATTTAATAGTGGAAATCATCATTGCCACTATTAGGTGTGGTATGGTCTAGATGATCCTTTAGATATGATTCATTTTTATGATAATGCTCTAAAATGATCTCCAGCGATAGATGAATGGTGTGTTGGTTTGGGCCCATTTATTTTGGCCCATTTGAATTAGGATTTTTTTGGTGCGGTCCAACCCCACTTGAGGCCCATTGGTGTGACCCATCTATAGGTCCCACCTGCCTTATATTTAAGGCTCATATAATGGGGCCCACTTGCTTGAATCTGAGGCCTATGAAAAAGGCCCATTATGATGTATTCATGGCATATGGGCAAGGCCCATTGTGATATGTATTAGGCCCATGACGCATGGCCCTTTTGATGTATTCGAGGCCTAGATATGTAGCCCATTTGATATATATGAGACCCATGTGTAGGGCCCACATATTATGTATTTGAGGCCTATGGGTTATGACCCATTATGATGTACTGAGGCCCATAGGTTGTGACCCATTGATATGTATTTTCAGCCCATATGAAGTTGCTCATTGTGATGTATTTTCCACCCATTTAGTAAGGCCCAATGAGATGTATTTTCGGCCCATACGGCGTGGCCATTGTGATGTTTTTATAACCCATTTAATGATGCCCATTATGATGTGCATTAGGCCCATGGGTTATGTCCTATGTGATGTATCTAAGGCCCATGTGCAGGGCCCACCTATTATGTATGTAGCCCTTGTATGAGGCCCATTACGATGTATATTAGGCCTTTGTGTGAGGCCATGGGCCCATTTTATGTTTGGCTCTATGTGGGTCTTGCTTAGGAGCGTTGGTTGAATGTCCACATTGATGGGCAATGATGGTTAGATGTTCACATTGTGAGCTTCCCTTAGGCCTTGTTAAGTCCATTCTCATCGATTTCAATTGTCTAGGCCGATTATCAAGGCCGATTCCGATTGTTGATACTGATACCGATTGTCGAGGTCGATTGTTGAGGCCGATTATCGAGGCTGATTTCAATTGTCAAGGTCGATTATTGAGGCTGATTTAGATTCTGATTCTGATTGTCGAGGCTGATTCCAATTAGCGAGACCGATTCTGATTGTTGGGGCCGATTGTTGAGGTCAATTATCGAGGATGATTCCGATTGTCAAGGCTGGATATCGAGGTCGATTGTCAAGGCCTAATGTAATGTATATGCAGCCCATATTTGAGGCCCATTGTGATGTGCATGTGGCCTATATTTGAGGCCCGTTGTGATGTGTATTCAGCCCATGTTTAAGGCCTAATGTGATGTGTATGAGGCCCATGTGATGCATTTGATAGCCAGGCGATGAAGCCCATTGTGATGCATGTTAGGCCCATATGAAAGGCTTATCGTGATGTGTATTAAGCTCTTGAGTGAGGCCCATGGTGTTGTATATTTACCCCTTGTGTGAGGCCATGAGTCCACTATATGTTAGGCTCTATGTGGGCCATTTTTTAGGAGCAATGATGGTTGAGTGTCCACATTGATGGGCAATGATGGTTAAATGTCCGCATTGTGACTTTCACTTAGGCTCTTTGTTAGGTTGATGCAGATTATCAAGGATGGTGTTCAACCGATTGTCAGGGTCAATTCCAATTATTGAGGCTTATTATCAAGGTCTATTTCGATTGTCGAGGCCGATTACCGATGTTAATTATTGAGGCCAATTGTCGATTCAATTATGAGTATGTCACAGCATAGCATCATGATACATGCACATACGCATCATCTGCATGTTTGTTATGAGATGTGGTTGACCCTTGCATATGTTATTGAGTAGGTTGTTTATGAGACTCCATGATAGGCAAAGTTGGTAGACATGAGAGCGCGGTATACACAGGATTGATGCATGACTAAATTTTATAACTCATGCATCTTATATTATGTGTTTTGATTACTATACACCCTAGTGACATCAGGGCCTTAGCCTCCACAGGCATATCGTGGATGACTAGATGGGACACTGAAAATATACTAGTAGCATCGGGCTACCATAGATGGCCTTGGATGAAAATTCTTAAATCCTCTTGGTACTAGAGGATGCCCCAATGTCGTGACCGAGTGGATATATATGAGCGTATAAGGGTTGTATACTAGTAGGCTGCATCTCCTACTATGCCGTGGTCAGTTGGGAGGGGGTGTGGCCTTACCCGCTTGAGGGAGTAGGTAATGCTAGGCTGAGTTTGACCAGCTTTAGGAATGGGTCCACTATCAATGAGCCAGGCCCAATATTGACATGTAAATAGTGAGATCTCTTCCACTTACCCAGTTATGTTGTTGATGGGGCGACAAGCTGGTGTAAAGTGTACTAGACCCCGGTGATGATCCTAGAGATATACAGTACTGATTTGTGGAGCAGGAGTTGCATATTCAACATTTTACTCATTCGTTCATTCATTCACTATCCACTCAGGCTGATAGTGCACAACTAATTGTTACGTGTACCTTCGCAATGACCAGGATTTTGGTTGGGGCGCACGACTAACCTGAAATTAGGAGTTTACCATATTAAGTTTGACTCTCCAAATTTAGGTATAGGACTGGTTTGGATAGAAGTCCCTTGTGGTGGACCCCACAACTTGCGATACTACGTACTATCATCCAGACTTCACACTCTAACATGGTCATTCCATTTGCACCACATATTACATTACATCCGCGGCATATAGCATTTTGGGTTACCATGTTTCTGCATTTATATGGTATAGGTACGACTGTTGGTATTCGTAAACTCATCAGGAATTGTATATTGCATTACATCCTCGGCATCTGATATTTGGCTCTTTATGACTCCTCATTTGCATAGCCAATCTGTATTGCGTATTCTAATATTGATTAACTCATGGACTTATCAGTATTTTTTCCTACTCTGATATCATAAGATTCATGATCTTATCAGTATTTCTAATATTGTATGATTATGGTATTGTATTGAATACTTAGCACTTACCTTGTGCACACACTTACACCACCCTCTAAGTTTTCTATAAGCTTATGCATGATAGATGTGTGTAGGTGATATTAGGTTGTAGCAATGTGGAGCTTGGAGCATGTAGCTGACTTCTGAAGCTTTGATTTTGACATATGTATTTCCCTTTCAACATTGTATTCAAATGTTTATATTAGTGGATATGTGATGATAATGTTTCCTTTGTGATTTGGGTTTATGCTTATTACGAGTAAATGTACATTGAAAAATCCTCCTTCTAGGATCCCAGGATCGAAATCTGGCGCATGGACGTTGGGAGCTGAGAATGGGGTACTATGGAGGTTGTCGGCATTGGATTCGACGATCGAGAAATTTGTGAGCCCGATTTCTGAGTTTGGGGCGTAACAGCTGAAAGGTGGCAGGGGCATTACATAGTCTGAATGACATCCTTCGGTAAACAAAGGTGTCGTAGGGACATGTAAATGTAGTCTTTTCCTGATCTTCAGGGGCGATATCTATCTTATTGTAGCCCGAATACTTGTAAAGGAAACATTAATAGGAATGACCAGTTAACCCTTCCAAGATCTAATCAATAAAGGGTAAAGGAAAGTGGTCCTTCCTCGTAATGGTATTCAACTTCCTGTAGTCAATGCATATTCTCCATCTAGTAGTAACTCTTGTTGGCATTCCGAATTCTTAGGAACCATCTGAGTTGGATTAACCCATTGACTATCGGATATATAATGTATGATACCCACATCCAATAGTTTAATAACTTTGGCCTTAACCACTTCACGTTTGGGTTTAGTCTACATTGTGATTGTCGAGCGGTCTTCACATTATTCTCAAGATAAATGCGGTGAGTACGAATTAAGGGGTCGATTCTCTTGAGGTCCGCAATCGTCCATCCAAGGGCTCCCATATGCTCAATGAGAGTAGATATGAGCATACTCTCTTGTTCTTTCTCAAGGTGGGCAGAAATCACCACCGGGTATGTCTCATCTTGACCTAAATATACATATTTCAAATCAGAGATAAAGGTTTTAGGTCAAGCTTTGGTGGCTTGAGGTTAGACGGTAGAGACACTACATCAGTTTGGAGCAACTCTTCAAATTGTGGCTTCCACTGGTTAACTTAAGTATCGGTGCAACATCAAACATGGCACACGTCTCCCTAATTATGTCATTATCAAAATCATGGGAGTGGGCCAGGCACGTCTCTAGAGGGTTAGAGGATAAGGTCAGAGGTGTCCTATCTTCCACGAAAGAGTCAATCATGTTAATGTTGTGGAAATCGTCATCATCCTCTAACTGTCTTCCTGTATTAAAAAATATGTTTGAATCCATTGTCATATTCTTAAAAGACATACTCATGAAACCATTCCTACAATTGATAATTGTGTTTGAAGTGGCAAGGAATGGGTGACCAAGAGTGACAGGAATCTGAGTGCTCATATTACTGATGGGTACGATATCTAGGATGATATAATCTACAGGGTAGTAAAGTCTATCGACATGAACCAACACATCCTCAATTATCCCTCTTGGTATACGAACAGAGCGATTAACAAGTTGTAGTATGGTTAGGGTGGGTTTTAATTCACCCAAACCTAACTGTTTGTATACTGAGTAGGGATTTAGATTGGCGCTTATTCCTAAGTCAAGAAGTGCATGCTCAATTTGATAGTCCCTGATTACACATGATATGGTTGGGCTATCAGGATCTTTGAATTTTTATAGCACATCTTGCTTTAGGATGACACTCACTTTCTCATTCAAGAAGATTTTCTTTTGAATATTCTGTCGTCTTTTGGTCGTACATAAGTCTTTCAGGAATTTAGCATATGAAGGTATTTTTTTACGGCATCAAGTAGAGGAATGTTGACCTTCACTTGTTTCAACACCTCTAGAATATCCTGAGAGTTAGAGAGAGGTTTTAATGTAACCATCTATTGGAGAAATGGAACAACTAGCTTCCCTTGAGGTTTCGATTCTACCTCTGGTGGGGCATGGCTAGATCCATCTTCTTTGTCCACTTTCGGGTCCTTAGGCTTTTCAGACCTAAATGGAATGGTTTTGTCAATGATCTTCCCACTCCTAAGTGTGGTGATGGATTTAGCTTGCTCCATCTGATTTGAAGAGCTTGGGTTACCAACTTCATATTGCGGTTTAGGATTGAGAAGTGGTTAAACTGGGAAGCTCTCCTTATTCCCAATCATATTTTCAGCCTTAAGTTCATGTATCACTTTTGTAAGATTTTGAATGGCTTGTAGCATACTTTGATTGAAAAGTTCTTTCTTTTGAAAATGTTGTAGAACCAAGTCCTCTTGAGGTTTCTCTTGTTATGGAATTTGATTAAATAAACCTTGATGGTTAGCAGTTTGTCCATTCCTCCAACTAAAGTTTGGATGATTTCTCTAATTAGGATTGTATGTATGGGAGGTAGATCCATTAAAAGGTCTTTGATAATTGTTTATGGCATTGGATTGCTCATTCAACACCCCTTGAAAGGTAGGAATTGTTGGACAATTTTCGGTTGTGTGAATGTTACAATCACAAATACCACAAACAGTTTCATTAACCTTATACTTCTTTGATTCCATGGCCTCGAATTTCCTTATGAGATTAATCACTTTAGAATTGATATCATCGTCCTCTTTTAGGAGATACATTCCACCCCTCTCCTTAAATTGAGTCAGCCTAGACATGGTTCATGATTTTGGGTATATGTCCCATGATTGTGCATTTTCAGCCAGTCTATCCAAGTAGTCCCACACATCATTGACATTTTTATTTATGAATTCCCTATTGCACATTGTTTTAACAAATTGAAGCATGGAAGATGTTAATTCGTCATAGAAAAGTGTGTAATCCGCCACGTTTCAAAACCGTGTTGTGGGCATGAACTGATAAGATCCTTGAACCTTTCCCACCATTGGAAGAATGTTTCATCCTTCCTTTGGGCAAAGTTTATGATTGATTTTCTAAGGTTGTCATTTTATGATATGGAAAAAATTTCTTTATGAACTCCCTTTTCATATCATTCCATGTGCAAATCGATCTAGGACGTAGTGAATGCAACCATGTCTTAGCTTTCTCTTTCAAGAAAAAGGGAAAGATTTTCATCCTTACTGTGTCCTTAGACATGTTTGGAAAATATAATGTGGCTATGATCTCATCAAACTCTTTCAGGTGTCAATATGGATTCTCTGACTCAAGCTCATGAAATTTAGGAAGGAGTTGGATCACCCTTGGCTTGATATCCATGTGTCTTGTATTATCAGGAAAAACCATACATGAGGGCGTAGGTTGTAAATAATCTTATAAAGTACGAGGCAGAGGTGCTTGATGCAACTCATTCTCATCCTGGATGTCCTCCACCTTAGGTTGGGGTAGAAGAGGTTGGTTTTCAGCCATCGCTTCAATTAACTTAGGGGATCTCGAGCGGTGTCTAGTCCCGCGATGGATAGTCAACCCCTCAACCAATCCTCCTTCAGTTAAGAGACGTCAAGTGTTGTCACGAGGCCACTTGGGCATGAAACACTCGCGGCCCTCAATCATATTCTAAACCTAAAACCTAAAGAGAAGAAAGGAAAATAAAAGATCTAGAAAGAAAGAGAGGGTTGGAAAGAAGTTACCAAATTGGAGTCCCTAAGCTAAAAACCTGCAAAACAAATCAAAACAAGTTAGTTTCTAAAAATAGAAAGTCTAAGAATAAAAGGTTTCCTAAACCTAGAAGCTAAGTTAGGTTCTAAAATTAAAAGAATTCTAGAATTAGAAAGTTTCAAAAATAGAAAGCCTAATCCTAAAATTAGAAAGTAATGTTAGTTTCTAAAAAGAAAAAATTTTCTAAAACTAGAAAATAGAAAGTTACTTAAAGGAAGAATCTAAATCGAAAATTAGAAAATAGAAAATTTCTAAAAATGAAAGCCTAGAAGTAGAAGATTTCTAAAACTAAAACCCTAATTCTAAAAATAGAAAAAATAGATAAATTAGAAAGTGATTACCAAATTTGAAGTTTATGTCAGGATTGTACAAAACAGGAAAATAAGTTAGTTTCTAAAAAAAAAATTAAAAAAAATAAATTCTAACTTAAAATTAGAAAAGATCCTACCATTAAACTAATCCCAAATCTAGTTAATCTCAGAAAAACGTAACCTTCAATCCCTAGCAACGGCGCCAAAAACTTGTTCACACCCTAAATATAGGGTTGTGATCTAGTAATAATCTCAATATGACCAAGGTCGAATCCATAGGGACTGAAACCTATACGTAATCTGAAAATAACCAGAACTAGAACTAGAATAAAATGAAATCTAAGTTGAATGAATATGAGGGAATAATGGTGAAAATATTAATCTAAAATTTGTAAAAATTAAAGGTGGGAAACTGGGGATTCAGAGGATTCACTTGTAGAGATCAGGGAAATTTATGCTTGATTCACGAACTCAACTGGACTTCGAGTCCCATCTTCATCCAGTTGGAAAATATATCACTAAAGCACAATCTGAACTTCCTTTGATCTAGTTTTCAAAGAGATGAAAGGTATGAGAATTAAAGTTGATTCCATCACAAAACCATGCCCATGAGATAAAGTAAATAATAGAACTAAACCAATTCACAACCAATCAGAAGATGTATGAATGTTAGGAAGGATTTCATTATCCAACCTTGTCCAAGGGGCAATGGTGAACAATAGGGCTTCGTAATTTCACAATCAAAATAAGGGAAAGGAAATATTCAAAGCCATCGATTGTAATAACAGTCACAACAAACCATTAAAAACTATAGGCATTTTCTTAAAATCAAACCAAGATCAATATCTGTTCAAACATGAATCAAAGCCGTAGAGATCTTCTCCTCACGTCACAAGCTTCACCACTTAGCCATAGCTAAGAGGTTTAGCCCAACATGATTGGACTAGATATCTCCAAAAATAATTAAATAAACCATAAAATAAATAATTTGAAAAAACTTTAAACAATCTCTCTCTTCCTCTTATTGACGTCCAAACTTCTCACCCGTGGATGCTTTCTTTAGCTCTCTCTCTCTCTCTTCTCTTCTTTTATGGGCTGATGGAGTCGGTGCTGGAGAGGTGACGTTGGTGTTGTTTACGCACAGCTGAAGGCGGTGGGAATTCAGAAGAAAGTTTGTTTATGCAGCTGGTAGCGCAACACATTTTGCAGCCAAAAGATAACACTAAGAACTCCTTCCTTACTTTTCTATCCAAAGAATTAACGTCCCGTGGGATGGTTTTCGATGATCTTCAAGATGGATGGTCTGGATTAGCCATTCGATCAATGACGGTGGCCCACCTGGATTGACTACAGCTCCGTTGTGAAATAGAGCCTACGCGCATGAAAGTCAGTGGACCCAGGATTGAAATTATATGAGAAATCCATCCTGTCCATTGAATTGCCCATGAAAACTCGGTCAGTCATGATCGGTTTTGGGTTGGGTTCATGGTGACTCACGGAAGTTTGCTTGGCACCATCCATCCTGTGTTGAAACCTTCATGTATATGCAGCATCTGAGAAAATCAAGAAACAGACCAGGGTACGGTCAGTATGACCTCTTGATTACAATGAACGACGCGGATCATCAAGATGTGTGATGATGGTGGCCCACCAAGAGTCGACCGGAATTTCAGTTGCGAAAATTCAAATTTCTGAATTTGGATCCAGTCATCAACCGCTGACCGTTTCCGTTAGTCTGATGCACCTCCTGTGCACGTGTGTTGTGCACACTCACATTATGTAAAGTGGGTCCCACCTCGATGTTTCAAGAAATCCAATCCGTCCATCCGCTTTTCCAACTCATTTAATAGGTTAAGACCAAAAGTGAAGCATATCCAAATATCAGGTGGGCGCTAGTTTGAAGATTTGTGGGCTGAGCTATTTGTTGGGCCATTTCCACAAGGGTCTAGCAGGTGAACTTTGACTTGTACGATTAATCTATGATCCTCAGGCTGTATATGAAGTTTTGAGCTGAACAGATGGTGGAAACCCTGCGATCTTGCATTCTGACCGACTTTTAGGCCCGTTTAACGTGAGTGGCTTGATTTTCTTGGATCTTGGCTGTGTAAATTCATCGATCTCGGTCCCCTGGAGTCCGTCCCTTACCTTGGTGATTTATGAGTGTCAAATCCACACTTTTAGTACCCCTTTTCAGTCTAAGCTCCTAAGTACACCCTTCCTCACAAACACGATTAAAATGGGCTATTAAACAGTATTATACTCGTAAAATCAAGTAATAATTTGGGTCTTATATGAAATATTTGACCCTCAGCAATTAGGCTGCCCTGACTAATGTCTGACCATTTGAGGGATTGGTGGGACTTTTAGAGGTCGAGACTACTTGGTGACATCAACTTTCTTCGCTGTAAGACCAAGAAAGGGATTTTATCTCTCTAACATATGCATGAGTCAATTCATATTATCATTTAGAGTATCGACTCGATTCTCTAGAGAGATGAGCCGACCTGCCCGGTTGAGGGATCTCAGTGCAGGTATCGCAGGGCATGGTTCCTGGAATGGCGGTTAGTACCTTCCTCCTTCCTTTTGCCTCGTAGATCTTGTAGAACTTAAATAGCATGCAGACGGCTTCAGCATCGCTTCCCATAGATGGCACCAAACTGTTGATGCAGTTTTTTGGTGTTCCCTTCGCTGGACCTTCAAGAGCTTGCAATAACAGAAGACATGAGAGATAAAAAAGATCCTGACTGTAGCAAGGGGATCCTCCAATGCCCAAGTTAGGAAGCAAGTTGGTTCTAGTCGAATTAGGGTGGCGTATAGGTTGTGTGAGAGTGTGAATTGTGTACCTTTTCCTATAGATGAAGACCTTATTTATAGGCCTAAAGTCAGTTACATAGAGAGGAACGTTTCCTGAATTAGAGGTGTATGCTCAACATAAATTTCTCCACGAGATCAGTGGAGGCGCACATTCAGTGAGCGTTTCTTAGCCGTTTTATGAGACCTTTGGTGAAGATAAGATCAAGCGGTCGAGGTCGAGGTCGGGAGATGTGGTAGGAGATCGAAGCCAAACATCCAAGATGCCCTCTATGAGATTGAAGCTGAACATCTGAGTTGCCCTCTATGGCCTTCTTAAGGGAGAGCACATCAAGCTATGTTTTTTAACGACTTACGGTTTAGCCTCTCTTCAACTTGCTCGCGTGTGAGCGTCATAGTCGAGTGTTGCGACCAAGCTAGTTCACGGTTCAGGGGTTCTTCCCAATAGATGGTCCAAGCTGAAGTTTGGAAATGGATGGGACCGTGGAAGGAGCTCAGTGTTTGATAGAAGTGAAGATATTTCATCTTCTGATCATTGAGGTTAACGTACATCAAGGTTTTTCAAACAATGGATTTCCATTTTCTGGCCATTGAGGAGCTCCTTGGTTGTGATTGGCATTGGTTGACCATGCGGCATGCACAAATGTCCAAGCCAACCTCACAACTTTAACCTGTCCATTTTCACCCATAACATGTTCCATAGCATAATTAGTAGCTTAATCCTATATTAGGAGTAGCGATAATCCATTAGTTGTGATCCTTAATGGTAATCCAAGTCTACTCTCATACGCTGAACAGATCTGTGTTTTAATACAAACAGATCTGTGTTTTAATACAAACAGTTCTTCTTTCCGAAAGGGGGTTTACAGTTACTCCCTGTAGTTGACCGTAAGTGTTTCCTTTTTCTTTGCTTTTGGATATGAAAGTCCTTTTGTACGGAAGGCAAGGTGTAACCCATTTTCGGAAGACAAACACTACCCTTCAATAATTGCCTGATCTTCTTAAATAGCTTACGAGTGGATGAGTAGGTGACCACTCTTCTCAGATCTTGGTCATATACGGGCAAGTCTAATGTATCTTCCTATCTTGGATCTTGGGGTCAAAGTTGTTTGATTGGAATTGAACCACATAGTCAATTCTGGCACACTCACACATATCACACGTAACCAAAATTTGAAACTAAGAGGCAATAATTTTTGGCACATCCAGTGGGACACCTAATTTGGTGAGCATACTGGTGTAACCTAATTTTAAGTAATTAATCGAACATTAGAAATATGTGTCAAAGGGTTACCCAAAACTCTTTTAAGGCTAATGAGCAGGCGACATTTTATGTATTGCCTCCACCCAAGGAAATGCAGGTGCATCCAGCACCTAAACTCCTAGGTTCGCCATTAAACCCAATGCCCAATCCTCTAAACCAAGATGGGGCATCCTCTTCTCGGAGTGATCCTCTTAAGGTGATATCAATTGGGTTGCGTGATATGCTAATGGGAATCCAATATATTGTGAAGTGAGGGAGGGATCAAGCAGAGTAATTGCGAGCTTAGGCAGAACAATCAAAAATTCAAGAAGACACCTTCAACAGGAGGATATCCAGTTAGACCGAGAACTGGAACCAAATGGTGGATATTGATCGAACCTAAATATTGCATATATATATCTTCTCAATTACATTAGTTTTCATGTATTCAAGTGCTAAATTGACTTACTAACATATATTTTATACATGCGAGGTAATTCAGAAGTTAAAGATGAAATCATATTTAAGAAGGAAGAATTAAATCTCAAAGAATGATCAAATGAAGAATTCATGTGCCAAAGATCTAAGAAAAAGTACCAAGGATGGAGAAAAACTTGAAAAATCAGACAGCCTAGTAACAGAAATAATAGACAGTTCGGTCCTACCTGAGGTTAGTTCGGTTTGACTAAAAGTGCCAAAAACAGTCCAGTAAGAAACAATAATTTTCAAACTTAATTCAATTCGACAATTAGGTGTGATCGAAGGATGGTTCAGTTCAACCTATAGGAGACATGGACTTCAAATAGACTTCAATTAAATTTGGCTACAGCTGAAGGCACCCATAACACCCCAGATTTCCAATATTTATGCCTTAACTCACTTTGGGAATCCTGATGTTAATTCCATCCATGCAACGATCCAATGACGTAATCAATTTAATACATTCTGGATAATCAAGTATCAAATCATGAAAAGAAATTCCTTGTACTTTTTATTCTAAATTAAGGGAAAGAAAGTTCAATGAATTTATAAAGCTCACTCAGATGAGAGCTTATTACAAAATCAAGTTGGAGTGAAAATGTAAATAACTAAATCAGGAACTAATTTCTTGTTTATTTAGTATAGTCTTCCTCAGGAAGGTAGCCTTCTGGGTCTTCTATCTGTTCGTCACCTGCATCAACTATACGGTTAGAGATGGTCAACGCCCTACTCATAGTGATAGTCATTCCTTTACAATTTACAATATATTCCCAATGAATCACAAGGATGAAAGGGCATCAATAGTCCTCATACTCCACATATATAAGGGCATCAATATGCACAAGTTCTATATGAAATGCATGTCTAGCTAAACATGTGTGGTCCATCACACTCAATAGTCAGAGTCACATTGTGGAAGGTTGTTTATAATATCCGGCTCGACCCACACTCTCACAATACGGATATTTACCGGCGCATCCCACATTAACATGGATTTATGCGAGCATATTAAGGCAACACAACAACACGGTTAAGGCATTTACGTAACACGTAACACGATGTATTTATGGAGTGACTATTTGTGACATCCAATCCCAAAAAGTTGATGTAACAATACATTTACGATTTAAATACATCGATTGTATACTATGCCAACCAACCCACAGAATTCCGTGCTGACCAAGAGGTCCGCTACCCGTAACGCATTACGTCCACGAATTTAGCATGATTTATTAGATATGGGATGTCCAACACAATATTTGCGTGCACTAAGATCAAATCGATGAGAATATAGTGATGGATTGTAAGG
Organism: Magnolia kwangsiensis; assembly: GCA_037074715.1. Lineage (NCBI taxonomy): Eukaryota > Viridiplantae > Streptophyta > Magnoliopsida > Magnoliales > Magnoliaceae > Magnolia > Magnolia kwangsiensis. Next base: position 27,813,714 of record CM073577.1, read on the forward strand.
GAGTTCAGTGTAATATCCTTAAAGGAAAACTAGTAAGGAGCATGGCAAAGTAGATTTCATATTGTAAAGGAAAGAATTAAAGGAACACAAGTAAAGAAAATAGATTGTATATTTTAAAGGATAGAAACCTCACCTTAGCTCTTTATTCTTCATAGATGTTCCTAATGGTAAGTCTTAACCCGGTTTTTCTTGTTTTTAGATTTAGACTTTAATTATATTAAATACGTTTAAAAGCGTTAGATTTTGGCAAGTCGGGTAGTGGCCGTATTTTGTCAGGCTTGGGTCCATCCCGCCACTGAGTTGGGCGTGATGGCACCCTTTTGTACAGGAATTTAGAAAGGAAAACAAGAAAGGAAAAGAACAAGAAAACAGAAGAGGAAAGAGGAATTAGATTTGAACCGTGTGGTGCTGTGGATTCGGAATCCCTTCGTCGATCTCCTTGAATCTTCCACCTGTCATCTTCTCCCTTCCTGTGATGTAGCGGAGATGGATAACAGCCATTTATAGCTGGTTTTTCCTACGGAAACCAATCTGCGAAAGGCGGTGCAACCGGATCGGGAACGGTGGTTTTGGAGTGTTTTATACATCGTTCCTGTTTCTCTTAATCTCCACCCTATATCTGAATCGTCCGGTCCATAAACCGTCCACTGATACGTTGTTACATCAGTTTCTGGGCCCTGATTAGCCGATGCCGATGGTTTCCTCGTTTGAAGGTTATACGTTGCTCTCATGGTGGATTCGTCCCACCTCACTCTTTCTTCTTGCGGAGAGCTGCAGATGGGTCGGATTGTGTGTCTGATGACATCAGGCCCGCTGTTCCGATGATTGGGATGAGATCTGTTCCATGCTGCGGAGAGGTTCTTTCCGCACCACCGCGTAAAGCCGAGAAAAACGGTCGTGTTTTCTGGATGAGATCGGAATGAATGCTTTCCTATCTCATCCTGAAACACTCCAGCTGTATTTCTGCGCTTTCGGAGGGCGTGATAAGAGGAGGGTGTCTTACTTATCTGCTGGGACGTCCGCGTGATTTTCGTGGCACCGGAACCAGTTGCTGGTCCGATCTTCCTGTGTGGTGTGGTCACCTCATCGTGGACGGGGATGATGGACTGTTCTGGTAAGGAAATGACGATGAACGGTTTGGATTGGTCCGACATTCGCGCTGGTGGGTCCCAAAGCAAATTCTTTCCATAGTCGGGTTTTTAAAATCCCGAACGCGGCAGAGAAGGGAGAAGATGTGCTGCGACATGTCCCGGATTCGTCTTGGTAGTCTGTAGGAAAAGTGTAGTAGGTGCATATGCACCATAAATTGGCCTATTTGGTTTGGATCCGTGATGATCCACTCCGTCCATTCGGAGCGTGGGACTCTTGCAGAGGTGGGGCGGAATTTAAATAGTTGCGCATTGGTGATTTTAATAGTATTATGTGATTTTGTTTGGACCAATTCACCTGCTTTATCAATTCTTGTGAAGGCGTTTAAGTATTATTTGGGAGAAATTTACAACTGTGGACCCCACCTTTTATCCAGCGGTTTTTATGAGGAAAGACAAACTTAAAATACGAACTTAGACCTGGTCGTACACGTGCCAGCAAGATGAAACTGCCCCACTTTTTAAGTCAGGCTATGGCTACGGATATAACCGTAGCGATATGTACCGTATCTGTTTAGCAACCAACCCCAACAATGGGACAAGACATTGAATCGGGGTCGACGGGTCAGTGGGATGTGACTTTTTAAGGCAAAATTAGATTGATTACTATCATCTTCTCATTGTAATTTTTGAGTTATTCTCCATAATCAATTATCCATGCGCCACTCATGTTTTTTTTTTTTTTTTTTTTTTTCAATTAGCCATTTCTTCGATTATGGAATGAGAAAACTAGTTTGGTTCCATGTCTCTAAATTTAGATTGATCATATAATCCTAACCATCCAATTGATGGACATCGAATGGAGGGTTATAGTAAAATAGCCAGTAGTCCTAAATCCAACTATTAATATCACCATCTCATTGCGATGTTTGGGTTATGCTTCATCAGCAATTGTGCATGCATTATGTAGCTATCATATTCCTATGTTGGTTGTCTCATTTTGGAGTGGTTATATTGAAAAATCTACATCCCTGATAACCCATGAGTATATAAGCAATGTTGACATGTAGTTGGTGATTAAGGTGGATGATTGCAACATTTTGTATTGAATGCATTTGTACTAGCACCTTTTATCCGGATAAAATGATGGTCCATCTTAATGTGTTTGGTCCTTGCTCTACAGCTAAGATGTGGATGCATGTTGATGATCCATCTCAATGTGTTTTGTCCTTTCTTTATACATGAGATATTGATACAAACAATCACATCTTTATCGAATATGTTAGATTGGTTTATGGCTCGTCTTGCAACCTTAACGATCAAGACTAATTTGCTCAAGAAAACTCAGTTTAACTGTATGCTTTAAAGTCATTTTGATATCTTGAATATCTGATTGTAATTTGAGAAGCATGAATGAATTGACTAACCACTCTATTTATCTAACCGAGGAATTGCTTATTGGTTGGTGGTGAGATAAGAATCTTTACATTTCTTACCAAACAATTCCGAGCAAAAATTCTTCAATTTTTGAATATAAACATTATATCTAGGCAATTATTTATTGTTTATTGGTACGTTCTTGAGTCATCATTCCTATTGGATTATCATAGTCAAAACCCATGTGCTAAATGATATTGAAAATGGAGTTTCTGCAAATATCGAAGAAGAATTTAACCACTTATGTAGAAAATTTTGGGTTCTTCAATTTTTTATTTCGCAATAAAAGTAGATTGAGATCATACCTTTAAAATACAAATTCGACTCAAACCCTGTCAAGTTGAGTCAACTAAAACAAAAACTCAGGCAAGTTTCTTGAAAACTTACACTAGTTAAATTGATCGGGGAAAACATGAAATTCAGCTGGGCAAACTGAAATTTGAGTGGGACAAGCATGACATTGAGCGGAGAAAACATGAAATTGAGCGGGGCAAACTAATAATTGAGTGGGGCAAGCATAAAATTGAGTGGGGCAAACATGAAATTCAGCGAAGGAAACTGGAAATTAAGTGAGGCAAACTAGAAATTCAGTGGGGCAAACTAGAAATTCAACAGGGCAAACTGGAATTGCACGTGTAGAATGCGCTTAATTCAAGGCGAATGCTATGGTCTCATCGCTTGCACTTATGTATTGCACGTGTAGAATGCACTTAATTCAAGGAAACCATCCAAATCGTGAGATGCACTACGGATAAGTGATTAAAGTATTAGATTGGTTGACCGATCAACGGTGATTAGCGAACATTGTTTGTTGAATCTGGACAATTAAGCTTATTTTCAAGTTTGTTAGTTGTCTAAACAACTAGCCAATAAAATAAACATGTTTCTTATGAAACATCTAAAGTAGATCCACGATTTTATTGGTTTGTTTTGAGCTACATGTATTTCACGTGTACAATTTTGAGTGCAAACTTATGAACCATCAATCTCTACCAGAGTATCAAAGTTCTCTTAGCGCGATGATTTACATAAGAGAAATTTACGACTGTGGACCCCACCTTTTATCTAGTGGTTTTTTATGAAGAAAACCAAACTTAACATACCAACTTAGACTTCCACGTACGAACAATGAATTTGAGACGAAAATACCCCTCCTTTTCAAAGTAGACCTATGGCTACGGATTATAACCGTACTCATAAGTATCGCTAATCTGTAGCCATAGGTACCGTGGTCCAAGGACCTAATCGATTGGGTCAACTAGTTGGGGTCAACCAGGTCGGTTGTGTAAGTGTTATGGCTGATAGCTAATTTATTTTGTCAAATTTTGTGGTGCCAAAAACACTATCTGTGTCCTGTGTAGCATGAGGATATATTTATGTTTAAGGCATTGCATCACAATGCTTCAAGTTGAGAATGAAGCTCTACTTCAAGACATGTAAGGTCAAGTACGTTGTCTACTCCTGTAAACTTTAAAGATCAGAGTCTTTTAAGAGCTACAGCAAAAGACAAGTTCTTACTCAAGACTCAAGTATAGTTCAAGACTCAAGATAGTGTACAACTTAAGATGAAGTTTTCAAGTCCTAGAAGATCTCAAGTTCAAGCTACATCAAGTGTAGAGATCTCAAGCTTCATAATCTTCAAAGGTCAACCATCTTCTGAAGAAATGAAGTCTCGATGTTCATACTTCACTTTCAAGGTATGATTGACCTTAGGGTAGGTCATTTTGTATACATAAGTCAAATTGAATCACTTTGTAAGCGTTTGGACTATTCTAAGACTAGTCCTGGACCCTGTCGACTAGTTGTAGCACTGACTCGACCAGTCCAAGAAATTCTAAGACCAATCCTAAGTTTGTTACAATTTTTCAAAATTTTTTATTCATGTACGACCAGTTCTGGACTTTGCTTGACCGGTCGTGTGAACAGTGTACGATTCATCCTTCAATCAGTCTAGGATCTACAACTCAAACTACAATGACTAATCAAACTGCCTTCGACCAGTCATGAGCAGGTCACGACCGGTCGTGGACATCCTTCGAGCAGTCGTGGAATGGTTTTATCCGATCGCGCTAAAAAATTTAAAAATCCGTTTCCCCTATGACCATTCGTAGTGTCCATAAGATCAGTCGTCGATGAGTTTCTTCAACTATAAATAAACGATGAATTTCAGAGTTTTGATAGTCCAATTCAAGAAAAATCAAGGCATCACTCTGAGATAAGTTTTTGTTTGTTTAAAGCTACATTATGCGTATTTAATATTCTCTTTTGTTAGCTTTGTCAATTTTATTTTATTTCTATATTCCAATCTAATTTGAAAGAGGAATTGTTGTATTCCTTCTTCTTGGAATCAAAATCAAATAGAGCTAGCCCAACGAGTTTAATTTAACATCAATTAGAACATAGAACCATTTTAAAGTGAGTATTGGACATTGTATTCTATATTCGAACTTCTACTCTGACTTGGTTCTTCCGGGTTGTAACAAAAGGAGAAATCTAGGTATTTTATATTATTGTAAATTTTCATCTTTTGATTTTTATTTGAGATTAAGCTAGAAAAAATGCTAATATCCACTGTGGGAGGATATTAGGAGTGGAGTAGCAAGCTTTGTCGCTGTTGTTTAACAGTTGGTGAACCACTATAACTCTATGTTTTGTGGATGTATGATTTATTTTTCCTATCTTTTATCAATCAAAATTGTGGGATGTATATGTGGATGTGAATGTTGTAAAATTTACCTTTCAAGCATTCAGGGGAATGTTGTAATAATTTAGATTTAAATTCTTATAATTCATTTCTTTTTATTCCTCTTCGGTTTGAGTTTTTGATACTCACTCAAGTTCTAATAAGGTTATCCTACCTCAAAACATTTTATTTTCTGGTGTAAGGTTGTCCTTAGAACCAAGCCTGTATCAACCTCTCATACTTGATTATTGAGGCTGCTTTTCTTTCCTGTATTGTGAATTACTTTACTTTATTTGGCTATCATATTCTTTAATTCTGCTATTTTTTTTTAAAATTTAACATAGTCTTATTCACACCCCCTCCCCCCCTTTTGACATATAGCTTGGCCTTTTTAAGTGGTATTAGAGCTTAATAGCTCTCTTTTAATTCTTTTTATTTGCATTTATTTTCTGAGCTAATCGATCTAAGCTATATATAAGATGTCAAATTCTGATAGCCTTTCAGTCATTAGGCCTTCACCTTTTAACGGCACCAATTATGCCTATTGGAAAGCCAGGATGAGGATTTTCTTAAAATCCATGGATGAGAGTGTGTGGCTAGCCATAGTGAATGAATGGACCCCTCCTACCACTGAAGTAATTGGAATCGATGGATCAAATCTATGAAAATTACACCTTATTTCTTTTGGACCACATTTCAGAAAAGTGAGAGTAGTGCAAATGTAAAAGCACTAAATGCAATCACTTGTCACTACCAAAAATTTGGGCAAAGGCTACAGATAAAAGTCGTAGCTAAAGGCCTATGGCTACGGTTATAATCCGTAGAACGACCGTAGCCATTGGTGCCGTAGCCATAGGTCTTAAAGTTATGGCTGTGGTTTTAATCTGTAGCCATAAAGACAATAGCTATGGATTAAAGTCGTAGTAATAGTTTCCGTAGATCTAACGTATATACAGCTATGGATTATATCCGTAGCTAAAAGTAGAGAAAGAGCCGTAGAAATAGGCTGAAATTAGAAATAGCTACGGTTTCTAGATAAAGGGCTACGGTTAATAGCCGTAGCTACTGCCTATTTTTTTAAAAAAATAATTAATGAAAATATTATAATGGCATCTCTTACCATTGTAGTACATGACCTGATAGATTAACTCATATAAGCTAATATAGATAAATACTTCATGGCTAAATCATTTATTCATTCAATCAAATATAATCATTCATTTTAATTCATTAACAAAAGTACAATGCCTACATAATTGTTATATGTCTATTTAAAGTTCTTATTGACAACAAGATCCAATGCCTTCTCGCAGCCAAATAGCTTCTCAACGATCGCAAGCGACAACTCCATGGATGTATGCCTCTACTGGTTATCAATTTTTCATCAACTAACACCCTATTCTCAGCTTCGCTTTGATCCGAAAGCTTACTGCACATGGTTGACCACCTCACGAACCACACATTGCTTTCATACTGCAAAATCAAACTTCATCAACATACAACAAGTGTGCAATAGTTATGCTAATATGTAAAATGCAAAATGTCAAAGACAACCCATATGTCAACAATATATACCTTCAGGTTTCTCAACATTTTCACAGTAGCAGGATTAAAATATAGCTGCATAGAAGGAAATTTAGGTAATTAGATAGCACGTAAAAAAGAAAAAGAAATAGGTAGGAAGCAGGGTTGGGAGCTAAAGTCCAATGCACAGTATGCTTCGGTAGGTAGCGATGTTTTACTTTCACCCTGACTAGGAATTAGAATGTGGGTGGTTCTAAATTTAGCTGATTGGGAACTAGAGAGCTAGGTTGGACATTCCTCAGATGGTAATTCCCTTGCAGGGACAACCGACAACTCACATTTCACAACCTGCAGCAGAAACTATAATTAACAAGATAAAATTGGAACAGTTAAAATAATTCTACAGCAAGATTCATGCATTATGAGACTCTGTTCCTAGATATCCAACCATCCAATAGTAGTGGATGGGAATCATGTACACAACCAAGTTTCAACTTAGGTCACATGTACGATAGGTGGCTGGTCTCCACTCTCCTGGCTCTACAGAGGAGAGAGAGAGAGAGAGAGAGAGAGAGAGAGAGAGAGAGAGAGAGAGAGAGAGAGAGAGAGAGAGAGAGTTCATCTTCGGCTCTTTGGTTAAGGTGGTAGAAACCGGTCTGTCCAGGGTTCGATTCCCCATTAGTATAAAGAAAGGAAAAAAAGGGGGGGAAAAGAAGAAGAAGAAGAAGACATCGATTAATCTATATATTATAGGGTTCGTTCGAGCTGCTGCCATGAGAAAACCAGAGGTAAGGCGAATGGTGGTAACCGGATGAGCCTGAAATTACCCATGTATTAATGAATTCTTCAATTATAAAGATATGCTATATCGAGACGAAGTACAACATCAATATGGCTGGACTATTACCAGGAGACCCTCCCATCATGGGATGGTGGAAAGCGGACCATACAAATTTTCTCATGATAAGCTGGATGAACTTGATCATTCTAGTTCTAATTGGTATTTATCCCGAAAGGAGATCAAAGAAAATTCCCCATTTAGAAAAGATGGCATTGATTTGAAGTGAGAGACATATTTTCGTAAATCATACTGCACTTTTTTGCAGGATATGGGCATGAGGCTTAATTAAAGTACCTCAAGTAATAATAGTTAAGGCAATTATATTTTGTCGTCATTTTTTCAAGGTTACGCACAATGCCCTTGCTCAAGTTGCATGGAATTTTGTCAATGATTGGCTGCGGACATCACTCTGCCTGCAATTTAAACCCCATCATATTGCGACCGGTGCCATATTCCTTACTGCTAAGTTTCTCAAAGTAAAGCTTTCATTGGATGGCGAGAAGGTCTGGTGGCAAGAATTTGATGTTATTGCACGACAGTTGGAAGAGGTAAGTAATCAAATGTTAGAACTGTATGAACAAAACCGTATAGTGCCACCTTCCCATGGGAGTGCAAGTGAAGGGTTGAATCACCATCAAGGCACAATAATGAAGACTACAGCCGTTGTTGAGGACCCTGTCTCAATAAACAGTTATTCTCCGACTATTGCAGGAGCAGCGACTCTCAAGCAAGGAGGCCCAACTGTATCATCAGTTTGAATGGAGCAAGACCAATCATCTACAGACAATCATCAAAGCATGCCTCAAAGAAGTAATCAAAACTAAAGTAATGACTATGGAAGCACAGAGACCAGGGGTGACTACAAGGTAGTAGATAGCGGTGGTGGAAGTTGGGACTGGAGATATCATGAACTAGATCAATTTCCTCATGGTAGCAGCAAGAAAAGAATCACTGAAGCCTTGAACAGATCCAAGAATGTTACTGGTTCAGATTTAGAAAGGAATGAGACTACTGCCGAAGCAAGGGAATGAAAGGATGAAGGGTTGTTGCACAAGGTCCCTAGCAGCATGGGTGGTCAGAGTTCTTCCTACGGTGAAAGGCTGAAAGGTTGCTATCTACCAGATGTCATCAGAAAGATTGACAAGGAGAAGGTGAAGGCAGCACTGCAGAAGTGTAACACCTCGAATTTTTGTCAACCTGGAATTAGAAGTCCTTAGGCAATGGGTCAACCATAACACCTTGGTAACTTCTCATAACTCAATTCCAAAGCCAAAGAAATCACTTTTAACCCATTTCCTTCAAAATCTCACCTTTCACCGCCCCATTTTTTAACTTTCTCCAATTACTTTCATATTAGACACAAATCCTACAGTTTAAATGGTGAAGAACTATACTTAAACTAAAACTTACTATAAATGGTAAATATAATAATAAAATAGAATTTATACTATTTAATTTTTTGATTCTCATAATATATATAGATTATTTGGATAGATTAACTTCTCCTACCCCAAAATCATATATTGTACATCATGTAACTCATTCCAGTTTGCGAATGAGACCCGATAATGCCTCGACGAACTCGTGAGCCTAAACGACTCAATTCGGGGGGACCCGGGGTGGGTCCCACATGTTTTCGGCATCCGGGGGGGCGGGGGGAGGACATCTCCCCTGGGGCGAGCCCTCGTCCAACTGTCTAGTGACCTGCGAGGGGCTCGCCGGTTTGGCGAGGCCTCGTCCGTACAGCAGATTAGGGAGCCCATTTTTTACATTTTTCTATGCATTTGGTCCAAATTTGAAAACTCATATCTCCCTCTTTATAACTCCGATTTAGGTGATTCAAAAACTAAATTAAATATAAATGATTCTAGTTTTATATAAAAATATTTAAAAAATATAATAAAATATTTAATATACTTTAAAGTAGGTCATTGTGACAACTAGACAAAAATCACTTGTTGGACAGCTTCTGCTTCTGAAATTTTTAGAATTTTTCTACAATATAAAATCTCATGAAATTTGGTGAAGACAGGATAAAATTGATGATAAACTACTAAAAAAATAATTAAAATAATATAATAACTAAAAGTGCCAAAATGGGGCATTAAATGGCCTCAGGACCGTATTCTGCCATAATTAGGGTAGAATTTGGTTAAGTACTAAACTGAATACTCAGTAGAATTAGATTAAACCACTTTAAATATGAACTAAAAGACCAAAAATGAGTAGTACCACTAATTCTACGTTACCTAGAAACCTAGGATCAATCTCTAAACCCAGTTGCTCTTGGGAGAATTGTGAAACTTCATATCGGACCAGGACCCTACGTCGAATGTCCGATAGCGACGAACTTAGATAAATATGACCGTCTTGTTGGACTTGAAGACCACCTCAGAAATCAAGTCCAGATGGTATCCCGTGACGATTTTCTTGAGTCCGGAGTGAAGTGTGTGAGAAACGTCAGTGTTTTTAGAAATAAAATCCAAATTTAAGTAATCTGAGTCATGTCACTTGTGGGACAATTATAAGCATTCAGAACATCAGAATCTAACCTAAATATACTCTTGGATCAGGAGAAATGTTCCACACATGCCAATATACTTGTGGCCCTGATCGAGTGTTGGTGACCGTTGAACTGAAACTGGTCCGCCACGATCGATCTGTAAACCTGACCGGACTGAAAAATTAGCTTGATAAAGATCCAATATCAGGAAGCTTAAGTCCGATTGCATTCAGCAAATGGACCTCCAGAAATGCTCCGTTGAGTCAAAACGGATGAGTTTTGGCTATAATCTAAGCATATCTTGGCCTTGGGGCCATTCCCATCAGTTTTGGGCCTATATAAGGGCCTTAAACTCTCACTCTCTCATCCCATACGAAATTAGAAAACCCTAGGGGGAGAGAAAAGAAAAGGAAGAGAAGAAAAGAGAGAAAAGGTGAGGGAATTTAGGGTGTTGCTACAGGGATTCCTCCCTATTGTTCTAAGTGCCGAATCCACGCGACCATGCCACCGTTTCAGTAATTCTAGATTCATTCTCGGGTAAGAAATCCTAACCCTAAGATGTTGTAGAGTTCCAAATAGTTTAATAGATCAAATGGTTAACCTATTTCGTACCATAGGTGGCAGTGGTGTCGTAGACGCCGAAAGTGTGTACAAGCTCCATCCGTAACGAGTCTAATGGGCGAAAGGTGCGGACTATAAACGTTTAGGTTATAGTTTTTAAGGCTTTCAATGTTAGGAATGATTTATGTCTGACTTGATTGCTATCACACATGCTAGATACGATGTTTTCTGTATATTACATAAATATATATACTCTGTTGATTTTTAAATACATTCCATGTGTTTGTTGAATTACCTGAATGAATATGGAATTATGGATTGCACTTATTATGATTGATGCTTAGAAATACATGATTAGTGTATGTGTGACAACTCCTATGTGGAAGGAATTGCTATAATATGTGTTTAACTAAGCTATTATATGTATGTGAATATGTATAGCCTAAGTGTTTGATAAAATGCCTGAATGAGAAAATGCATGTTGTAGTGTATTTAATGAGGATGTTGAGATGCGATCCTCAATCCCCTCATACATAGTTACAGTTTCCTCTATGTAACCTATCTTACTATTATGTGATTTATGAGCGAATCACCTATGTATGATAACATATTTAATACGTGTTTGTTGATGTCACGCCCCAAACTCAGAAACCGGGCTCACAAAATTTTCGATCACCGAATTCGGCGCCGATAGCCTCCGTAGAACCCCATTCTCGGCTCCTAGCGCCCATTCTCCAGGTTCCGATCCTGGGATGCTACGAGGAGAATTTTCAACGTCAGTTTGATTCGTAATAAGCATAACCAAAGGCATAACCCAAAAACAACAACCAAGAATTCCATTACATTTCCACTATGATAAAAAACTTTACAAGTACAATGAGCATAAAGGGAAATACAATGATGATAGACCAAAAACTCCAGAGTAATCTGCCACGTGCTCAAGCCTCAGCGCTGCTGCGATCTAACGTCACTTGCACACAACGGTCGTGCATAAGCTTATAGAAAGCTTAGAGGGTGGTGAAAGTGTGTGTACAAGGTAGTAATATGATCATGCAATATCAGAGTAATGCAAAATATACAAATAGAACCATAAACGTCATGAGCCGTACCAAGGCTATGCGATGTAAGATGCAAGTCAAGCATACAATCCTCATCTAAGTCCACATGTCAATACAACTCAACTCTGGGATATCACCAGGGTCTAGTATACTCTAAACCAGATTGCCGCCACATCGCGCGCAATAAGGTAAGTGAAAGAGACCTCACTATCCGTCTGCCAATATCGGGCTCGACTCGTCGATAGCGGACCCATTCCTCGAGCTGGTCAAACTCAGCCTAGCATTGCCCCCTACACTCGGGCGGGTAAGGCCGCACCCCCTTCCAACCGACCACGACATAGTGGAGAGCGTAACCATCTGGTAATCGGCACTCAACGCTCATCTACCCACTCGATATAGACGTTGGAGCAACATCTTGGTACCATAAGGGTTTAGGGACTTTCACCCAGGGATATCTATAGCACCCCATGTAGAACAATATTTTTAATATCCAATCCTGTCAACCACGATGCATCTGTGGAGGCTACGGCCCCGATGTCGCTAGGGCGTACAACAATCATGTCACACAATGCGAAATGTATGAATCACACTATCCAATCATGTAGTAAATTCTGCGCGTATCGTGCGCTCATGCAAGGAAACACCGCCTAATTGGGGTCCCATAAACAATCTGCCCGAAGGCATATGCTATGATCAGTCATTTCTCATATCAAGCATACATATGATGCGTATGATCATGAGTCATGGAATTATACTAAACATGTAGTAAAGTAATGAGATATCCTTACAACGTAGATGGGCCTAGACGGCCTACGCCCAATAAGTACGGGCCTGTCAATGGGCCTTAGGGAGAGTCGTAATGCGGACGTCTAACCAACATTATACTTGCAATGTGGACGTCAAACCATCATTGCTCCCAAGCCATAACCCGTAATAAACATCATTACATAAACCAGGTTGGGATCACACATTACAATGGACCTTAGGTACACCCCATTGGCCTTAAATACATCAAATGAGCCATGTCATATGGGCCTTTTACTCATCCAATGGACCACATCAATGGGCCGCACCAACGGGCCTTCTGTGCATTGCAATGGGTCAAAACCCGTGGGCCTTAGAAGGCATCATAACGGTTCTCGACCCATGGGCCTTATACATATCAAATGGGTCTAATCCCATGGGCCTCTAAAACATCAAATGACCCCATGACATGGGCCTTATATTCGCATCAAAGTGGGCCCCAATGAACTGCTATAACTACGTTAAGATGGGCCTCAAAACAGGCCAAGGTGGGGTCCACTTGGAGTATGGATCTGGCTCATCTTTTCCTGTGCTGTACAGTAATCTCACAAATGGTTGAACGGCATGGATACAACACATAATATGGCTGCTAAATATATAATATATTAATAAAACTAGTTGTTGTTGTGCAGCTTTTACTACAGCAGAGGTGGGTCCCGGGTAGGGCCCACCCTTCTTAACTACTTATGATATTAGATAAAATTATAATATAATAATATTATATCATATATTAATATAACATTATATACTATATTAATATTATATATAAAAAAATGCAACGTCCAGGCCTTGGATGGCCTGGACATGCACATGCATCAAGGGAGGCCCCACACATACACACACACCCACATGCATGCACACGTACACACACACCCAGTGGGGTCCATCATCCACTGGATTGTGGACGTAGAACACATATATTACGGTGGGTACCACCGTCCGCCTGGACGGTGGACATAGAACACGCACATCACTGTGGGTCCCATGTGGGGCCCACTGAAATGTTTATAGGCCATCCAGGCCGTTCATAAGGTCACACGGACCTGTGTGAAGGTAAAACACAAATTTCATCTTGATCCAAAACTCCCATGGCCCAGAAAGATGATTTTTATGGTAGAGGGTCAATCGTGTGGTGTGGGCCACCTGAGTTTTAGAAACGGTTGAAACTTGGAGGGAGCCCACCTGAGGAGGGGGCCCACCTCATGAATGGTTTAGATAGCATATAGTCATCAGGGTGGGGCCCACGGTGGGAGCCGTGGGTGGCTGACCCACGGTCCGTCCGCCTACAGCGCGCAGCAGCGTGCTATTGCTGCAGTGTGTCAGAGGAGAGGCACTGCCTCATTGCTTTATTTTTTGAAAAACCACTAATTTAAGGATTTTTGAGTGTGAGGCCTACATCATATAAATCCACTCCGTCCACTAGCTTCCCTGGCTCGAAACAAACCCAACGAGTCCGCTATTGAACCCATTTAGGCCTGTAGAAAAATTAAAATTGATTTAAATGGTGAGAGTTACTGTTTTGAGAGGTATGGCTCGCCCAATGATCGGATTAGCTTCATTCTTCGGCTCAACGCCTAAAATAAGATGGGTAAGAAGATGGATGGCTTGAATTTCATACATACGACAAGGTGGGGCCTACACAAGTGGCCCACCCCAAAAAGCTTCTTTTCCTTCTTCCCTTATTATTATTATTATTTTTTGATTTCCAATAGAGTCCGGGGAACGTCCAGCGTCCCTGGACATAATATGCACATTGAAGTGGGCCCCATCTATAGATGGATTGGATCCTAGTGGGGTCCATCCAAGTGGGCCACACAATCATATTGTAATCTCATGAAATAAATAATAATAATAATAATAATAATAATAATAATGAAATAAAAGGGAGACAGAGAGATGGAGAGTGGGACACGCTTGTGATGGAGGGCTCCGCCACTATGAGCCCTCCCTTGAAGAAATCTTACAATCAAATGGGTCCCTTTACACATGGACCACCTAAATCAAAAAATCAATGGTGGGGATCCTTTCCCCACCAATATAGACGGTCTATATGACCTTTTTAAAGAAATAAACATCATGATGGGGTCCATGGAGAATGGCCCCATCATGGAATGATCACGATGATCCTAGTGGGCCATCGGCCACATCTTAGGGTCCCAAGCGAGATCCAAACCATTGATCAGTTGGCCTCACTTGGCCCATCCCAAAAATATGAAAAGAACTGCTAATATCTAGCACTCACCGTCCGATCTTCTTGCTCTTAGGGGTTCCTTAGCTCCTTAGCTTTAATTTCAATGGGTGAGATGATGAATGGATGGCTAGGATGGGAGATGATGGGGTAGGAAAGTAGGCCACCTTGGAGTTTTGAAAAGAGAGGGAGAGGCTTGGAGAGCTCTCATACGTATGAGGGTTTTTTCTTGAGAGAATGAGATGAGAAAACGAGAAAGAGAGAGAGTGTTGTAGAGAGAGATGGAATGATGGGTGATGGAGTGATGGATGGGAGAGAGAGAGGGGTGTGTAAGAAAATCTTGACTTTGGTGTCCTTTTATGTAAGAAAAGCATGGGCTTTGTAAGACCTTTTTGACTTTTGAGGATTTTTGGTGTAAGAAGGTATGGGCTTGCTTGGGAAGGGTGAAAAAGTGATGTGTACTTGACATGTACTTGACATGTTGATGGATTGATTGATTGATGGGATTGATGTGACACCTCATAGAGATACTCTTGGGTTTCACAATGCGCGGCGTTTTCCTCGCACCGAACATTGGCCCACATCTCTTGATCAGGGTACCGCCTCGGCGCGTAAGTCGCGGCATCAGAACCGTAGTGACGGCGCGGTCGCTATGATAATGGTCTTGGGTTAGGTCGACTCGGGTTGACAGCATAAGAATCAGGGTTGCGTGTTAATATCGGTTAAGGGTCGAAGGTTGCCGAAATTCGACCGGTAAGACCGCGAAAGTCTATGGAATGGTACGAACTAAGATACGGATCTTACAGTTGAAATTCTTATATGCATTTGGAATCTGGATTTGGGATTGCCATGATTAACTGTCGTAGGTACATGGTTGCTATGTATGCGACAACTCCTTGGTAAGAGGATTTGCCCTAATACATATTATGACCAACATACGTGATGTATGTTGAAAAAGTGTAGTCTAAGTGTTTGTAAAATAGTCTGAATGAGTTAGTAGTTAGTAAAGTGTGATTTATAAGGGAGTTAAGATATGAATCCTGACTACCTTAGCTGTGTGTATGTAACACCCTAAATTTTTACCAACCTGGAGTTAGATGTCCTCAGGCAATGGGTCAACCATAACACCTTGGTAACTTCTCAAAACTCAATTCCAAAGCCAAAGAAATCATTTACAACCAATTTTTTTAAAATTTTAACGTGTATTAACTACCGCTACACTAGGTTCCCAGCAAAATTAGCACCAATCACTTTAAATGCGTTCTGTAAGACCCAAAACCTATAGAATTGTTAACACTATGTTACCCTAAAATCTAGGATCAATCTCTAAGCCCAGTTGCCCTCGAGATCATTCAGAAACTTCATATCAGACCTGGACCGCACGTCGAAAGTCTGATATCGATGAACTTAGATAACTATGACCGCCTAGTTGGACTTGACTATCACCTCAAAAATCAAGGCCAAGCGATGTCCTGAAACTATTTCCTTAAGTCCGGAGTGAAGAGAGTGAGAAAGCGAAGATTTTTAGAAAATTAAATATAATTTTAAGTAATCTGGATCGTTTCACTTGCGCATTATTTCTAAGCGTTCTGACCGTTAAATTTTGACCCAAATTCATCCTCGGATCAGGATAGTTGGCCCATACATGTCATATTACTTGTAGCTCTGATCGAGTTTCAGTAATCATTGAACTGAAACTGGTCCGCCGCGGTCGATCTGGAAACCCGACCGGATTGAAAACTTAGCTTGACCTAGATCCAATATTAAAGAGCTTAAGTCCGACCGCATTTAGTAACAAGACCTCCAGAAGTGTTCCGTTGGATCGGAATAGACCCAATTTAGTTATAACCTAAGTATACCTTAACTTTAAGTCTGTTTTCATCGTGTTTAGGCTTATAAAAAGGCCTTAAACCCTCATTTCCAAATCGCATACGAATTTCCTAAACCCTAGCTTTCCAAGAGAGAGAAAGTGTGGGAGAACCTGTTGATTCTCCGTAGGATTCTTTCCAATTCATCTACTCATCGAACCTGCGTATCTGAATCATTCTTTCAGTGATTCTGAATCCATTCTTGAGTAAGTTAAGCTAACCCTAACCTATTTTGAAGCTTATAATAGCTGTAGTGAAGTTATAGTTAACCTGTTTCATGCCATAGGTAGCGTATTTGCCGTTGACGAAGACTTATCGTCTAAATCATATCTTATACATATTTTCTGATTTAAAGTACGGACTATATACGTTTAGGTTATGGTTTTCAAGACTTTCAATGTTGGTTAATGATATATGTAAGACCCGTATCCTAATCCGTACTGTTCCGTTGTTTCCCGCGATCCTTCTCGTCAAATTTCGGCAATCCGCGACCTGTAGTTGACGTTACGCATGATCGTAAGTCGTATCCTATTCATTTGAGTCGGCTTAATCTAAGACTTGTATCATTGCGACCGCACCATCGCTGCGGTTCCAACGTCACAACTCATGCACCGATCCGATACCCAGACAATGAGATGCGGACCCGCATTCAGTTCGAGAAAAAACACCGCGTGTTGCAAATCCCAAGAGAATTTATACAAAGTGTCAAATCAATCCCATCAATCACTCACCCATCAATCACTTTATGTCAAGTACAAGCACCCATGCTTCCTTTCTCCACAAGTCAAGAAACCACCAAAGTCAACTAACACATCACCTCACCCATCACTCACATCCATCAACCATCACCCCATCACTCACCTCACATCTCCCTACATCTCATCTCTCTCTCTCTCTCTCTCTCTCTCTCTCTCTCTCTCTCTCTCTTTTCTCACACCAAACCCAAGCAACCAAGAGAGCATCACACGTCCAAGGCCTTCCATGAGAGAAAAGTGATTTTTGGTGGCCCACTTCCTACTCCAAAACCCATCATCCTAGCCATCCATTTTCCATCTCCACCATCAAAGTGAAGCTCTAAGAGAGTAGCTTTTCAACGGACCAAGAAGATCAAGTGATGGGTGTTTTCATATGCTAGATTTTTTTTATATTTTTATGATGGGCCAAGTGAGGTCCACCGATCAGTGGTGTGGATCTCATTTGGTACCCTAAGATTTGGCCGATGGCCCATCTTAATCATCAAATCATTCCATGATGGGACCATTCTCCATGGACCCCATCATGATGTTTACTTTTCTTGCATTAAAGGGGTCATCTAGACCATCCATTTTTAGTGAAGAAAGATCTCCACCGTTGATCTTTGAATTTGTGGGTCCACTTGTATTAGAGCCCACTCGATGTACAGTTGAATGCAAGGGAGGGGCCCATAGTGCCGGGGTCCCTCCATCACGCGTGTCCCACTCTTTTGTTCTCTCTTTCTCTCATTTTTATTCATGTTGATGTGGCTATGTGGCCCACTTAAATGAGCCCCACCATGATATATGTAGTTTATCCAAGCCATCCACGAGTGGGGCCCATCTTCAATATAGATCTATTCGTGGTGGCCCACCTAAACAAAAAAAAAGGGGAGGGGGGGGGGGGGGGGGGGGGTGAAGACGTCCAAACGCTGGACGCTGGAAAGGGAACACAAATATAAGCTTGGTCTTAAGCTCCTTGGGGTGGGCCACTTGTACAGGCTCCACCTTAATACATGCATCCAATCCAAGCCATCCACCTCATTCACTGACTCATTTTAGGCGTTGAGCCGAAAAATGAGGTTGATCAAAGTACCTGGTGGGCCATAGCATCAAAAACTGTACCCTTACCATTGAAATCTATCTAGATTTTTTTTACACGTTGCAAATGGGCCGATATTGGTCTCGATGGGTTTGTCTTAGGCTTGGAAATACATTGAATGGAGTGGATTTTCTTTAGGTGGGCCATACACATGAAAAACTCTGAAAATACGAGTTTTAAAAAAAAAATCAACATAGCAGCAACTGCTACTGTGTCAGGAGGTTGGCCGCGCCAGTGGCGGGCGGGCGCTGAGCAGGGTCCCACGGCTCTGCACGTGGATCCCACCTTGATGTTTAATTGTCATCCAGCCCGTTCATGAGGTGGGCCATCCTTTGAGGTGGGCCCCCTCCAAGTTTCAGCGAAATCCAAGACTCAGGTGGCCCACACCATAAGAAACAGTTTGAATTGAATCCTACCATTGAAACCCTTCTTGGGGTCCACAGAAGTTCTAGATCAACCTGAAATTTATTTTCACCCGTCATTCAGGTCTGCGTGACCTAATGGACGGGTCAGATGGCATGTAAACGTTATGGTGGGCCCCACATGGGACCCACAGTGATGTATGTGCCAGAAATCCACCGTCCGTACGGACGGTGGAGCCCACTGTAATGTATGCGTGTGGGTGTGCGTGGGTGTGTACGCGTGTGTGTGAGTGCGTGTGTGTGTATGTGTAGATATATATATATATATATATATGTATATATATATATATATATATATATATATATATATATATATATATATGTATATGTAATATTATATTACATATATATACTGTATATAAATTATATATTATATTAAACATAATATGATTATGATGGTGGGCCTTCATGTGACCCCCCACCATGATGCATGTGTTGCCTCTCACCGTCTATCCATTTTGAAAACTCATTTCTTGAGCTAAAAATGAGCCAGGTCTATGTTTCAAATGGGCCCACCTTGGTGTGTGCTTAGGGCCCACAATTTACTTAATTATGGCCATTCATTGGGACCTACTTTGGTACATATGCAAAGTCCATGGGACTAAGCCCATTTGATACATAAAGAGCCCATGGGATCAAGCCCATTTGATATGTATGGGGCGCAAATGGAGTGGCCTATTTGACATATTTAAAGCTCATGAGTGTAGGCCCATTTGATGTATTTCAAGGCCCATGGATCGTGGACCATTGCAATGTACATAAGGCTCATTGGTGAGGCCCATTAATGTAGCCAATTTGATAAATGTAAGGCCCATGTGATACGACCCAATTTGATATATCTAAGGCCCATGGATCTAGGCCCAACGGATGTCCTTAGGGTCCATTGCAATATACGTTTCTCATGGTTCATGAAATGATATTTATGGCAGGTCTTTCCTAGGGAACAATGTTGGTTTGACGTCCATATTGTATGTACAATGTTGGTTAAATGTCCTCATTGTAACTCTCCTTAGGGCCCATTGATAGGCCCACACTCGTTATTATTCATTGCTTTATAACGTGCTTAATATAATCCCATGACTCATGCCCATACGCATCATATGTATGCTTGATTTGAGTAGTGACTGATCATAGCATATGCCATTGGGCAGACCACCTATGGGACCCGTTATGAGATAGAGTGCCCCACATGACCGTGCAGTACGGGCTGGATTTCTGCATGATTTGACGGTGTGATTCATGCATCTCGTATACGTGTGACTTGATCACTGCATGCCCTAGCGACGTCAGGGCCGTGGCTCCACAGGTACATCGTGGATAGCCATATTGGATACTGAAAATACTTATTTCAGCACTGTGGGCACTTAGGATGTCCTTGGGTGAGAGTCTCAGAACCTTTTTGGTACCAGGAGATGCTCCAACGTCTAGACCGAGTGGATACACGAGCGCCTGAATGTAGAATACCAGTAGGCCACGTCTCCCACTGTGTCGTGGTCGGTTGGAAGGGGGTGTGGCCTTATCCGCCTGAGTGAGGGGGCTATAAGCTAGGCTGAGTTTGACCAGCTCACAAATGTATCCGCTATCGATGAGGCGGGTAGGTATTGGCAGACTACTGGTCAGGCGGATAGTGAGGTCTATTCCGCTTTCTTGACTGTACAGCTAGGGAAGTGGCAGTCACTGCGAAGTGTATTAGACCCCGATGATATCCAGAGAAGAACTATATTGATATTTGTACTTGATGAGTACCGACTTGCTTGGATTGCATTTCGCATATGACATTTGGCTATATAGGCCTTGCATTGCATCGGTGTGGCCGATGGCATTCATATCTCGCATCATGCCTTGCATTACATAGCCTTGGTATATTCATGGACTTACCGCATACTTCCGCATTACCTGATCTTGCATACTCAGCGTTTGCCCTTCGCACACACTTACACCACCCTCTAAGCTTTTGTAAGCTTATGCACGACAGTTGCGTGCAGGTTGCGTTGGACAGCAGCAGCGCTGAGGCAGGAGTGTATATCAGGACCTTTTGGAGCTTTTGATCACCTTGTATTTTCCTTTCGCATTGTACTTAAAGTTTTTGATATAATAGATATGTGGTGATGTTGTTTTGTGACTTGGTTTTGCTTGTGGTTATGTTCCATTACAAAAAATAAATAAATTCATTCTGAAAATCCTCCTTGTAGGATCCCAGGATCGGAATCTGGTAATTGATTGTCAGGAGCTGAGAATGGGGCACTACGGAGGCTGTCGACACCGGATTCGGCAATCGGGATTCATGTAAATCAGATTTTCGGATTTAGGGCGTGACAGAAGTTGGTATCAGAGCATAACTTCGGAATACCTAGGGATCACATCACATATCTACTATAAATAGGTTCTGAGTCTGAATGATTTAGCGATTTTCTGACATAGACCCTTAATGTATGTGCCTTCGAGAATTCTCAAGACTGATAGGCCATTGTTCCTTCCTGTAGGAGATGTTATGGCTAGAAGAACGACCCTAGCGAATCCCGTTCCACCACCTGCGACTCCTGCTTTACCACCTGCTACTCCTACTCCACCACCAGATATTCCTTCCTTTAAGCCTGAGGATGCCACTCATTTTCCTGAGACCGGTGCGGATCCGACCGTACCTGTGAGTGCCACTCAGCTGCAGTAGACGTTGCAGGTGATGACCGCCATTCTTCAGGGGCAGAGCAGGCATCCCACTATTACACCAGCCGAGGCTGAGCAGGAGCGTGCGAGCGCTCTTCTTAAGGATTTTCGACAGCACGATCCCCCACGTTTTCGGGGTAACCCTTACCTTACTGCTGCAGAGATATGGTGCTACGAGGTGGAGAAGATTTTGGACACCATGAGATGTACTACCTAGCAGCGAGTCCCATTAGCTGTATTCCTTCTGCAGGGCGAGGCTCAGTATTAGTGGGCATCTGTGGCCCAATCGGTAGCCACCGATTTTGAGTGGACCTGGGAGGACTTTATAGACCGATTTGACCGGAAGTTCTTTCCCTAGCATGTGCGACAGCAGCGTGCACTAGAGTTTGAGACTTTGGTCCAGGGGGACATGTCTGTGTCCCAGTATGAGGCTCGGTTCGTCGCACTATCCAGATTTACGACATATCTTGTTGATGATGAGGGATGGAAGGCCCGCCGTTTTGAGAACGGCTTACGTCCTGCCCTTCGGAGTCGTGTGATCGGACACATGCATTCTGAGCACCAACAGTACCCCCAACACCATCTTCGGGATCGTTTACAGGTACTTACTTTGGGTGCGGTCGTACAGGGCATCGTAGGCACGAGTGTCCCCATCCGCAGCAGCAGCAGCAGCCGAGGGCACCACATCCACCTCCACGACAGCCACCGTAGCAGCAGCGACCACATCACCAGCCTCCTGTACCTCCCCTATAGCAGTAGAGGCAGCAAGTTAGGCCCTCACAGCGACCACAGCAGTAGCAGAGACCTCAGAGGGGACCTGCACCTCCCCAGCAGGCTCAGGACAGATTCTATGCCGCTTAGCAGGACCCTCATTCATCAGGAGGGGTCGTCGAGGGTACTCTTCCTGTTTCTGCATGCATTGCACGTGTACTATTTGACTCTGGTGCATCGCATTCATTTGTCGCCGATGATTTCTGTCGATCGACTGGTTTGTCGTTGGAGTCTGCCCGTGAGGATTTGGTAGTATCGACGTCATTAGGGAAGACCGCAGTGTTGGGCCGATTTTGCACGTCTTGCCCTATTTTGATTGGGGATATCTTCTTGCCTACCGACCTATTTGTATTGCCGATGTCTGATTTTGGTGTTATCCTGGGCATGGACTGGCTTGCCGAGTACTACGCCATATTAGACTGCTCTGCGAGGACAGTCACGTTCTGCATACCCGATGTGCCAGAGTTTCAGTTTGTTGCCGAGCCCATAGGAGGGCAGCTTTCTTACCTGTTATCGTGTGCTGTTGAGGAACCAGCTGCTTTGAGTATCGACCAGCTGCCGATTATTTATGGTTTTCCTGATGTGTTTCAAGAGATTCCGGGATTACCACCTCGTCGGCATACTGAGTTCCAGATTGATCTTGTGCCCGGTACCGCACGTATTTCGAAGGCCCTGTATCGTATGGCACCGTTGGAGTTACGGGAACTGCAGAAGCAGTTGGACAAGTTGCGCGAGCTAGGCTTTATTCGTCCGAGCAGTTTGCCGTCGGGAGCGCCAGTACTCTTTGTAAAGAAGGATGGCTCGTTGAGGCTTTGCGTAGACTACTGCGAGCTCAACAAGGTCACGATCAAGAATAAGTACCCGCTTCCGAGGATCGATGACTTGTTTGATCAGCTGCAGGAGGTGCAGTTCTTTTCAAAGATAGACTTGCGGTTCGGTTATCATCAGGTTCGGGTTCGAGATGAGGATATCCCGAAGACAGCCTTCAGGACGTGATACGGTCATTTTGAGTTCCAGGTCATGTCCTTCGAACTGACCAATGCGCCCGCAGTATTCATGCAGTTGATGAACGAGGTCTTCCGTCCGTATCTTGATCAGTTTGTCGTGGTGTTTATTTACGACATTCTGATATATTCGAGGACTCGTGAGGAGCATGAGCAGCATCTTGAGATTACATTGCAGACCCTCCGTGCATACCAGCTTTACGCGAAGCTGGAGAAGTGCGAGTTTTGGCAGGAGGAGGTGAAGTTCCTCGGCCATGTTGTGACGAGGCAGGGTGTCGCTGTAAACCCCTCGAAGATTTATGCCGTGAGTTAGTGGGACCAGCCCACGAACGCATCCGAGATCTATAATTTTCTTAGTTTGGCGGGCTACTACCTACATTTTATTGAGGGATTCTCTAGCATTGCAGCCCCGTTGACCAGGTTGACCCAGAAGGGTGTCGAGTTCATTTGGAGCGACACTTGTGAGCAGGCGTTTATGGAGTTAAAGGACCGCCTCACGTCCTCTCCTGTCCTCACTCTTCCCTCTGGGAGTGATGGATTTGTTGTATTTACTGATGCCTCACGAGTTGGCTTAGGTGTTGTCCTGATGCAGCACGGGAAGCCGGTGGCTTATGTGTCCCGATAGCTTAAGGTCCATGAGCTGAACTACTCTACGCACGATTTGGAGCTGGCAGCGGTTGTCTTTGCGCTGAAAGTGTGGAGACACTATCTTTATGGGGTGAGATTCGAACTCTTCTCTGACCATGAGAGCTTGAAGTATTTGTTCTCTCAGTCCGAGCTGAACATGAGGCAGAGACGTTGGATGGAACTCCTGAAGGACTATGATTTTAATCTTCAGTACCACCCGAGCAAGGCGAACGTGGTGGTGGATGCCCTCAGTCGTCAACCACGAGGCCTGGTGGCGCATATGATGATTCAAGAGTGGAGGATGCTCGAGGATATAGCAGAGTACGACTTTGAGTTTGGTTTGCAGTCATCTATTGTTCAGCTATTGAGCTTGTCGATTCAATCCTCTCTTGTCGCAAGGGTGATCGAGGCTCAGCAGACAGACGAGTCGTTATAGGATTACCAAGCAGAGGCAGCATCTGAGAGTCAGACGGATTGGCAGATTGGTTCTGACTGTGGACTTCGCTTCAGAGGCCGATTATGTGTCCCGGATATTCCTGATTTACGTAGAGATCTTATGACCGAGGTACATCGATCGCGTTTCTCTATCCACCCTGGCTCGACGAAGATGTATCGCGATATGAGACGCCAGTATTTTTGGTCAAGGATGAAGCGCCAGATAACCAGTTTTATGGCCGAATGTGACACCTGCCAGCGTGTCAAGGCCGATCATCAGAGACCCCCTGGTCTTTTGCAGCCGCTGAGCGTCCTGATGTGGAAGTGGGAGCATATATCTACCGATTTTATCTTGGGTTTGCCAAGGACTCAGCGCGGTCATGACGCCATCTGGGTTGTTGTGGACCGTCTGACGAAGTCGGCACATTTTCTTGCGATTCGTGAGACTTGGCATACAGATCGGCTTGCCAGGATGTTTATTGATGAGATCGTGAGATTGCATGGTGTTCCCGTCTCGATTGTTTCAGACCGAGATCCTAGGTTCACGTCTCAGTTTTGGAGGAGCTTCCAGAGAGCGATGGGTGCTGATTTGCAGCTCAGCACCGCGTATCATCCGCAGACTGATGGTCAGACTGAGAGGGTCAACCAGATCCTTGAGGATATGCTTCGGGCTTGCGCGATTGATTTCGCGGGTAGTTGGGATGAGCACCTGTGATTGGCTGAGTTTGCGTACAATAACAGCTATCAGGCGACCATTGGCATGGCTCCTTTTGAGGCATTATATGGCAGATCGTGCAGATCTCTGAGTTGTTGGACCGAAGTTGGAGAGCGACGTCTCCTAGATCCCGAGCTTATGCTGCAGACGTCAGAGGCTATCGACATCATCAGACAGAGGATGCGCACAGCTTAGAGCCCGCAGAAGAGTTTTGCTGATCGTCGGCGTCGTCCCTTAGAGTTTGCCGTTGGGGACTATGTGTATCTCAAGGTCTCACCCATGAAGGGTGTGGTTTATTTTGGGACGAAGGGCAAGCTTGCCCCGAGATTCATAAGACCTTTCGAGATCACTGGGCGTATTGGTGCTGTGGCCTATCGGCTTGCCTTGCCATCGTAGTTGTCTGGCATCCACAACGTCTTCCATGTCTCTATGTTGAGGAAGTGTGGGTCAGACATCATTCCTGTTATTGATTGTCAGCCATTGGAGGTTCGTGAGGACGCTTCTTATATTGAGCAGCCAGTTCGTATCCTCGATCGAAAGGAGTAGGTCCTCAGAACCAAGGTCATTCCCTTGGTGAAGGTGCAATGGGGCCACCATAGTGTGGATGAGGCGTCTTGGGAGCGCGAGGCAGAGATCCACGAGCGTTATCCCCATCTTTTCTATGATTGATTGTATGATGTATTATGGTGCTTGATTATATATGACGTTATATTCCCTATTTCCTTTTTGAGTTATGGTTAGTTGCGATGGTAGTGTAAAATTTGAGGACGAAATTTTTATTAGGTGGGGAGAGCTGTAAGACCCGTATCCTAATCCGTACTATTTTGTTGTTTCCCACGATCCTTCTCGTCAAATTCTGGTAATGCGCGACCTGTAGTTGACGTTGCGCACGACCGTAAGTCAAATCCTATTCATTTGAGTTGGCTTAATCTAAGACTTGTATCATTGCGACTGCACCGTTGCTGCGGTTCCAACGCCGCAACTCATGCACCGATCCGATACCCAAACAATGAGATGCGGACCCGCGTTCAGTTCGAGAGAAAACACCGCGCGTTACAAATTCCAAGAGAATCTCTACAAAGTGTCAAATCAATCTCATCAATCAATCACCCATCAATCACTTTATGTCAAGTACAAGCACCCATGCTTCCTTTCTCCACAAGTCAAGCAACCACCAAAGTCAACTAACACATCACCTCACCCATCACTCACATCCATCAACCATCACCCCATCACTCACCTCACATCTCCCTACATCTCATCTCTCTCTCTCTCTCTCTCTTTTCTCACACCAAACCCAAGTAACCAAGAGAGCATCACACGTCTAAGGCCTTCCATGAGAGAAAAGTGATTTTTGGTGGCCCACTTCCCACTCCAAAACCCATCATCCTAGCCATCCATTTTCCATATCCACCATCAAAGTGAAGCTCTAAGAGAGTAGCTTTCCAACGGACCAAGAAGATGAAGCGGTGGGTGTTTTCATAAGCTAGATTTTTTTTATATTTTTATGATGGGCCAAGTGAGGCCCACCGATCAATGGTGTGGATCTCATTTGGTACCCTAAGATGTGGCTGATGGCCCATCTTGATCATCAAATCATTCCATGATGGGGCCATTCTCCATGGACCCCATCATGATGTTTACTTTCCTTGCATTAAAGAGGTCATCTAGACCATCCATTTTTAGTGGAGAAAGATCTCCACCGTTGATCTTTGAATTTGTGGGTCCACTTGTATTAGGGCCCACTCGATGTACAGTTGAATGCAAGGGAGGGACCCATAGTGTCGGGGTCCCTCCATCACGCGTGTCCCACTCTTTTGCTCTCTCTCTCTCTCTCTCATTTTTATTCATGTTGATGTGGCTATGTGGCCCACTTGAATGAGCCCCACCATGATATATGTATTTTATCCAAGCCATCCACGAGTGGGGCCCATCTTCAATATACATCTATTTGTGATGGCCCACCTAAACAAAAAAAAAAAAGGGGGGGGGGGGGGGGTGAAGACGTCCAGACGCTGGACGCTGGAAAGGAAACACAAATATAAGCTTGGTCTTAAGCTCCTTGGGGTGGGCCACTTGTATAGGCCCCACCTTAATACATGCATCCAATCCAAGCTATCCACCTCATTCCCTGACTCATTTTAGGCGTTGAGCCGAAAAATGAGGTTGATCAAAGTACCTGGTGGGCCATAGCATCAAAAATTGTACCCTTACCATTGAAATCTACCTAGATTCTTTTTACACGTTGCAAATGGGCCGATATTGGTCTCGATGGGTTTGTCTTAGGCTTGGAAATACATTAAATGGAGTGGATTTTCTTTAGGTGGGCCATACACATGAAAAACTCTGAAAGTACGAGTTTTAAAAAAAAAAAAAAATCAACACAGCAACAACTGCTGCTGTGTCAGGAGGTTGGCCGCGCCAGCGGCGGGCGGGCGCTGGGCAGGGTCCCACGGCTCTGCACGTGGACCCCACCTTGATGTTTAATTGCCATCCAGCCCATTCATGAGGTGGGCCATCCTTTGAGGTGGGCCCCCTCCAAGTTTCAGCGAAATCCAAGACTCAGGCGGCCCACACCATAAGAAACAGTTTGAATTGAATCCTACCATTGAAACCCTTCTTGGGGTCCACAGAAGTTCTAGATCAAGCTGAAATTTTTTTTCACCCGTCATTCAGGTCTGCGTGACCTAACGGACGGGTTAGATGGCATGTAAACGTTATGGTGGGCCCCACATGGGACCCACAGTGATGTATGTGCCTGAAATCTGATACGAATGGTAGAGCCCACTGTAATGTATGCGTGTGGGTGTGCGTGGGTGTGTACGCGTGTGTGTGAGTGCGTGTGTGTGTATGCGTGTGTGTGTATGTGTAGATATATATATATATATATATATATATATATATATATATATATATATATATATATACTGTATATAAATTATATATTATATTAAACATAATATGATTATGATGGTGGGCCTTCATGTGACCCCCCACCATGATGCATGTGTTGCCTCTCACCGTCTATCCATTTTGAAAACTCATTTCTTGAGCTAAAAATGAGCCAGGTCTATGTTTCAAATGGGCCCACCTTGGTGTGTGCTTAGGGCCCACAATTTACTTAATTATGGCCATTCATTGGGACCTACTTTGGTACATATGCAAAGTCCATGGGACTAAGCCCATTTGATACATAAAGAGCCCATGGGATCAAGCCCATTTGATATGTATGGGGCGCAAATGGAGTGGCCGATTTGACATATTTAAAGCTCATGAGTGTAGGCCCATTTGATGTATTTCAAAGCCCATGGATCGTGGACCATTGCAATGTACATAAGGCTCATTGGTGAGGCCCATTAATGTAGCCAATTTGATAAATGTAAGGCCCATGTGATACGACCCAATTTGATATATCTAAGGCCCATGGATCTAGGCCCAACGGATGTCCTTAGGGTCCATTGCAATATACGTTTCTCATGGTTCATGAAATGATATTTATGGCAGGTCTTTCCTAGGGAACAATGTTGGTTTGACGTCCATATTGTATGTACAATGTTGGTTAAATGTCCTCATTGTAACTCTCCTTAGGGCCCATTGATAGGCCCACACTCGTTACTATTCATTGCTTTATAACGTGCTTAATATAATCCCATGACTCATGCCCATACGCATCATATGTATGCTTGATTTGAGTAGTGACTGATCATAGCATATGCCATTGGGCAGACCACCTATGGGACCCGTTATGAGACAGAGTGCCCCACATGACCGTGCAGTACGGGCTGGATTTCTGCATGATTTGACGGCGTGATTCATGCATCTCGCATACGTGTGACTTGATCACTGTACGCCCTAGCGATGTCAGGGCCGTGGCTCCACAGGTACATTGTAGATAGCCATATTGGATACTGAAAATACTTATTTCAGCACTGTGGGCACTTAGGATGTCCTTGGGTGAGAGTCCCAGAACCTTTTTGGTACCAGGAGATGCTCCAACGTCTAGACCGAGTGGATACACGAGCGCCCGAGTGCCGAATACCAGTAGGCCACGTCTCCCACTGTGTCGTGGTCGGTTGGAAGGGGGTGTGGCCTTATCCGCCTGAGTGAGGGGGCTATAAGCTAGGCTGAGTTTGACCAGCTCGTAAATGTGTCCGCTATCGACGAGCCGGGTAGGTATTGGCAGACTATTGGCTAGACGGATAGTGAGGTCTATTCCGCTTGCTTGACTGTGCAGCTAGGGAGGTGGCAGTCATTGTTAGGGAGGTGGCAGTCACTGCGAAGTGTATTAGACCCCGGTGATATCCAAAGAAGAACTATATTGATATTTGTACTTGATGAGTACCGACTTTCTTGGATTACATTTCGCATATGACATTTGGCTATGTAGGCCTTGCATTGCATCGGTGTGGCCGATGGCATTCATATCTCGCATCATGCCTTGCATTACATAGCCTTGGTATATTCATGGACTTACCGCATACTTTTACATTACCTGATCTTGTACACTCGGCTTTTGCCCTCCGCACACACTTACACCACCCTCTAAGCTTTTGTAAGCTTATGCACGACAGTTGCGTGCAGGTAGCGTTGGACTGCAGCAGCGCTGAGGCAGGAGTGCATATCAGGACCTTTTGGAGCTTTTGATCACCTTGTATTTTCCTTTCGCATTGTACTTAAAGTTTTTGATATAATGGATATGTGGTGATGTTGTTTTGTGACTTGGTTATGCTTGTGGTTATGCTCCATTACAAAAAAAAATAAAAAAATTCATTATGAAAATCCTCCTTGTAGGATCCCAGGATCAGAATCTGGTAATTGATTGTCAAGAGCCGAGAATGGGGCACTACGGAGGTTGTCGGCAATCGGGATTAATGTGAATCCGATTGTCGGGTTTGTGGCGTGACAATATATTACTGACGTGGATGCTATTTCACGTGTATAAAGTGTTGTCCGTTTCGTTTTTCAGTTATACGTTAACTATGTTGAATATACTATATTCCTCGTATTTGTAAAAAATATCGTATACGTATGAAATATGAATTTGATTTTGCCATGATTAACTGCCGTCTATGTATGCTAGATGTATGTGTAACAACTCCTGGGCTAAAGGTTTTGTCTAAATGCATGATATACCAACATATGATATGTATTTAGCATGTGTAGCCTAAGTGTATGTGAAAATGACTGAATGAGTATAGACTTTGTATTCGTGCTTGCCATAACAATCTGTCATGGATATATGATTGTTGTATGAGCGACTACCCTTTGATGAAAGGATTTGCCCTAATACGTATGCTAATGAATACATAATATATATGATGTAATGTGTAGACTAAGTGTATGTAAAGGTGTCTGAATGAGTAAGTAGTTAGTAAGATGTACTTGTATACGGGTTGAGATATGATTCTCAACTACATCAATGATGTGTATGCTTTCCTCCATGTATTTTATATTGCATATGTGTAGATTCATGTTTAGGTTGTATTCTATAACATGCAGAACAATGCCGTGAAGGGTGATGGGGGAGTGGTGTAACGATTTCGTGCAATAGCCCTGACAGCCCTGAAGCGGACAATATCAGACCTTTGATTGTATAATTTGAAATATGATCCATTTACTGCTTTGCCTATATCATTAGATAACATATCATAACTGAATATGATTGGGGCTATTGTATAGTCCAGGTAATCGGTAACTGTTCTTCAAGTGGTAGTTGAGTTTGTTTCACCACACAAGATGTGTTCAACGAATCTGAGTCGTACTTGGGATGTTCGGCGGTGGTTAGGCCACACGGAATGCTTATGCATTCCATGTCGTTCAACTCAATGTGCGCTTGGCCTAGTTGAGCTTATCAACTAACCCAATTGACCGATATATGTTCACCATGTTTGGTCGCTACTGTTTGAATCTAAGACACTGAACTTACCAATGAAACTCCTGTTAACCTTGGTACCATGATCCCCTAAGACTCATGAACCGGACATGGTGGTATGGGACACCGTGGCCAAGCTGTTGACCTACGCTGGGGCCATGAGCCTCCCCGTAGTGAGCAGTGAGCAACCCAGACTCATGAGCCGAATATGGTGGTATGGAACACTATATTCGAGCTGTTGGCCTACATTGATTGGTGATGGGGGAGTGGTGTAACGATTATGTGTAACAGCCCTGACAGCCCTTGTAGTGACCTTGAGTGTACTCTGAGTCTACGTGGAGGCGACGACCCTTCCGTAACAATAAGAGTACAAACTAGGCCTGTATTGATTTGGTGAGGGGGGAGTGGTGTAACGATTGCGTGTAACAGCCCTGACAGCCCTTGCAATGACCTAGAACCGCACTTCATATGAGATATTCTAGGATTGATGACCCTAGACTGGATCAATGTTTGGGAATTGATATAAGGGAGGTGTCTTAGCTTCCCAATCTTACTATATAAAAAGGATTAATAAGAACTTGGTAAGCATGCTCATATCACCGCATTACATGTGCTATCGGTGTTGGTGTAAGAGTACTGAGGAAGTGACTGACATGCGCGACCGTAAGATGAAGATCACAGAGGGAGATTATGGTGAGGGCTTGCATCATTACCTCATATCATCCTTGCATTAACAAGAGTATCTAGGACATATTTGATTGTATTACTTTATCATTACTGCTTGATTGAATTGATAATATGTTAGCCTCTGCAGTATAGTTACCACCGAGTTGATCACTCACTCCCATGTTACGGGACGATGTTTGCAACACCAACCAGTCCCTGTTTTAGTTTCAGATGATGGCGTTGCTTGCGAAGTAAAGCTGGACTTTATGGCGATGAGGAGGATTTCTCCTGTATGCAGTTCTCAGGAGGGTGCCCTAATTGATGGGGATACAGGGCTATGTTGGTAGTGATTTATCACTTTATGATATATGAATTTTGAGACACGACTTGTAATTATGACCTGCAAGAGCATACATATCTTGGGAACTCATATTAATTTTTATATATATTTTCATCTTTCGCTCGTGTTTTTAGACTGTCCCTGAATTATGTTTGCTGTTTTAGTTTAATCCACTTCATGTTTTATGCATTAATACAGCCGACATTCATCAATCATTAAAAATGTTACATAAGTGATGATCTGGAACTCAAGAGTGGAGTTTATGCTCGACCCCCAATTTTCAGGGCATTACAGTGTATGATTTCCTCCATGTACTGTATAGCCTGCTTATTCATATTCAACTCTATGTATGATTTCCTCCATGTACTGTATATTCATGTTTAAGTTATATTTCATACCATGCTCAAATGATTGTAGGATGGACTTATTTATTCATTACTGCTTTGACAATCTCATATGCTTACTTGTTGTAATTGCACGTGGTTAGGACTATATTATAGTTTAGGCGATCGATAACAGGCCTCGAACTGGTGGCTGAGGTTGTTTTCGCCATATAGGATGTGTTCGATGAATCCGAGTCATACTTGGAATGTCGGTAGTGGTTAGGCCACATGGAATGCTTATGCACTTCATGTCGATCAACTCAACGTGCGCTCGTCCTAGTCGAGCTCATCAATTAACCCGATTGACCCGATATATGTTCACCATGTTTGGACACTACTGCTTGAATCTAAGGTACCAAACTCACCAGTGAAACCCTGTTAACCTTGCTACCTCGATCCGCGAAGACTCATGAGCCAGGCATGGTGGTATGGGACACTATGGTCAAGCCATCAGCCTACACTTGGGTGATGAGCCTCCTTGTATTGACCAGTGAGCAACCCAGACTTGTGAGCCGAATATGATGGTAGGGGACAGTGTATTCGTGCTGTCGGCCTACTTTGATTGGTGACGAACCCTTTATAGTGACCTCAAGTATACCTTGAAACTGCATGGGGACGACGAGCCTTTTTGTAGTAAGTGGGGTATAACTAGGCCTGTATTGATTGGTGACGAGCCCTTTACAGCGACCTAGAACCATAACATCGTATGAGATTTGCTAGGATTAACAACCCTAGAATGGATCATCATTTGAAAAATGATACAAGGGAGGTACCTTGGCTTCCCAATCCTGCTGTATGAAAGGGACTAATAAGAACTTGGTAATCATGCTCATAACATCGCATTGCATGTGCCGTTGGCATTGGTATAAAGCACAGTGGTAGTGATTCATGCCTTGATCGTTAGATGTTGTCGCATGAGGGAGTGCAAGCGAGGGCATGCATCATTTCTACATACATCCTTACATTAATCAGAGTACTTAGGGATGTTTGATTATATTGCTTTATCATTACTGTTTGACTGAATTGATAACATGTTAACCTTTACTTTATTATTTCACTAAGTTGATCACTCACTCCCATGTTACGGGACGGTGTTTGAAACACCAACGAGTCCCTGTTTTAGTTTCAGATGATGGCGATGCTTGCGAAGTAGAGCTAGACTTTTATAATGATGAGGAGGGTTTCTCCTATATGTAACTATCAGGCGGGTCTATGTAGACCATGTTCTGATTGACGGAGTCAAAGAAATGCTGATTACACACCATTACACTTATTATTTTACACTGTTGGGAACACCCACATATATTCATTTGTTCATTTTGGAGTATACATGTATATAGTTAACCTGGTAACATGTTCACACTCTGGAGACTTACAACAGTTATACATTTTATATATTTATCACAGTCTTCCGCTTGTAAAATTTGACTGTCTATGGAGTATGATATGCTATTTTGGTCTAATCTCACTCATGTTTACTGCACTAATATGAACAACATTCAATCATCATTATCTAGGTTACATAAGTGATGCATTGAAACTTGGGAACTGAGCTTCTGCTCGACCCCCAATTTTCAAGGCGTTACAAGATGGTATCATAGCATGATTTGGATTAAACTGGACCTGGGTTATGGTCACACGATGCACACTGACTCATTCTGACTTAGGAGGGTATGATATTATATATAAATGATCGTAGGATTCCCAATTTCGCCACTCGAAGAAATTGACTACAATTGACCTTTAAAATCGAGGCCCGTACGCATCCGAGATTATGCGTGGTGACCCCAGACCCTTCTTAAACCGTCAATCGACGGGTTTAGATCATGACGTACCTCGTCCCAGCCTTCAACTATCGTAAATATGTATATACATCAGGAAGTACCCGAAATGACTCGAAACGACTCAAACTACGTAGGGGGCCTAACGAAACAGTTCCAGGGGGACCTAGGGTGGGACCCATACATTTTTGGGAACAAGGGGGCAGGAGGACCTCGCCCCACCGGCGAGCCATCACCGGAACCTCCAGAGGTCGAAGAGGCCTCCCCGCCTACCGGGCCTAGTCGGGCGGGCTGGCTTGGGACGATGCTCCTAGGGTGTTGTATGGCCCACCGATGCATGTTAGGTCAGTTTTAAACCCTCCTACAGCAGCACCTCTTCACAAACTACCCCTCTAAGCTCTCCTTTCTCAAGAAAAATCCAAGATCTTCTCTCAAATCTCCCCTCCAAGCACTCCTCCTCCCATTTTCATGCACCACCTACACTAGCCTCTTAAAACCCTCTCCCACAGTTGTCTCTCCCTTCCTTTCCCTCTCATTTGAGCATCTCAAACCCCTTTTTGTATCAAATTCTTTGGAACCCAAATATAGCCCATCCAAATCCCCATTTTCTCTCCTTTTCCACGGCTATTTTTGAGCTAGTTACAGCCATCTTCTCGATCCCTACACTTCTACCGACAGACGAGACCAAACACTATAGCTTAGTCCATAAATAGTGACCATCAAGTGCGGGGACATCTAAAGTTTTGGACCAAACACTGAATGAGAAAATGCATGTTGTAGTGTATTTAATGAGGACGTTGAGGTGCGATCCTCAATCCCCTCATGCATAGTTACAGTATCCTCTATGTAACCTATCTTACTATTATGTGATTTATGGGCGAATTACCTATGTATGATAACATATTTAATACGTGTTTGTTGAAATGTTTGTATGCATTTGGAATCTGGATTTGTGATTGCCATAATTAACTGTAGTGGGTACATGGTTGCTATGTATGCGATAACTCCTTGGCAAGAGGATTTGCCCTAATACGTATTATGACCAACATACGTGATGTATGTTAAAAAAGTGTAGTCTAAGTGTTTGTAAAATAGTCTGAATGAGTTAGAAGTTAGTAAAGTGTGATTTATAAGGGAGTTGAGATATGAATCCCAACTACCTTAGCTGTTGTATGATTTCCTCCATGTACTGTATAGCCTGCTTATTCATGTTTAACTATGTGTATGATTTTCTCCATGTACTATATATTCATGTTTAAGTTATATTTCATAACATGCTCAGATGATTGTAGGATGAACTTATTTATTCATTACTGCTTTGACAATCTCATATGATTACTTGTTGTAATTGTATGTGGTTGGGACTATATTATAGTCCAGGCGATCGGTAACAAGCCTCAAACTGGTGGCTGAGGTTATTTTCGCCACACAGGATGTGTTTGATGAATCCGAGCCGTACTTGAGATGTCGACAGTGGTTAGGCCACAAGGAGTTCTTATGCACTTCATGTCGATCAACTCAACGTGCGCTCGTCCTAGTCGAGCTCATCAATTTCGATTGACGCGATGTATGTTCACCATGTTTGGACACTACTACTTAAATCTAAGGTACCAAACTCACCAGTGAAACCCTGTTAACCTTGGTACCTCGATCCGCTAAGACTTATGAGTCGGGCATGGTGGTATGGGACACCGTGGTCGAGCTGTCGCTTGTGCTGGGGTGACGAGCCTCCCTGTAGTGACCAGTGAGCTACCCATACTTGTGAGCCGAATATGGTGGTATGGGATACTGTATTCGTGTCGTCGGCCTACTCTAATTGAGCCCTTTGTAGTGACCTCGAGTATACCTTGAAACTGCATGGGGGTGAAAAGCCTTTTTGTAGTAACTGGGATATAACTAAGCCTGTATTGATTGGTGATGAGCCCTTTACAGTGACCTAGAACCATAACATCATATGAGATTTACTAGGATTAACGACCTTAAGATGGATCATCGTTTGGAAAATGATACAAGGGAGGTACCTTAGCTTCCCATTCTTGCTGTATGAAAGGGATTAATAATAACTTGGTAATCATGCTCATAACATCTTACTGCATGTGCTGTTAGCATTGGTGTAGAGGACAGTGGTAGTGATTCATGCTGCGATCGTTAGATGTTATCGTAAGAGGGAGTGCAGGCGAGGGCATGCATCATTTCTACATACATCCTTGCATTAATCAGAGTACTTAGGGATGTTTGATTGTATTGCTTTATCATTATTGCTTGACTGAATTGATAACATGTTAACCTTTGCTTTATTGTTCCATTGAGTTGATCACTCACTCCCATGTTACGGGACGGCGTTTGAAACACCAACGAGTCCCTGTTTTAGTTTCAGATGATGGCGATGCATACGAAGCAGAGCCAGACTTTTATGATGAGGAGGAGGGTTTCTCCTATATGCAGCTATCAGGCGGGTCTATGTAGACGATGTTCTGATCGACGGGGTCACAGGGATGTTGATTAGACACCATTACACTTGTTATTTTGCACTGTTGGGAACACCCACGTATATTCAATTGTTCATTTTGGAGTATACATGTATATAGTTAATCTGGTAACATGTTCACCCTCTGGTGACTTACAACAGTTTATACATTTTATATGTTTATCACAGTCTTCCGCTTGTGAAATTTGACTGTCTCTGGAGTATGATATCCTGTTTTGGTCTAATCCCACTCATGTTTACTACACTACTATGAACAACATTCAATCATCATTATCTATATTGCATAAGTGATGCGTTGGAACTCGGGAGCTGAGCTTCTGCTCGACCCCCAATTTTCAGGGCATTACAAGAAGCGAAGGAAATCCCGAGCTGACGTAACCAGGAAGGAAGACTTGATGGATGAGTGTGATATCATTGAGAGAGAGCTGGTCCAATAATAATAAACAACAACCTTTGTACAGGCTGGAACCCCGCTGCCCCTAATCCTGGAAATGTGCATGGCAATTTTGGTGGAGGAGACAATCATTTTCTTTCAATCAAACAGGAAACAATCTACCAAACAGGGCTAAAATTAAACAAAGAACAAACCTAACTTAAATGTTAGGGTGTTTAAATGTCAGGGTGCGTTTGGAAGTGTAACGCCCGTGAAAAATCCGTACTTGGGCCCGAGCTCTAATTCGACTCGAAATCGCGTAGAATTAATTTCCATGGAAATTAAGCGTAAGTTAGCTAGCGCAACGCTAGAGTAGCTGGGAAATAGTCCCTGATCACTTTAAATACGTTCTACAAGACCCAAATCGAGTAGAACAAACAACTCTACAATACTCTATAACCTCGGATCAAACTCTAAGCGGGTTTGTCCTCTGGACCACTTTGAATTCTTGTATTGGATTTAGACCGCGCGTCGAAGGTCCGATACTTCCTATCTTAGACCGTTAGAACCGCCTAGCTGGACTTGACAATCATTTCGAAAATCAAGTCAAACCGATAATCACAGACTATTTCGTTGAACCCGGACTGAAGCGACCGCGAATAGGGACAGAATTGGAATTTCAAATTCAAAT
The DNA here is from genome assembly GCA_037074715.1 of Magnolia kwangsiensis. Classification (NCBI taxonomy): domain Eukaryota; kingdom Viridiplantae; phylum Streptophyta; class Magnoliopsida; order Magnoliales; family Magnoliaceae; genus Magnolia; species Magnolia kwangsiensis. The sequence continues at coordinate 27,851,334 of CM073577.1, forward strand.
CTGGCACATGACTTGACGCGTCAGTATTAAGCGTTCTGACCGTCAGAATTCATCCAGATTACACCCTCGGATCAGGAAAAATTTCTATTTATTATCATGAGACTTTCAGCCCTGATCTACGTGCGGTGACCGCTGAACTGAAACTGGTCCGCCACGTGCGATCTGCGAACCCTGCCAGACTGAAAACTTAATACATGCTACATCTGGTACGCATGAGCTTAAGTCCGATCGCAATCGACCAGGGGACCACCAGAAAGCAACTTTTGGACCGAAACAGCCCCGAAATGGATAGGCACCAAGTAAACTTCGTTCCGGAGCCTGTTTCCGGCATTTTTAAGCTTATAAAAGGGGTTGAAACCCTCATTTCTCTCTCCCATCCGAAAATTGCAAACCCTAGAGAAAAGGAGAGAGAGTTTGAGAGAGAGATTGGAAGGAATTTTTCCCGTTTCCGAGCCACCGATTGCTACTGTTTCAGCAACTCTTCCCAATCACCTGGACGGTGATTTCTCCACTTTTTCAGGTATGAAACGACCCTAAAAGTTGCTGATTTAGGGATTACTTGGATTCGTAGCGTGTTAGCTAACGTATTTCGTAAAACAGGTTCTCCTACTGCCGTAGACGAAGCGTACACGCTCCGTTCAAAATCCCGCATCCGTAAGAAACTAGGTGAGGATTTTAGACGCTTTGATTGACGGTTTACAACGCTTTCAATGTCGTTTAATAGTAGATTATCGAGGGCACCGCCGTTTGACATGTACAACATGCTCTCCGTTTCCTGTTTCGTAAATTAATGAAGAATATGAGATTTAGGGCATTTTAGTCATTTGTAGGAAGTACGGTCTACATTCATATTTTGCTGACGTGATTGACATGGTTTGTTGTCGCATTAGGGAGTTAGGAATGCTTGCATAATTAGTTTGGCGAAGAGATTCGCCTAGTTGCGCACTTTGGGTCAACATGCTATATGTACACTTAAGGGTGTAGTGTATGTGTTTGTATAAATGCTTGTATTAGTATGTATTGAATTAAATGATGTTATGTAGTAGTTTGAGATTGATTTCTTAGTTAATATGCTGACCTAAATGATTCCCTACATGTTGACCATATGCATGATTCCATTACATGCATGGAAAGTATGTGTTGAAGATTTGCTTAAGTTGAATGTTATAACATGTGTTAACATGCTCATATGATTATATTTCAATTCCAATACCTTTACGTATATTGCTAATGTGATTCCATAAATGTTTGGGACTAGACTTAGTCCAGGCAGTCGGTAACCGAGCGAATTCGTGGCTGACTGGTCATAGCCACGAACGACGCGTCGATGAACGCGATTCGTGTTTAGAGTTGGCGGCAGTGGTTAGGCCACGCGAAGTGTTATACGCACTTCATGTCGTTCGACTTGAGATGCGATCGCGCTAGTCGAGCCCATCAAGCAACCCGACTGGCCGATGTATGTTCACCTTGTATGAGTCATAAATGCTTGAACCTAGGGTACTGAACTTACCATTGCAAACCCTGTTAACCATGGTACCTTGATCCACGAATACTCATGAGCCGAGCATGGTGGTATGGGACACCGTGGTCGAGCTGTCGGCCTACGCTGGGGCCACAAACCTCCCCGTAGTGACCAGTGAGCACCTAGACTCGTGAGCAGATTATGGTGGTATGGGACACTATATTCTAGCTGTCGGCCTACACTGATCAGGCGACGAGCCCTTTGTAGTGACCGCGAGCATATTTTGAGTCCACGGGAGGCGACGACCCTTCCGTTGCAGTAGAGTACGGTAGGCCTGTATTGATAAGGTGATGAGGGAGCGGTGCAACGAGTGCGAGCAATAGCCCTGGTAGCCCTTGCAGTGACCTACGAAATATACATCGTATGAGATTACTAGGAGTGACGACCCTAGACAGGATCTGTGTTGGGATTGATACAAGGAAAGTACCTTAGTTTCCCAATCCTGCTGTTTGAATGGACTAATAACAAATTGGAATTCATATCACCATAGCATTGCATGTGCCTGGAAGATGTGGAGCACTCTAGGGAGTGTGGCATGCCGCGGTCGTAAGATGTTGCCGTATGAGGGAGATCGTCGGTGAGGGCATACATCACGTCATGTCATCTTGCATTAACAACAGTATTAGGATTGTCTGATTTACTGCTTTACTATTATCGCGTGATTGAATTGTGAACATGCTAATCTTTGCTCTATGATTCCATTGAGTTGATCACTCACTCCCACGTTACGGGATGGTGTTTGCAACTCCCACCAGACCCTGTTGTAGATGCAGGTGAGGCCGAGATCCAGGAGGTGGAGCCAGAGATCGACGAGGACCAGGACGAGTTCTCGTATATGCAGTATCACAACGGCTTCCCGTAGGCGACCTGGATCGATGGGGTTCCAGTGGGACTATTTTGAACATTTTAATTTTGTTCATGTGTATGTATATGAGGCTCAGAGATGTAATCATACTTTGGAGACAGATGAGATTTACTTTGTTTTCCATACAGTGATATATATATTGTTTAGTCTTCCGCTTGCTTTTATCACTGGATCTGAAGTATGAATTGCAGTTTTGGTATACTTTTACTCATGTGAATGCTTTAAATCAGACAACATTGAATCATAATCATTTTTGTTGCATAAGTGACGGTCTGGAACTCGGGAGTTGTGTTTATACACGACCCCCGATTTTCAGGGTGTTACAAGTTGGTATCTGAGCATGAATGAGAGTATACTGGGCCTGGGTTATGGTCTCGCGACGTACGCTGTCACTTCCTTTGACTTAGGTGGGTGCGAGAAGGGTCTAGAAACACTTCTAGGGTCGTAGGTTCGCCGATAGGCGAAGTCTATTAGGATCGATCGCAAGATCGAGTCTATAATGTATCTCGGGTCGCGTAAAGCAACCCGAATCACTTCTAAGCTGTAGGAAGTCGGGTTGAGAAGTCCTATGAGTGGTTTTAAACCACAAAAGTGAATCCTTGGGCCGTGGGATGACCACGACTCCTGTAATCAATCGCCAGGGCTTAAAAACCCCGTTTCACCAAAAATCTTCAAAATTCCTCCTCTAAACACTCCGACCTTTATTTCTTTCTTATCCATTTTATGTTAGGCATCAAACATAATGTGAAAATAATACAAATTAATACTTTCACAAAATTTTACAGTGAATAGTAAAATTTCATGAAAAATGGCCATAAGACCATTCTAACTTTACTTTCTTTAGAAAATAAGGATCTAGATGGATTTACTAGATCCTTCTACCCCAAATTCATATGCTACATCATATAGTTTGGTATTCGGGATTGCGGAGTGATCCCGAAAAGCCCCGAACACATGTTTGGGCTCATATAGGTCAAAATACAATGAACCAGGGGGTGGGCCATATATTTTCGGACTCCTTGGATCATGGGGGACCAGACCCATGTGGTCCCACCAGCCAACTTGGAGGTTGGCCGGCGATGCCATGCCGGTCCGGTGATGCATCGGCGACCGGTGGGGCCCCTTTGCCATGAAATTTGGGTGCACGCCCTTAAATGGGGTGTACATCCTCCCCATATACCTCCCATCCCACGAAAATCCCTAAAACATCCCCCTCCTTCACAAACAGCCCTCCCCTAAGCCCTATTCTCGTTTTCCAGCAGCCGTTTCCAAATTTCGGCGTCCCAAATCACTCCTAGATCCCTCCTTGGCCAAAACCGACCACCACCTATCACTTATTGGGAGTTGGTAGCCCCTCCTCTTGAAGATTTCACCATTTGGAGCTCCAAAAATCCCCAAATAGAGCTGAAATCGTGAGGTGCTCCATTCTACTTTTTCGTTTGCATTTCTCCTTGAAATTATAGCCTTGGGAAGCTTGAAGCATCCCTCTACGATGTTTAGATCTCCTTTTTCCAGATTGGGCAGCCACTTCTCCGCATTTTCGCCATTTTCCATGGCTTTTGTGGAAGCCATTTTAGGCCTTTTATCACTCTCATCCATCATATCTTTGATGGGTAAGAGGAAAACCGCAACAGACGAGACTGGGCCGAGCCACCCTGCTCAATCGAGAAGACCGCGGGGTGGTGCCGCAAGTTCAAGCGCCGCCGCAGGTCTAGCCGCAGTCCTGTAGTGCCGTACGAAGCAGGATTTGGATCCCCATGCACACCTTAGGCGAGCAATTTTATCAGAGATGCCTTATGGGCAATACACTGATCGCAAAGTGTTATTTGAGGCAGACGTAGATGGACGATTGTTCGGCGAGTATCTGTTGTTCGAACGTATTGAAGCTGCGCATTGGGGTCCGATCTTTGAAGCTCACGCTCGTGCTAATGTGAGCACCGTTCGTGCCTTCTATGCTAGTATCTAGAATCCTACCTTGGAGCTTTACAGTTCAAAATCCCTTTTGATAGAGATCGGATGGCTACGATCGATGTTCGGTTGGTTGCGCGACTTCTCAACGTGCCTCTAGGTGATGTGCATCCTAGTGAGAAGAATCTGAGGACTAGATGTGAACGAGATCGCCGCACCAGGTTTCTGTGCCGTAAGTTGGTCCCATGGCAGCCTAATAATAGCCTCAAGGCGACGTATATGTCTGAGGATTTGCGCCTGCTGCACCATATCTGCACGTTCAATGTTTATCCCAGGTCGACGAACCGCATTGAATGCACACGTCTTATGGTCAATTTCTTATATCTGGTGGCCCAGGGAGAGAACGTATGTATGGCCACTTTCATCTTACGGCAGATAGTTCTCATAGCCAAGTCAAGAAGAACATCCAAATTGCTTCCCTTTGGCCGACTCATTTGCAAGATTACGCTTGAGTTTGCCTATAGACTTGGGTCGGAATTGCCGGTATCGATTCATACCATTGATGAGTCGACAATGGTCAAGATGAAGATTGGGTCACAATACCGTGAAGATCAACTTGAAAGGGATAGTGAGGATGACTTTGATGATGAGGAAGATCAAAGCGAAGAAGAACCTAGAGCAGAGGTTCAGGAAGAAGCTCAGGAAGAGGCAGAAGAGGAGGCTCAGGATACAGATGAGATCCCTCCTCCTTCTGCGCAGGCTACTATCGACGATCGCATTGCTTGGATGGAGGAGAGTCAGACCGCTTTGCGAAGGGAAGTCCAAGAACTTCGCGCAGAAGTCACGGATGCCAAGGCCGTTACAAAGAAGAAATTTAGAAAGGTGACTCGCACCTTGAAGGTGATCCTGTGTTGCTTACAGGATAAGGGTGCTCCTCCTCCATCACCAGACTCCGACTAGCGATGCGATCTTTGATGTTATTATCAGTAGTTGGTCATTTCCTGCCTTATGTGTGTAAGCCTGTTAGGGCTAGTGCTTTGTTCATGTTGCTGTTGTTTAACTGTCTTAATTTCCATGTAATTCTCGTCATGATGCTTGTAAGGATATATCCCTTATATTGTGACAATTTTGATTAATTGAAATGCATGGAATGCCTTTGACTCTTTATGTGAATGATTGTGGTGTATTTGTACAATTGAGACTGAGAAGGTTGCGCCCTATTTTGAATATAGGGAATGCCACCTAAGACTACGCGGAGCACGGCTCATCTTGCGCTGACTGAGCATATGAATCAGACTCCCTCTCAGTCTGGTACCCATACGGACCCTGCTTTGGGCCCAATTCCTGAGGCGGTTCGATCGTCTCAGCCTACCGCTGGTCCTACAGATGGACCACCGCCATTTACACCATCAGTCAGAGAGCCATATCGCGCATCTAATTCCACACAACATCCGCCACAGCCTGCTCCACCTCCCGACAGATTCGAGCAGATGATGGCTATGATGCTGCAGCAGCAGCAGCTTCTGACTACCATCGTGGGGACATTAGGCCAGGGTGGGGCTGTGGCTACATCTACTCCACCTGCACCACCTGTGCATCCAGCTGAGGATGCCTATACATATGCCCAGGATGAGGGCATGGCTCATCCTACACCGCCTGCTTTCCCTACGGGGAATCCTGCCGATACACGGGGCCTATTGGAGCGATTTCAGCGCTTGCGGCCTCCTACTTTCACGGGTTCTCACAAACCCGAGGAGGCTGAGTACTGGCTCGACCGGGTATCGAAGATTTTACGGATGTTGCATTGCACCGAGGCCGAGCAGGTAGAGCTGGCTACCTTCCTGTTTGAGAGAGAGGCCAGCATGTGGTGGGATAGCGTACTGCGGACCGTTGCCGCAGACTTTGTATGGACGTGGGCAGCATTTGAGTTCCGCTTCCATGAGAAGTATTATCCCCAGACTTACAGGCACGACAGGGAGAATGAGTTTCTCCGTCTCAGACAGGCAGCGATGACAGTTACAGAGTATGAGCATCGGTTCACGGAGTTGGGCAGGTACGTCCCGACGATCCTAGCTGATGATCAGATGCGCATACGGCGCTTTTTGGAGGGTTTGCGACCGGATATTCGGTCGAAGATGTGCTGTGTTAGCATTCCCTCCTATGCGGAGTTGATTCACATGTCCATACGGGCAGAGCAGGACGTGGATCGACTTGCGCGATCTCATGGCCCGGCTGCTTCTAGGCCACGACCAGACTTGCCAGACAGGCCCTTCGCGGGCAAGAGGCCTCGCATTGATCCTCCTACTAGGACTCCGGCGCCTATACCACCGTTTCGGTGCCCTGATTTGACATGTACATACTGTGGGAGGACAGGCCACTTGGCGTAGAGCTGCTTTTCTAGGATGCGTGACAGTGGGTTCTCGCCACCGCAGAAGATTGACCGTGTACGTCCACAGGCGATATCAGCACCGCCCATACGGTCAGCTCCTGCACATCCTTCTTTCAGACCTCCGGTATCGCAGATTAGACAGCCTCCACGGCCCTTGACACAGCGGCCGAACCGGCCATAGCAGGCTCGGGTTCATGCATTGACAGCTGAGGCAGCTGCGACGCCGACTTTCCAGCATTCAGCCTTCGAGGTCACGGCCCATATTGGAGGTACTCCCGTTCTTGTCATGGTGGACACTGGTTCCACGATTTCTTTGATATCGCGTGCCGTAGTCAGGCGTCTTGGGTTACAGACTATCACTATGGATAGCGTGCGAGTCTTTGCAGCTCATGGGGATTATTCGGATGTCACCCAGATGTGTGAGGGTTGTTTAGTTGATCTGGGAGGCAGGACGATGACTCTTGATCTTGTCGTCGATCCCTCGCTCGTTTATCTCGACGTCATTCTTGGCATGGACTGGTTGACTGCAGCGAGAGCCGAGATTGACTGTGAGGCTCGTATGGTGACGGTGTACGAGCCTGAGGGCACGCCTTTCACATTTTCAGTGTGGGAAAATCTTCCTTTCCGCATACTTAGCTACGCCACTTTATTGCGCGACGCTGGTGCCCAGGTACTCGAGCATGTGCCAGTCGTTTCTGAGTTCGGAGATCTGTTCAGGAAGATCCCTGGGTTGCCGCCCCGACGTGAGATCGATTTTACTATCGATCTGGTTCCTGATTCTACACCCGTCTCACTGCCGACGTATCGCATGGCACCATGTGAGATGGAGGAGTTGAGGACGCAGATTGATGGTCTGCTAGAGCTTGGCCTTATACGGCCTAGCGTGTCACCCTGGGGAGCACCGGTCTTGTTCGTGAGGAAGAAGGATGGTTCGATGCGATTGTGTATTGATTATCGCAGGCTGAACCAGCTCACGGTGAAGAACAAGTACCCTTTGCCCAGGATCGATGACTTGTTTGATCAGTTGAGAGGAGCGCAGTACTTCTCGAAGATTGATCTTCAGTCGAGATATCATCAGTTGCACGTCAGGGATGAGGACGTGCAGAAGACAGCATTCAGGACCAGTTTTGGCCACTACGAGTTCCTCGTGATGTCGTTCGGTCTCACGAACGCACCGGCCGTGTTCATGGATCTAATGAATCGGGTATTTCGACCTTTCCTCTATCGATTCGTCGTTGTATTCATTGACGACATTTTGGTGTACTCTAGGAGTCGAGAGGAGCATGAGGAGCACTTGCGTTTGGTCCTGGATACGCTCAGACAGCATCAGTTGTTCGCACAGTATAAGAAGTGCGACTTCTGGAAGCAGGAGGTGAAGTTTCTGGGACACGTGGTGTCCAAGGATGGCATGGCAGTTGACCTGTCTAAGGTAGCTGCGGTGAAGGACTGGGAGCAGCCTGGTTCTGTCACTGAGGTGAGGAGCTTCTTGGGTCTCGCTGGCTACTATCGGCGCTTCATTCAGGACTTCTCGAAGATCGCGAGACTCTTATCTCAGTTGACACGGAAGGACGTGAAGTTCGCCTGGAATGATAAGGCGGAGTCAGCTTTTCAGGAGCTGAAGGACAGACTTACGTCTGCCCCTGTGCTAGTATTGCCACAGCAAGGGGTTAGATACACTATATACACTGACGCGTCTAGCGTTGGTTTGGGTTGTGTCCTTATGCAGAGGGACAGGGTAATTTCGTATGCCTCGAGATAATTAAGGAAGCACGAGGAGAATTACCCTACACACGACCTAGAGTTGACAGCCGTTATATTCGCACTGAGACTCTGGAGACATTACCTCTACGGAGAGGAGTTCGAGCTCTTTTGCGACCACAAGAGCCTCAAGTATATATTCACGCAGCGAGACTTGAATATGAGGCAACGACGATGGATGGAGACGCTGAAGGACTTCAAGTTTGAAGTCTCTTACCATCCTGGGAAGGCGAACCTTGTGGCCGATGCGTTGAGCCGCAAGAAGGCGATAGAGTTTGCGGCTCCGCTGATGGTTGCCGAGTGGGATATGGTTGAGTTTTTGCGAGACTTTGAGCAGAAACTCACCGTAGAGGAGCCATTTGAGTTCATCGCACATGTACAGGTGCGATCTCAGATCGATGACCGAGTCATCGAGGCGCAGAGGGACGATGCGCATCTTACTGAGCTTCGAGAGCAGGCCAGTGATGATGCTGACGCCGACCGGCGAGTTGGTATGGATGGGGGCTTACGTTACCGTGGCCGCCTATGCGTCCCAGATGTCCCTGACTTGAGACGAGAGATTCTCGAGGCTGCGCATTCTACTAGACTCGCGATGTATCCAGGCAGTACAAAGATGTATCGTGACATGAAGAGGAAGTATTGGTGGGAAGGTATTAAGACCCACATAGCTGAGTTCGTGTCCCGTTGTCTCACTTGTCAGCAGGTGAAGGCAGAGCATCGCCGACCACCTGGACTTTTGCAGCCTATGCCGATTGCAGAGTGGAAGTGGGATTTCATTTCTATGGACTTCATTTCTGGGTTGTCGAAGACCAGGAAGGGACATGATTCCATTTGGGTGATCGTCGACCGATTGACGAAGTCGGCGCACTTCCTACCGATCAGAGTTACGAACTCTGCAGACGAGCTGGCTAGATTGTACATCCGAGAGATTGTGCGTCTGCATGGAGTTCCGTTAGACATCGTGTCGGACAGAGACACGCGGTTCACTTCTATTTTCTGGACTCGCATTCAGGAGGCTATGGGTGTGAAGTTGAAGTCAGTACTGCCTTCCACCCACAGACGGACGGACAGACGGAGCGAGTGAACCAGATCCTGGAGGACATGTTGCGAGCTTGCGCATTGGACTTCAAGGACAGTTGGGATGACTGTCTTGCATATGCGGAGTTTGCGTACAACAATAGCTTCCAGGCGAGTATCGGTATGACACCTTATGAGGCGCTGTATGGGCGACCTTGTCGCGCACCGCATTGCTGGTTAGAGGTCGGTGAGAGTAGCTTGATTGGCCCAGAGTTGGTGCAGGCGACGTCAGAGAAGATTGATATTATTCGACGTCGGCTTCTTACAGCGCAGAGTAGACAGAAGAGCTATGCCGATACGAGACGACGGCCACTAGAGTTCACAGTCAGGGATCACGTGTTTTTGTGAGTTTTTCCTATGAAGGGAGTCCTTCGGTTCGGGAAGAAGGGGAAGCTGGCACCACGATTCATTGGTCCATTCCAGATCCTCGATCGTGTGGGAGCAGTGGCTTACCGATTGGTTTTACCCACGCCCCTCGCGAGCGTCCACAACGTATTTCATGTTTCTATGCTGAAGAAGTATGTTACTGATCCTTCCCATATCATCAGATGGGAGCAGGTGCAGTTAGGAGAGGATGTTACTTATATCCTGCGACCGACACGCATCCTAGACAGGAAGGAGCAGGTACTGCGTAGCAAGGTGATTCCCCTTGTGAAGGTACTATGGACGCATCACTCTGAGGAGGAGGCTACTTGGGAGAAGAAGCCGAGATCAGAAAGAACTACCCACAGCTTCTCGAGGAGTACGAAAAGGTACAAATTTCGAGGACGAAATTATTTGTTAAGGGGGGTAGATTGTAACGCCCGTGAAAAATTCGTACTTGGGCCCGAGCTCTAATTTGACTCGAAATCGCGTAGAATTAATTTCCATGGAAATTAAGCGTAAGTTAGCTAGTGCAACGCTAGAGTATCTGGGAAATAGTCCTTGATCACTTTAAATACGTTCTACCAGACCCAAATCGAGTAGAACAAATAACTCTACAATACTCTATAACCTCGGATCAAACTCTAAGCGGGTTTGTCCTCTGGACCACTTTGAATTCTTGTATTGGATTTAGACCGCGCGTCGAAGGTCCGATACTTCCTATCTTAGACCGTTAGAACCGCCCAGCTGGACTTGACAATCATTTCGAAAATCAAGTCAAACCGATAAACACAGACTATTTCGTTGAACCCGGACTGAAGCGACCGTGAATAGGGACAAAATTGGAATTTCAAATTCAAATCTGGCACATGACTTGACGCGTCAGTATTAAGCATTCTGACCGTCAGAATTTATCCAGATTACACCCTCGGATCAGGAAAAATTTCTATTTATTATCATGAGACTTTCAGCCTTGATCTACGTGCGGTGACCGCTGAACTGAAACTGGTCTGCCACGTGCGATCTGCGAACCCTGCCAGACTGAAAACTTACTACGTGCTACATCTGGTACGCATGAGCTTAAGTCCGATCGCAATCGACCAGGGGACCACCAGAAAGTAACTTTTGGACCGAAACAGCCCCGAAATGGATAGGCACCAAGTAAACTTCGTTCCGGAGCCTGTTTCTGGCATTTTTAAGCTTATAAAAGGGGTTGAAACCCTCATTTCTCTCTCCCATCCGAAAATTGCAAACCCTAGAGAAAAGGAGAGAGAGTTTGAGAGAGAGATTGGAAGGGATTTTTCCCGTTTTCGAGCCGCCGATTGCGACTGTTTCAGCAACTCTTCCCAATCACCTGGACGGTGATTTCTCCGCTTTTTCAGGTATGAAACGACCCTAAAAGTTGCTGATTTAGGGATTACTTGGATTCGTAGCGTGTTAGCTAACGTATTTCGTAAAACAGGTTCTCCTACTGCCGTAGACGAAGCGTACACGCTCCGTTCAAAATCCCGCATCCGTAAGAGACTAGGTGAGGATTTTAGACGCTTTGATTGACGGTTTACAACGCTTTCAATGTCGTTTAATAGTAGATTATCGACGACACCGCCGTTTGACATGTACAACATGCTCTCCGTTTCCTGTTTCGTAAATTAACGAAGAATATGAGATTTAGGGAATTTTAGTCATTTGTAGGAAGTATGGTCTACATTCATTTTTTGCTGACGTGATTGACATGGTATGTTGTCGCATTAGGGAGTTAGGAATGCTTGCATAATTAGTTTGGCGAAGAGATTCGCCTAGTTGCGCACTTTGGGTCAACATGCTATATGTACACTTAAGGGTGTAGTGTATGTGTTTGTATAAATTCTTGTATTAGTATGTATTGAATTAAATGATGTTATGTAGTAGTTTGAGATTGATTTCTTAGTTAATATGCTGACCTAAATGATTCCCTACATGTTGACCATATGCATGATTCCATTACATGCATGGAAAGTATGTGTTGAAGATTTGCTTAAGTTGAATGTTATAACATGTGTTAACATGCTCATATGATTATATTTCAATTCCAATACCTTTACGTATATTGCTAATGTGATTCCATAAATGTTTGGGACTAGACTTAGTCCAGGCAGTCGGTAACTGAGCGAATTCGTGGCTGACTGGTCATAGCCACGAACGACGCGTCGATGAACGTGATTCGTGTTTAGAGTTAGCGGCAGTGGTTAGGCCACGCGAAGTGTTATACGCACTTCATGTCGTTCGACTTGAGATGCGATCGCGCTAGTCGAGCCCGTCAAGCAACCCGACTGGCCGATGTATGTTCACCTTGTATGAGTCATAACTGCTTGAACCTAGGGTACTGAACTTACCATTGCAAACCCTATTAACCATGGTACCTTGATCCACGAAGACTCATGAGCCGGGCATGGTGGTATGGGACACCGTGGTCGAGCTGTCGGCCTACGCTGGGGCCACAAACCTCCCCGTAGTGACCAGTGAGCACCTAGACTCGTGAGCAGATTATGGTGGTATGGGACACTATATTCTAGCTGTCGGCCTACACTGATCAGGCGACGAGCCCTTTGTAGTGACCGCGAGCGTATTCTGAGTCCACGGGAGGCGACGACCCTTCCTTTACAGTAGAGTACGGTAGGCCTGTATTGATAAGGTGATGGGGGAGCGGTGCAACGAGTGCGAGCAACAGCCCTGGCAGCCCTTGCAGTGACCTACGAAATATACATCGTATGAGATTACTAGGAGTGACGACCCTAGACAGGATCTGTGTTGGGATTGATACAAGGAAAGTACCTTAGTTTTCCAATCCTGCTGTTTGAATGGACTAATAACAAATTGGAATTCATATCACCATAGCATTGCATGTGCCTGGAAGATGTGGAGCACTCTAGGGAGTGTGGCATGCCGCGGTCGTAAGATGTTGCCGTATGAGGGAGATCGTCGGTGAGGGCATACATCACGTCATGTCATCTTGCATTAACAACAGTATTAGGATTGTCTGATTTACTGCTTTACTATTATCGCGTGATTGAATTGTGAACATGCTAATCTTTGCTCTATGATTCCACTGAGTTGATCACTCACTCCCACGTTACGGGATGGTGTTTGTAACACCCACCAGACCCTATTGTAGATGCAGGTGAGGCCGAGATCCAGGAGGTGGAGCCAGAGATCGACGAGGACCAGGACGAGTTCTCGTATATGCAGTATCATGACGGCTTTCCGTAGGCGACCTGGATCAATGGGGTTTCAGTGGGACTATTTTGAACATTTTAATTTTGTTCATGTGTATGTATATGAGGCTCAGAGATGTAGTCATACTTTGGAGACAGATGAGATTTACTTTGTTTTCCATACAGTGATATATATATATATATTGTTTAGTCTTCCGCTTGCTTTTATCACTGGATCTGAAGTATGAATTGCAGTTTTGGTATACTTTTACTCATGTGAATGCTTTAAATCAGACAACATTGAATCATAATCATTTTTGTTGCATAAGTGACGGTCTGGAACTTGGGAGTTGAGTTTATACACGACCCCCGATTTTCAGGGTGTTACAGGAAGCTTCACTTAAAAGCTCTAATTGTAATTTGGGGCAGCAATAGAGCATAAAAGAAATCTGACTTAACGCAGTTTGCATTTTCCTGTGCCAACCCAATTAATGCAAAGCGTTCCGCTCAAGTAGCATGCCAATTCCGACTTGGAAATCCTTCCAAACAAGCCCTCAAAGTGCAAATAGATATTTGAATCCATACCACCTCAATTTGTATGACACATCAATCTGAATGTTGCCAATGGCGCTAAACAGTCTTGATTATGCTTCCAAGGGAATGATCCAAGCCCACTTGAAAAATCATTACTAGTTCCCTCAGTATACTAGTAGAACATAATGCAAGAAAAATCTAAAGCAGTAACTCAATCAAAAACAAGTTAAAAGTAAAGAAAAAAAATACTCACCATTGGGACATGAACTGGAGTTGGTTCAGTGCCAAGATCAAATGGGTTAGTAGTTTTTGATTTATGGGAAAATGCAGGCATTGACTGCAAGAAAAATTCATATTTTCCATTATTGTCAGGTACCTTGAGTGACCAAATGCAAAACACATGCACTGCAATAGTGATAGAAACAATAGTGATTTTCTTGGCATATGAATTACCATTGCATGCCAAATCCCATGCCATGAGGTGTAGCTGCTTGCCAACCCGGAACTGGTACATTAGGAAATAATGATAAAGAATTCCTTTCTTCTCCCACATATTCTTGCTTGTCAAACAAGCCCTAAGGAAATTATGATTAGGTGTTCTAATTTTCCTTTTCTTTTTTCAAATGCTTACAAAAAGAGATGAACCCTAAGCAAACAATCTACCAAACATGGCTAAAACTAAATAAAGAACAAACCTTACAAAGCTTGTTTGTGCAGTCCACAAGCAAAGCCAGAATAAGTTTCTCAAGTAAGGTTACCAAGAAAAAAAAATCAGATGAACACCATACTTACCAAAACTATTCCATAAAAAAAAATAGATGAATAGCATACTTATTGAAAATGTTCCAGAAAGAAAATCACTGAATAGAATAGCATGCTTACCGAAACTGTTCCAGAAAAAAATTAGATGAACAGCATACGAATATTCAAATCGATGAGTAGAACTGAGCTACAATTTCTGAACCTTAGTGAGATTGCTCATTTTATACAAAATTCAAACACTGAATAGGAACGAAATTATGTTGTGCATGAACATAGTCCATAAGATGTAGCAGAATTAGTAATGTAGAATAGAGCCTAGATTTCAAGCACATGTAGAACAAGTGAGTTTGGGCACACCCTGGCAGGGCAAATCTACTCAGTCCCATTGGTAAGTCTAGGCAGCTACAACATTGACAACAAGAGTAAAACTCAAGGTCTGCACTAGAGATTTTTAGAAACTAGGATTCCTAGCAGCTGTACTACATGAAAAATGTTTTTCAGCAAAGCAGAAAAGTCAAAATCATCCATATCTCAAAATTTATGCATAGCTTCAAAAACCTAAACCAATTGCTAAAAATTGATTATAGATGTTGATGATGATGATGATGATGATGATTCATTTCCAGAAGCTGGGGAATGAGTACCTTATGCATCATGGGCACCCATGCATAGTCTTAGCAAAAACCTCTGAGAAAAGGGCTAGATAACAACTTGTATTGCCACAACTCAATAAGTTGGGACAATTATTCCACCACACACATGGCACATATGCAAGTTTAAAGGTGGATGGACCTCAACAACATAAAAATACCAGTCATTTTCAACAGACAACATCACCCTTAAGAAAATTGAACATGTGGCATACATTAACACAAATTAAACTGGCTTAGTTGAGGAACTCACTGTCACTATGTCACAGTCCCAAAATCGAGATTGGTCGAACAATCCTAACCTCTGATCCGAGGACACTAGTTGAAATTGGACCATAGGACATTTTTTCATTTCCATCAAATAACTCAGCACAAAACCAATAGATGATCAAACAAGTATAACTTTTCTGTTCATTATACATCTAAACTGGGCCATAATTTGGATAGTTCAATGACCTGTACGCCACGTACACAATTTCTAAGTAATCTAGGTGCCTGCGTAACCTCCATTGCAGACTGCCAGTATCAAAGTTTTTAGTCTTTAGAAAAATAAAGGGGGAAAAGTAAAAAAAAAAAAAAGGATCCCCAAATACCCAGCCCTGTTTAGACGTAAAACAGGGCATTTGTTTCTTGAAAGAAAATTTTAAAGTCTTGCTTTGTTGTTAAATATTTAGTACAAACGAAAGACATGATCTGCGGGCAAATAAGAGTATCATGAATGAGAAGCAATTTAGAATAAAAAGACATGAGAAGCAATTTAGAATAGAAAAATGCACAAAATAGAAGGCTATGTAATGCAGTTTCTATCTTCCATTTCATGCCAAATCCACGCCAGATATCCTTCAAATGAATAAGATGGGATCTTCTTAAGACTTGGCAGTCATGAAAACAGTACCTATGACAATTGTTCAAAAGCCGATTGCTCCTCTTTCAGTAAATATATGGAAAAGGTGTAAGGATTAAAGCTTTAGGATCTATTTAGGTCATCATAATCCATTGTGTGACCATCAGATCAACAGTCTGAATCACCTAACCATGGGTCCCACATGCAAGGAATCAAAAGTATTAGCAAACAGTAGTTTGTTGCCGCTCAAAAGAAAGCATCACAAACACTACCAACACTACACATATATAGAGTGAAGGAGAAGATATCTACCATTATGGATGCATTTTCAGATGATAGCTTCTTGCATTCTTCAGCAAGCCGTTGAAGCTCATTCCTGAGTGTTTGATTTTCATTGTTCAATTTATCCACCTTGGCTGCTAGCTCTTCACACTCGGCCTGGTGGAATCAAGCAGCAGAACATCAACATTAGGTTCCATAAATTTATAGACAGACGTTGCATAGATACAACCACGAATTTCAATGAATGCCTCAAGCGAAAAGGAGAGACAACCGTGCAACCAACATTACCAACAGGGTCTTGAAATTTCTGCAGTCAAGTGTAATGTGGAACTCCACATCACATCCATGAAATTGTGAATGTGAAATTAACCAGCTAACTAAAAGAAACACATAAAAATTATATGAATCTCACAATGAACGGCAACGAAGATTATCCAAATGTAACTGTCAAGTCTTGTCAATGAGAGAAATTATGTGAGCTTCACAACTTCTGAGGGAAAGACTAAGAATCTAAGTATCAAATGCGTCTATGCATGAGTTAAACCGTTGCGGTATTTGCCTGCTTGCATATATGATGAATGAGGTCTCAAAAGTCCAATTGGTTAGATGACAAGTTATGATCCACCCAGCAGATAACTTCCAACCAGTTTGGACTTGAAATCTCATGATTAACAACCATAAATAAAAAGGCAATACATACCAAACAAGTCCAATCCAAGTTGGTAGGAGCCCCTTTAGTTATGGGGAGTAGCAACAGAATGTTCCATTGTTTCCAGCTGTAACGAATTTTGTTTTGCCTAAACCAATATGTGCTCACCAGAAAAGGACTAGAGAATATAAAAAATCTTCAAGTACCTACCTCAATCATACTGATGAAAAGACTATTTTTGATAGATCAATCAGATGACATTTTCGACAACATTTTCATTCTGAAATCATTAACGATTAGTAACAAGAGACTTCTGCTTTTGCCAAGTCCATGATACGTAAATGAGGCTACTATCTTTATTGAACCTATCCATATAAAATTCTAAAACATAAATTTACCAGATTCTCTCTATTAAAACCATCACAGTTCAACCCCAACCATTGCTTTGGCCAAGGGAGCCTACCATCCTGCATAAGATTTTCAGAAGTTTCACGTTCCTTGAATTCATGACTAGGCGAATAACATTGGCACATAGAAACTTTCTCTGGAGTATCCTGAATGACAAGGTTATCTTCAAGGGAGGCATCACCATCTTTCTTGAAATCCCACTCTTTTTCCCCTTGGATGTGATTAATGGAAGCCTAAAAAATGAAAATTAACTATAGGGGAATGTCCCGTTGGAGTATGGAAATGCATAAGAAACAGCGGTTATGGAAGAAGAATTCTATATTGAGTAGACAAATCCAAAGTGAGAAAGCTTTTAATTGTTAAATTGATGGATCTGAAATTAATTAATTGAGTTATAGTAAAAGAGGATGGAGAGAGACACATAAAGATAAGCATCTGCACCAAGAGGGTATCATAAGCTTCTCCATTCAAGAAAAATCATGTTTATATCTCATAACTAGTTTTACAGGAAATAACAGACCAAACTACTTTTTGATCAGTCAGGGAATGAACAATATATACAATTGATTTCCAGAAAAAAGAGTGGTAGCTTATTAAAATTTCCCAACTCTTCCTTCTTGGAGATTGTCATGCACACACTCACCAAAACGGTAGGAAATGGGAGCAGGTGCAGTGAAAGAGCAGCAACAGAAAAGAAGTAAAAATAGTCCACTTTAGGAGAGAGCATCTAGGAAGCAAGAATCATGAGATTTCAAAGTAGGCAGGATTCCTCGTTGAAAATTCAGGCAACCTGTAACACCCCTTACTTTTTGTACTTGGGTGTTACCATGAAAATCTAAACCAGTTTTCACGTGTGTGGAAACACACGTAGCTTTCCTTACACATCAACATCCAGTGATCCCCAATTCATCAATCTCAATCGTTTGGTACAACATTCATTCGTATATCACGCCATCCATTCGATTGATTTTCAAAACAATCCAGAGATGTCTATTTTAGGATCTCAGTCACCTCGATAGATGAATCGAACCATCCAGAGATATATTTAATAAATACATAAATTTTTATTAATTATTACAAATTCTACAGAAACACAGATCAAAAGGGTTATGAATGCACTTTGATGATTTAATTACTAATTAAAAAATGTTGATAATGTATTGAAATAGAGTGATGTGCATGAAAAATATTATGAAAGTAATATTATAATAAATAAACATAATGAATTATAATTTTACAACATAAGATTGTCTTTATAAATATTAGTATAGTATTAAGAATCTTTATAAATACGTATACAAAAATTACTAAATAATTTAATAAAGCGGTATACTACTTAACAATACAATTTTAAATGTAGTGTTGTACAATTTCCAATTCACACATATGTATAGTATTATACTGTATATTATAGATCATACACTAGAAAATGTATGGCCAATAGCATGTAAGTAGTAGTAGGTTAATATTTAAATTATACTTATATAAGTGTAAATTATTTTAATTAAGGTAACTATAAGTAGTGCACAATAGTGATAAATTTTATATTAATTGGCTAGAAATACATAATGTAAGCCTAAAAAATGGTCCATTAGGGTTTTTGACCGTTGACGTCCAATCTAGGAATGATCTGACCACTAGGTAATGGAAAGCCACTGTTAAAACTAGGAATCAACTCGAATGGCCCACCTGGACCTTGGAACTGGTCTACTTTTGGTCTAGGGCCCTAACTGGACTTGTGAAACCAAATGAACGTGGTGGATTTGCCACAAACATCATGGTGGACCCCAAATAGTGGAGTGCATGTGCATAAGTGGTGCACACCCGCAATGCACCAGACCGTTTACGGGCATTGACCCATGCCTAGCTAAAAGAGGCAAAGGGCCTCTCCCACTTTCCCGCCTACGGGCATTTTTGAAAAAGCAGAGGCCGACCGTTTGTTGCAAACGTGGCCCACCATCGCGCCCACGTGTATGATCTGAACCGTCCATCTGATCAGGGAGGTAGTTCTAACCAAAACCTAGTCCATTTCGCATGTTAGGATGCGTGTGCATGTGCACAATCCTTGATGCATATAGACCCTACAAACACTCGTTTCCAAAAATGGAAACTGTTTTTCGTGCACCAGCTTGACAATCCATGTGAGGGGTCTTTAGCTGATCTCGGCCATCCATTTAGGAGGCTCTCAGCCGTTCGATGCTAGGGATTTAGGGCTTGCAAACAAAACCACGACCGGTTTTCCTACCCATGGTATTTAAAGGCAGTTTCAACCAGAACAAATCCAGACCGTTTGTCATCAATCTGACGGCTCTGGGATGCTAGGATTAGTGAATAAAAGGATCTGGATCGAGCAACAGGAGCTCACCCTCCATTCCCGCAGCCATCTAAGAAAAATCATCGTTTCCTTCCTCTAGCGAACCCACTGCCCAAATCTCCCCCGAGCTTTGAAAAACTTTACCTATAAGCTTCCTAGGGTCAATACAAACCTTCCCAAAGGAGTGGATTGGAGGAAAGAGAGGAGGTTTTCAAGACGCCATTAACAGCGGGTCGTCTTCCTCAGCTATCCTCTATCGTTAATCTGCTGCTGATAGAGTTTTGGGTGTAGCAGAGAAAGAGAAATAGGGAAAGAAGAAGGAAAACAAAAAGAGAGAATGGAAAGAGAAGGAAAGAAAGGAGAAAGAATGGAGAGAGAGAGAGAGAGAGAGGGCAGGAGTGTCTACTCTACCAGACAGTAGCTTGGATTGAGCCGAGTTTGGGCCGACTCGCTAAGTTGGGTCTGTCCCAGCTAGGTCGGGTTTGGTTCATCCCAACAGCTTGCTGGCGTTTGATTCTGAGAGAAGAAAGTGAGAGAAGAGAGAACAGAGAAGAGAAGCAGGGCAAGTTCGCCGTTGCCTGCTCGACCCGGCTCGACTAGGTTGAGGTAGCAGTCCAGTTCTTTGCTGGACGTCCCTGGAAGAGAAGAAATAAGAAGAGAAATAGAAAAAGAAAGGGAGAGAAATAGGATGAGAGAAGGAAAGGGAAACAGTGGTGGTGTGGCTGTTGCACCGTGCCATCTTGACCCTACCACCGCCGATTCGCTGTGCAGTGTTGGAGATTGGTCTGGGTCTGGCTGGAACCTTCGGAGTAGGGAGAAAGAGAAACCAGGGGGAGAGAGTGAAGAGGAAAGGAGAAAAGAGAAGGAAAAGGAAGAAGGAAGAAGAAGGAGAGAGGGAGAGAGAGACAGTCCGGTGAGCTGTGCCGAGTCGACTCGGCTGGGACCGAGTCAAGGCCAGTGTAGGCCAGCTATGTAGCAGCCCAGACCTTCTCACTGAGATGAGTCCATCAAATCGGTCAGCGGAGGTATGCTAACTTCCCATCTTCATGCATTACAATGGCTAAAAATCAAATTACCAATACTTTGTTATTCTTTTTGGAACTATTAGTGGACTTTACAAATTCTAACACTCCGTTGTTAGTGCTATATGTTAACATTTATTATTATTATTCTCACGATGTCACTAGTAGATTAATTATTATAAAATTAGTGTTGATAGTATTACTTCATTTCTAATATTATCACAAATTTATTTTTATGAACTAGATCTCTAACCCTAAACCAAAGCTCAACCCATTGTCAAGTCGACTAGGTAAGTTAGCCTCTTTCCCAAAGCAAATTGTCTGGTTTATTGGCATCATTGGGGTTATTATAGTTACCGCACTTATAAAATGTGATTTTCCATTAGCTGGTTAATCATACTAATATTAGTTATTATAGATAAAACTATAACAATTAGATATTAGATATTAGTGTTTGATTACCATGTCCAAATATTATCATTGATAATGGGCCATACTGCATATTACCATCATAATGATCATTAATATCATGATGGCTAATATTAATTTCATCGTAGACGTTAATGACAGTTTTGTGATTTAAAATATGATCAAGTATACGTCAATTAACATTCAAATCAAAAAATTTATCCTAGACCTAAACTTGAGGATGAAACCTTAAAATATAAGTAATCCAAACCCTAGGCTAAGACCTTAACCCTAAACTTAGATAGTGTGTTAAGTTGGATCTAATGGCACAATTTCATAACTTATGATAGGATAATAGTTTAAGGGCATGCACACTTCCTAATAACATTAGAAGGCGAGTCGACAAATAAGGTGATGATTCTTCCCCTTGAGCTTTCCATCTTCTCATTAGCTTAAGTTATAGTTTTTATTTAAAATTATAATTGATATCTCTCTTATAATCACATGTGTTAGCTGGTGAAAATTGAATTGTTATATTTCCTACTTAATGTTCATCCTGTATTTTGTTTATGCTTATGTATTATTTGTATATTGCTTATGGACTTTAAACTGGTACATTCGTGGGAAACCCCCACCTATACATGTACACCCATACTTGGGATGTAACCCAACTGGTTGTGATTAAAATGGACCTTCGACTTAGTGGTTATTGAGTGCTGGTCTAGATGGATCATTGATGTGGGCATACCATTCAGGGTTGTTGTGTCCAATGGTTTTAAAGGATGATTTTTCCTATATAGTTTTGATATTCGCCCTAAGTGGCATATGTTGATACCTGGCCTACATGGTTTTGTTTTGATGTTTTTTCTATATGGGTTTAATATTTTATACCATGTAACCATATGATAGTAAGCCCCATGTATTGTAATATGATTGGCCACTAGTCGATGGGTTTCCATTGAACATCCTAAGATGGTAATCTCATGAGCCGAGGATGGTGGTATGGGACCTATGCCCGAACTATCGTCCTATGCTGGCGAAGAGACCCCATAGTGACCTTGAGCTTATTTAAAACTGGCTGATTGTAACTGGACAAATAATGGTTTGGCTAATCATGCATACATGGCACATACCAGCGTCTATCGCTATGCAGTCGTTACGCCGCACTTAGTATGCTTTTGCTAACGACTAGCCTCCGTCTAACTGTATGTTTTTCCCAGTTCGTGATTTGCATTTCGCACGGTTAATCCTCGGGGTGTTGATTACGCATTTGCATGGGCAACAAGCCCAAATTTCACATGGATGAGCATCCCTAAGGCGTGACTGCATTCATGCATCCATGCATCTAATAAGATCTGCATCATGTATTATTTTGTATGTTCTGTTTTATAACTATGCTTACCTAATGCGGCAGTGTGTAATCTTGAGGGGAATTCACACTGAGTTGGCCACTCATCCATCAAATAAATTTAACCATACAGGTAGCACAGGTGACCCTGATGATGTTCACATTCATATTGGTAAGGAGCAGGCTATGGTTGACAAGGGTGCACGCTTATATTTGCTAAGGGCTGCTACAAGACTTCACAGCTCAAGATTGTTGCAATTTACTTTATTCCACATGTAATGTTATTTCATTTTGTATTTCTAAGAGTGGAGACATTGGTTTGTATAAGTCATTATGGAGAGTTTCTCGTATATCATAAATGTGAATGAAATTTTCCTTTGTATTGATTTGTCCATCCTACCCTCATCTGTTAACTCTGATAAAAGAAAAATATTATACATTGGGTTTGACCATTCTTTAAGGTTAACACTTGGGTTTTTGGGAAACGGGTTGTGTACTCGGGTCCTGAAAAGTCAGGGCGTTACACAACCATGCACAAACCTATTTGCGTAATCTGGACCTCCTGGCTGACTCCCGATTACACTGCTTCCTCCTCTGTTTCTTCAGTTCACGTTCATCCTATCAAGGCAAGAAATACAAGTTTCTAATGTTTATTAATAATATATTGGGAAATAGAAACTCACTGTCGTCAAAGCCAATATTATTTGCATTGTTCCTTTTTACTGAATCATTTACAAAGCTAATAAAAATTAATGAGAATAATTTGCATAAATAGAAAAGAAAATTTCAGATTTCATCCTTGTTTCTTTCAATCTGTGATTATGTACTTATGGTGTAGAGCTAGCTTTTTAAAATGGTCAAATGGACAGGTTAACTTCAAACACCCCCCTTCCCCAAGCACACCCATGAAATCTCACGCACACAATGAAATTAAAATGAAAAGAATAAATTATTCTATTTTTTCCTTGCCATTCGTTGATTTTCTGAAGAAGTTTGCACATTCAAATCCTATATTTTTTTCTAATGCATTGCTAGATGGTTTTTTTGATAATCATCTGAGTAGAAAAGTTTTTTCTTAATGCATATTAAGGATTTTGTTTTACCAAAATAAATACTAGGGTGTTCTCTAGATCTTTGCTAGGAAAACGTTGGTGAAGTCTCTTTATGTATTTTCCTTTGGGACGTGTTTGGATATGTTGAATCCAAGGAAAAGAAAGGAAATAACAATAATTGTCAAATGATGGCTTCCATGAGAACTATTAAAACATGGATTTCAATTTTGAGTTCTTGTTTAGATAGCAAGTGGAAATTTCATATTCCTATTGCAATAGTCACCTAGTTTCTTATGCCAAGAATCCAAATAATGGAAAAGCGTAATGTTTTCTGGGTGGAATCCACCCTTTTCCTTGCTGTCCAAACAACACAAATAGTCACTATCAAAGGAATACCCTTTTCCTCTTCCATTGTTTGGCAAAGAATCCACGGTTTCCAAACATGGCCTTACTGACTCTAAAAGTAACTTTTCCTTCAAGCTAGATTTGCTCATGCTTTTCTTTTTCCCTAAATTGAAAATATAAAACCAAGACAAATTTTGCAGGCAAATTTGTGTAGGTTTCATGTGATAGTGCAGTTAGCACAAAATGTGCAATCCAGATTGGAGCAGTACAAATAACATCAGTTGAAATTTGTGCCTTGCATGGAATATTTCCTCTTAACACCCTCGTAGTTAGTGTGCGAAGAAATATTGAATAACAACAAGGGGAAAAAAATACAACATTACATACAGGAATCCACATATGTTCAGGATGCATTGGTGCTAGAACTACCGCTGGTGGGACCCCAGCTGCAGTAGGTCTTGCCTTTATGGGTACAGATCCAGCAGAGGATGCATTCCAGAGATCCATCCCAATATTCAAATTGGTTGTAGGTACAGGAACCATAGGCTTCCCTGGCACTGAAACTGGAAGGCTCGGAGCAGGTTGTCCCCTGGCAGGAAAAGATGGTTCGACAGCTACAATGCTGTAAGCAGCATTGTTCTCTGCATTTACTCCTTGAACAGCTTTCATGTTAAAACTTATATAGCTACTTAGGCTATGTTTGCATGCTTGATTGAATCGAATTGCAACAATGCAATTGAATAAGCAGACATCACCAAGGTGGTGTTTAACCCACTCCATGAGATGGGGATCATCAATCTACCAAGGAAGTCATCATCTCCATAATCGAAGAGATTATGGAATGAAAAAGACAGGACCACTTGGATATTGGGAGTTTGGTTATCAATGAATTAACAATGCAGAGACATGCTTCGGTGATTTCTTCTGTATTAAATTAGATTATCACAATTTAGTTTGATAGAGCATCCAAACATATCTTAAGTAAGCTTATATCAGATGGAAACAATGCCATCTGCAAGCATCTGGTTAAAACTTCTCTTCCCATGTGTAGAAAAATCCTGTACCAAGTAAATATACAATCACGGAACTGTCAAAACCATCAAACTTTGTCCTTACTTTCAACAAAATGGATTGTTATAAGAGAATGAGAGGAAAAAATAAGCCAAAAATGCACTTGTTGGTTGGTATTCTCATCACTCGCCTCCAATGAAGCCTCACTTCCACTTTCACCATTGTTTACCAGCAATAAAATCAGTTAAGCACAAAAACATGAACGTAAAGATTTAAAAATCACCAAAATCCACTTGAACATTATCAAACATATTGAAAATAAATGTTCATAGATAACTTTCAAGCTAAACCACCTTAGTGAGGCACCATCATTTCCAAAACCTGAAGCTGCCTTTCCACCATCCCCAGATTTTCCATCGGCAAGGCCTGTATTTCCTGAAATTCCCTTTGACTTCTTCGTCGAATTCTTTTCTTTGGGATCTGAGGGCTTTCCTTCTGTTCCTGTGGTGGTTATTGTCGTGCCCTGTAGAAATAGTTACAGAGCACAATATTACTTGTGAATGCATTGAACACGAGGATCTGAAAGCATTTTGCAACAAGCATAAGAAGAGAGAGAGAGAGAGAGAGAGAGAGAGAGAGAGAGAGAGAGAGAGAGAGAGAGAGAGAGAGACAACAGGCGCAGGAAATTGAAAGAGATAGAGGAAAGGGAGGCGTGAGATTGAGATTAAGAGAGATAGAGAAGAGGGGCATGGGAGATTGAGAGAGAGAGAGAGAGAGGAGAGAGAGGGATGGATGTGAGAGGGAATAGGGGTGAGTGAGTGGAGGGAAATGAATTTCGTGATAGGGGGAAGGATAAAAGGCAGCGCAATTTTTTGCATTTTTGCATGCTACGGTCCTGCTATGGTTTTTAACCATAGCTAAAAGCTAATATGACCGTACCAATTGAGCAGTCCGTAACGGGCCCTCTACGGTTCACATTTGATGGAATCTGGACAGACGGCCTTGTCAAGGGCTTTGTGAGGTCCATCTTGATGCAATCGATATATCCACTCCATCCATTAATTTTGTAATATTTTTTATAGGAAATGAACCCAACATCTAGGAAAATCGAAGGTCTAATTGAACCACACCATCGATCTATGGATTAATCTCCACTCTTTCCTACCGTGTGGTCCACTTAAGCTTTTGATCTACTTCCTTTTTTGGGTTTTTGCCCTAAAATATTCTTAAAAAATGGATAGACGTATTAGATGAAATACACACATTTTAATGGGCCTCGTAGAGTCCCTTATGAGGTATCCAAGGTTGTACGTACGTGTGGCGGACTGAGCTTTTCGATACGGTTTGTACAGTTTTAGGTAAGGTTTTAAGCCGTAGTAAATCAGCTACGGTTTAAAGTCGTAGCCAGAAACCAGAATATTCCGTAACCTTTTGTCATTTTTTTGGTAGTGTGTGCACTATCACCGGATGAATTCAAAAGAATTATATCCTGTGATTCTGTAAAGCAAGCTTGAGATATTTTAGAAATGACACACGAGGGAAAATTAATTGTCAAGAAATATAAGATTCAAATCCTCACAACCAAATTTGAGGAAATATGTATGAAAGAAAATGAAATGTTCATGAACTTCTATACAAGATTAAATAACATTGTGAACTCTATGTGGGGTCTTAGTGATAAAATCTTAAAAAGTAAAATTTATACAAAAATACTACACTCACTTCCTGAACGGTTCAATTCTAAGGTAATTACAATCCAGGAACTTTGTGATACGGACAATATGAGGGTAGAGGAATTAGTTGGCTCTTTACAGACTTATGAGTTAACTTTTAAAGTTACAAAAGGTAAATTTATTGCCCTTAAATCTTCTAAAAATAGTTTTCAAGAAAATAATAACAATTCTGATTTAGAAAACTCTGAAGATGACATGTCCTCTTTAGCGAAAAAGTTCTATAAAATTTTCAAAAGTATAAAGAGGGTTGATTTTTAAAATTTAATGATAAGAAGAAATCTAAACCTAAAACACGAAAATCATTAAAAGACAGTCAGTGTTACAACTGCCATGAATATGGACATTTAGCAAACAAGTGTCCTAAAAAGGATAAATTCAAAAAGAAGAGTATGATGTCTAGTTGGGATGAATCCTCTGATTTTGAAGCCTCTTTTGAATTAGAAGATTCTGAAACCGAGTTGGGCAGTGAAGTTAAAGCCCTTATGACTCTAGCCAAGTTCACTTTTTCAGATAATGATGATTTAACCAGTGAAGAAAATCTAAATAGTGATTGTAAAAATGAAGATGATCTTCAAGATATTTACAATGCCCTATACAAGGAAAGTTGTAAAATTGCTATGAAACTTAAACTTCAAAAAGAAAAAATTTCAAAGAGAAAATTTCCATATTTCAGATTTTTTTGAAAAGACTAAATGCGGTTTAGAATTTAAAACCTCCCTGATTGAAAATCTTAAATCTAAAAATAAAAAACTTAAACTTGAAGTCTCTTCACTTTTGAGTCTAAAGGATACATGGAAGTATACCCAAGGAGATCCAAAGTTAGAAAAGCTTTTATCTGAATCAAGAAAATATGACGACCGATCTGGTTTGGGCTACGATAAAAACATTCCTCCTAAACAAAAGAATACTCCTCTTAAGTTTGTAAAAGAAGAGACCTCAAACTCAAAAGGAAAAAGTTCAAATCAAAAGTTTTCTAAAAATACCAAAACTTTTTAATCTTTTAAACCTAAAAGCAACTATATCAACTACAAAAATCAAACCAAAACCTTTTAGTTGAAAAAAATAGTTGATTTACTCAAGGAGCTTTTAAAATCTAACTCAGTAGGTCACTCTTACAACAAATACAAACAAAAGAAGACCAATTATACTCCTAAACCCAAAACAATTATGAAATGGGTTCCTAAGGTTACCTGCTTGGTTGCCCACACGACTTTCAAAGCTACAAGCCATTCAAAGTGGTACCTATACAATGGATGCTCAAGGCATATGACTGGTGATAAAGGTTTATTCACCGATCTCAAAGACATGGCTGATGGTTCTGTCACATTTGGTGATGGCAGCAACTGCACGATTATTGGCTAAGGTATGGTTCAATTCTATAACCTCGCTTTTTTTAAAAAAGTTATATACATTGAAGGGTTAAAACACAATCTGTTAAGCATATCTCAAATATGCGATAACAATCATAGTGTAAAATTTTCTAACCAAGGTTATGAAATTCTAAATAATAAGGGTTCAGTAATATTAACTGGTCTCAAAACTTCTAAAAACTGCTATATTATTAGTGAATCCAGCTCATCTAGTCAATCATGTTACATGGTCCATACTCATGAGACTGATTTATGGCATAAACATCTTGGACATGTACACTACCATAACTTGTATAGATTGATCAAAAGAGAACTGATAAGAGGTCTACCTAAATTACAAAAAGTAGACAAAATATTTGGCAAATGCTAGATTGGCAATCAAATAAGGAACTCTTACAAAATGGTGAACTCCATTGCCACATTAAGACCACTCGAGCTTCTCCATATGGATCTTATAAGACCTACCAAGATGGAGAGTCGAGGTGGCAAACAATACATTTTGATAATCGTGGATGATTTTACCAGATTTACATGGGTAGCCTTCTTAAGGGATAAATTAGAAAGCCTTGAAGAAGTAAAAATGGTTCTCAAACAGATTCAAACAAAAAAAAGTTCTCAAACCTGTATGATTCGTAGTGATCATGGATTTGAATTTGAGAATAGCAGTTTTGAGAAATTCTATAGCGATCAGGGAATATCGCATGAATTCTCTACACCCAAAACACCATAAAAAAATGGAATTGTTGAAAGAAAAAATAGAGTGCTTCAAGAAATGGCTAATGTAATGTTGAATAGTATGAAGCTATTTAAAAATCTTTGGGATAAAGCCGTAAATACTGCCTGCTATATAATCAACTGGATTTATACAATTAAATCTAATAATAAAACGGCTTATGAAATGTGGTTTGATAAGAAGCCTACTGTCAAATACTTTCAAGTTTTTGGCAGCAAGTGCTATATTTTATGTGACTGTGAAAATCTGGGTAAGTTTGACACTAAAAGTAATGAGGGGATCTTTTTAGGATACTCTTTAAACAGTCGCATATATCTTTTTCTAATAAGAAAAAAAAGCATTCGATTTGAGAAATTTATTCAATGATAACAAAGAAATAATGAGAGAACATTGATCACATTTATTCTGAGTTCATTTACATTCTCAGATTCCCTTGATTCTGAAAATAAAGTACAATTAATACAATGCAGATAAGACAGTCAGATAGAAATTTTGACAATATTTTGGCGCCTACTTCAGTCATCTCTTAGTACTTAGGAGGGATGTCAATCTGATCAACCAATCTTCCAGGAAACGGGGCTTGTGCAAACTTGAATCCTCTGATCTGACCGTCGAGACCAGTTCTGAGCATCATTCCAGTCATCTTTCTTAAAAATATAGAGCATCCTTCTGGTCATTCTTCTTTGAAATATGAAGAAGTCTATTGAAGTGTGGCCAGAACCCAAAGAAATCAGGCCGATCACATCAGACGGACCTAAGATGTCCCTCAGAATGTAAGATCATGGGGTTGCCATCGTCCATTTGGATCGAAACTTTATGTGCAGCCTTAGAACCACAAATTAGCCGTGCACGTCAAATTTAGCTCTTGGATCCTTGTAGAAATGACCAAATTAACAAATCAACCCTTGAAATCATGATTTGGGGCCTTCCTATCATCTGGATATGCTTCAGATTTGGGTCCAATGTGTTAAACGTAGTGGCAAAGAAGATGGATGGAGTAGATTCCTCATAAACATCATGCTTGAGCCCACATGTACATTGCATGTACATGCAGTACAAGTCCACCCAACATGCACCAGATTTCTTAAAGTCGGTCAGCGCTTGCTGATTGACTCTTCTTCTTCATTTCACAAAAATGCAACAGCATTCTTACCACGCTCACTATTTTTTTGTAGTGTGGCCCACTCATCATCCGATTCAATGATCAGAACTGTTCACTTGTCTTTGGAGGGGGGTATTAACCTTGCCTAGGTGAGCTTTTGACCCTATCCAAAGTGTTGCAGAATCTTAATCGTTGAGTGTAAGATGGACAATGGAGTAGATAAGCACATGGGTCATGCTGATTTCATTCTAAAAGGGGTCCTTCTTGAATGGCTTTTCATCATGAAACCAATGGACGAAGTGGATTTTCCAAATAACTCCAGTACGTCGACTCTGTTGCAAAATAAAGCTTCTGCGCTTTTGTTGTGGGCCACACTCATGCCGTGAAAGGTGAATCTAAGCCGTTTGTCAGGTAGAGGGATAAAAACCCATCAAAACCATGTTAATCTTTGGTAATGATATTCATTCATATGCTCGTTATTGCGATCACAAGCGGATGGTTAAACTACAATTGCAACTCAATTATCTCGATGGGCCACATCATCAGATGATCAAAACTGGCCTTTCACGGTCGAAATTCTGAGCGAAAGACAGTGGATGGTGTGGATTTCTCAAAAGATGACCGTACTGGGCCCCACTAGTAGCACAGTTGGAAGGAAGAAGCTTTCTTCCTCTGTTTAGGCACGACCGTAAATCCAATTGGTTGCGTGGTCCCACGCAATGAAATCCTTCTTCGGATAGCTTTCTGGGGTGTATAACTCATGTGAAACCTCCCATTCTCGTTGCACAGTCCTGCGCAAAGAGTCTTCTCCAAAATTCCCTTAAAAAGTGGCGTAAAGGCCATATTCACTTCCGTTGCGCAGCTGTGCGCAAGCAACTTTAGTTGCACGGGCCCGTGCAGGGACTCCCCTCTCTTTCTCTCATTTCTTTGGCCCACCAACTGATCAACCTTCCAAATGGAGTAGGAGTGGGGTATTTATAGGCCCCACCACTCTTACAGAGTGGTGATCACTACCACTTATCTCTTCATATATGGACATTCTCTTTTCTTAAACCATAGTGTCCACCAAGTTCCCTCTTAAATGGTGGTGTACAACCTTTTTTCCTTAAAATGAAATCTATACACCCTTTTATACCAAACTACCCTTTTTAATGCCTTTTACTGAAATACCTAAACTACCCTTGGACATTGACTTTTACCAAAATACCCCTGGACATGGATTTTTACCAAAATACCTAAACTACCCCCGGACATGATTTTACCAAAATACCTAAAATACCCCTAGAGCTGGATTTTTAGGAAAATACCTAAAATACCCCTGGAAAGATCCGCACCATAGAATTCTCTGACCAATGCAATTGTATATTTTTTATGCCTCAACAGATGCCTCCTTGATCCGTCTTTGATTGATTCCTAAAATCAAATGGAGGATCGATCTTCCTCCGCCTGAAGAATCTTAAATGAATTACAACTGAATGATGATGCTTGCATGGAAGACTGGAATGCTCGTATTTGACTAGAAGACTGGAATGCTCGCATTCAAATGGAAGATTTAAACGATCACGCTTGAACGGAAGATTTGAACAATCGCGCTCGAACGGAAGATTTGAATGCCCCCAGTCAGCAGCATCGAGTATATATTTTGCTAGAGAAGATAGTATTCTCTTTTCATCAAAACTTTCCATTGTAACAGCTGTAACGACTTTATCTTTGAGCAACTTAATCAGAAAACTTTCTTTCAATACTACTGTTGCTGCTGCAACAGTCTCTTTGATCAAGTCCAACGACTCTTTCTTTAGACTCTGTTTCTAGGGTTACTCTTTAATGCTTCTCTTACTGTAACAACTCTTTCAATTATTTCCTTTATTCATAATCTGCATAACCTAAGCTTTTAGATAATGGTCTTTCCTTCCAAATTAATCGGAATTAGTATTTCAAGACATTCTAATTTTTAATTTAACTTTATTAAGTATTTATAAATTTGAAATATATTGAAAGCTTCTTCTCTTCTTAGGCTGATTGTGATATTCGCTTCGTCATCGTGCTTCGCATTATATTCTTTGCTCGTTAAATCACACTCTAGTTTGTGCTCCTTAGCATTTCTTCATAGAATTTTCCTTTGATCTTCACTGATTCTGAAAAATAAACAATACTTCTTTTAATTTTCATTTAATAACTTTTTAATGGATATGGAAGTTACTGATGATGATTCCATTTTTTCTTTGTCTTCATCAGATCTGGTACTTGGATTCTTATGATATCATTACTAGAATAACGAGAAGTTATGGCATTGGCATATGAATTCTTCCACTGTGCATAAGAAATTATCAGAAAGATCAAGGCATAGTTTACTTTGAAGATATTGATCCTGCTCCCTTTCCCATCAATGTCGCATAAATATTTCTTTAGAAGATAATATTTCCAAAATAAATCTTGTTAATACCCCTACAGGATGAATACTCTTTGCTGATTTGAACCTGATTCAAGAGAAATGCATTTTTACATCTTATCTACTTAATATTTAAAATTTTCATTAGGAAATTGCATATTTGAGCATATATAAAGTGAATTAAGTATTTGTTGCATTTTGAATGTTACACATTTTATGCTTTGCATATTTGAGCATATATAAAGTGAAATATGTATCTGCTGCATTTTGAATGTTGCACACAGTTTAACATGATATTCAATAAAGAACTAATTATAAAACATCAACATTTTATGCTTGTTAGTATGGGATTTCTTATATGATGATTTTTATTTTTATTTTTT
Source organism: Magnolia kwangsiensis (assembly GCA_037074715.1). Lineage (NCBI taxonomy): Eukaryota > Viridiplantae > Streptophyta > Magnoliopsida > Magnoliales > Magnoliaceae > Magnolia > Magnolia kwangsiensis. The sequence continues at coordinate 27,883,746 of CM073577.1, forward strand.
AAATTTTGGCGGTGCTAAGTTTCAATTCAGTCAGTTACACACAGTTTAAGCTCTTGAGTAGTGAAGCTGGGTCTCACGTGATGGTCTCTATAACTCTTAAGAGTTCGCTGGACTTCTCATTGCCTAGGGAGTTCACAAATCGTGATCCATAAGAGGGGCCCAGTGAAGCAACCGGGCCCATGAACTCGGTTGGAATTATGCACAAGGTTGGCCACGGTAACTCTCTAGAGTTCACGGGGCGCACAAGGCAACCTTTAGGGTACCAAATCTAGGGCTGTCAGTTTGTCAATGAGTAGGTTTAACCCCTTCCTCATGAGTTAGTACTAAAATTAAACCGTAGATCTGAGGGTCTTACGCATGGTTGGCCTATCTAAAGCTCACACTGTGGCCCTCATTTTCTTCGTCTATAAGGTCAGGCCCATTCACGGGAGGGCATTTTCCTCCATTCCCAGTGACGCTGCCGGAAAGCTATACAGATGGCATGGGGATTATGCATGACTGACCATTGATTACTTTTGGCCTTTTAGGCTTTTGGTCATTGGCTCTGTTAGCTGCCTGCATGGGTATGCGTATAATGGCCTTAACGGGCTTTTTAGAGCCACTGGCTTCTCACCGATTCTCGAATGACGATCTTGATAGGCCTTATGTGTAATTGGTCATTGGCTTGACTAGGCTGCCTTTTTTATGATAAGCAATCATCACTGTCATCAACTTTATATGTAGTTGGCTATATAGTTTATTTCACTGCCAAAAGATGGTAGATCAATAATTGATATTTTTCTACTGCTGATAATTGTTATAAGAACTTTTGTATCATGTTTAAATAGTACATTAGCTTGGCGATGATAGCAATTTTGATAAGTGATTGATTGGCAACAGCGATAGTTACTTTTTTTCTTCTTTTTTTGTGATAATCATTGATACCTGGTGATTCTGACAGAAATCTTTTAGCATTGGCGATTATCGTCAATGCTTGACAACAATCATTATCGCTTGACAACGATCTTCAACGCTTTTTCCTTTAGCGATGACTTAATATGCTTGAAAGCCTGTGTTTCATTCATATACACAAAAGAAATACATTTTATTGTGAGAATATATTTCACAGTTTTTTACTCACCTGTCTTGCCCCCTTTTGATTAGGAAGTATTGCATTAAGAATCTTCATAATCGAAATCATGATGTTGCAACCTTTAACATATATACTGATGCTGCATCATCTCATACTTTTTACCCAAGCTTAGCTTTGCCCCCGGTCTCAAACTAATCAAGCTTGTTTACCCTTATTTCTTCTTTTATGTTGCACTCCTTAACAATTTCGCCTTTATCAACCGTCTGCTATAACTTGTTTTTCAAGTTAAAAGAATTTTCCGTTTTATATATAGCATAGGGAGTACATCATCTTCTTCAAGTGAATACATCCACAATCTTGGGCTGTGCAAATTCTTTCTTCATTTTCATAGTCATATATGTAGTCATATTTCTCATATCAGATATTCCTTGCCCATTCACTTTTCTCTCTCTTTGTTTTTCTTCAATTGTATCTCCTGAATTTTTCCTACGATTCGAAGTCAATTGAAAAATCGTGCTTTTATTTATTCGCATGAGTATATGACTTTGTCTTTCACAATCCTTTTGCTCCGCTACTTGTCAGCAACAATCATCAATGCTTAATAGCAATCATTAATGCTTGCTTTTGCCCCAACTTTGACCCCTAGGCATTATGCTAACAATCTTCGAAACCAAAACTGTAATTTATCTTCAAGGATAACGTATTTTGTATGCCTTTGTCTACCCCCTGAATAATTGTGTCATGAATCTTCTGAGTCAAAACGCTGTGAAGCTTCTTAATCAAAACGTAGCGATTCTTTTTGGTATTCAGAAATGATATATTTTGCTGAACTGGTAAATATATTGATGAAAATTATCCCCCCATGGACATACTTTTCTTTCTTTCTTCTTACTCATTCTTATTTTCTTCTTTGCTTTATTTCCTTTAATATTTTAGCCATGGCAATTCGATTTTCTCCACGACTAACAATCATAAAGAGTATATCGTCTTCTTCCAATGTATATTCCAGTAATCCTTGAATTGTCTGAACCCTTTCTTTACTTTCTTATTTTGAAAAATTTTCGATGTTCTCTTTATCAAAATTTTAATTATTTACTTTTGACAATTCTTTATTTTGCTTTCTCTCTTCAGCAGTGCCTGTTGCTACTCTTTTAAGATTTTCAAGTACCTGATTCATATGAGAGTTACTAGCTTCACTTTGATTATTTGTAAATTGTAAATTTAACTTGTTCTTTTACTCTGGTAAGTTGTGACGATGCCCCCCCTCCCCCCCCCCCCCCCCCCCCCCCCAGGGTTCTCGATTGACCAATGAATTCACTAATTCATTAATTAATCCGTCTACTTGTTGGTGAGTAACGCCTAATTACTTCAAACTAAATTCTCGTTTGGAGACTTTCTTCAAGGTTTGCTGTTGTTCACTGTAATCACTGTTGGAAAAGTAGGGTCTCCAGTAACACGTTCATTTGGTGAAGACTAATTAACATCTTGTTGATGAATTTTCTATTTTCTGCATGCTTCGAATGTACTGGTATCTGTAATTGGCAGGATGATATTCCTTGTAAAAGAAGATTGAACCCTTCATTTTTACAGATATCACTACGTTTCCTTCTCTTTTTATAACCTCCATACGTACGAACTCTTGATATGCATGCCACGGGCCCATCTCTCACCAAATCTCAGGCGTCATCATCAGCTTGATCGAATCACCATTGTCTCTGTACGCGCAGTACCCTATACTTTTTGCGCCGGTCTGCACAATCAGTCATGGTTTACGCGAGTCGGTGTGAAGGTCTCAACACACTCATTAGTCTGATGTTGCGTAGGTGCATGTGGCATCCTATACCATTTGCGCGGCTCCGGTCATAGCTTGCGTGGACCAATGTAAATACGTGAATTCCTACTCTTTACCTCATTCTTCTTTACGTATCCTTTCTTTCTAATCTTCTTTCTTCTTTCTTTCTTGTCTCCAATATCCTCTCATTTCTCAAAGGAAACATATGATAAAAACTTTGTATACTTTTGTGTGTTAACACATTATCATCTATCCTTCATCGTTTCGCTACGCTACTGATGAAGCAAAATCTACTTTCGACACTACCTGACATTGTCTTTTTTTCTTCGCAACTAATTTGATCTTCCTTAATACTTTCTGGTATGTTTTTTTTTATATATACTTTCAACATTACCTCGCTTCTTCTTCACTAAGTGATCCTACTAGCCATGGAAAGATGCATTTTACCAATTTCATACAGAAGTTCTCGCCATTTTGTAGGATTGAAATGCTTACGAGCAAGAGGAAGAGCCCCAAGTTCTTCGCCATGGAAGTACTTTTGTATGATGCCCATTATTTGGTCGGCATGTGAGTACAACTTTGCATAAAAGTCAACTGAATTTGAATTGGATCCAGCACTCTGAATGCTTTCTATCAAGAGTCTAAAATTATCGAATTAGCTTTCTTCATCAGCATGCTCCTGAGCAAACGATAATTCCTTATCTACCACTGGGAATATAACCTTATCCTCAGAAATGTCGTAGAAGATGCATACTTTGGCAATGAATTGTAACCTCTCATTGAATGCTAATAAATTAGAGAAATCTCCAGAAAGTTGTATCTTCCTTGCCTCTTCAGCTATATCATTCAACTCTCTTGTTATAGTATTGTGCCACTACAATATTTCATCAATTGGATGTGTTACAATTGAATCACCAGCTGACTCCAAATGTTTCCTTTTTCCAGTCTTGGAAGATGCACAAGTACACCACCCTTTCTCTGTTCGATCTATTAATTGGCCTTGTGTGGGATGCATCTTCAGAACTTTTAATGACCTTGGCAGTATCTTTTCTTCCATCCAGGTGAATATAACCTTCTTGAAGAAGCTTTTCATATGGGACTATCTTGCACAAGCGATTCAGCATGTCTTGATGCTCATCAAGTGAAATAGAAGCAGAAAGCCATGGAAGGAACTCTGCCATCATATTCACAGGGATGCTGCAAAAGAACTATAAGACCAAGGCAACCTCTTCTTCGAATGAGAACTTATCTACAAGTAAGGGGAAGACCTGTGCTTAGACACGTGCTGACTAACTGATGTTTGAATCGCTCCCGTACAAGAAGCTAAGTCTCTCTAGAAACTGTCATTGTACTGGCATGATTTTTTCTTTGATCGAAACTGGTTTGATATTTTCTGACGCTTTTTAGTGGAAGTCTATTAGATGTGAAGTAAACCATTATATTAATCGGGAAAAAGATCGCTGTAGTATATCTGTCATTCAGAATAGAGCGTTAGTTAATTTATTTAATAAAATCATACTTTATTTTTAGAGATGAAGGGGAGGACATTCCCGTTGAGAGTCACCATTTTGGCGTCTGTGAAGTAATAAATATTCTTGGAATATTTTCTAAGTTACCATCGAATAATAAATCCCCAGCAGAGTCACCATTTTGTTTCAAACAAGAAACAAAAGCATTCGATTTGGGAATTTTATTCAATGGTAACAAAGAAATAATGAGAGAACATTGATCACATTTATTCTGAGTTCATTTACATCCTTGGATTCCCTTAATTCTAAAAATAAAGTACAATTAATGCAATGTAGATAAGACAGTCAGATAGAAATTTCGGCAGCATTCCGGCGCCTGCTACAGTAATCTCCTAGTACTTAGGAGGAATGTCGATCTAATCAACCAATCTTCCAGGAAACGGGGCTTGTGCAAGTTTGAATCCTCTGATCTGACCGTCAAGACTAGTTCTGAGCATCATTACAGTCATCTTTCCTAGAAATATAGAGCATCCTTCTGGTCATTCTTCTTTGAAATATGAAGAAGTCCATTGAAATGTGGCTAGAACCCAAAGAAATTAGGTCAATCACATCAGACAGACCTCAGATGTCCCCCAGAATGTAAGATCATGGGGTTGACACAGTCCATTCGGATTGAAACTTTATGTGCAGCCTTAGAACCACAAATTTGTTGTACAAGTCAAATTTCAGCTCCTGGATCCTTGTAAAAATGTCCAAATTGACAAATCATCCCCTGAAATCATGATTTGGGGCTCGCCTATCATCTGGATATGCTTCAGATTCGGTCCCAATGTGTTAAACATAGTGGTAAAGCAGATGGACGGAGCAGATTCCTCATGAACATCATGCTTGAGCCCACATGTACATTGCATGTACATGGAGTACAAGTGCGGCGAATGTGCACCAGATTTCTCAAAGTTGGTCAGCGCTTGCTGACCGACTCTTCTTCTTCATTTCACAAAAAATGCAATAGCGTTCTTACTATGCTTACTGTTTTTGTGTAGTGTGGCCCACTCATCATCCGGTTCGATGATCAGAACCATCCACTTGTCTTTGGAGGGGGGTATTAACCTTTCCTAGGTGAGCTTTTGACCCCGTGCAAAGTGTTGCAGAATCTTAACCGTTGAGTGTAAGATGGACGGCAGAGTAGATAAGCTCATGGGCCACACTGATTTCATTCCAAAAGGGGTCCTTTCGGGATGGTTTTTTGGCCTGAAACCAATGGATGGAGTGGATTTTCCAAATAACTCTAGTAAGAGGGTCACCGAAATTCACAGAATCGACGTACGTCGACTCTGTTACAAAACAGAGCTTCCATCCTTTTGTTGTTGGCCACACTCATGCCGTGAAAGGTGAATCTGAGCTGTCTGTCTGGTAGAGGGATAAAAACCCATCAAAACCATGTTAATCTTTGGTAACGATATTCATTCATATGCTCATTATGGCAATCGCATGTGGACCATTGAACTACAATTACAACTCGATTATCTCGATGGGCCACATCATTAGATGATCAAAAGTGGCCTTTCACGGTCAAAATTCTGAGAGGAAGACAGTGGACGGTGTGGATCTCTCAAAATATGGCCATACTGGGCCCCACCAGTAGCACAGTTGGAAGGAAGAAGCTTTCTTCCTCTGTTTACGCATGACCGTAAATCCGGTTGGTTGCGCGGTCCCACGCAATGAAATCCTTCTTCGGACAACATTTCTGGGGCGTATGACTCATGGGAAACCTCCCATTCCTGTTGCGTGGTCCTACGCAAAGTGTCTTCTCCAAAATTCCCTAGAAAAGTGGCGCAAAGGCCATATTCACTTTCGTTGCGTGGCTGTGCGCAAGCAGCTTTAGTTGCGTGGGTCCTCGCAAGCAACTTCAGTTGCGTGGGCCCGCGCAGGGACTCCCCTCTCTTTCTCTCATTTCTTTGACCCACCAACTGATCAACCTTCTAAATGGAGTAGGAGTGCGGTATTTATAGGCCCCACCACTCTTACAGAGTGGTGATCACTATCACTTATCTCTTCATATATGGACATCCTCTTTTCTTAAACTATGGTGTCCACCAAGCTCCCTCTTAAATGGTGCTATACAACCTCTTTTCCTTAAAATGAAACCTATACACCCTTTTTTTACCAAACTACCATTTTCAATGCCTTTTGCTAAAATACCTAAACTACCCTTGGACATTGACTTTTACCAAAATACCCCCGGACATGGATTTTTACCAAAATACCTAAACTACCCTCAGACATGGATTTTACCAAAATACCTAAAATACCCCTAGAGCAGGATTTTTACCAAAATACCTAAAATACCCTTGGAAAGATCTGCACCATAGAATTCTCTAACCAATGCAATGGCATATTTTTTATGCCTCAACAATATCGAGTCCTGAACAAGAGAACCAGTGTGATTTAAGAGTCCATCAATGTGGCCATTGACGATCACTTAAATACACCTGCCTCAAGTCCAGATAATGATAAAGTTTTCTTAATTGACAAGCCAAATACTTCATTAAATCAAATTAACTCTGAACCGAGGATTGTTAAGGATCATCCAACTACTTAGATTCTTAGAAACCCTCTCACTAGTGTTTGCACTAGTAAACAACTTGAAGACATGTAATTATGCATGTTTAACATCCCAGATAAAACTAGCTAAGGTAAAAGAAGCCCTTAGTGACGAAAACTGGATAGTTGTGATGCAAGAAGAGCTTAACCAATTTGTTAGAAATGGTGTTTAGTATCTTGTTCCTAAACCTAAAGATAAACATATTATCAAAACTAAGTGGGTTTTCAAAAATAAGTTTGATGAACTTGGTAATATAATTCCAAACAAGGCCAGGTTGGTTGTACCAGGGTACACTCAAATTGAAGGCATTGATTATGATGAAACCTTTTCCCTAGTAGCTCGTCCTGAATCAATAAGGTTATTTATATCCATTTCTTGCTTTACAATATTTAAAATTTATCAAATGGATGTAAAAAGTGTGTTTCTAAATGGCGATCTGCATGAAGAAGTTTATGTTGAACAACTAATGGGTTTGGAAGACCTTAAGAATGCTGATCATGTTTATCGCCTAAAAAAGGCTCTCTACGGTTTAAAACAAGCTCCCAAGGCATGGTACGAGAAATTGACTAAGTTTTTAATAAGTCATAATTTTCAAATGAGAAGTGTTGATAAAATCCTTTTTATTAAGAAACATAACGATCATATCTTAATAGTGCAGATCTAGGTTGATGATATTATTTATGGATCTACCTGTACTAACATGACTATTGAGTTTGCAGATTTAATGAAATCTAAGTTCAAAATGAGCATGGTTGGGGAATTGAACTATTTCCTCGGGTTGCAAGTAAAACAACAACTTGATGGTATTTTCATTTCTCAAACCAAATATGCTTTGAACTTAATAAAAAAAATTCAGATTTGAGAATGGTAAGAATTTTGATACTCGTATGAGTACAACCTTAAGACTCTCAAAGGACTCTACAAGTAAAAGTATGGATCCTAAATTATATCATAGTATGATTGGGAGTTTACTTTATTTAACTACTAGTAGACCTGATATTGCTTTGAGTGTTGATATTTGTGTTAGATATCAGTCTGATCCTCAAGAGTCACATTTAATTGCTGTTAAGCAGATTATGCGATATGTCGCACGTATAGAAAATATGGGTCTTTAGTATCCACATGAGACTAGCATTTAGTTGGCTGGGTACTCAGATGCTGATTGGGTTGGTAATATCGATGATAGAAAATCAACCAGTGGTGGTTGTTTCTGTATTGGAAATTGTTTAGTTTCTTGGTTTAGTAAAAAATAAAGTTCGATATCGCTCTCTACTTCTGAGGCTGAATACGTCGCAGTTGGAAATGCATGTACTCAGCTTGTTTGGATGAAACGTATGTTAAGCGATTATGGAATTGCATAGGATTCAATAGTTTTATATTGTGATAATTCCAGTGCAATAAATATTTCTAAAAATCCAATCCGGCGTTCACTACCAAGCACATTGACATTAGGTTTCATTACTTTCGTGAATTAGTGGAAGAAAAAATAATTTCATTGGAATACATTCCGACCGAGACTCAACTTGCTAACATTTTCACTAAACCGCTTGACAAAAGCAGGTTTAATAAATTAAAATGTGATCTTGGTATGTACATTCTAAATTGATTATTCATGCATATTTATATCATAGTGTATATATATTTGATAAGTTATTGGATTAAATTTTAAATTTTTTATGAAAAATGCATTTTTTTGTTAGTACACGACCAGTTAAGGACGTGCTCGACCAGTCATGACACGATCGGTCAAGGACATCCCACGGCCAGTCGTGTAGCACACTGGACCTTTTAATTTGGGGAAAACTATCTTGTTCATCATTTCTTCTTTCCTGTCCAACGAGCTGTGACATGACTAATCATACCCATCTCTTTGATTCTTCAAGGTGATGAAGAGTGTATCATTTCAGTTTTTCTTGTAGATTTATGCTCTAATCATTTCATTTTCTTCCTTAGAGTGCTTGATTTCAAGTTTCCTTAAAGATTTTAGGGGTTTTCTTCACCCAAATCTGTTTTTATGAAAACCAATTCCAAATCGTTTATTACTTCTTGCTTTTTTAATTTTCTTGTTGCAAATGGATTTTAAAGGGAAAAAGAAAACTTCCCGTGGTGCTTCCTTATCTAGATCTACTCCTTTAACAAGGTGCCATCTTCGGTCACCCAAAGATGATCCCTCATATGTTCGGGATATAAGAATGCGTAATGTTATTATTGAGCGATCTGTGTACTAAACACATTTTTCCTTTTGGTCTCCTTCCACTTCTTCAAGCTGTAGGATGGGATAATATCTTACATTGGGGTGGGCCAGCATACCGGTCTATTACTCAATCCATGTTTGCATCTATTTTTAATTTTTTGTCTAAGAATTTAACGTTTAAAACTTCTACTAGAAAAGGTCATTTTGAAATTGACTGTCATCTAATTTCAGCTCTAATGGACATACCTATTAATGAAGAGGGTATTCCTATTCATACTCTAGTTGAGAAACCCTCGGAATCAGAAAAATGCATGCTCACTAGAGCTTTATGCAATATGTATGTGCAATGGAGTCATAAGGGGAATGCGCTCCCCTCAAAATACTTGTTACCCAGATACAGGGTTTTGCATCGAATCTTTATTTCCAATCTATATCCACATTCTGGTAATAAAATAGAACTGACTTCCTTTATGGTCCGTATTTTGCATTCCATCATCACTGGTGCTCATGTCTGCCTGCCTTCTTTAATATGTCATTCCACTATTCAGTTTCGTCTCCATCTATGACACAGTGATATTCCATTTGCCTATCTTATGACTGTTTTAACTACTCACATGCTAGTTTCTATGCTTGTTGGAGAGGCTCCTATCCACCATCTTATTTTTAATAATTTAAATATTAACAAGATGAAATTGGAATTTTCTCCTGGCTAAGTGGATGTGGTTGGTGGTGGTGCTGAAGCAGGGAATGAAGAAGAAACTGGTGATCTTCCTCCTGATGATATAAATATGGACGACATTTTTGATAAAATTGAATCTGATTCTACTAATGATCCTGACTATGTGTCATTTGATTTTGATGTGCGTCTACGTGCACTTGAGGAGAAGGTAGAGAATATGAATGTTACCCATGATTTACAATTTAAATATATGTGAAAGTATCTTAGCCACTTAAACAAGGGCCTTCATCAACTTGATCCTACTATACCTGCTCCTTCTTTAGGATCTAATTAAGTTTTTTTTATCCTATGGTCTGTAATAACTTTTATACTTTTCTTTATTTCAGTTTGTGAGACCGACTTTTTTTGAATTTGGTTTATAGTTAATGATATGTGAACTTTGAATTTTCTTATATATCTTTCATATCTTGACTAATTAACTCTTTTATTACTCTCTTGTTAATTTTTACTCTTTCATATCTTTGTTTCTTCCTTTATCATATTTTGACAAAAAGGGGGAGAATGTATTTGGTTATGTATATAGATTGTGATTGTGGAGTAGTCGAGCATTTTTTATTTTTTATTTTTGGATATATGTGTGCTACTCAGGGGGAGTATGTGAGGAGATGTTTTGCCTAGTTCATAATGTTATGTGCAAGTTGATGATAATTGGTGCATGATTCTTTAACCAGGCTGTAACTGGTTTTCTCTTATAACTGGTGCATGATTCTTGTGTACATATTAGTCACATTATTGTTAAGTGTGTTTTGTCACAAATTTGATAAAGGGGGAGATTGTAAGTGCTATGGCTGATAGCTCCTTTATTTTGTCAAATTTTATGGTGCCAGAAACACTATTTGTGTCTTGTGTAGCATGAGGATATATATATATGTTCAAGGCATTGCATCACAATGCTTCAAGTTGAGAGTGAAGCTCTACTTCAAGACATGCAAGGTCAAGTACGTTGTCCACTCCTGTAAACTTCAAAGATCAAAGTCTTTTAAGAACTAAACAAAAGACAAGTTCTTGCTCAAAACTCAAGTACAGTTTAAGACTCAAGATAGTGTACAACTCAAGCTGAAGTTTTCAAGTCCTAGAAGATCTCAAGTTCAAGCTACATCAAGTGTAGAGATCTCAAGCTTCGTAATCTTCAGAGGTCAACTATCTTCTAAAGAAATGAAGTCTTGATGTTCATACTTCACTTTCAAGGTATGATTGACCTTAGATTGACCTTAATGTAGGTCATTTTGTATACATAAGTTAAATTGAATCACATTGTAAGTGTTTGGACTATTCTAAGACTAGTCCTGGACCCTGTTCGACTAATCTTAGCAATGGCTTGACCAGTCCAAGAAATTCCAATACCAGTCCTAAGTTTGTTACAAATTTTCAGAATTTTTTGTTCATGTACGACTAGTCTTGGACTTTGCTCTACCGGTTGTGAGAACAGTGCATGACTCGTCCTTCGATAAGTCCAGGATCTACGACTCAAACTACATTGACTAAATCAGACTACCTTCGACCAATCATGAGCATGTCATGACTGGTCGTGGGCAGCCTTTGACCGGTTGTGGACATCCTTCGACCAGTCGTGGAATGGTTTTATTTAATCTTGCTCAAAAATTCAAAAATCCATTTCTCCTACGACCAGTCGTAGTGTCCACAGGACCAGTCATAGATGAGTTTCTGTAACTATAAATAGACAATGAATTTCTGAGTTTTGATAATCCATTTCAAGAAAAATCCAGGCATCACTCTGAGATAAGTTATGTTTTTTAAAGTTACATTGTGCATATTTAATATTCTCTTTTGTTAGCTTTATCAATTTTATTTTGTTTCTATATTCCAATCTGATTTAAAAGAGGAATTGTTATATTCCTTTTTCTTGGAATCAAAATCAAATAGAGCTAACCCAACTGGTTTAATTTAAAATCAATTAGAACCTAGATCCATTTTGAAGTGAGTATTGGACATTGAACTTCTACTCCGACTTGGGTCTTCTGGGTTGCAACAAAAACAGAAATTCAGGTATTTTAAATTATTGTAAATTTTAATCTTTTGGTTTTTATTTGAGATTAAGCTAGAAAAATCTCAATCTATTGGTTATCTGAGGAAAGACAGAAAACTCAGAAGTGGGGTTTGTTTTTTTAAATTGTGTAAGCCACTGAAAGACACAATTGTGAGGGTTTTAGGTGAACCTGAGAAAAGCCTATTTTCTTAATGAACACTAATATCCACTGTGTGAGGATATTAAGAGTAGAGTAGCAAGCTGTGTGGCTGTTGTTTAACAATTGGTGAACACACAGGAAAACCACTATAACTCTTTGTGTTTTATGGATGTATGATTTATTTTTCCTATCTTTTATCATTCAAAATTGTGGGATGTATGTGTGGATGTGAATGTTATAAAATTTACATTTCAAGTATTGTGGGGAATGTTGTAATAATTTAGATTTAAATTCTTGCAATTCATTTCTTTTTATTCCTCTTCGGTTTGAGTTTTTGATACTCACTCAAGTTTTAGTAAGGTTGTCCTACCTCAAAACATTTTTTTTTCTGGTGTAAGGTTGTCCTTAGAACCAAGTTTGTATTAACCTCTAAATACTTGATTGTTGAGGCTGCTTTTATTTCCTACATTGTGAATTGCTTTCCTTTATTTGGATATCATATTCTTTAATTTCGCTAATTTTTTTTATTTATTTTTTTGGCATAGTCCTATTCACCCCCCGACCCCCCCCCCCCCCCCCCCCTTAGGACATATAGCTTGGCCTTTTCAAGTTGTTTTGCCCACTTGTTTTTCAGATTTGTCTCATTTTTTTAATCTTATATCATAATGAGAGTAGTTAATTCATTTTTTTTAGATTTGTCTCATTTTTTGTCTTATATCATAATGAGAGTAGTCAAATTGAATTGACGTGAGACCCACATAGCTTTCAGTAGTAAGGAGTTCCTACCCTAAGTTGTTGTGGGCAATCTGCATCCCTTTGGATTATAGGGAATTCATATAACCCTAGGTTATAGGTAAGTTGCATAACTATTAGACAATTTAGTTTGCATATGGCTCACTTGAGTTTCAAAACTCCTTATTTGAGTAACTTAGTTAGAGTTGAACAGTCCTACAAAGGGCTTTCATAAAGCCCATTATAATATGTGTTTTATTTAAGTTGTTCATTCATTTTGAAAATCATTTTAGAACACAAGCTTAAAAAGAAAGCAGATAAAAAACACATGTAAATCACACCCAAATCACAAGAATTAGTAATGATGATGATATTGCTGTTGAAACCTTCTTAGAGGCCATCATGATATATATTTGTCATTAAACCTATTCGTAAAATAATGTAAACCTAGTTAAAAGGAAAATATAAAAATATCAGCTTGATCCAAAACTCCTTGTGCCCCTAAAAGAGGTTTTTGGCAAGTTGTGTTCAAGCCCCACCATGTGGCATGATCTACTTTAGCACTAGAGCTTCTTCATTTATTTTATCATCAAAACCTTCCTAGTAATTCAGTGAGGGAACTTAGGAATTGAGCGAGGCAACGTAGGAATTAAGCAAGGCAACCTAAGAATTGAGCGAGGGAACCTAGGAATTGAGCGAGGGAACCTTGAAATTTAGTGAGGTAACTTAGAACTTGCACGAGGCAACATAGAAATTGAGCTTGGGTTTGGGATTACAACAGAATATTCGTCACCTTCTCAAACCACCATTTCATTGTATACCTAGAGCTTGGGTTTGGGATTACAGCAGAATATTCATCACCTGCAAAGATGAATTGAAAAACATATTAGACATAAAATTCACAAGATATTCATAGTGTACAAAATCATAAATAATTGAAAATAATGTAGCATTTCATGAATTTGAACAAGCTTCATATGAAATTGTGACAGAAATTGAGCAAGGAAATATCGAAAATTGAGCAAGACAAACTATAAAAATAAGTAAGGTAAACTATAATTTAAGCGGGGTAAACCGAAAATTGAGTGGGGCAAACTGGATATTGAGTGGGGCAAACTAGATATTCAATGGGGGAAACTAGAAATTGAGATGGGTACACATGAAATTGAGCAAGGTAAATTGGAAATTGAGTGGGGAAAACTATAAAATCAGCAGGAAAAATATGAAATTGAGTGGGGCAAACATGAAATTAAGCAGGGCAAATTGGAACTTGAGGGGGGAAAACTAGAAATTGAGCGGGGTAAACTGGAAATTGAGTGGGGTGAACTTGAAATTCAGCGGGACAAACTAGAAATTAAGCAGGGCAAACTAGAAATTGAGCAGGGCAAACTGGAGTTTGAGCGGGGCAAACATGAAATTGAGTAGGGGAAAAGATGCCTACATTTTGTTTATATGTAATGAATCAAGATAGCTGGTGTGTATATAGAATACCTCATAGACCTTATGCAATGGATAAAATAGTGTCGATATGGGGGAGTTTGGATTGTAAGTAACTTGATATAAGCTACCTATGCGTTAAGTAGCTTATCTTGGTTCCTACTTCTCAAACTGAAGTGATTAAGTAACTTTAAGTAAAAAAGTTACTTATAATTGATCTTAAACAGACCCTACATTCAGCAGAACACTTTCTCTAGTTACAGTAGATAGAGCTTAAGGAAATGTGAAATTATTTGCAGTCAATTTGTACACCTCTTCCATATCCATCACAACTCCCAACAAATTGAACTCTATGGTATAGCAACCAAACTTGTTTCCGTAGAATGTTTCATCGATGACATGAAGGTTTGTTATTTGTAAAAGATCTCTTGTAATTGATGGAAGGAAAACCGACCCAAATGGGGTTACATACTGTAATGCCCGTGAAAAATCCGTACTTGGGCTCGAGTACCAACTCGACCCGAAATCGCGTAGGAATAATTTCCATGGAAATTAAGCGTAAGTTAGCTAGCGCAACGCTAGAGTAGCTGGGAAATAGTCCCTGATCACTTTAAATACGTTCTGCAAGACCCAAATCGAGTAGAACAAACAACTCTACAATACTCTATAACCTCGGATCAAACTCTAAGCGGGTTTGTCCTCTGGACCACGTTGAACTTTTGTATTGGATTTAGACCGCGCGTCGAAGGTCCGATACCTCCTATCTTAGACCGTTAGAACTGCCCAGCTGGACTTGACGATCATCTCGAAAATCAAGTCAAACCGATAATCACAGACTATTTCGTTGAACCCGGACTGAAGCGACCGCGAATAGGGACGGATTTGGAATTTCAAATTCAAATCTGGCACACGACTTGACGCGTCAGTATTGAGCGTTCTGACCGTCAGAATCCATCCAGATTACACCCTCGGATCAGGAAAAATTTCTATTTATTATCATGAGACTTTCAGCCCTAATCTACGTGCGGTGACCGCTGAACTGAAACTGGTCCGCCACGTGCGATCTGCGAACCCTGCCAGGCTGAAAACTTAATACAAGCTACATCTGGTACACATGAGCTTAAGTCCGATCGCAATCGACCAGGGGACCACCAGAAAGCAGTTTTTGAACCGAAACAGCCCCGAAATGGATAGGCACTAAGTAAACTTCGTTCCGGAGCCTATTTTCGGCGTTTTTAAGCTTATAAAAGGGGTTGAAACCCTCATTTCCCTCTCCCATCCGAAAATTACAACCCTAGGAGAAAAGGAGAGAGAGTTTGAGAGAGAGATTGGAAGGAATTTTTCCCGCTTCCGAGCCGCCGATTGCTGCTGCTTCAGCACTTCTTCCCAATCACCTGGCTGGTGATTTCTCCACTTTTTCAGGTATAAAATAACCCTAGAACTTGCTGATTTAGGGCTTACCTAGATTCATAGCATGTTAGCTAACGTATTCCATAAATCAGGTTCTCCTACTGCCGTAAACGAAGCGTACACACTCCGTTCAAAATCCCGCAACCGTAAGAGACTAGGTGAGGATTTTAGACGCTTTGATTGACGGTTTACAACGCTTTCAATGTCGTTTAATAGTAGATTATCGACGGCATCGCCGTTTGACATGTACAACATGATCTCCGTTTCCTGTTTCGTAAATTAACGAAGAATATGAGATTTAGGGCATTTTAGTCATTTGTAGGAAGTACGGTCTACATGCATATTTTGCTGACGTGATTGACATGGTTTGTTGTCGCATTAGGGAGTTAGGAATGCTTGCATAATTGGTTTGGCGAAGAGATTCGCCTAGTTGCGCACTTTGGGTCGACATACTATATGTAGACTTAAGTGTGTAGTGTATGTGTTTGTATAAATGCTTGTATTAGTATGTATTGAATTAAATGATGTTATGTAGTAGTTTGAGATTGATTTCTTGATTAATATGCTGACCTAAATGATTTCCTACATGTTGACCTTATGCATGATTGCATTACATGCATGGAATGTATGTGGTTGAAGATTTGCTTAAGTTGAATATTATAACATGTGTTAACATGCTCACATGATCATATTTCAATTCCAATACCTTTGCATATGTTGCTAATGTGATTCCATAGATGTGTGGGACTTGACTTAGTCCAGGCAGTCGGTAACCGAGCGAATTCGTGGCTGAATGGTCATAGCCACGAACGACGCGTCGATGAACGTGATTCGTGTTTAGAGTTGGCGGCAGTGGTTAGGCCACGCGAAGTGTTTTACGCACTTCATGTCGTTCGACTTGAGATGCGATCGCGCTAGTCGAGCCCGTCAAGTAACCCGACTGGCCGATGTATGTTCACCTTGTATGTGTCATAACTGCTTAAACCTAGGGTACTGAACTTACCATTGTAAACCCTGTTAACCATGGTACCTTGATCCATGAAGACTCATGAGCCGGGCATGGTGATATGGGACACCGTGGTCGAGCTGTCGGCCTACGCTGGGGCCACAAACCTCCCCGTAGTGACCAGCGAGCACCTAAACTCGTGAACAGATTATGGTGGTATGGGACACTATATTCTAGCTGTCGGCCTACACTGATCAGGCGACGAGCCCTTTGTAGTGACCGCGAGCGTATTCTGAGTCCACGGGAGGCGACGACCCTTCCGTTGCAGTAGAGTACGGTAGGCCTGTATTGATAAGGTGATGGGGGAGCGGTGCAACGAGTGCGAGCAACAGCCCTGGCAGCCCTTGCAGTGACCTACGAAATATACATCGTATGAGATTACTAGGAGTGACAACCCTAGACAGGATCTGTGTTGGGATTGATACAAGGGAAGTACCTTAGTTTCCCAATCCTGCTGTTTGAATGGACTAATAACAACTTGGAAATCATATCACCATAGCATTGCATGTGCCTGGAAGATGTGGAGCACTCTAGGGAGTGTGGCATGCCGCGGTCGTAAGATGTTGCCGCATGAGGGTGATCGTCGGTGAGGGCATACATCACGTCATATCATCTTGCATTAACAACAGTATTAGGATTGTCTGATTTACTGCTTTACTATTATCGCGTGATTGAATTGTGAACATGCTAATCTTTGCTCTATGATTCCACTGAGTTGATCACTCATTCCCATGTTACGGGATGGTGTTTGCAACACCCACCAAACCCTGTTGTAGATGCAGGTGAGGACGAGATCCAGGAGGTGGAGCCAGAGATTGACGAGGACCAGGACGAGTTCTCGTATATGCAGTATCACGACGGCTTCCCGTAGGCGACCTGGATCGAGGGGACTTCAGTGGGACTATTTTGAACATTATTCTTTTATTTATGTACATGTATATGAGACTCAGAGATGTAGTCATACTTTGGAGACAGATGAGATTTACTTTGTTTTTCCATACAGTGATATATATATTGTTTAGTCTTCCGCTTGCTTTTATCACTGGATCTGAAGTATGAATTGCAGTTTTGGTATACTTTTACTCATGTGAATGCTTTAAATCAGACAACATTGAACCATAATCATTTTTGTTGCATAAGTGACGGTCTGGAACTCGGGAGTTGAGTTTATACACGACCCCCGATTTTTAGGGTGTTACAAGTTGGTATCAGAGCATGAATAAGAGTATACTGGGCCTGGGTTATGGTCTTGCGACGTACGCTGTCGCTTCCTTTGACTTAGGTGGGTGCGAGAAGGGTCTAGAAACACTTCTAGGATCGCAGATTCGCCGATAGGCGAAGTCTATTAGGATCGATCGCAAGATCGAGTCTGTAGCGTATCTCGGGTCGCGTAAAGCAACCCGAATCACTTCTAAGCTGTAGGAAGTCGGGTGGAGACGTCCTATGAGCGGTTTTAAACCAAAAAAGTGAATCCTTGGGCCGTGGGATGACCACGACTCCTGTAATCAATCGTCAGGGCTTAAAAACCCTGTTTCGCCAAAAATCTTCAAAATTCCTCCTCTAAACACTCCG
The DNA here is from genome assembly GCA_037074715.1 of Magnolia kwangsiensis. Classification (NCBI taxonomy): domain Eukaryota; kingdom Viridiplantae; phylum Streptophyta; class Magnoliopsida; order Magnoliales; family Magnoliaceae; genus Magnolia; species Magnolia kwangsiensis. Next base: position 27,901,921 of record CM073577.1, read on the forward strand.
ACCTTCATTTCTTTCTTATCCATTTCATGTTAGGCATCAAACCTAATATAAAAATAACACAAATTAGTACTTTTACAAAATTGTATAGTGAATAGTAAAATTTTATGAAAAATGGCCATAAGGCCATTCTAACTTCACTTTATTTAGCAAATAAGGATCTAGATAGATGTACTAGATCCTTCTACCCCAAATTCATATGCTGCATCATATAGTTTGGTATTCAGGATTACGATGTGGACCCGGAAATCTCTGAACACATATTTGGGCTCATACAGATCAAAGTACGATGAACCAGGGGGTGGGCCATATATTTTTGGACCCCTGGGACCATGGGGGACCAGATCCATGTGGTCCTACCGGCCAACGTGGAAGTTGGCCGGCGATGCCATCGCCGGTCATCGCCGACCGGTGGGGTCCATTGGTCCCAAATTTCGGGCGCACGCCCTTAAATGGGATGTACATCCTCCCTAGGTAGCTCCCATCTCACGAAAACCCCCAAATCATATCCCTCCTTCACAAACAGCCCTCTCCATAGCCCTATTTTTGATTTTCAGCAACCATCTCCAAACTCCGGCATCCCAAAGCACTTCTAGGTCCCTCCTTGGCCAAAACCGACCACCACCCATCACTTATTGGGTGTTGGCAGCCCCTCTTCTTGAAGATCTCACCATTTGGAGCTCCAAAATCCCCCAAATAGAGCTGAAATCGTGAGGTGCTCCATTCTATCTTTTTGTTTGTATTTCTCCCTGAAAGTATAGCCTTGGGAAGCTTGAAGCATCCCTCTACGACGCCTAGATTTCCTTTTCTCAGATTGGGCAGCCGCTTCTTCGCATTTTTACCATTTTTCATGGCTTTCGTGGAAGCCATTTTGGGCCTTTTGTCACTCTCATCCATCATATCTTTGATGGGTAAGAGGAAAACCGCAACAGACGAGGCTGGGCCGAGCCTCCCTGCTCGATCGAGAAGACTGCGGGATGGTGTCGCAAGTTCAAGCACCGCCGCAGGTCCAGCTGTAGTCCTGGAGTGTCGTACAAAGTGGGATTTGGATCCCCATGCACACCTTGGACGAACAATTTTATCAGAGATGCCTCATGGCCAATACACTGATCGTAAAGTGTTGTTTGAGGTGGACGTAGATGGACGATTGTTCGGCGAGTATCTGTTGTTCGAACGCATTGAAGCTGCGCACTGGGGTCCGATCTTTGAAGCTCGCACTCGTGCTAATGTGAGCACCGTTCGTGCCTTCTATGCTAGCATCCAGAATCCTACCTTGGAGCCTTTGCAGTTCAAAATCTCTTTTGGTAGAGATCGGATGGCTACGATCGACGTTCGGTTGATTGCGCGACTTCTCAACGTGCCTTTAGGTGATGTGCATCCTAGTGAGAAGAATTTGAGGACTAGACGTGAACGAGATCGCCGCACTAGGTTTCTGTGCGGTAAGTTGGTTCCATGGCAGCCTAATAATAGCCTCAAGGTGACGTACATGTCTGAGGATTTGCGCCTGCTGCACCATATCTGCACGTTCAATGTCTATCCCAGGTCGACGAACCGCATTGAATGTACACGTCTTATGGTCGATTTCTTATTTCTGGTGGCCCAGGGAGAGAACGTATGTATGGCCACTTTCATCTTACGGCAGATAGTTCTCATAGACAGGTCAAGAAGAACATCCGAATCGCTTCCCTTTGGCCGACTTATTTGCAAGATTGCGCTTGAGTTTGCCTATAGACTTGGGCCGGAATTGCCCGTATCGATTCACACCATCGATGAGTCGACAATGGTCAAGATGAAGATTGGGTCGCAATACCGTGAAAATCAACTTGAAAGGGATAGTGGGGATGACTTTGATGATGAGGAAGATCAAAGCGAAGAAGAACCTAGAGCAGAGGTTCAGGAAGAAGCTCAGGAAGAAGCAGAAGAGGAGGCTCAGGATACTGATGAGAGCCCTCCTCCTTCTGCGCAGGCTACTATCGACGATCGCATTGCTCAGATAGAGGAGAGTCAGACCGCTTTGCGTAGGGAAGTCCAAGAACTTCGAGCAGAAGTCGCTGATGCTAAGGCCGTTACAAAGAAGAAATTTGGCAAGGTGACTCGCACCTTGAAGGCAATCCTGTGTTGCTTACAGGATAAGGGTGCTCCTCCTCCGTCACCAGACTCCGACTAGCGATGCGATCTTTGATGTTATTGTCAGTAGATAGTCATTTCCTGCTTTATGTGTGTAAGCCTGTTAGGGCTAGTGCTTTGCTTATGTTGCTGTTACTTAACTGTCTTAATTTCCATGTAATTCTCGTCATGATGCTTGTAAGGATATATCCCTTGTATTGTGACAATTTTGGTTAAATGAAATGCGTGGAATGCCTTTGACTCTCTATGTGAATGATTGTGGTGTATTTGTGCAATTGAGACTGACAAGGTTGCGCCCTATTTTGAATATAGGGAATGCCACCTAAGACTACGCGGAGCACGGTTTAGCTTGCATTGTCAGTGCATATGGATCAGACTCCTTCGCAGTCTGTCACTCATGCGGACCCTGCTGTGGGCCCGATTCCTGAGGCAGTTCGATCTTCTCAGCCCGCCGCTGGTCCTACAGATGGACCACCGCCATTTACGCCATCAGTCAGAGAGCCACATCGCGCATCTACTTCCACACCGCATCCGCCACAGCCTGCTCCACCCCCTGACAGATTCGAGCAGATGATGGCTATGATGCTGCAGCAGCAGCAGCTTCTGACCACCATAGTGGGGACATTAGCCCAGGGTGGGGTGCGACTACATCTACTCCACCTGCACCACCTGCGCATCCAGCTGAGGATGCCTATACATAATCCCAGGATGAGGGCATGGCTCATCCTGCGCCGCCTGCTTTCCCTGCGGGGAATCCTGCCGACACATGGGGCCTTTTGGAGCGATTTCAGCGCTTGCGGCCTCCTACTTTCACGGGTTCTCACAGACCCGAGGAGGCTGAGTACTGGCTCGACCGAGTGTCGAAGATTCTACGGATGTTGCACTGCACCGAGGCTGAGCAGGTAGAGCTGGCTACCTTCCTGTTTGAGAGAGAGGCCAGTATGTGGTGGGATAGCGTACTGCGGACCGTTGCCGCAGACTTTGTATGGACGTGGGCAGCATTTGAGTTCCGCTTCCATGAGAAGTATTATCCCCAGACCTACAGGCACGACAGGGAGAATGAGTTTCTCCGTCTCAGACAGGCAGCGATGACAGTTACCGAGTATGAGCATCGGTTCACAGAGTTGGGCAGGTACGTCCCGACGATCCTAGCTGATGAGCAGATGCGCATACGGCACTTTTTGGAGGGCTTGCGACCGGATATTCGGTCGAAGATGTGTTGTGTTAGTTTTCCCTCCTATGCGGAGTTGATTCACATGTCCATGCGGGCAGAGCAGGACGTGGATCGACTTGCGCGATCTCGAGGCCCGGCTGCTTCTAGGCCACGACCGGATTTGTCAGACAGGCCCTTCGCGGGCAAGAGGCCTCGCATTGATCCTCCTACTAGGACTACGGCGCCTGTACCACCGTTTCGGCGCCCTGATTTGACATGTACATACTGTGGGAGGACGGGCCACTTGGCACAGAGCTGCTTTTCGAGGATGCGGGACAATGGGTTCTCGCCACCGCAGAAGATTGACCGTGTACGTCCACAGGCGATATCAGCACCGCCTATACGGTCAGCTCCTGCGCATCCTTCTTTCAGACCTACGGTATCGCAGATCCGATAGCCTCCACGGCCCTTGACACAGCGGCCGAACCGGCCACAGCAGGCTCGGGTTCATGCATTGACAGCTGAGGCAGCTGCGACGCCGACTTTCCAGCATTCAGCCTTTGAGGTCACGGCCCATATCGGAGGTACTCCCGTTCTTGTCATGGTGGACACTGGTTCCACGATTTCTTTGATATCGCGTGCCGTAGTCAGACGTCTTGGGTTACAGACTATCACTATGGATAGCGTGCGAGTCTTTGCAGCTCATGGAGATTATTCGGATGTCACCCAGATGTGTGAGGGTTGTTTGGTTAATCTAGGAGGCAGGACGATGACTCTTGATCTGGTCGTCGATCCCTCGCTTGTTTATCTCGACGTCATTCTTGGCATGGACTGGTTGACTGCAGCGAGAGCCGAGATTGACTGCGAGACTCGTATAGTCACAGCGTACGAGCCTGAGGGTGCATCCTTCACATTTCCAGTGCGGGTAAATCTTCCTTTTCGCATTCTTAGCTACGCCACTCTATTGCGCGACGCTGGTGCCCAGGTACTTGAGCAGACGCCAGTTGTTTCTGAGTTCGGGGATCTGTTCAGGAAGATCCCTGGTTTGCCGCCCCGACGTGAGATCGATTTCACTATCGATCTGGTTCCTGGTTCTACACCCATCTCACTGCCGACGTATCGCATGGCACCATGTGAGATGGAGGAGTTGAGGATGCAGATTGATGGTCTGCTAGAGCTTGGCCTTATACGGCCTAGCGTGTCACCTTGGGGAGCACCGGTCTTGTTCGTGAAGAAGAAGGATGGTTCGATGCGATTGTGTATTGATTATCGCAGGCTGAACCAGCTCACGGTGAAGAACAAGTACCCTTTGCCCAAGATCGATGACTTGTTTGATCAGTTGAGAGGAGCGCAGTACTTCTCGAAGATTGATCTTCAGTCAGGTTATCATCAGCTGCTCGTCAGGGATGAGGACGTGCAGAAGACAGCATTCAGGACCAGTTTTGGCCACTACGAGTTCCTCGTGATGTCGTTCGGTCTCACGAACGCACCGGCCGTGTTCATGGATCTGATGAACCTGGTATTTCGGCCTTTCCTCTATCGATTCGTCGTTGTCTTCATTGACGACATTTTGGTGTACTCTAGGAGTCGAGAGGAGCATGAGGAGCACTTGCGTTTGGTCCTTGATACGCTCAGACGGCATCAGTTGTTCGCACAGTATAAGAAGTGCGACTTCTGGAAGCAGGAGGTGAAGTTTCTAGGACACGTGGTGTCCAAGGATGGCATGGCAGTTGACCTGTCTAAGGTAGCTGCGGTGCCGGACTGGGAGCAGCCTGGTTCTGTCACTGAGGTGAGGAGTTTCTTGGGACTCGCTGGCTACTATCGGTGCTTCATTCAGGACTTCTCGAAGATCGCGAGACCCTTATCTCAGTTGACACGGAAGGACGTGAAGTTCGCCTGGAACGATAAGGCAGAGTCAGCTTTTAAGGAGCTGAAGGACAGACTTACGTCCGCCCCTGTGCTAGTATTGCCAGAGCAAGGGGTTAGATACACTATATACACTGACGCGTCTAGCGTTGGTTTGGGTTGTGTCCTTATGCAGAGGGACAGGATAATTTCGTATGCCTCGAGACAATTAAGGAAGCACGAGGAGAATTACCCTACACACGACCTAGAGTTGGCAGCCGTTATATTCGCACTGAGACTCTGGAGACATTACCTCTACGGAGAGGAGTTCGAGCTCTTTTGCGACCACAAGAGCCTCAAGTACATATTCACGCAGCGAGACTTGAATATGAGGCAGCGGCGATGGATGGAGACGCTGAAGGACTTCAAGTTTGAAATCTCTTACCATCTTGGGAAGGCGAACCTTGTGGCTGATGCGTTGAGCCGCAAGAAGGCGATAGAGTTTGCGGCTCCGCTGATGGTTGCCGAGTGGGATATGGTTGAGTTTTTGCGAGACTTTGAGCAGAAACTCACCGTAGAGGAACCATTTGAGTTCATCGCACACGTACAGGTGCGATCTCAGATCGATGACCGAGTCATCGAGGCGCAGAGGGACGATGCGCATCTTACTGAGCTTCGAGAGCAGGCCAGTGATGATGCTGACGCCGACTGGCGAGTTGGTATGGATGGGGGCTTACGTTACCGTGGCCGCCTATGCATCCCAGATGTCCCTGACTTGAGACGAGAGATTCTCGAGGCTGCGCATTCTACTAGACTCGCGATGCATCCAGGCAGCACGAAGATGTATCGTGACGTGAAAAGGACGTATTGGTGGGAAGGTATGAAGACCCACATAGCTGAGTTCGTGTCCCGTTGTCTCACTTGTCAGCAGGTGAAGGCAGAGCATCGCCGACCACCTGAACTTTTGCAGCCTATGCCGATTGCAAAGTGGAAGTGGAATTTCATTTCCATGGACTTCATTTCTGGGTTGCCGAAGACGAGGAAGGGACATGATTCCATTTGGGTGATCGTCGACCGATTGACGAAGTCGGCGCACTTCCTACCGATCAGAGTTACGAACTCTTCAGACGAGCTGGCTAGATTGTACATCAGAGAGATCGTGCGTCTGCATGGAGTTCCGTTGGAGATCGTGTCGGACAGAGACACGCGGTTCACTTCTATTTTCTGGACTCGCATTCAGGAGGCTATGGGTGTGAAGTTGAAGTTCAGTACTGCCTTCCACCCACAGACGGACGGACAGACTGAGCGAGTGAACCAGATCCTGGAGGACATGTTGCGAGCTTGCGCATTGGACTTCAAGGACAGTTGGGATGACTGTCTTGCATATGCGGAGTTTGCTTACAACAATAGCTTCCAGGCGAGTATCGGCATGGCACCTTATGAGGCGCTGTATGGGCGACCTTGTCGCGCACCGCATTGCTGGTTAGAGGTCGGTGAGCGTAGCTTGATTGGCCCAGAGTTGGTGCAGGCGACGTCAGAGAAGATTGATATTATTCGACGTCGGCTTCTTACAGCGCAGAGCAGACAGAAGAGCTACGCCGATACGAGATGGAGGCCACTAGAGTTCACAGTTGGGGATCACGTGTTTTTGCGAGTTTTCCCTATGAAGGGAGTCCTTCGGTTCGGGAAGAAGGGGAAGCTGGCACCGCGATTCATTGGTCCATTCCAGATCCTCGATCGTGTGGGAGCAGTGGCTTACCGATTGGCTTTACCCACGCCCCTCGCGAGCGTCCACAACTTATTTCATGTTTCTATGCTGAAGAAGTACGTTGCTGATCCTTCCCATATCATCAGATGGGAGCAAGTGCAGTTAGGAGAGGATGTTACTTATATCCTGCGACCGATACGCATCTTAGACAGGAAGGAGCAGGTACTGCGTAGCAAGGTGATTCCCCTTGTGAAGGTACTATGGACGCATCACTCTGAGGAGGAGGCTACTTGGGAGACAGAAGCCGAGATCAGAAAGAACTACCCACAGCTTCTCGAGGAGTACGAAAAGGTATAAATTTCGAGGACGAAATTATTTGTTAAGGGGGGTAGATTGTAACGCCCGTGAAAAATCCGTACTTGGGCTCGAGTACCAACTCGACCCGAAATCGCGTAGGAATAATTTCCATGGAAATTAAGCATAAGTTAGCTAGCGCAACGCTAGAGTAGCTGGGAAATAGTCCCTGATCACTTTAAATACGTTCTGCAAGACCCAAATCGAGTAGAACAAACAACTCTACAATACTCTATAGCCTCGGATCAAACTCTAAGCGGGTTTGTCCTCTGGATCACGTTGAACTTTTATATTGGATTTAGACCACGCGTCGAAGGTCCGATACCTCCTATCTTAGACCGTTAGAACCGACCAGCTGGACTTGACAATCATCTCGAAAATCAAGTCAAACCGATAATCACAGACTATTTTGTTGAACCCGGACTGAAGCGACCGCGAATAGGGACGGATTTGGAATTTCAAATTCAAATCTGGCACACGACTTGACGCGTCAGTATTGAGCGTTCTGACCGTCAGAATCCATCCAGATTACACCCTCGGATCAGGAAAATTTTTTATTTATTATCATGAGACTTTCAGCCCTGATCTACGTGCAGTGACCGCTGAACTGAAACTGGTCCGCCACGTGCGATCTGCGAACCCTGCCAGACTGAAAACTTAATACGAGGTACATCTGGTACACATGAGCTTAAGTCCGATCGCAATCGACCAGGGGACCACCAGAAAGCAGTTTTTGAACCAAAACAGCCCCGAAATGGATAGGCACTAAGTAAACTTCGTTCCGGAGCCTATTTCCGGCGTTTTTAAGCTTATAAAAGGGGTTGAAACCCTCATTTCCCTCTCCCATCCGAAAATTGCAACCCTAGGAGAAAAGGAGAGAGAGTTTGAGAGAGAGATTGGAAGGGATTTTTCCCGCTTCCGAGCCGCCGATTGCTACTGCTTCAGCACTTCTTCCCAATCACCTGGCTGGTGATTTCTCCACTTTTTCAGGTATAAAATAACCCTAGAACTTGCTGATTTAGGGCTTACCTAGATTCATAGCATGTTAGCTAACGTATTCCATAAATCAGGTTCTCCTACTGCCGTAAACGAAGCGTACACGCTCCGTTCAAAATCCCGCAACCGTAAGAGACTAGGTGAGGATTTTAGATGCTTTGATTGACGGTTTACAACGCTTTCAATGTCGTTTAATAGTAGATTATCGACGGCATCGCCGTTTGACATGTACAACATGCTCTCCGTTTCCTGTTTCGTAAATTAACGAAGAATATGAGATTTAGGGCATTTTAGTCATTTGTAGGAAGTACGGTCTACATGCATATTTTGCTGACGTGATTGACATGGTTTGTTGTCGCATTAGGGAGTTAGGAATGCTTGCATAATTGGTTTGGCGAAGAGATTCGCCTAGTTGCGCACTTTGGGTCGACATACTATATGTAGACTTAAGTGTGTAGTGTATGTGTTTGTATAAATGCTTGTATTAGTATGTATTCAATTAAATGATGTTATGTAGTAGTTTGAGATTGATTTCTTGATTAATATGCTGACCTAAATGATTTCCTACATGTTGACCTTATGCATGATTGCATTACATGCATGGAATGTATGTGGTTGAAGATTTGCTTAAGTTGAATATTATAACATGTGTTAACATGCTCACATGATCATATTTCAATTCCAATACCTTTGCATATGTTGCTAATGTGATTCCATAGATGTGTGGGACTTGACTTAGTCCAGGTAGTCGGTAACCGAGCGAATTCGTGGCTGAATGGTCATAGCCACGAACGACGCGTCGATGAACGTGATTCGTGTTTAGAGTTGGCGGCAGTGGTTAGGCCACGCGAAGTGTTTTACGCACTTCATGTCGTTCGACTTGAGATGCGATCGCGCTAGTCGAGCCCTTCAAGTAACCTGACTGGCCGATGTATGTTCACCTTGTATGTGTCATAACTGCTTGAACCTAGGGTACTGAACTTACCATTGTAAACCCTGTTAACCATGGTACCTTGATCCACGAAGACTCATGAGCCGGGCATGGTGGTATGGGACACCGTGGTCGAGCTGTCGGCCTACGCTGGGGCCACAAACCTCCTCGTAGTGACCAGTGAGCACCTAAACTCGTGAGCAGATTATGGTGGTATGGGACACTATATTCTAGCTGTCGGCCTACACTGATCAGGCGACGTGCCCTTTGTAGTGACCGCGAGCGTATTCTGAGTCCACGGGAGGCGACAACCCTTCCGTTGCAGTAGAGTACGGTAGGCCTGTATTGATAAGGTGATGGGGGAGCGGTGCAACGAGTGCGAGCAACAACCCTGACAGCCCTTGCAGTGACCTACGAAATATACATCGTATGAGATTACTAGGAGTGACGACCCTAGACAGGATCTGTGTTGGGATTGATACAAGGGAAGTACCTTAGTTTCCCAATCCTGCTGTTTGAATGGACTAATAACAACTTGGAAATCATATCACCATAGCATTGCATGTGCCTGGAAGATGTGGAGCACTCTAGGGAGTGTGGCATGCCGCGGTCGTAAGATGTTGCCGCATGAGGGTGATCGTCGGTGAGGGCATACATCACGTCATATCATCTTGCATTAACAACAGTATTAGGATTGTCTGATTTACTGCTTTACTATTATCGCGTGATTGAATTGTGAACATGCTAATCTTTGCTCTATGATTCCACTGAGTTGATCACTCATTCCCACGTTACGGGATGGTGTTTGCAACACCCACCAGACCCTGTTGTAGATGCAGGTGAGGACGAGATCCAGGAGGTGGAGCCAGAGATTGACAAGGACCAGGACGAGTTCTCGTATATGCAGTATCACGACGGCTTCCCGTAGGCGACCTGGATCGAGGGGACTTCAGTGGGACTATTTTGAACATTATTCTTTTGTTTATGTACATGTATATGAGACTCAGAGATGTAGTCATACTTTGGAGACAGATGAGATTTACTTTGTTTTTCCATACAGTGATATATATATTGTTTAGTCTTCCGCTTGCTTTTATCACTGGATCTGAAGTATGAATTGCAGTTTTGGTATACTTTTACTCATGTGAATGCTTTAAATCAGATAACATTGAACCATAATCATTTTTGTTGCATAAGTGACGGTCTGGAACTCGGGAGTTAAGTTTATACACGACCCCTGATTTTCAGGGTGTTACACATACCCTTTAGAGCTCTTCATCCATTCCCCCTTTTTTAGAGTTCTCAAAAAATCATCATCGACTTTCACCATCTTCTTTAAGTACCTAATAAACTGCACCAGTAAAATTCCATGTTTACTAGTAATTCTTGATGAAGGAAGAGATGTAACATGATTGATTATTAGTCTACATACGTGCACTGACCCAAACCACACCCTAATCAATTTCAGCTTATCCATGATTAATTATTAGTCTACATACATGATTGCTAGTAATTCTTGTGCCTTTATTTTATTGGTAGGATAGATTGAAAGGGATTAGGAGGTAAAATCCTAGAATATGATGGGCATGCCAAACAAACTTGGTGAACCTGTCCCGGGATATAACAATCCCATGGAGGTCTTGACCTTTGATCCAGGCATTAAGAAGGTCCCGACCTTTCCTCAAATCAATTTGCATCCCTGATATGGTCCAGATATCTAGTCCAGACAACTAGATAGTCTAAATCTTCAACACAGATGGTTGGAACTTAAGGTAGGATCCTCGTGCTCTTCATTCTACCAGCATAGAACTCTCTTCTTAAAAGCATGGAAGTAGAGAGTTATAATCACATTTACAATTTGGAAGGATTGAAATGATAATTGAATTTCAGTCCTTAGCTGGTTAGCTCATATGGTGGTATCCAAACTCTAGGCACAATAATAGTAAGTAACATGTATTGAAATCACACTAATAATAACCCATGCCATGTATTAAAACTATAAAACTCTAGGCACAATAACCGTAAGAAGCATCATAACTAAAGTACATGAAGCCCCATCATGCTTCCAGCAGCGGCACCACGATTATCAAGGTTATGATGTGCCTTAAACAACTCAAGGACTAAAGAGTTCCAGTAATCAAAGCTTACCTATCCATGCATTTGACATAGACAAGGTAAGACTCTATGCAAACTTAATTACGAAGAAAAGAAGGCATGCAGTTAACATAACTACCTTAAAAACCTCAATGTCATCAACATAAGAAGTGCCAATTAGATATTCAAGACCCATTAGAAGTGCAGATATGTTCTCTGGAGTGGATTCAAGTACTCGGATATGGGACTGATAGGAAAAACACTATTAGAGTCACTAAGAAAGTTCTATCCAATTACATGTCCAGCAAATCGGTATACATAAAAACAGGATATAATATTAAATCCAGTATGTTTGTCAGTTGACGAATAGTAATGAACACAACATCCATAATTAGACAAACAAATGCAATTTTTCGATTGAACACCAAGCTTTAAAATAAAGGCCAATGGAATGCATACCACTTCATATTTATCATACACTATTACCTTTGCAACTAGAAAATGAACGGGGCAAACATGAAATTTCGTGGGAGGAGCTTGAATTTCAGCGAGGCAAACATGAATTTCAGCGGGGCAAATATGAAATTGAGTGAGGCAAAGTAGAAAATCAGCCGGACAAACATAAAAATCAGCGGGGCACATATGAAATTGAGCAGAGAAACTAGAAAATCAGCAGGGCAAACATGAAATTGAGTGGGGAAACTGAAAATTAAGCGGGGGAAACATGAAATTGAGCGGGGGAAACATAAAATTCAGCCGGGAAAGCATGAAATTGAGTGGGGGAAACATGAAATTCAGCAGGGCAAGCATGAAATTCAACAGGGAAAACTAGAAATTCAGTGGGGCAAAGATGAAATTTAGGGAAAATATGAAATTGAGTGGGGTAAACATGAAATTCAGCGGGGGAAGCATGAAATTCATAAATATGAAATTGAGCATGGAAAACTAGAAAATCAGCAGGGCAAACATGAAATTAAGCGGGGTAAACTAGAAATTGAGCAAGAAAAATATGAAATTGAGTGGTGTAAACTAGAAATTCAGTGGGAGAAACATGAAATTCTGTGGGGGAAACATGAAATTCAGTGGGGGAAACATGAAAGTGAGCGTGACAAAAATGAATTTCAGCAGGGGAAACATGAAATTAAGCGGGGAAAAGTAAGATATCAGTGGGGTAAACATGAAATTAAGCTGGGCAAACTACAAAATCATCGGGACAAACATAAAATTGAGCGGGGTAAACTGTAACACCCTGAAAATCGGGGGTCGTGTATAAACTCAACTTCCGAGTTTTAGACCGTCACTTATGCAACAAAATGATTATGATTCAATGTTGTCTGAGTTAAAGCATTCACATGAGTAAAAGTATACCAAAACTGAAATTCATACTCCAGATTCAGTGATAAAAGCAAGCGGAAGACTAAAAGAATATATATATCACTGTATGGAAAACAAAGTAGATCTCGACTGTCTCTAAAGTATGAATACATCTTTGAGTCTCATATACATGTAAATAAATAAAATCAAAATATCAAAAGTAGTCCCACTGAGAAGTTTCGTCAATCCAGGCCACCTAAGAAAAGCCGTCGTGGTACTGCATGTATAAGAACTCGTCCTGGTCCTCATCATAGTCCGGCTCTGCCTCCTGGATCCCTGCATCACCTGCATCTAAGACAAGGTTTGTGGGTGTTACAAACACCATCCCATAACGTGGGAATGAGTAGCAACTCAGTGGAATAATAGAACAAGGATTAACATGTTCTCAAATCAATCATGCGATAATAGTAAAGCAGTAAATCAAACAATCCTAATACTGTTGTTAATGCAATATGACATGACATGATGGATGCCCTCACTGACATTCTCCCTCATACGGCACCATCTTACGCCCGTGGCATGCTTGCGTACCGCTCAGTGCTCCACATCTTTCAGGCACATGCAATGTCATGGTGATATGATTGTCGAGTTATTATTAGTCCATTCAAACAGCAGGATTGGGAAACTAAGGTACTTCCCTTATATCAATCCCAACACAAATCCTGTCTAGGGTCGTCACTCCTAGTAATCTCATATGATGTATATTTTGTAGGTCGCTGCAAGGGCTGTCAGGGCTGTTTCTCGCACTCGTTGCACCGCTCCCCCATCACCTTATCAATACAGGCATACTGTACTCTCGCTGCTACGGAAGGGTCGTCGCCTCCTGTGGACTCAGAATACGCTCGCGGTCATAACAAAGGACTCATCGCCTGATCGGTGTAGGCCGACAGTAAGAATATAGTATCCCATACCACCATAATCTGTTCACGAGACATACGTGCTCACTGGTCACTATGGGGAGGTTTGTGGCCCCAGCGTAGGCCGACAGATCGACCACGGTGTCCCATACTACCATGCCCGGCTCATGAGTCTTCGTGAATCAAGGTACCATAGTTGACAGGGTTTATAATGGTAAGTTCAGTATCCTAGGTTCAAGCAGTTATGACTCATACAGGGTGAACATACAACGGCAAGTCGGGTTACTTGACGGGCTCGACTAGCACGATCGCATCTCTAGCCGAACGACATGAAGTGCGTAAAATACTTCGTGTGGCCTAACCACTGCCGCCAACTCCAGAACACGGCTCGCGTTCATCGACGCGTCGTTCGTAGCAAAGATAGGCCAACCACGAACTTGTTCGGTTGCCGACTACCTGGACTAAGTTAGTCCCAAACAATTATGGAATCACATCAGCCATCATGTAAGAGTAATGGAAATGAAATACAACAATGTGAGCATGTTAACACATGTTATAACATACAACTTAAGTAAATCTTCAAGCACATGCATTTCATACATATAATGAAATCATGCATATAGCTAACATGTAGGAAATCATTTACATCAGCATATTAATTGAGAAATCAATCTTAAACTAATTCATAACACCATTTAATTCAATACATACTAATACAAGCATTTATACAAACACTTACACTACACACTTAAGTCTACATATAGTATGTCGACTCAAAGTGCGCATTTAGGCGAATCTCTTTGCCAAACTAATTATGTACGCATTCTTAGTATTCTAATGCGACAAGAAGCCATGTCAATCACATCAGAAAATTACAAATGACTAAAATGCCCTAAATCTCATATTCTTCATCTATTTACGAAACAGGAAACGGACAGCATGTTGTACATGTCAAATGGCATTGCCGTCTATAATCTACTATTAAACGACATTGAAAGCGTTAGAAACAGTCAATCAAAGCGTCTAAAATTCGTACCTTTTCTCTTATAGGTGTGTTGATTCGAACGGAGCGTATATGCTTCGTCTACGGCGAATAGGCAACCTGATTTACAAGATCCATCAGCTACCAGGCTATGAAAACTAAGAATCAGCAAATCAGCAACTAATTCGGGTATTTTCTTACCTAGAAAAGTGGAGAAATCACTGGCAAAGTGATTGGAGCGTGTTGCTTAATCACGTGTAGCAGGTAGCACCAGCAGCAGGAAATTCTCTCCCACTCTCTCTCACAATCTCTCAGCTTTTCTCTCCCTCAAACTAGGATTTTTTTTCAAATTCGGATGGGCGAGATATGAGCGGGTTTCAACCCCTTTTATAAGCCCAAACATGCCCGAAATAGGCTCGGGAACAATGTATACTTAAGGTATATCCAAATTGGGCTGTTTTGGTCCAAAGGACATTTCTGGTGGTCCCCTGGCCGAACGCGATCGGACTTAAGTTCGTACGTGTCGGATGTTGCTCACATCCCGTTTTCAGACCATCAGTGTTCGTGGATCGCACGTGGCGGTCCAGTTTCAGTTCAGCGGTCACCGCACGTAGATCAGGCCTGCAAGTCTCATGATATGAAATAGAAATTTTTTCTGATCCGAGGGTGTAATTTGGTTGAATTTTGACAGTCAGAACGCTTAATAATAACGCATCAAGTCGTGTGCCAGATTTGAATTTCAAATTCCAAATCTAACCCTATTCTCACTCTCTTCAGTCCAAACTTAATGAAATAGCCTGCGAATGTCGGTTGGACTTGATTTTTGAAATGATTGTCAAGTCCAGCTAGGCGGTTCTAACGGTCTAAGATTGTAGGTATCGGACTTTTGATGCGCGGTCTAGATCTAATACAAAGTTTCAAAGAGGTCCAGATAACAAACCGGTTTAGAGTTTGATCCGAGGTTTTAGAATATTATAGCATCATTGGTTCTACCCAATTTGGGTCTTGTAGAACGTATTTAAAGTGATCAGGGACTATTTCCCAGCTACTCTAGCGTTGCGCTAGCTAACTTACACTTATTTTCTAAAGGAATTAATCCTACGCGATTTCTGGTCGAGTCGGTACTCGAGTCCAAGTACGGATTTTTTCAGGGTGTTACAATCTACCCCCCTTAACAAATAATTTCATCCTCAAAATTTGTACCTTTTTTTACTCCTCGAGAAGCTGTGGGTAGTTCTTTCTGATCTCGGCTTCTGTCTCCCAGGTATCCTCTTCCTCAGAGTGATGCGTCCACAATACTTTCACAAAGGGAATCACCTTGCTACGTAGTACCTGCTCCTCCCTGTCTAGGATACGTGTCGGTCGCAGGATATATGTAACATCCTCTCCTAACTGCACCTGTTCCCATCTGATGATATGGGAAGGATCAGAAACGTACTTCTTCAGCATGAAAACATGAAATACATTATGAACGCTCGCGAGAGGCGTGGGTAAAGCCAATCGGTAAGCCACTACTCCCACACGATTGAGGATCTGAAATGGACCAATGAATCGCGGTGCTAGCTTCCCCTTCTTCCCGAACCGAAGGACTCCCTTCATAGGGGAAACTCGCAAAAATACATGATCCCCAACTGTGAACTCTAGCGGCCGCCGTCTCGTATCGGCATAACTCTTCTATCTGCTCTGCGCTGTGAGAAGCCGACGTCTAATAATATCAATCTTCTCCGACGTCGCCTGCACTAACTCTGGGCCAATCAAGCTACGCTCACCGACCTCTGCCCAGCAATGCGGTGCGCGACAAGGTCGCCCATACAACGCCTCGTAAGGTGCCATACCGATACTCGCCTAAAAACTATTGTTGTACGCGAACTCCGCATATGCAAGACAGTCATCTCAACTGTCCTTGAAGTCCAATGCGCAAGATTGCAACATATCCTCTAAGATCTGGTTCACCCGTTCTGTCTGTCCGTCTGTCTGTGGGTGAAAGGCAGTACTGAACTTCAACTTCACACCCATAGCCTCCTGAATGCGAGTCCAGAAAATAGAAGTGAACCGCGTGTCTTTGTCCGACATGATCTCCAATAGAACTCCATGCAGACGCACGATCTCTCTGATGTACAGTCTAGCCAGCTCGTCTGCAGAGTTCGTAACTCTGATCGGTAGGAAGTGCGCTGACTTCGTCAGACGGTCGACAATCACCCATATGGAATCATGTCCCTTCCTCATCTTCGGCAGCCCTGAAATGAAGTCCATGGAAATGAAATCTCACTTCCACTCTGCGATCGGCATAGGCTGCAAGAGTCCAGGTGGTCGGCGATGCTCTGCCTTCACTTGCTGACAAGTGAGACAACGGGACATGAACTCTGCTATGTGGGTCTTCATACCTTCCCACCAATAGGTCCTCTTCACATCGCGATACATCTTCGTACTGCCTGGATGCATTGCGAGTCTTGTACAATGCACAGCCTCGAGAATCTCTCGTCTCAAGTTAGGGACATCTGGGATGCATAGGCGGCCACAATAACGTAAGCCCCCATCCATCCTAACTCGCCACTCGGCGTCTGCATCATCACTGGCCTGCTGTCGAAGCTCAGTCAGATGCGCATCATCTCTCTGCGCCTTGATGACCCGGTCATCGATCTGAGATCGCACCTGCACATGTGCGATGAACTCATACGGCTCGTCTACGGTGAGTTTCTGCTCAAAGTCTCACAAAAACTCAACCATATCCCACTCAGTAACCATCAGCGGAGCCACAAACTCTATCGCCTTCTTGCGGCTCAACGCGTCAGCCACAAAGTTGCCTCACCAGGATGGTAAGAGACTTTAAACTTGAAGTCCTTCAAAGTCTCCATCCATCGCCGCTGCCTCATATTCAAGTCTCGCTGCGTGAATATATACTTGAGGCTCTTATGGTCGCAAAAGAGCTCGAACTCCTCTCCATAGAGGTAATGTCTCCAGAGTCTCAGTACGAATATGATGGCTGCCAACTCTAGGTCGTGTGTAGGGTAATTCTCCTCGTGCTTCCTTAATTGTCTCGAGGCATATGAAATTACCCTGTCCCTCTGCATAAGGACACAACCCAGACCAATGCTAGACGCGTCAGTGTATATAGTGTATTTAACCCCCTGCTCTGGCAATACTAGCACAGGGGCAGATGTAAGCTTGTCCTTCAGCTCCTGAAAAGCTTACTCCGCCTTGTCATTCCAGGCGAACTTCACGTCCTTCCGTGTTAACTGAGATAGAGGTCTCGCGATCTTCGAGAAATTTCGAATGAAGCGTCGATAGTAGCCAGCGAGACCCAAGAAACTCCTCACCTCAGTGACAGAACCAGGCTACTCCCAGTCCTGAACTGCAGCCACCTTAGACAAGTCAACTGCCATGCCATCCTTAGACACCACGTGTCCGAGAAACTTCACTTCCTGCTTCCAGAAGTCGCACTTCTTGTACTGTGCGAACAACTGATGCCGTCTGAGCGTATCCAGGACCAAGCGCAAGTGCTCCTCATGCTCCTCTCGACTCCTGGAGTATACCAAAATGTCGTCAATGAACACAACGACGAATCGATAGAATGACTGAAATACTCGGTTCATCAGATCCATGAACACGGCTGGTGCATTCGTGAGACCGAACGACATCACAAGGAACTCGTAGTGGCCAAAGCTGGTCCTGAATGCTTTCTTCTGCACGTCCTCATCCCTGATGTGGAACTGATGATATCCTGACTGAAGATCAATCTTCGAGAAGTACTGCGCTTCTCTCAACTGATCAAACAAGTCATCGATCCTGGGTAAAGGGTACTTGTTCTTCACCGTGATCTGGTTCAGCCTGCGATAATCAATACACAATCGCATCGAACCATCCTTCTTCCTTACTAACAGAACTGGTGCTCCCCAAGGAGACACACTAGGCCGTATAAGGCCAAGCTCCAACAGACCATCAATCTGCCTCCTCAACTCCTCCATCTCACACGGTGCCATGCGATACGTCAACAGTGAGACGGGCGTGGAACCAGGCACCAGATCGATAGTAAAATCAATCTGTCGTCTAGGCGGTAAACCAGGGATCTTCCTAAACAGATCCCCAAACTCGCAAACGACTGGCGTATGCTCAAGTATCTGGGCACCAGCGTCCCGTAGTAAAGTAGCATAACTAAGTATGTGGAAGGGGAGATTTACCCGCACTGGGAATGAGAAGGATGCGCCCTCTGGCTCGTAGGCAGTCACTATACGAGTTTCGCAGTCAATCTCGGCCCTCGCTGCAGTCAACCAGTCCATGCCAAGAATGACGTCGAGATAAACAAGAGAAGGGTCGACGACAAGATCATGAGCCATCGTCTTGCCCCCCAGATCCACCAAACAGCCCTCACACATCAGGATGGCATCTATAAAGGACCCGTGAGCTGTATAAACTCGCACCCCATCCTTCCTAACAGTCTGTAGCCCAATGCGTCTGACTATGGCACGTGATATCAATGAAATCGTGGACCATGTGTCCACCATCATAAGAATAGGAATACCTCCAATGTGGGCAGTGACCTCAAAGGCCGAATGCTGAGAAGTCTCTATCGCAGCTGCCTCAGCTGTCAAGGCATGCACCCGTGCCTGCTGTGGCCGGTTCGGCCGCTGTGTCGTGGACCGTAGAGGCAGCCTGATCTGAGATACCGGAGGTCTGAAGGAAGGGTGCGCAGGAGCTAATCGTAAGGGCGGTGCTGATATCGCCTGTGAGCGTGTACGGTCGATCTTCTGCGGCGGCGAGAACCCACTGTCTCGCATCCTAGCAAAATAACTCTGTGCCGAATGGCCCGATCTCCCATAATATGTACATGATAACTCGGGGCGCTGCAACGATGGTACTGGCGCTGTAGTCCGAGAAGGAGGGTCGGCACGAGGCCTCTTGCCCGCAAAGGGCCTGTCTTGTAGCTCTGGTCGTGGCCTAGGAGCAATAGAGCCACGAGATCAGGTAAGTCGATCCACATCCTGCTCTGTCCGTATGGACATGTGAATCAGCTCTACATAGGAGGGAATGCTCACGCAACACATCTTCGACCGAATATTGGGTCGCAAACCCTCCGAAAAGCACTGTATGCGCATCTGCTCATCTGACAATATAGTCGGGACGTATCTTCCCAACTCGGTGAATCGATGCTCGTACTCAGTGACTGTCATGCCTCCCTGTCTGAGGCATAGAAACTCATTCTCCAGCTCATGCCCGTACGTCTGGGGATAGTATTTCTCGTGGAAGCAAAACTCGAACGCTGCCCAGGTCCATATATAATCGGTGGCAACGGTCCGTAACACACTGTCCCACCACAAGCTGGCCTTTCACTCAAACAAGAACGTAGCCAACTCGACCTGCTCAGCCTTTGAACAATGTAGCATCCGCAGTATCTTCGACACACGGTCGAGCCAATACTCTGCCTCCTCGGGTCTATGAGAACCCGTAAAAGTGGGAGGCCGTAAGCGTTGGAATCACTCTAACAAGCCCCGTATATCAGCGGCATTCCCTGCAGGGTAAGCAGGTGGTACAGGATGAACTATGCCCTCATCCTGAGCATATGTATCGGCATCCTCAGCTGGATGCGCAGGTGGTGCAGGTGGAGGCACACTCCCACCCTGGGCTAGAGTCCCCACAATCGTAGTCAGGAGCTGCTGCTGCTGCTACATCATAGCCATCATCTGCTCAAATCTATCTGGAGGTGGAGCAGGCTGTGGCATGTATGCGTTAAAGAAGATGCGCGGTACGACTCTCTGACAGGCGGTGTGAAAGGCGGTGGTCCAACTGCAGGACCAATAGTAGGCTGAGACGCACGTACTGTCTCAGGAATCGGGCCCACAGCAAGGTCCGCATGAGCATCAGACTGCGAAGGAGCCTGATCCATAGGCTCACCCAATGTAAGCCAAGCTGTGCTCCGTGTAGCCTTCGGCGGCATTCCCTATATTCAAAATAGGGTGCAACCTTGTCAGTCTCAATAGCACAACCACATCGCAATCATTCACATAAAGAGTCAAAGGCATCCCATGCATTTTATTTAATCAAAATTGTCACAATACAAGGGATATCTCCTTACAAGCATCATGACAAGAAGTACATGGGAACTAAGACAGTTAAAGCTACAACAGCATCATAGGTAAACTATTAGCGTTAACAGGCTTACACAACATCAAGCAAGAAATGACTAACTACTAACAACAACATCAAAGATCTCATCGCTAGTCTGAGTCGGGTGACAGAGGAGGAGCACCCTTATCCTGCAAGCAGCACAGGATCGCCTTCAAGGTGCGAGTCACCTTGTCGAATTTCCTCTTCATAACGGCCTTAGTATCCTCGACCTCAGCCCGAAGTTCCTGAACTTTCCTTCGCAAGACGACCTGGTTCTCCTCAATTCAGGCAATGGATCATCACCAGTAGCCTGAGCAGAAGGAGGAGGGCTCTCATCTGTATCCTGAGCCTCCTCTTCTACCTCTTCCTGGACTTCTTCCTCAACTTCTGCTCCAGGTTCTCCCTCGCTTGGATCCTCTTCATCATCAAAATCGTCCTCGCTATCCTCATCAAGATGAGTCTCTTGGTACTGAGACCCAATCTTCATCTTGACCATGGTAGACTCATCAATGCTATGAATCGGAACTGGCAACTCCGGCCCAAGTCTGTAAGAAAACTCAAGCGCGATCTTTCATATAAGTCGGCCAAAAGGAAGTGACTCAGACGTTCTTCTTGATTTCGCTATGAGGATAATCTGTCGCAAGATGAAAGTAGCCATACACACATTTTCTCCCTGGGCCACCTGATACAAGAAATCAATCATAAGGCGTGTACATTCAATATGATTTGTCGACTTAGGATACACGTTGAACGTGCAAATGTGGTGCAGCAGGTGCAAATCATCAGACATATGAGACACCGTGAGGCTATTGTTAGGCTGCCACGGAACCAGTTTACCGCATAGGAACCTAGTACGGAGATCTCGCTCACGTCTACTCCTCAAATTCTTCGCACTGGGATGAACATCACCAAGGGGCACGTTCAGAAGTCGCGCTATCAACCGAACATCGATCGTAGCCATCCGGTCTCTACCAAAAGGAATCTTGAACTGTAATGGCTCCAGTGTAGGATTCTGGATACGAGCGTAGAAGGCACGAACGGTGCTCACATTAGCACGAGCACGAGCTTCAAAGAGCGGACCCCAATGCACAGCTTCAATGCGCTCAAATAACAGGAATTCATCGAAGAGTCGTCCTTCCACGTCTGCCTCAAATAACACCTTATGGTCAGTGTATTCACCGTGAGGCATCTCAGCTAATATCACTCGTCCAAGTTGAGTATGGAGATCCAAATCCCACTTTGTATGAAACTCTCGGGCTGTGGTTGGACTTGTGGCGGCGCTTGACCTAGCGGCGCCACCCCTTGGTCTTCTTGATTGCGCAGGGTGACTAGGCCCAGCCTCATCCGCTGCGGTCTTTCTCTTTCCCATCAAAGAGAGGATGGTGGAGAGAGATAAAAGATCCAAAATGGCTTCAACAAAAGCTATGAAAAATGAGAAAAATGTTGAGAAATGGCTGCCCAAACTGAAAATGGGAGATCTAGGCATTGTAGAGGGAGGCTTCAAGCTCCCCTAGGATGGATTTTCAGAAAGAAAAAAGAATGAAAAAGGGGAATGGAGCTCCTCATGATTTCAGCTCGTTTTGGGGGTTGTAGGAGCTCCAACGGACGAGATTTGTAAGAGGGAGAGTTACAAACTGCAATGGAGTGATGGAGTGGAGTCGTTTTTAGCAAAGAATGAGTTTGGGAGTGATTTAGAGCAAAGATTTGAGAGAGGACAGCTAGAAAACGTGAAATGGAGCTAGGGAAGGGGGCTGTTGTGAAGGAAGTACCCCATTTAGGGATTTTCTATGGACGAACCATACATGGGGGGCTGTATTACCCAAAATACCCCCACTCACAGAATTTCGCATTAAATGGGCCCCATCGGATGGTGATGCATCGCCGGCCATCTCTCTAGGTGGCCGGTGGGACCACATGGGTCGGGTCCCCCCTGGCCCAGGGACCTTAAAAAACTATGGGCCCCACCTTAGTTCATTCTATATTGCCCTAGGGAGGCCCAAACATCCATTCGGGGCTTTCTAGGGCCAATCTAAAAACCTGAATGCAATCCCCTATCATGCAGCATATGATTTTGGGATATAAGGAGCTAATACATCCATCTAGCTCATTAGTTGCTAAAGATCGCAAACTTAAAATGGCCTAATGGCCAGTTTTCATGAAATTTTACTATTCACTGTAAAATTTTGTCGAAGTATAATTTTATATCATTTTCACATTAGGATTAATTCCTAACATGAAATGAATAAGAAAGAATTGAATAATGGAGTGGTGAGAGGAAGAATCTCAAAGAATTTAGGTGAAACGGAGTTTTTAAGCCCTGACAATTGAATGCAAGGGTTGTGGTTATCCCACAGCCCAAAGATTCACATTTACAGGTTTATAATCATTCAAAGAATGTCTCAACCCACCTACCTACAACCTAAGAGCTACTTAGGTCGCTTCACGCGACCCTAGATGCGTTACGGACTCGATCGCGCGATCGATACGAATAGTCTTCGCCTATTGGTGAATCTATAATCCTATAAGTGTTTCTAGACCCTTCTCGCACCCACATAAGTCAAAGGAAGCGACAGCGTATGTCGCGTGACCATAACCCAGGCCCGGTATAATCTTATTCATGCTCTGATACCAACTTGTAACACCCTGAAAATCGGGGGTCGTGTATAAACTCAACTCCCGAGTTCAAGACCGTCACTTATGCAACAAAATGATTATGATTCAATGTTGTCTGAGTTAAATCATTCACATGAGTAAAAGTATACCAAAACTACAATTCATACTCCAGATTCAGTGATAAAAGCAAGCGGAAGACTAAAAGAATATATATATCACTGTATGGAAAACAAAGTAGATCTCGACTGTCTCTAAAGTATGAATACATCTCTGAGTCTCATATACATGTAAATAAAAAAAATTAAAATGTCAAAAGTAGTCCCACTGAGAAGTCCCGTTAATCCAGGCCACCTAAGCAAAGCCGTCGTGGTACTACATGTATGACAACTCGTCCTAGTCCTCATCATAGTCCGGCTCTGCCTCCTGGATCGCTGCATCACCTGCATCTAAGACAGGGTCTGGTGGGTGTTGCAAACACCATCCCGTAACGTGGAAATGAGTAGCTAACTCAATGGAATAATAGAGTAAGGATTCACATGTTCTCAAACCAATCATGCGATAATAGTAAACTAGTAAATCAAACAATCCTAATATTGTTGTTAATGTAATATGACATGACATGATGGATGCCCTCACCGACGTTCTCCCTCATACGACACCATCTTACACCCGCGGCATGCTTGCGTACCACTTAGTGCTCCACATCTTCCAGGCATATGCAATGTAATGGTGATATGAATGCCGAGTTATTATTAGTCCATTTAAACAGCAGGATTGGGAAACTAAGGTACTTCCCTTATATCAATCCCAACACAGATCCTGTCTAGGGTCGCCACTCCTAGTAATCTCATACGATGTATATTTTGTAGGTCGCTGCAAGGGCGGCCAGGGCTGTTGCTCGCACTCGTTGTACCGCTCCCCCATCACCTTATCAATACAGGCCTACTGTACTCTCGCTGCTACGGAAGGGTCGTCGCCTCCCGTGGACTCAGAATACGCTCGCGGTCACTACAAAGGACTCATCGCCTGATCAGTGTAGGCTAATAGCAGAATATAGTGTCCCATACCACCATAATCTGCTCATGAGACATACGTGCTCACTGGTCACTACGGGGAGGTTTGTGGCCCCAGCGTAGGCCGACAGCTCGACCACGGTGTCCCATACCACCATGCCCGACTCATGAGTCTTCATGGATCAAGGTACCATGGTTGACAGGGTTTACAATGATAAGTTCAGTACCCTAGGTTCAAGCAGTTATGACTCATACAGGGTGAACATATAACGGTCAGTCGGGTTACTTGACGGGCTCGACTAGTACGATCACATCTCAAGTCGAACGACATGAAGTGTGTAAAACACTTCGTGTGGCCTAACCACTGCCGCCAACTCCAGAACACGGCTCGCGTTCATCGACGCATCGTTCGTGGCAAAGATAGGCCAACCACGAACTTGTTCGGTTGCCAACTACCTGGACTAAGTATAGTCCCAAACAATTATGGAATCACATCAGCCATCATGTACGAGTAATGGAAATGAAACAAAACAATGTGAGCATGTTAACACATGTTATAACATACAACTTAAGTAAATCTTCAAGCACATGCATTTCATACATATAATGAAATCATGCATATAGCTAACATGTAGGAAATCATTTACATCAGCATATTAATTGAGAAATCAATCTCAAACTAATTCATAACACCATTTAATTCAATACATACTAATACAAGCATTTATACAAACACTTACACTACACACTTAAGTCTACATATAGTATGTCGACTCAAAGTGTGCATTTAGGCGAATCTCTTCACCAAACTAATTATGCACGCATTCCTAGTATTCTAATGCGACAAGAAGCCATGTCAATCACATCAGCAAATTATGGATGAAAACAGTATTTCCTACAAATGACTAAAATGCCCTAAATCTCATATTCTTCGTCTATTTACGAAACAGGAAACAAACAGCATGTTGTACATGTCAAATGGCGTTGCCGTCGATAATCTACTATTAAACGACATTGAAAGCATTGGAAACAGTCAATCAAAGCGTCTAAAATCTGTACCTTTTCTTTTATAGGTGTGTTGATTCGAACGGAGCGTATACGCTTCGTCTACGGCGAATAGGCAACCTGATTTACAAGATCCATCAGCTATCAGGCTATGGAAACTAAGAATCAGCAAATCAGCAACTAATTAGGGTATTTTCTTACCTAGAAAAGCAGAGAAATCACCGGAAAAGTGATTTGAGCGTGTTGCTTAATCACGTGTAGCAGGTAGCACCAGCAGCAGAAAATTCTCTCCCACTCTCTCTCACAATCTCTCAGCTTTTCTCTCCCTCAAACTAGGATTTTTTTCCAAATTCGGATGGGAGAGATATGAGAGGGTTTCAACCCCTTTTATAAGCCCAAACATGCCCGAAATAGGCTCGGGAACAATGTATACTTAAGGTATATCCAAATCAGGGCTGTTTTGGTCCAAAGGACATTTTTGGTGGTCCCCTGGCCAAACGGGATCGGACTTAAGTTCGTACATGTCGGATGTCGCTCACATCCCGTTTTCAGACCATCAGTGTTCGTAGATCGCACGTGGCGGTCTAGTTTCAGTTCAGCGGTCACCGCACGTAGATCAGGCCTGTAAGTCTCATGATATGAAATAGAAATTTTTCCTGATCCGAGGGTGTAATTTGGCAGAATTCTAATGGTCAGAACGCTTAATAATAACGCGTCAAGTCGTGTGCCAGATTTGAATTTCAAATTCCAAATCTAACCCTATTCTCACTCACTTCAGTCCAGACTCAATGAAATAGCCTGCGAATGTCAGTTGGACTTGATTTTTGAAATGGTTGTCAAGTCCAGCTAGGCGGTTCTAACAGTCTAAGATTGTAGGTATCGGACTTTCGACGCGTGGTCTAGATCTAATACAAAGTTTCAAAGAGGTCCAGAGAACAAACCGGTTTAGAGTTTAATCCGAGGTTTTAGAGTATTATAGCATCATTGGTTCTACTCGATTTGGGTCTTGTAGAACGTATTTAAAGTGATCAGGGACTATTTCCCAGCTACTCTAGCGCTGCGCTAGCTAACTTACACTTATTTTCTAAAGGAATTAATCTTATGCGATTTCTGGTCGAGTCGGTACTCGAGTCCAAGTACGGATTTTTTCAGGGCGTTACATAAACTTAACAAATAATTTTATGATGGAAAACACCACATGATAATTTTAACATATTCAATGTTCAAATGGACAACACCACATGATAATTTTGAATTGAACTTCTATTACTGATCATTTCTTAGGGGCCACGGAAGTTTTGGATCAAGCTTATAATTGTGTTTTCTATTAATCCATGTCCGTATGATCTTATGAACAGGTTTGATAACAAACAAACATCACTTTTAGGCCTACTATGGTTTCAACGGTGGAAATCATTATCCCCACTATTCCCGTGGTATGATCCACTTAATCTTTTGATATTGTTCAATTTAGGGCTCAACCCCTTAAATTAGAAGGAACAACGGATGGACAGCATGGATATAGTACATGCATTCAATGTGGGCCCAATTGACTTTACTCAGTACGATAGGAGCGTACTGAGTAACTCAATACGCAACCTGATTTCACTTGTTACGCCCCACAATGATGTTTTATTTGTAATCCATCATGTTCATCAGATGATGTATACATAGATGAAACAAAAGCCCAGATGCAAGCTTAAAATATACCTATGGTGCATGCTTTCTTCACTGGACCGACCATTTTCAGAAGAAGATAAAATGTTGATGTACAGAGAGGATGTAATCCAATGGTGATAAGGAAGAGGGCTCCAAAAAATGGGTTTTTTTTATCTTTCTTAGGGCCTGTTTGGCCGAACTGATCCCACAGTATTAGGAGGGATGGGATCATGGTATCCTAGGATATGCATGATGAGCCAAACGGACCGGTGAACTTGCCTAGGATATAAGCAATCCCATGGATCTTAAATCAATCCACTGACATCACCATCATTACCTTAAAATTGATCCCATCCCTTGGTTGGACAGATTGGAAGGTAAAATCCCGGGATATGCCGGGCATGCTAAACAGACCCAGTGAACTTGTCCCGGGATATAGCAATCCCATGGATCTTTTTCCAATCCACTGACACCACCATCATTACCTTAAAATCCATCCCATCCCTCCAAATCCCATGGGATTCGCTGGGCCAGACAGACCCTTACTAGAACGGAGTGAAGAAAGGGGATGAAAAAGGCAGTGAAATCAATAGTGAAAGCAACGTAGTGGAAATGGGTGAAAAAATGGGACTGAAAGTAACGCAATGGAGAGGAGGGGTAGCTTCATCCTCAAATTTGTTATCCGTACGAGTAGGTCTAAGTTCGTATGTTAAGTTTGTATTGCTTCATAAAAATCGCTGGATAAAAGGTGTGGTCCACAGTCGTAAATTTCTCATTATTTAGGGATGAATTTTGGGGTGTTACAACACCTTTGGCTGGACTTGGTTCAACTTTGGTGCAATCGAATGTGTGTTTTGTGTGATGAAAGGATAGTAAAAGAATTTTGAAGTTGGTTCAAAATCGGTGCGGACTTTTCCTATTTAAGGGGGTGCTTTAGGTTATTTTAGGTAGATTTGTACATGAGTCGAGTTAGATCGGTTAGCTCACTCGACACGACTTGGAAAAGATCAATTTTCCTCAGCTCAAAATTAAATTCAAACTGAGATGAGGTAGTCTTAGGAGCTGGAAAAAAATTTTGAGCTGAGTTTGAGCTTCCCGAACTCGACTCAAATCAAATCGATTGGGATCGAATCGGTTTGGTGACTAGATTATTTTTATCTTGATGATGCTCGCTAAGTGTTTGATGAAATGACTTAATGAAGTGTTGTTTATGATGGATACATTCTCCACAGAATCGGCTAGTGGCGAGGAAGGAATATATATGAAACAAATCACTATAAAAAATTTATAGTACAAAACTGCCTCATATCTTATTTTTTACGTTGTTTTCTAAGTGGTTGATGAAATACCTATGAGGTATTGTTATTATTTTACATTTTGTGAGAGATTGAAGATGCAATATATGTGTTTGGAAAAATTCCTCATAGGCTCGAACTTAACTTTGCTCAAATTGGCCCGAGCCGCTAACCGAATTGAGCCTAGCTGACTAGTTAAGTTCAACTCGATTTAACTCGGGTACAACTCTAATTCTAGGTATGAATTAATGCTTAGGAGAGAAACCAAGTGGTGACAGAGCTTTTATGGAATCATCCTTCTTCCTCAATCCTTTGGTTTTAGTTTATTTTTCATGTTTTTCTATTATTTTTGTTTAAGTTAGTCATGTTTTGCTAATCTCTTATATGAGGCTAAGGGATGGACCTTTTGATGGATATTGGATATTTAATTCGTTCTTAATGAAACTTTTTATATTATTTATGTTGAATTTTGATTATATATGATTGAATTCCTAGATTGGAGAAGGAATCAATTTGTAAAATTGATTGATATATTGTCACATTCAAGTACATTAGATGCTTTCGATTACCTACGATTTGATTACCTGTATCTTCATGAGAGATCAAGCCTATCATGATTCTAATCTATATTGGATGTTTACGACTAATATTACTATGTTATCATCAAATTAGAATGGATTGAAAACCTATTCTAGTTGAGTTATCCACTCAAGAAGATGAATTGAGTTCAAGTTCCATTGATTGGGGATTCCTTGATACTTAGTCATTTTGATTAATTGTTTTTAACCCTTTTCTTCGTTGGATTAAAAACCCAGATAACCTAATTAGTTGTAAGTGTATTCTCACTAATTTTTGTGTGGATTGACCTCGGTCTCACCGAGTTATTAGTACATTGTAGCCTTACACTTGGGGTTGTTAACCTTTAGGTTCAATTAAGTTTTTGACACCACTGTTAGGGACAATTATGCTGAGAATACTTAAGTTTAGATTAGGTTTTGTTTCTAGTTTTAACATAGGGTTTAATTTTTATGGTTTTGGTTTAAGAAATTCTATTTAGGTTTTCCACTGAAGTTTTATTCTCTAACCCTAGTTCTTCTAAATTAGTAACCTCGTTCCCCACTTCTTCTATTTGCTTTCTAGATCTCTCAATTTCTTTACTGTTAATTTAATTACCTTTAAATTATTGTAGGATTTAATTTTTAAGTTTAAAACCTAGTTTTCTATGCGTGGTTCATGCCTAAGTGGGTAAGGGACCATACACACCTACGTGGGTAAGGGACCATACACAATGACTTCTGAGTGAATGAGTATTAGTCGACAGACTTTCCATCCACCATCAAGTTAGAAAATACATGAGTATGCTTGAAACATCTCAAACCATTGTTGCGAATGCTCTAAACATGCCTACGCTTGAGCCATAATTTGATGAGAATGTTAATGTTGAACCTGAAATTTCACCGACTAGAATGGGGGTTGATGAAAACAAGGCACACCACATTCCCTCGGTTAAACCATTAACAGACTACTTACAACTAGTAAGAACAACCACACCATCTTACATAATTTTTCAAATTAATGTATTATATACTTATCATAAGATATATTTATAACAAGTACAAATATTAAATTGATCCACCTATTCTATGACAAATTTCAATTTATCCTCTATTTTTGTGCCTTTAGTGGGCCCAATATTTATGGCAATTTCAATGGCTTCTTTATCTCTAAGTAATTTGGAAAATCTATATCTACAAAATTCCAACTCCTTCCAAAATTCCATCAACTTGATTTGGAAAATCTATATCTACATCTCAAGGAATTCAATGAGACCTTGCATTACAATAACGTCTCTCAAGACGTTATTTGACTCAACTTGTTTCCCTTATCTCTAAAGGAGAGCTAATTTATAACTCTATTATCTGAGACCATGCTTGATAGGCATATGGGATAAGACGACCCTAAGAGTTCCTTAAAAAGTTCTTCCTAGTTCATAAAACCAACACCTTAAGGCGTCTCATCATAAATTTCTCCCAAAATAAAGATGAGACATTCTTCCAATGTAAAGAGAGATTTAAGGAACTCCTACTTGCATGTCCATACTATGGTTATGAAACTTGACGGGTAATTAGTTTATTTTATTATGGAATGAACTTGAATACGCGCCAAATTGTTTAGATGATGTGTAATTAAGAGTTCATGACCAAAAATCCAGAAGAGGCATGTGATTACTTTGATAGGTTGGATGAAAACACACAATCATGGGGGCACCACTAAAAAATTGAGTAATTTCAAGCTTATTCCTAATGAGAAATGGGGAGTATACATCCTCAAGAAGGAGGATAATGTGAATGTTATGATTGAAGGTCTCACTCAAAAAGTTGAGGCCATAGAACTAAGGAAGGCGGAAGCAATCTAACCCACCAATGCAGCTGTTTAGGGTGATTGTGGCATATGTGAGAGTGATGCACACCATATAAATGATTGTTCTACAATCCCAACTTTTCAAGACCTATTGCAAGCTTAAGTAAATGCAATGAATGCTTATCAATACCCATTTAGTGCGCCAAATTCTAACACATAAAATCCTAACTGCGGAATCATCCCAACTTCAATTGAAAAAAAGGGCCAACCACAAGTGCAACCACATAAGAGCACCCTTGAGGACACATTGTGAGTATTCATGTAAGGGAAAATGCAATTCAATCAAACCACCATGTTGGCCATAAATGATCTTAAAACGTTGATTTAGAGGATTGAATTACACTAGACTGTTAGGGAGAAAGGGACCTTTCCAGCCCAACCTCAGTCTAACCCAAAAGGATAATACCAAGTGACTGATCCAAATCCTACTACCCCACACGTGGAATAGTCTAAGTCCATCATCACTTTTAGAAGTGGTAACGAAATTGACAAGACTATCCCGATGAATTCGGACATGCCTAAGGTTTCGAATAAATCTAAGGATGATGATGGACCTAGAACTACTCCACATGACAAAGAGCCAGTGCATGTGTTCAAGCTCGCAGCTCTGTTTTCCTAATGCTTTCTCTCATCAAAACACCCATCTAAGAATCAAGACATCTTAGAAATTTTCCAACAAGTCAAAATCAATATTCCCTTGTTGGATGCAATTAAGCAAATTTTTTCCAATGCAAAGTTTCATAAGGACCTTTATATGGTTAAACACAAATTAAATGTGCAAAAGAAAGCCTTTTTGATGAAATAACTGAGCGTGATTAAAAAAAACAATACTTCCCCAAAATATAAAGACCCGGGTAGCCCTACGATCTCATATATCATAGAAAATTTTTAGATCGAGCAGGCTTTGCTAGACTTAGGGGTAAGCGTTAACCTTATTCCTTACTGTATGAACAATTGAGGCTTGGTGAATTAAAACCCACCAAGATGACCCTACAACTTACTAACCGATCTATTCGTATATTGAGAGGGGCAGTTGAGGATGTGTTAGTCCAAGTTGATAAGTTCTATTATCTAGTAGACCTTATCATCTTAGACATGCAATCGGTTATAAATGCTAGCACTCAAATTCTAGTCATCCTAAGACGCCCATTCCTAGCCACTTTAAATGTAATAATGAATTGCATGAATGGAGTGATAAAGTTGTCCTTTGGGAACATGATATTGGAGGTTAATGTGTTCAATCTTTGCAAACAACTAGGGGATGTAGATGAGATCCATGAGGTAAACATGATCGATACACTTATGGAGGAGGCATTTATATTGACTAGAATCTCTGAACCCTTAAAAGCCTGTCTGGCTCACTTTATTGATTCTGACTATCACGTGATATTGAATATGGTGAAAGCTTTGTTAGATTCTAGGTTGGTACTTGAAACTAACTGGTGGAGGCCATGCTTTGAAAAGTTACCCCTTACAGACTCAAAGCCTTTACCATCGGGCATCAAGTCACCAAAACTTAACCTAAAACCATTACTACCCCATATCCTAGTACCGTACCATTCCTTGGACTCTCGCGAGCCTCCTCATCGAATTTTGGCAACCCGCAACCTGTAAACAGCGTTTGTGTGCGACCTTAAGTCGCATCCTGTAGATCCGAGTCAACTCGACCTGAAACTTGTACCATTGTGACCGCGTTGTCGTTGTGGTTCCAATGCCACATCTCACACGCTAATGCAATGCCTAGGCTAGGAGATATGACCCGTGTATAATCCCGATCATACACCATGCATCATGAGACCATAGGATTCCAGGTAAAAAAAGAATCTGCATAAGCCATCATTACCATGACATCACCCTACCTATCTTAGCCTACCCTAGCCAGGATGACATCATCACTAGCCCACCCCTGCCTTACAGGTAATCATTGCTAGCATGCCCTCTCTTCTCCCCATGCCTTCTTACAAGCCATCATGACAACCCATCATCACCTCTCTTTACTACCTCTTTGTCTCCCATTTTCTTCTCCATTGCAACCATAGAGAGAGTGGACCGTCCAAGCTAGGGAAGGAGAGAACCCAACATCCCAGCCCATCTTCCACCCTTGATCTCCCAATCCAACCATTCATATTCCTCCATTAAAAGTGAAGCTTAGGAGCTTGGGATTGCTAGGAAGCTTGAAGGAGAAGAGGTGAGTGCTCCTTAGGCTAGCTTTTCTTCATTTCATGCATGGGAAAAGTGAGACCTACTAATTAATGATAGGGATCTCATCTTGGACCCTACGTGTGGCCAATGGCCCACCATGGTTTGCATGCATGTATCCATGATGGGGCCATTCTCCATGGATCCCACCATAATGTTCTTTGTTGTGCAACTTGTTATGCCTATCTAGGCCTAAATTTTTATGGTGGGGATAGGGTTTTCCCACTTGATTTCCTGATGTATGGCCTACCTATTTGGGACCCATTTGATGTATATGTGGTAGATCCATGAGAGGATCTCATAGTGGCAGAGCTCCTCCCACCACCAACCATTCTCTCTCTCTCTCTCTCTCTCTCTCTCTCTCTCTCTCTCTCTCTCTCT
Organism: Magnolia kwangsiensis; assembly: GCA_037074715.1. NCBI lineage: Eukaryota > Viridiplantae > Streptophyta > Magnoliopsida > Magnoliales > Magnoliaceae > Magnolia > Magnolia kwangsiensis. The sequence goes on from CM073577.1 coordinate 27,935,027, forward strand.
CTCTCTCTCTCTCTCTCTCTCTCCATTTTTTATGGCCCACATTATTTCCTTGGGATAAACACAAATGTCAGCTTGATTCTAAGCTGGTGGGTCACACACGTGGACCCCACCCTGATGAACATTATACTTACACCCTTCATAAGTAATTCTATTTTTGTACCTAGACAACACCTTCTAAAAATCGTATAAAATCAATCATGCAAAGATCGAAGTTAAAACTTATGAATTATATGAACCAAAATATGAACTAACTCTGGACCAAATTTCATAGGCATCCAATGGTCCAATCATCCGTAGCATCAAGTTTACGTGGCAACTATCTCGTAAAACATGTAGGATTCTGATTTTCTTAAAATGGACCCATTTTTAACTCCTTTAATGAATGTATTGAACATATATGTTTCGTTGGATCCATAGAAAATTGAACTATCTTTCCAATAATATATAATAAGCCTCAATCGGAGTTTAGACGACTGAGATCTTGGACTAAACGAAAGATGTATTTGGGAGCTTATTATGACCATTCTTGTTTGGGCCATATCCGTGATTCCAACGGTCAGATGTATTTGATATTTGCTCTTAACTTACTTGAGATAGTTAATAATCATATGTATCGTCTCTGTGATCAGATTCTTTTATGATAAAATTTAGAAAATTCTGGACCGATAAATACTTCTAAAAGGACAAATCTTGAATTTCTATGTGTGGTGTAGATGGATTCAAGTCTCTGTATGGTTGGAAACCTATAAACAGCCTGAATGACTTGTTCTCAAACTATCCATTGGATCAGATCTTCCAACAGAGAATCTGATTATAGAGATTTTATCAATATATTTCATGCGCTACTTGATGAATATGTTGGATATATGTTATACATAACAATTATCCTCTCATTGACCCACTTAGGTGTGGGATCACTTGTGATTTATACATTTTAAAATGGACACCCATGTACATGGTTGTTTGTTCCTTATTTATGCTTTGTTAGCGTGTGGGCTTCACTTGCCATTGAGTCTATTTCATTGCCTTTACACTTTTTGTTTGCTGAAAGTACTTAACTGTATTACATGTAGGCCTCTTTGACACCTTGTAGTGGACCCCACACTTTGCAGTTAAGGGTCCCACTTTGGGGATGTTTAATCATTATATAAGTGAGTTGCGATGTCTCACCTTTTTGTCAGGAATGATTCCTTAAGTGTTCAAAAATTAGGTCCTAAGTTATGACAGACCCATTTCTGAAAACTATCTGATTATTTGTGTTTTGTACTAACTTTGGGCCTCTGTAGTGGACCACATGCTGGAGGTTTGAGTAAGACACCATTTGGAACCTCTAACCTACACTAATGAATAGATAAATAATATTTTAATTGGGCCAAATCAGACCTCACATGATCAGGGAGTGGATCCAAAAATGGGGCCAAGTATGGTTGTGCAGAAAATTAAAGTGCCTATGTTTGGCCCTATACTAAATATTATGTGTGGACAACCAGTTAGTCCCAACTTATAAGTTTTGAAGTGCATATATAGTATAACGAAGGGCACTTGACGGTACACTAAAATGTGGTCCCTTGTGAACATGGGATACACTTATAATTGGGCCAAAACTAATTCTGCACTGTATTTCATGCACAGTTTCTCCAAGTACCCATGTTTAGGCTATCACCGTAAATTATACTCACCCAGCCAATGAGGTCTGCCTTATTATTTGTAAAGCCCATACATATAGCTACTGTAAGACCTGTATCTTAGTCCGTACAGTTCGGTAGGCTTCCGCGGTCTTACCGATCGAATTTCGGCAACCTTCGACCCTTAACCGATACTTACGCATGACCCTGATTCGTATGCCGTCAACCCGAGTCGACTCAACCTAAGAGCATTACCATAGCGACCATGCCATCGCTGCGGTTCCGATGCCGTGACTTGAGCGCCGAGGTGATACCCTTGTCAAGAGATGTGGACCAACGTTTGGTGCGAGAAAAATGCTGCGCGTTGCGAAACCCAAGAGAATCTCTACGATGTGTCACATCAATCCCATCAATCCCATCAATCAATCAATCCATCAATCCATCACATGTCAAGTACACATCACTTTCACCCTTTCCCAAGCAAGCCACAAAAGTTTTCCATGCCCATACTTTTCTTACACAAATGCCTCAAAAGTCTCCCAATTCCATGACTTTCTTACACAAATGTCACTAAAGTCAACAAAGGTGTCTTACACACCCATCACCACATCCATCCATCACTCTCTCTCTCTCTCCCTTTACAACTCCTCTCTTTCTCATTTTTGAAAAAAAAAATCCAAGAGAGACACCCCCATACGTATGGAATTCTCCCTCTCCTTCCAAACCTCCAATTGTGGCCCACCTATCCATCCCAAGATCTCTCATCCTAGCCATTCATTCCTCATCTCATCCATTGAAGTTGAAACTAAGGTGCTAAGGAGACCATAAGAGCAAGAAGATCGGACGGTGGGTGCTAGATATTAGTAGTTTTTCATGTTTTTAGGATGGGCCAAATGAGGCCAACCGATCAATGGTTTGGATCTCACTTGGGACCCTAAGATGTGGCCGATGGCCCACTAGGATCATCATGATCATTCCATGATGGGGCCATTCTCCATGGACCCCATCATGATGTTTATTTCTTTAGAAAGGTCATCTAGACCATCCATATTGGTGGGGAAAGGATCCCCACCGTTGATTTTAAATTTTGATGGTCTCATGTGTTAAAGGACCCATTTGATTGTATGATTCATTGCAAGGGAGGGCCCATAGTATCGAGGTCCCTCCATCACAAGCGTGACCCACTTTCCATCTCTCTCACTCCCTTCTCATTTCATTTTATTTTATTTTATTTTATGTCATTATTTATGGTTGTGTGGCTCACTTAGATAGACCCCACTAGGATGCATGTATTGGATCCATTCTATTTTTAGAAGGGGCCCACCATATATGTGTATGGGTAGCTGTGTGATGACCCACCTAAACAGGGCCCACCTCCACGTGCAACGGCCAGACCGTCCAGCGTCTGGGACGCTGGACGTCCCTGTATAAAGGAAAACACAAATATAAGCTTTGTTCAAGCTTTGGGTGTGACCCACTGATATAGGCCCCACCATGATGTTTTGGTACAATCCAAGCTGTCCATCCTCTTTCCCTTATCATTTTAGGCGTTGAGCCAAAGAATGAGGTCAATCCGATAATCAGGCGGGCCATACCATAGAAAATGATATTCTTACCATTCAAATGCTATTAGGACCTACCTTGCTGTACCTGCGTACTAAAAATACCAAACATTAGACTCATTTTGTGTGTTTCGGGTCCTATAAACTAATGGACGGAGTGGATTCTCAAGTTGCGGACCCCACACGCGAAAAACCCTAGAAAAATGGATTTTTTCCTAATTTTTGCAAGAGGCAGCGCCTCTGCCTTTGATAAAGAGCAGTAGCTGCACGCTGCTGCGTGCAGCGTTAGGCGGGCGGGCGGTCAGCCAGTCACCCACGGCTGCTGCCGTGGGCCCCACCATGATGTATATGTTAGATCCACGCCGTTCATGAGGTAGGTCCCCTCCTCAGGTGGGCCCCCTCCAAAGATCAACCTGATCCAACGCTCTGGTGGCCCACATCATAGGAAATAGTGTGAATGAACTCTACCATTGAAACTCATTCTGGGGTCCACAGAAGTTTTGGATCAAGATGAAATTTATGTTTTCCCTTCATCTAGGTCCGAGTGACCTTATGAACGGCTCGGATGGCATTTAAGCATTATGGTGGGCCACATTTGTGGGACCCACAGTAATGTATGTATTTTATTCACACCGTCCACAGTCCGTGGACAGTGACACCCACCATGATATTTGTGTTCACGCCACCCCCTTCCCTGGCTGAACAACAAATAAAAATTATTGTGGGCTCCCCCTGGTCCACACGATGGATGATGTATAAATATTATTGTGGGCCCCTGGCCCACACGCTAGATGGCAAATAAACAATACAGTGGGCCCCTCGCCAATTTGGGTGGTAAATAAACAATACAGTGGGCATCTAGGCCCATGGGATTGGGCCCACTTGATATGTTCCAAGGCCCATGGGACTAGGCCCATTTGATGTATTTTAAAGCCCATGGGACTAAACCCATTTGATTTGTATGAGGCCTATGGGTTTAGGCCCATTTGATTTATACAAGGCCTACGGGTTTAGGCCCATTTGATTTGTATGAGGCCTATGGGTTTAGGCCCATTTGATTTATATCAGGCCTATAAGATAAGACCCATTTGATATGTATTAAGTCCATGAGATTAGGCCCATTTAAGACACTTGAGGCCCATGGGTTATGACTCATTGCAATGTACCTAAGGGCATTGGTGAAGCCCAGTAATGCGGCCCATTTGATGAATGTAAGGCCCACTAATGTACCCCATTTGATGTAATGAGGGCCCCATTTGGATGTGCCTAAGGTCCATTGCAATGTGTGAACCCAATATGGGTTGTGTAATAATGTTTATTACGAGTTATGGCTTGGGAGTAATGTTGGTTTGACGTCCACATTGCGAGTGTAATGCTGGTTGGAAGTCCACATTACGACTCTCCTTAGGTCCCATTATTAGGCCCATACTTATTGTGTATAGGCCGTCCAGGCCCATCAGCATTGTAAGGATTGTTCATTTCATTATATCATGTTTAGTATAGTTCCATGACTCATGATCATATGCACCATATGTATGCTTGATATGAGAGGTGACTGATCATAGCATATGCCTTCAGGCAGGTTATTTATGGGCTCCCGATTAGGCGGTGTTGCCCTACATAAGTGCACGATATGTGCAGGATTTGTTACACGACTGGATAGCATGATTCATGCATTTCGCATTATGTGATATGGTTACTATACGCCCTAGCGACATAGGGGGCGTAGCCTCCACAAACAGGTCGTGGTTGGCAGGATTGGATACCAAAATTTTTATTCTACATGGGGTGCTATAGATATCCCTGGGTGAAAGTCCCTAAACCCTTATGATACCAAGAGGTTGCTCCAACGTCTAGACCAAGTGGGTAGATGAGCGTCGAGTGGTGATTATCAGATGGCTATGCTCTTCACTGTGTCGTAGTCGATTAGAAGGGGGTGCGGCCTTACCCGCCCGAGTGTAGGGGGCAATGCTAGGCTGAGTTTGACCAGCTACAGAAATGGGTCCGCTATCTACGAGTCACGCCCGATATTGGCAGACGGGTAGTGAGGTCTCTTTCACTTACCTTATTGCGCGTGATGAGGCGGCGATCTGGTTTAGAGTGTACTAGACCCCAGTGATATCCCAGAGTTGAGTTGTATTGACATGTGGACATAGATGAGGATTTATATGCTTGAGTTGCATTTCACATCGCATGGCCTTGGGATGACCGATATCATTCATGTCTTGCATCGTATAGCCTTAGTACGGCTCATGATATTATGGATCTATCTGCATATTCTGCATTACTCTGACATTACATGATCATATTACTACCTTGCGCACACACTTTCACCACCCTCTAAGCTTTCTATAAGCTTATGCATGACCGTTGCGTGCAGGCAATGTTGGGGCGCAGCAGCGCTGAGGCAGGAGCACGTTGCAGATCATTTTAGAGTTTTTTTATTCTTTACCATTGTATTTCCCTTATGCTCATTGTACATAGTGGAAATGTAATGGAGTTCTTGGTTATTGTTTGTGGGTTATGCCTTTGGTTATGCTTATTACGAATCAAACTGAAGTTGAAAATCCTCCTCGTAGCATCCCAGGATCGGAACCTGACGAATGGGCACTAGGAGCCAAGAATGAGGTTCTACGGAGGCTGTCGGTGCCGGATTCGGTGATCAAAAATTTTGTGAGCCTGGTTTTCGAGTTTGGGGCGTGACAGAAGTTAGTATCAGAGCATAACTTGGGAATAACCAAGAACAACATTACATATTTACTATGAGTGTGGAATGGCTAAGTCCTAAAGTTCGGATAGCTTAGCGATCTTCTGTTTTAGACCCTTAGCGTGAGTGCCTTCGAGAGTTTCGATGTTGATAGGCGCTTTCGCTCTTTCCTGTAGGACATGGCGCGTTGGAGACTGACCCGTTCGACTCCCGCACCACCACCCGAGGATCCCGCTGTACCACCTGCGGCTCATGCATTACCACCTGCAATGCCCGTTCCACCACCAGAGATTCCTACTGCCCATCCTGAGTATGCTGCTCCTCCACCAGAGACCGGTGCGGAGTCGACCGTATCCTTGAGTGCCTCACAGTTGCAGCAGATGTTACAGGCTGTGATGGCTGCACTTCAGGGACAGGGCATGCAGCCAGTTGTTTCACCAGCACAGGCAGAGTAGGATCGTGCGAGTGCTCTCCTTCATAAGTTTCGACGGCTCGATCCCCCGCGTTTCCAGGGTGAGCTGGACCCGATGATAGCTGAGAGATGGCGCGCCGATGTAGAAAAGGTATTCGAGACGATGGGATGTACGACAGAGCGGCGAGTTCGACTAGCCGTATTTCTTCTCCATGGTGAGGCTGAGCATTGGTGGACATCAGTCTCTCGAGCAGTAGGCGCTGATTTTGTGTGGACTTGGGAGAATTTTATAGATCGGTTTGACCAATAGTACTTCCCTGATGACATCCGACGACAGCGAGCATTGGAGCTTAAGGCCCTAGTGCAGGGCGATATGATAGTGGCTCAGTATGTAGCCCATTTTGTAGCATTGTCCAGGTTTGCATCATACCTAGTAGATGATGAGGAGCGGAGAGCCCGTCGATTCGAGGATGGCTTGTGTTACGGTCTTCGCAGCCGTGTTATTGGGCATGAGCTTCCGACTTTTGAGGAATTGGTGCAGAAGGCCCAGATTTTCGAGACTAAGTGGGCCGGTTCTCAGTCTGATCGCGGTCAGAGGAGAGACCGAAAGAGGCAGGCTCCTTCCAGTGACTCCCATCAGCGTCGACCACAACAGTAGAGGCGCACAGGTCACCCAGCCTTCCGAGCACCAGCAGCACCTCCACCACCACCTCCGAGGCAGTTCACCGGCACTTATTTTAGGTGCGGTGCGACGGGACACCGTTCATGGGAGTATCCCAGACCCCAGCAGTAGCAGAGAAGTCTACAGCAGCAGAGGGCTCCACAGCAGCCTCCACCGCAGCAGTAGAGACCCCAACAGCAACAGCGACAGCAGCCCCCACCTCCGAGGCCACCTCAACAGCAGCATCAGCATCAGCCTCAGAGGTCGCAGCAGCAGATACAGCAGTTTCGACCGCCTCAGCGACCCCAGCAGCAGCAGCAGCACGCTCAGAGGGGACAAACACCTCCCCAGTCGGCTCAGGCTAGATTCTATGCGGCTCAGCAGGATCCGCAGTCTTCTGGAGGAGTCGTTGAGGGTATACTTCTAGTTTCTGCATACATTGCACGTGTATTGTTTGATTCTGGTGCATTGCATTCTTTTGTAGCTGAGAGCTTCTGCCGATCGACTGGCTTACCGTTAGAGTCTTCTTGTGAGAGCTTATCAGTATCGACGCCCTTAGGGAGGACTGCAGTGTTGGGCCAATTTTGTTCGTCTTGCCCCGTTCTAGTTGGGGATACCTTTCTTCCTGCCGATCTGTTTACATTACCGATGTCTGAGTTCGACGTCATCCTGGGCATAGATTGGCTCACCGAGTATTATGCCATTTTGGACTGCGCCGTGAGGACAGTCACGTTCTGTATACCCAGCGTGCCACAGTTTCAGTTCGTTACAAAGGCCAGAGGAGAGCGGTTGTCTTGTTTGATGTCCTGTGCCATAGAGGAGCCTGTTGCCGCTTGTATCGATCATTTGCCCGTGGTTTGTGATTTTTCGTATGTGTTTCAGGAGATTCCGGGATTACCACCTCGTCGACTCACCGAGTTTCAGATTGATCTCGTGTCCGGTACCTCGCCTATTTCGAAGGCCCCATATCGTATGACACCGTTGGAGTTACGAAAACTGTAGAAGCAGTTAGACGAGTTGCGAGAGTTGGGTTTTATCCGTCCGAGCAGTTCACCGTGGGGAGCACCGGTACTCTTCGTGAAGAAGAAGGATGGTTCATTGAGGCTTGCGTTGACTATCACGAGCTCAACAAAGTCACGATCAAGAACAAGTATCCGCTCCCGAGGATTGATGATTTATTCGATCAGCTGCAGGGTGCACAGTTCTTTTCGAAGATCGACCTGCGTTCCGGTTATCATCAGATTCGGGTTTGAGATGAGGACATTCCGAAGACAGTATTCAGGACGCGTTACGGTCATTTTGGAGTTTCAGGTCATGTCCTTCGGACTGACCAATGCACCCGTAGTCTTCATGCAGCTGATGAACGAGGTCTTCTGCCCATATCTTGATTAGTTTGTTGTAGTCTTCATCGACGACATCCTGATCTATTCGAGGACCCGTGAGGAGCATGAACAGCATTTGGTGATAACTTTGTAGACCCTCCGCGCACACCAGCTGTATGCGAAGTTCGAGAAGTACGAGTTCTGGCAGGAGGAGATGAAGTTCCTCTGTCACGTGGTGACGAGGGAGGGCGTCGCAGTGGATCCCTCGAAGGTCGAGGCAGTGCGTCTGTGGGGCCAGCCTACGACTGCGACAAAGATCCGTAGTTTTCTTGGTTTAGCAGGCTATTACAGGCGTTTCATTGAGGGCTTCTCTCGTATTGCAGCCCAGCTGACCAGGTTGACTCGGATGGGCGCAGAGTTTATTTGGAGTGACACCTGTGAGTGAGCATTTATGGAGTTGAAGGACCGTCTAACGTCCGTTCCTGTCCTCACTCTCCCTCTGGGAGTGACAGTTTTATTGTATTCACCGATGCCTCGCATATTAGTTTGGGTGCTGTTCTGATGCAGCACGGGAGACCAGTGGCCTTCGCGTCTCATCAGCTCAAGGTCCATGAGCTGAACTATCCTACACATGATCTGGAGCTGGCTGCAGTTGTCTTCGTACTGAAGGTGTGGAGGCACTATCTTTATGGGGTCAGGTTCCAGCTCTTCTCTGATCACAAGAGCTTGAAGTACCTCTTCTCACAGTCTGAGTTGAATATGAGACAGAGGCGCTGGATGGAGCTCCTAAAAGACTATGATTTCGATCTCCAGTACCATTCGGGTAAGGCGAACATGGTGGCAGATGCCCTCAGCCGTCAGCCACAAGGCCTAGTGGCGCATATGATGATTCAGGAGTGGCGGATGCTTGAGGATGTAGCAGTGTATGATTTTAAGTTCGGCCTGCAGTCTTTGATTGTACAGTTATCGAGCCTGTCGATTCAACCCTCTCTTGTCGCTAGGGTGATCGAGGCTCAGTAGGCTGATGAGTTGTTGCAGAGTTATATGGCTGAGGCTACATCTGAGGGTCAGGCAGATTGGCAGATTGGTACAGATGGTGGACTTCTCTTTAGAGGCCGATTATGTGTCCCGGATATTCCAGAGTTGCGCAGAGATCTTATGACAGAGGCACATCGATCGATATTTTCTATCAACCCGGGCTCGACGAAGATGTACCGCGATATGAGGCGACAGTATTTTTGGGTGGGGATGAAGCGTCAGATCGCCAGTTTTGTGGCCGAGTGTGACACGTGCCAACGTGTCAAGGCCGATCACCAGGGACCTCATGGTATATTGCAGCCGTTGAGTGTTCCGATGTAGAAGTGGGAGCACGTGTTGAGTAATTTCATTATGAGTTTGTCGAGGACTAAGCGCGGTCATGACGCCATTTGGGTTATTGTGGATCATCTGACGAAGTCGGCACATTTCCTTACGATACGTGCGACTTGGTCTATGGACCGGCTTGCGAGATTATTTATCGAGGAGATCGTGAGACTGCATGGCGTTCCAGTCTCGATTGTTTCTGACCGAGACTCGAGGTTCAAGTCTCAGTTTTGGAAGAGCTTCCAGCGAGCAATGGGGACTGATTTGCAGCTCAGCATCGCGTACCATCCATAGATCGATGGCCAGACCGAGAGGGTCAATCAGATCCTTGAGGATATGCTTAGGGCTTGCGCGATTGATTTTGGGGGTAGCTGGGACGAGCATCTGCGATTGGCTGAGTTCGTATACAATAACAGCTATTAGGCGACCATCGGCATGGCTCCTTTCGAGGCACTATATGGCAGACCATGTAGATCACTGTGTTACTGGACTGAGGTTGGAGAGCATCGTCTCCTAGGTCAAGAGCTTGTGCAGGAGACGTCAGAGGCTATTTACATCATCAGGCAGAGGATGCGCACAGCTCAGAGCCGACAGAAGAGTTTTGCTGATCGTCGGCATCGTCCCTTGAAGTTTGATGTAGGGGACCATGTGTATCTCAAGGTCTCGCCCATGAAGGGAGCAGTTCGATTCGGAGCGAAGGGCAAGCTTGCCCAGAGATTCATAGGACCTTTTGAGATCACTGGGCACGTTGGCGTCGTGGCCTATCGGCTTACCTTGCCATCATAGTTGTCTGGCGTCCACAACATTTTTCACGTCTCCATGTTGAGGAAGTGTGGGTCAGACATAGTTTCCGTTATTGATTGGCAGACGCTGGAGGTTCGTGAGGATGCTTCTTACATTGAGCAGCCAGTCCATACCCTTGATCGGAAGGAGCAGGTCCTCAGAACCAAGGTCATTCCATTGGTGAAGGTTCAGTGCGGTCACCATTCTGTAGAGGAGGCTTCTTGAGAGCGCGAGGCCGAGATTCGAGAGCGTTATCCTCATCTCTTTGATGGTTGATCATGTATTGTATTTTGTATGCTGTCTCTGATTCTATATGACGACGTTATGTTTCTTATTCCTTGCGAGTTATGCCTAGTTGTGATGATTGTGTAAATTTTGAGGAAGAAATTTTATTAGGAGGGGAGAGTTGTAAGACCCGTATCTTAGTCCGTACCGTTTCGTAGGCTTCCATGGTCTTACCGATCGAATTTCGGCAACCTTCGACCCTTAACCGATACTTACGCACGACCCTAATTCGTATGCCGTCAACCCGAGTCAACTCAACCTAAGACCATTACCATAGCGACCGCGCCATCGCTGTGGTTCCGATGCCGCGACTTGCGTGCCGAGGCGATACCCTGGTCAAGAGATGTGGGCCAACGTTCGGTGCGAGAAAAACGCCACGGGTTGTGAAACCCAAGAGAATATCTACGATGTGTCACATCAATCCCATCAATCCCATCAATCAATCAATCCATCAATCCATCACATGTCAAGTACACATCACTTTCACCCTTTCCCAAGCAAGCCACAAAAGTCTTCCATGCCCATACTTTTCTTACACAAATGCCTCAAAAGTCTTCCAATGCCATGCCTTTGTTACACAAATGCCACCAAAGTCAACAAAGGTGTCTTACACACCCATCACCACCTCCATCCATCACTCTCTCTCTCTCCCTTTACAACTCCTCTCTTTCTCATTTTCAAAAAAAAATCCAAGAGAGAAACACCCCCATACGTATGGAATTCTCCCTCTCCTTCCAAAACTCCAAGTGTGGCCCACCTCTCCATCCCAAGATCTCTCATCCTAGCCATCCATTCCTCATCTCATCCATTGATGTTGAAGCTAAGGTGCTAAGGAGCCCATAGGAGTAAGAAGATTGGACGTTAGGTGCGAGATATTAGTAGTTTTTCATGTTTTTGGGATGGGCCAAGTGAGGCCAACCGATCAATGGTTTGGATCTCACTTGGGATCCTAAGATGTGGCCGATGGCCCACTAGGATCATCATGATCATTCCATGATGGGGCCATTCTCCATAGACCCCATCATGATGTTTATTTCTTTAGAAAGGTCATCTAGATCATCCATATTGGTGGGGAAAGGATCCCCGCCATTGATTTTAAATTTTGATGATCCCATGTGCTAAAGGACCCATTTGATTGTATGATTCATTGTAAGGGAGGGCCCATAGTATCGACGTCCCTCCATCACAAGCGTGACCCACTTTCCATCTCTCTCACTCCCTTCTCATTTCATTTTTTTGTTTTATTTTATGTCATTATTTATGGTTGTATGGCCCACTTGGATAGACCCCACTAGGATGCATGTATTAGATCCATCCCATTTTTAGATGGGGCCCACCTTATATGTGTATGGGTAGCCGTGTGATGGCCCACCTAAACAGGGCCCACCTCCACGTGCAACGGCCAGACCGTCCAGCATCTGGGACGCTGGATGTCCCTGTATAAAGGAAAACACAAATATAAGCTTTGTTCAAGTTTTGGGTGTGACCCACCGATATTGGCCCCACCTTGATGTTTTGGTACAATCTAAGTCGTCCATCCTCTTTCCCTTATCATTTTAGGCATTGAGCCAAAGAATGAGGTCAATCCGATAATCAAGCGCGCCATACCATAGAAAATGATATTCTTACCCTTCAAATGCTATTAGGACCCACCTTGCTGTACCTGCGTACTAAAAATACCGAACATTAGACTCGTTTTGTGTGTTTCGGGTCCTAGAAACTAATGGACGGAGTGGATTCTCAAGTTGTGGACCCCACATGCAAAAAACCCTAGAAAAATGGGTTTTTTCCTAATTTTTACAAGAGGCAGCGCCTCTTCCTCTGACAAAGAGCAGCAGCTGCACGCTGCTGCGTGCAACGTTAGGTGGGCGGGCGGTCAGCCAGCCACCCACAGCTACTGCCGTGGGACCCACCATGATGTATATGTTAGATCCACGCCGTTCATGATGTGGGCCCCCTCCTCAGGTGGGCCCCCTCCAAAGATCAGCCTGATCCAATGCTTTAGTGGCCCATATCATAGGAAACAGTGTGAATGAACATCTACCATTGAAACTCATTTTGGGGTCCACAGAAGTTTTGGATCAAGATGAAATTTATGTTTTCCCTTCATCCAGGTCCGAGTGACCTTATGAACGGCTCGGATGGCATTTAAGCCACATTTGTGGTACCCACAGTAATGTATGTATTTTATTCACACCGTCCACAGTCCGTGGACGGTGACACCCACCATGATATTTGTGTTTTACCTCCACCGTCCAGCGGACGGTGGAGCCCACCTAGTGCACATGTCGTTCATGCCACCCCCTTCCCTGGCTGAAAAATAAATAAAAATTATTGTGGGCCCCCCTGGTCCACACGATGGATGATATATAAATATTATTGTGGGCCCCTGGCCCACACGCTGGATGGCAAATAAACAATACAGTGGGCCCCTCGCCAATTTGGGTGGCAAATAAACAATACAGCGGGCCTCTAGGCCCATGGGATTGGGCCCACTTGATATGTTCCAAGGCCCATGGGACTAGGCCCATTTGATATATTTTAAAGCTCATGGGACTAAACCCATTTGATTTGTATGAGGCCTATGGGTTTAGGCCCATTTGATTTATACAAGGCCTATGGGTTTAGGCCCATTTGATTTGTATGAGGCCTATGGGTTTAGGCTCATTTGATTTATATCAGGCCTATAGGATTAGACCCATTTGATAGGTATTAAGTCCATGGGATTAGGCCCATTTAAGACACTTGAGGGCCATGGGTTATGACCCATTACAATGTACCTAAGGCCATTGGTGAAGCCCAGTAATGCGGCCCATTTGATGAACGTAAGGCCACTAATATACCCCATTTGATGTAATGAGGGCCCCATTTGGATGTGCCTAAGGTCCATTGCAATGTGTGAACCCAATATAGGTTGAGTAATAATGTTTATTATGAGTTATGGCTTGGGAGTAATGTTGGTTTAATGTCCACATTGCGAGTGTAATGCTAGTTGGATGTCCATATTATGACTCTCCTTAGGGCCCATTATTAGGCCCCTTACTTATTGTGTATAGGCCATCCAGGCCCATCAGCATTGTAAGGATAGTTCATTTCATTATATCATGTTTAGTATAGTTTCATGACTCATGATCATACGCACCATATGTATGCTTGATATGAGAGGTGACTAATCATAGCATATGCCTTCGGGCAGGTTGTTTATGGGCTCCCGATTAGGCGGTGTTGCCCTATATGAGCGCACGATATGCGCAGGATTTGTTGCATGACTGGATAGCGTGATTCATGCATTTCGCATTGTGTGATATAGTTACTGTACACCCTAGCGACATAGGGGCCGTAGCCTCCACAGACAGGTCGTGGTTAGCAGGATTGGATACCAAAAATTTTATTTTACATGGGGTGCTATAGATATCCCTGGATGAAAGTTCCTAAACCCTTATGGTACCAAGAGGTTGCTCCAACGTCTAGACCGAGTGGGTAGATGAGCGTCGAGTGCTGATTACCAGATAACTACGCTCTCCACTGTGTCGTGGTTGGTTGAAAGGGGGTGCGGCCTTACCCGCCCGAGTATAGGGGGCAATGCTAGGCTAAGTTTGACCAGCTCGAGGAATGGGTCCGCTATCGACGAGTCACGCCCGATATTAGCAGACGGGTAGTGAGGTCTCTTCCACTTACCTTATTGCGTACGATGAGGCGGTGATCTGGTTTAGAGTGTACTAGACCCTAGTGATATCCCAGAGTTGAGCTGTATTGACATGTGGATATAGATGAGGATTTGTATGCTTGAGTTGCATTTCACATCGCATGGCCTTGGGATGGCCGATATCATTCATGTCTTGCATCGCATAGCCTTGGTATGACTCATGATATTATGGATTCATCTGCATATTCTGCATTACTCTGACATTACAAGATCATATTACTACCTTGCGCACACACTTTCACCACCCTCTAAGCTTTCTATAAGATTATGCACGACTGTTGCGTGCAGGTGACGTTGGGGCGCAGCAGCGCTGAGGCAGGAGCACGTTGCAGATTATTTTGGAGTTTTTTTATTCTTTACCATTGTATTTCCCTTATGTTCATTGTACTTGTAAAGTTTTTTATCATAGTGAAAATGTAATGGAGCTCTTGGTTGTTGTTTGTGGGTTATGCTTTTGGTTATGCTTATTACGAATCAAACTGACGTTGAAAATCCTCCTCGTAGCATCCCAGGATGGAAACCTGACGAATGGGCGCTAGGAGCCGAGAATGGGGTTCTACGGAGGCTGTCGGCGCCGGATTCGGCAATCGAAAATTTTGTGAGCCCGATTTCCGAGTTTGGGGTGTGACAACTACCAAGTGGATATTTTCTTTCACCATATGTAGGCCCCACGTGATCATGAATCTGACTTTAAAATGACCTAAAACCAACCCTGTGCCAAAAGTCTGTTTTACATAGAATTTATGTAGGGCCACATTGGTAAGGTCCACCACCTTCCCAAAGCATTTAATGGAATATCTAAACTCTGAAAAATAACTCTCAAATATTGTTGGGCTTAAAAACCTTAAGTGGGCCATCTAGTATGAGCTATCTTGTATGGACCTTACCTTTCATGTAATGAGGTCCACCTGACATGTTTTGTAAAATGGGTGTTGTATAACTTGTAAAATATTTAGCAGATAGATCTTGCAATCCAAATGTTCTCTTACCATATAGGTGGTCTTAGGCCCATCTAAATGATTCAAACTTAAGGCCCAAGCGGGCCCAACACTAAGAGAAATCGTTGGGGAATGAGAAATCCACAATGGTGACCTTCCTTGAGCCTATTGGGCAGGCCCATTGCCTACTGGCCAACGTGCCTTTTATAGTACCTCTAGTCAAGTGGACCACACTTAGAGAGACCTATTTTATAATGCATAAACTAGGTAATTGGTTTTTTTTTTATTATTTATATGTGGCTAGTGGGCCCAATATGATATATGACATGAAAGATGTTAGCATGTTATCCTTTATATTTGAGATTGTGCATTATTTCTAGTTGGTGGAATGTGTGGGGTCCACTTAGTTGTGGAATTAGATCCACACCATTAAAAGCGTTATGGTTGGATATTTATGCCCTTGGGTTGGCTTATTGGTTCACCAAGTGGGAATCACACTTTGTAACACCCTGATTTTTGAAACCCGAGTATATGACTCGTTCTTCAAAAACTCGAGCCTTGGCCTATAAAATTCAGTGTAAATTTGGACTGCATTAATCACAATTAGCCACAAATGTAGCTAGATCAAACCATGCATTGCCTAATATAACGCCCATATAGGACTTATACAATCCCAAATACAAAGTTCATTAAACAAAGATAGAAATCTAGCGTCTAATGATGAAGCTCAACATGGGCCGTAGGGACCTCATCTCGATCCTCAGCTGCCCAATCTACTCTAGCAACTCAGTGAACAACATCGGATCGCTTTACACCTACATCAACTGATATGGTTTGATAACGTTAATGGCTCTCGTAGTAGGGAGCACCCTCTAAGATTATGCACTCATTATTCATAATCTAAGATAGATCGCAAGTCATAAGAATGGATATATTAAACAATCCAATGCATAATTATGATTATATACTTAAAATTAAGTCAGTCAACACAATCTCATCATGAGCAAAATATAATAGCAATCGAAATGTAAGTGGATGTGTTCAGATAGTCAAATAATAAATCTTACAGACTCCATAAAATGACTAGAAAATCATATTTAAACCTCTACTTCACTTGAAAATCATATCATACGTGAACATCATAAGATGGCTAGGAAATCGCTAAGCAAACACTTGCTCCACCTAAAAATCACAATATGACTAAACACCGCAAGATGAAGAGAGAACAACATATAAACGTCTACTTCACCTTGAAATCATATCATACATGAACATCGCAAGATGGTTAGGAAATCGCTAAGCCAACACCTGCTCTACCTAGAAATTGTGGTACGACTGAACACTGCAAGATGAAGAGACAAGTAACATACAAACTCTAGACCACCTAAAAATCATATCGTACGTGAACACCCAAGATGGCTGAGAAATCACTAAGTGAACACCCACTCCACCCGAAAATCATCATATAACTGAACACCGCAAGATGGTTAGAAACCCAATAAGCCACAAACGGGCGCCAATAATTTATCAAAGACATGAGGATAAACATTCGATACAAGCCGTGTGAGACAAATATGCGATCCAAGCCGTGTAAGGTAAATATATGATCCAAGCCGTGCAAGGTAAATATGTGATGCAAGTCGTGTAAGGCAGATGTGCGATCCAAGTCGTGTAAGGCAGATGTGCGATCCAAGTTGCATAGTCAAATATGGACCGTAAGATAGTAAGTCCATGACAAGTTTCATTCAATCCATCAAATGATCGTGAATGACAATCATACAATAATTAACATGTGTATGACTAAAGATAGAATATTATCATCAATCATTTATGCTTAGCCAAAATTAAAGAGATATGTTCATTATCTAACATGGGAATCAAGTGCGCAACATATTAACATATTCACATGTTCACATAATAAGCTAAGTGACTCAATCAAGTAACTAAATAGAAAGGATTAAGGCATTATATATGATTAGATTAATAAATTTAAGTAGGAAGCTCAAAGGGTGAGTCTTCACCTTAGAGCATAGATTTACTTTTTGCTTGGTTGGAGATCATTAAAGGACTCAAAACACTCGATGAACCTAAATTATCACATGTCAATGGTTAGGGTAGAATAGATTTGAATGCACCTAAATGATTAAGGTTCCTAATGTATATCTAGGTTAGATTCAAATTGGCACAACTAGACAAACTAAAGAATAATTTAAATCAAAGAAAATGTGTAATCTCAAATCTTAAATTGGCCACTAATTAGTTATAATGAACATTTTGGATAAAGTAGGGTCTGCTTACCAAAAATCCAAGTCAACTTGGATCTGGATTGACTCGAAATGGTTTATCCTTCTTAATGAAAATGACCTACACATCATTCACATACTTGCACTAAGAAGATGAGTAAATATTTAATTGCATTATATTAGAGTACATCATTACAAGAAGTTGAGTTGACTCACCACACTCCTTTCTTTCTTCATTTTCTTCTTCCTCTCACCTCTTGCTAGAACGTCCAACTAGACCTAGGCTAGGCCCATGTCTAACTCAACCCAGCTGACTCGGATGGACTTGGTTTTAACTGAGTTAACTTAATAGCCACCCAAAAGCCCAGTTCCCTCTCTTCTTTCTTTTCCCTCTTCTTCTCTTTTTCTTTCTTTTCTTCTTTCTTTCACTCTCCCTCTCTTTTTTTTTATCCTTGCTGGAATCCCAACTAACCTAGATCAGATCCACGCTTAGCCCAGCTAAATTAGACTCGGTTCTAACCGAGTTGACTCGATTCCAACTAGACAACAGCCCAAGCTTCCTTCTCTCCCTCCTTTCTTCCCTTTTTCTTCTTCCTTTCTTCCTCCTTTCTCTTCTCCTTTCTCTTAATGCAAGAACGTCCAACAATGGGTCTGGACAATCCAAACTTGAGCTTAAACTCAGATTTACAATTAGATAGATCGAGCCTACCCGACCCAACAATGCCCCAACCTAAGCTGTCACTCTCCTTCTGTCTTTTTCCTTTTCTTCTCTTTCTTTCCTTCTTCTTCTTTCTTTTCTCCTTCACTCTTTCTTCCACTCTCAATCTCCCTCATCTAGACAGCATGGCTGAACTAGATTCAGCAAATCGGTTAGGTTTTCCTTAACAGTTTAGTGCAGCAAGTCAGCAGCTTGGTGTAGAATTCGTGCCCGACCTCTCTCTCTCTCTCTGATCGACTTTCTCCTTATTTACCCCTCATCAGAGCTAGACCCAGCCTGAACTCATGCCCAACTCAGGTAGACTGAGTCCACAGCTTGGTGCAGTAGCAAGTAGAGAGGGCAACATTCTCTTTCTCTCATTTTCTCTTTCTTTTTTTCCATTTTCTCTCCTTTTCTCTCCTCTTTTTGGTTTTGAGAAGGGTTTCCCTAGCAGGCTCCCTTTATAGGTTTCTCTAATAATTTTCGAGCGCACTAATCCCTCAGATTAGATGCGGTTTAACAACTTTAAGTTATTAGGTGTCTTGAATGACGCACACGATCTAGCTTACATGGCCCTTATTGGATACTAGGGATACTCTTCTGAGCTCCTAGCCCACCTAATAGATAGACCAGATTGATGAATGGGCCTCATTAGAAGGTGGTGGGTCCCCACAGCCAATAGAGAAGATGACTCCTCCTTTAATGGTGGATTTGGATCCAATGGATGATCTTGTGATCCCAAGCATTTGGATGGTGTGGATAGGTCCTATGATCGCCGTAGGACCCACCGAATGGACAGTGATTAATGTATTTCAATGATTGGCTTCAACAGCGGCGGCGGGTTAAAGCACAAACAATGGTTAAGGAAGCCCCACTTAGAAGGGTTGAGATTTACCGAGGTGGTGGGCTAGGATGTCTAGGAGGAGATTTCACGTAGATTGCCAGCGTGGAAAGGTAAGGGACAAAATCCTTTCTAATTTTTGAAATGGGTGTGCTTGTAGCCTGATTTATGGCTGATGTTGTGCGAACACGTGTGCAAAGTATCAGGTTAAAAAGGGCGTGGATTGCACGGATGTTGGTCCTCTATAATATGGACGGTTTGGATCATGTGTATGGGCCATAATGACGGGTCATGATCCTCCTAAATGGACATTTCCTGTTCGTCCAGATGCGGGCAGGAAAAACACCTGCTGTTTGGCCATTTTCATCAGGTCAAACCCAGTTTGACCAGGTTTCCTGGTCTCGTGCGTAGTGAGTGCACACACTCCACATACACATGCATTAAAGGTGGGGCCCACAAGGATGTTCGTGACGTGATCCACTCCATTCATCTGTTTTGTTGGCTCGTACTATGGCCCAATCCAAAGAATAAGACAGATCCAAATCTTAAGTGGGCCATATTAAATGACATATAGCTTTTAAGTACCGATTATTATTAATTCAACGATGATCTTTAATCCAATCCCATGATCAGAACTGTCCATTTGATTCCTTAATGTGTATAGGGCCCTGAATCTAATAATGGGGCTAATTTGGAGTTCCAATTGGCTACACTTTAAATTCTTGGACTTTAACTATGGATTTTCACTAATCTGACTGTTAGATCCTTTCTAAATCTGATCTAATGGTCTGTACTCCAATTTAGGGTAAATTTTGCAATCATTTCTATAATTAATCACTTCTACCTCTTACTTGAATGAATGATCATGGGTTTTAACAGGTGGATTACCTCAAGACGATTCATCAATGGTTTAGGAGTCCTTTATATGGATTTAATGACTAAATTTGATGATCATATCCATCATTGTATGATACGAGGCCAAAATCCAATTATCTATCTCGAATTTCATAGTTGACCCATAGTTCCAACGGTCGCCAGATCTTGTGAACTAAAAGTGCAATTATTTCAGACTCACTCCTCACAAGTCCTACATATTCTAAAGTCAATATAGGCAGAGATGTAGCGACCGACCCTATGATCAAAGGGTCAGATGGCTCGATCTACGGATGAAGATCCTCCTAATGGTTGGATTTAAGTTTGAACAGAGGTGCGTGTTTAGATGAATTGGCTTTGTGATTATGTTAAGCTAAATTCTCTTGGTAACACCCGAGTATTGAAACGTATGGGGTGTTACACACTTGACCTATACGACCCCATGCCTTGTATGTAGTTCAAGTCCAGTGTGGAAGTCACACTAGGTAAGATGCACCTAGTGATGGGTGAGATGATGATACATGCATGGAAACATGATAATGATGATTATGAGTTGTTGGTTAAAATGATAGATATGATTTAATGGATGATATGACTCATGCATCTCGCATTTTGTGTGACATGATCGACACACTAAGAACATGCTTTGTATAACATCATGATACATGCCCATACACATTATTGATATGCCGGTTATGAGGAATAATTTATCATAGCATAAGCCACTGGGCTGAGATGTTTATAAGACTCCCTGTGAGATGGAGTTGCTCCCACATGATCGCACAATATGCATAGGTTTGATGAATAACTAGATGGTATGACTTATGCATCTCGCATTTTGTGTGACATGATCGACACATTGAGAACATGCTTAGTATAACATCATAATACATGTGCATGTGCATGTACATCATTGGTATGCCTGTTATGAGGGATGATTGATCATATCATATGTCATTGGTCTAAGATGTTTATGGGACTCCTTGTGAAACAGAGTGTAACACCCCAAAAATCGAGGGTCGGGTAGAAACCCAACTCCCGAGTTTCAGAACATCACTTATGCAATATAGATAATGATAAATGCATGTTATCTGTAGAATGACATTAAACAAGATTGAGACTAAGCCAAAACAACATATCATACTCCAGAGACAGTTAAATTAGCAAGCAGAAGAATGTGATAGATATATAAAATATATAAATGATTATAAGTCTCCAGAGTGTGAACATGTTACCAGGTTAACTAAATACATGTATACTCCAAAATAGAAAGAAAATAATATACATGAGTGCTCCAAAAATATAAAATGACAAGTGTCATGGCATCTAATCAACCTCCCTGTAATCTCGTCGATCAAAACATGGAGGAGAAGTTCTCCTCAGCATCATACAAGTCCAGCTCCGCTTCGCGAGCATCGCCATCATCTGAAACTAAAATAGGGACTGGTGGGTGTCCGGAACACCATCCCGTAACGTGGGAGTGAGTAGCTAACTTAGTGGAATCATAGAACAAAGATTAACATGTTATCAAATCCATCACGCGATAATGATAAAGCAAACAAAACAAACATTCATAAATACTGTGATTAATGCATGGATGAAATGACATGATGGATACCCTCACCGACATACTCCCTCATGCGGCACCATCTGCATCCGCGGTATGCTTTCTTCCCACAGTGCTCCACATCTTCCAGGAACATGCAGTGCAACGTGGATATGATTATCGAGTTGTTATTAGTCCTTTTCATATAGCAGGATTGGGAAACTAAGGTACCTCCCTTATATCAATACCCAAACAATGATCCTGTCTAGGGTCATCACTCCTAGTAATCTCATACAATGATATATTTCTAAGTCACTACAAGGGCTGTCAGGGTTGTTGCACGCACTCGTTGCACCCCTCCCCCATCACCTTATCAATACAGGCCTAGTTTATATGCTTAAGACTGCATCAGGACTCGTCGCCCCCATACGGTGTCAGGATAAACTCAAGGTCACTACAAAAGGCTGCCAGGGCTGTTGCTCGCACTCGTTGCTCCACTCCCCCATCACCTTATCAATGTAGGCCGACAACAAGAATATAGTGTCCCATACCACCATAATCTTCTCAGAATAGGGTGCTTACTGGTCATTATGGGGAGGTTTGTGGCCCCAGCGTAGGCCAAAAGCTCGACCACGGTGTCCCATACCACCATGCCCGGCTCATGAGTCTTAGTGGATCAAGGTACCACGGTTATCAGGGTTATCACTGGTAAGTTTAGTACCCTAGGTTCAAGCAGTTATGATAAATACAAGGTGAAAATATAATGGTCAATCAGGTTACTTAATGAGTCTGACTAGTACAAGCACACGTTGAATCGACCGACATGAAGTGCACAAGCACTTCATGTGGCCTAACCACTGCCGACGACTCTAGTATCTAGTACGACTTGAGTTCCTCATACACATCCTTTGTGGCAAATAGAATCCAACCACAAATTCTAAACTGTTACCGACTGCCTGGACTAGAGTATAGCCCCAAGCACATCTAATGTGAATCATTAATCATATGAGATAGACAAAATTGAAATAACAAGAGATTCAAGCATGGTAGTAACATGTTATAAGATACAACATATGCAATTTAACCATACACAAGCATTTCATATATATAAGGTAATCAATTCAAATAAACAAACATGGAGGAAATCATATACCTCACCAAAAGAGTTGAGAATCCTATCTCAACGCTTATCTACAACCTCATTTACTCAATACTTACTTATACAAACATTTATACAAACACTTAGACTACACAACTCCAACGTAATTGACGTATCTTGATTTCAACATATATTATGACAGATCCTTATATCAAGGAGATGTCTAATATACAACAATCATGTTCTTACATTCAAAACATGTGGCAGGCATAAATCATATTGATTTAGGCATTTCAATAAACACTTAGTCTACACACATTAGTCTACATAGCATATGTCGGCCAATATGTGCATTAGGGCGAATCTCTTCGCCAAACAGATCATACAAACATAACTAATATAGGTACATGATAAATACTCATGGCAATCATATCGGCGAAATACGTACGTATACAGTATTTCCTACAAATACCTAAAATATCCTAAATCTCATATTCTTCGTATGTATTCGAAATGAAAAATGGACAGCATGTTGTACATGTCAAATAGCATCCTCATCAGTAATCTACCATTAAACGGCATTGAAAGCTTTGAAAACAGGTAACCTAAGCATCTAAGATCCGTACCTTTCACCGTAGACGCGTATCGATTCGAATAGAACGTCTACGCTTCGTCAACGGTGTTATAGCAACCTAAAGCACAAGATACATCAACTACTTCGCTACTTGCATCGATAGAATTCCTAAAACAGGCTAAGGTTAGGGTTTTCTTACCTAGAAATGCGTTGAAATCACCGGGAAAGTGATTTGAATGCGGTGATTAACCACGTGTAGAAGCTGGAGCAGGTGGCAGGCATTCTCTCCCACAACTCACTCACAATCTCTCTCTTTCTCTCTCTCTCTTTCTAGGGTTTCTTGTAAATTCGGATGGGAGAGATATGAGAGGGTTTAAAGCCCTTATATAGGCTAAAAACTCACCCATTTAGACTTGGAGCCAAGGTATACTTGGGTTATAGACAAATCGTGTCTTTTCCGATCCAAAAGAGCATTTAGGGAGGTTCCCTGGCCGAACGCGGTCGGACTTAAGCTCATGTATATTGGATCCTACTCACATTAAATTTTCAGTCCGGTAGTGTTCCCAGATCGCAAGTGGCGGACCAGTTTCAGTTCAACGGCTACCAGTACTTGATCAGAACTACAAGTACTATGACATGTAAGGGCCACCTATCCTGATCTGAGGGTAAAATTTGATCGAATTCTGATGGTCAGAACGCTTAGAAAATTTCGCGCAAGTGACACATGCCAGATTTCATAATTTATATTTAATTTCTAACATTTTTCACACTCTTCACTCTGGACTCAAGGAAATCATCGTGGGACATCATCTGGACTTAATTTTTGAGATGATTGTCAAGTCCAACTAGGTGGTCAGGATTGTCTAAGTTCGGGAGAATCAGACTTCCGATGTGCGGTCCAGATCCGATACAAAGTTTCCGAATGCTCCCGTTAGCAACCGGCTTTAGAGTTTGATCCTAGGTTTTAGAGTATTGTAGCGTCACCTATTTTATACGTTTTAGCTCTAGCAGATTATATTGAAAGTGATTGGTGAGAATTTCATAGGTCATCTAGTGCAGCGCTAGTTGATTCTCGTTAGATTTCTAAAGAAAGTAGCCTTTATTGATTTTTGTTTGAGATAAGATTTGAAGGGTGGAGTGAGGGTGCTTGGAAACGGAAGAAGGAAGAGTTTGGAGGGGGGGTTTTTGCCAAAAATAAGACGTTTGGGAGAGAAAGGAGAGCTTGGGGGGTCACTTTGTGAAGGAAGTACCTGATCGGGGAGGTTTTAAGGGACGGCCCACACCTCAGGGGGTCACCCTAACCCCCAAACTCCATCGGCCCGAAGGCCCGACCAATTGGGGCCCACTGTACGGCGAGGCCCTCGCCAACCAAAGTGATTTTCGGCGATGGCCGGCCAGTTGGGCGTGTTCCCCCTGTCCCTTAGGTCCCAAATGTATGTGGGGCCCACCTTAGATCATTGTGGATTAGCGTGGGTAGGTCCATGACTCTGTTTCACCCTATTTCAGGTCATTTTTCAAACTAAAATTAGTTTATGAATCATGCAGCATATGATTTTGGGGTAGGAGAGGCATACATCCAACTAAACCATTTATTCCATGAGATTCCATGATTGGAATGATCGAAAGTCCAATTTATACATATATTTACTATTTGTAGTAAATTCTTGCTTAAGCATGATTCTCCATCATTTACACACTAGGATTTATGTCTAGTGTGAAAGGACTTAGAAAAAGTTGAAGAATGGGATGGTGAAAGGAGAGATTCTGAAGGAATTGGATAAAAAAGGGGTTTCAGGCCTTGAGACTAAGTGTAAGGGTTGTGGTTGACCTACCACCTAAGGACATTTATTTCTAGGTTTGGAATGGAATGAAACATGGCCTAAACCCTTAGATTGATAGTCTAGAGGTGATTTGGGGTCGTTGGGTGTGATCAGGAATGTGCACGGACTCGATCTCAGCGACCGTTTACAGTGAGTTTTAGTTTAAGTATAGTTCTTCACTATTTAAACTTGAGGATTCGTGTCTAATATGAAAGTACTTAGAGAAGTTGAAGAATGAGGTGGTGAAAGGTGAGAGTTTGAAGGAAATGGGTTGAAAAGTGATTTCTTTGGCTTTGGGATTGAGCTTTGAGAGTGTTATGGTTGACCCATTGCCTAAGGACATCTAACTCCAGGTTGAAAAAAATCTAGGGTGTTACACAGAGTTTCCCCCACATGATCGCGTGATACATGTAGGTTTGATGCATGACTGGAGGTATGACTTATGTTTTGTGTGACATGATCACTTTACGCCATAATAACATCAGGGCTATGGCCTCCATAAGTATATCATGAATGGCTAGATGGGACACTAAAAATGTTTAGTTCTAGCACTTGGGCACGTTGGATGTCCTTGGGTGAAAGTTCCTAAACCCCCATGGCCAGGGGATGCTCCAACGTCTAGATCGAGTGGACACATGAGCTCCCAAGTGTTGAATGCCAATAGACTGCGTCTCCCACAGTGTCGGGGTCGGTTAGAAGGGGATGTGACCTTATTCCCCCGAGGGTAGGGGGTAAAGCTAGGCTGAGTTTGACTAACTCGAAAATGAGTCCGCTATCAAGCTGGGTATATATTGGCAGACTACTAGTCAGGCGGGTAGTGAGGTATTTTTCACTCGTTGGGCTGCGTAGTCAGAAAGGGCAGCAACCATTTTAGAGTGTACTAGACCCCGGTGATGATCCCAGAGATGTATGGTATTGATATGTGGACTTTCCGAGTAGGAGTTACATACTTAGCATTTGACTCATTCATTCCTTCATTCACTATCTACTCGAGGTGGTGGTGTACAACAAAATCATTATGCGTACCTTTGCAATGGTTAGGATTTTTGTTGGGTGCGTGACTAACTTGAGATCAGGAGTTTACCACATTGAGTCTAGCTATCTAAATTTAGTATGAGACTGGTTTGGATAGAAGTCCCTTGTGATGAACCCCACAGCTTATGATACCACGTACTATCATCTGAACTACACATTCCAATTTTATCATTTCTTTTGCATTGTATACTGCATTACATCCTCTGCATATGACATATTGTGACTCCCCATCACTGTGGTCACATGTGGGCGGGCACACGTGGGTGGACGCTGACGTGGGTGGGGCTAGCGAGCCTGGGCGATCTACCAATGGTTGGCAGGCTATTGTGCACATAGTGAAGGCAGAACCTTATCCCATATATTCGTGGACTCGTAAGGATTTGCATATTACATTACATCTTCAGTATACGACATTTGACTTACTATGTCTCCTCATCGCATTGCCGATCTATATTTCTTCCTTAGTATACGACATTTAGCTTATTATGAGTAAGACCCGTATCCTAGCCCGTACTGTTTCGTATGCTTTTGCAGTCATCCCGGTCGAATTTCAGTGACCTGCGATCTGTAATCGGCAGTTGCACGTAATCCTGAGTCTTATCCTGTATTCCAGAGTTAGTTTGACACGAGACTTGTACCAGTGCGACCGTGTCGTCGCCGCGATTCCAACGCCGCGTATTATGCACCGAGGCGATACCCAGGCTAGGAGATGTGGGCCCACGTTCAGTTCAAGGAAAACGCTGCGCGTTGCAAAACTCAAGAGAATCCATCACATCAATCCCATCAATCCCATCAATCAAGTACACATCACTCACCCATCCCTAAGTACAACCACCCCCCTTAAAGTCAACTTTCCCATCACCTCACCCATCTCTCTCCCCATCACTCCATCACTCTCTTACCCATCTCTCTCTCTCTCTCTTCACATCACATCTCTCATTTCTTTCTCTCTCTCTCTCTCTCTCATTTTTCCTCCTAAGTCACCCACATCTAAGCTCCCCATGAGAGAGCTAGTGTGGCCCACCTTCCTACCATCTAATCCTACCCTCTAAAATCGATCTTAACAGTTGAAATTGTACCTTTAGAGCTCTATCATGCATTGGTGGAAGAAGGAAGGGGAGATCAAAGGTGGGTGCTTCTTTCTTTCTCTCTCTCTCTCTCTCTCTCTCTCTCTCTCTCTCCCTTTCTCATTTTTGTGTGATGTGTGGCCCACTTGGATGGAACCCACTTTGATGTATGTCTTATGTACACCGTCCATGCATTTGGTGGCTCACCTGGACAACACCTCTGAAGGTGGGGCCCACCTTAAATGTGTTATACCCAACCATCCAGGTCCCTGGACGTGGCTAGACAGAGAAGTGTGAATTGACGGTGTGGTACCATCCACCAGGAAACAAAATATCAGCTTGCTTCAACAAGCTTTGGGGCGGGAAACTTATGTAGCCCCCACCTTGATGTATGTAAATAATCCACGCCGTCCATTTTGTTGCTTAGCACATTTTAGGCATTGAGCCCAAATTTGAGACAAATCTGATAATCAAGCAGGCCATACCATAGGAAATAGTGGCATTACCACTAAAACCCACCTTGATTCTTTTATTCGCCAAAAACACGATGCATATTGGTCTCATTTGGTCGATCACGGGCTATAGAATACAGTGGCTGGAGTGGATTTTTCTGATGAGGGCCCCACCTAAGTAAAACCTCAAAATTTTAATATTTTTTAAAAAATAATAAACAACAGCCAGCAGCAGTTGCTGCCGCTGCTACCCGTCAGAGGACGCCAACGGTGTCCTGTTGCGCTGTCACGGCCTGATTGGCCAGGGACCATGGGTCCCAACCATGGGCCCCACTGTGATGTGGATAGAATATCAACACCGTGCATTGGGTAGGTCCCCTTTGGGACAGTAGGCTCCCCGAAAATCAGTCAGATCTGGAACCCAGGTGGCCCACATCAGAGGAAAGAGTGGAATTGATCGCCTGCCATTGAAACCCTGTTTGGGTTCACAGAAGTTTTAGATCATTATGAAATTTGGTTTTTCGCTTGATTCAGGTCCGTGTGACCTTATTAACGGCTTGGATGGCAGATAAATGTTATGGTGGGCCCCACATGGGACCCACTGACGAAAGTGTTTTATCCACCATAGTACGAGTGGGATCCCTGAGTACAACTGTCGTACGTACAGTTGCTGGGCGTGTGGTGGCCACACATGGGACATGAACCGACCTTGAGGATGTATTTCATCTGCACCGTCCAGTGCAAAGGCGTGGACGGTGAGATCTGCCTTGATGTGTCCTCCGCACACCGTCCATTCAGTGCATACACGCCATCCGTCTGGCAGGCCACATCAGGATGTATGTTTTTTTTTTTTACGCTGTACAGTAGCATGTGTGGCCCATTGGATGTGGGGCCCACCTTGAAGTCATGTGCATCAAGCACGTGGACCCCACCTTGATATACCGTCCTAAATCTCAGCGTTCAAAAGGTACGCTGGACCCTTTTTAAATGACAAATAAAATATTATATAATATCATGTAATATATGTGATGTAATTATATATATGCGTGTTTGTGGTGGGCCCCATGTGGGACCCACCTACTGGATGATCGGCTTGTGTACCTCGCTCCAGCTTTATAGCTGTTACTCTGGCAGCAGCAAGTTTTGTGGGTCCCACAGCTATACATTGCCAGGTTAAAGATAGCAATTTTTACAGGCTTGATCATAGGCACGTATTATATCCAATCGCCCATCTATGGACGAGCTACACTTCAGTGGTTGTATAACATTAGCAAGTTATGTGGGTCCGGTTTGATGTATGTATTATATTCCACGCCATCCACTTGTTTTGCCATATGGGTCACACCCTTAATATGTTTTGTGGCCCATTTATCGGGCTCGCTTTGATGTATTTTGTGACCCATTTGCCGGGCCCATTTTGATGTACTTTATGGCCCATCCGTCAGGCCCACTTGATGTATTTTGTGGTCCATTCAAGGTGCTCACCTTGATGCACGCATTCCATATTCACACCATCTAGCAGCTACTGGACCTTATTATATGTTTTTATATATGTGTTGTATAAGCATACCATCCATATGCATTGTGGGCCAACATGATGTATTTATTTATCCACACCACCCAATCTCTGGCAGTGGGATGTGGAACCCGCGTGACATATGTATTTCATCCCAAGTAGTCCATTTGTGTAAGGCCCACCTTGATGCATCCGTTGTACACATGGATCCCACTTGATATATATGTTTTAAATCCATACTATCCAACTATTTCGATGGGACGCACCATAATGTATTTTGATCCACGTCGTCTAGTGTAGTATCCCATTATGATATATATATCAGGGCCCATGGGTTGAGGCCCATTGAGATGCATTCAAAGCCCATGGGTTAAGGCCCATTGTAATGTATTTGTAACCTATGAGCAGAGCCTACCTCATATGTTCCATCCTAACCATCCATGTCATATAGGACTAGCCTCGATGTATGATCCACACCGTCTGTGGATCGTGTGACCCACTAAATGTATGCATTCTATATCCACACTAATCATCTAGTGGGGCCCATCTGTTGCATGTGTAGGGTCTACCTATTGTGCATTTGTGTGGCCCATTGATGCAACCCACCTTGATGTATATTGGACCCATGTGCAGTACCTGCCTGTTATGTATTTATGGTCCTTTTTGGCATGGCCCATTGAACTATATTCTAGGTCCATACGATGCAGCACACCTGATGTATTCAAGGCCCAGATGCGTGGTCCATTTGATGCATAATAGACGCATGTGTAGAGCCACATGTTATGTATTTGAGGCTCATGTGTAAGGCCCATCTACGATGTATACGAGGACCATAAGTCAGGCCATTGTGATGTGTTCGAGTTTCATGTGGTGCGGCCCATTGGTGTGGCCCATTTGATGTATATGAGGCCCTTGTGCGAGGCCATGGGGCCCACTATGTGTTTGGTTCTATGTGGGCTACTCCTTAGGAGAAATGTTGGTTAAATGTCCACATTGATAGGCAATGATAGTTGGATGTTCACATTGTGACCTTCCCTTAAGCCTGGTTAGGCCCATTCTCATCATTCTCTAGTGGGTTAACCCAAACGAATGGGCCCCATTGATAATGCTTGGACCATCATCGGTCGTCCATCTATGGAACCCGCCTTGCGTCGATTATCGATTACCGATTCTGATTTATCATGGTCGATTATCGATTATCGATCAAGGCTGATTATTGATCGAGGTTGATTAGCGATTTTGATTTGATGTGGTCGAGTGCCGATTATCGATCGAGGCCGATTATCGTGGCCGATTGTCGATTCTGATTGTCATGGCTGATTGACCGATTATCGATCGAGGCTGATTATCGTGGCCGATTGTCGATTCTGATGGTCGTGGCTGATTGCCGATTCTGATTTGTCATGGCGATTTATCGATTATCAATCGAGGTTAATTATCGATTCTGATTCGTCATGGTCGATTGGCTGATTATCGATCGAGGCCAATCATTGTAGCCAATTATGGATTCTGAATGTGATGTATATTCTGCCCGTGTTTGAGGCCCAATGTGAGGTATATGCAGCTCGTATTTGAGGCCTATTATGATGTGTATTCTGCTCATGATTAAGGCCCAACGTGATGTATACGAGGCCTATGTGGTGAGGCCCATTGTGATGCATTTGAGGGTCAGGTGATTGAGGCCCATTGTGATGTATGTTAGGTCCATCTAAGAGGCCCATCATGACGTATATTAAACTCTTGAGTGAGGCCCATGGTGTTGTATATTTGGCCCTGGTGTGAGGCCATGAGTCCACTGTATGTTAGGCTCTATATGGGACATTCCTTAGGGGTAATGTTGGTTAAATGTCCACATTGTCGAGGTTGATTGTTGATGTTGGTTACTGACACTGATTATGAGTATGAGACAGCATAACATCATAACACATATGCATCATCTGCATGTTTGTTATGAGATGTGATTGACCATTGCATATGCCATAGGGCAGGTTATTCATGGGGCTCCCTGATAGGTGAAGTTACCCCACATGAGCGCACGGTATGCGCAGGATTGATGCATGATTGCACTATATGACTCATGCATCTCGCATTTGTGTAACATGACCACCATATGCCCTAGCAACATCAGGGCTATAGCCTCCACAGGCATATCGTGGATGGTCAGATGGGATACCAAAAATCTGTTCTACATGGGGCGCTATAGATATCCTTGGGTGAAAGTCCCAGAATCCTCTTGGTTCCAGAGGTTGTTCCAACGTCTAGACCAAGCGGATAGATGAGCGCCGAGTGCCAATTATCAGATGGCAGCGCTCTTCACTGTGTCATGGTCAGTTGGAAGGGGGTGCGGCCTTACCTGCCTGAGAGGAGGGGGCAATGCTAGGCTGAGTCTGACCAGCTCGAGGAATGGGTCTACTATTGATGAGCTGGGCCCGATATTGGCAGGCGGATAGTGAGGTCTCTTCCACTCACCTTGTTGCGCATGATGGGGTGGCAATCTGGTATGGAGTGTAATAGACCCCAGTGATTTCTCAGAGAGGAACCATACTGATATGTGAACTTATTAAGTAGGAGTTGCATGCTTATTCATTCATTCATTCACTATCCACTCGGGCTGGTGCTGCGTAACTAATCGCTATATACCTTCATTATGGCAAGAATTTCGGTTGGGCACGTGACCAACCTGAGATCAGGAGTTTACCACGTTGAGTCTGACTATCCAAATTTAGGTATGGGACTGGTTTGGATAAAAGTCCATTGTGGCGGACCCCGTAGCCTGCGATACTACGTACTATCATCCCGACTTCACACTCCAAGCATGGTCATTTCATTCGCATCGCATATTGCATTACATCTGCAGGCATATGACATTTTGAGTTGCTATGTTTCTGCACTTATATGGCCTAGATAGACTTAGCAGGATTTGTATATTGCATTGCATCTTTGGCATCTAATATTTAGCTCTTTATGATTCTTTATTGCATAAATGTTCTATATTGTGTATCCTGATATTTATTGACTTATGGACTTGTCAGTATTTCTACTTATTCCGATGATGTAAGAATTATGAATTACCAGTATTTTCGGTATTGTATGATTATGACATTGTATTGAATACTTGACACTTACATTATGCACACACTTACACCACCCTCTAAGCTTTCTATAAGCTTATGCATGATAGATGCGTGCAGGTGATGTTAAGTTGCAGCAGTGTTGAGCTTGGAGCGTGCGGTGACCTTCTGGAGCTTGATTCTCTATTTATGTATTTCCCTTTCAGTATTTTATTCAAATGATTATATTAGTGGATATGTGATGACGATGTTACCGTTGTGAATTGGGTAATCTTGTGGTTATGCTTATCACTAGTTAAATGTACATTTTTTTTTAAAAAAATCCTCCTTGTAGGATCCCAGGATCAAAATCTGGCATATGAATGCTAAGAGCCGAGAATGGGGTACTACGGAGGCTGTCGGCAGCGGATTCGGTGATTGGGATTCCTATGAATCCGATTTCTGGGTTTGGGGAGTGACAGAAGTTGGTATCAGAGCATAACTTGGGAATACCTGAAGATAACATCACATATCTGCTGATAGCTAACCTGCACTCTATGATTGTTGAAAACTTAAAATGGTTAGATCCCCGAGTTCGAATAACTTAGAGGTTTTCTGATATAGTCCCCTACCGTTAAGATTATGAGGCTGCATAGTACTCTAGTTTCGACCATTTCTGATCCGGGATTTGAAGATTAGTAGGGTCACCATAGTGTTGATGATGCATCATGAGAGGGTGAGGTTTGGATTAGAGAGCGTTATCTTCATTCTTTTGTAGATTGATTGAGACTTGACACATATACTTGATGATGTTTCCTCTTCCCTTGTTTGTTCTATAAATTTCAAGGATGAAATTTTTATTAGGTGGGGAGAGCAGTAAGACCCGTATCCTAGTCCGTACTGTTCCGTATGCTTCTGCAGTCATCCAGGTCAAATTTCGGTGACCTGCAATCCGTAATCGGTAGTTACGAGCAATCCTTAGTCATATCCCGTATCCCAGAGTTAGTTTGACACGAGACTTGTACCAGTGCGACCGTGCCGTCGCCGCGATTCCAACGCCGCGTATTATGCGCCAAGGCGATACCCAGGCTAGGAGATGTGGGCCCGCATTTAGTTCGAGGAAAACGTTGCGCATTGAAAAATCCAAGAGAATCCATCACATCAATCCCATCAATCAAGTACACATCACTCACCCATCCCCAAGTACAACCACCCCCCTTAAAGTCAACTTTTCCATCACCTCACCCATCTCTCTCCCCATCACTCCATCACTCTCTTACCCATCTCTCTCTCTCTCTCTTCACATCACATCTCTCATTTCTTTCTCTCTCTCTCATTTTTCCTCCTAAGTCACCCACGTCCAAGCTCCCCATGAGAGAGCTAGTGTGGCCCACCTTCCTACCATCTAATTCTACCCTCTAAAATCAATCTTAACCGTTAAAATTGTACTTTTAGAGCTCTATCATGCATTGGCGGAAGAAAGAAGGGGAGATCAAAGGTGGGTGAATCACACACATATACACCATCCTCTAAGCTTCTTGTTAGCTTATGAATGACCATTGCATGTAGGTGACGTTAGGTCGTAGTGGCATTAAGACAGGAGCGTGTGCTAGAGCTTTGGAGTTTTTGTTTCATATATATATTTCCCTTTCAGCATTGTACTCAAATGATTTTATTATTGGATATGTGGTGATGTTGTTTTTATGACTTGGTTATGCTTATGGTTATACTCTCTTAAAATAAATCATACTAAAAATCCTCCTTGTAGGAACCTAGGATCAGAATCTGGCAAATGGGTGTCGGGAGCTGAGAATGGGGTACTACGGAGGCTGTCGACGCTGAATTCTGCGATTAGGAATTTTGTGAGCCCAGTTTTTGAGTTTGAGGCATGATAATTACCATCTGAGCTAAAATACGTTTATTTAGGTCAAGAAGATACATATCCAGTGATGATTTCATCCCACTTGAATGATGAGTAAGAGAGCGATGTGATTGATACTTTGAAGAATCACAAGTGTCATAGGATGGACTATTGCGGATCTCAAGCGAATTGAGCTCCTGATTTTCACTCATTAAATACACCTAGAGGAGAATACCAAAACATCAAGGCAGCCACAACATCGATTAAATCCAAATATGAGGGACATGGCCAAGATGGTGGTGTTAAAACTGTTGGATGTGGGTATCATGTACCCTATATCTGATAGTTAGTGGGTGAGTCCAACTCAAGTGTGACCGAAAAGTTTGGAATTACCATCATATCCAATGCCAATAATGAACTCGTGCTTACTAGATTTACCATTGGTTGGAGAATGTGCATTGATTACAAAAATTTGAATACTGTCACAAGGAAAGACCACTTTTTCTTACGTTTCGTTGATTAGATTTTATAAAGGTTGGCTGGTCATTCCTATTATTGGTTCCTAGATGGGTACTGGGGCTACAATCAAATTGAGATAGCTCTTGATGATGAGGAGAAGACCACATTCACATGCCCCTTTAGCACCTTTGCTTATCAAAGTATGCCATTTGGGCTATGTAATGCACCTATGACATTCCAGAGATACATTCTTTATATTTTTTAGATATTGTTGGGTATTTTCTGGAAGTGTTCATGGATGACTTCCCCATTTTTGGTAGTACATTTGATGAGTACATTGAGCACTTAAAATTGATTTTGACAAAGTGTGAAGAGAAAAACCTTGTTTTGAATTGGGAAAAGTGTCACTTCATGATTTAAATGGGAATTGTCCTTAGACATGTGATCACATCCAATGGAATTGAAGTGGACAAAGCTAAAATAGACTTGATTGCTAATTTGTTGCCTCCCAAAAGCATATGCGGCATTTTCTCTTTTCTTGATCACACATGATTTTATAAGAGGTTCATTAAGGATTTTAGTTAAATTTCTAGACCATTAGGTAACCTCCTTCAAAAGGATGTTCCATTTGAGTGGACTAACTCGTGCTAGGAGGCTTTTACAAATCTAAAGGGTATATTAACAAACATGTCAATCATGCAACCACCTGATTAGAGCGTTCCTTTTGAAATCATATGTGATGCTAGTGAATATGTTGTTGGAGAAATGTTAGGCTAAGTAAGGAGAAGAAAACATGTGTTATCTACTACAAAAGTAAAATGTTGAATGATGCCCAAATAAATTACTCCATCATGGAAAAGGAACTCCTTACCATAGTTTTTTCTATGGACAAATTCAGGTCCTACTTGATTGGATTTAAAATTATAATTTTCACCAACCATGAAATGTTCAAGTATCTTCTCTTAAAGAAGGATCCTCACCATGACAAGAAAGGAGTAGAGAATGTAGTAGCAGACCATTCGGCTTTACTTGTCCTCTCGGTTTCCATTAAGAGTTTTTCGATAAAAGATACCTTTCCAGATGAATAGTTAATGTCATTTCCCAATTACCTTGGTATGCTGACATAGATAATCTTGTGACATGTAAATTACCAATCCATTAGACGTCCCAAAATAAGAAGAGATTTTTGGCTGAGGTATGTAGCTTTTTCTAGGATAACCCTTATTTATTTAAGTATTACCTAGACCAAATCATTAGGAGATGTATTCCGAATAATGAACAATCTAGTGGTATCTCCTTTTGTCACTCATAAGCTTCTGTAGTTCATTTTTTGGCAAAGAAAACCATTGCTAAGATTCTTCAATGTGGTTTTTATTGGCCAAATATGTTCAAAGATACTCATGAGTTTTGTAAAGCATGTGAGCGATGTTAGAAAATTGGAAAAATGTCCTGAAGAAACATGAAGCCTGAAAATTTGATTATAATTATGATGTTTTTATTATTGTTGAGGTATTGATTTTACAGGACTTTTCCCCATCTTTTAGACAACTTTACATTCTTATAGTTGTGGATTATGTTTCCAAAAGGGTGGAGGTGATTCCTTGTAAAAGTAATGATCACAAAACAGTTCCACAGTTTTTAAAAGAAAATATTTTATTGAGATTTGGAACACCAAGATACATAATCAACGGTGGTAGTTCACACTTTTGTAATAGGTCGTTTGGAAACTTAATAAAGAAATATGGTATTACACACAACGTGGCTACACCCTATCATCCATAGACAAGTGTTCAAGTTGAAGTTTTTAATAGGGAGATCAAATATTTTCTACAGAAAATGTGAATTTAAAACATAAGTATTGGTCAATTAAGATTAACCGATGCATTGTGTGCTTATAGTATTGGATTCAAAATCACTAATGGAATGTCTCCCTATAGACATGTCTTTGGTAAATCTTATCACCTACCAGTGGAATTGGAACATAAGGCATAATGGGCCATAAAGAAGTTCAAATTTGACATCAACAAAGCTAGCACGCTATGTAAACTCCAGCTTGTAGAGTTAGAAGAAATTAAGAAATGTGCATATGATAATGCGAGAATATA
The DNA here is from genome assembly GCA_037074715.1 of Magnolia kwangsiensis. NCBI lineage: Eukaryota > Viridiplantae > Streptophyta > Magnoliopsida > Magnoliales > Magnoliaceae > Magnolia > Magnolia kwangsiensis. The sequence continues at coordinate 27,971,628 of CM073577.1, forward strand.
CAAGGAGAAAATGTAGGTGTTACGTGACAAGAACATTTTTGAAAAGATACTTGAGCCAAATTAGAAAGTTCTTCCATATAATTCTCGTGTTCTTCTCTTTCCTGGAAAATTACAATCTAGATAGACTAACACTTTCATAGAGAAGAATGTTTATCCTTATGGGGCCTTAGAAGTTGTGAATCCCAACAACAATAATATGTTTAAGGTAAATAATAGAGATTGAAACCGTTTGTGAAATTTTTTTCTTTAGATAACATGTCCATACCCTTGGAAGATCCCACATACCAAGTTGATCTCTTAGTCCGATGGAGATTCTTTCCTATGCTTTCTCAGGATTTAGGTTTCTTTGGTAAAATAGAATGCTTTGTTTTTACTTTTTACTTGTTGAAGCACCAATATATGAAGTTTGTTGTCATACATGTCATCTTTCAGGTACTCATTTTCATTCACTCTTTATTTTGTTTCTCTCATATTATTTAAATTGCATATATTTCCATTGAAAAAATCTTTCAATTTGGGCTGAATTGTGAATTTTGAGCTGAATTTTTAATTTATTTAAAGAAAATTTCTGTAATCTTGGGTGTTTTCAGAAGATAATTCGACAGTAAGAATAATAAGATACTTAGTATTGGTGATTTTTAAAGCCTAGTTGCAAGTTAATAAAATTTAAGATTAAGTTCAGTTTGATAATTTTAAATTGGAAAGTTTGAACATTGATTGAGTCATGAATATAACATGTCACATCTAACTTATACTTTAGAGTTTGGTTGGATATTGAATTGCTAACTTGATGATTATTAAGAATATTAGAAACCAAGCTTGTGGAATTTGTCAATCATGACAAGTAAGAGATAGAGAGAGGGAGAGGGAAAAATACCCAGCTAAAAAATAGTTGTCGGAAAGGGATACCTATTGAATTGTCCATGAAAAGACTTTTTTATATATTAAATAAGAAGAATGCATGAACAAAAAAATAAAAAATGATAAATAGAGTGAAAGCCATGGACAAAAATAAATCAAGAGCTGGAATAATGAAGTGTTGAACTATAAGGAAAGTTCTTGTCTAGGATTTGGTTAATATGATCATTCCTTTGATTATTATTTGTTGAGTATGAAATATTGTATATTTTCCCGTTATTATGAATTGGTTTTATAAGCACAGATGTGCTTAATTGATCTAATTATATATGTTTTCCTATGCGGGGTGATTTGGAGAGCTAATATGAAAAGAATGTTTTATAAGCACAGATTTAATGCTCAAAGAATGACCAAGTAAAAATTTAGAGATTTAGAGGTGATTAATGAAGATTTCAAGAGCCAGAGATCTAAGAAAACTTAGTGGAAAAGAAATAAAAAAAATACTAAAAAATTATAAAGGTTGATCTCACCAAAACCCTTATCAAACACTCAGGATAGCTTAGAGGTTATAAAATAGGTGAAAATCATGCCATATGCCAAATTCCTAAAAGATTTGTGTATAACTAAGAGACAAAATCTTTTAGGAATTTAGAGGCCATAAAAAAATCATGCCATATGCCAAATTCCTAAAAGATTTGTGTATAACTAAGAGATAAAATAATGTCCAAAACAGATATATTTGATTGAAAAAGTGAGTGGTAACATCAAACAAAATGTGCCTTAAAAATACAAAGATTCTCATAGCCCAACCATTTTATGTGTGATTGGGGACCATCGGATTGGGCATGCACTGCTTGATTTGGGGGCAAGTGTGAATTTGATTCCATACTCGATTTATGAACAACTGGGCCTAGGTGAATTAAAACTCTCCAAGACCACACTCCAACTTGTTGATTGTTCAATTCGTATATCGAGAGGGATTATAGAGGACGTGCTTATCCAAGTTGATAAATTCTACTATATAATAGATTTTATTGTTTTGGATATGTAACCCGTCATTGATGCTGACACTTAGATTTTTATCATCTTTGGCCAACCATTCCTAGCTACATTAAACGCTATAATCAATTATAGAAATGGAATTATGAAACTATCCTTTGGGAATATAACACTTGAGCTGAACCTATTTAACATGTGCAAACAACAAGATGATAATGATGATGTTCATAATATTAACTTGATAGATTCATTCGTGGAAGATAAGTCACTTTTAATTTTATACTTTGACACCTTAGAGATGTGCTGGGCCCACTCTACTAATTTAGATGATGACATGATTGGGGAGATAAATGCCTTTCTTGATGCTACACCAGTACTTGAAACTAATCGGGGGAGGCCTGAATTTGAAAGATTTCCTTTGACCTACTCAAAGCCTCTACGGTCTACTATCAAGGCACCGAAGCTTGTCCTAAAACCATTGCCCGTTAATCTTAAATATGCATATTTGAGTTAAGATGAGAGATATCCAGTGGTGATTTCTTCTCACTTGGATGAAGAATAAGAGAGTATGTTGATTTCTACTCTCAAAAAATATAAAAGAGCCCTTGGATAGACGATCGCGGACCTCAAGGGAATTGACACTCTGATTTGTACTCACCACATTCACCTTGAAGATAATGTGAAAATATCTAGGCAACCACAACATCATCTAAACCCAAATATGAAGGAAGTAGTTAAGGCCAAGGTATTAAAGTTATTGAATGTGGGTATTATATACCCCATATCCAATAACAAATAGGTGAGCCCAACACATGTGGTACCTAAGAAGTCCTATATTACCATCGTAGCCAATGCAGATAATGAACTTTTACCAACTAGAGTTCCTACTAGTTGGAGAATGTGTATTAACTACTAAAAATTGAATATTGTTACAAGAAAATACCACTTTCCTTTGCCTTTTGTTGATCAAATTTTAGAAAGTTTATCGGGTCATTCCTAATTCTTCTTCCTGAAAAAGTATTCAGGCTACAAACAAATAGAGATAGCCCTAGAGGACCATGAAAAGACCACATTCATATGTCCTTTTGACACTTTCACCAACAAAAGGATTCCAAATACATTATATAATGTCCCCACCACATTTCAGCAATGCATTTTGAGTATTTTTTCTGACATGATGTGGCAATTTTTAAAGGTATTCATGGACGACTTCTCAGTCTTTGGTTCATTATTCAGCGAGTGACTTGAGCACTTTAAATTGGTGCTGAAGATATGTGAACAAAAGAATCTCATGTTAAATTGGCAGAAATGTCATTTTATAGTTCAGAAGGGAGTAGTCATTGGACATGTTATATCGTCCAATGGAATTGAGGTGGATAAAGTTAAAATTGACTTAATCTCTAACGAAATAAGATTAAGGCATATGTGTCTTACGATCCTTCCTAGGACACACTGAATTTTATTAAAGGTTCATAAAGGACTTTACTCTTATCTCTCATTATTTATGCAACCATCTACAAAAAAAAACTCTCTTTGAGTGGAGCAATGAATGCCAAAAAGCTTTCACCAAGCTCAAAGGCATGTTAACTACTGCTCCCATCATGTAACCACCTGATTAGAGTATGAAATAGTGGTGAAGACCTCTTTAGTTGAAGTAGGAATTTGCCAATATGTCCTAGAGGGGGTGAATAGGCATTTTATAATTTTTTTACAGTTTATTTAAAAATCTTATTTCACTAATCCTATCAATATGCAATTATCAGAATTACTCAAATGTAACTCTACTGGCTTCCAAGCCCAGTAGAGGATCCAATCACAAACTATTCAAGGGATAACAATATATAACCTAGTTTATGATGGATATGATTGTGTATGTGTGTGAGGTGTGATCTCAGATATATAGATATGAAAGTATTGAAGTAAATCACACACACAAAAGAATAGTAATCACAAATACAGTCATTTTTATAGTGGTTCGACTACTTGTCTACTCCACTCCCGATAACCGCAAACAGTCACCTTCAACCTTTATAACCTACACTGAGGCTGACTGTTCATGCTCTCACGAGAAAGGGTCAACACAGCACACCCACTTTTTGGCACACTGGCTAATGATCTTCCATAAGACCCTAACTGAGGTGATTAACCTCAAACCTAGGGTTTCACACCGTTCACCTCACACCTAAGGTTTTGACTAGTTCACCTTCAACCAGATGTTTATGCTCTCCATAGAGCAAGGGTCCACATAACGCACCCACCACGTATACTCCCTTCGGAGTACTCCTTGAGGACTTGAAAGGGTGAGAAATACCTTAGACCCAATCCTACAAAGGAATGATCAAAAGGTTCTCTAAACTCTAGATACTTACAGATAAGTGGATGAGTCACATTTAGCACATTGACGAAGATCTCCTCCTTATTGATAAAGAGTCTTCTGTTCCCTTGATCCATAAAATAAATGATGTACCAATATATGGCGACAGGTTGGGTTAAGGTTATAATAGAATCCTAATCTCTAAATATTTTTCTATTAGGAATATAGAGTGATTTTAATCATCTATGCATTCAAGGCATTCCAGCATAATGATTTGACATTAAGGTAGTAGTTGGAAGATCCTTTAATGCGAAAGTTCATTCCCCAATCCACTCCATTAAATATCAATGATGAGGGTGGATTGGATGATGAACTCCCTTGAGAGAAAGGGCTTTGGTTAAATGATCTAAGGTTAAACACTCAACAGCACTCTATTCTTTCTCTGCCAACAACAATAGATAAGTTCACTTTATATAGGCAAAAGTTTCCAACGAATATAAAATGGTCACATTTATGATAGAGTTCGATATCATCGAGCAAGTTTAATATCATCGAGTGTATACACTTGATTGTATCGATGGTCCGCTCGATGACACGAACTCAATGTCATACGCTTTTGAAAACCTCTTGCCAGTTGGTCAAGGGAATCGAGACTCGTGTCGATTCCATCGGATTTTGAACTTTGATATTATCGATACGGGGATCGATTCCTCGACATTTGAAACATGAAAGAAACTTTCTTTATGATTTTTTAGGTCATTAGATATGATCGAGGGACACTCGATATCATCAGAATTTGAATGTCGATGATATCGAAGGTCGTGTCGAAACATCGATAAATCCAAGGATTTTATCAGTGATCTTATTAGAAAGTCTATGTATTTTCTCGATGCAATCGATCCGACATCGATATCATCGATATTTGAATATTGATTCTATTGAGTGACCCCTAATCAGAATTGAAAAACACCTAAAAAATTTTGTTGGACAACTTCACACCCATGACTGATACCATCGAGAGCCTTTTGATATCATCGAGCTTTGAACATTGATGGTATCGAGGATAGCTTCAATATATCAAACCATATATGATTTTCTTACATAAAAATAGGGGCACCAAAAATTTGCCTATCAATATTATCGAGTCACCTTCAATTGACTCGAGATTTAAATATCGATGATATTGATACATTGATAATTCCATCCTGATATGTATGTGGTTGCTGGACAATTTTGTCATCATTCCGATAGAACAGATTTGTCATCGAGGACATCAACAGTGCAGGTCGATCACATCGAGACGTGTATCGATATAATCGATAAAGCAAAAAAAACTTAAGAAATTTTCTATTTGTGAAAAAAGTTTTCTCACTTATAAACCCTATAGTGTTCTAACTTATTTTAAGGGTTTTATTCACCTGGTGTTTTGGGACATGGGATGTGAGGCTTAAATTTACCTATGGCGAGCTTCCACACATCCGGTTGAGGCATACACTTTGAATTGATCTTCCTATGAGGCCCTGCAGTCTGATTAACCTAACACTCACGCTAATTGACAAACCAGGGCACTTACAAGGGCACTTTCAATCTCCCCCTTTGTTAATTACGTGACAAAATACCAAAACACCCTAGACAAACACATCCTAAATTGTGTGTACATGCATTTTACACAATTTTACAAATTCTAGTGAACCATGTACACAACCCAGTATCTGCTCCCCCTAACTGCAAACTCCGCCTTACTTGGTGCAGCTGGTCCCCCTAACACCTGCAACACCATTCAAGCAGATATACAAATTTTCGTTCAGGGTGTTTGAACAGTTCTCCCCCTTTTTGTTAGTCATTGACAAGGATAACATTATAGCAGATATTAACTGAAGTTTTAAAGACATGTGGGAGAACCAATAAGTATAGATGTATAAAGATAAAATCAGTTAGAGGATACATCATGTTCAAAAAGTATGAGTTCATAGCAAATTAAATAAATTAGTTATAAAAATAGATAGAATATTCATTCCATAGCAGAGACTAGATGAACCAGGGGATCCCATGGTAGTAAAAATAGAATTATATTCAGCCACATTTAACAAAATATCCAAGACTCATATTGCCCCAGACAGCAGTAGAACATTAGTTAGTCCACATTCATCCAAAAAGTAGCGAAAAAATTAAAACAACAATAGACACGCTTGGTACTCCAATGACGCTTAATGTCTGTGAGGATTGCTATGTGTGAGCAAGTCCACCACTTGCTAAGTTGTTTGCTGAAGGACATCGACTTTCTCTTCAATCGCAGTGAGATGCCTTTCACAATTGTACAGTCATTCCTCCATCCCATTCAGAAGGTGGCGTTCTAAGTGATGGGTCTGGAGGTTTGTGATTGACTCTGGGCTGACCATCGGCGTGTAATTTGACCCTCCATGTGTAGGCCTAATTGATGGTTGATGCCTACTGGACTCTGATTGTATATTATTTGATTGCAGAGAGTGAAATGAAGACATACCTTTCCCTTTGATCATGTTTTGTAGATGAGAGAGGCTGAGAGGAAGTACTCGAGAAGGAATGAATTTGAATTTGAATGCAGTCTTCTCTTAATATATCTGATTCGTCGATTGCATCGATGGAATATCTTGATGGAATCGATGTTCAAATCACGATGGTATCAAAACTTCCTAGATATCATTGAAACTGTGAAAATTTTGACATTTGTGTTCATCAATAGTTTAACCATGAATATCTCAGACTTAAGATTTACCTATGTGGATCATTGTTCCTGAGATATTATCAATGAGTACAAATGCCAATTGATTTTTGAAGGTCACAAAACTTATTTGTGTCAAGAGGCTTTATGAGAATATCGACAAGCTGTTTTTTAGTAGTTACATAATCCAATACAATGATCTTTTCCTCAACAAGTTCTTGGATAAATATGCTTGGTTCGAGAGTGCTGAACTGGATTTTTCAAGATGTTTATAACACTTGTATTGTCACAGAAAAGACACATTGTAGGTTGTGCAATCCCATAGTCCAATAGCATCTGTTTCATCTAAAGGATGTGTGCACAACAGCTACCAGCAGCTATATATTTGGTCTATACAATGGATAATGAGATTGAATTTTGTTTCTTGCTTTGCCAGGAGACTAGACAATTGCCAATATAAAAACATCCTCCACTCGTCTATTTTCGATCATCCAAATTTCTGGCCCAATCTGCATTAGAATAACCAATAATGATGGTGGATGTTTCATATGGATACCATAGTTTGAAGGTGGTAGTTCCTGCTATATATTTAATAATCTTTTTAACTACTGTTAGGTGGGATTCCTTAGGATCTACTTGATATCGAGCACACACTCCTACACTAAAGGATATATCTGGACGACTGGCTGTGAGGTATAGTAGGCTTCTGATCATACTTGAATAGAGATGTTGGTCCAAACTTTTGCCGTTAGTATCTTTAGAAAGTTTAAGTGTGTATTCATAGGCCTGTGATAAGTGCGTCCAGACTCAAGCCCAAATCTTTTCACCAAGTCCTTTGCATACTTGGTCTGATTTATGAAAATTCATCATTTAGTTGCCTGACTTGTAATCCTAAAAAGAAGTTTAATTCGCCGACCGTGCGCATTTCAAATTTTGATTTCATGAGGTTGGCGAATTTGTATGCCTCATCTCCACATGTTGACCCGAACACTATATCATCCACATAAATTTGTGCAATAAGAAATGAGTTCTTTGTTCTTTGGGTAAACGGTGTCTTATTTACACTTCCTTTGCAGAATTCATGGTCTAACAGAAATTTTGTCAATCGTTCATACCATGCACGTGGTGCCTGTTTGAGACCATACAGAGCTTTATCCAGGCGATAAATGTGATGGGGGTGCTTAGAATCTGAGAATCCTTTTGGTTGTTCTACACAAACTTCTTCATCAAGATCCCCATTAAGAAAGGCACTCTTAACATCCATTTGAAACAGTTTAAATTTAAGTGTGCATACAATGGACATAAGAATTCTAATAGACTCAAGATGACGGACAGGGGTAAATGTCTCATCAAAATCAATCCCTTCTATCTGTGAGTATCCCTGAGCAACTAGCCTTACTTTGTTTCTAATCACATTACCTGACTCGTCGGATTTATTCTTGAAGAACTAATTGGTTCCAATGACATTTGTATCAGTTGGTCTGAGAACCAATTTCCATACCACATTTCTCTAGAATTATTGAAGATTTTCTTGCATAGCATTTATCCAGTGTTCATCTTGAAGAGCTTCTACAATGTTCTTAGGTTAAAATTTTGAGGTAAAGCAAAAATGACTATAGATACTTTTTATCTGCCCCCAAGTTCTTACACCGTCATTAGGATGTCCAATAATTTGTTCTCAAGGATGATCCTTAATGATGGGTGTGTCAGATGACGGTTGGGGTTCATTTAATGAGGGTGATCTGTTATCTGATTTATCTAGTATGCATGAATTTATATCATCTTCTACTTCATTCACAGGGGTATCCTCACCATGAGGATGATTATCAATTACAACATTGACTGACTCTTAAATAGTGAGGGTTCTTAGGTTGTATACTATGTAAGCACAACTATACATGGCATACCCTAGAAAAATACCTTCATCACTTTTAGACTCAAATTTCCCTAGGTGATCTTTGTCTCTCAAAATATAGCATTTACTACCAAAGACTCGAAAATATTTCACACTATGTAGCTTCCCATACCATAGTTGGTATGGAGTTTTGTTCAGACTTGCTTTAAGATATACTCAATTTATGATGTAGCAAGTGGTATTGATAGTTTTTGCCCAAAAGCTTTTTGCCATATCTTTTCCATTTAGCATAACTGACCCCATTTCCTGTAATACTCGATTTTTTCTTTCAACGACTCCATTTTATTGTGGGATTTTTAAGACTGAGAATTCATGACGAATTCCTTTCTCAATGTAATATTTTCTAAATCTTTCATTTTCAAATTCCCCACCATGATCATTTTTGATGCGATTGATACCATAGCCTTTCTCATTTTGAAGTCGTTTTGCCAGGATTACAAATTCTTCAAAGGCATCCGATTTCTCTCAAAGAAATGCGACCCAGGTAAATCTATTATAGTCATCCACTACAACCAGGAAGTATCTTTTCTTGCCATGGCTTTCCACTTTGGTTGGGCCAACCAGATCCATATGCAGCAGATCTAAAGGTGTTGTTGTTTTATGGTGGTTGTTTTTTTGTGTCTAACTTTTACCTGTTTTCCTTTTAGACATTCCCCACATATAAATTTTTCTTCTTTTCTAATCTTAGGAAGACCTTTAACCAAATTTTTTGAGCTAAGCTTAGCTAAATTTTGATAATGAACATGTTCCAACCTTTGATGCCATAATTTGGATTCATTCTTAATAGTCATATTACATTTTGTGGACAACCCATTTCATTTGTACTTTTAATGACATAACAATTATCACTAGTGCATAAACCTTTTATGAGAGATTTTTCTATATAATCTAAAATTCTACATACATCTTTTGAGAAGGTGACCAAATGTTCCTTGTCACGGATTTGGAAGATACTGAGGAGATTATGTTTCAGGCCTTCTACACAGAGGACATGTTTAATTTTAGGAAGACCTAATACAACTATTGTTCCTTATTCAACAATTTTAGCTGAGCTACCATCTCCAAATGTGACCGATCCTCCATCAAAGTTTTAATACTCACAAAAGTGAGTTTAATCACTAGTCATGTGTCTAGAGCATCCACTATCAAGGTACCATTTTGAACTATTGCCAGCTTTCAGAGCAGTATGGATTATAAGACAATTGTTTGGTCTGTCACATCCTTTCGAACCTTCTTGAACATGATTCTAACTTCAGTCAAGATCACTCTCTAGGCGGTGAAGCCCTTAAACAGAGATCCGCACTGATACCAATTGAAATTGCGATGGAGACCGCTTAAGTTGAAGTAAGAATATGCAAATATGTCTTAGAGGAGGGTGAATAGGCCTTTCTTAATTTTTTTACAGTTTATATAAAAATCCTATTTCACTAATCCCATCGATATGTATTTATTAAGATTACTCAAATGTAACTCTACTGGCTTCCAAGCCCGGTAGAGGATCCAATCACAAACTATTTAAGAAATAACAATATATAACCTAGTTTATGATGGATATGACTTTGTATGTATGTGAGGTGTTATCTCAGATATATAGATATATATAACTATTGAAGTAAATCACATACACAAAAGAATAGCAATCGTAAACACAGTCATTTTTATAGTGGTTCGACTACTTGTCTACTCCACTCCCGGTAACCACACTCAACCCTTGAGTCTACTGAATTTCACTAAGGAGGTTTCATAGCGGTTCACCTCAAACCTAAGGTTTTAAATCAGGTTCACCTTCAACCTCTACAATCTATACCGAGGCTGACTGTTTATGCTCTCACGAGCAAGGGTCAACACAACACACCCACTTTTAGGCACACTGGCCAAGGATCTTCCACAAGACCCTAACTGAGGTTTTACGCAGTTTACCTCAAACCCAAGGTTTCACATGGTTCACTTCAAACCTAAGGTTTTGAATGGTTCACTTCAACCAGATGTTTATGCTCTCCACAGAGTAAGGATCCACACAACGCACCCACCACGTACATTCCCATCAGAAGCCTCCTTGAGGACTTGAAAGGGTGAAAAACACCTTAGAGCCAATCCTACAAAGGAATGATCAAAGGGTCCTCTAGACTCTAGACACTTACAGATAAGTGGATGAGTCTCATTCAGCACGTTGACAAAGATCTCCTCCTTGTTGATGAAGAGTCTTCTGCTCCCTTGATCCACAACATAAATGATGTACTAATATATGGTGATAGGTTGGGTCAAGATTATGATGGAATCCTACTCTCTAAATATTTTCCTATTAGGAAGATAGAGTGATTCCAATCATCTATGCATTCAAGGCATCCCAGCTTAATGATTTGCCATTAAGGTAGTAGTTGGAGGATCCTTGAAGGCGGAAGTTCATTCCCCAATCCCCAATCCACTCCCTTGAGAGAAAGGGCTTTGGGTAAATGATATAAGGTTTAACACTCAAAAGCACTCTCTTCTTTCTCTGCCACACTATAGGAAAGAGGGTTTTTAGTGACGAAACTTTTAGTGACAAAAATTCTTTTCATCACTAAAATTCACTTTTAGTGACGAAAGAAATTTTACTTTTAGCGATGAAATTGTAAATTCGTACATAATGTCATCTTTAGCGATGAAAATTTTCGTCGCTAAAGGTTGTTTTCAGTTTTTCAAAAAGAATCGAAAGGTTTACATTTAGCGACAAAAATTTTCGTAGCTAAAAAACATGGATGAGACTTTTAGCGACGAAAATTTTCATCACTAAAGGATGTAAACGATTTTTCAAAAACTTTTAGCAACGAAAACTTTCATAGCTAAAAAACACGGATGAGACTTTTAGTGAAGAAAATTTTCGTCGCTAAAGGCTGTCAACAATTTTTTTAAAAAAATTAAAAGGTTTACTTTTAGCAACGAAACATTTCGTTGCTAAAAAACGTGGAAGAGACTTTTAGTGACAAAATTTTTTGTCACTAAAGGCTGTAAACAATTTTCCAAAAAATCGAAAGGTTTACTTTTAGCGACAAAACTTTTCGTAGCTAAAAAATGTGGATGAGACTTTTTGCGATGAAAATTTTCGTCGCTAAAGGCTGTAAACAATTTTTATTTTATTTTTTTAAAATCAAAAGGTTTAATTTTAGCGACGAAACTTTTCGTTGCTAAAAACATGGATGAGACTTTTAGAGACAAAAATTTTCATCACTAAAGGCTGTAAACAATTTTTTGAAAAAATCGAAAGTTTACTTTTAGCGATGAAAATTTTCGTAGCTAAACAACGTTAATGAGATTTTTAAGGACAAAAAATTTTGTCACTAAAGGCTAGAAACAATTTTTCAAAAGGTTTACTTTTAGCGGCGATACTTTTCGTAGCTAAAAAACATGGATGAGACTTTTAGCGATGAAAAATTTCATCGCTAAAGGCTGCAAACAATTTTTTAAAAATATCGAAAGGTTTACTTTTAAGGCTGTAAACAATTTTTTAAAAATATCGAAAGGTTTACTTTTAGCAACAAAATTTTTTTTTGCTAAAAAACATATATGAGACTTTTAGCGACGAACTGTAATCAATTTTTCAAAGAAATTAAAAGGTTTTCTTTTAGCGACGAAACTTTTCGAAGCGAAAAAACATGGATGAGACTTTTAGCGACGAAAATTTTCGTCGCTAAAGGCTATAAACAATTTTTAAAAAATATCGAAAGGTTTACTTTTAGCGACGAAAATTTTCGTAGCTACAAAACGTGGATGAGACTTTTAGCGACGAAAATTTTCGTCGCTAAAGGCTATAAACTAAAAGTTTACTTTTAGCGACAAAAAAACGTGGATGAGACTTTCAGCGAAAAAAATTTTCGTCGCTAAAGGCTATAAACTAGAAAGTTTACTTTTAGCGACGAACATTTTCGTAGCTAAAAAATGTGGATGAGACTTTTAGTGACGAAAGTTTTCATCGCTAAAGGCTATAAAAATTTTTTCTTCAAAATAAAAAAATGTACTTTTAGCGACGAAACTTGTCGTAGCTAAAGGCTATAAACAATTTCACAAAACCTCCTTTAGCGACGAAAATCTTCGTCGTTAAAGGTGGCTTTTAGTTAAAATTCAAAACACCCTTTAGTGACGAAAATTTTCGTAGCTAAAGGCTGCAAACAATTTTTCAAAAAAATTGAAAGTTTCTTTTTTGCGACGAAATTAATTTTGTAGCTAAAGGTGGCTTTTACCAATGAAAATATTCGTCACTAAAGGGTGTTTTGACTTTTTAAAAAGACAAAAATGTTAAGAAGTTTCCTTTTAGCAACAAAATTAATTTCATAGCTAAAGGCAGCTTTTAGCAACAAAAACTTTCGTCACTAAAGGGTGTTTTGAATTTTTAAAAAATAAAAAAGTCAAGTTCCCTTTTAGGGACGAAAATTTTCGTCGCTAAAGGGTGTTTTGAATTTTAACAAAAAACATTTTCATGCTGTCTTGAAATGTTTGTGATAAGACTTTTACCAACGAAAATTTTCGTCAATAAAAGTGTTTTTCTTAAATTTTTTTTCCCATTTGACTGAAAACAGTCAGTAATAATGTAAAAATGTTTTAATTTTTAAAAAATTTTATCGGTAAAAATGTATATATATAGTTTTTATATCATATGAGTGGAAATTTATTTATATATATATATAATTAAAAGGTAATATTTAAATGATTTGTAATATCACATGAAAAAGAATGTTGAGAAGTTTAGAAATTTTAACAATGTTTGCGAAAAAATTTGAGAACAAAATGATGCTTTTGAAGGAAAAAAATCCGCAATTTGAAATTTTTGAGAACAAAATTAGAATATGAGAAAAATTTTGAGAATTTGAAAATAAAAATTTAGAATTTGTTTTTTAATTTTTTTGAAATATTTTATAATAAAAATGATATTTTGTTCAAAGAGTAAAAAAATATACATTTTGAAAAAAAATGTTCTTTTTAACTGGAAATTGAAATTTATCTGTGAAAAATAAAATTACTAAATTATTAGGCACATCCACTAATTCAACCTTTAATCATTTTTGGACAATCTAATTAGTTCAGATTGAAGAGTAAATAACTTTAGATGTTTAAATCAAATTTCACTGAAATTGTTGATCAATCTTGTATGCCCAATATCTTTCTCATATGTAGCCTGATTGAGACGAGTAACTAGTCAAATTGAGAGTATTGATCAGTAAAATAGAGTGAATGGACCAGACATGTAAAATGGGCCAAATATTCTTGTTGAAATTGTGACCCAACTTACTGACCTCGTGAGAACCTAAGAATTGATGTTAGTAAGTTTTGTGTGCCCCATCATGATGTGTGTCCAACATCAACATTGTGGATTTGATGTGTCCCCTTTAGGTTATGAAATATCTCAAAAATCATCTGTATACGAAACTTAAGTGGGCCATACCATCTAAAACTATGTGAAGACATCCTAAAAAATATAAAAGCACTTGGTGGGGCCTACATGAGTTTTAGATGCGGTTGAAACTTGGTCTGACCCCTCATCTAAGTGGGACACACACAATGAGTGGGTTGGATATGTGAATCACATTTAGGCAGTGCCAATATATGATTATGAATGTTTTAAGGAAACCCTTCTCCACTACATTTAGGTAAGTTACTCGTTACCCTTACCAGAGTAAACTCTGTAGGGTCCACTATTATTTATTTATTTTATCCACTCCATTCATCCCTATTAACAAATAATTTGAGGTCTAAAGAACAAAAAGGAAGCATATTTAAAGCTCAAGTGGACCACACCATAGGAAATGGCATGATTGAACCTCTACCATTTAAAATTTCTTGGAGCCCATAGAAGTTTTGAATCAAGCTGATGTTTGTGTTTTCTATTCATTCATATATTTTTGATATTATGAATAACCTTTAACCATTTTTGGATAATTTGATTAGTCCAGATTGAAGAGTAAATAACTTCAGATGTTTAAATCAAAATTCACTCCAAGTGTCGATCAATCTTATTTGCCCAATATCTTTCTCATATGTAGCATGATCGGGATGAGTAACTAGTCAAATTAAGGGTAATGATCAGTAAAATAGAGTGAATGGACTAGACATGTAAAATGGGTCAAATATTATGGTCAAAATTGTGACCCAACTTATTGACACCTTGAGAACCTAAGAATTAATGTTAGTAAGTTTTAAGGAAACCCATCTCCACTACATTTAGGTGAGTTACTTATTATCCTTACCAGAGTAAACTCTATGTGGTCCACTATTATTTATTTATTTTATCCACTCCATTCATCCATGTTAATAGATAATTTGAGGTCTAAACACTACACCAAAATGGAAGTTCTGGAACGACCAGGATTTTAGGTTCAGAAACGGCTTAAAGCCGTTTCTGATTCAAAACGATTATCAACCGTACCACAATTTGTTGTTGTTTTCACTGTTGCATTGTTATTTCAATAGTTTTGTTGATATATCCCAATCGAGTGTTGAATCTTCTTAGTTTTCATTTTTTAGATCTATTATTTTATTATAAAACATATGGATGGAATGGATTCGATTAGAACCCTCTCAGTGGACCCCACAGCCCAAGCGTCACATTACTTTAGATTTGCTGCAGACTACCGAACCATTTTCACCTCACATTACGCCAAAACCCTAGCCTCATTTCGCATTCGTTTTCCTCACCCTCTCCCTCTCTCAATCCCCCTCTCCTTCTCTCAATATCCCTCTCTTTCGATCTCCCCCTCCCGATCTCAACCCTCTCTCTCGATCTCCCTCCCAATTTCCCTCCTCTCTCGAACTCCCACTCCCTCTTCCGATCTCGACCCTCTCTCTCTCTCTATCTCCCTCTCCCTCTTCCGATCTTGACCCTCTCTCTCTCGATCTCCCTCTCACTCGCCCACCCTCTCCCGATCTTCCTCTCCCTATCTGACTCTCGTTCTGATAGTCCCCACACGGTATTGTAGAAGTGGTAGCTGCAGCTCTGTATGGGGTGTATCACAGCTCTGAAAGGTGACATGCAGAAAGATGCCATCGACTGCGCTCTCTCCATTCGCATCTTTCCATCCCCATTTTGTCCTTCATCTTTTCATCTTTTTACTTTCTTCTCCTTCCTAACATTTTTTCTTTTCTGCTAGGAAAATCGAATTCTTTCATGCCGTTGAGAAGCACGACGTGGAGAAGGACATTACCAAGTACATCAAGGAGTTCGATAAGAAGTATGGCGCCACCTAGCATTGCATCGTTAGGCACAATTTTGGTATTTTCTCTGGCATTTTCGTTCTAATTCTTCTATCATTTCTTCTTTTTTATGTCTTGCTTATTTATGTTTCTTCGATCTGCCCTTTATTTGCTTGTTTTATGTTTTTGGGAGTATTTATGTCTACAATGTGTTTGTAGAATCTACTTAGAGAGTGGATTTTAGAATTTTGTTACTTGCATTGGGTGTTGATTATATGTAAGTGTTGTATGGGTGCCTTTTCTACACTTTCGTGGATAGAATACATGCCAATATGGCACGGGTGCGAGATCAGAGCTTTCCATTAGGTGGGCCACACTGTTTGGGTGTCCTCACTAGCATATTAGGCCGTTTGACTTGTCAAGCTAACAATTTAGTGTAAAACAAAAAAGAAGATAGAAAAAGAAAGAACAAAAACCTAATAGTTCATTGGCTTGTGAAATCTACTGGTGTATGCATTGCTGTTTTCGCTTCATGAGTAATAAAATTTAATTTTCAGGGTGGTAACTATAAAGGGATAGATAAGGCCTTGTCTAGTCAACAGCTTTATGAAAATTTCATTTTGTGGCCATGCTGTTTTCGAAGACTCATTTCATCTAAAATGTTGTTTTGATGACAATATATATTTCTTATTTTTTCTTATAGCACTGTTTGGTCATCCTGCACAAAATGCATTTTGTCCTGCATGTGCCTGGCTATGAGAAAGTGGATGTGGGGAAGAGACCATCTATATAAATCTCTTAGTACAGGGGATGGCCTGTCTGACGAGTGGACTAGCCTGATTTTTTAATCAATTTTCTATATTGAATGGTTTATCTGTTTTCGTTGAAGGGTGGTCTCCCTGATGAGTGATCTCCCTGATAGTCTAGTCACCTTCATGGTTGAGCATACCTTTTTCATGTGTGCTATGTATAAATTGCAGGGAGAAGGTGTGTGATCTAGCAAAATTTCACCCATCTTTCTATCAAGCCTTTCACCACCATTTTGAAAATGGTGGTGTACCACCATACACATGCTTAATTTATGTTAATCTAGACCTTCCAAATTGATAGGCCATTTGTGGATGGAGCATACACTGAAAAATTACCCTAAAATTTCTCTATGATTTTGAGCAATTTACACTACAGGAAATTCCATCTTTAGCGACAAAAATTTTCATCGCTAAAAGGCAGACGCAAGAGGTTTTTATCGATGAAAAATATGAATCATCGGTAAAGGAAAGCTTTTTAGCGACTAAAATTTTCATCGCTAAAAAATATTTGCAAAACTTTTAGCTACAAAAATTTTCGTCGCTAAGAATAATTATAAAAATTTTAGCGAAGAAAACTTTCGTTGCTAAAAAATATTTGCAAAACTTTTAGCTACGAAAATTTTCATTGCTAAAAATAATTACATAACTTTTAGTGATAAAAACTTTCGTCGCTACAAAATATTTGTAAAACTTTTAGCTACAAAAATTTTCATCGCTAAAAATAATTACAAAACTTAAAAATATTTACAAAACTTTTAGCTATGAAAATTTTTGTTGTTAAAAATAATTACGTAACTTTTAGCGATGAACATTTCTGCCGCTAAAAAATATTTGCAAAACTTTTAGCTACAAAATTTTTTGTCGCTAAAAATAATTTACATAACTTTTAGCAATGAACATTTTCGTCGCTAAAAAATATTTGCAAAAATTTTAGCTACAAAAATTTTTGTCGCTAAAAGTAATTACAAAACTAAAAATATTTGTGAAACTTTTAGCCACGAAAATTTTTGTCGCTTTTTTAAAAAGTCTCTTTTAAAAAAAAATTCCAGCACAAAATTCTTGATATGCACCTGTTACAATATATTTCATCATATTCATTCTGATATACAACTGTTATATAATATATTTCATCATATTCACATTCACATCCATCTAAAACCAAACTAGTAAATCCATCCAAACATAAACTACATTCATCCAAATACAAATAATCTTATCCACATCACATTCATTCACGCATAAATACATATAAGCTTAACATCATAAACAAAAATACCCTAAACCTAAACCTTAACCTTAAACCTATAACCTATAACTTAAACCTAAACCTAAAACCTAAACCTAAACCTAAACTATAACCTATAAGTTTAGGTTTAGGAAATTGGGTTCGGGTATGGGATCAGGTTTAGGTTTGGGTTTTCAAGTTTAGGTTTAGGCTTAGGTTATAGATTTTGCAATTTGAGAATAGGTTTAGGTTAAGGTTATAAGTTTAGGTTTAGGAAATTGGGTTCGGGTTTGGGATCGAGTTTAGGTTTGGGTTTTCAAGTTTAGGTTAGGGAGTTGAGATTCAGATTAGGTGTAGGTTTAGGTTTAGGGATTTAAGAATATGTTAAGGTATAGGTTTAGGAAATTGGGTTCGGGTTATAGGATTAGGTTTAGGTTAGGTTATAGGTTAAGGTTTAGGAAATTGAGTTTAGGTTATAGGTAAAGGTTTAGGTTTAGGCTAAGGTTATAGGTTTTGGGATTTAAGAATAGGTTTAGGTTAAGGTTATAAGTTTAGGTTTAGGAAATCGGGATCAGGTTCAGGATCGGGTTTAGGTTTGGGTTTTCAAGTTTAGGTTTAGGTTTAGGTTAAGGAGTTGAGATTAAGATTAGGTGTAGGTTTAGGTTTAGGGATTTGAGAATATGTTAAGGTTTAGGTTTAGGAAATCGGGTTCAGGTTATAGGTTTAGGTTTAGGTTAGGTTATAGGTTAAGGTTTAGGAAATTGAGTTTAGGTTATAGGTTTAGGTTATAAGTTAAGGTTATAGGTTAAGTTTTAGGTTTAGGTTAAGGTTATATATGTTTAGGTTTAGGTTATAGATTTTGAGATTTGAGAATATGTGAGACCCGACCTGAGTTCGCATGTGTGCATGTGTGTGTAAGTATGCATTCCGTTCATCTTGGTTCCACGGTCCTACCGGTCGAATCCCGGTGACCCGTGACCTTAGATAGTGTTTGCAGTCATCTATAAGTCCAGTCATGAAGACCCGACTCAGATTGAGTTGAAACATATGTCATTGCGACCGCATCGTCATCGCGGTTTCAACGTCGCGTCTTGTGCGTCCATCCGATATGTAGATCAAAAGTTATGTACATTTCATTATATGACCATTGATCATGTGGCCCACTTAGGTGGAGTGCATGTGTGGACCACCACCTCCCTTGGCACAAGTTCCAAGGTACACTACCCACACACTACACAAATATCCATAACTAACACCACTAACCAAAAACACCACCAAGAGACCTACTAAGCATAGCACTTTGTTATTATCACCATAGGCCATTATGGTTTCTCTAACCAAGGAGAGAGAGGCCATGATTGCCTCCCTACAACTCTCTCTTTCCCTTCTCTCTCCCTCATTTTCTCTCCTTCTTTCTCCCTTACAAAAAAATCCAGTAGCTCTTCCCTCCATTCTACCCCTTCTCCTCCTTTTTCTTCTCAATCCCTCCATTGAAAACTCATCCCAACCATTGATCCATGTTGCTTGGAGCCTCTAGATGATGGTGATGTAAATTTCAAGGTTTATCTAGGTGGGTGCTTTCTTCATCAAGTAAATCTTTTCTCTCCTCATGTAATCTCTTTTCTCTCTCTCATTTAGATGTGTAGGACCCACCAATTAATGGTGGAGATCTTACACAACCATCTAGATGTGGCCATGAGGCCCACATTGTACATGCATGTCCATGCATGGGATTCTTCCCTTGATGGACCCCTTGCATGTGGATTTCTCTTATTTTTCTAAGTATGATGGGTCATTTAGGCCCTTGCATGTGGCTGGAATGGCATCCTAACCACTCATTTTAAAGATCTAAGCCATGCATCATAAGATCTAGTTGTACAATGTGTTTATATTATTGTTTGTGGTTGTGATTGTGTGAGGATGACTTAATAGTGGGGGAGCCCTCCCCTGATGGCCGGATACTCTTCCTTCTCTTTCCTTAGTTAGAAATCTGATGATATTATGTGTGGTCCACTTAGTGGGACTGGATTACCCAAAAGAAAAAGCCTAGGAAGAAAAAGACATCTATACTCAACCTACACCATAGTTTAGATGCCTCTTTTTGCCACCTTAAATGTTCTTATAAGGGTAGAAATTTGAGGGTTTATTCTGAAAAATTGTGGGGCCCACTAGGGTGGGCCATGACACCAAATTTATGAGCCAATCCCTTCCTTAATAGGCCCATAAATTTATTTTATTCCATGCATGCATTGCTGTCCAGAAATTTCTAGACAGATTTTTTTTGTTGGACTTGGGCTTGAAATTGGGACTGATTAGGAAACCTTTTGTACCCATCAAATATATTTTTTTGAAATTTGGGGATCTCATCTTCATGTGCCCTACATTTCAACCCCATCCAATCTTGATAGAGGTCCCAAAAGTGTGGTCCAAGTGGGGTGGACAGTCTGGATTTTCTGCACTGTTCCAGCAACATTACACCTTAGACAGGTTGATAATTCAAAATTTATTAAAATATTTATGGGTATCTAAAAATTCTAAAAATTTACAGGGATGTGGTCCACCCTTGTTAAGAAATACCTGTAAAATTTTAGGGCCAATGGACCCCATTTGAGCATCTAAACGGGTGGTCCAACATAGTGGACTGTCAGAAACATTCTGCTGTGCAGTCCAGCAGTATAGTTCCATAAAAACAAAATTTTAAAAATATTTTCTTAGAAGGTGGGCCATATTTATGAGATCCATGTTAATTTATGCTTAATTAGAGACCTTGGGTCTAAATTTTAGGAATTTTGGAGGCCCAGAATCTACCCATTTGGGTGGCCCAAATTTAGAACAGTTACATTTCAGCAATAGTTCATCCTGGACAGATTACATTCTTAAATTTATTAAAATAATTTTGAGTGTCTAAAAATTGTAAAAATTTATAGAGATGTGTTAAAATCAATTTAGGACCTACCCACAAAATTTTGGAGCCATTGGATGCCTGTACACACTATGGTGGTGGCTGGACCGGCCCACTATTATACGGTGTCCAGATCAGTCCGAGTTTTAGGACATATTATTTTATTTGAATTAATTAAAATACTTTTAGATGTTTAAAAATTATAAAATTTTATGAGGATGTGACCCACACATGTAAGGACTACCCTATAAATTTTCAGGGCCATCAGGTCTCTGTACCGACCGTGGTGTGGCCTGCAATTTGGACCAGTTTTGGGTCAAATACCCAAGCAGACCCTTACTTTGGGTTGCTGGGCCTGCATTCTAATGGCATGGCCCACTTGAAGTAAGTATTGTATATCTCTCTTTTATCTGGTGGGGCCCACTATGAATCACCATGGGTCAGTAACCCATCTAAATTAAATAAATTTCTGGACTCCAGCAGGTCCAGGAAATGGGTGGGCTGGAATTCCAGCAAGGGGCCCAAAATTTGTTACATGGTTGATTGTTTAGGAATATTGTGGCACACCAGATTTAAGAGAGTGTTGCACACACTCCTTGCTTTCCTACCTTAGACACTTTAGGCTTAATGAGTACCCCCTTGAGTCCCACCTTTGTGGTGATTTTGTGGGCTAGCCTTAACCAGAATTTTTAATAGTTTTATAGGCTCAATGGGCTGGGAGATTCTTTCTTAAGTCCAAGATTGTGCAAGGGCTGACCTTATTGATTTACGAACCCAATAGGCTATCTATAAGCTGACCATGTGTATTAATAGTCCTTGATGCCCTCATGAAGTGTTTAATTATGGGCTGACTTGCAAAGCCCACATAAATGCATATTGTGGAGGGCCTTGTTAAGTCTTCGTCTGATGAGGCAAGGCCCACCCTATCGGTATAGGTCTCTCCCTTGTGTATTCTTGGACTTATGGGTTGTCCTTAAATTCATCATAATGAAGGAATTGGATGACTTTTGTTTTGGACCCATTATGTAATATTGTATATGCATAGCCGCCCTTTTTGTGGTAGTGATTAGGCCTTATGGACACAGTTCTTTTGGATAGGCCTATTGATCTTATGCCTATACTCTCCTATTTATTGTGATGGGATTAAGGGCAATAATATGTAAGGAGTTGGGCTCTTGGCTGTCTACTAAATTGACCTTGTACTTGGGCCAAAAGTGAGGCCCAACTCACTTGTGTTAAATGTAAAACTTGCTCATGTAAATGAATTACTGGGCTGCCCATGAAACCCACCACAATATGTGGAATTATGACCTTTGTGGTTGGGCCCAAACCTTACTTGAGGGTCCACTATCTGGCCTATAAGTTGGGCATAGTGTATGGCCCATTAGGCCATGCATTACGTGGGCTTTAGACCTTATACTATATTAGTAGTGGCTGGCTACCTCTTGAAAGCCAGTTGAGGTTGAACGTCCTCCTGGGTGATCCTAAGGTAGGCCCATGGGTTTTTTTTATGGATGGTTAAAAGCCTACCGTGGACCCTAGGCCATTGTTTAGAGCTTAATGTGTATGTATGTGGAACCTACCTTAACGCATGTTTGGTCCAGGCCATCCAAGCCTTGGATCGCCCGATTATGGGTGCACTGTCTGTCTTGGGTTACTGCTGGACTCATAATCCAGTAACAGGCCTACTTGATCTTTTCATAATATATACGCACTCTCCATCTGGTGGGGTCCCCCATCAAATATAGTTGACTTTCATGAGATTATTTTCATATAGTCAACTGATTTCTGGACCTTAGCAGGTCTTGGAAGTTAAACTGGCCAAAAGTTTATCAAAGGGCCTTAATGTAAAATTTTATGGTGAAAAATTTATTTGGCTGCGGGGCCCACCATTTGAGAACTTGTGTACATGTTGCATGCTTATATTTTTTTAAAATATTTGGGCTTAATCAGTGTATTCTTTTGGGTCACCTTTAGTGATTAGATGAGGACTCCATCTTAGATCAGATTTTTGGGGCATCCCATGGGCCCAGAGTGGGCAGGGTCGTCCCAGATTGGTCCAACCGTATATTGGGCCGACTTCCACCATTTTGATGGACTTGTGGGCTAAGATAAGGATAGTATTGGGCCATTGGTTGCCCATTTAAATTGTTAGTTATTGGGCTGATATAGTTAGGCCCATTTTCTCCAAACTTAAACTTATTTTCGGGTCGTATATTGTGTACGTGGGCTGCCCACCAAGTCCAACTTAATGCATGGATTCTATGGCCATTGAAAATTAAGCTTTGGGCCTTGATTTTCCTCTTGGGGCCCATGTTGTTAAAGGTAGTATTATATCATTTTCTCATGGCATATTATGAGGAATATATATGTATGTGGTTACCTTTGTTTTTATCTAAATGTAGGCCTTGGGCCTTCTATCCATATAGTTCATGGTTGATATGCCTTTTTGGGGAATTGCGGTTAAATGTCCTCATTATGGACCCCTCTAGGCCCAATTATATCTAAATGTGATTAGATGCTCATCTTAAACTCTTGCTAGACTCACTTCTGTATTACTTAGACACATAGTTTGTATACTTAGTCTCGTGGGCTACCCCAGGTAAATGGGCCCCCACTAGAGGTTAGATTCCTTAAGGATATTATCTAAGTACCTAGTCTTGGTCCCTTCTTGGATAGGAGGAGTGTACTACTTTGTATATCGTTGCATAATGCGTCTAGACCCATCTTCATGGCCCATGTACATCATTGTATGCTTGGTTGACACTATGTGTGTGTGGTCATATTGTGTCATTGGGCATTGCATGATACTTTCCCCGAGGGACGTAGTATCCCCTCTTGAACACGTTGGATGCTTGGGATTGATGCATGGTTGATTGTGTGATTCATGCATCTGGCATTGCATAGCATATGAGAATTATTGCCCTTACTTCATCAGGGTTGTAGCCTCCACAGATACATCGTGGATGGCCATGTTTGGATACCGAAAATGTTACTTGAGCATACCGGGTGCATAGGATGCCTATGGGTGAAATTCCCAAAACTTCCATGGTACCAAGGATCTGCTCCAGCGCCGTGACCGAGTGGTATATATGAGCGCATGAGGGCCTTATACCATTAGGCCGCGACTCCCACTGTCGTGTAGTCGGTTGGATAGGGGTGTGGCCTTTTACTCGCCTGATGTAAGAGGGCATTGCTAGGCTGAGTTTGACCAGCTCGTGAATGGGTCCGCTACCTTCAGGCCTTGTTGGTGATTGGCTGTCCACAGGTGGATAGTGAGGTCTCTTATGCTCGTTTGACTGTATGGGGTCTGTAGAGCGGCAGTCATCCAGCAGTGTAATAGACCCCGGTGATTTTCTTATGATGAAAATGTACTTGATATGTGGATTGGATATGAGCACTGGCATTACTTCGCATTATTACATTTGCATCAGCTGTGTAAGCCTCATATTACATCGCCTTGGCATGGCGCCCAGTACTCATTGCATTACATTACGCATTGCACTATATAGCCTTGGTATGACTTCCTACATTATCATACTACCTTGGCATAACTTCTTGTGTTCATGATCGCCTTAGTAAGGCTAGTGGTATTAGTATTGATCGTGACTCCCTTTTACATTCTCTATCTTCTTCTGAGCACCATTGTCACACACTTTCACCACCCTCTAAGCTTTCTATAAGCTTATGCACGATTGATGCGTGCAGGAGATCGTAAGTTGGTGTCTTAGCAGCAGAGCTTGGATAGGTGTGCGAGCCGAAGACCCAGTGTTGCAGATTCTCTTCCTTCTTTCTTCTGTTATCTTATGTATGTCCTTTTGGACCTGATGTAAGCTTGTAAAAGTTCAAATTCATAGTAGATTTTGTGATGTGTGCCTTTATTATTCTCAGATTTACTTGCTGTGATCTTGGGTATGCTCGTATTGGAAATGATTATATTGTTATGGAAATCCTCCTTGTAGGATTCCAGGATCGGAACCTGCCTTAGGAGCCGAGAATGGGGTACTATGGAGGCTGTTGCAGCCAGAACCGGTCATCGAGTTCCTTGTGAGGTCCGGTTACCGAGTCTGGGGAGTGACAGAATAGGTTTAGGTTAAGGCTATAAGTTTAGGTTTAGGAAATCGGGTTAGGGTTCGGGATCGAGTTTAGGTTTGGGTTTTCAAATTTAGGTTTAGGTTTAGGTTAGGGAGTTGAGATTAGGATTAGGTGTAGGTTTAGGTTTAAGGATTTGAGAATACGTTAATGTTTAGGTTTAGGAAATCGGGTTTGGGTTATAGGTTTAGGTTTAGGTTAGGTTATAGGTTAAGGTTTAGGAAATTGAGTTTAGGTTATAGGTTAAGGTTTAGGTTTAGGTTTAGGTTATAGGTTTTGGGATTTGAGAATAGGTTTAGGTTAAGGTTACAAGTTTAGGTCTAGGAAATCGGGTTCGGGTTCAGGATCAGGTTTAGGTTTGGGTTTTCAAGTTTAGGTTAGGGAGTTGAAATTAGGATTAGGTGGAGGTCTAGGTTTAGGGATTTGAGAATAATTTGAGGTTTATATTTAGGAAATTGGGTTCGGGTTATAGGTTTAGGTTTAAGTTAGGTTATAGGTTTAGGTTATAAGAATAGGTTTAGGTTATAACTATAGGTTAAGTTTAGGTTTTATGTTTAGGCTAAGGTTATAGGTTTAGGTTTAGGTTATAAGTGTAGGTTATAGGTTTAGGTTTAGGTATAGGTTAGGCTATAGGTTAAGGTTTAGGGTATCGAGTTTTAGTTATAGGTTTAGGTTCAAGGATTTGAGAATACGTTAAGGTTTAGGTTTAGGAAATCGGGTTCGGGTTCGAGATCGGGTTTACGTTTGGGTTTTAGGTTTAGGTTTAGGTTATGGGTTATAAGTGTAGGTTTAGGTTTAGGTTATAGGTTATAGCATTAGGTTATAGGTTTAGGTTTAGGTTAAGGTTTAGGTTTATAGGTTTTGGGATTTGAGAATAGGTTTAGGTTATAAGTATAGGTTTAGGTTAGGGTGTAGGTTAAGGTTTAGGGAATTGAGTTTAGGTTATAGGTTATAGGTTTTTGGTTAAGGTTTAGGTTATAGTTATAGGTTTTGGGATTTGAGAATAGGTTTAGGTTATAAGTATAGGTTTAGGTTAGGTTATAGGTTAAGGTTTAGGGAATTGAGTGTAGGTTATAAGTTTAGGTTATAGGTCATAGGTTTAGGTTAAGGTTTAGGTTTAAGTTATAGGTTTTGAGATTTGAGAATAGGTTTAGGTCATAAGTATGGGTTTAGGTTAGGGCGTAGCTTAAGGTTTAGGGAATTGAGTTTAGGTCATTGGTTTAGGTTATAAGTTATAGGTTTTTGGTTAAGGTTTAGGTTATAGTTATAGGTTTTGGGATTTGAGAATAGGTTTAGGTTAGGTTATAGGTTAAAGTTTAGGGAATTGAGTTTAGGTTATAGGTTTTGGGATTTGAGAATAGGTTTAGGTTTTATGTATAGGTTTAGGTTAGAGTTTAGGTTATAGGTTTATGTTAAGGTTTAGGTTGTAGTTATAGGTTTTGGGATTTGAGAATAGGTTTAGGTTATTGGTTAAGGGTGTGGTCCCTGCAAGTACAGAGATAAACATGGCCTTTCCAAATGGTCAGGCCACTCTAATGTTGTCCATAGGAAATGGACAGCTTAATCATGGTCATAACAGCGGTTCTCACCTTTCAGGGACCCCTGCTCAACATCTGGATAGCTCCGACGCACATCCGGGTCTGCTCTATCAATTTTGAGCAAATACAGATATAAAAACGGCCTGTCCAAATGGTCAGGATACTCCAATGCTATCCATAGAAAATGAACAGCTTCATCATGGTCATAACAACGTTTCTCACCTTTTAAGGACCCCCGCTCAGCATCCGGATAGCTCCATCAATTTTGAGAAAATACAGATATAAACACGGCCTGTCCAAATGGCTAGGCCACTCTAATGTTGTCCATAGGAAATTGACAGCTTCATCATGGTTATAAAAATGATTCTCACATTTCAAGGACCCCCTTTCAACATCCGGATAACTTCGACGCACATCTGGGTCTGCTCATTTAAATAAAATGGATTATCAAGATCATTTAAATAAAATTGGTCCAATCAACAATCTGACCTGGTGGATTCTGTTAGCATTGTTGACGGCACCTCGAATCTTATTTTAGGGCCTAGAAATTCAAAATTAGATACAAAAATTAGAAAAATTAAAGAAATTTAAGAAAGATAGTAAAAGTCCATATGAATGAGAACAAGTATGCACCTACATATGAATTCTGAAAAGCTATTGCATATCACAAAATAATAATAATAATAATAAATAAATAATAAATCCTTACGTTTGAATATTCAACAAAATGGGTTAGAATGAATTCATTTGCCTAATTCATGGAAACCTTGCATTTGGATATTCAACAAAATTGAATTGTAATAATTTAATTCAGTTCGATAAACTCAGATTTCTAAGAAGGATTTAATGGTTTTAAATCCATGATTTTCTGGAAAAGGTCCATTTCCTGGACGTTAAATTCAAGGGGGAAAGTAAGATGGTTAATATTACTTTTCACAGTGCAAAGTTTCAGTTATGTCTCTTCTTTACCTTCCATTTTCTTCTTAACAAGAAAATCCATATTTACTAATATTCCCATTTTTCTATTTTTCAAAAGAATGAGTTCGGACTTCGAAAGCGTCGGCTCCAGCACTCGTGCTTTCAGCCCAAACCCTAACCAAGGACTCCAAATTTACCAAGTACTCATAAACATTCATTGCAAGCATTTTCTGTCCATGTGCATGATGACCATACTGTTAAGATCAATCCTCTTATTTTCATTTACAGAAAATAGGGGATGAAAAATTATGCGTAACATACAGAGATGGTTCAGCCACTCATGCAATTAGTGAAGGTTCAAATGGAAACACAGATCTGTTTTCTGGTTTTAGTGTTTTAGCTAATGTGAAACTAGAGTGGAAGTCTTTTGAAAATGTTATGGATTCATGTGTTCGTTCATGCAACATTTGATTAAGCTCCTGAACTAAATAAAGTTTGAGACTGATATGGCTACCTTCAATGAAGAGTTTCTTTTCTACATGATCTCATTACATACCATATGTTTTGATAGATGCAGGCCATATATATAAGAGCTATCATGCAAAGGCTCATCCCCATCGTTGGATGGCATGCATGTTAGACATCCGGACCATTCATTAGGTAGCCCACACTATATATGAATATGACTTGGACCAATATAAAAAAGATCACTCTTCTATGAGAAAAAGAAGCCCATTTCTCCAAACTCAATGTGCATGCCTTACTTTTCACTACATGGTTTCCATTTTGATCATGCGCACATTACATAACATGTTCATCAAATTCAAGAACAAGGTTTATTATCTAATCAAGCTCAGTAACTTTAAGTGTCGATAACAA
The DNA here is from genome assembly GCA_037074715.1 of Magnolia kwangsiensis. Classification (NCBI taxonomy): domain Eukaryota; kingdom Viridiplantae; phylum Streptophyta; class Magnoliopsida; order Magnoliales; family Magnoliaceae; genus Magnolia; species Magnolia kwangsiensis. The sequence goes on from CM073577.1 coordinate 27,999,939, forward strand.
AATATGAGTAGAGGATGAGCATTTGAAGCAAGAGTATGCTACTCAAATTTCAACTAGTGAGACTAAGAACAACAAAGCATGGAATTAGAATTGACAATCTTAAAACTATTTAAACATGAATACCAAAGATGTGTGTGCCTTATGTAGACATGTATCATGTTGATGTGTGTGCCTACATAGCTGAAGTATTATTCTTTTGATCAGTTCATGAGATTCCATGAAATTTGTGGCTCCTAAAAAAGGAAAAAAGAAAATAATAAAATCCAAAAGTAGGTTGAGAAAGGGTTACCGCATAGGTAGCCCTGTGTCCAAAACTCTCCCACTTGAAGTTAGTGGTTCTTGTAAGTCTCATTTTAACCATCCATGAATGAGCCTCATATTCCAAATATTAAGAATTTCTTTTCCACAATCAGACACAATATGCTAATGATATCAAATACAAAAACCACAGACAAAACTCATATGTAAAAATTGAGAACTAGGGATGGATGGGACTATTAATGGGCCCAAATTGGCCAAGGAAAATCAAAATTTTGAATAGCCCTTGCCTATCAGACCCAACCCAAACAGTTCAAAATTCAAGCCAGAGAAAGCCCAGGCCTAACCATATGATATTTAAACAATTGAATCCACAAAAAAGAAAAAAAAAAAAGAAAAAAAAAAGAGGTTCTTGAAACATGTAATTTAATTTAAATTACTTATACAGAGTAATAGACTTCTCTCATGAATTTGGGGAAAAAAGGAAAATTGATAGATGTTATTTACATTAATGCTTTAAGGCGATCACCAAGAGTAGGCAGCCCCTCTAAAATTTTCCAAACAATGTAATCATTGCACCTAGCTTGCCTAAAAAAGGAATTCTTTAACAGCTTTTGTAGAAATGGCCACTTTGATGGGTCTTTTACCAAGCACATAGCAATTATTTGCTTGAAAGACCAAAAGAAACTCCTAAAAAGTTTGTAAGGAATAAAAGCTAGTACCCAAAGAATGGAATTTGACAGAAACATGCGTGTTATAGGAATACATTCGAGAACTTCCTGTCCCTTTCATAGTTACGTAGAACCTGCAAAAGGAGCTCTATTTTAGTGTCCACATAATTTCAAAGTGAACAATGGTGCGTGATTTATGTACCTTCATTGGAGGATACTTTGAGAAAGGAGCATGCCCATGGGCAAGCTCCAAGGTAGTAATCCTAAAAGACCAGATATCTGCCCTGCAAGACCATTGTCCAAGAAAAATTGATATCTGAAATCAAGCTATATGTTGACAATAAAGAAATAGAACTACAAAGTAACGAGCTGACTTGAAATCATAACCGTGAAATTGCTCTATAACCTTAGGCGCCATCCTACTAAGAACAAAATAGAAAGAAAGGCCTTACCATAGATGAGTTTAGTTGGTGCATTAGAATATTAAAAAATAAGATTCACGTATTAATACCAGGCTGTAGAGGCCATCAGATAGATAAACACATGATTTCAAACCCATCAATTTTCTTGAAGATGGAGACATATGAATCTAGTATCAAATTTGAGAAAAGAAAAAGATCTCCACTATTATCAACCTTTTTTGTTGTCCAACATCCACAACTTCAGGTCCAACTAGTGAACATCCACCCTCACTTCATGTAGAAATTAAAACACACAAACAGCTCACCAAAGCTACTTATTTCTTGTCCTTCAAAGACACAAAAGAATATAATATGCACCAGGAAATCCCCTGATTTGCCTTTACTCAAATGAAACTAGCATTTTACATGTGTTTCATGAGCCTGGGATAGTTTGACTCAACGCATATGTCAACTCATAAATGTGTACTAACGATTTTAACACATATATTAGGGCCTTTATGCATCTCCCTTCCACATCAACTTGTACAAGGACCATAATCCACAAAATAAGTGAACAGTGAATTAACTAAACAAATTCATGAATCTGTTACCATTATAAAATCACAACTGCATGATGTCAAGAAGCATGAATTTCACCTGTCCAGCAAGTTTAAAACTGTGTGTCCGCATGTATTCCATTCTAATATATAAATTTGGTAAATGGCACTTGGAATAAGAAAATGTCAAGATTCAATCAGTAAAGAGACCACACTCTCAAGAGATAAGAAAATTTTAGTTGCTGATAATATGTACCCCAATAATAGATGAATCCATGTTACCACACTCTGAACATGATGAGAAATAAAAGATTTAGTTATCATGATTGTTCATTGAAACTATCACATAATATTGAATTTTTCATTTGGTCTTGAAGTTGTTCAAGACTACTAGTGTGGTTTGTGAATTTGTCTAGACTCGAGACATCATTGAATTTGGTGGATGTAAGCTTGAATCTATCTAGCTGGTCCAGCTAATTAGTCATGCTCCAACTTCTGTGGTAGACCAAGAGTGGCTTCTTCTAATTTAAGAATAGGCTTCTTCTAATAACATATACCATGTTCATTGATGTCCTTGGAATCTCTAACAAGTGGTGCCAACAGTGCCATGTTGTTTTTGTAGTTGCACAATCATTCTAAATAAGTGCTGATACTGCTTTAAATCACTCTTTGACCTTAGCATTTGTGTTTTTGCTCTCACTCCCCTCTTCTTAGCTGTTCATACTTGCTAAAATTTTAAAATAGAGTTGTCCTTACTCCCACACCTTAATTTGTTGCCGCTTTGCCTCACGCTTCATGCAACTATAGGTTGGCTGCATGGTAGGTCTCTAGAATCATATTGCATAAAAGAATATGGATCCATTAAGCAAGGCCATGCCAATTGTTCTGGTGGATCATGTGTGGTCATCACTGAATTCTGTGGGGCTAAATCACTCTTGTGAAGTTCACCATCTACATTGACTTCAGCAGTCAATTGTTAATTCATTTTGCAGCCTGAGAGGACAGACTCAGGAGAGGTAGATGATGGAAAACAGATGCTTCTACACCCTCAGCAACAGCCTGTAGTTCTTGCTTGATTCGCTCCTCTGCTGATCCTTTAACAGCAATTGAAAAATGATAAATAGATGTTTCAATCTTAAAGCAAGAGCCTAAAGAGGTCATTATATGGTACATGAAACTTTTTGTATAGTTCATGGTTTAAAGTATCATCTGATGCAACACATATCAAGTGTACGTATCAGATATTCAACCCTAAATGTAAGATACAAATATATGATTCCTTGCCAACGCAACACTAAATCTTGGAAATTTGCTACCACTCTTACGAGACTTCTGTTTAACATTCAAAACACACTGATATGTATCCTTTCAGGAGCCATTGGTTGTAATTGTCCAATTTCATCAATGCATAGTATTATCTCTATGATGGGGTCCACCGACAAACTGATTAGGTCATTGAGAGGTGGGCCTCAACTACACCAATATGATCATAAGATCACACTGGAATGGATGAAAGGAAAAAAATAAATATCAGCTTGATTCAAAACTTATGTAGCTCCCAAAAAGTTTTCAACATCAGGTCTTTAATTTCAATTGTTTCCAATGGTGTGGTGTGGAACACTTAAGCGTTGGATATGTTTCAATTTTGAGCCCATGATATGAAATGATCTATAAGAATATATGAACGGTAGAAATAAGACATACATTAGGTTTTGGATAAGGATGATATCTGTGTTTTGCATTCATGCATGCAGCCGTGACAACATTCATTCCCACTATTTTCTGTGTTGTGGCCTATTTAAGCTTTAGATATTTTTCAATTTTAGGGGTCATGCCCCTAAAATGGCCTGCTCATAGTTACATGCCCACCAATTGGGACAATCCAATAGATGGGCCACCTCTTGGATGGGCTATAGTGCAACAGCCATTCAAACTGGATATTTTGAATTATTTGATGACGAGACTGCTTTGGAATGATCTGTACAAGTTGTAGGCAAATATATGGATTTGAACTTAGACACCTACCTTGATGAACTTAGACACCACCCTCTTCAGAGCTTTCAGACGGGCCCATCAACATTCCTCACAATCCTCTCTAGCCCTATCATCACACCCATCAAAGAAGCATCCACCATCCCATCAACACGATCCACTTCCTCTTCACCATCTCTCGCCAGCCTCGCTAACTCCAGCATCCTCCGCTCCGCTATCGCCATTTGTTGTCTCTCCATTTCCCTCTCGATCCTCTCCTCTTCAGCGTCTCACTCTCATCTCATTCAGCCTCCTCGCCCTCTAAGATTCATCCCAGCCACTTGTACCTACCGCAGCGAGTCCACTAACTGGAAGATGAGCGATGGCTTCCAGCTCGTCGTCAAGAGAAAGGCTTTCTCTAGGGAGTTCAGTGACGTTGGAGAGGAGGGAATTGGAAATGAGAAGAGGGATTTGAAAAAATCAAATCCCTCTTCCAAAATGAGATGTTAGTTTCAAATCCACAAATAGTGAGTTTTCCATTATTTAACACATCAACTGCATTAATAGCCCTACATTTAAGGGACCATTTACTAGATGATTAAGATAGTTTTATATAGTAAAAAGTTTAAATATTAACCATTAATAACTAGACCCATTATTTAGATGGTTTGGATAACTCTATATCATTGCCACTATTATTATGAAAGAGTCACCACTATTTTACATCAAACACAAAACTCACACATTGTCTCAGTCCAACAGATATCGTCACTTGCTCTTTGGATCTGGTAGGGCTCTACAGGCCCCACCATGATGTATATGTTTTAATCCCCTCCGTTCATCCATTTCTAAATATCATTTTAGTGTTGATACCAAAACATGAGCTCTTTATAAGTCTCGAGTGGACCACACCATGGGGAAAAATGTAGAGATATAAATTAATGTACAATGTTCACAAAACATACAATATATAGAAGAATATGCAAGAATTTTCAATATATAATATATAAATTAATATATATGTATTTGTGTGCTTGTCTGTGGAAGGATAAATGTACAATGTTCATATCTATAAAAGAATAAATGTACAATGTTCGCAATCAAGCTTCCTTTATTTATTACAACTAGTAGAAGTTGCAAAGAGAAGAAATAACTAAAAAATATATTCATATATATTCGATAACAGATAATATAAGCGTACTAAGTAAATCCTATGGGGCCCACCACAATTTATTCATTTTATCCACTCCATCTATCCATTTTAACGTATAATTTTATTACATAAGCTCAAAAATGAAGCCTTTAAAAATTTGATGTGGACCACATCATTGGAAATAGTATAAACTGAACGTCTACCATTGAAAAATTTTGGGAGGCCACTAAAGTTTTGGATCAAGATGATATTTTAGATTTCCCTTCATCCATTTATTTGTGATCTATTAAACAAGTTGGATGACAAATAAAAATCATTGTAGGCCATACGAAGATTTCAACGGTGGAAATCATTATTCCCACTGTTTCCTGTGGTATGGTCCACTTGAGCTTTGGATACGCTTTAATTTTGGGCTCAACCACTAAAATGATCTGGAAAAAATGGATTGACAATGTGGATAAAACACTTACATCATTGTGGGCTAAAAAAGAAGCATATCCAAAGCTCAAATGGACCACACTACAGAAAAGAGAGTGAATTGAACATCTACCATTGAAAATTTCATGGGGGCCAAAAAAGTTTTAGATCAATCTGATATTTGTGTTTTCATTTCATCCATGTTTTTATGATATTACGAATAGGTTGGATGACAAATTAGCATCATCGTGGGCCATAGAAAGGTTTCAATAGTGGAAATATTATGTAAGACCCGTGTCCTAGACCGTACCATTTCGTATTCTTCCACGGTCCTTCCGGTCGAATTTCGACAACCTTCGACCTGTATTCGACGTTTACGCGCGAACTTAAGCTGAGTCCCGCATATTAGAGTCAACTCGACCCGAGACCTGTATCATAGCGACTGCACCGTCGCCGTGGTTCTAACGCCGTGACTCGCGCACCGACCCGATATCGAGGGTAGGAGATGTAGGCCCGCGTTCAATTCGAAGAAAACACCATGCGTTATGAATTATGAGGGAATCTCTATGAGATGTCCCATCAATCAAGTACACATCACACATCAAGTCAAGTACAACTAACCCATGCTTTCTTTCTCCACAAGTCAAGCAACATCACAAGTCAACTCTTTCTCACCCTCTCTTACACACCCATACTTGTCAAGTACACTTCACATCCATCACCCATCACTTCTCTCAACCATCACACCTCTGTCTTTTTCAAATTTAAAAATTCTCAAGCAACCAACAAGCTTCACACGTCCACAATTTTCCAAGGAGAGAAAAAGAGAAAGTGAGTTGTGCGGCCCACTTTCCATCCCAAAAACCTACTATCCAAGCCATTCATCTCCCATCTCAACCATTGATCCATCATCTACCACCGTTAAAAGTCAAGAAAATGAGCTAAGGAGGCTAAGGGAGCAAGGTGAAGGCCAAGAGGTGGGAGATCTTTGAGTTTTACCGTTAATTTCATGATTTGTGGGTCCACTTGTTGTGGGACCCACTTGTTGTATGTATTGTATCAATGGAGGGCCCATAGTGGCGGGGTCCCTCCTCTCTATCACCATTTCTCTTGTTCTCTCACTCTCTCGTTCTTTTCCTTTCCCTAAAATGAGGTAGGCGCCACCAAATCATGTTAAATACACCCCATCCATCAAATGGTGTGGCCCACCACATTTTAGGTGAAATCCACCTTCCATGGTGGGACGGTGGGAAGATCCACATGTTGGATTAAATATATATATGATATTTACATTTTATAATAATAATATAAATATACATGCATGGTGGGCCACTCCATGTGGGACCCACCATGATACCTGTGTTATTCCAAGCCATCCAGCGTCCAAGGATGCTGGACGTTGCCCATCAGGGAGCTTGGCTAGCATTGGTGTGTGTACTGACGCTGCGGGGTGTAATGAGCTTGGGTGGGACACTCATGCAGGCCTCACCTTAATGCATATTTATAATCCACATCGTCCATTTCGTTTCTCAACCCACTTTAGGCGTTGAACCGAAAAATGAACTCAATTAGATTTTTGGGTGGGCCCTAGCATGGAAAATAATGTTTTCCCATCTCTACAATCCATTAAAACCCACCCTAATGTCTCTACCTATCAAAAATATGCTGCACACTGGACTTGTTTGATTTGTCATGGGCCATAAAATCTAGTGGTTGGATTGGATTTTTCATATACGGGCCCCACCTGGGAAAAACCATAAAAAAATTCTATTTAAAAAAAAAAGAAAGAAAAGAAGTAAGCAGCAGATGCTGCTGCAGCTGAGGACACCACCGCGTCCAGCGTTGATTGGCGGATGGACTGGCTGGGTCCCACGGGTCCCAGTCATGGACCCTACTGTGATGTGTTCGAACATCAACTCCGTGCATTGAGTGAGTCTTTCCCCTGGCTACAGGCCACCCAAAAATCACTCGTATATGGAACTCAGGTGGGGAACACCGTCTAAAATCATGTGAAGACATGCCTGAAACATACAAAAATGCTTGGTGGGCCTACCTAAATTTTGGATGTGGCTGAAACTTGGTCTGGACCCTCAGCCAGGTGGGACACACATAATAAGTGGATTGGATTTGTGGACCATGTCCCTATGGGCCCCCTGACCGTGTGGCTTATAAACAGGTTGGGTGGCAAATATACATTACAGAGGGCCCCATGGTCCCTATGACCCTATCAATGGGTTGTATGGAAAATAAATATCACCGTGGTCCCCCTGGCCCACGTGACTTTATGAATAGGTTGTATGACATATAAACATCGTCGTGGGCCCCCTTGTCCACGTGACCTTATGTAGAGTTTGGATGATAAATAAATATTATGGTGGCCCTCCATGCCCCAAACAGTGGGCTGGATGGAAAATAAATATTATGGTGGGCCTCCCATGCCCCAATCAATGGGCTGGATGGAAAATAATATGGTGAGCCCCTATTCATGTGACCTTATCAACAGATTGTATAGAAAAATAAACATTATGGCGGGCCTCACATGAGGCTCACTTTGGTAAGTATGGGCCCATGAATTTAGGCCCATCTTGATGTATTTTTAGGCCCATTATTGAGGGCCACTTGGATGCATATGGACCCATGTATTTAGACCCATCTTGGGATGTATATAGGCCTAATGTTGAGGCTCACTTTGGTATATATGGGCCCGTGTATGTAGGCCATCTTAATTTATTTATAGGCCATTGTTGGGGCCTACCATAATATATATAGGCCCACGTTACGACGCCCATTTGATGTACTTGTGGTCCATTGTTGAGGCCCACTTTAATATATATAAGGCCTATGTGATTAGGCCCATTTGATACACATAAATCCTATGTGATTGGGCTCATTTTAATGCATTTTAAGACCCATGGGTGATGGCCCATTGCAAAGTACCTAAGGCCCATTGGTGAGGCCCATGAGGTGGCCCACTTGATGAATATAAGGGCCATGAGATACGGCCCATTTGATTTATTTGAGGCCCAATGGGATGTACCTAAGGCACATTGCAATGTGTGATTCCGCCATGATTTATTGATATTTAAGGCGAACCGAGCCTTGGGAGCAATGATGGTTAGTTGCCCACATTGTCAGGATGATGTCATTTAAATGTCCGCATTGTCACTCATCCGAAGGCCCACTGATAAGCCCATACTTGTAGTGTGAAGGCTGTCTAGGCCCATCTTAGTTATGCACAGGACCCATCACCACATAACATGTTCAGTATAGATCCATGATTCATGATCATATGCATCATATGTATGCATGATATGAGGAGTGACTGACCATAGCATGTGCCTTTGGGCAGATTGTTTATGGGCTCCCCGATAGGCGGAGTTGCCCTACATGAGCACATGGTACACGCAGGATTGTTGCATGTCTGGTAGAGTGATTCATCCACTTGCATTTGTATGATTACGATTATGGTATGCCCTAGCGACATCAGGGCCATAGCCTCCACAGACACATCGTGGGTAGCTGGATTAGATACAGAAAATATTTGGTTCTAGCATACGGGTGTCATAGATGTCCCTGGGTGAAAATTTCTAAACCCAATGGTACTAGAGGATGACTCTAACGTCGAGACCGAGTGGATATATGAGCGCACGAGAGACGAATACTAGGAAGTCACATCTCCCATTGTGTCGTGGTCAGTTAGAAAGGGGTGTGGCCTTACTCACCTGAGGGTAGGGGGTAACACTAGGCTGAGTCTGACCAACTCGTGAATAGGTCCACTATCGTCATGTTGGATAGGTATTGACAGACTATTGGCCAGGCGGATAGTGAGGTTTCTTACGCTCACTTGGACTATGAAGCTTGGGGAGTGGCAATGCCATTTGGAGTGTACTAAACCCTGATGATTATCCAGAATGAGAACTATACTGATATATGATGAGGATTGGCATGCTTGAATTGCATCTCGCATCGCATGGCCGTGTCATGGCTGATAGCATTCATATCTTGCACCATATAGCCTTGGTATGGCTTATTGCATTCATGTACTCATCAGCACATTGCCGCATTATTTTGACCTTGCATTTTGAGCACGCTCGTATTGCGCACACACTTACACCACCCTCTAATTTTTCTATAAGCTTATGCACGATTGATGCGTGTAGGTGACGTCAGGACGTAGCCGTAGCTTCATCGCAGTTAGAGCATACAGCCGAGCTTTGGAGTTTTGTTATTAGCACTATCTTGTATTTCCCTTTATACACATTGTACTTAAAGTTTTTAATCATAGTGGATTTTGTGATGGTGTTCTTGTGGTTACTGTTCGTGGGTTATGCTTATGTTATGCTCATTATGAATTAAATAGATATTAGAAATCCTCCATGTAGCATTCCAGGATCGGAACCTGATATATGGGTGCCGGGAGCCGAGAATGGGGTACTACGGAGGCTGTCGGCGCCGAATTCGGCGATCGAAAATTTTATGAGCCCGATTTTTGAGTTTGCGGGGTGATAGAAGTTGGTATCAGAGCATAACTTGGGAATAACCGAGAACAACATCACATGGTTGCTATGGATTTAGGACGATTAAGTTCCGAGTGCGTAACCTTTCGATTGAGTTCTCTAACGTGCGATTCTTAAGGTTGATTGGCGTCATTGTTCTTTCTTATAGGGCATGCCGCCTAGGAGAACGACTCGAGCACACCCCGATCCACCACCTGAGGCTCCGACGCTACCACCTGCGCTTCCTATTCCACCTCCTGAGATCCTTACTCCCCTGTCTGAGGATGACATTCCTCCACCTGAGGCCGATGCAGAGCCGACTGTACCTGTGAGTGCCTCTCGGTTACAGTAGATGTTATAGGCTATGATAGTCGCACTCCAGGGACAGGGTAGGCGCCCAATTGTTTCACCAGCTCAGGCAGAGCAGGAGCGCACGAGCACCTTAATCTGTGAGTTCCAATAGCTTGATCCTCAACACTTCCAGGGTGAGCCAGACCCGACAGCAATTGAGAGGTGGCGCTCCGATGTGGAGAAGATCTTCGATACTATGTCATGTACGACCGAGCAGTGAGTCCGGTTAGTAGTATTCCTTCTTCAGGGTGAGGCAGAGCACTGATGGACTTCTGTTACAGGACCTGATTATTTATGGACATGGGAGGACTTTATTGACCGGTTCGAGGAGCAGTACTTCCCTGACCACATTCGTCGTTAGAGAGCATTGGAGTTCGAGACTCTGGTGCAGGGGGACATGACCGTGGCGCAGTACGTGGTGCTATCGAGGTTTGTACCATATATGATTGATGATGAGGGGAAAAAGGCCTGCCATTTTGAGAACGGCTTACGTTACGGTCTTCAAGGCCGTGTCATTGGGCATGAGCTCCCGAATTTTCAAGAAGTAGTGCAGAGGGCTCAAATTTATGAGACTGAGTGGGCCGGCATGCAGGACGACCGAGATCAGAGGAGGGGTCAGAAGAGGCAGGCCCCCTCCAGTATCTCACAACAACATCGACGACCACAGAGATATAGGAGCCACCCACCTGCTAGAGCACCAGCAGCCCCAGCAGCACCTCCAACGTTACCCCAGTAGCTGTTTACAGGAGTTTATTTTGGATGTGGTGGGACAGGGCACTGCTTGTCCGAGTGCCTACACCCTCATCTGCAGCAGTCGAGAGGGCCACAGCAGCCTCCAGCGCAACAACGACCTCATCAGCAGACTCTAGCACAGCAGCGACCTCATCATCAGGCCCCACAACAGCACCGACCCATCAGCAACGTCCACAGCCACATCTGCCGTCGAGGCCCCAGCAGCAGCAAAGACAGTAGTACAGGTCACTGCAGAGACAGCAGCAGTGCCAAGGACCTTAGAGGGGATAGACACCTCCCCATCCAGCTTAGGACAGATTTTATGCGGCTCAGCAGGACCTGCAGACCTCTGGAGGAGTCGTAGAGGGTATGCTTCTAGTCTCTTCATGCATCGCACATGTATTGTTTGATTTCGATGCTTCGCACTCATTCATGTCTGAGGATTTTTGTCGATCGAATGGATTTCCGATAGAGTCTGCTAGTGAGGGATTGATCGTATCGACGCCCTTGAGGAAGACCACAGTATTAGGCCATTTTTGTTCATCTTGCACTATTCTGGTCGGTGATATCTTTTTATCCGTTGACTTGTACGTGCTACCGATGTCAGGCTTCGAAATTATTTTGGGCATGGATTGGCTTACCGAGTACTACACTATCTAGGACTGTTTCGCAAGGACAATCATATTCTGCATACCAGGCTTACCGCAGTTTTAGTTTGTTATCGAGCCCAGAGGAGAGTCATTGTCATGCTTGATGTCCTTCACCGTTGAGGAGCCCGTTGTAGCATTATTAACCAGTTATCGATTGTCTGTGACTTCCCCGACGTGTTCCAAGAGATTCCAAGGCTACTACCTCACCATCATATAGAGTTTCAAATAGACCTTGTGCCCGGTATCGCGTCTATCTCGAAGGCCCCGTACCGTATGACACCGATGGAGTTGCATGAGTTGCAACGACAGTTGGACGAGTTGCGTGAGTTGGGATTCATTCGTCCGAGCAGTTCGCCTTAGGGAGCATCGGTACTCTTCGTCAGGAAGAAGGATGGTTCGTTGAGGCTTTACGTAAACTACCGCGAACTTAACCGGGTCACGATTAAGAACAAGTACCCGCTCCCGAAGATAGATGATTTGTTTGACCAGCTACAGGGTGCATAGTTCTTTTCAAATATTGACCTGCGTTCCGGTTATCATCAGATTCAGGTTCGAGAAGAGGACATCCCAAAGACAGCTTTCAGGACGCGTTATAGTCATTTTGAGTTTCAGGTCATGTCTTTCGGACTGACCAATGCACACGCGGTCTTCATGCAGTTGATGAACGAGGTATTCCCTCCATATCTTGATCATTTTTCTATGGTCTTCATCGATGACATTTTGATCTATTCGAGGACCCATGAGGACCATATGTAGCATCTGGAGATTGCTTTGCAGACCCTCCGTGCCCATCAGCTGTATGCAAAGCTAGAGAAGTGCGAGTTCTGACAGGAGGAGGTGAGGTTCCTAGATCACATGGTGATGAGGGAGGGTGTCGCGGTGGACCCCTTGAAAGTTAAGGCAGTGCGTTAGTGGGGCCAGCCCACTACTGCATCCGAGATCTGCAGTTTCCTTGGCTTAGCGGGATATTATCGGCGTTTCATTGAGGGCTTCTCCCGTATTGTGACCAGGTTGACTCGGAAGGGTGTAAGTTTTGTTTGGACTGACGCATGTGAGTAGGCATTCGTGGAGTTAAAGGACCGTCTGACGTTCGCTCCTGTCTGTCCTCACTCTTCCCTCTGGGAGTGATGGATTTGTTGTATTTACCGATGCCTCACGTATTGGATTGGGTGTTATACTGATGCAGCACGGCAGACTGGTAGCCTTCGCGTCTCGTCAGCTCAAAGTTTCTAAGCTGAGCTACCCCATACACGATTTGGAGCTGGCAGCTGTTGTCTTCACACTAAAGGTGTGGAGGCACTACCTCTATGGGGTCAGGTTTGAGTTCTTCTCTGACCACAAGAGCTTGAAGTATCTATTCTCTTAGTCCGAGCTGAACATGAGACAGAGATGATGGATGGAGCTTCTGAAGGACTATGATTTTGACCTTCAATACCAGCCAGGCAAGGCGAATGTGGTGGTAGATGCCCTCAGCCGTCAGCCATGAGGCCTGGTGGCACATATGATGATTAAGGAGTGGAGGATGCTCAAGGATATAGCAGAGTACGACTTCAATTTTGGTCCGCAGTCTTCTATCGTTCAGCTATCGAGCCTGTCGATTCAACCCTCTCTTGTCGCAAGGGTGATCGAGGCTCAGCAAACAGATGAGTCGTTATAGGATTACTGAGCAGAGGCAGCATCTGAGAGCCAGACAGATTGGCAGATTGGTTCTGATGGTGGACTTCGCTTCAGAGGCTGATTATGTGTCCCAGATATTCCTGAGTTGCGTAGAGATCTTATGACTGAGGTACATCGATTATGGTTTTCTATCCATCCTGGTTCGACGAAGATGTATCAGGATATGAGGAGATAATATTTTTGGGCAGGGATGAAACGTCAGATCGCCAGTTTTGTGACCGAGTGTGACACATGCCAGCGTGTCAAGGCCGATCATCAGAGACCTCCTGGTTTGTTACAGCTGTTGAGCGTCCCAATGTGGAAGTGGGAGCACGTATCTACCGATTTTATTATGGGTCTGCTGAGGACTTAGCGCGGTCATGACGCTATCTAGGTTGTTGTGGACCGTCTCACGAAGTCGACACATTTTCTTACGATCTATGAGACTTGGCATACGGACCGACTTGTCAGGCTATTTTTTGAGGAGATATTGAGATCGCACGGTGTTCCAGTCTCGATCGTTTCTGACCGAGACTCGAGGTTCACGTCTCAGTTTTGAAGGAGCTTTCAGAGAGCGATGGGCACTGATTTGTGACTCAGCACCGTGTATCATCCGCAAACCGATGGCCAGACCAAGAGGGTCAATCAGATATTGAGGATATGCTTCGGGCTTGCGTAATCAATTTTGGGGGTAGCTGGGATGAGCATCTGTGATTGGCTGAGTTCGCATATAACAACAGCTATCAGTCGACCATTGGCATGGATCCTTTTGAGGCGTTGTATGGCATACCATCTAGATCTCCGAGTTGTTGGACCGAGGTTGGAGAGCGGCGTCTTCTAGGTCCCGAGCTTGTACAGGAGACATCAGAGGCTATTGATATCATCAGGTAGAAGATGCGTACAGCTCAGAGCCGGCAGAAGAGTTTTGCTGATCGTTGAGGTCGTCCTTTGGAGTTTGCTGTAGGAGGCCATGTGTATCTTAATGTCTCGCCTAAAAAGGGCATGGTTCGATTTGGAGCGAAGGGCAAGCTTGCCCCGAGATTTATAGGACCTTTTGAGATCACTGGGCATGTTGGTACCATAGCCTACTGACTTGCCTTACCATCTGAGTTGTCTAGTGTCCACAACATTTTCTACGTCTCTATGTTGAGGAAGTGTGGGTCAGACATAGTTTCTATTATATATTGGCATCCTTTATAGGTTCGTGAGGACGCTTCTTACATTGAGCAGCCAGTTCATATCCTTGATCGCAAGGAGCAGGTCCTCTGGACAAAGGTCATTCCCTTGGTGAAGGTTCAGTGGGGTCATCATTCTATTGATGAGGCATCTTGGGAGCGCAAGGCTGAGATTCGAGAGTGCTATCCCCATCTCTTTGATGATTGATCATACATTATATCTTGTATACTGTCTCTGATTTTATATGACGATGCCTTATTTCCCCTTCTATTATGAGTTATATTTTCTTGCGGTGACTATGTAAATTTCGAGGATAAAATTTTTATTTGGAGGAGAGAGTTATAAAACCCGTGTCCTAGACCGTACCATTTCGTATTATTCCACAGTCCTTCCGGTCGAATTCTAACAACCTTCGACCTGTATTCGACATTTACGTGCGAACTTAAGCCGAGTCCCGCATATCAGAGTCGACTCGACTCGAGACCTGTATCAAAGCGACCGTGCCGTCGCCACGGTTCTAACGTCACGACTCACGCACCGACCCAATACCCAAGGTAGGAGATGTAGGCCCGCGTTCAATTCAAAGAAAACACCATGCATTACAAATTATGAGGGAATCTCTACGAGATGTCCCATCAATCAAGTACACATCACACATCAAGTTAAGTACAACTAACCCATGCTTTCTTTCTCCACAAGTCAACTCTTTCTCACCCTCTCTCTTACACACCCATACTTATCAAGTACACTTCACATCCATCACCCATCACTTCTCTCAACCATCACACCTCTATCTTTCTCAAATTCAAAAATTCTCAAGCAACCAACAAGCTTCACACGTCCATAATTTTTCAAGGAGAGAAAAAGAGAAAGTGAGTTGTGTGGCCCACTTTCCATCCCAAAAACCTACTATCCAAGCCATTCATCTCCCATCTCAACTATTGATCCATCATCTACCACCGTTAAAAGTCAAGCAAATGAGCTAAGGAGGCTAAGGGAGCAAGGTGAAGGCCATGAGGTGGGCGATCTTTGAGTTTTACCGTTGATTTCATGATTTGTGGGTCCACTTGTTGTGGGACCCACTTGTTGTATGTATTGTATCAATGGAGGGCCCATAGTGGTGGGGTCCCTCCTCTCTATCACCGTTTGTCTTGTTCTCTCACTCTCTCTATCTTTTCCTTTCCCTAAAATGAGGTAGGCCCCACCAAATCATGTTAAATACACCCCATCCATCAAATGGTGTGGCCCACCACATTTTAGGTGAAATCCACCTTCCATGGTGGGACGGTGGGAAGATCCACATGCTGGATTAAATATATATATATGATATTTATATTTTATAATAATAATATAAATATACATGCATGGTGGGCCACGTCCATGTGGGACCCACCATGATACCTGTGTTATTACAAGCCGTCCAGCGCCCAATGACGCTGGACGTTGCCCATCACGGAGTGTGGCTAGCATTGGTGCGTGTACTGACGCTGGAGGGTGTAATGAGCTTAGGTGGGCCACTCATGCAGGCCCTACCTTGATACATATTTATAATCTATGTCGTCCATTTCGTTTCTCAACCCACTTTAGGCGTTGAACCGAAAAATGAAATCAATTAGATTTTTGGGTGAGCCTTAGCATGGAAAATAATGTTTTTCCATCTCTACAATCCATTAAAACCCGCCCTGATGTCTCTACCTATCAAAAATATGCTACACACTGGACTTGTTTGATTCATCATGGGCCATATAATCCAGTGGTCAGATTGGATTTTTCATATGCGGGCCCCACCTGGGAAAAACCATAAAAAAATTTAATTTTAAAAAAAGAAAAGAAAAGAAGCAAGCAGCAGATGCTGCTGCAGCTGAGGATGCCACCGCGTCCAGCGTTGATGGGCGGACGGACTGGCTGGGTCCCACGGGTCCCAGTCGTGGACCCCACTGTGATGCGTTCGAACATCAACTCTGTGCATTGGGTGAGCCTTTCCCCTGGCTATAGGCCACCCAAAAATAATCCGTATATGGAACTCAGGTGGGCCACACCATCTAAAATCATGTGAAGACATGCCTAAAACATACAAAAATGCTTGGTGGGGCTTACCTGAATTTTGGATGTGGCTGAAACTTGGTCTGGACCCTCAGCCAGGTGGGACACACATAATAGGTGGACTGGATTTGTAGACCATGCCCCTGTGGGGCCCATGACCATGTGGCTTATAAATAGGTTGGGTGGAAAATATGCATTACAGAGGGCCCCATGGTCCCTATGACCCTATCAACGGGTTGTATGGAAAATAAATATCACTGTGGGCCCCCCTGGCCCACGTGACTTTATGAATAGGTTCTATGGCATATAAACATCGCCGTGGGCCCCCTTGTCCACGTGACCTTATGTACCGGTTTGATGATAAATAAATATTATGGTGAGCCCTCCATGCCCCAATCAGTGGGCTGGATGGAAAATAAATATTATGGTGGGCCCCCCATGCCCCAATCAATGGGCTGGATGGAAAATAATATGGTGAGCCCCTATTCATGTGACCTTATCAACAGATTGGATAGAAAAATAAACATTATGGAGGGCCTCACATGAGGCTCACTTTGGTAAGTATGGGCCCATGAATTTAGGCCCATCTTGATGTATTTTTAGGCCCATTATTGAGGCCCACTTGGATGCATATGGGCCCATGTATTTAGACCCATCTTGGGATGTATATGGGCCTAATGTTGAGGCTCACTTTGGTATATATGGGCCCGTGTATGTAGGCCATCTTAATTTATTTATAGGCCATTGTTGGGGCCTACCATAATATATATAGGCCCACGTTACGACGCCCATTTGATGTACTTGTGGTCCATTGTTGAGGCCCACTTTAATATATATAAGGCCTATGTGATTAGGCCCATTTGATACACATAAATCCTATGTGATTGGGCTCATTTTAATGCATTTTAAGACCCATGGGTGATGGCCCATTGCAAAGTACCTAAGGCCCATTGGTGAGGCCCATTGAGGTGGCCCACTTGATGAATATAAGGCCCATGAGATACGGCCCATTTAATTTATTTAAGGCCCAATGGGATGTACCTAAGGCACATTGCAATGTGTGATTCCGTCATGATTTATTGATATTTAAGGCTAACCGAGCCTTAGGAGCAATGATGGTTAGTTACCCACATTGTCAGGATGATGTCGTTTAAATGTCCGCATTGTCACTCATCCAAAGGCCCACTGATAAGCCCATACTTGTAGTGTGAAGGCTGTCTAGGCCCATCTTAGTTATGCACAGGACCCATCACCACATAACATGTTCAGTATAGATCCATGATTCATGATCATATGCATCATATATATGCCTGATATGAGGAGTGACTGACCATAGCATGTGCCTTTGGGCAGATTGTTTATGGGCTCCCCGATAGGCGGAGTTGCCCTACATGAGCACATGGTACGCGCAGGATTGTTGCATGTTTGGTAGAGTGATTCATCCACTTGCATTTGTATTATTACGATTATGGTATGCCCTAGCGACATCAGGGCCATAGCCTCCACAGACACATCGTGGGTGGCTAGATTGAATACCAAAAATGTTTGGTTCTAGCATACGGGCACCATACATGTTCCTGGGTGAAAATTCCTAAACCCGATGGTACCAGAGGATGACTCTAACGTCAAGACCGAGTGAATATATGAGCGCACGAGGACATAATACCAGGAGGCCGAGTCTCCCACTGTGTCGTGATCGATTGGAAAGGGGTGTGGCCTTACTTGCCCGAGGGTAGGGGGCAACACTAGGATGAGTCTGACCAGCTCGTGAATGGGTCCGCTATCATCTTGTTGGATAAGTATTGGCAGACTATTGGCCAGGTGGATAGTGAGGTTTCTTACGCTCACTTGGATTATGCGGCTTGGGGAGCGACAGTGCTATTTGGAGTGTACTAAACCCCGGTGATTATCCAAAATGAGAACTATACTGATATATGATGAGGATTGGCATGCTTGAGTTGCATCTCGCATCGCATGGCCGTGTCATAGCCGATAGCATTCATATCTTACACCGTATAGCCTTGGTATGGCTGATTGCATTCATGTACTCATCACCACATTGCCGCATTATTCTGACCTTACATTCTGAGCACGCTCATATTGTAGACACACTTACACTGCCCTCTAAGCTTTATATAAGTTATGCATGATTGATGCATGTAGGTGACGCCAGGACGCAGCCGTAGCTTCGTCATAGTTGGAGCGTGCATCTGAGCTTTGAACTTTTATTATTAGCACTATCTTGTATTTTCCTATATACACATTGTACTTAAAGTTTTTTATCATTGTGGATTTTGTGATGGTGTTCTTGTGGTTATTGTTCATGGGTTATGCTTATATTATGCTCATTATAAATTAAATGGATATTAGAAATCCTCCTTATAGCATCCCAGGATCGGAACCTAATATATGGTTGTCGGGAGCCGAGAATGGGGTACTACGGAGGCTGTCGACGCTAGATTCGGCGATCGAAAATTTTATGAGCCCGATTTCTGAGTTTGGAGTATGACACATTATTCCCATGGTTTCCTATGGAAAAAATGAGTTATATCTCAATCTTAAGTGGACCACATTACAGGAAACAGTGTTTAATAAACGTTGACCATTAAAAACGTTTTGGGGGCCATAAAAGTTTTGGATCAAGCTAATATTTATTTTTTCCCTTCATCTGAGTATTTATAACCTAATCAACAGATTGGATGTCAAATAAACAGTACATCAAGCCTTAGGAGGATTTTAATAGTGGATATCCAATCATTATTTTTTTCTTGTGGTGTGGTCCACCTAAGATTTATATTGCTATAATTTTTTATTTTTTTTTATAAATTACTAAAATGATCTGTAAAAATGGATGAACGGAATGGACGAAACACATACATCATGGTGGGCCCCACGGAACACCAACCACTAACACGAGGCTAGTGGCAGGGGGAGTAGTTGATCCTTCTCCTAGTTTTTAAGTCTTGTGGCGCCCACCGTGATGTATGTTATTTATCCACTCCGTCCATTCATTTTAACAGACTATTTTAACATTGATCCCAAAAAAGGAGTCAGATCTGTGTGCCCCACCATGATGTATGTATCATATCAACATCGTCCATTCATTTGGAGAGATTATTTTATGGGATCATCAAAAGAACGAGTCAGATCCAAATCTCAAGTGGCCCCACCACCAAAAATAGTGGGGACAGTGACACCACCATTCCACTATGATGTTTTTAAGTTTTAAATAGGGATTTGGTGAGAAATAAATGCTAAATCAGGTCAATGAAAGAATATTAAATCAATCCAGTGGGCTGAGGAATAAATGATATGTGGTCTCTTCTACAACACAACTTGATACTCACCATCAACACATTGAAACAAATTTTGTTACAAAGAGTTGTTATACATGTTGTCTTCTTATATATCTTTTTTATGATGCTTTTCTTCTTCTTCATGTGTAATTTGTTAAATTTCATCTGTAGTTGCAGTTGAACACTCACTTTTGATTCCCCTGATTTCTGGAGTTCCCACAATCATCTTGGGGATGGATGTATCACATGGTTCCCCAGGCCAATCCGACGTGCCGTCAATTGTAGCGGTAAGATAAGATTCATAATTTTCATTTTCAATTGTTAGTCATAAAGTGACAGTACTTGTTTCAATTTTATTGGATGGATGATGAATGTATTTGCAGATGTAAATGAAAATAAAGAACTTAATATATATATATATATATATATATATATATATATATATATATATATATATATATATATATATATATATATGGGAAAAGGTACTATGCGTTTGACCTCACGATAAGCTCCCATGAGGTCGAGCTGTGTGGACCCCACCGTGATCTGTGTCGACCATCAACCCATGCATTTGATGGTTCCCCTTTAAATAATGGGATATCCCAAAAATCAGCCATATACGGAACTTAGGTGGGCCATACGATCTAAAATCATGTGAAGACACCATTAAAACATATAAAAGCACTTGGTGGGGCCCACCTGAGTTTTGAATGTTGTTGAAACTTGGTCTGAACCCTCATCCAAGTGGGACACACATAATGGATGGGTTGGATTTGCAAACCACATCTCGGTGGGCCCTTTAAATGATTATGAATATTTTGATGGTGCACGGCCCCTCTCAACTTTTGTATGTGGTGTGGCCCACAAAAGTCACGGATTGACTTAATTTTTGAGACCTGGGCCCATGATGGAATGGTGCATCTGACTGATGGGGTAGATGTTCGAAACGCATCATGGTGGGGCCCACACAGCTCGACCTCATGGGACGGACTCTTGAAGTCGAGCGCATAGTACCTTTTCCATATATATATATATATATATATATATATATATATATATATATATGTTATCAATGGAAGATACCTTGTTTAGGGGGGCATGAAATTCTTGTAGCTTATGGTATGGTGCCCCAATATTGGTTGTATGTTACTAGTATGTAATAGATAATACTAAATTCAATAGTAGATAATATTAGAGAATACCTGAACCCGATCCGAACCCGAAACCGAACCTGATTCCCTAAACCTAAACTTAAACCAATAACCTAAACCTAAACCTATAACCTATGACCTAAACCTATAACCTAAACCTAAACCTACAACCTAAACCAAAACCTATAACCTAATGCTATTCTTATAACCTAAACCTATTCTTATAACCTAAACCTATTCTCAAATCCCAAAACCTACAACCTAAACCTTAACCTTAACCAAAACCTAAACCTATAACCTAATGCTATAACCTATAACCTAAACCTAAAACCCAAACGTAAACCCCATCTTGAACTCGTACCCAATTTCCTAAACCTAAACCTTAACATATTCTCAAATCCCCAAACCTAAACCCACACCTAATCTAAATCACAACTCCCTAGCATAAACCTAAACCTAAACTTGAAAACCCAAACTTAAACCCAATCCCGAACCCAAACCCGATTTCCTAAACCTAAACTTATAACCTTAACCTAAACCTATTCTCAAATCCCAAAACCTATAACCTAAACCTAAACCTAAACCTTAGCCTATAACCTAACCTAAACCTAAACCTATAACCTTAACCTAAACATAAAACCTAAACCTAAACCTAAACCTAAACCTATACTTATAACATAAACTTATTCTCAAATCCCAAAACCTATAACCTAAACATAAACCTAAACCTATAACTCAAATGCAAACTCCATCTCGAACCCGAACCCGATTTCCTAAAACTAAATCTTAACGTATTCTCAAATCCCTAAACCTAAACCTACACCAAATCCTAATCTTAACACCCTAGCCTAAACCTAAACCTAACTTGAAAACCCAAACCTAAACTGAGCCCCGAACCTGAACCCGATTTCCTAAACCTAAACCTATAACCTTAACCTAAACCTAAACTTATAACCTTAGCCTAAACCTAAAACTTAACCTATAACCTAAACCTTAACCTATAACCTTAACTTATAACCTAAACATAAAACCTAAACTCAATTTCCTAAACCTTAACCTATAACCTAACCAAAACCTAAACCTATAACCTGAACCCGATTTTCTAAACCTAATCCTTAACGTATTCTCAAATCCCTAAACCTAAACCTACACCTAATCTTAATCTCAACTCCCTAACCTAAACCTAAACCTAAACTTGAAAACCCAAAAAGAAACCCGATCCCGAACCCGAACCCGTTTTCCTAAACCGAAACTTATAGCCTTAACCTAAACCTATTCTCAAATCTCAAAACCTAGAACCTAAATCTAAACATAAACCTTAACCTATAACCTAAACTTAATTCCCTAAACCATAACCTATAACCTAACCTAAACCTAAACTAT
This sequence comes from Magnolia kwangsiensis, assembly GCA_037074715.1. NCBI lineage: Eukaryota > Viridiplantae > Streptophyta > Magnoliopsida > Magnoliales > Magnoliaceae > Magnolia > Magnolia kwangsiensis. The sequence continues at coordinate 28,022,304 of CM073577.1, forward strand.
AACCTAAACTTAAACCTATAACCTTAACCTAAACATAAAACCTAAACCTAAACCTATACTTACAACCTAGACCTATTCTCAAATCCCAAAACCTATAACCTAAACCTAAATCAATAACCTAAAACCTAAACCGAAACCTACACTTATAACCTATATCCTAAACCTATAGCCTAAATCTAAACCTAAAACCCAAACGTAAACCCGATCTTGAACCGAACTCAATTTCTTAAACCTAAACCTTAACATATTCTCAAATCCCTAAACCTAAACCAACATCTAATCCTAATCTCAACTCTCTAACCTAAAATTAAACGTAAACTTGAAAACCCAAACCTAAACATGATCTCGAACCCGAACCTGATTTCCTAAACCTAAAATTATAACCTTAACCTAAACCTATTCTCAAATCCCAAAACCTATAACCTAAACTAAATTTCTTAAACCTTAACCTATAACCTAACCTAAAACTAAACCTATAACCTGAACCCAATGTCCTAAACCTAAACCTTAATGTATTCTCAAATCCCTAAACTTAAACCTACACCTAATCCTAATCTCAACTCCCAAACCTAAACCTAAACCTAAACTTGAAAACCCAAACCTAAACCTAATCCCGAACCCAAACCTGATTTTCTAAGCCTAAATTTTTAACCTTAACCTAAATCTATTCTCAAATCTCAAAACCTATAACCTAAACCTAAACCTATATAACCTTAACCTAAACCTAAAACTTAACCTATAACCTATAACCTTAACTTATAACATATAGCTATAACCTAAACTCAATTTCCTAAACCTTAACCTATAACCTAACCTAAACCTAAACCTATAACCCGAACCCGATTTCCTAAACCTAAACCTTAACGTATTCTCAAATCCCTAAACCTAAACCTACACCTAATCCTAATTTCAATTCCATATCCTAAACCTAAACCTAAACTTGAAAACCCAAACCTAAACTCGATCCCAAACCTGAACCCAATTTCCTAAACCTAAACTTATAACCTTAACCTAAACTTATTCTCAAATCCCAAAACCTATAACCTAAACCTAAACCTAAACCTAAACCTAAAACTTAACCTATAACCTAAACCTATAACCTGAACTCAATTTCCTAAACCTTAACCTATAACCTAACCTAAACCTAAACCTATAACCCGAACCCAATTCCTAAACCTAAACCTTAATGTATTCTCAAATCCCTAAACTTAAGCCTACACTAATCCTAATCTCAACTCCCTAACCTAAACCTAAACCTAAACTTGAAAACCCAAACCTAAACCCGATCTCGAACCCGAACCTGATTTCCTAAACCTAGACTTATAACCTTAACCTAAACCTATTCTTAAATCTCAAAACCTATAACCTAAACCTAAACCTAAACTTGAAAACCCAAACCTAAACCCGATCCCAAACCTGAATCAGATTTCCTAAACTTAAACTTATAGGTTATAGTTTAGGTTTAGGTTTAGGTTTTAGGTTTAGTTTTAGGTTATAGGTTATAGGTTTTAGGTTTAGGTTTAGGTTTAGGTTTTAGGTTTAGTTTTAGGTTATAGGTTATAGGTTATAGGTTTAGGTAAAGGTTTAGGTTTAGGGTATTTTTATTTATGATGTTAAGCTTATATGTATTTATACGTGAATGAATGTGATGTGTATAAGATTATTTGTGTTTAGATGAATGAAGTCTATTTTTGGATGGATTTACTAGTTTGGGTTTAGATGGATGTGAATGTGAATATGATGAAATATATTATATAACAGTTGTATATCAGGATGAATATGATGAAATATATTGTAATAGGTGTATATGTGGAATTTTGTGCTGGATTATTATTATTTTTTAAAAGACTTTTAGCGATGAACATTTTCGTAGCTAAAAGTTTTGCAAATTATTTTAGCTACAAAAATTTTCGTCACTAAAAGTTTTGTAATTATTTTTAGTGACGAAAATTTTCGTAGTTAAAAGTTTTGCAAATATTTTTTAGCGATGAAAATATTTGTCGCTAAAAGTTTTCTAATTATTTTTAACGACGAAAATGTTTGTAACTAAAAGTTTTATAAATATTTTTTAGCGACAAAAATTTTCATCACTAAAAGTTTTGTAATTATTTTTAGCGACGAAAATTTTTGTAGCTAAAAGTTTTACAAATATTGTTTAGTGACGAAAATTTTCGTCGCTAAAAGTTTTGTAATTATTTTTAGCAACGAAAATGTTCACAGCTAAAAGTTTTACAAATATTTTTTAGCTATAAAAATTTTCGTCTCTAAAATTTTTGTAATTATTTTTAGCGACCAACATTTTTGTAGCTAAAAGTTTTGCAAATATTTTTTAGTGATGAATATTTTCATCGCTAAAAGTTTTGTAATTATTTTTAGCGACGAAAACTATCGTCGCTAAAGTTTAACATTCATTTTTTTAGCGATAAAAGTATGTCGCTAAAAGTTTTTTTAGCAATGAAAAAATTCGTCGCTAAAAGTTTTTTAGCGATGAAAATATTCGTCTCTAAAAAGCTTGCCTTTCCTGACAATTCAAAATTTTCGTTGATAAAAACCTCTTGCGTTGACCTTTTAGCGACGAAAATTTTCATCGATAAAGTATTTAGCTACAAAAATTTAGCTTTTGGTGACGAAAATTTTTATCGCTTAAGGTGGGATTTCTTGTAGTGTCAGCAACAATAGACAAGTTCTGTTTATATAGGAAAAAGGTTCCAACAGATATAAATTGGTTACATTTATGATAGAATTCGATATCATCGAGTAGGTTCGATATCATCAAGCGTATACTCTCGATTGTATCGATGGTCCATTCGATGACACGAACTCAATTTCATATGCTTTTGAAAACCTCTTGCTAGCTGGTCGAGGGAATCAAGACTCGTGTCGATGTCATCGAATTTCGAACTTTGATATTATTGATACGAGGATTGATTCCTTGACATTTGAAAAATGTGAGAAACTTGCTTTGGAATTTTTCAGGTCATTAGATATGATCGAGGGTACTCGATATCATCAGAATTTGAATGTCGATAATATAGAAGGTCATGTCAATGCATCGATAAATCTAAAGATTTTATCAGTGAGCTTGCTGGAAAGTTTGTCCTTTCTCGATGCAATCGAGTCGACCTCGATATCATTAATATTTGAATATTAATTCTATCGAGTGACCCCCGATCAGAATTGAAAAACGCTTGAAAAATGTTGCTGGACAACTTCACGCCCATGACTGATACCATCGAGAGCCTTTCGATATCATCGAGATTTGAACATCGATAGTATTGAGGACAACTTCGATATATCGAAGCATATATGATTTTCTTAAGTAAAAACAGGGGCACCGAAAATCTGCCTGTCAATATTATTGAGTCACCTTCAATTGACTCGAGATTCAAATATCAATGATATCGATAGGTATATCGATACATCGATAATTCTGTCAAGATATGTATGTGGTTGCTGGACACTTTTATCCTCATTTCGATAGAATCGATTTTTCATCAAGGACATCGACAGCACAGGTTGATCATATCGAGACGTGTATCGATACAATCGACAAAGCAAGAAAAACTTAAGAAATTTTCTATTTGAGAAAAAAGTTTTCTCACTTATAAGCCCTATAGTATTCTAACTTGTTTTAAGGATTTTATTTACTTGGTGTTTTGGGACATAGGATGTGAGGCTTAGATTTACCTATGAAGATCTTCCACACATCCGATTGAGGTAAACGCTTTGAATTGATCTTCTTATGAGGCTCTACAGTCTGAATGACCCAACACTCATGCTAATTGACAAACCAGGGCACTTACAAGGGCACTTTCAGAGTATACCTTTTAAAATTATGTGTGACATAAGCGACTATGCAGTTGGGGCGGTGCTAGGCCAAAGAAAAGAGAATAATCCCTATGTTATATACTATACGAGTAGAACTTTAAACCTTGTCCAAGTGAATTACTTTACTATGGAAAATGAACTCTTAAACGTAGTTTTTGCTTTAAACAAGTTTAGGTCTTACTTGATAGGATCCAAGATCATAATCTTTACCAATTTTGTAGCATTGAAATACATTTTTTCTAAGAAGGATACTAAGCCTCGTTTGCTGAGAAGAATCCTTCTACTCTAAGAGTTTGATCTTGAAATTTAAGATAAGAAAGGAGTAAAAAATGTAGTCACTGACCATCTTTATCGAATTATCCTATCCAATTCCATGGAGACAATACCTATCAATGACATATTCCCTGATGAAAAAAATTTAAAAGTCTCCTAATTACCTTGGTATGCTGACATTGCTAATTATCTTGCCACAGGTACAATTCCTACTCATTAGACTGCATAAGATGAGAAGAAATTCTTTACTAAGGTATGTAAGTTCTTCTGGGATGAACCATATCTTTTGAAATATTTCCAGATCAAATCACAAGGAGATGTGTTCCTGATCAAAAACAACACGATGTCATTTCCATTAGCCATTTATATGTGTGTGGTGGCCAATCTTTTTCCATGAAGACCACCATGACAATTTTGTAGTGTGGCTTTTATTGGCCAATTATGTTCAAAGATACAAACGAACTCTACAAAGCATGTAAGTGATGTCATAAATTGGGAGGATTATCTAATCAAAATATGATGAGTATGAAATATTGCATATTTTCCCCTCATTATTCCTTGGTTTTGAGAACATGAAGGTGTTTAATTAATTTATTTATACATGTTTTCTCTTGCGAGGTGATTTTGAGAGCTTAAAGTGAAAAGGATACTAAAAGCATGGATTTGGTGCTCAAAAGATTACCAAGATAAAGAATGTATCTTTAAAGTCAAGATTGAAGACTTTAAGAGTCTAAGATCTAAGAAATCGTAGTGAAGAAGGAAGAAAAATTGAAGTTGCACACTACAGAAATCGAAAGCGATGAACTTGACAGTTCGATGCCATTAAGCATTGCTTCAATGCCATCGAAGTAAGTGTTTTATGGCATCGAAGGATGATTGATTCCATAAAAAAAATAAGAAAATTTTAATTTTCTTGCTGGACATATTTGGGACCCATTCAATGCCATCAAAGGAGGGTTTGATACCATCGAAGAAGCACTCAATGTCATCAAAAAAATCATGAATTATGGGATTTACTAGCTGGATAGTTTATAACATTTCTTGATTCCATCAAAAGAGTGTTCAATGACATCGAAGCTAGTTCGATGCCATTAAAAATTGGATGATGTCATCGAGGACTTACGCAGGCTCGAACAGATCGTGGCAGGACAAATTCCAAAATTCATATCAAATTCTTCAATCTCAATTCGATGTCAATGAAGCCCCATCGAAGGTGCCATCGAAGCTATGATAGCTACGTAAAGTTGACGCAGATTCAAAGTCAGTCTGATCAATTCCTATAGAAAGGGATCTTCTAAGTTCTTCAAAGCACAAATTTGGGTAGGCAGAGTAGGGCATGGAGTTGTGGAGTTATAATGAGTCCTCCAATCATTCTTTCCTAGTTAGTTTTTATGCTTTTTCTGTTCGATTTGTAGTCTAATCATTTATTTGGTTGGCTAATCTCTTAGCTAAGGCTAAAGGATGAAGCTTGTAGTTCATTACTCTATTTTATCTATTTGATTCTGTAAATAATGGTTGAATTATGATATTAGATTGAAAGGATTTGAATTTACTTTAAAAGTCATTAATTTGTTTATTTCTAAATTTTTTGTGCACTCCGGGTACAATAAATGCCTTGATTTAACAATTGCTTAGCCTTGAATTAGAGACGGATTCAATTTGTATAATTGATTGATCTATGGTTGCCTAAGGGTGTTATAGATGCTTTTAATTTCCCGTGATTGAAGTCCCAATGCTTCGTGAGAGAATTGCTTAACCAAATTCATGTTTTATATTATTTATGATTGATTTAACCGCTCTATCTTTTGATTGGATTGAATAGGACTTTGATTCCAATTAAGGTAAAATCGTTGAATCAATAACTTAAATAATGTGAATGCTATAAGTGAATTCCCAGATCCTTAGTCTTTTATCTATTCATTTTAGAACTTTTTCCTAAACCATTGGATTAAAAACTAGATGAAAATAATTAGACTTATATTTATTTTAGGTCGTGTTTCCCATTCCTTATGGATTCGACCTTAGTATCACGGAGTTATTACTATAGTGTAGCCCTGTACTTGGGGTTGTGAATAAAATACAATGCCGTTGAACCACATTTTAATAATTGAAGTATTCGATTTTTGGGGCATTGATTTTATGGGACTATTCCCTCCATCTTTTAAAAATCTCTATATTTTTCTCACCATAGATTGTTTCCGAATGGGTTAAGCCAATTCTACGCTAAAACAATAACCATCGCATGATTGTTAATTTTTTGAAAGAAAATATTTTATTTAGATTCGAAACACCTCGAGCCATCATAAATGATGGAGGATCTTACTTTTGTAATAGACCATTTGAAATATTGATAAAGAAATACTATAGTTCACATAAAGTGATCACCCCCTATCATCCTCAGACAAGAAATCAAGATGAAATATCAAATAGGGAGATTAAACAGATTTTGGAGAAAATGGTTAACCTAGTTCACAAGGATGTGTCACTTTGACTAATCGATGTGTTGTGAGATTACTGTATGACATACAAAATCCCTATTAGTATGTCACCCTTTTAGACTTGTTTATGGGAAGACTTGCCACTTTCTTTTAGACTTGGAACATAAGGTGTATTGGGCTATAAAGAATTTTAACTTCAATCTTGACAAAGCCAACTTGCTGTGTAAGTTACAGATCAATGGACTTGAAGAAATCTGAAACGATGCTTACGAGAACTCTTAGATATACATGGATAGGATGAAGGTGTTCCATGACAGAAACATTCTTCGAAAAACTTTTGAACCAAAACAGAAAGTCCTTCTATATAACTCGAGAGTTTATCTTCTTTTTTTTCCAGTAAATTGAGATCTCGTTGGATCGGCCCCTTTAAAGTTAAAACAGTTTATCCTCATAGGGTTATCGATATAGAAAATTGGACGAATGGTAACATTTTCAAAGTGAATAGTCATCGCCTTAAACCATTTTCTGTGAAATTCAATTCAGAGGATATGTCCATCCCTCTGAATGATCCTTGTCTATTAGGACTGACCTTTTAATTTGATGGAGCTTCATCTATATATTTACTACTTTCTTAGGATTAGATTAGAATCATATAGTTGTTTTAGTTTGTTTTATGTAGTGGAAGCCCTTTAAATGATGGAGACTTTATGTCATCATAATGATCTTCTTTACTTACTCTCTCTATCACTCATTCCTTTTTTATTTTCATTGTCTCATGCTATGATGCATTACGTATCTTTTACATTGATGACAATGTAGATTTTAAACTAGGGGTGAGATTAAATGGAACTAATTAGTATTTTCTTAGTTTTTGAGAAAAAAAATATATTATTTTTTAAAATTTTGATTTCAAAACTCTTTTTGAAGATTGATATTTTCTGTATCGGAATATATTTGAGTGTAAGATGATAAGATATAAAGTAATTCCAAATGTCTAGAATTTAGTTGATTGGTAGATTTTTGAATATGTTCTTTTTAATAAATTAATTGATAGGAAAATTTAAACATCAATTGAACCTAGTTCATAATTCACATCATATTTATATTCTTTTAAATTTTAAGTTGAACTCTTAATTTTTAGCTTGATGATTATTTAAAAGTGTTAGTAACCAAGTTTGGAGAGCTTTATCTACCTTGGTATGAAAAGAAGAAAACTGACCAGTTAAAAAATAGTTGGAATCGAAAATAGCTACCTATTGCATGTGCCTAAACAAGAAAATAATAAAGAAAAGAAAAAAAAAAAAGAAGAAAAAAAGAGACAATAGTGTGAAAGTTGTCGATGAAAAAAATTAAAAATAATATAATAATAAGTGAAAAGGAGATGGTTTTGGAATTAGTAACTTGTGCTGATATGTCCACTTTAAAGTAATTATGATGGTTAGCATCATGGAGAGAAGGCTGGATCTTATGAATTATAAGTTAGAATTGATTGAGCACATTAGGAACTTGATATTTAATTAAAGTTTATTAACTGATTGATGAAGGAAATTTTAGTTTAATAGTTTACAAGTGATATTAGGTTTTAGACTAATAATATTCATCCTTGTATCTTTGAATTTTCCTTAAATATTAGATTGCATAAAGTGTTGTTTTTCTAAGAGAGCTTTGAAGTTTGGGTTTTGAAGATTAGTTTATCACATGTTTTGCTCGAGAGTAGAAAAATGATGGATGGAGGGTGTGTTAAGTGTAAAATATTATATATTTCCTCCTTATCATGCATTGGTTTTATAACCATAGATGCACTTAATTGATCTAATTATGTTTATTTTCTTAAGCAAATTGATTTGGAGAGTTAAAATGAAGAAAAAAAAATGATTGAAGAAAAGACTTTATGCTCAAAGAATGACCAAGTGAAGGTTTGGAGATTTGGAGGTGATTAATAAAGATTTCAAGTACAAAAGATCTGAAAAAACAAAGTGCAAAAGGGAGAGAAAAGATTAAAAAAAAATCATAAAGTACGTCAGTAAAAATAATAGACTGTTCGGTCCCACTTGAGGTTGGTTTAGTCCAACTCAATGTGCGTAGAACAGTCCGGCAAGAAGTTGTGATTTTCAAAGTTAATTCATCTTGACACAGGTGCGAACGAAGCTTGATTCAGTACCACTGAAGGAGAATTCGGTGTGACCTAAGGGAGACGAAGACTTGAGAATAAATTTGAGAAAACTTAATTACAATTAAGATGGTGTAACCGAAGCATAACATAAGCATGTAAATTTGAAGTAGGTTTCAAGTTAGTATGAATTTTTCCTATATAAAGGGGTGAATCTAGCCTTTCAAAATATGAATTAGGGTAGAAGAGTTAGATTAAGGAGTTGCGAAGCTTCTACGGAGTCCTCCTCCTTCTCCAATCCTTTGGTTCTTATTCGATTTTTATGTTTTTCTTTTGAGATTTTAGTTCAATCATGTTTATAATTGGCTAATCTCTTAGCTAGGGCTAAGAGGTGAAGCTTGTAGCTATTTTTAATGTGTTTGTTTACTTTTATTCATGTTATTAGTTTGAATTATGAACAATTATTGATATTGGTTTAAATGAAGATTTATTTTTAGTTTACTTTGATCCATTGTCGACTCGAGGCACATTGGATACTTTGAAAAGTTAAGAATGATTTCTAATCTACTTTGTACAGGATTGACTTGTAAAACTGATTGATCCATCGTAGGTTAAGGGCATATTAGATGCTTTGAATTCCCTATGTTCAATACTTTGTGCTTAATGTGGGAACCAATTCTATTAAAGTTTAAATATATGTTTGTATATGAATGTTGCTTTAATTGCTCTATTATCCGATTGGATAAGATCGGACTTTGATTCATATTGAGTTATATGTAATAACTCAAATTAATCCTTACCGTCTAATTTTAATCATTGATCGACGTACCCAATTAGTCCGATATGATTGTCCATCTACAAGATAAAATATTCCAATCTCAACCATTGATTTGGACATATCCAATCCAACTGTTCATTAACTAATAAATCCAACCATACATTGAACCATCCGTCCAACGATACAACCATCAAACCATCTATATGCTGAAATCATTGGAATACTTGTCCATCCATGTAAACTAATTGTCCATCTCGCTTGTCATGTGGCCACTTGCAATTCTACCCCTCCATCTTACCACCAATCCACAGGTACATCACGAAGTCCAACCCTTGATCACACATGAACTCATCTAACCATACATTTGTCTATTCATTTATGGTGGATTGGTGGATTGGTGGGCTGATTAAGTCATCTAACCCCTGATCACGAAGTCCAACCTCTGTACATCTTGTATTATGGATTGATCAATAATAATCGTTAAAATTTTTTAAAAATAATTGATTCATTTAATATTAAAGTCATGCGTCACTGAAATAGTTATGAAACACCAGAAAATAGGTGGGCTGATTAAGTCTTTTGGGTTGAAAATCCTTAAAGCATAAATAGGTAGGGTGATCAAGACCCTTGGGTTGAAAGTCCTAGAATTCCAACTGGTACCTCTTGGAACCTCTACCTTACCATTTGAGTGGCTGAGCATGTCAGGATTGCAAAAGGTTCTCATTATCAGGTTTTGGTAGGGTAACAGTTTGACCAGCTAACGTATAAATGGGTCCCTCACCAAGTGTCCTTTGGATGGGTGAGCATGTCATGCAAGAGGTTCCCATTACAAGGATAGGTGTTGTATTGGCATGGGTGTTGGCCAACCGGTGTAAACTGGACATGGTGTTAAAAAGAATAAACCACACTTGTTATTATGGAGTATAACATATGTTGATTTCATTCATTCATTTTTCTTTGAATTTACTTTGGAAAAACTTGTTTATTAATCTCCTCATCTGTTTCTTTACCTAAATAGGTATTATATCTTTTAGTACATTTTATTCAGATTATATAAGGTTTTTTTTTTAATCCTGTTTTGACATTAGTCACTAGGCTTCGCAGCTTACCTTATTGGGATTTTAAAATTTCAGGATCAGGATCTCATGGAGGCACTTAAAGAGATTTACTTTTATTTATTTTGTTTCTTTAACATTTTCTAAATAAGTGTAATGAACATTAAGTATAGTGTGATAGTATGGACATTAAGTATAGTATGAATAGTCGAAACATGGATATTTTATTATTCCCTAAATAAATGTTTGATTATTTAATTTTTGGATTGTTATAATTTATGAATGTGAATCATTTTGTCAATATATGTGTAGATTATGAAATATAAACATACAAAATATAAGTCATGCCTTCGAGTATGGAATCGATGCCGGATATACCCAGGTGCCGGATTTCATGTCGTGATAGATTGGTATTAATGCTTAAGTTTAGAATCATTAAGGACGTAGGGTTTTACTTGAAAACATGGTCACTTTAAAAATTAGGATATATCCCCTGCGAGTGTGGTTGTGATCAAAACTTAACTTGTAGTATTATCTTTTAGTGATCAACCCTTATGTGACATTTAAAGCTTATTGTTTGATTTAGAATGTGTTTGAGAGCTGATGTGGAGATAGAGGTAAAGGTAGAGCCAGTCATGTGGCAGCTACACCGGGGTCCACCGAAAGTGGTCAGTCACTTAATGGGGTCTTTGGTGCTTTAGGTGACATGGCGGCCATTCTTTGACAACACATTCGCTGCAATAATGAGGGAGCTACCCCAGTTGTGCAAGATGGCATTGGGGGCTTAATAGAAAATTTTAACAGATTGAAGCCACTTTCTTTCGAGGGTTTGTCGGATCCTATGGAGCCAGAAAAGTGAGAAAAGTAAATAGAGAAGATATTCACTGTTTTAGGATGTGATGAGAAGCAGAAGGTTACACTTGTGGTTTTCATGTTAGATGGAGAGGCCTACCATTGGTGGGAGACAATTGCTAGAACAATTAAAGAAGATACCACGTGGACACGAGATATGTTCTGTGATAAGTTCAATGAGAAATACTTTCCTAAGTGTGTATGAGAGCACAAAACAGAGGAATTCATAAGCTTAAAACAGGGGGAGATGACCCTAGGCCAATAGAGTCCAAATTTATTGAACTATCTCGTTTTGCCCCATATATGATTCAGGACGAATCTCACAAAGCTAAGAAGTTTGAGCAGGGTCTAAGAGGGTCAATTCATAACAAATTGACTCCACTTAAGTTTAGATTGTATGCCGATGTAGTAGAACGGGCCCTAATGATAGAGCGAGATGATGAAGAATTCTGAAAAAGTAGCAACTAGAAGAGAGAAGTGAAAAATAATGCGAAGGCTACATCGAATACATCTCAAGTATAAGGTGATGCTTCTAAGAAGTAGAATTTGGCGATAACAAACACTTCAGCTCCAGCTCAGCTAACGAACCGATTTACTAGTGAATGTTATAGTTGTGGAATGAAGGGTCACTCCTCTCATTTTTGTAGATGACCGCCTCAACAACTTGTTGAGGCTTAAAAATTGATCAGAAGAAGAAAGAATATTCCTAAAATGAAGTCAGAATTTACATCATTGAGTTGTACGACACACAACAGAAGATGACTGAAGACTATAGTTGCGCAGTGCACAACAAAAGTTATGAGAATGTTGTTGTGCGGCGTACAACAGAAGTTTTTGTGAGAATGTTGTTGTGCGGCATACAACAGAAGTTGTTGTAGGAGTGTCGTTGTGCAGTGCACAACTGGTATGACCGCACAAAGAGTTAGTGCACAATGGATTCGGTGAAGAGTTCACATGTGCGGAATGTTTTAAATACCCCACTACCCCCTATATTGATTCATTCGAGCAATACCATGATAGAAGAGAGAGATTCAGACTTTGGAAGGATTCGGGTATTAGAGATAACCATTGTGTGGCGCACAACCATGTAGGCACACAACCCATGTGGGGGCACAACCATTGTGCGAAACTCTCGATTTCCCAGCTTTGTCTACTGTAGGAACTCGATGGACAAGGGGGCAGAAAGGTAAGTCACTGTTGATAAGCTCACCTCAATCAACCGACTGTTGAGGAAGTATAGGAAAATCAAATGAAACTCCTCTTTTTGTAAACCCCATTATATCGATATATTCCTATTATACCCTAACGACAACTTTGTTAGGGAATGGAGAGGCTGCAAGTCAAGGCCCACCGCCGACTATAGAAGATCGTATGACTAAAATGGCACAAGCACAGAGAATGCTAATGGAGAAATGCAGAAATCTCTGGGAGGCCTTAGCAACTCTCGCACACAATGTAGCTCAGATGACAGCTCCTCCAATGATGGGTACCACGAACGGAAAAGAACAACAACTTGAAGGCGCCCAGCCACCAAGAGTAGGATCACTCGGGTCCGCTCCTGTAGCAAGGGAGATAACCCAAGAGGAAGTGTGACAAGTCATCAAAGAAGCCGTCGAGATTGAAAGAGAACGTGAGAATACCAGAAGATTCAGATATCGAACACCGTATCCGAGAGAGGTGAAAGATATTACTTTTCCAGCCAATTTCAACCGTCCCGATTTTTGAAAATTTAATAAAGACGGATCGTTAGAGGAGCGCCTGATGCATTTCATCACCAGCATGGGAAATTTCTCTACAGTGCAACAATATTGCCTTTAGCTGTTCGGGTCTTCTCTGACAGGTAAGGCATTTCAATGGTACTCTTCAGTGGTACTCCAGTTTAGCGGCAGGATAGATGTGGACTTGGGAGAAGATGCAAGATGCCTTCATGTCAAACTTCTTTTCATCAGAGTGTGACGTCAGTATCACAGAATTTACCTCAGTACAACAAAGAGAAGGGGAGCCCGTAGAGAAATTCATAGACAGGTGGAAGACATTAGGAGCTTCTTCTAGACAAATGCCGGAGGAGAAAGAGCAGGTGAAGATGTATTTGAACTTTACGGAGATAGGAATCGCATTCAGTCTCACCAGTGTCGATATCAAAACTTTCCGTGACCTAGCCACAAAAGCTCACGCTTTAGAACTAATGACCAGGAAAATGCTAGCATTTCACTATGAAACAGCTAGAAGGGGACCCGATAGGTTGATTTTAAATATAGTCGATCATGAAAAGAAAAGTCATGACACAAGGGAAATAAGATGAAAGAAAACCGAAAGGAAAGAAGAGTCAAATGATCCTAGAGGTAGATTTGGTGATAAAAGGACCAGGTCGCTTAACTCTCATTTGGGTTTGCATTCGAAAAGGAAGATATGATGAATCAATTGCTAAAGGCTGGTATAATAGAATTACCTCCATCCTAACGCCCTTAAGAAGTAGCAAAAATAAGGGAAAGAGACTTCTTTCACTATCATCATTTGATAGGACACCTAAAAGAAAATTATTTCACACTGAAATGCATAATACAAAGAATGATAAACAGAGTAAGATAATAATTAGAAAAGAAAAGGAGAGATGCAAAAATGACGGTGAATGTATTAACTGCTCGAGAAGATACTCATGAAAAAGCAGGGAAAGAGCATCGTAAGATGACAGACAAAGCCGCAGTAATCATATTACGATTAGGAGAAAGGGTGACAAGTCCTCCTAGACAGAAAGCTAAAATAGTAAAAGCAAAGGTTACTAAGAATTATTTTGGCAGTGATAAGAAAAAAGACAAGAACGAAATAGGGAAAGTGACTTATGACATGATAAGTCATCTGAAAGGCATACTGGCTCGATTAAGCATTTACGATGCATTAAAGTTGTCAGAAGACTCCTGGTAAAGCTTGATTCAAGACCTGTCCGACAATGATGTTAGAAAAGCGTTACTTATGGAAATGGAAAATTTGGAGCGCAAAGAGCAGGAGGATTACATGCTAGTAGTTTCCTTTTCTGATGATGATTTCCTCTGTGATAAGGAGCACAATAGGCCATTAATGATCGTAGGTCATATTTACGGTAAACAGGTCAAGAAAATAATGATGGATAATGGGTCTACAGTGAATCTACTACCATTAACAATGTTGAATGAATTGGGATACCATCACTCTAATTTACCCCCTAGTGGAATGATGATACAAGGCTTTTACCAAGATGGGAAACATGCACTTGGTAAGATTACAGTAACACTGGAAATAGGAGAATTAACCACAAATGTTATTTGCCATGTTATTAATTCAACGACGACATATAACCTCCTTTTGGGAAGACCATGGATGCATCAGCATGGCATTATACCATTCACCTTACACCTTACATCAGTGTTTTAAATATTGTAAAAATAGGGTACAATATAAAGTAATAGTAGATGCAAGGCCATATACAGAAGCCGAAGCCTTCTTCACTGATGCTAGTTACTATGATGGATTCGCCAGAAAGGAAGAAAAGGAGAATGATGAAAATGAAGTCCCAAGAAATGCTCATACGAAAGTGATAAGAAAAGAAACTATAAAGACAGAATCATCCGGGATAGCAAATGCGAGAAAGAAATTTTACTTCGTACTAAAGCGCTTGAGACAACCGGGACAGCCTCCGTTGACTTTATTGTCACTTGAATAGCTGGAAATCTTACAATCAAACTATATAGTGCCATTGCTATGTGCTAAAAGGAACAAACCATTTCTGGCTATTCCGAAAAGATTTCATGTCAAATCTAACACAAAATACCTAGAATCGATTGAATTTTATGCCCCTTCGGAAGTGAAAATGGAAGAAAGGGTTAATAACAACATAGGCTATGGAAAATTGACATACGAAGATCTCAAGAGGTACAGTTCAGGTAGCAGGAAAATCATGAAGAACATGAGTTTTGATAATGAAGAACTGGGCGACCTAAACTATGGGAAAGGAATTCAAATTCCAATCAGGCTCAATCAGAAAAAGTGAGAGAAATTTTGAGGATTGGGGGAAGAATCTTTGGTGAATATGATTACAGTTGACCTGGCAGAAGAAAGAGATTCTGAAATAATAAAACATCCTGAAACAGCTTCGAAGCAGATAGAAGATGGGGGGTAACTAAAAATTGATTGTTTGTGAGAAATAAATCTCAGAATGGAAGAAGAGCCACACAATACATTTATAAGCGTCATCCTCCTCGAACAAGAAGCCGATCAATATATCGAGCTCTTAAAAGAGAACAAAGATGTATTTCCTTGAACATATGCAGAAATATTGGGCTTAGAACCATCGGTAGCAATGCATCAGTTGAATATCTCTAAAGAAAAGAGGCCGATTAAGCAAGCGCAAAGGTGATTTAATCTAGACCTAATTCCTCTGATAAAAGAAGAAATAAATAAAATGATAAAAGTTGGGTTCATCAGAGAGGTTAAATATCTTAAATGGATATCGAATGTTGTCTCAGGAAAGAGGAAAAGTGGGCAGATCAGGGTATGTGTTGATTTCAGAGATCTAAATGAGGCTTGCCCGAAAGACGATTTTTCGTTGCCAATAGCCGAGTTGTTAATCGACAGTACAAAAAAATATGTTGTCATGTCTTTCATGGACGGCTACCTTGGTTATAACCAAATAAGAATGGCTCCTGAAGATAAGTAAGCCACGACATTCAGAACTTCATTGGAAATTTATTGCTATAAAGTTATATCGTTCGGTCTCAAGAATGCTAGAGCAACATATCAAAGAGCAATGTAGAATATATTTTAGGACATGATGCATAAACATGTTAAATGTTATGTAGACGATTTGGTAGTTAGATCAAATGACCATGAAGAACATTATGAGCATCTGACTTCAGTCTTCCGTCGACTCAGAAAGAAATAGCTGAAGATGAATCCATCTAAGTGTGCCTTCAGAGTATCATTAGGAAAATTCCTTGGTTTCGTCATTAGGCATAGGGGGATCGAGATCGATCTGGAGAAAGTCAAGGCTATCCAAGATATGTCACCTTCAAAAATGTTGAAAAAATTGAGAAGCCTGCAAGGAAAATTGGCGTACATTCACCGTTTTATCTCAAACTTGGTAGGAAGATGTCAGCCATTTTCTCATCTAATGAAGAAAAGAATGGAGTTTGTGTGGGACAAGTCCTATCAGAATGTGATGGATTCAATAAAAGAGTTGATGAAACAGCTTTCAGTATTAGCAGCTCTAGTAAAGGGTAAACCACTTATTTTATATATATCTGTAGCTGAAAATTCGTGGTGGCATTATTGGCACTGGTGAATGAACACAGGAATGAAATAACGCTTTATTATCTGAGTCGAGCTCTAATAGGAGTACAATGCAATTATTCCCTGATTGAGAAAATATGCTTAACATTAATATTTGCAGTACAAAAACTGAGACATTATTGTCTTTCCCATGATATAATTTTAATCTTGCGAGCGGATCCTATAAAGTTCCTAATGACAAGACCAATGTTATTAGGAAGATTGGCTAAATGGATGTTGTTGCTACAAAAGCAGTTAAGGGGCAAGCGGTGGCAGATTTCTTCACAGCTCATCCCGTAGCAGACAGTGACACTTTAAGTGATGACTTTCCCGATGAACAAGTCATGATGATTGAATCGCTATACCCATGGAAAATGTACTTTGATGGCGTTTCTTGAATGTCAGGAGTAGGTGCCGGAGTGATATTTATTACTCCTCAGGGCAACTTATTGCCTTATTCTTTCACATTGGGTACTGCATGCACAAATAATGAAGTTAAATATAAGGCTCTCATCATCTAGATGGAGATAGCTCAGGAAATGAAAATAAAAATGCTGAAAAATTTTGGGGATTCCAAGTTGATTATAAATCAACTAATGATTGAGTTTAAAATAAGAAACCAAGAGCTATTACCGTACTACCGAAGAGCAAAGCAGTTGCTAGAGTAATTCTATCATGTTGAAATTAAGCATGTGTCGCAATGTGAGAATGCCGGGGCAGATGCTTTAGCTAGCTTGGTAGCAACTTTATCCTGTTCGGATCGTAGTCCTCTTCAGGTAGCAATAGAAGAAAGAAGGTTCATGCCATCATCAGAAATTATCAATGAAGTTATTGAATCACTCCTTATATTGTGTCTGGAAGTGACAAAAGACGATTGACTCCAACCTTTTATGGATTATCTTACAAATATGATATTCTTCTAGAAGATTCAACACAGAGACAACAAATCAAATAGAGATCGAAAAGATTCATTATGTGTAGCGAAATATTATACATAAGGTCTTATAATGAAATGCAATTGCGATGTGTAGATAGATAAGAAGCAAGTCAAATGTTGTAAGAGGCTCATTCTGGAGAATGTGGAGCACATCAAACTGGTCGAAATCTATTCCATCAGGTGCGTCGAATGAGAATTACTAGCCCACAATGTTCAAGGATGATATAGAATATGCAAAGCGATGTCACGAATGTCGGATCCATGGAGATGTCATAAATATACCCCCTAAAGATCTCCATTGGACAGTCGCTTCTTGGCCTTTTGCTGCTTGGGGACTCAATGTTATTGGTCCCATAAATCCACCCTTGTCCAAAGGAAAGCAATATATATTGGCAACAACAAACTATTTCTCCAAATGGATGGAAGTAATTGCATTGTGAAATGTTAAAGAAAAGGATGTCGTCAATTTCATCCGACATGCGATAATATATTGCCATGGCATCCCAACGAGAATCATTACCAATAATGGTACTCCTTTCAAGAATAGGGGTATGAAAAAATTTTGTCAGAAATTTGGTATTCACCACTCATTTTCGACACCTTACTATCCGCTGGCCAATGGATTAGCAATGACATTCAACAAGACGATCGTGAAAATATTAAAGAAAATGGTGATTGGAAATAAGCGCGACTGGCATTAAAGTTGTAAGAGGCTCTATGGGTTGACAAGATTACTCACCGAACGACAACGAAAGCTACGCCATATTCATTGGTTTATGGTGTAGAAGTAGAAGCCATTATCCTGATCGAAACACAAGTCATGTCACTCCGAATAGTAGTGCATCAATCAATTACAGATGATGAAAATGCAAGAATAAGGCTAGAAGAATTAGATATGCTAGATGAAAAATGACTGGCAGCTCAATAGCGATTGCAATTATATCAAGCAAGAATCTTTGCCACCTTCTACAAGAAAGTCAAGCATCGCTCTTTCAAGAAGGTTGACATGGTGTTGATGTTAAAAAGACTGATAGTGGTCACCCTCCGAACAGGGGGCAAGTTTGACCCCAAATGGGATGGGCCAAACATACACTACCAAAAAAATGACCAAAGGCTATGGACTATAGAGGTCTATGGCTATAGATTTAATCTGTAGCTAATTAGCTACGGATATAATCCAAAGCTAAAACTTACTTAATCTGTAGCTAAAACATATGTCCCAATAGGACTTTATTAGAGGCTAAGGGGCTCCATGGGGCCCACTGCAATATATTTATTTTATCTAATTGGTCCATCAATTTTGAAATATTATTTCAGTGCATGAGCCCAATAATTAGAAAGATCAAAAGTCTAAGTGGACCACACCATGAGAAAGAATGAAAAACTAAATTTATATCGTTAATATGTGGTGTGGTCCACCTAAATCTTAGATCTGACTCATTTTTTGGATAAATACTAAAAATGAGCCGTTAAAATGAATGGACGGAGTGAAAAATTAAAATACACAACAGTGGGCCCCACAAGTCCCAAAATAAATTTCCCCTAAAATTTCATCTGCGTACCTCTCCCGCGCACTCCAATTTCACAAAAGAATGCCTCTCAATCTCTCTCTCTCTCACTCTCTCTCTCTCTCTCTCTCTCTCTCTCTCGCCCGCCCGCCCGCGACTCACCCTCCCTCGCCCTCTCCTCTCCTCACCTCTCTATCTCTCTCAAAACCCCCTTTCGCTGTAAGGAGGAGAAGGAGAAGGAGAAGAAGAATGGTTAGTCTCTCTCTCTCTCTCTCTGTTGGGTTTTTTTGGTATGGAGATGGGTGTGGGAAAATGAAGATGGATTCAGACAGGGTTTTGCGGGGGAAGGAGATGGGTTTGGGCAGGGGTTTGCATGAGTTTACGGTTGGGATTTTTGGTAAGATGCAAGAGAATGAGATGACCGTGGATGGGTTCAGGAAGGGATTTATAGGTCAATGGGTGTGACGAATGGAGATGAGTTTAGCAGGGGTTTGGAATTCTGATTGTTGGCAGGGGATGGGATTGGGTTTGGGTTTCTGGCTGGGGTTTGGATTCCTGACAGGGATATGACTCATTGCTCATTTGGATCTGTGTTCATACATTGTTATTATAGAAGGTTTATTTTTATTTTTTTAAAAAAATGGTGAGCTGATCTGAGTAATCATTTGAGAAATGTAGGTTCGAGGTTGGACGTTCACAATATTTGCTGGATCATGAAATTTTTGGCAAGGTATGTTTGATTCCTTTAGCTATCGTTTGAATCTTTTGCTGGATTGGAAGATGTAGGTTTGGATCTGTGGAAAATATTTTTATTTTTATTTTTTGTTTTCTTTTTCTTTTTAAAATTTTCTTGGAACCCCTGGTTTGATGGAAAATAAAAACACAATTTTCAGAAGAAAAGAACTGATGAAAGAAAAGAAGTGTGATGTTTCTTCTGGATGACCTGCTCTTGTTATAGGGTACAAAAAGACGTGTGGATTTTGGCATTGGTGTAGATTGGTGTGGGTTTTCATGAGCTTGGAGTGGGTTTCAGTTCATCTTTCAGAGCATGATACCTGATAAATTTCTATTGCATTGTCAGGAAATGTGAAACAGGATCCACAGTTCCTGGTCAACAACAAGCACGACCTTGATAAGAGTTACAAGCTTCAAACAAACATTCCAGCAGGAAAAGAATTAAAAAGGAAAAAAAAAGTACTTGTAATAAGGAGCTATAGTTAAGGCAATCTGAACCATTTCTCCCGTGGGTCCTGTTGCGAATGTCGTGTTCTTGAAAAATATAATGTCTTTTGTGACAAGTATGCATTGAGTGTGGATTGCTGATCACTTTTGGCCAACCATTCATTTTCTTCATTCTCATGTGGCACACATTGAACAGGCCAAGCTGATTTGAGTGCCATGACACAGAGTCGAAGTAGCTCACAAAACGAACAACCAAGATTGCTGTGTATCCACTTGTATAGACACTTTGGAGAGTGTGTCTTTAATGGCTGCAAAGAATCAGATGGTCATGATCTATCAATGCTAATAGATTCTCAACTTTCGAAATCTTTTCCTTTACTACTATTATTGTGATCATTATGTAGAAGATTCTTTCTTATTTGTCAGTTTATTTTATGACATCTACACTTCTTTCTTGGCCTACTGAGACAGCCTAAGTGGGGGGCATTTAAAGGATCTACCTACAGCTATAAAACTCTGTGAACCGGCTTTAGTTGCTGTTGACGATGCACCATATATAAAATTGGGACAAAAGAAAGAGGTGGGCAACTAGCTACTGATACTCATTGATGATTAGTTCATTAAACTGTTCATGCTAAATACGGAATATCTATTTAATTCAGTTGGCATTTTCTGGTATCATTTTCCCAAAAGCACTTAACATCACATTCTCAATTACTTTTGAAGTCTCCTCATCTGGTCATTGAAACAATCTTCTAAAATGCTTTCCTTGGGCAATCCTCTAGGACTTGGATAAACTCCCATTGTTCACTTGTATTTTCTACATGGAAAATGCAATGATTTTGTTTGGGTTATTTTCTGTGCAAGCCATTTTTTTTCCATTTTATGGAAAATGCAAACTTTATTAAGAAAGGAGAAAAATAATGATACAAACAGAGGGATGCAAATATATACATCCTATGCAAGAGATAAAAAATTGAATAGCAAGCCTAACAGTCACATCACTGCTGCAGAAAACCTAGCAGCAGACTAAACATAACCGAAATAGAAAAGGATAAGAGCATGAGATATGACCATAGGGCTGTGTTTCAAGCTTGTGTCTACAACAGAATTTTTCTTTATGATTGCCAACTTCTTATCTGCACAATATTTCAGTTATTACTTCTCTTCTTTCAAGGCCGCACCATGCCACATTTTATTTCCATTTGGAGTAGCTAAATGCACTGGCACCAATTACTCCGTGGTTTGTTAGCAAAACTCTATTTTAAACTCCTAAAAAAAAAAAAACCCACATATCATTGATTAAATGTTTAAAACTCCACATACTTTGGAAGATGGGCAAAGAAAAAAAAACTTTTTTTTTTCAGCAAAAACGAATTAAACACGTTTTTCTTTTCCAATAAAGCATGGTTTGTTCTCAAAAACTTTTGGGGGGCACTTTATAAAATAGAGAGTGGTGGTCACCACCCATTGATAAAATTGAGTAGAAGCTGAATTTTTTTATTAGAGATATACTAATTTATGTGAGGATTACTTGAAAAGGAAGGATTTGAGTGAGGCAAATTACACCATTCGACTATCTATATACATGATTGCTTGTACATATAGAAATTTTAATTATTTTCATTCAAGGTTTTCTATTTTAACCTTATTGATATATAATATAAATAATAGAGACACATATATGCACACATATGGCCTTTTGTTTTCACTCTATTTTTTGAGTCCAAACTGTATTAAGCCTGAAATTTTCATCCTCCAAAAATTTGGCATTTCCATTTTTTGACTGAATTTTGACCGTATCTTTAATGATAGAGACTGAATTAAACACGTACATCCCGATATATGCCGTTTTGCTAACTATGGGTTAACCTACTTGTTGTGTGCGTTAAGCATTTGTAAGATGTAAGGACCATATCTTTGCTAAACTGTACCCATTTTGCATGGAATAGGAGGATCTTCCATGGACAATGATATCGTAATAACTGTTGTGTGGTAAGATGGATGGATTTAGCAAGAAAGTCAAAATTTATTACTTTCAACATCTCAATAGGGATAGTGCTTGTAGAACTAATTTTCTTTCTAGCAGTAGTATTTATCATAGAGATAATCATAACTTTCTATATATTTCTCCTGGTTTCTTTCTTTCTTTTCCTCATTTCTGGTTGCGCGTGAAGTTAATTGTATAAACTTGCTTTCTGGCTCTCCCTTTTGAAACTTATAGTTGTTGGTCTGTATAGTTTTATCATTTATGTCCAATTCATTAAATGTTGAGGATCCTTGCAGAATGCTTCCTTAAAAAAATGTTTTAATTTAGTGAGCTTTCTTGTGGCTGCTAAATCAGTGCAACAGGTGTATCCAAAAATGTGAGGTTACTGTCATTGGATTCGAATAAGGTAAATGAACCCTTTAAAGTTGAGTACGTAAAAGTTGAGGAAGCAGAGACCATAAACATGCCTCCACCTTCATTAGAGAAGGTATTCAATAGATCAGTCATTTATTTTTGTCTTTTCATCATGTTTCTCCATTTTGGACATTTTACAACTCTAAAATTGCCTCTTCGGTTCAGTTACTTGTTTTGGGCAGAAATGGATTTGTTGGCTCACATGTTTGCAAAGAAGCTCTAGATCTAGGCTTGTTGGTCTCTAGTATTAGCAGCTATAAGAGCATCCTTGTTGCATGTTTGTAGCTTTGTAATTGACATATATTTTTTTGGTCAAAAGGATTGGAAATTGATGTAGTTTGGATTGAAAATTTTCATCTACTTGTATGCTCAAAAAATATCTAGCCAAGATTACTCAAGCATGACGGTTATACGCATTCTTTCAGGTGGATGTTGCATGTGAGAGGATTGGAACTGCATATTTCAGATTCAAGCATCTGGTACGTCTCTTGTCAAGAATGCACATGATTGGAGTGACCTAGCCATTTGGACAAGACGTATTTATGTATTTGCTCGAAATTGATGGACCAAACTTGGATGTGCGTCGGAGCTATCCGAAAGAGTGGGGGTCCCTGGAAGGTGGGAACCGCTGTTATGACCTTGATGAAGCTGTCCATTTCCTATGGACGGCATTAGAGGGGCCTGGCCATTTGGACAGGCCATGTTTATATATTTTTTCAAAATTAATAAAGCAGACCCGGATGTGTGTCGAAGCTATCCAGATGAGTGGGGGTCCCTGAAAGGTGGGAACCGCTGTTATGACTATGATGAAGTTGTCCATTTCCTATGGAAGACATTGGAAGGGCCTGGCCATTTGGACAGGCTGTGTTTATATTTGTATTTGCAGGGACCACACCCTTAACCGAAACCCGAACCCATTCTCAAATCCCAAAACCTATAACTTAAACCAAAATCAAAACCTATAACCTAAACCCGAACTCATTCTCAAATCCTATTACCTATAACCTAAACCTAAACCTAAACCTAAACCTATAACCTATAACCTAAATCAAAACCTATAACCTAAACCTAAACCAAAACCTATAACCTAAACCAAAACCAAAACCTATAACCTAAACCTAAACCAAAACCTATAACATAAATCCAAACCTATTCTTAAATCCCAAAACCTATAACCTATAACCTAAACCTAAACCAAAACCTATTACCTAAATCCGAACCCATTCTCAAATCCCAAAACCTATAACCTAAACCTAAACCAAAACCTATAACCTAAACCCGAACCCATTCTCAAATCCCAAAACCTAAACCAAAACCAAAACCTATAACCTAAACCAAACCCTATAACCTAAACCAAAACCAAAATCGATAGCTTAAACCCGAACCCATTCTCAAATCCAAAAACCTATAACCTTAACCTAAACCGTTAACCTATAACCTAAATCAAAACCTATAACCTAAACCAGAACCAAAACCTATAACCTAAATCCGAACCCATTATCAAATCCCAAAACCTATAACCTAAACCGAAACCAAATCCTATAACTTAAACCCGAACCCATTCATAAATCCCAAAACCTAAACCTAAACCTAAACTTAAAACCTAAACCTAAACCTATAACCTAAACTCAAATCCCTAAACCTTAACCTATAACCTAACCTAAACATATACTTATAACCTAAAACTATTCTCAAATCCCTAAACCTAACCTTTCCCTAAACCCATAACCTAAACTCAATTCCCTAAACCAAAATCTAGACCTAAACCTAAGCTTATAACCTAAACTCAAATCCCTAAACCTTAACCTATAACCTAACCTAAACCTGTACTTATAACCTAAAACTATTCCCAAATCCCAAAACGTATAACCTAAACCTAACCTTTCCCTAAACCTATAACCTAAACTCAATTCCCTAAAGCTAAACCTACACCTTATCCTAATCTCAACTCTCTAACCTAAACCTAAACCTAAACTTGAAAACCCAAACTTAAACCTAATCCCGAACCTGAACCCGATTTCCTAAACCTAAACCATAACTCATTCTCAAATCTAAAAACCTATAACCTAAACCTAAACCTAAACCAAAACCTATAACCTAAACCCGAACCCATTCTCAAATCCCAAAACCTATAACCAAAAACAAAATTAAAACCTATAACCTAAACCTGAACCCATTCTCAAATCCTAAAACCTATAACCTAAACCTAAACCTATAACTTAAACCAAAACCTATAACCAAAACCAAAACCAAAACCTATAACCTAAAACCGAACCCATTCTCAAATCCCAAAACCTATAACCTAAACCTAAACCTAAACCTTAACCTAAACCTATAACCTATAACCTAAACCAAAACCTATAACCTAAACCAAAACCAAAACCTATAACCTAAACCCGAACTCATTCTCAAATCCCAAAACCTATAACCTAAACCTAAACCTTAACATAAACCTACAACTTAAAACCTAAACCAAAATCTATAACCTAAACCAAAACCAAAACCTATAGCTTAAACCTGAACCCATTCTCACATCTAAAAACCTATAACCTTAACCTAAACCGTTAACTTATAACCTAAATCAAAACCTATAACTTAAACCAAAACCAAAATCTGTAACTTAAACCCGAATCCATTATCAAATCCCAAAACTTATAACCTAAACCAAAACCAAAACCTATAATCTAAACCCGAACCCATTCTCAAAACCCTAAACCTAAACCTAAACCTAATCCTATAACCTAAACTCAAATCCCTAAACCTTAACCTATAACCTAACCTAAACCTATACTTATAACCTAAAACTATTTCCAAATCCCAAAACCTATAACCTAAACCTAACCTTTCCCTAAACCTATAACCTAAACTCAATTCCCTAAACCTAAACCTACACCTAATCCTAATTCAACTCCCTAACCTAAACCTAAACCTGAAAACCCAAACTTAAACCCTATCCCGAACCTAAACCCGATTTCCTAAACCTAAACCATAACCCATTCTCAATTCCCTAAAGCTATAACCTATAACCTAAACCTAAACCTAAACCTATAACCTTTCCCTAAACCTTTAACCTAAATCTAAACTTAAAACCTAAATGTATTCTCAAATCCTTAAACCCAAACCTACATCTAATCCTAATCTCAACTCCTTAACCTAAACCTAAATTCGAAAACCCAAACCTAAACCCGATCCCGAACCCAAACCCGATTTTCTAAACCTAAACCTTAACCTATAATTAAGTTCCCAAAAGCTATAACTTATAGCCTAAACCTAAACCTATAACCTAAACCTAAACCTTAACCTTAACCTTAACCTTAACCTAAACCTATAACCTTAACCTTAACATAAAACTTAACCTATAACCTATAACCTAAACTTATAACCTATAGCCTAACCTTAACCTAAACCTTTAACCTAAACCTAAACCAAAACCTATAATCATATGGTGAGACCATTTCTTTTGTGTCAATTTCATTCCTCTTTGAGTTTTTTTTTTTTTTTTTTTTTTTTTTTTTTTTTTTTTTTTTAATTCATTAAGAAAAAAAAAAGTGGTTATACATGATGCACTTCTTTCACTTTATTTTTCTTTTCCCCAATGGGCATTCTAATTTATGAATGAGATGATTGTTTGTAGGATGATGGAATATACGAAGCTGTTGAAATTTCAGGGTGAAGTCGAGCACATTTTTCTAATGAAGCCAAAGATTTGTATTTTCAGCATTATTGTAATTGTAATTGATTGAATGAATTGGATTGTAATTGATTGAGTGAAATATTGGATTATAATTAATTTTAATTGTAATTGATTGAATAAAGGATTGTAATTGTAATTGATTGAATGAAGGATTGTAATTGATTGTAATTGAATGAATGAATGATTGTACATGTGGTAATTGAATAAACAAATGATTATATATAATTTTTTAATTTATAAAATAGCTACGGATATTGACCGTAGCCACTAATCTGACAGGTGTAGCATTTTCAATTTTGGCATATTCCTACGGACTTTTAGCTACAAATAATATCCGTAGCTGTTTGAAGTTTTCGCTACAGATATAATTGCTACGGATTATATCCGTAGCTGTTTGGACCTATAGCTACGGATTTAATCCGTAGCCATAGGTTCTAGACCTATTGTTACGGCACCTACGACTACGATCGTGCCATGGACTAAAACCGTAGCTATAGGTCTATGGCAACGAATTTTATCCGTAGCCTTTGCCCATTTTTCTGGTAGTAATAAAACTGAGGTATACTCCAATGGGGCATACAAAGTTATGAATCAAGATGGATAGGGTATTATCATACCACTCAATGCTCACTTCATAAAAAAGTATCATCCTTGAAGATAGATGCAATTTTGATCCAGAAGATTATCAACATAATTCTTCTACATTAAAAAGGGGCAAGAATAAGCAAAACAATGAAACAGCCTTAAAAGGCAATGCCATGTATTCTTCCATATACGAATGAATAAAATGCAAATTCTCAAACATTTTCAAGCATAGCAGTCTTATCGCCAATCAATGTCAAGCATCAGTTATGATCATCGCCAAATGGAGATTATCACCCCCGTTAATCATCAAAATGATATTATCATCAAAATTGATGCTCAAGACACTATCACAAATGCTATCATCGACATGGAGATATATACTATTTAGTGATTCATCAAAACCACACAAGTTTCGTGATAGTGATGGCGATCTATCATTTATGATAGCAATGGAATAAGCCTGAAAGGCCAGCTATGCATCTACTACTCTTGATAAAGTATTTAAAATCATGCGGGCAGCTATGCATCTACTACTCTTGATATATATAGGCCCATACGGGCAATGGATGAAGCCAATCACTAGCAAAAGTCATAAATGACCAAGTGTATAAGGGGGCTAATGACTCGTGAGACCAATGCAATCTATATAGCTTTCGACAGTGTCACGGGGGAAGGTGAGAGAAAATGCCTTCTCATGAATGGGTCTGATCTTGCAGAAGAAGAAAAAGCGATCTACAGTGTGTGGTCTTTGGCCATTGTCCATAGATAAGCCAACCATGCGTAAGAGCCCCCAGATTCCTGGCATGATTTCAGTAGTAACTCATGATGATGGGTTTTTAGCCTCCTCATTGATGGACTGACGACCTTGGATTTGGTACTCTAAGGTAACCTTGTGTGCCCCATGAACTCTAAAGAGTTACTGCGGCCATCCTTGTGCATAAATCCCACCGAGTTCATGGCCCTGGTAGCTTTACTAGGCCCCTCTGATGGATCGCGGTTGGTGAACTCTCCGGCTGTGATAAGTCTAGTGAACTCTAAAGAGTTATAGAGACCATTCATGTGAGACCTGACTCCAACTACTTATGAGTTTAAAAAACTATGGTTGCTCCACTACTCAAGAGCTTAAACTGTGTACAAGACTAACTTCTATACAAAAATTAACCTAGCCCATTAAAATAAATACCAAATAGGGGATATGTTGCACTAACAATTATGATAAACTGTCAAATATATCACATGATAGATTAAAGCATGATTATAGGAATTAATAGAGGAAATGTTATATCAATATGTGCTCAAAATTAATTATAATGGTAGCACTTCTGAAAACATATTTGTTTCAAGCAAAGCATTAGAATTTATTTGTGAATATTACAAAGTAAAAGAAATTACACAAAAAAGTAAAATTTCTACAACTCTTTGGCATGCCTAATGCTGTCATATATCTTTGTAAATCTTCTCTCAACCAAACTTGTGTTGCAACTTGGGTTTGTTCAACTTCAAGAATAATCTTGGCCTGATTGGCCAGTTTTCGCTCCATAGAGGCAACCACTTCTTTATTTTTCATCTGCTAAGTTCTTTCAATCTCAGCAATACAGGCATTGACTTCAATTTCTTCTTTAATCTTGCAAATATTTAATTCCTCTTCTCGCTACTTCACTTTAAGAAAAGCGATATCCTTCTGCAGAAAAGCGATATGATTTTCAATGATCACCCTATTCTTATTGAAGGCTTTCAGTCTATCATAAAGAGATTGATGGTCAATATCATAGCCAGATATTAGGTCATCAGTTCGAGCAATCTTCTCCTGAGGAGACGTTAGTTCTCTTTGATGGTCCAAAATAGACGGAGCGATGATTATACTCCATGTTGATTCCAATTTATTTATGGAGTTATAGAACTTTGATAAGGAATCATGCAGAGGAAGAACGTTGATATGAGCCAGCCTCCCTGAATGTTCAAGAATAGCTAAGGCACTGTCCAGGAAGGGCCATTGTGTAGGATCTTTAAAAGCTCTCATGATAACAGAGATAACGTTCTTGAAGAATACAGGCATAAGAGGCGATACTTTCTCCATAGAAATTCTATCAGAGATTGTGGCTATAGAATTGGAACCTGCAGATCCACTTGAAGTTAGCACAATGGTAGCTAAAAAAGAAAAGAATTATATAGTTAGCAATGTTAAAATTGAATATATAAGAACCTCAACAATATATATATATATATATATATATATATATATATATATATATATATATATATATATATATATATATATATATATATATATATATATATATATACCTTCTCTAGGGGTAATCTGAGAAGTGTCTAGAATATAAGTACTCCTGCTTCATAAGATAGGTATATCTGCAGTTACAACTGTAACATTAAGAGATAGTTTGCGAACCCTAGTACTTAAATCCAAGGTTGTTGGAGTCAGAATATCAATAGGATCAGAAAAGAATTCTAAACTCCAAGCTACCGGTTGGATGGGAGAAGGACGTGCAATGGTGGATCTCTCAACATGGACAAGGACGTCAACAATTGAAGTAACCATTGGTGGAGCTTGTATAGTATCCTGGTTTACTTCTATGCTCTGAGGAGAAAATAAATTCTCTGCTTCTACTCGATTATCTGATAAAGAAATTTCTGCTTCTCTAGATGCCGAAACCTCCGCTATAGTTGGGAGAGTAGTATGGCCCTAAACAATTACCTTGGCAGCTTCTACAATGTAAGGGGAGTATGAAGCATCGAAAGATATGAAAATGATTGCACCCAAAAAATAACTAAAACCTCCATAATCAAGTTGTTCTTCCTCAAGAGAATTTGCTCTAACTGGAGAAGAAGTATCTGGACAATCTGACTGAATTTCAATGGGTGAAATGTCAACTCTGACCTCACCTTCCTCGCTAACATCCACTTTGGCATCCTCCTCTTGATTATCATCTAATAAAATGTTCCCTTCATTAGTCAAGCTAGTAGAAGCAGATGTTTCATTGATTGAAGTATCTACAGAATAATCTGATGAACTATCCTCTTCAGAAATTATTTGTTTTCCCTTGTAAACAATCATTATGGGAAAAATACGAACACCTCGAGGAGGAGAAGGATGTTATTGTGCTAAAAAATTTAAAGATAAAGATTTGGCTCAAGAGAGAGTCATGGGAGAAGTTGTAGTAGCAATCTGACCTGCAGTAGGAGAGATCACAGTCATAGTTTGATCTGTACTAGGAGTAGCCACAGTTGTAGTTTGACCTTCTGTTTCTCGGGTGGGAGAAGGAAGAATGGCGCCAGGGGTCTCGAATTCATCAACGAGTATGGTTTACTTTTCTGCTTGCTTGATGAGATCCAAAGGGGATCCGAAGGCAATCCACCCTTCCAATGTGTTGGGCGGCTTTATCTCCCTAATGGGTTCTTCTGTAGAAATCTTCTGACAAAGCCACCCTGGAGTTGTAGCATGATCTCTTTCAATAAAATATCCTATCCCTTATTCTGGCCTGTAATTCCTTGTCTGGGAGGAGGAATCCAGATGAGATGGTCGACAGGAAAACAATTACACACTAAGTAATAGTGGTGTGACCACCAATGCATCCAAGTGTATGATGCTTGCACCTGATGATTGAATCCAGGAAGGACGAAGTAGGAACTAAAGTTTCTAGCCAAAATTTATTTCTATATCAGGGCCCAGTTATATGGACCGACCCCATAGATCCGCATTATATGGGTAACCTCTTCTCCTTCTTGGGGTACCATTAGGTTGTAACCAAATTGTCTCGCAAACCTACTAGGGTAGAAGGGTTCCCTCCAAAATTCCACTCCTTCTTAAAGGGGCAGACTGCAAGATCAAATGTAGATTAGGAAAGTTCTTTCAATGGGCTTCAGATCATTATTGTCTTCGACTTCCCTATCTTTAGCTTGATGAGTCAGATAGAAGGGAAAAGTCTATAGATTTTATGTTATCGATTTTATCAATGATCCATTCGTACGCTTTCTTCACCATTTTTCACTTGAGATAATAGTATAAAGGAGGATGCTCGGGATTAACGTAAGCCTTCTCGGGATCGTTATATGTCCATGGAAAGTATATTCCTAACCATCCGGAAAAATAGTGTTATGGGGTGAATGAAGATGTAGCTCCAACTGTCGAGCTTGAGCAATGCATCGTGACATTTTCAAAAGCTCTATACAGAGAGCATAAGACGGAGGGAGCTAGAGAATATTTTTTTCTTGCCTTTAGCCATGGCTCCTGCAGCTATAAATAAAGTTGGACGAATGGAATCTGACCATTTTGAACTGGGCAAAATGACTAGACAGAGCCAATATGCAAGGAAAGCAACTAACTCAATTTTAAGGCTAAAAGTGGTCGGGCCTCTTATTCTTCAGTGAGCGGATTCCAGCGCTAGAGAATGACTACCAGAAAACCTAAGGAGAAGAGGAAAAATATGAGAAAACATGTACATATAAATAAAAGGAAGAGAAGAAAGGAAAGGGGAAGGGATATTAAAATTATATACCATAGATATCTCGAGAAGTGTACAAGGCACTGGAGTGGAGATATTTTGTGTACATATAGAAAGTGTGACATCTCCCTGAAAAGCTCAATAGTAGAGGCAGAAATGTGAGGCACTCTTCTGGGGGTGACATAAGAAAATTCTACATTGGTAGGAATATACTCATCAAGGAAAGAGAATGTGATGGGAAGGCCAACCATTCGATGAAGATCCCATAGAGTGATGCTCACTTCACCGATCGGCAGATGGAAGGAGTTTGTGGTGGAAGACCAGTGCTTCAGAAATCCTTTATAAATCAGGGTATCTTTGTGAAAGAAATCAGAGGTGGCTTCTATAGCTACATATATGTTCATTGCGATAAGGACTTCTTTGTATTTCTGAAGGATGGCTTTGACCCAAGAACTGTAGAATTGATGATGGGACAAGAGACCACATGTTCTGAATTCATCCTTCCCCCACAAAGAGTCACGATCGCAAAAATGTTATTGGACAGTTTTGAAGAAATGAGTAGTATATAGGGCATGAGGATTATAGCATGGAGTGAGGAAGAGCATGTATGATATTTTTCTAGTTTTCTGTACTAAGAACTTCTTTATGAGGTAACCTTCTAAAAATTTCAGTTCTTTTGTAACCTAGTTTGCTATGTATAAGAGCTAGTTCTATGTTATGTGATCGGATGGGTCACTTTGAATCATGGAGAGATGACTTTGAAGGTTTAAGGGAATGATGACAATTTCATCCTTATAGGGGTTCTTAAACATGATCACATCTGCCTGAGACTTGATTATGTCCTAGACATTCTGATAACTTCTCTTTTATGATCCTTTATCTTCTCTTGGAAAATTTCATGTTTGCTCTTCTACTTCTTGATCTTTGAAATGGAGGGAGGAGGAGAAGATTCACCAAGAGTGGGCTGAGAATCGTCGGTTCGAAAGTTGGGAGAAAATTTCAGTCAGTCTTCCTAGTCAGATTCATCGCCCTCTGTGGGCAGTCCTTCCAGTTCCCTCATTAGCACGACATGATG
This sequence comes from Magnolia kwangsiensis, assembly GCA_037074715.1. Taxonomy (NCBI): domain Eukaryota; kingdom Viridiplantae; phylum Streptophyta; class Magnoliopsida; order Magnoliales; family Magnoliaceae; genus Magnolia; species Magnolia kwangsiensis. Next base: position 28,054,787 of record CM073577.1, read on the forward strand.
AATGGGATCAGGTAGACGTTGGATTCGATCGACGAAGTTGATGATCGGTGGAGCTAGTACTTTGAAGGAGGAATAATTTTTGGTAGATATGGCCATTTTCTAAGGACGGTCTTCTAGAGGTTGAGATTTGAAGGTTTAACAACATGTTTTTCAGGGGAAGTATGTGATCTTTTGGAATGAGCCATTAGAAAAGCAAGGAAAATTTAGTAAAGGTTGAACACTTGGAAAATTTCAGGCTGTAAGTTCCAGTTGTGCGCAAATTGCAGTTGTGCACAAGTTAGTTGTGCTTAAGATTGCAGTTGTGCGCAAGTCTCCATTGTGTGTAGGAACATGTTGTGCACAGATGAATGTTGTGCAGGAGAGACAACGCATGGAAGGAGTTAGACGTAGACTTTGAATGGACAGAATGAGGTCGGACCTTGCTTATGTAGTGTTCAAGGACCCCAGTTGTGCGTAGTGGTCTAGTTGTACAGCGCACAATAGGAAATGCAGTGTTCGAAATTATGTGCAAAAGTTTAGTTTATATAGTATTTAAGATTGATCCTCCATTTTTTCTTTAAAAATAGAAAAGATAAAATGTAGGAATAAGGGGGCATCTATTGAGGCATAAAAATTGATCAGAAGAAGAAAGAAGATTCCTAAAAAGAAGTTAGGATTTACATCATTGAGTTGTGCGGCGCACAACAGAAGATGACTGAAGACTAGTTGTGTGGCACATAATAGAAGTTGTTGTAGGAGTGTCATTATGCGGTGCACAACTAGTGTGACCGCACAAAGGGTTAGCGCACAACAGATTCGGTGAAGGGTTCACACATGCGAAAGGCTATAAATACCCCACTACCCTCTATATTGATTCATTTGAGCAATACTTAGATGGCAGAGAGAGATTCAGACTTCAGAAGGATTCAGTTATTGGAGATAGCCATTTTGTGGTGCATAACCATTGTGCGGCGCACAACCAAGTGGACACACAACCATTGTGCGATGCACAACCAAATAGGCACACAACCAAGTGGGCGCAGAACCGTACGTGTGCACAATGGCTCTGCTTGTATAAGGGGTCCATTGTATTGGCAGTTAACTCAAGCAATAACTATTATGGGATCAAAAGAGACTCTAATATGAGTTGAAAGATCAAGGTATCTTCTTAGAAGCATGGAATCAATTGAAAAGGATATTATTCCAACACAACAATATCTCCATACCGAAGATCATAATACGATGTTGCAGAAATCAATATTGAACATTTAATATTTGTATTGAATTATGTAAACACTTTACTTTGGAATTAAAGGAGATAAATGATGTAAATGAATTCATATTAAACAAATATTATGATTGTTCTCTTCATTCTTCTTTTGTTAATTATTGAGTAAAATAAATTCCCCCAAAACGAATGTATTTGTTTCTTGTCGAAACAAAACCACATTATCATGCACCCCAGCAGATGCCTTACGTCGTAAACCGCATGAGTAATTGCTCACCTCATCATTCGGTGGTGGAATATGTTAGATACGGTGAAGGATTTTGATGTTCAATTGAATCTACAAATGTTTGTATCTTGTCTCTTTAACCTAGTCATTCAACCTTTCTTAATTAATAAGGTTATAGAAGCTCAACAACAAGACACATGGTTACAAGCCAAGGTAGTAGAAGTTCAAAAAGGTTGTTAGTCGAAATGAAAAGTTGGTACTGATGGTGGATTAAGGTTCTAAGGAAGATTATGTATACCAAACTTGGTTGAATTAAAGAAGGAAATTATGGACGAGGCACACCGCACTCAGTTCAGTGTTATGGGAAAATCTGGGCCGATCCTAATAGGAGTAAACTCGGCTTAGCCAATTGAGCAGCCTCGCCAACACAGGTATACCCCGACCCCAATTGAGGAAAGTCCGACTCGGTCAATTGAACAAGCTCTCCATAGCAGGTCGGACGACAAAACTAAATGTGCTAAACCAAAACTCCATATACACTCCACCCATTGCCTCCAACTAGACCCTTGTCGACGAGTGACCAGGATCAACCCACCCATAGGCTCGGACTATCACAAGTGTGACCTAGACTTCAAGGTCGCCTCGGATGAGGATGTGGTCTACAATCACATTAAGAAATCAACTCTAGTAATGTACGCGAGGAGTGGTTTTCAGCACACAATCGCGAGGTAACCGCCAATATTCGCACGTGCATCATTCATGCCTAATGATGGTAGTTGTGCCGAGAATGATAAGCACAATCACTCCAACAAGAAGGTATAAATAAGGGATGAAGCAACAAGAACAGGTATGCAAAATCTCTTATCCAAACACCTATCTACACTACTTAAACCCAGATTCCTAACCTGATTTTAGCATCCGAGGGTCCCCTACTTTAGCCAGGGTCTCCTTTGTGTATATCCTGTGCAGGCTTATAGGACTCGACACCGGTACTCGAAGCTCGATGAGGGTAAGCCAGATTTCTGCACCAACATTTTTGCACCTTCTGTGGGTAGCAGACAAAAACTACTCTCACTTTACAAGGGAGAAATGGCAAAAGGAAAGAAGAAAATGCATACATCAACTGTTGCGGCTAATCTCGAGCCGTCTAGGGATTGAAATTCAACTTCTAGATTGTAAATAGAGTTTGCACCTACAGAGCCTACTCATCAATTTAGGAATCGAGGAGGCAAATATCAAGCGTTACAGAACCAGATGGAAATTCCGGTCAATGAGGTCAGCCAAATGAGATAATAAATGAATAGACAACATCCACCTCTAGATCAAAAGGTAAATGCCCTAATGATTGCAGAACATCTAGCCCCTGCTGCGTCCCGAGATGTCCTGCGAGGAGCATCTGGTCAGATCCTGACGCGAGCATGGGAGACATCGAACCGAGTCCCGACGCATGTCTCTGAGACATTAGCATTGCCTCCAATTGATCTCTGCCATGAATTGGAATGGAGAATACACGAAAGGACTCCTAAGCTTGACCAAGCTCGGGAAGCAGTGACTGAGAATAAAGACCCCTAGGAAGCTCAGCTCGATGAGCTACGAGGACAAATAAAGAGCATGTGTCGGATTACTATGTGTAGGCCCCCCACTGTAATCAAGGCAATGATGGAGGAAACAAAGCCTCCTTTCACCAGCGTAACATCATGAACGCGATCATGCCCTCCAAGTTCTGGATGTCCCCCATCATCCAATATTCCAGCTCTGGAGATCCGACCAAGCACATGGAGTCTTATTGCTCTTGGATGTAAATTCAGTTTGCCTTGGACCCGATGATGTGTAAGGCCCTTTCTGTAACCCTCACGGGGGCCGCACAAGGAATTGGTATCAATAGTTGAAACCAAATTCGATCAACTCATTTGTCGAACTCAGTAGAACCTTCCTGATGCAATTCATCATCGGAAAGAAGTGTCAGAAGCCATCTACTCATTTACTCACCATTAAGCAAAGGAATGGAGAACTGTTAAAGGATTATATCCTTCGGTTCAATGAGGAAGCACTGCAAGTCAATGACTACTTTGAAAAAACTGCGCTAAGTGTGATGATATCTGGACTCCGAGATGGATGATTCCTCTTCTCGATAGGGAAGAATCCATCAATCACACTTGGGGACCTCATTAGCCGAGCTCAGAAGTACTTGAATGTCGAAGAATTCTTTAGCTCATGAAAGAGTACCTAAGGCTTGGAATATTCATCCAAAGACAAGAAGTGAAAAGATGAAGCCCCATAACAATCAAATAAGAAGTTAGACGAGAGTACCTCTCGTGATCATAGGCTAAGTAGAAGGCCTGAGAGTAAGTTCAGCTTGTATATTCCCCTTAATACATCTTCGGAGTAGATCCTCATAGAGATCTAAGACAAGAAGCTGTTAATGTGGCCGAGCTGCATGAAAATGGAAGTAGGTCAGCTAGACAAGCGTAAATACTATCGCTTTCACCATGACTGTGGGCACAACATTGGTGACTACATTGACCCAAAAGAAGAGATCAAAACTCTTATTCACAAAGGGCATCTATGTCAGTAAGTAAAGGAAGAGATACAACCTTGGAAGGATGAGCCGCCGAGCAGAGTAGCGTACGAGATCGTTGAGATCCAAACAATATGTGGGGGACCATCAGGCGGCGGGGATTTGAACCAAGCCCGAAAGGCTCATGCTCAGAATATTAACCTCGAACATTACATCCACCCAGTTGACAAGTCGAGTAAGGAGCCTCGAATGAGTCCGTGCAACTTGACGTTCATAGAGGATGACACAGAAGGAATTCAGTACCCCCACAATGATTCCCTAGTGGTTGCAATAACCATAGCTAATCAAAAGGTGTATCACATTCTAGTCGATACAGGGAGCCCGGCTAACATTCTGTACTCCGAGGTGTTCGACAAGATGAGAATTGATAGGTCGAGCCTCCGACCCATTCGAACCACAAGGCATGGCTTCGTAGGTGATAAGGTAATCTCAAAAGGAGTGATCTCGCTCCCAATCACAGCAAGAGAAGGGAAAAATCAAGCTACCTTGTTAGTCAACTTCTTGGTACTAAACACACCATCGTCATACAACGTCATCCTCGGATGGCTACCCCTTAACTCCATGAGATTAATGGTGTCCACATATAACTTGATGATGAAGTTCCCTGCGGTGGGAGGAATTGGCTACCTCCGAGGAGATCAACGGGAGGTTCGATGTTGTTACTCTATAGCGGTTAGGAAGGCTTTGTGAAAGAAGCCCTTACAATCAATGTGCTCGACCCCAGAGAAGACACCTTGGATGGGAGTTCTCCCATGGAGGACCTTGTAACTATCCTGATTGATGATACTAATCTGACCAAAACATTTCGGCTCAGATCATCGTTAATTGCCAATCAGCAAGCACAAATGTTGGAGTTTTTACGGTAGCATAGGGATATCTTCACATGGTCCCACCATGACATGCAGGCATCACTCCCGAGGTAATGGTCCACGGGTTAAACATGGACTCGGACCATAGGCCAATCAAACAGAAGAGAAGGGCCTTCGAGCCCGAGAGGTACGCTGTAATTGCCAAGGAGGTTGCTAAGCTCCTCGAAGCAGGTTTCATTGAGGAAGTTCATTACCCGGATTGGATTGCAAATGTTGTGCTCATGAAGAAAGCCAATGGAAAGTGGCGGGTCTGAGTGGACTACTCGGACATGAATAAAGCATGTTCCAAAGATAGCTTCCCCTCACAGGATTGACTAACTGGTTGACAATATAGTCGGACACAAGCTCCTCATATTTATGAATGCATGCTTTGGTTACAATTAAATAACGATGCATTTTCCGGACAAGTAGAAGATGACGTTCGTCATGGACAAAGGACTTTATAATTATCGAGTCATGCCCTTCGGCCGGAAGAACACGGGAGCTACGTATCAGAGGTTAGTAAACAAGATATTTGCTCAGAAGATCGGCCGAACCATGGGGGTCTATGTCAATGACATGCTTGTGAAGAATATCAGGGCAGCTGACCACATATTGGACCTTGGGGAAACTTTTTCTATCTTATGAAAGTATCAAATGAGGTTAAACCCAACCAAATGTGCATTCAATGTGGGCTTAGGTAAATTCCTTAGCTTTTAGGTCAACTAGAGAGGCATCGAGGAAAACCCAGACAAGATCAAGGCCCTCCTTGACATGAGCTTGCCTTAGACGATAAAGGAGATCTAATGCCTCACTAGAAGAGTTGTTGCACTTAGCCAATTCATCTCTAGGGCCACAGACAAGTGCTTCACCTTCATCAAGCAACTGAAGGGTAATAAGAAGGAATAGTGGACCTTGGACTATGAGCAAGCTTTTTAGCAGTTGAAGCAATATCTAGGGTCGCCCTCGTTTCTTTACTTAGTGGTTTCATCTTCGACCATCAGCTTGGCCCTCATCAAAGAGTCCAGAGGGAAGCAGCAACCTGTTTACTATACCAGTAAGGCACTGGTCCTGGTAGAGATAAGATATCTGGTCATGGAGAAGTTTGTCGTGGCCCTAGTCCTATCTGCACGACGACTACGCCCATACTTCCAAGAACACTTAATCATCATCATCACTAATTCACCACTTTGGCAAGTGCTCCAAAAGTGTGAATAGTGGCTGACTTCATATCGGAGTTCACCGCTTAAAAATGATGAACCCAGGGGATTTAATCCAGATGCACCCGCATGCTCAATGGCGAATCTCGTCATCCTCCAAGTTTCTCTACCCACCGAGGATACCGTAGCAAAGATAAGAAAGGCAGACAAGTGGACCCTGTTTATAGATGGGTCGTCAAATTCAAAACGAGGGGGAGCATGAATTGTCCTAGTCATGCTCGATGCGATAACTATTCAGTATGCCATAAGGCTCGACTTTCGAGCCTTGAATAAGGAAGCAGAGTATGAAGCCTTACTAGCTTGGCTCGGGTTAGTAGTTACCTTAAGAATTCGATTCCTTTATGTTCAGTGTGATTATTAACTCGTCATGAACCAAGTATCAACAAAATATGACGTCAAGGAAGCCAGAATGATAGCCTACATGAGTGAGGCATGAAAGCTCATGGATAAATTCCAATTGTGCAAAATTAGGTAGATACTAAGAGCCGAGAATTCCTGGGCCAACACCCTTATAAAGCTGACATCAGCAATTGAAGGGAGCATCCCAATGATCATCCCAGTAGAATTCCTTGATAAGTCAAGCATCAATCGCGATGACCAGGGAACCGTCCACCCTATGCAGATAACTACGAGTTAAATGGATCCCATAGTCGGGTACCTCATGGACGACAGGGCTCCTGAAGACAAATTGGAGGCTTGACACCTGAGGATCAGTGCGGCGCGATACACGATCATAGGGGATACTCTGTATAAGAAAAGGTTCTCTTAGCCATATCTGAGATGTTTGTGACCTGATGAGGTAGAGTATGTGATTCGGGAAATACATGAAGGAATTTGTGAGAATCACTCTAGTAACTGAGCCCTGGCATAACAGATAGTCCGCCAAGGATACTTTTGGCCAACGATCCAAGAAGATCCCAAAGACTTCGTTCGAAAATGTGACAAGTGCTAGAGATTCACTACCATCCCTAGATAGCCGACAAAAGAGCTAACTCCCATGAGCGGGCCATGGCCATTCGCTTAGTGGGGAATCGACATCATTGGACCTCTACCTCAGGGTAAGGGACAGACCAAATATGCGATTGTAGCACTGGATTATTTTACCAAGTAGGCTGAGGTCGAGCCTATTATAAGGATCACCAAACATAAATTAGTTGACTTTTTCTGAAAATATATTATTTGTCAGTTCGACATTCCACACGCCATTGTGTCGGACAACGAGAGGCAATTTGACAATGACAAGTTCAGGGTATGTGTCAAAGGCTCAACATCATCAACGCCTACTCATCACCTTGGCACCCTCAGTCCAATGGCCAGTGGAAGCAGTGAACAAGATCATAAAAATCACCTTAAGACTAAGTTGGAAAAGGCAAAGGGCACTTGGGCTGAGGAATTCCCATTCGTGTTGTGGGCATACAAAACTATGGCTCGATCAATAATAGGAGAGACCCCGTTCTCACTTTCTTACAGTGCTGAGGACATCATCCCCGTCGAGATAGGACTCCTCATTAATCGAGTGCGATCCTATCAAGATAAATGAAACATCGAGCAGATAGCAACAAGCATTGACTTACTCGAAGAGCTGAGGGACACTATAGAACTGTGGATCACAGATCGACATCAAAAGGTCGCCCGCTTCTACAATTTCAAGGTCAAAGTAAGACGTTTTTAACAAGGCAACCTCTTCCTTTGACATGTGTTCCAGAACATAATAGAACCCAGAGTAGGCTCCTTAGGTCCAAACTGGGAGGGACCTTATCGAGTAGTTGGGTAGGCCAAGCCTGGCTCTTAATGCCTCGAGCATCTGGAAGGACGACCACTGTCGCATCCTTAGAACATCGAGCACTTAAAGATCTACTATTCCTAGGGAGATCAATTTAAGGGTCGGGACTACTTGTCATGATCACATTCTAAATAAAAGACGTAATTTTCTACATGAAATCGAGTTATTCTACATGACCTAAATGGAACTTCCTGTGCAAGGAAGATCCCGATGATGGGTCGACCACTTGAAAAGTGGACGCCTAGTCCATCGAACACACTACGAAGGACCATTTCTCATGTGCAAAGATGGAACCCTTCAACAAGATAACTCTTAAATAAGAGGTCAGCATGTTATTCGACAACTGCTACAAGCAAAATCCACAATCAACAAATAGAACCATCAAAAAAAAAGTTGGCTAAATGTATTAACTGGTCAGGCACTGAAGTGTCATGATGTCTGATTATAAAAAAAAAAAGTGAGTAAAACTAGTCAGCGCGAGGGGAATAGTTGGTAACAGGATTAGGGGGCTGGTCGGTAGGAGCATCCTTAGCTTCCTCAGCAAACAGGGCATCGAGGTTGAGGTTTGGGTAGAGTCCCTTAACGTCACCCATACAGGCATTGTAAGCATAGTAATAAATCTTATCGATCTTGGCAAAAATCTCTGTTGAAGACTTGAACTCCTTAACAGTAGTAGCAGCTCTTGAAATAGCTAAGGCTTCAAGCTCGACATGTTGCATAGCTAAGGCCTTAACAGTGTCAATCTTAGCCTACCACAGTTCAGCCACCAGCCACGTATTATCATCCTCTGCCCGTGCTAGATGGGCCTTTGTACCCGTCAGCTCGGACTCAGCTGAGCCCAAACGAGACTGAAGCCCATTGACCTCTCCTTGGAGCATCAACTCCTTTAATTGGCCCTCTGCTACCAAGACCTTTAGCTTCTCCTATTCCTTGACCAAGGCCTTTAGGAGCATCTCCAACTTGACTTTCTCACCTTCAATCTGGGTTATCGCCTCTAGCCTATCCTGAACCAAGATAAACATCCACAACGCCCAAGTAAAAAAAATGCTCAAAAAATGATGCGAAGATAGGACGAATAGATCAAGGTTGAGAGCCTACCGTGTAGCAGACTGAGGCAAAGTTTGTAATGAATGATTTAGGTCGACGGGTTAGGCTATTGGCGATCGTACCTTGGGCACATGTTTTGTCACCTAGTCTACTGAGAGCGACATGTGATAGCCGAGTGGGTATACCCCTGATTTTACATGGGGAACTGGTCCATCTACTCCTCCGACATCGCTAGTAGTCGAGGCCTGACACTCAGCCTCGGGCACGGCATCACCTCTCCCCAGGGCATCAGAGCAGCCATTGGAAATTTGGGGGTGAGAGAAAGAGTTATGGAAGGCTCAGCCACGGTAGGGTTAGCTTTCTTCTTCCTCGTATTGATCTTCATGCGAGGCTTGACGCTTAATACCACGCTAAGAGGGGGACATTACGCACTCTTCCTCTTGATCCCAAAGCTTCGGCCATACCTGAACAAAACGGCTTAGCTCAGAGGCATTTCTACAAGAAAAACCTAGATCTGTAAGAAGATTTCATAACTCACCCAAGGCAACATGGGAGGCTTTGAATCTACAGAAGTTGGACTGAAGAAGGTTATCCGGACTGATAATGTTATGTTAGACATGCTATTCTTCCTTAAGTACCTGGGCCCTAGCGACTTGGGCTTGGAGGAAGGAAGAGAGTTCAGGGGGACCATTTGGGTATTCTGCAAAATAGAAGACAAAGATCAGAGTAAAAAGAGTAGATTAGAAGTTTAAAGTAAAGTATACATCTTAAGAGATTCAACTGGGTTAAAGAACTTAGTGGGCACTCTGACCTACAGACAGCTGAGCTCAGATGCCGGTGCATCCCATTCTCCCGAGGCCCAAAAGCACTTTCTCTTCCAATCTTTATTGGAAGACAGGATCTTAGGAATGAGACCTGGGGCACATTCACTCCTTGCTGAAAAGTAATACCAGTACGGCTCAAATAAGTCGTGCTTGGCTTGATAGATGGACATGAATTCTTCTAGCGTCAGCACTTAGTTTTTGAGCTAACTCCAAATGATGTAGGAGGATGTTAAGGTCCGCTAGGCATTGGGGACAAGCTGACCCAGTGCCAGCTTCAGATGTGTGGTCATCTTGTGCACAAAGGAGTGGATCGAGAACTAAAGCTTGCATTAGAGGGTGTAGATGAAGGTTACAATATCCCCATCAGCTGGGTCCCCTAGAGCGTCGTGAAAGGAAGGAGCTCTGATATGTACAGAGTCAGGAATCTGATATTCTACTCAGATCTGCACCATCTGAGACTTGATAAGAACCAAGCCCCCTAGGGACAACTGCTTCGGATCGGCCACTTAAAGGCCCGGCCATGACCTTTCTGACTGGGTCCCGAGGTACCTCTTTATCCCTTTGTCATGAGCCTTTGCCTTTAGGCCTGTAATTTTCTTGCCAGGAGGTCAGAGGGGTATTGCCTCAAATGGACCCTCTGAGCCACCACACCCGAAATCAATGCTCTCCAGCTCGAAGTCATTCCCAACTATCTGAACATCTCGAAGCTTGTTTGATCCATTCGACATGATAAGATTAAAGGAAATTGAAAAAATATTAGGAATGAAAGAACTCACAGAGAATCACTCTCTGAAAGACAATTGGCAGCGTAAACTCGCTAAGAAGTAGAAGTAGGAGGATCCAAATGAAAATGCAAACTGGGTTTTATTTCCTTAGTCGACCGTTTGTAGTTATGACAAATAGTTGTTTCTGAAGCTAAAGCGATAGGAAACTGAGCTCTATGGTATATGTGGCCACAGATCATTAGCCCGGGCTCACATCCTCTGAACCGCATGTTATTCACATGAATAACATTTAATGCATAGATGGCCCTCCACCTTTCGATGTCCATGGGGCCACGCCTCGCTTGCCTTGGAGATTCAAATCCCTAATTGTCGCCATGTGTCCATCAACCACAGGCTCATACCTAAAGAGCTATTGTCGCAATACAACGCCTTGATAGCAGAGAGCCATGATTATGGTTGTTCATTTCAACTTTTTCGACTCATGGTCATGGAGGGCACGGTGAATCATTTCCCTAGGCATTTTCTCCTTGAGTCCGAGCTCAAACTCAGAGAGTAAGGTGCTTCTATTATGGGAAAATTTGGGTAGAACCCGATAGGAGTAAACTCGACTCGGCTGATTGAGCGCCCTCGCCAAAACAGGTATACCCCGATCCCAATTGAGGAAAGCCTGACCTAGTTAAGTGAGCTCACCATAGCAAGTCGGATGACAAAACTAAATTAGTCGAGCCATGGCTTGGTAGTGGCTCGCCTACCCCAACGTGGTCATAACAATCAATGTTTAGTTTCCAAGCTCTTTTGTAGAGCTTTTACATCAGCCTGGAACTTGGAAGGATCCATTAAACACTCCATCACTTGCCTCCGACCAGACCCTTGTTGAAGAGCGACCAGGATCTGCACACCCATAGGCTCAGACTGTCGTTGGTGAGACATAGACTTGTTGCAGGGTGATGATTTGTTCGATCAGTTGCAGGGTGCAAAGTTCTTTTCGAAGATCGACCTGCGTTCCGGTTATCATCAGATTCGGGTCCGAGATAAGGACATTCCGAAGACAGCATTCAGGACGCGTTACGGTCATTTTGAGTTTCAGGTCATGTCCTTCGGACTGACCAATGCACCTACGGTCTTCATGCAGCTGATGAACGAGGTCTTCCGCCCTTATCTCGATCATTTTGTTGTAGTCTTCATCGATGACATCCTGATTTATTCGAGGACCCGTGAGGAGCATGAGCAGCATTTGCAGATCACCTTGCAGACCATCCGCACACACTAGCTATATGCGAAGCTGGAGAAGTGCGAGTTCTAGCAGGAGGAGGTGAGGTTCTTCGATCATGTGGTGACGAGGGAGGGCGTCGCAGTGGACCCCTCGAAGGTCGAGGCAGTGCTCTGTGGGGACAGCCCACGACTGCGACAGAGATCCGTAGTTTCCTTGGTTTGGCGGGCTATTACCGGCATTTTATTGAGGACTTCTCTCGTATTGCAGTCCCGCTGACCAGGTTGACTCGAAAGGGCACAGAGTTTATTTGGAGGGACGCCTGCGAGCGAGCATTTATGGAGTTGAAGGACCGCCTGACGTTCGCTCCTGTCCTCACTCTTCCCTCTGGGAGTGACGGTTTTATTGTATTCACTGATGTCTCGCATATTGGTTTGGGTGCTGTCCTGATGCAGCACGGGAGACCAGTGGCCTTTGCGTCTCGTCGGCTCAAGGTCCATGAGCTAAATTATCCTACGCATGATGTGGAGCTGGCTGCAGTTGTCTTTGCACTGAAGGTGTAGAGGCACTATCTTTATGGGATTAGGTTCGAGCTCTTCTCTAATCACAAGAGCTTGAAGTACCTCTTCTCACAGTCTGAGTTAAATATGAGACAGAGGCGTTGGATGGAACTCCTGAAAGACTATGATTTTGATCTCTAGTACCACCCGAGTAAGGCGAACGTGGTGACAGATGCCCTCAATCGTCAGCCACGAGGCCTAGTGACCCATATGATGATTCAGGACTAGCGGATACTTGAGGATATTACACCGTATGACTTTGAGTTTGGCCTGCAATCTTCCATCGTACAGTTATCGAGCCTGTCGATTCAACCCTCTCTTGTCGCTAGGGTGATCGAGGCTTAGCAGGCTGATGAGTCGTTGTAGAGTTATATGGTTGAGGATACATCTGAGAGTCAGGATGATTGGCAGATTGGTACAGACGGTGGACTTCGCTTCAGAGGTCGATTATATGTCCCGGATATTCCAGAGTTGCGCAGAGATCTTATGACCGAGGCACATCGATCACGATTTTCTATCCACCCGGGTTCGACGAAGATGTACCGTGACATGAGGCGACAATATTTTTGGACGGGGATGAAGCGCTAGATCACCAGTTTTGTGGCCGAGTGTGACACGTGCCAGTGTGTCAAGGTCGATCATCAGAGACCTCCTGGTCTATTGCAGTCGTTGAGTGTCCCGATGTGGAAGTGGGAGCACGTGTCGACTAATTTCATTATGGGTTTGCCGAGGACTCAGCGAGGTCATAACGCCATTTGGGTTGTTGTGGATCGTCTGACGAAGTCGGCACATTTCCTTGCGATGCGTGCGACTTGGTCTATGGACCGGCTTGCGAGATTATTCATTGAGAAGATTGTGAGACTGCATGGTGTTCCAGTCTCGATCGCTTCTGACTGAGACTCGAGGTTCACGTCTCAGTTTTAGGGGAGCTTCCAGCGTGCGATGGGGACTGATTTGCAGCTCAGCACCGCATACCATCCGCAGACCGATGGCCAGACCGAGAGGGTCAATCAGATACTTGAGGATATGCTTCGGTCCTGCGCGATTGATTTCGGGGGTTGCTGGGATGAGCATCTGCAATTGGCTGAGTTCGCGTACAATAGCAGCTATCAGGCGACCATCGGCATGGCTCCTTTTGAGGCACTATATGGCAGACCATGCAGATCACTGAGTTACTGGACCGAGGTTGGAGAGCATCTGTAACACCCCGGATTTTGGCCAATCTGGGATTTAACGTCCTTAGACAGTGGGTCAATTAAAACACCTGAAAAATCGTTCAGAACCCAATTCCATAGCCAAAGAAACCACTTAGGATAAATTTCTTTAGAAACTAAGTATAAGTTAGCTAGCGCAACGTTGGAGTGGCTGGGAAACAGTCCCTGATTACTTTAAATACGTTCTACAAGGCCCAAAGCGAGTGGAACCAATGGTGCTATAATGCTCTAAAACCTCGGACCAAACTCTAAGCAGGTTTGTTCTCGGGACCTCCTTGAAACTTTGTATTGGATCTAGACCGCGCGTCATAAGTCAGATGCCTACCATCTTAGACCGTTATGACCACTTAGCTGGGCTTGGCAATCGTTTCGAATATCAAGTCCAACTGACGATCACAGGCTATTTCATTGAGCCCGGACCGAAGAGAGTGTGAATAGGGACATAGTTGGAATTTCAAATTCAAATCTGGCACACAAATTTGACGCATCAGTATTAAGCATTCTGACCGTCAGAATACAGCCAAATTACACCCTTGGATCAGGAAAAATTTCTATTACATATCACGAGACTTATAGGCTTGATCTTGGTGCGGTGACCGTTAAACTGAAACTGGGCCGCCACGTGCGATCTGGGAACCCTACCGGCCTGAAATCTGGATGCGTGCTAGATCCAGTATGCACGAGCTTAAGTCCGACCGCATTTGGCCAGGGGACCTCCAGAAATGCTCTTTTGGACCGAAACAGCCCCGATTTGGATATACTTTAAGTATACCTTGACTTGGAGCCTATTTTGGGCATGTTTAGGCTTATAAAAAGGGTTGAAACCCTCACTCCTCTCTCCCATCCGAATTTGCAAAAATCCCTAGATTGGGAGAGAGAAAAGGTGAGAGTTTGTGAGGGAGATTGGAGGAGAATTCCTTGCCGCTTGTGCTACCTGTTGCAAGTGCCTAAGCAACGCAACTCAATCACGTTGCCGGTGATTTCTCCGCTTTTCTAGGTAAGTAAATACCCTAAATAGTTGTTGATTTGAGTTTCCCTTGTTTCCATAGCGATGTAGCTTATGGATCTCGTAAATCAGGTTCTCTATTCGCCGTAGACGAAGCGTATACGCTCCGTTCGAATTCTCATCCCTAAAAGGGAAAAGGTGAGGATTTTAGACGCTCTGATTGACGGTTCCCAACGCTTTCAATGTCGTTTAATAGTAGATTCTTGACGGCATCGCCGTTTGACATGTACAAAATGCTCTCCGTTTCCCGTTTCGTAAGCTAACGAAGAATATGAGATTTAGGGCATTTTAGTCATTTGTAGGAAGTACTGTTTACATTCATATTTTGCTGATGTGATTGACATGGTTTGTTGTCGCATTAGGAAGTTAGGAATGCGTGTATAATTATTTTGGCGAAGAGATTCGCCTAGTTGCGCACTTTGGGTCGACATACTATATGTAGACTTAAGTGTGTAGTGTATGTGTTTGTATAAATGCTTGTATTAGTATGTATTGAATTAAATGATGTTATGTAGTGGTTTGAGAATGATTTCTTGATTAATATGCTGACCTAAATGATTTCCTACATGTTGACCATATGCATGATTCCATTACATGCATGGAATGTATGTGCTTGAAGATTTGCTTAAGTTGAATGTTATGACATGTGTTAACATGCTCACATGATTGTATTTCAATTCCAAAACCTTTGCATATATTGTTAATGTGATTTCATAGATGTGTGGGACTAGACTTAGTCCAGGCAGTCGGTAACCGAGCGAATTCGTGGCTGACTGGTCATAGCCACGAACGACGCGTCGATGAACGTGATTCGTGTTTAGAGTTGGCGGCAGTGGTTAGGCCACGCGAAGTGTTTTACGCACTTCATGTCGTTCGACTTGAGATGCGATCGCGCTAGTCGAGCCCGTCAAGTAACCCGACTGGCCGATGTATGTTCACCTTGTATGAGTCATAACTGCTTGAACCTAGGGTACTGAACTTACCATTGTAAACCCTGTTAACCATGGTACCTTGATCCACGAAGACTCATGAGCCGGGCATGGTGGTATGGGACACCGTGGTCGAGCTGTCGGCCTACGCTGGGGCCACAAACCTCCCCGTAGTGACCAGTGAGCACCTTGACTCGTGAGCAGATTATGGTGGTATGGGACACTATATTCTAGCTGTCGGCCTACACTGATCAGGCGACGAGTCCTTTGTAGTGACCGCGAGCGTATTCTGAGTCCACGGGAGGCGACGACCCTTCCGTTGCAGTAGAGTACGGTAGGCCTGTATTGATAAGGTGATGGGGGAGCGGAGCAACGAGTGCGTGCAACAGCCCTGGCAGCCCTTGCAGCGACCTACAAAATATACATCGTATGAGATTACTAGGAGTGACGACCCTAGACAGGATCTGTGTTGGGATTGATATAAGGGAGGTACCTTAGTTTCCCAATATTGCTGTATGAAAAGGACTAATAACAACTCGGTAATCATATCACCATGACATTGCATGTGCCTGGAAGATGTGGAGCACTTGAGGGAGTGCGGCATGCCGCGGTCGTAAGATGTTGCCGCATGAGGGTGATCGTCGGTGAGGGCATACATCACGTCATGTCATAATTGCATTAACAACAGTATTAGGACTGTTTGATTTATTGCTTTACTATTATCGCGTGATTGATTTGAGAACATGTTAATCCTTGCTCTATTATTCCACTGAGTTAGCTACTCACTCCCACGTTACGGGACGGTGTTCCTGGACACCCACCAGACCCTTTTGTGATTGCAGATGATGGCGCGGCCTATGAGGCGGAGCTGGACTTGATGATGATGAGGAGGATCCCTCCTTTATGCGTGTTCTGATTGACGGGATTACAGGGAGGTTGCTTAAATACCTTGACACTTGTCATTTTATATTTTTAGAGCACTCATGTATATTCTTTTGGTTACTTTTGAAGTATACATGTATGTATATAACCTGGTAACATGTTCACACTCTGGAGACATACAATGGTTTATATATGTTATACATACTATTACAGTCTTCCGCTTGCAAATTTAACTATCTCTGGAGTATGATATGCTGTTCTGGCTTAATCTCACTCGTGTTTAATACACTATCACAGACAACATTCAATCATATATATCTATGTTGCATAAATAACATTTTGGAACTCGGGAGTTGGGTTTTTGCTCGACCCCCCGATTTTCGGGATGTTACAGATGGTATCAAAGCATGATTTGGATTAAACCGGGCCTGGGTTATGGTCACGCGACGTACGCTGTCGCTTCCTTTGACTTAGGTGGGTGCGAGAAGGGTCTAGAAACACGTCTAAGATCGCAGATTCGCCGATGGGCGAAGTCTATTAGAATCGATCGCAAGATCGAGTCCGTATCGCATCTAGGGTCGCGTAGAGCAACCCGAATAGCTCCTAGATTGTAGGTAAGTGGGTTGAGCTGTTCTTTGAACAATTCTAAACCCGTTAATGTGAATCCTTGGGCCGTGGGACAACCACGACCCCTGTATTCAATCGCCAGGGCTTAAAAACCCCGTTTCACCGAAAATCTTCGAAATTCTTCCTCTCACCATCCCAATCTTCAATTATTTATTATCCATTTCATATTAGGCATCAAACCTAATGTGAAAATAACACAAATTAGTACTTTCACAAAATTTTACAGTGAATAGTAAAATTTCATGAAAAATGGCCATAAGTCCATTCTAACTTCACTTTCTTTAGCAACTAAGGAGCTAGATAGGTGTACTGGCTCCTTCTACCCCAAATTCATATGCTGCATCATATAGTTTGGTATTCGGGATTGCGATATGGACCCGGAAAGCTCCGAACACATGTTTGGGCTCATAGAGACCAAATTAGTATGAACTAGGGGGTGGGACCTAACTTTTTGGGACCCTGGGACCATGGGGGACCAGACCCATGGGGTCCCACCGGTCAACTTGAGAGTTGACCGGCGATGCCATCGCCGGCCGGCGAGCTCCGATGGGGCCGTCCTTCGGGCGCACCCCCTTAAACAGGGTCCACATCACCCCTATGCACCTCCCACCCCAAGAAAACCCCAAATAGGGGTACTTCCTTCACAAACAGCCCCTTCCCTAGCCCCATTTTCATTTTTCAGCAACTATCTCCATAAATCCGTGATTCCAAACCACCCTAGACCCATCCTTGGCCAAAACCGACCATCATCTATCACTTCTTTGGAGTTTGCAGCCCTTCCTCTTGGAGATTTCGTCATTTGGAGCTTCAAAAATGCCCAAATCGAGCTGAAATCGTGAGGCGCTCCATTCTCCTTTTTCATTCTCTTTTATTTCTGAAAATACATCCTAGGGGAGCTTGAAACATCCCTCTACAACGCATAGATCTCCCTTTTCTAGTTTGGTTAGCCATTTCCTTGCATTTTCCCCATTTTTCATGGCTATTGTTAAGCTGTTTTAGCCTTTTTCTCTCTTTTCACCATCCTCCCTCTCAATCCTATTTCTCCATTTTCTTTGCTTAAGGGATACTGAAAATATATGGCTGAGAGACCTCTAGTGAGCAACAGACAGTATTAGACTCGACAGGGATAAAGAAGGTAAGTCGGGACTGTGGTAAAGTCCTTTGGTAGAGTTAGGTATCTATGCCTTTGCCCTGTAGATTCTTTGATTTTTGTTTTAAGGATTTCGGTGTTTTGTTGTTGTTAGGTTTAGTGAAGTTACAGGTAGAAACTGTGTTTGTGTTGTGGTTTGGCCTTATCATAGCCGAATTTTGTTGAATGAAATGCATGCCGATTCATTTTGTGGTGAGGTATTGTCCCTAGATTGGGAGTATTATAACTCTCGGGATTCAGCCTACAAATTAGATTTTTATCCCACCCCACCCTCCGACCAAGCATGCCACTCCCTATCCCGCTATGGGACTAGGAATGCGGTTCCATTTAAGACAACTAAGCGCTACCGGCTACATAGGCCCTAGGCGTTTTTGGATCTAGTGTTAGCACTCCTAGATTTGAAGGATCTGACGACATAAGAAATCCAATTCCAGTTAGGCAAATCTTGACCCTAAGCAATAGAAGAATTCCCTGTAGTAGAACTGGAATAGAAAGCCAGTTACCTAGAGTAGGGTAAAGCCTGTATATGTTAAGGAATGATAGATTAGTTTTGATTGGAATGAGACTCCCTTCCTTGGATAGATCCCCTTATGACTTATAGACTCCTGTTGTTGCCCATAGGAAGGAACCATACACTCTCAGGGAACATTTATAACTCCCTCAGATTGAACTTAGAATGAACTAGCACGCCCCTTAGAATTGCCTTTCCCAAGGACTTATTGCATTCGGGAACGCAGAGTAAAGGAACTACATGTAAGCGATGTATTCGCGGTTTGAGTCGATTTCTTACTCCTAGTGGTTACCAATGAATCCAATGCTCTGATCAAGCAGAGGATCGACATCGACTTGGATTAAGAACTGATACAACACATTTTCTGTCCTGATTAGACAGAAGGTTCAACGTATCCGGCTTAGACCCACTATACAACCTTTCTTCTGTGATGGCCCAACCATCTACAACTAAACAGGATCACATTGTCTTTGGGAAATGGCGAGGACTTAAAGCTAGTAGAGAATTAGACATCTTGCCACCAACTCATACCTGCCCCTGAATGCAATCATAATAGAGATTAGGCTCATCTCTATGATCATAGGTACCAATGCCATAGAACGCATCATTAGCAAGGAAGACCATATAGAGAAAGGCTGTTTCCATTTTAGGTTAAGGATAGCCCCTAAGTTGCGCCTCGTTCCGATATACTGATCGATGCAAATATTCTTCAACCTTAAGTAAAACCAAGTTTTAAGGGGGGGTAGAAGGAATTAAGTCCAATCCAGTTAGATTAGTTAACGCTACCGTTCGACCAAAGTGGCGCAGCGGAAGAGTGGTTGGCCTCTTTCCCACTGGCCCAGGATCGAAACATTTGAGTTAGGGTGTATGTACGATTAGGTTATTAAATAGGATTTGAACCTTCCTTAGAGAAAGTACTCCTTGCCCTTCGCCAATGTCGGGGACGACATTGTGTTTTAAGGGGGGTAGATTGTAACACCCCGGATTTTGGCCAATCTGGGATTTGACGTCCTTAGACAGTGGGTCAATTAAAACACCTGAAAAATCGTTCAGAACCCAATTCCATAGCCAAAGAAACCACTTAGGATAAATTTCTTTAGAAACTAAGCATAAGTTAGCTAGCGCAACGTTGGAGTGGCTGGGAAACAGTCCCTGATTACTTTAAATACGTTCTACAAGGCCCAAAGCGAGTGGAACCAATGGTGCTATAATGCTCTAAAACCTCGGACCAAACTCTAAGCAGGTTTGTTCTCGGGACCTCCTTGAAACTTTGTATTGGATCTAGACCGCGCGTCGTAAGTCAGATGCCTACCATCTTAGACCGTTATGACCACTTAGCTGGGCTTGGCAATCGTTTCGAATATCAAGTCCAACTGACGATCACAGGCTATTTCATTGAGCCCGGACCGAAGAGAGTGTGAATAGGGACATAGTTGGAGTTTCAAATTCAAATCTGGCACACAAATTTGACGCATCAGTATTAAGCATTCTGACCGTCAGAATACAGCCAAATTACACCCTTGGATCAGGAAAAATTTCTATTACATATCACGAGACTTATAGGCTTGATCTTGGTGCGGTGACCGTTAAACTGAAACTGGGCCGCCACGTGCGATCTGGGAACCCTACCGGCTTGAAATCTGGATGCGTGCTAGATCCAGTATGCACGAGCTTAAGTCCGACCGCATTTGGCCAGGGGACCTCCAGAAATGCTCTTTTGGACCGAAACAGCCCCGATTTGGATATACTTTAAGTATACCTTGACTTGGAGCCTATTTTGGGCATGTTTAGGCTTATAAAAGGGGTTGAAACCCTCACTCCTCTCTCCCATCCGAATTTGCAAAAATCCCTAGATTGGGAGAGAGAAAAGGTGAGAGTTTGTGAGGGAGATTGGAGGAGAATTCCTTGCCGCTTGTGCTACCTGTTGCAAGTGCCTAAGCAACGCAACTCAATCACGTTACCGGTGATTTCTCCGCTTTTCTAGGTAAGTAAATACCCTAAATAGTTGTTGATTTGAGTTTCCCTTGTTTCCATAGCGATGTAGCTTATGGATCTCGTAAATCAGGTTCTCTATTCGCCGTAGACGAAGCGTATACGCTCCGTTCGAATTCTCATCCCTAAAAGGGAAAAGGTGAGGATTTTAGACGCTCTGATTGACGGTTCCCAACGCTTTCAATGTCGTTTAATAGTAGATTCTTGACGGCATCGCCGTTTGACATGTACAAAATGCTCTCCGTTTCCCGTTTCGTAAGCTAACGAAGAATATGAGATTTAGGGCATTTTAGTCATTTGTAGGAAGTACTGTTTACATTCATATTTTGCTGATGTGATTGACATGGTTTGTTGTCGCATTAGGAAGTTAGGAATGCGTGTATAATTATTTTGGCGAAGAGATTCGCCTAGTTGCGCACTTTGGGTCGACATACTATATGTAGACTTAAGTGTGTAGTGTATGTGTTTGTATAAATGCTTGTATTAGTATGTATTGAATTAAATGATGTTATGTAGTGGTTTGAGAATGATTTCTTGATTAATATGCTGACCTAAATGATTTCCTACATGTTGACCATATGCATGATTCCATTACATGCATGGAATGTATGTGCTTGAAGATTTGCTTAAGTTGAATGTTATGACATGTGTTAACATGCTCACATGATTGTATTTCAATTCCAAAACCTTTGCATATATTGTTAATGTGATTTCATAGATGTGTGGGACTAGACTTAGTCCAGGCAGTCGGTAACCGAGCGAATTCGTGGCTGACTGGTCATAGCCACGAACGACGCGTCGATGAACGTGATTCGTGTTTAGAGTTGGCGGCAGTGGTTAGGCCACGCGAAGTGTTTTACGCACTTCATGTCGTTCGACTTGAGATGCGATCGCGCTAGTCGAGCCCGTCAAGTAACCCGACTGGCCGATGTATGTTCACCTTGTATGAGTCATAACTGCTTGAACCTAGGGTACTGAACTTACCATTGTAAACCCTGTTAACCATGGTACCTTGATCCACGAAGACTCATGAGCCGGGCATGGTGGTATGGGACACCGTGGTCGAGCTGTCGGCCTACGCTGGGGCCACAAACCTCCCCGTAGTGACCAGTGAGCACCTTGACTCGTGAGCAGATTATGGTGGTATGGGACACTATATTCTAGCTGTCGGCCTACACTGATCAGGCGACGAGTCCTTTGTAGTGACCGCGAGCGTATTCTGAGTCCACGGGAGGCGACGACCCTTCCGTTGCAGTAGAGTACGGTAGGCCTGTATTGATAAGGTGATGGGGGAGCGGAGCAACGAGTGCGTGCAACAGCCCTGGCAGCCCTTGCAGCGACCTACAAAATATACATCGTATGAGATTACTAGGAGTGACGACCCTAGACAGGATCTGTGTTGGGATTGATATAAGGGAGGTACCTTAGTTTCCCAATATTGCTGTATGAAAAGGACTAATAACAACTCGATAATCATATCACCATGACATTGCATGTGCCTGGAAGATGTGGAGCACTTGAGGGAGTGCGGCATGCCGCGGTCGTAAGATGTTGCCGCATGAGGGTGATCGTCGGTGAGGGCATACATCACGTCATGTCATAATTACATTAACAACAGTATTAGGACTGTTTGATTTATTACTTTACTATTATCGCGTGATTGATTTGAGAACATGTTAATCCTTGCTCTATTATTCCACTGAGTTAGCTACTCACTCCCACGTTACGGGACGGTGTTCCTGGACACCCACCAGACCCTTTTGTGATTGCAGATGATGGCGCGGCCTATGAGGCGGAGCTGGACTTGATGATGATGAGGAGGATCCCTCCTTTATGCGTGTTCTGATTGACGGGATTACAGGGAGGTTGCTTAAATACCTTGACACTTGTCATTTTATATTTTTAGAGCACTCATGTATATTCTTTTGGTTACTTTTGAAGTATACATGTATGTATATAACCTGGTAACATGTTCACACTCTGGAGACATACAATGGTTTATATATGTTATACATACTATTACAGTCTTCCGCTTGCAAATTTAACTATCTCTGGAGTATGATATGCTGTTCTGGCTTAATCTCACTCGTGTTTAATACACTATCACAGACAACATTCAATCATACATATCTATGTTGCATAAATAACATTTTGGAACTCGGGAGTTGGGTTTTTGCTCGACCCCCCGATTTTCGGGATGTTACAGCATCGTCCCCTAGGTCCCAAGCTTGTGCAGGAGACATCAGAGGCTATTGACATCATCAGGTAGAGCATGCGCACAGCTCAGAGCCGACAGAAGAGTTTTGCTGATCGTTGGCATCATCCCTTGGAGTTTGATGTAGGGGACCATGTGTATCTCAAGGTCTCGCCCATGAAGGGCATAGTTCGATTTGGAGCGAAGGGCAAGCTTGCCCCGAGATTCATAAGACCTTTTGAGATCACTGGGCGCGTTGGCACCATGGCCTATCGGCTTGCCTTGCCATCTCAGTTGTCTGGCGTCCACAACGTCTTCCATGTCTCTATGTTGAGGAAGTGTGGGTCAGACATAATTCCCGTCATTGATTGGCAGCCGCTGGAGGTTCGTGAGGATGCTTCTTACATTGAGAAGCCAGTCCGTATCGTTGATCGGAAGGAGCAGGTCCTCAGAACTAAGGTCTTTCTGTTGGTGAAGATTCAGTGGGGTCACCATTTTGTAGAGGAGGCTTCTTAGGAGTGTAAGGCCGAGATTCGAGAGCGTTATCCTCATCTCTTTGATGATTGATCATGTGATGTATTTTGTATCTTATCCCTGATTCTATATGATGACGTTATGTCTCTTCTTCCTCATGAGTTATGCTTAGTTGTGTAAATTTTGAGGATGAAATTTTTATTAGGAGGGGAGAGCTGTAAGACCCGTATCTTAGTCTGTACCATTCCATAGACTTCCGCAGTCTTACCGGTCAAATTCTGACAACCATCAATCCTTAACCGATAGTCACGCACGACCCTGATTCATTCACCGTCAACCTGAGTCGACTCAACCCAAGACCAATACCATAGCGACCGCGCCGTCACCGCGGTTCCAATGCCGCGACTCGCGCACTGAGGCGATACCCTGGTCAAGAGATGTGGGCCAACGTTCGGTGCGAGGAAAACACCGCGCGTTGCGAAACCCAAGAGAATCTCTACGATGTGTCACATCAATCACATCAATCCCATCAATCAATCATCCATCAATCCATCACATGTCAAGTACATGTCAAGTATACATCACTTTCACCCCTTTTCCCAAGCAAGCCACAAAAGTCTTCCATGCTCATACCTCTCTTACACAAAAGGCCTCAAAACTCAAAAAGGTCTTACACACCCATCACCACCACATCCATCTCTCTCTCTCTCTCTCTCTCTCTCTCTCTCTCTCTCTCTCTCTCTCTCTCTCTCTCTCTCTCTCTCTCTCTCCCTTTACAACTCTCTCTTTCTCTTTCTCATTTTAAACTCAAAAAAATCCCAAGCTCCATACGTATGAGAGCTCTCCAAGCACTCCCAAAAAAATTCTAAGTGTGGCCCGCCTTTCCTACCCTATCATCTCCCATCTCAACCCTCCATTCCTCATCTCATCCATTGAAGTTGAAGCTAATGTGCTAAGGAATCCCTAGGAGCAAGAAGATTGGACGGTGGGTGCCTCTATAGGGTAGTTTTTTCTTATTTTTATGATGGGCCAAGTGAGGCCCATCGATCCATGGTGTGAATCTCACTTGGGACCCTAAAATGTGGTCGATGGCCCACTAGGATCATCATGATCATTCCATGATGGGGTCATTCTCCATGGACCCCATCATGATGTTTATTTCTTTAGAAAGGTCATCTAGACCATCCATATTGGTGGGGAAAGGATCTCCACCGTTGATTGTAGATTTTGGTGGTCCCACATGCTTTAGGACCCATTTGATTGTATGGTTCATTGCGAGGGAGGGCCCATAGTATCGGGGTCCCTCCATCACAAAGCGTGTCCCACTCTCCATGTCTCTCTCCCTTTTTATTTCTTTTTATTTTATTTTATTTTATTTTATGTAATAGGTTTGTTTGGCCCACTTGAATGGATCTCACCTTGAGGTATTTTGTCCAAGTGTTCTTCAAGTGGGGTCCACCTTATATGTTGCACCCACAACATTCATCTGTGGTGGCCCACTTCAATAGGGCCCACCATAATGTAATTTTTTTAAAAGCCAGACCGTCCAGCGTCTGGGACGCTGGACGTCCCTGTGAAGAAAAAAAAAAGAAAAAAAAAAAGAGAATGAAGCTTTGGGGTGGTCCTCTCATAGGCCCCACCTTGATGTTGGGGTACAATCCAAGCCGTCCATCCCCTTACTGGCCTCATTTTAGCCATTGAGTAGAAGGATGGTCCTGATCTGAGCATCTGGCGGGCCATAACATTGGGAACATTAGTAGTTACTATTGAGGGATTTTCTGACGTTTCTGTACATCCAAAAATCACAAACTCTGTACTCATTGGACTTGTCATGGCCTGTAGAAACCAATGGACGGGTGGATCTGCTAGATGTGGGCCCCAAATGTGAAAAACCCCAAAAATAGGGGTTTTAATATTTTTTTAAATAGTTGTAAGAGGCAAAGCCTCTGACGCTGCAGGCACTGCAGTAGGCTGGCGGGCGGCCAGTCGACTACCCACGGCTGCTGCCGTGGGCCCCACCATGATGTATATGTTTTATCTACGCCGTTCATATGGAAGGCCACCCCCTAAGGTGGGCCCCTCCAAAAATGAGGCCGATCCGACACTCGGGAGGCCCACACCATAGAAAACAGTGTGAATGAACATCTATCATTGAAACCGTCCTGGGGTCCACAGAAGTTTTAGATCAAGATGAAATTTATGGTTTTCCTTCACCTAGGTCCGTGTGACCCCTTTGAGCGGTTGGGATGGAAAATATACACTGTGGTGGGCCCCACATGGGACCCACAGTGATGTATGTATTGTATTCATGCCATCCACGGACCCTGGACGGTGGCACCCCACTGTGATCTATGTATTCTATCCCACCGTCCTCACTAGACGATGGGGCCCACCCTCCTGTTGCATGCTGGGTGCAGCGTTTGTGTGTGTGTATATACATACATATATATATATATATATATATATATATATATATATATATATATATATATATATATATATATATATATATATATATATATTATATTATATATAATATTTTGTATGTATATATATATACACTATATGTAATGTATATATATATTATACTATTTATAATATATATGATGGTGGACCTTCATGTGGGCCCCCACTCTTGATGCAGGTGCTGTATCCAATCTGTCCATCCATTTTAAAAGCTCATTTTATGGTTTGAGCTAAAGAATGGGCCAGATCCATAGTCCGAGTGGACCCCACCTTAACATATTATAGGGCCCATTTGATTGATATAAGGCCTAGGGGTTTAGGCCCATTTGATTTATTTAAGGCCTATGGGTTAGGCCCATCTGATTTACAAAAGGCCTATGGGTTAGGCCCATTTGATTTAATTAAAGCCTATGGGACTAGACCCATTTGAAATATCCCAAGGCCCATGGGATTGGATCCATTTGATGTGTTCCAAGGCCCATGGATGTGGCCCACTTAATGAATATAAGGCCCATAGTATATGGCCCATTTGATATATTTAAGGCCCATGGGTCGAAAACCATTGATGCATTCTAAGGCCCACGGGTTATGACCCATTGCAATACACTTAAGGTCCATTGGTGCGGCCCATGGATGTGGCCCACTTAATGAATATAAGGCCCATAGTATATGGCCCATTTGATATATTTAAGGCCCAATGGGATGTACCTAAGGTCCATAGAAATGTGTGATCCCAACCTGATTTATATAAGGATATTCTTTACGGACTATGCCTCGGGAGAAATGTTGGTTTGACGTCCACATTGCGAGTGTAATGCTGGTTGGATGTCCACATTACGACTCTCCTTAGGACCCATTGTTAGGCTTGTACTTATTGTGTATAGACCGTCCAGGCCCATCTGCATGGTAAGGGTAGTTCATTTCATTATAACATGTTTAATATAGTTCCATGACTCATAATCATACTCATCATATGTATGCTTGACATGAGAATTGACTGATCATAGCATATGCCTTCGGGCAGGTTGTTTATGGGCTCCCGATTAGGCGGTGCTGCCCGACATGAGCACACGATACGCGCAGGATTTGTTGCATGATTAGATAGTGTGATTCATGCATTTCACATTGTGTGATATGGTTGTTGTACGCCCTAGCGACATCAGGGTTGTAGCCTCCACAGACGAATTTTGGTTGGTAGGATTAGATACCAGAAATCTTATTCTATATGGGGTGCTATAGATATCCCTAGGTGAAAGTCCTTAAACCCTTATGGTACTAAGAGGTTGCTCCAACGTCTAGACCGAGTGGGTAGATGAGCGCTGAGTGCCGATTACCAGTTGGCTGTGCTCTCCACTATGTCGTAGTCGGTTGGAAGGGGGTGCGGCCTTACCCGTCTGAGAGTAGGGGGCAATGCTAGGCTGAGTTTGACCAGCTCGAGGAATGGGTCCGCTATCGACGAGTCACGCCCGATATTGGCAGACGGATAGTGAGGTCTCTTCCACTTACCTTATTGCGCACGATGTGGCGAAAATATGGTTTAGAGTGTACTAGACCCCAGTGATATCCCATATTTGAGCTGTATTGATGTGTGGGCATAGATGAGGATCTGTATGCTTGAGTTGCATTGCACATCGCATGGCCTTGGGATGGCCGATACCATTCATGTCTTGCCTCGCATAGCCTTGGTACGGCTCATGATATTATGGTTCCATCTGCATATTCCGTATCACTCTGATATTGCATGATCATATTACTACCTTGCGCACACACTTTCACCACCCTCTAAGCTTTCTAGAAGCTTATGCACGACCGTTGCATGCAGGTGACGTTGGTTCGCAGCAGCGCTGAGGCAGGAGCATGTTGCAGATCGTTTTAGAGTTTTTATTCTTTACCATTATATTTTTCTTTATGCTCATTGTACTTGTAAAGTTTTTGATCATAGTGGAAATGTAATGGAGTTCTTGGTTGTTGTTTGTGGGTTATGCCTTTGGTTATGCTTATTACGAATCATACTGACGTTGAAAATCCTCCTCGTAGCATCCCAGGATCGGAACCTGGAGAATGGGCGCTAGGAGCCGAGAATGGGGTTCTACGGAGGCTGTCGGCGCCGGATTCGGTGATCGGGAATTTTGTGAGCCCGGTTTCCAAGTTTGGGGCATGACATTTACTCCTTGAGTCCGAGCTCAAACTCAGAGAGTAGGGTGCTTCTATTATGGGAAAATTTGGGTCGATCTCGATAGTAGTAAACTCGACTCGGCCGATTGAGCGCCCTCGCCAAAACAGGTATACCCCAATCCCAATTGAGGAAATCCTGGCCAAGTTAGTTAAGTGAGCTCACCATAGCAAGTCGGACGACAAAACTAAATTAGTCGAGCTATGGCTTGGTAGTGGCTCGCCTACCCCAACGTGGTCATAACAATCAATGTTTAGTTTCCAAGCTCTTTTGTAGAGCTTTTACATCAGCCTGGAACTTGGAAGGATCCATTAAACACTCCATCACTTGCCTCTGACCAGACCCTTGTTGAAGAGCGACTAGGATCTGCACACCCATGGGCTCAGACTGTCGTTGGTGAGACATAGACTTCAGGGTCAGCTCGAATGAGGATGTGGTCTATAATCATGTTGAGGAATCAACTCTGGTATTGTACGTGAGGAGTGGTTTTTGATGCATGATCTCGAGGTAACCGCCAATATTAGCACATGCATCATTCATGCCTAATGATGGTAATCATGCCGAGAATGACATACATGTTCACTCTAACCAGAAGGTATAAATAAGGGATGCACCAAGAGGAACAGGTATGCAAAATCTCCCACATAAGCCCCCATCTACACTACTTAGAACTAGATTCCTAGCCTAACTTTGACATCAGAGGGTCCCCTGCTCTAGACAAGGTCTCCTTTGTTTACATCCTATGGAGGCTTACAGTCTCGGCAGTGGTACTCGAAGCTTGGCGAGGGTGAGCCAAATTTATGTACCAACATTCACAATCCACCCTGGAGGTACAAAGATGTATCGAGATTTGTGTAGGAAATATTGGTGGAATAATATGAAGAGGGAGATTGCTAATTTTGTGGTCAAATGTCTCACGTGTCAATAGGTGAAAGCAAAGCATCAGAAGCCATCAGGGATATTACAGCCGCTGCTAATTGTTGAGCAGAAGTGGGAGCACATATCTATGGATTTCATTATGGGATTTCCACAAACACATAATAATCATGATGCAGTTTGGATCATCGTCGACCGGTTAACTAAGTCCACACATTTTCTTCCTACACATGTTACTTATCCCCTAGAGGAATTATGTAAGCTTTATATTAAAGAAATAATTAGACTACATGCAGTGCCTGTATCTATCGTATCTGATCAGTATTCCAGGTTCATGTATCATTTTTGGAGAAGTTTACAGAAGGCACTGGGATCCACACTCTTGATTCTAGCACCACTTTCCACCCTCAGACTGACGGGTAGACTGAACAAGTGAATCAGATCCTTGAAGACATGCTTCGAGCTTGCGTGCTTGATTTCAAAGGGAGTTGGGATGACCATTTACCATTAATCGAGTTCACTTATAATAATAGCTATTAGAAGAGTATCGACATGACACCATACAAGGCTTTGTACAAGAGGCCTTGTAGATCTCTAATTTGTTAGGTAGTAGTTGGAAAAGGTATTTACTTGGACCAGAGATTGTGTAAGAGATAAAAGAGAAGATTTTTATCATTAGAAACCATTTGTGCGTAGCCCAAAGTCATTAGAAGAGTTATGCAGACAATAGCAGAAGAGATCTAGAGTTTGTAGTTAGAGATCACGTCTTCTTAAAGATGTCTCCTATGAAGGGCGTCATGAGATTTGGTAAAAATGAAAAGTTGGCTCCAAGGTATATAGGTCCATTTAAGGTTCTAGAGAGGTTTGGTGTTGTCACATATAGGCTTGCTTTACCACCTCAGTTGTCTAGTATTCATGATGTTTTTTATGCGTCGATTTTATGGAAATATGAGCGGGTCATTTCTCATGTTATAAATTGGCAACCATTAGAGATCTACAAAGAAGCTCTGTACATTGAACAACCAGTGCGTATTCTTGACTGGAGAGACAAAGTGCTTCGATTCAGAGTCATACCATTAGTAAAGGTTCAGTGGAGTCACCATACCGAGGAAGAAGCTCCTTGGGAACTAGAGGCTGAGATCAAAGAGAAATACACTCACCTATTCACATTAGAGGTATGTAAATTTTGAGGACGAAATTTCTTTTCAGGAGGGTAGAATGTAATAACCCAAATTAATCCTTACCGTCTAATTTTAACTATTAATTGACTTACCCAATTAGTTCGATATGACCGTTGATCTACAAGATCAACTGGTCCAATCCGAACCATTGATTTGGACATATCCAATCCAAATGTTCATTAACTAATTAATCCAACCATACATTTAACCATCTATCCAATGATACAACCATCAAACCGTCCATATGCTGAAATTATCGAAATACTTGTCCATCCATCTAAACTGACCGTCCATCTTGCTTGTCATGTGGCTATTTGTAATTCTACCTGTCTATCTCACCACCAATCCACAGGTACATCACAAAGTCTAACCCCCGATCACATATGAACCCATCTAACCGTACGTTTGTCCATCCATCTATCCACACATCTATCTGTCCATCCATCAATCCATTCATGTGTATGCATGCATCATAGCTTACATACCATGTACAGTAAGCACCTGCAAACACCTTTCTCACATGTGGCATACATGCACCATATGGCATACATCTCATGCATCTCATGTCCATGCACGTGGCACAATGTGCATGAGAAATAAAGCAATGTGGAGGACGTGTTTTCAATGGGATAAAAAAAGTAACATAAGAAAAAGGAAACGTAAGAGTGTTAAGGTGCTTATTTCACACGTGCTACACATGAAGGAGCTTATAACAGAGAGAGGGAAAAAATCTTGTTACTCACGTGAGAAATAGAGGGAGGGAGAAAAAAAGGAAGAAACAAAAGAAGGAGAGAGAAAGGAAGGGAGACGAATAAAAGAACAAGGAAAAGAAAAGAAAAAAAAAAGAGGAATGAGAAAAAGGAAGAGAGAAAAAAAGGGGAGTTTTATTTTTTGTAAAGGTGAGTTTTCTCTCACTTGATCTTTAAGAAAAAATATGTTTTATTATAATTATTATTTATTTGTTTATTCAAATAATTAATGTTATTTTCCTTTTACAAAAATGAATAACCTAAGATCTTACTTGCTTATCATAATTGTCATTTTTTTATTTAGATTTTTTTATTTTTTTTAATTGCTTACCATAGTTTTAAACGTGTCATTTAAATTTTTATTGTTTGGTTGTCTTTATTTTAATTGACATGCATCAATTTGACTTTAATATTAGCTTATTTTAATCCTACATTTCAAATATATATATATATATATATATATATATATATATATATATATATATATATATTCTTTTCCTTTAGATTTTTTTTTAAAAAAAAATTATTGCAAAAATCTTAAGTTTATAAATTTTAGATTCTTAAATCAAATAGATTATATTGCACATTTATTTATTTATTATTATTTTTTTGTAGAACTTTAATTATATATGAAAAATTTACAATGATTGAAATTTTTATTTTTAATTTGATAAATTGTTTACATCACGTATTATGGATTGATCAATAGTAATCGTTAAATATTTTTAGAAATATTTGATTCATCCAATATTAAAATCATGTTTCATTGAAATAGTTATGAAACACTAGAAAATAGGTGGGGAGATCAAGTCCTCAGGGTTAAAAATCCCTAAAGCATAAATAGGTAGGGCGATCAAGACCCTTGGGTTGAAAGTCCCAGAATCTGAACTGGTACCTCTTGGAACCTCTACCTTACCCTTTGAGTAAGTGAGCATGTCAGGATTGTAAAAGGTTTCCACTGTCAGGTTCGGTATGGTAACAGTCTGACCAGCTAACATATAAATGGGTCCCTCAACATGTGCCCTTTAAATGGGTGAGCATATCAAGCAAGAGGTTTCTATTGCCAAGATAGGTGTTGTATTGGTGTGGGTGTTGGCTAACCGTTATAAACTGGCCTTGGTTTTAAAAAGAATAAACCACACTTGTTAATATGGAGTATAGCATGTGTTAATTTCATTCATTCATTTTTCTTTGAATTTACTTTGAAAAATCTTGTTTATTAATCTCCTCATGTGTTTTTTTACCTAAATAGGTATTGTATCTTTTAGTACATTTTATTCAGATTATATGAGATTATTTTTGAAACCTGTTTTGCGATTACTTATCCTTTGGGATTTTAAAATTTCAGTATCAGGATCTCGTGGAGGCGCTTAAAGAGATTTACTTTTATTTATTTTGTTTCTTTAGTATTGTCTAACTAAGTGTAATGAACATTTAGTATGATAGTATGGAGATGACATGAATTTGGAGATAATCTTGAATAGTCGGAACATGAATATTTTATTCATCTCTAAATAAATGTTTAATTATTTAATTTTTAGATTGCTATATTTTATGAATGAGAATCATTTTGTCAAATATATGTGTGCATTATGAAATATAAACATACAAAACAAAGTTATGCCTTCGGGTACGGAATCGGGGTCGGATATACCCCGGTGTCAAATTTCAGGGCATGATATTATATGATTAAATCAAGCGAATAATACATTAAGAATGACTATAAGTGGATCCTTGGCACTCTAGTACCTTATTTTTATTGATTTCCTTCATAATTACATCATTACTTTTTAAATCAAATCCCATAAGTTAGTTTTAGTTCTAGTTCTAATTTTAAAATGTTTCAGAAATTGCACAATTATAAGTCCCTATGGGTACGAACTTGGTCTTACTTAGTTATTACTATATCACAGCCCTGAACTTAAGGTTGTCAAGCCTTGGGTTCAATCATCATTGTGAGCATGAAAGTGGAAAAACTGAATCTAGAGTGGTGTTAAATCTAGGTTGCATTATGCATTCATGAAACTCAATTTTGAGATTTATTCAATTACGTGATTGTTACTTGGAACTTAATCGAGATATTTATTAAAGTACTAGAGCTAAGGTGAATGTTATGCTTAATATTAGTAGATTTGGTTCTTTCTTGATTTGATTGGGTTAAAATTATTTGAGATTAGTAGATTGACACTTTTGAGAATTTGATTTGGATTTGGAATCTTTTTCATGTTTTGCTCGAAACTAGTAAAATGATGGTTGTGGGTGTGATCAAGCCTAAATATTGTATATTTATCCTCTCAATTGCATTAGTTTTCATGTATTCAAGTACTAAATTGACTTACTAACATATATTTTATACATGTAAGGTAATTCATAAGTCAAAGATAAAAATCATATTTAAGGAATAATTAAAGCTCAAAGAATTGTCAAATGAAGAATTGAATGTTAAGAGGACAATATTGAAGAATTGAATATTTGGAGGACAATATTGAAGAATTGAAGTGCCAAAGATACAAGAAAACTAAGTACTGAGGATGGAGAAAAGCTTGAAAAATCACGTACCCTAATAACAAAATAATAGACTGTTCAGTCCCACCCGAAAGTGCTAAAAATAGTCCAGTAAGAAATAGTGGTTTTCAAACTTAATTTGGCTCGATAGTTAGGTCCGACCAAAAGAGGGCTCGATGCAACCTAAAGGAGATAAAGACTTTAGATAGATTTTGATGAAATTCATTTGTAGCCAAAGGCACCTTTGGCTGAACTCGGCTCCACTTTGAATCTACCGAAAGTGTGTTCGATAAGACAAAAGCATAATAAAAATGTAGAGTTTTGAAGTCAATTCAAAGTCGGTGTAAATTTTCTTATTTAAGGGATTTTTTTAGGCTATTCTAGTGAAGCTTCGATGGAATCATCCTTATTTTTCAGTCCTTCGGTTATAGTTTGTTTTTCAAGTTTTGATACTATATTTTTTTAAAAATGTTAGTCATGTTTGGCTAATCTCTTGGTTAAGACTAAGGGATGAACAATTTGATGGATATTTGATATTTAATTCATTTACAATGAAGTTTTAAGTTATTTATGTTGAATTGTGATTGGATGTTATAGAATTCTTATATTCGAGAAGGAATCAATATATAAAATTGATTGATTGATCTATTATCGCCTTCGAGTACATTAGACGCTTTTGATTACCTGCGATTTGATAATTTGATATTCATGAGAGATTAAGGTTATATTGATTCTAATTTATGTTGGATGTTTTGTTCATAACCCCAAGTGTAGGGTCGCGATGTAGTAATAATCTTGGTAAGACCGAGGTCGAATCCACAGGGACTAATCTTGTGTGTATATTCTAAAAGTAATTAAAATCAAAACTAGGAAAAGATCTAACCTAAATCAAGATAGTGAGAAGTAATTGTGAGATGATGAATTTAGAAACTTAAGAATTTAAAGGTGGGTAAGTAGGGTTTCCAGGGATCCACTTGTAGCTATTAGGACGTTTCTTTATTTAATTCAAGGCACTCAATTGGAATTGGAGTCCAATCCTATCCAATTGGAAGATATTTAATAAGATCATATCTGGACCTCTATTGACCTAATTTTCAATGAATGAAAGTTGTGAAGATTGGAAGTGATTCCATCACCTAACCATACCCAGGAGACGATGAAGAACAACATGATTTCCTATTTTCACAAACTCCAAATAGAAAAAGAAGATACTTCAAGCTATTACTGATCTATTGTAGTTTTAGTCACAACAAACCATTAAACACTATAAGTATTCCTTAAATATCAAACTAGAATCAAAGGATCTTAACAATAACAAGAATCAAACAAGAAAAACATTTCAATCATGTTACAAGCTTCACCCCTTAGCCCAAGCTAAGGGTTCTAGCCAACCATAGACATGATTGGATTAAAAACCCTAAAAGAAAGCATTAAAAACTATAGAGAAGGGAAGAAGAACTCTTGGGAAGCGGCTTCACCCTTTTGCTCTTTTTTTCCAAACCCTAGATATCTTAAAAAGTTCCTAGAATCCCCTATTTATAAGCAAAGTTTCACAAAATCACAAAACCAGGTCAAATTTATGCAAACTGCGTAACTCGAACACCCTTCGATGTCATCGAACGGGTTTGAATCCGAAGGTCGCCCTTTTTCTTCTTTCACACTGGGTAAGTCTCTATGTCATCGAGCGAAACTTCAATCCATTGAGCAGTTCTTCAAGTCATCGAAAATCTATCCAAAATAGTCCAGCGAGTTGCTTCAATTTCTTCGGTAAATTCGATGCCATTAAGCAGTCCTCGATGTCATCAAGCACTTTCCTTGGAGTCATCGGCCTTCGAGTCATCAAACATGTCTTTAATTGATCGAGAAAAAATGCCCAATATGGCCAGCAACCAACTCAATTTTTCCTTATAAATTCGATGTCATCGACCAGTGTTTGATATCATCGAACAAATCTTCAATGTCATCGACCAGTGTTTGATGTCATCGAACAAATCGTCAATGTCATCGAACAGTTCTCGATGACATAGTATTTGTGATTTCTACGCTTGTTCTTTCGACTTTCTTCCTTCTCCACTTGGTTTTCTTAGAGCTTAGAGTCTTGAAATCTTCAGTCTTGGTCTCTAAGGATCCCTTCTTTGCTTTGGTGACTTTTGAGCACTAAATCTATGCTTTTAACTTTATTTTCATTTTAAGCTTTTAAATTCACTTTGCAATACAAAAACATGTAATTTATAACATTAAGTCGTATTATTTTTGTAAAACCAATAAATAAATGGAGGATAATATGTAATATTTGACCCTTAACACAACCCCCAACGAGCATTTTGCTAGTCTCGAGTAAAATATGCAAAAAATAATATTCAATCTCAAGTTCAAAACCCTTTTTCGAAAATAATCTTTTGTGCAATCAAGTATGAATGAGTAGGGACAAGACAAGAAGGTGAGATTTTGAAAATCTAGAGCTAAATCAAACATGCAATTGATCAAGTATATTACTTAAATCATAATAGAAATTCAAATATCAAGTTTTCCAATGTATGTCAACTTACTTCCCATGGGAGTATCAGTGATTCATAATGTTAGTCATGTTCATCATATCAAAATAATTTGAAAACTGATGTACTGATTTTGAATATACCCTCTTTCTCTTCTTTTTCCATTTTCTATTTATTTTTTTTATTAACGACTACTTTTATTCCTCTCTTTTTTTTTTTCCAACAATTCATCTTTTTCAGAAAGCTTTTTCATTCTTCTCATTGATGTTGTTAAATTATTTTATTTTTTATTTTCATGGCCTTTTTGTCGATTTCTTATTTTTTATTGGTTTTTCATCTTTTGAGGTAGATAAAATTCTCTAGACTCGATTCTCAACATCTATCAATGATTCACATACTAACAATTAAAAACCCTAACATATCCCGAGGAAGCAACTTGAATGTGTTTTGTGATTTAAATTAACATGATATACAAATTTCCTATTAATCATTCAAGAACCTTAGGTGATAATTTACTTAAATGATCATGCTCCAATAATTTAAAATCCAATCTCTCGTCTCATCATACTCAAAGCATTCTTAATTACACAATTTCTTACCTTCGAAACAAAGTTAAACTCAAAATACTGAAAAAATTTCAATTTTTTTTGCTCAAAACAAAGAAAAACACTGATTAGGTTACCTAATCCCCCACACCCCCCATAAAAATCTATATTATCCTTAATGTAAAAGTAATAAGCATGTAATGCAAATGAGGCAATGAAAAGAAAGGGAATAGTGATGGAAAGATAGTACTTAGAGGAAGAAAATTTGAAGCTTTTCCATGGATCTCAACATAAAAATGGCTTAGCACGCAGCAAAACTCAACATAGTATAAGCAAACTATCCTAACAGCGGAAAGCAAACTACCTTAGTCCTAAGAAAATGAAAATTCTACCTATACCTC
Organism: Magnolia kwangsiensis; assembly: GCA_037074715.1. NCBI lineage: Eukaryota > Viridiplantae > Streptophyta > Magnoliopsida > Magnoliales > Magnoliaceae > Magnolia > Magnolia kwangsiensis. The sequence goes on from CM073577.1 coordinate 28,091,385, forward strand.
CATCAGACTAAGAGATCAATCCTAGTAAACTAGTAAACAAGATCACTCAGAGGTATGGACATGTCCTCTGAATTGAATTTTTTAACAAATGGCTTTAATCGATGTCCATTTACTTTGAATTCTTTAACATTGTCTTGATTCTTTATCTTGATAGCCCCATCAGGATACACATTGGAAATAGTGAAAGGGTCAGTCCAACGAGATCGGAGTTTTCCCAGAAAGAGATATAACCGAGAATTGTACAAAAGGACTTTTCGACTTGGTGTGAATGATTTTTGAAGAATATGTTGGTCATGAAACACTTTCATCCTATCCTTGTAAATTCTTGAGTTCTCGTACGCATCATTCTGCATCTCCTCGAGTTCATTCAATTGTAGCTTATGCAGCGAGCCAGCGTTGTCCAAGCCAAAGTTGAAATTCTTTATAGCCCAATAGGCTATATGTTCTAACTCCACCGATAAGTGGCAAGCTTTCCCATAGAGAAGTTTAAAGGGAGACATTTCAATGGGAGTTTTGTGAGATCTGACCCTAGTTTACATGAATGCATGCGTGTGTGTGAATATACATTTCGTTCATTTTGGTCCCACAGTCATACCGGTCAAATTCTGGCGACCGGCGACTTTCTGTTAGTGTTTGCGGTCGTCCCGACTCGGATTGACCTGAGACCTATGCCATTGCGACCGCATCGTCGCCGCAGTTCCAATGCCGCGTCTCATGCATAAATCCGACGTATCCATCAAAAGTTATGGGGCGCGCATTATTTGGACCGTTGATTGCATTTTTGGTGGGACCCACCTGATTGCACGTTTCCCCATGTGCACTATTCCCCATGTAAGCCACCTTTAGTCTAGCAATGATGGCTTCCTTTCTCAAGGAAACCATGATGAGATTAGCTTCTCTAGGCAATGATGAGCCACCCTATTCCATGAGTAATAATTGTTTTCTCTTTTCAAAAACTCATCTTTTTCTAAGAAACTAATCATTTCAACTCTACAAACTCTCTCATCTCTCTCTCTTCCTTCATTTTCTCTTCTCCACCTTACAAAAATCCCCAAATCCTCTAGCCCCTTCCAAGCTAGATCTCTCCCAATCTAACCCTCAAAAATTCATCCCAACCATTAAAACTTCACCATTGGAGCTATAGAACCCAAGTGTGGAAGAAGAAGGATAAGCTTTGAGGTGGGTGCACTTAAATTCTCATTCATCTTCCTTAGGGACTTATGGGACCCATCAAGTGATGATGTCCCCCATGTCTCCATGATTGAGGCCAATGACCCATTTCCTTGCATGCATGATCCATGGTTGGGGCCATTCCCTATAGACCCCATCATGGTATTTTCCTTTGATGTATGTCATTTTCCTCTCTTGTGGCTGGATTATATTTATTTTTCATTATTTTATTCTTGATTTCCAGATGTGTGTATCCCACCTTGTGGCTTGAAAGTATCTAGACCATCCAAAGAGAGTGGATGTCCATGTCTGTCCACTCTATGAACATAGGTGTCCCATTTACTCCTTTTTAGGCACATGCAATGGATTTTATGGTATAGATTAGGTCTGGATATTTGTGGAGCCCATTGAGGTAGACCACAACTCAAATTCCATGGGGATATTTCCCCTTATTTTGGTTCCTATGCTCATTTTATTTCATGTGCATGATGCTATCCAGAAATTTTCTGGACAGTTTCTGGTTTGTTTTGGGTCAGATTTTTAGACTGATTGGAGGACTGTTTCTACCCATTTAATATACTTTTCTTGAAGGTGGGGACCCCACCTAGATTTACCCCAAAATTTACCTCCATCTGACCTTGATTGAGGTCCCAAAGGAGTGGCCCAAGTGGGGCGGGCAGTCCAGATTTTCTGGATTGTCCAGCAACATGTATAGTTAGAAATTCATAGATATAAGATGGTTTTTGTAATGGTGGATCACTTTTGTGGACCCTCCCTTAAAGTACGCTTGTATGGGAAGGTTAAAATTAATTTTCTCCAATTTTTGGAGGACTTGGGCCCACCCCTTTGGGGTATTCAAATCAGGGACAACACTACTTTAATTTTCTACTGTGCATTCCAGTAATATAATCTGATAAAAGTCTTAATTCATAAATACTTTCTAAGAAGGTGGGCCATATTTCTAAGTCTCACCTTGTTGTAGGCCTGATTAAAGACCTTGGGTCCAAATTTTAGCAATTTTGGAGGCCCAAAACCCACCCATTGGATGGCCCAAATTTAGCACAGTTATATTCCAGTAATATTGCACCCTAAACAGATTGTATTTTTCAAATTAATTAAAATACTTTTGGGTATCCTAAAATCATGAAATTTTATAAAAAGTGGTACACCCATGGTGAAATATAATTACCAAATTTTGAGGTCAATGGACACTTGTACGCACCATGGTGGTGGCTGGACCGGCCCATTATAATGTGGTGTCTAGATCAGTCTGATTTTTAGGATAGATTGAATTCTTTAAATGAATTAAAATATTTTTATATGTTTAAAAATTCTAAAATTTTGTGGGGATGTGTTTGACCCATGTTAGGACCCACCTAAAAACTTTTGAAGCTAATGGACCCCTGTGCACATCGTGGCAAGGGCCGGACTGGCCCACCACATTTGGACGTTCAGGTCAGTCTGATTTCCTGGACAGATTATTTTATTCAAATTAATTAAAATATTTATTGATGTCCAAAATTTTTAAAATTTTTTTGAGGATGTGTCCAACCAATAGAAGGACTACCATATAAATTTTCAGGGCCATTGGGCCTCTGTACCGACTGTGGTATGGACTGCAATTTGGATTAGTTTTGGGCCAAATACCCAGGCACGCCCCTACCTTGGGTTGTTGGGCCTGCATTCTAATGGCATGGCCCACTTGAAGTAAGTGTTGTATATCTCTCTTTTATCTGGTTAGGCCCACTATGATATATGTGGATCACCATGGGTTAGTAATCCATCTAAATTAAATAAATTTCTGGACTCCAGCAGGCCCAGGAAATGGGTGGTCTACAATTCCAGCAAGGGGACCAAAATTTGCTACATGGTTGATTGTTTAGGAACTATTTTGACACACTAGATTTTAGAGAGTGTTTCACACACTCCTTTCTTTCCTTACTTAGACATTTTTTTGGATGAAGTTAGTGCCTCTTAAGGCCCATCTTTGAGGTGATAATATGGGCTAGCCTTAACCAGATTTTTGATAGTTTTATGGGACATTTGGGTTGAAAACCTATTCCTTGAGCCCAAGACTGTGCAGGGGCTAACCTTATTATTTTATGAGCCCAACGGGCCATCTATAAGCTAATCTTGTATATTTATTAGCCTTGATGCCCTCATAAAATGCTTAATTGTGGGCTGACTTGCAATGCCCACATAAATGTATATTGTGGAGGGTCTTGCTAAGTCTTTTGGCTGATGTGGTAAGGCCCACACAGTCAGTATAGGCCTTACCCATGTGTATTCTTAGGCTTATGAGTTGACCTCAAGTCCACCATAATGTATGGATTGGATGACTTTTATTTTGGGCCATTTCCTTAGGGCCCATTATGTAATATAGTATATGCATGGCCGCCCCTTTTGTGGTAGTGATTAGGCCTTTTGGACTCAGTTCTTTTGGATAGGCCCATTGATCTTAGGCTATACTCTCCTATATATTATGATGGGCTTAGGGGCAATAATATGCAAGAAGTTGGGCTCTTAGCTGCCCACTAAATTGACCCTGTACTTGGGCCAAAAGTGAGGCCCAACTCACTCGTGTTAAATGTAAAACTTGCCCATGTAAATGAATTACTAGGCGGCCCATAAAACCCACCATAATATGTGGAATTATGACCTTTATATTTGGGCCCAGACCTTACTTGAGGGTCCACTATCTGGCCTATAAGTTGGGCTCAGTTTATGGCCTATTAGGCCATGCATTCCTTGGGATTTAGACCTTATATTTTATAAGTAGTGGTGGGCTACCTCTTGGAAGCCAATTGAGGCTGAATGTCCTCCTAGGTGATCCTAAGGTAGGCCCATAGGTTTCTCTTTGGATGGTTGAAGGCCCACCATAGACCCTAGGCCATTTATTTAGGGCTTAATGTGTATGTATGTGAAACCTACCTTAATGCATGTTTGGTCCTGGCCATCTAAGCCTTGAATCGTCCGATTATGGATGTACTCTCTGCCTTGGGTTACTGCTGGACTCACAATCCAGTAATAGACCCACTTGATCTTTTCATGATATCTACGTACTCTTCATTTGGTGGGGTCCCCCAGTGAATATAGTTGGCTTTCATGAGATTACTTCCACATAGTTAACTGATTTCTGGACCTTATCAGGTCTAGGAAGTTAAACTAGCCAAAAGTTTATCAAAGGGCCTTAAATGTAAAATTTTATGGTTAAAACTTTATTTGGTTGTGGGGCCCACCATATTGAGAACTTGTGTACGTGTTACATGCTTATGTTTTCTTATAATCTTTGAGCTTAATTTATGCATTCCTTTGGGTCACCTTTAGTGATCAGATGAGGATCCCATCTTAAATCAAATTTTTGAGGCATCTCATGGGCCTAGAGTGGGCAAGGTCGTCCCAGCTTAGCCCAACCATATATTGGGCCAATTTTCATCATTTTGATGGACTTGTGGGCAAAGACAATGATAGTATTGGGCCCTTGGTTGCCCACTTAAATTACTAAGTTATTGGGCTGATGTAGTTGGGCCCATTTCATCCAAACTTAAACTTATTTAGTCTTATATTGTGTACGCAGGCTGCCTACCAAGTTTGACTCAATGCTTGAATTTTATGGCCTTGGGAATTGAACCTTGGGCCTTAATTTCCCTCTTGGGGCCCATGTTGTTAAAAGTGGTATTATATCTTTTTATGGCCTATTATGAGGAATATATGTATGTGGTTACCATTATTTTTATCTTAAATATATTCCTTGGTTCTTCTGTCCATATAGTTCATGGTTGATATGTTTTTTTGAAAAATGGCGGTTAAATGTCCCCATTATGGACCATCTGAGATTTTTATTTTCCCACTAGAGCCTGCCATACCTTTTCCTAAGGCTCTCGCCGTACCTGTGCCTCTGTTAGAGGCCAGTGCTACCCCCGCTTATCTGAAAATTCCTGTAGGAGCTGAACATCTCCAATAGTTGATGCAGGTCATCACTGATGTTCTTCAGACCCATCACCCCATTCCTGAGATGCTCGGACGGGTGAAACAGGAGCATGCAAGCCCCCTTTTGTAAGATTCGACTCTACAGAGAGCTCTGTTGGCGGTATTTCTACTTCAGGTCGAGGCCGAGTGGACCGGTTCATAGAGGGATGGTGATCAGAGGAGAGGTCGGAAGAGGTAGGCCGTCTCTAGTAGCTCCTGATAGCGTCGACAGCGACAGAGGTGCGTAGCCTATCGAGTCACCAAAGCATCAACATCACATGCAATAGCTTCTTCATCATCATCAGCACCGCCGACCACTTCATCTTCTGGCCCCTTTTTCGATGTTTGCTTCGATTGTGGACAGGCCAGGCATTGGAGGTGTGAGTGCTCTCTTCCCTTGCGGCAGTGACAGTGGCTCCTACCACCGAGACCCCAATAGTAGCCGAGATAGCAGGATAGACCTCTGCAGCAGCAGCAGAGAGCGCAGATGCAGAGGGGACAGACACCTCCCCAGCCACCTCAGGATTGATTTTGCGCAACTCAACAAGACCCTTAGTTATTAGGGGAGTCGTTATGGGTATTCTCCTTATCTCCGTATATAAGCCTTGTATTTTGGTGCCTCACACCCTTTTTGTATCCAAGGGCTTTTGTTCACTCAGATTTCTATTAGAGTCTGCTGTAAGGGATTGTTAGTATAGACACTTTTTGGGAAGATCGCTGTGTTAAGATGATAATATTATCATATTCCATTTTGGATGATGAGATGTTCTGGCCCGCTGAATACTTTTGTATTGCCGATGTCAAGCTTGTTTTGTTGTCAAGGCAGTATTTCTGGTTAGGAATGATAGGCCAGATTGCTAGTTTAGTGGCAGAGTGTGATGCTTGTTAGCGGGTCAAGGCCAATCATCTGAGACCCCCCGAGTCCCTTGTAGCCGTTGAATGTTCCAGAGTGAAAGTGGGAGCACGTATCGATGGATTTCAACGTAGATTTGCCAAGATTAGGGAGCATTATCCCCATTTGTTTGATGATTGTGATATATATATATATGTGTGTGTGTGTGTGTGTGTGTGTGTGTGTGTGTGTGTGTGTGTGTGTGTGATGTTATGCATTTTGTTATCTCAGTTTTGTCAATTTTGAGGATGAAATTTTTTTGTTGCTGGGGAGGATTGTGAGATTCGACCCTAGTTTACATGTATACATGTGTGTGTGTGAGTATGCATTTTGTTCATTTTGGTCCAGTGGTCTTACCGGTCAAATTTCGATGACCGGTGACTTTCGAATAATATTTGCAGTCATCCTTGAGTTCGGTCACATAGACCCAACTCGGATTGACCTGAGACCTATGTCATTATGACCGCATCATCGCCACAGTTCCAACGTCGTGTCTCATGCATAAATCCGACGTGTCCATCAAAAGTTATGGGTCGTGCATTATTTGGACCGTTGATTGCATTTTTGGTGGGACCCACTTGATTGCACGTTTCTCCATGTGCACTATTCACCATGTAAGCCACCTTTAGTCTAGCAATGATGGCTTCTTTTCTCAAGAAAACCATGATGAGATTAGCTTCTCTAGGCAATGATGAGCCACCCTATTCCATGAGTAATGATTGTTTTCTCTTTTCAAAAACTCATCTTTTTCTAAGAAACTAATCATTTCAACTCTACAAACTCTCTCATCTCTCTCTCTTCCTTCATTTTCTCTTCTCCACCTTGCAAAAATCCCCAAATCCTCTAGCCCCTTCCAAGCTAGATCTCTCCCAATCTAACCCTCAAAAACTCATCCCAACCATTAAAACTTCACCATTGGAGCTATAGAACCCAAGTGTGGAAGAAGAAGAATAAGCTTTGAGGTGGGTGCTCTTAAATTCTTATTCATCTTCATTGGGGACTTGTGGGACCCATCAAGTGATGATGGAGGTCCCCCATGTCTCCATGATTGAGGCCAATGACCCATTTCCTTACATACATGATCCATGGTTGGGGCCATTCTTTATGGACCCCATCATGGCATCTTCCTTTGATGCATGTCATTTTTCTCTCTTGTGGCTGGATTATCTTTATTTTTTATTATTTTATTCTTGATTTTCAGATGTGTGTGGCCCACCTTGTGGCCTGAAAGTATCTAGACCATCCAAAGAGAGTGGATGTCCATGTCTTTCCACTCTATGAACATAGGTGTCCCATTTGCTCCTTTTTGGACGCATGTAATGGATTAGGTCTGGATATTTGTGAGGCCTACTAAGGTGGACCACAAATCAAATTCCATGGGGAGATTTCCCCTCATTTTGATTCCTATGCTCATTTTATTTCATGTGCATGCTACTGTCTAGAAATTTTCTGGACAGTTTCTGGTTTGTTTTAGGTCAGATTTTTAGAATGATTGGAGGACTGTTTCTACCCATTTAATATAATTTTCTTGAAGGTGGGAACCCCACTTAGATGTATCCCAAATTTTACCTCCATCTGACCTTGATTGAGGTCCCAAAGGAGTGGCCCAAGTGGGGTGGGCAGTCCATATTTTCTAGACTGTCCAGCAACATGTACAGTTAGAAATCCATAAATATAAAATGGTTTTTGTAATGGTGGGCCACTTTTTTGAACCTAACTTGTAGTACACTTGTATGGGGAGGTTAGAATTAATATTTCCTAATTTTTGGAGAACTTGGGCCCACCCCCTTGGGGTTTTCAAATCAGGGACAACACTACTTAAATTTTCTGTTGTGCAGTCTAGCAATATAATCTGATAAAAGCCATAATTCATCAATAATTTCTAAGAAGGTAGGTGATATATCTGGGTCACACCTTTTTGTAGGCCTGATGAGGGACATTGCCAAATTTTAGGAATTTTGGAGGCCCAAAACCCACCCATTGGATGACCCAAATTCAGCGCAGTTATATTCCTACAATATTACACCTTGGACAAATTGTATTTTTCAAATTAATAAAAATACTTTTGGGATTCCTAAAATCATGAAATTTTACAGGAAAGTGTTCCACCTATGTTGGGATATACGTATGAAATTTTGAGGCCAATGGACACCTGTATGAACCATGGTGGTGGCTGGACCGGCCTACTATAATGTGGTGTCCAGATCAGGTCAATTTTCAGGACAGATTGACTTCTTGAAATGAATTAAAATATTTTCATATGTTTAAAAATTCTAAAATTTTGTGGAGTTGTGGTCGACCCATGTTAGGAGATACCTACAAAATTTTGGAACTAATGGACCCCTGTGCACACCGTTGCAAGGGCCGGACTGGCCCACCACGTTGGGATGTTCAGGTCAGTCCGATTTTGTGGATATATTATTTTATTCAAATTAATTAAAAATTTTATTAATATTCAAAAATTATGAAATTTTATTGGGGTATGTACAACACATGTAAGGACCACCGTACAAATTTTCAGGGCCATTGGGCCTCTGTACCAACCATGGTGTGGCCTGCAATTTGGATCAGTTTTGGGCCAAATACCCAGGCACGCCCCTACCTTGGGTTGTTGGGCCTGCATTCTAATGGCATGGCCTACTTGAAGTAAGTGTTGTATATCTCTATTTTATCCGGTGGGGCCCACTATGATATAAATGGATCACCATGGGTCAGTAACCCATCTAAATTAAATAAATTCCTGGACTCCAGCAGGCCCAGGAAATGGGTGGGCTGGAATTCCAGCAAGGGGCCCAAAATTTGCTATGGTGGCACACCAAATTTGAGAGAGTGTTGTACACACTCCTTAATTTTATTCCTTAAATATTTTTTTTTGATGTAGTTAGTGCCTCCTTAAGGCCCATCTTTGAGGTGATAATATGGGCTAGCCTTAACTAGATTTTTGGTAGTTTTATGAGACATTTGAGATGAAAACCAATTCATTGAGCCCAAGACTGAGAAGGGGCTGACCTTATTATTTCACGGGCCCAACGGGCCATCTACAAGCTAATATTGTGTATTTATTAGCCTTGATGTCCTCTTAAAATGCTTAATTGTGGGCTAACTTCCAAGGCCCACAAATGTATATTGTGGAGGGCCTTGCTAAGTCTTTCGGTTGATGTGTCAAGGCCCACACTATCAGTATAGGCCTTAACCATGGGTATTCTTAGGCTTATGGACTGACCTCAAGTCCACCTCAATGTATGAATTGGATGAATTTTATTTTGGGCCATTTCCTTAGGGCCCATAGTGTAATATAGTATATGCATGACCGCCCCTTTTGTAGTAGTGATTAGGCCTTTTGGACTCAGTTCTTTTGGATAGGCCCATTGATCTTAGGGCTATACTCTCCCATCTATTGTGATGTGTTTAGGGGTAATAATATGAAAGAAGTTGGGCTCTTAGCTTCCCACTAAATTGACCCTGTACTTGGACCAAAAGTGAGGCCCAACTCACTTATGTTAAATGTAAAACTTGCCCATGTAAATGAATTACTGGATTGCCCATAAAGCCCACAACAATATGTGAAATTATGACCATTATAGTTGGGCCCAAACCTTACTTGAGGGTCCACTATCTGGCCTATAAGTTGGGCTTGGTGTATGGCCCATTAGGCCATGCATTGCATGGGCTTTAGACCTTATATTATATGAGTAGTGGTGGGCTACCTCTTGGAAGCCAATTGAGGCTGAATGTCCTCCTAGGTGATCCTAAGGTAGGCCCATAGGTTTCTCTTTGGATGGTTGAAGGCCCACCATAGACCCTAGGCCATGTGTTTAGGGCTTAATGTGTATGTATGTGGAACCTACCTTAATGCATGTTTGGTCCAGGCCATCTAAGCCTTGAATCGTCCGATTATGGATGTACTCTCTGCCTTGGGTTACTGCTGGACTCACAATCCAGTAATAGACCCACTTGATCTTTTCATGATATCTACGTACTCTTCATTTGGTGGGGTCCCCCAGTGAATATAGTTGGCTTTCATGAGATTACTTCCACTTAGTTAACTGATTTCAAGACCTTAGCAGGTCTAGGAAGTTAAATTGGCCAAAAGTTTATCAAAGGGCCTTAAATGTAAAATTTTATGGTTAAAACTTTATTTGGTTGTGGGGCCCACCATATTGAGAACTTGTGTACGTGTTACATGCTTATGTTTTCTTATAATCTTTAGGTTAATCTGTGCATTCATTTGGATCACCTTTAGTGATCAGATGAGGACCCTATCTTAGATCAGATTTTTAGGGCATCGTATGGGCCCAAAGTGGACAGGGTCGTCCCAGCTTGGCCCAACTATATATTAGACCAACTTCAACCATTTTAATGTACTTGTGGGCTAAGACAATGATAGTATTGGGCCCTTGGTTGCCCACTTAAATTGTTGAGTTCTTGGGCTGATGTAATTGGGCTCATTTCATCCAAACTTAAACTTATTTAGTCGTATATTGTGTATGCAGGTTGTCCACCAAGTTTGACTCAATGCATGAATCTATCGCCATTGAAAATTGAGCCTTGGGCCTTAATTCCCCTTTTGGGGCCCGTGTTGTTAAAAGTGGTATTATATATTTTTATGGCCTATTATGAGGAATATATGTATGTGGTTACCTTTATTTTTATCTTAAATATAGGCCTTCGGTCTTCTGTCCATATAGTTCATGGTTGATATGCCTTTTTGGAGAATGACGATTAAATGTCCCCATTATGGACCATCTAGGCCCGGTTGTATTTAAGAGTGATTGGATAATCATCTTAGAATCTTTCTAGGCTCATTTCTATATCACTTAGACCCGTAGCTCGTACACTTAGTCTCGTGGGCTACCCTAAGTAAATGGGCCCCTACTAGAAGTTGGATTCCTTAAAGATATTGTCTAAGTATTTAGTCTTGGTTCCTTCTTGGACAGGAGGAATGTAATATACATTGTATATCACCCTTTAGTGTGATTGAATTCATCCTCATGACCATGTACATCATTATATGCTTAGTTGATGCTATATGTGTGTGGTCATATTGTGTCATTGGGCATTGCATGATACCTTCCCTGAGGGACGTAGTATCCCCTCTTGAGCACATTGGATGCTTAGGATTGATGCATGGTTGATTGTGTGATTCATGTATCTGGCATTGCATAGCATATGAGCATTATCGCCCTTATTTTATCATGGTTGTAGTCTCCACAGATACATTGTGGATGACCATGTTTGGACACCGAAAATGTTACTTGAGCATACCGGGTGCATACGATGCTCATGGGTGAAATTCTCAAAACTTCCATGGTACCAAGGATCTGCTCCAACGCCATGACCGGGTAGAATATATGAGCGCTGATGAGGGTCAAATATTGCATATCAGACCCCGATTATTGCCAGATTTTACGTACATGATATAGCTTAATGCCATATTTTAATTATATTTTTATTACAGGATGAAATCAAGAGCATGGATTAAAAAAATGATATTAAAAGTGTGGATTTGATGATCCAAAGTCACCAAGGCGAGGGACGGATTCCAGAAGACCAATATTGGAGAATTTACGTGCAAGAGACCCGAGGAAATCAAGCTTTTCGCATTAAACGGGCTCGAAAACTAGCCAGAATGTAAGATCACATGGTTCCCGCCATCTGATTGGCTCGAAACTTTATACATGTGATAAGGGCCATAAATTAACCGTACACGTAAAATTTCACCCATTGGATATCTCGAGAAGTGTGCCAACGGATAGATCAGCCTATAAATCATCGATTTCAGGCCCGCCAGATATCTGGATATAACTCAATTTTGGTCACAACCGTTAAAATAGTATGAGAAAAGGGATGGACGGATAAGATCTCTCAAAATCATTCCAGTGGACCCCACATGTATAGCATGTGCATAAACCACATGTGTGCTGACGGTGCACCGGACCAAAGTAAGTGGTCAAAGTCGGTGTTGACCGACTCCTCAAGCAAAAAGAAAAGAAATTTCCATTTTTCTACTGCGACCGTGAAACGGACGCTTGGTCGCAGTTGTGGGCCCCACTCATCATCTGATTTGATGATCTGAACCATTCATTTACTTCAGAGCGTAGGCATAACCATCTCCTAGGTGGCGGAATCCCAGAAGACAACGGAGGTGTGATTTCAGCCTTTAAAATGCAAAATGAACGGTAAAGAAGAAAATCAGGTGGACCGCATCAAAAAGCAACCCAAAATCAGTCATTTTCAACTGAAATTTCGACGTACATCCAATGGATGGTGAAGATTTATCAAAAGATGCTGATCATGGGCCCTACCAGTGCCACAACGGAAGAGCTACGCGGTCCCTATTTCGCGTCCGATGCTGACTATTTTTTCAGGCATTTGTCGCCCACCATCTTTGAACGGATGGTTGATCTGATCCGTCCATCATTTAGGCCATCGAAAACCGTCCCAAGGGACGGTGATCTAACGGATGACATGCGAGGAGAATGGGAGTTAGGGGGCTCCGATTTTAGCCAAGTAATGGTTATACGCGCATGCAGCTGTTGCTGCGAAAATTCCACCGACTTTAGCCAGAGCCTTTCTGCTGACTTCCAGCGAGTATAAAAGGGCCTGAGAGGTGGCCGTGAGAAGGAGGATCCAGAGCAAGGGAGGAAGATCCAGAGCCAAGGAGAAGAAAGAGAAGAGAGAGAGAAGAAGGAAGAAGAGAAATAAGGGAGATGTTTTCAATATTTTTATTTTATATTTTCTTTTTCCTAATTAATTTTATGGATTGTTAAACTTCTTATCTAGGGCTGAGATGAAGCCCCTAATTTGAATAACTCTTGTTTACTGTTAAATTTATTTTAATTTGATTAAATTGTTTCTTTCGCTAGTGTGCTTTCCTGAGATTTTCGTACTTCTCTATTCTATGAGCTCGACCAAAGTCTAGATATGGATGTTGTCTGGAATATTATTCTAGGTGCTTGTGTCTGACCATGAAAAGGTCTCCTATAGAGGAAGAAACAGGATTTACATCTCTCCATGCCTGACCATGGATGGAAAGATGTGATCCATATGCTTTAAAGGATTATACATTCTGTGTGCCCGACCAAGGACATTGGATGTGCTTTGTTTATTAAATTTATATCAATCTAAATTAGGATAAATTAACAGGTTAAATAAGGGTTAGGATAGTTAGGGATGGATTCGAAAGTCTTAGTCTTCTCTTTGATTGGATTTTACTCACTGCTCTTGGTTATTCTCCATAGATTTTTGTTAGTTTACTTAATAGTTTGCTAAACCAATTGTTGGATTAGTTAAGAAGAGTCTTAAATTTTAAATTGTGACAACTAATCCTCATGGGAACGATCTCATAATACATACCATATCTACATCCGATCCGTATACTTGCGAGTTAAAATCATTTAAATCATATTGGTTTAAATTAAAACACAAGCGCACGAGGGCCTTATACCGTTAGGCAGCGACTTCCAATGTCGTGTAGTCAGTTGGATAGGAGTGTGGCCTTACTCACCTGATGTAAGAGGACATTGTTAGGCTGAGTCTGACCAGCTCGTGAATGGGTTCGCTACCTTCAGGCCTTGTTGGTGATTGGTTGTCCACAAGTGGATAGTGAGGTCTCTTACACTCGTTTGACTGTGCAGGGTCTGTAGAGCGGCAGTCATCCAACAGTGTAATGGACCCCGGTGATTTTCTCAAGATGAAAATGTACTTGATATGTGGAATGGATATGAGCATTGACATTACTTCGCATTACATTTGCATCAGCTGTGTAAGCCTCATAATGCATTGCCTTGGCATGGCGGTCAGTACTCATTGCATTATATAGCCTTGGTATGACTTCCTACATTATCGTACTACCTTAGTATAGCTTCTTGCGTTCATGATAGCCTTGGTAAGGCTAGTGGTATTGGTATTGATCATAACTCCCTTTTGCATTCTGTATCTTCTTCTGAGCACCATTGTCACACACTTTCACCACCCTCTAAGATTTCTATAAGCTTATGCACTATTGATGAGTGCAGGAGATCCTAAGTTGGCGTATTAGCAGCGGAGCTTGGATAGATGTGTGATCCGAGGACCTAGTGTTGCAGATTCTCTTCCTTGTTTCTTTTCTTATCTTATGTATGTCCTTTTGGACCTGATGTAAGCTTGTAAAAGTTCAAATTCATAGTGAATTTTGTGATATGTGCCTTTGTTATTCTCAGATTTACTTACTGTAATCTTGGGTATGCTCGTATTGAAAATGATTATATTGTTATGAAAATCCTCCTTATAAGATCCCAGGATCGGAACCTGCCTCAGGAGCTAAGAATGGGGTACTACGGAGGCTGTTACGGCCAGAACCGGCCATCAAGTTCCTTGTGAGTCTGGTTACCGAGTCTGGTACGTGACAAGTTTTAAAGGCTGTACGGTAAGCCCATAGAGCATCAATCAAGCGGATTGACCAATCCTTACGGTCAGGGTTAACCATCTTTTCTAGGATATTTTTGATCTGCCTATTGGAAATATCATCTTGCACACTTATCTGTGGGTGGTTTGGAGTGCTCACCTTGTGAAAGATGCCATAGTTCTTCATTAGGTTTGTGAATGGCCTATTGCAAAAATGTGAGCTTCCATCACTAATGATGGACCGAGGTATTCTGAATTGAGAAAAGATGTTCTCTTTTAAGAATTTAATGACCACCTGATGGTCATTGTTTCGGCACGAGATCACTTCGACCCATTTAGTGACAAAGTCTATGACTAATAAAATGTATAAATTCTCATGAGATTGGGGGAATGGTTCCATGAAATCGATGCCCCAACAATTAAATGCTTCGATTATGATAATGGGGTTCAAAGGCAAAATATTTCGATGGGATAATGCTCCCAACTTCTGACAACACTCATAAGCTTTACAAAACTCATGGGTGTTCTTGAACATAGTGGGCCAATAAAAGCCACACTGTAAAACTATGGTCGTGGTTCTTTTTGCAAAAAAGTGACCACCACAGGCCTAAGAATGACAGAAGGAGATGACACTCTGGTGTTCATTATCTGGTACGCATTTCCTTAAAATCTGATCTAGGCAATACTTAAATAAATAAGGATCATCCCAAAAGAATTTGCTTACCTCGATGAAAAATTTCTTCTTATCTTACATAGTCCAATGTATTGGCGTGAAACTTGTGGTACGATAATTAGAAATATCAATGAACCAACGTGCATGGGAGACTTTAAACAATTGTTCGTTAGGGAACATGTCATTTATGTGTCCCGTCTTAAGGGATTCTGAAAGATCGAGTCGTGAGAGTTGGTCAGCCACTACGTTTCTACTCCCTTTTTAACTTTTATTTCCAAATCAAATTCCTAGATTAGGAGGATCCATCTTATCAAGTAGGGCTTAACATCATTCTTAGAAAAAAGATACTTGAGTGCTGCATGATCAGTGTAAATGATGATCTTGGATCCGATAAAGTAGGACCTAATTTTTTTCAAAGTAAACACTACGGCTAAGAGTTCCTTCTCCGTAGTAGAGTAATCCAAATGGGCAAAATTTAGGATTTTACTTGCATAATAAATAACATAGGGCTTCTTTTATTTTCTCTTTCTTAACACTGCCCCAATACCATAGTTAGACGTGTCACACATGAGTTCAAAAGGGATACTCCAATTGTGTGGTTGTATAATGGGTGCGGTAGTCAATATACCCTTGAGCTTAAAGAAAGCTTCATGACATTGCTCAGTCCACTCATATGGAATATCCTTTTAAAGTAGATTACATAAAGGATAAGAAATGTGACTAAAGTCCTTTATGAATCTTCTGTAAAACCTAGCATGTCTTAAGAAGGATCGCACGTATCGTATGCTTTTAAGTGGAGGTAGGGTAGAGATAAAATCAATCTTAGCTTTATCTACCTCAATTCCCTTGGATGAGATGATGTCCAAGAATAATTTTCTTATGAACCATGAAATGACACTTCTCCCAATTGAGTACCAAATTCTTTTCTTCACATCTTTTTAAAACACATATAAGATTTTTCAAGCAATCACTAAAAGATGGACCAAAGATAGAGAAGTCATCCATGAAGACCTTTAGATAATGCCCCACTATGTCAGAAAAAATACTCCTCATACATCACTGAAAGGTGATGGGGGCATTACATAGTCCGAATGACATCCTTCGGTAAGAAAAGGTACCAAAAGGATATGTGAACGTGGTCTTTTCTTGGTCTTCATGGGCTATCTCGATATGATTGTAGCTATAATATCCATTAAGGAAATAGTAATAGGAATGACCAGCAAACCTTTTTAAAATTTGATCGATGAAGGGCAAAGGGAAGTGGTCCTTTCTTGTGACAGTATTCGACTTCCTGTAGTCAATGTACATTCTCCAACTAGTAGTAACTCTAGTTGGTATGAGTTCATTATTAGCATTGGCTATGATGGTGATTCTGAACTTCTTGGGAACCACTTGAGTTGGACTCACCCATTAGCTATCTAATATAGGGTAATATGATACCCACATCCGATAGCTTAAGAACCTCGACCTTAACCACTTCATGTTTGGATGTAGTATACGTTGTGGTTGTCGAGAGGTCTTCACATTATCCTCTAGATAAATGTAGTGAGTACAATTCAAAGGGTCAATTCCCCAAAGGTCCGCAATCGACCATCTAAGGGCTCCCTTATGCTCAATGAGAGTAGCGATGAGTATACTCTCCTGTTCTTGCTCGAGGTGGGAAGAAATTACCACTAGTATATCTCATCTTGACCTAAATAAACATATTTCAAATCATAAGGCAAAGATTTTAGGTCGAGCTTTGGCACTTTGAGGTTAGACAGTAGAGGCACTACATCAGTTTGGGGTAATTCATCAATTTGTGGCCTCCACCAGTTAATTTCATGAATTGGCACAGTATCAAGCA
Organism: Magnolia kwangsiensis; assembly: GCA_037074715.1. Classification (NCBI taxonomy): domain Eukaryota; kingdom Viridiplantae; phylum Streptophyta; class Magnoliopsida; order Magnoliales; family Magnoliaceae; genus Magnolia; species Magnolia kwangsiensis. Next base: position 28,108,320 of record CM073577.1, read on the forward strand.
TGATCCCCATCTCCCTAATCATGTCATCATCAAAATCATGGGAGTGGGCCGGGCACGTCTCTAGAGGGTCAGAGGATATGGTCAGAAGTGTTCTATCTTTCACGACAGAATCAATCAAGTTAACATCGTGGGGATCAACATCATCCTCTACCTGTTTGCATGTATTGAAAAAGATATTCAACTCCAATGTCATATTTCTAAAAGACAAACTCATGACTCCATTCTTACAATTAATGATTGCATTTGATGTGGCAAGGAATAGGCGATAAAGAATGATAGGAATTTGAGTGCTCATGTCCAAAATGGGTTGAGTATTTAGGATGATAAAATCTACTGGGTAGTAGAATTTATCAACCTGAATCAACACATTCTCAATTATCCCTATTGGTACATAAACTGTGTGATCAACAAGTTGTAATGTGTTCGGGTGGGTTTTAATTCACTTATACCCCGTTGCTCGTAGACCGAGTATAAGATCAGATTCACTCTCTCTCCTAAGTTAAGAAGTACGTGCTAAATTCGGTAGTTCCCAATTACACATCCAATGGTTGGGCTACCAAGACCTTTGTATTTTTATGGCACATCTTTCTTTAGTATGACACTCACTTTTTTAGTTAAAAAGATCTTCTTTTAAATATTTTGTCATCTTTTGGTCGTACATAAGTCTTTTAGAAATTTAGCTTATGAAGGAATTTATTTTACTACATCCAGTAAAGGAATATTAACCTTCACTTATTTTAATACCTCTAAGATGTCCTGAGAGGTAGAGAGGTTTTGGTGCAACCAACCATTAGAGAAATGGAGCAATCCACTTCCCTCAAGGTTTCGGTTATAATTCTTTTGGGGCGTAGCTAGATTTATCATTGTTGTCCTCTTGCGGGTCCTTAGGCTTTTCAACCCTGATTGGAATATTTTTGTCAATGGTCTTCCCACTCCTAAGAGTGGTGATGGATTTAACTTGCTCCAACTGATTTGAAGAGCTTGGGTTGCTAACTTTATATTGCGGTTTTAAATTAGAAAGAGGTTGAGTTGGAAGGCTCCCCTTGTTCCCAATTTCACTTTTAGTTTTAAGTCCTTGTATGGCCTTTGTGAGGCCTCGAAAGACTTGTAGCATACCTTAATTAAAAATCTCTTGATTTAAAAGATGCTTTAAAACCAAATCCTTATGAGGTTTCCATTGAATTGGAATTTGATTAGGGGATCCTTGAGGTGTAGCAGTTTGTCCATTTCTCCAACTGAAGTCTAGATGATTTCTCCATCCGAGATTATATGTATTAGAGGTGGGCCCACTGAAAGGTCTTGATAATTATTTATGAAATTAGATTGCTCATTCAATACCTCTTAAAAAGCAGATATTGTTAGGATTTTTTTTGTTGTGTGAATGTTGCAAGCACAAATACCGCAAACAGTTTCCTTATCCTTATCCTTCTTTAATTCCATGGCCTCGAGTTTTCTAGTGAGATTAGTCACTTTAGCATTGATATCATCATCCTCTTTCAGGAGATGCATTCCACCCCTCTCCTTGGATTGAGTCGGCTTAGACGTTGTGCTTGATTTCGGGGAGATGTCCCATGATTGTGTGTTTCAGCAAACATGTCAAAATAATCTCACACATCATCAACATTTTTATTCATGAATTCCCCATTACACATTGTCTTGACCAATTGGAGCATGGAAGATGTCAATCCATCATAGAAGAAATTCGTGTTGTGCCGTGTTTTAAAACCGTGTTGTGGGAATGAACTGACAAGATACTTGAACCGTTCCCAACATTGGAAGAATGTTTCATCTTTCTTTTGGATGAATTTCATGATCGACTTTCTAATGGTGTTCATCTTATGGTATGGGAAAATTTTCTTTTTGAACTCCCTTGTCCTGTCATTCCATCTACCAATAGATTGAGGACGTCATGAATGCAACCACGTCTTTCTTTCTCTTTCAAAGAAAAATGAAAGAGTTTTAGCCTGACCGATTCATCAGACACGTTAGGAAAATATAGTGTGGCTATGATTTTATCAATCTCTTTCAAGTGTAGATATGGATATTCATATTCAAGCCCATGAAATTTTGGAAGGAGTTGGATCACCCTTGGCTTGATATCCATGTGTCCCATATTTTTTGGAAAAACCATGCATGAAGGTATACTCACCCCCACCGGTTGTAAATAGTTTCGTAAAGTACGAGGCGAGGGTGCTTGTTGCACCTAATTCTCATCCTGGACTTCCTTGATGCAAGGTTGAGGTTTTCTTCCTGGTTGATTGGCAACCATCACTTCAATTAACTCTGAGGATCTCGAGTGGTGTCTACTTCTGTGATGGATAGATAACCCCTCAACTTATCCTCCTTCACTCAAAAGACATCGAGTGTTGTCACAGACCCACTTGGGCATGAAACACTCTCAACCCTTAATTTCAGATTCTAACATAAACCTAAAAAGGAAAGAAGGAAACAAGAATTTTGAAAAAAAAAAAAAAAAAAGAAAGAAAGAAAGGAAGAGAATTATAAAGAATTTTCCAAATTAGAAGTTCCTAATTTAAGATCCTGCAAAACAAAACAAAACAAATCAGTTTTTAAAAAATAGAAATTCTAAAATTAGAAAGTTTCTAAAAATAAAAATAAAAAGATGAGTTAGTTTCTACAAAGGAAATAAGGAAAGCCCTAGTTTCTAAAAAAAAAAAAAAAGGAAGGCTTCTAAAAATAGAAAATAAAAAGTTTCTAAAAGGACAAAAAGTTAGTTTCTAAAATAATTAAGAAAAACCCAAATCCTAAAAATATAAAGTAAATAAATGCTAATATTAACGTACTTCCAAAACTAATCAATCATAGAAAAACACAGCTGTTAATCACTGGTAACAGTGCTAAAAACTTGTTCACAACCCAAAGTGTAGGGTCACGATGCAGTAATAATCTCGGTGAGACTGAGGTCAAATCCACAAGGACTAATCTTGTGTGTCTATTCTGAAAATAATTAGAATCAAAACTGGAAAAAAATCTAACCTAAATCAGGAAAGTGTGGAGTAATTGTGATATGATGAATTTTAAAACTTAAGAATTTAAAGGTGAGAAGTAGGGTTTCTAGGGATCCACTTGTAGCTATTAGGACGTTTTCCTTATTTGATGCAAGGCACTCAATTGGAATTGGAGTCCTATCCTATCCAATTGGAAGATATTTAATAAGATCATATCTGAACCTCCATTGACCTAATTCTTAACGGATGATAGTTGTGAAGATTGGAAGTGATTTCAACACCTAACCATGCCCACGAGACGATGGAGAACAACAAGATTTTCTATTTTTACAAACTCCAAAGAGAAAAATAAGATACTTTAAGCTATTGCAGATCCATTGTAATTTTAATCACAACAAACTATTAAAGACTAAAAGTATTCCATATATATCAAACTAGAATCAAAGGTGTTCAACAATAATAAGAATCAAACAAGAAAAACATCTCAATCATGCTACAAGTTCACCCCTTAGCCCTAGCTAAGGGATCTAGCCAGCCATAGACATGATTGAATTAAAAACCCTAGAAGAAAGCATTAAAAACTAAGGAGAAAGGAAGAAGAACTCTTAGGAAGCGACTTTACCTTTTTATTCTGCTTCGCCAAACCCTAGATATCCTAAAAAGTTCCTAGAAACCCCTATTTATAAGAAATGTTTCGCAAAATCATAAAACTGAATTAAATTTACGCAGACTGTGTAATGCCTTCGATGTCATCGAACACCCTTCGATGTCATCGAAGGGGTTTGAATCCAGAAGTCGCGCCTTTTCTTCTTTTGCACTGCGTAAGTCTCCGTGTTATCGAACCGTCCTTCGATGTCATTGAGCGAAGCTTCAATCCATTGAATAGGTCTTCGAGTCATCGAAAATGTGTCCAAAATAGTCTAGCAAGTTGTTTCAATTTCTTCAATAAATTCGATGCCATCGAGCACTTTCCTTCAAGTCGTCGAACATATCTTTGATTGATCAAGAAAAATCACCCAATATGTCCAGCAACTAACTTGATTTTTCCTCATAAATTCGATGTCATCAAACAGATCTTCGATGTCATTGAACGGTTCTTAATGACACAGTTTTTATGATTTATGTTCTTGTTCTTTCGACTTCCTTCCTTCTCCACTTGATTTTCTTGGATCTTGAAGTCTTGAAATCTTTAATCTTGGTCTCCAAGAATCCTTCTTTTCTTTGGTGAATTTTGAGCACTAAATCCATGCTTCTAGCCTTCTTTTCATTCCGAGCTCTTTAATTCACCTTGCGATACAAACACATGTAAAATATAACATTAAGTCTTATTATGTTTGTAAAACTAAGATATAAATCAAGGATAATATATAATATTTGACGCTCAACATAACCTCCAACCAATATTTTTCTATTCCTGAGAAAAATATGCACAAAATAATCTTTAATCTCAAGTTCAAAACCTTTTTTTTTAAAATTATCTTTTATACAATCAAGTATGAATGAGTAGGGACAAGACAAGAAGGTGAGATTTTGAAAACTTATAGTTAAATCAAACATGCAATTGCTCAAGTATATTATTTAAATAAGAATAAAAATTCAAATATCAAGTTTTCCAATGTATGTTAACTTACTTCCCATGGGAGTACTAGTGTTTCATAATGTTAGTCATGTTCATCATATCAAAATAATTCAAAAACTCATGTACTGATTCTGAATATACCCACTTTCCCTTATTTTTCCATCTTCCAATTTGTTTATTTTTATTTTTTTATCAACATCTACTTTTATCCCTCTCTTTTTTTTTTTTGGACAATTAATCTTTTTCAGAGACCTTTTTTCATTCTTCTTTGCAATGTTGTCAATTGCTTTCATTTTCATGGCCTTTTTGTCGATTTCCTATTTTTTTATTAGTTTTTCATCTTTTAAGGTACATAAAATTCTCCAGACTCGATTCTCAACATCTATTAATGATTCACATACTAACAATTAGAAACCCTAGCATATCCTAAGGATGCAACTTGAATGTGTTTTGTGATTTAAATTAATATGATATACAAATTTCCTCTTAATCATTCAAGAACCTTATGTGATAATTTACTTAAATGATTAAGCTCCAATAATTTAAGATCCAATCTCTCATCTCATCATACTCAAAGCATTCTTAATTACACAAGTTCTTACCTTCCAAACAGAGTTCAACTCAAAATATTGAAAATTTTTCAAAAATTTTTGTTCAAAACTAAGAAAAACACTGATTATGTTACCTAATCCCCCACACCTCCATAAAAATCTACATTGTCCTTAATGTAAAAGTAATAAGCATGTAATGCAAATGAGGCAACCAAAAGAAAGGGAATGGTGATGGAAAGATAGTACTTGGAGGAAGGAAATTGGAAGCTTTTCTAGGATCTCAGCATAAAAATGGCCTAGCACATAGCAAAACTCAACAGAATATAAGCAAACTATCCTAACAACGAAAATCAAACTATCTTAGTCTTAAGAAAGAGATAAATCTACCTATACCTCCATCAAACTAGGAAATCAATCCTGGTAATCAGGATCACTCAGAGGTATGGACATGTCTTCTAAATCGAATCTTTCAACAAATGGCTTTAATCAATGTCCATTTACTTTGAATTCATTTCCATTATCCGGATTCTTTATCTTGATGGCCCCATGAGGATACACATTAGTAATAGTGAAAGGACCAGTCCAATGAGATGAGAGTTTTCCCAGAAAGAGATGCAACCGAGAAGACTTTCTGACCTGGTGTGAATGATTTTCGAAGAATATGTTGGTCATGAAACACTTTTATCCCGTCCTTGTGAATTATTAAGTTCTCGTACGCATCATTCCATATCTCCTCAAGTTCATTCAATTATAGCTTACGCAGCGGGCCAGTGTTGTTCAAGTCAAAGTTCCAATTCTTTATAGCATAGTAGGCTCTATGTTCCAACTCCACCGGTAAGTGGCAAGCTTTTCCACAGACAAGTCTAAAGGGAGACATTCCAATAAGAGTTTTAAAGGTTGTACGGTAAGCCCATAAAGCATCATTCAAGCGGATTGACCAATCCTTATGGTCAGGGTCAACCGTCTTTTCTAGGATATGTTTGATCTCCCTATTGGAAATCTCAGCTTGCCCACTTATCTGTGGGTGATATGAAATGCTCACCTTGTGAGAGATGTTATATTTTTTCATTAGGTTTGTGAATGGCTTATTGCAGAAATGTGAGCCTCCATCACTAATGATGGACCGAGGCATTCCAAATCGAGAAAATATTTTCTCTTTTAAGAATTTAATGACAGTATGATGGTCATTGTTTCGGCACGGGATCACTTGGTAAATAAGTCCACGAGGACCCAAAAATTAAGTTTAGGCCCACTTGAACACATGAAGAATCAAAATGATCAGTTTTGCTCCATTCACATCATTGACATCCATATGGCCCTATAGGAAAATTGTTCACGTTAGAGAGGCTTGAAATTGGTCTCCTAGAGTCCGTCCCTTGCTCTGCTGACTTCAGAGCGTCAAATCCATACTTCTAATACACTTTTTCAATCAACGCTCTTTATTTCATCCTGCAACAAAACACAATTAAACTATGGCATTAAGCATTATCATGTTGTTAAAATCTGGTAATAGTCGGGGTCTAATATACAATATTTGACCCTCATCAAAAATTGAAGACCCATTTGAGTACACAAAGGACCAAAAGGGCTAACCTTGCCTCATCCACATTAAAAATGCCATTGTGGGCCAAAGAGAGAAATTAAGATCCATTTGAATCTCAAGAGGGCTAAATTACTAGGCCACTTTGATTTATGCTCATATGAACCCATAAGAGGCAACTTAATAAACCCCCCCCCCCCCCCCCCTCTAATAAACTAAGACTTAAAAAATCTAAAGTGGGCCCCATATAGCCTCATTAGGCACAATCATCTCCTGGAAGGAAACAAAATAAAAAGGAAATGAAAGAGAAGAAAAGAAAGAAAATCAAGAGAAAGCAAAGGCGATTAAGGAAGAAAGAAAGAAATGGTGAAAACTAAAATAAGTCAAGGGTCCACCCAAATGCACATGGGCCCAAGAGCTTGCTTTGGTTTCATTTAAGTACACAAACTGATGAATCCTTCAACGATGAGGACCTTCCCTTGAAGCTTCATTCCCTTTGGAAATTCATGGGGAAGGCCGCATCTTTTACAACTTAGAAAGGAAGGGAAAGAGAGAGAAAAAGGGAAGGCTCGAAAATCGAAATGGTTGTCGTACACACACTTCTCTCTTAAAGCAAATGTTGAACACCTCCAAGTCAAGTGATACCATTAACCTTGCACGTTAAAATCAAAGTATAGAGGAATGAAAAGGAGAAATGAAGGAGGTGAAAGGAAAGGAAAGAGGAGAAAAGAAGGAAATAAGGAGGAGAACACACCGGAGGAGCTCGAAGTGGGAGGGGAATATATATGTAACACCCCAAAAATGAGCTCTTGAGTATGGTGACTCAAATCCCAAATTCTGGTGTGTTAACCAATTAATGGAGGGTCGATTGACCTTGATATAGACAATGCCATGATTTTCCTATTCTAGTACACTGATCTTACTGCGTAACTCAGGTGTTTCCCAGGGATGCCACATGTGGGGAATATCTCCCGCATGTCTACATGGTCAATTTAACATTCATCTTATAATCAAAATAAATCAAAGTAGCCCATACATACAACGGATAACTAGAGATAAGCAAGGGTAACTAAACCATTAATTAACAAGGCAAATATCCAAATAAGAGTATACAATTCCAAAGGTGACCATAGGGATCACTGCAAACCATAAACACAATAATGAACAAGATAACAGAATATTAAGGGAAAGCCACAAATAAATCTAATAGCTCGAGCTCCTGCTGCCTAGCCAGGCCAACCCCACTCCAAAATTCCCAACCACCTGCATCCACTATTTATTCTTTGAATTTAAGATGTGAGTGGCCAACTCAATGTGAAATTCCTCCAATATTACATAATGCATATTAATCAAGTATAGTTTTGTGAAAAGACATACAAAATAGTCATAATCAACATTGTCTATTATTTAAATGCTTAGGTGTATGCACAAGTTCTTCACTTAGGGGATGCACATCCAATCGGACCAAGAGTGGTCCTTTCAAATAGTCAGCCCATTTAATGTAAGAGAATAAGTCTTTCAAAAAGTCGACTCATTCAATGAAATAAGAGTCATTCGAACAGTGAGATGATTTTTCAAATAGTCAACCAATTACTCGATAACGCCATCGTGCAATGGATGAATGTTTAATTCAATATTTATTAATCCAATTCTCAAACAATCTATTTATATTAAACCTTTACAATTAGTGGCCAATCCCGATTCAACTAGTAGACCTTACCTGCTAGTGCACTGATTTATGAACCTTAAATCATGTGAGTTTGCACTGATTTGTGAACCTTAAATCATGTGAGTCCATGTGTCATGTAGTTGGTTGAGTCATTGGAAGATGAAGATCAAAGACATAAGTGGAGGTGGAGCATCAAGGAGCAAAGAACATGCATATGCACGTTGGTGACCTTAACCTTTTACCCAAAATAGCCTAAACCTATGGATGATCTGTAACATCCTGGATTTTTACTAACTTGGATTTAGACGTCCTTGGGCAATGGGTTTATCATAACACCTTATTAACTTTTCAGAACTCATATTATAAAGCCTCAAATCACCTTTCAACCCATTTTCTTCAAAAATCTCACCTTTCACCACCTTGTTCTTCAAAGTTTTCTAAGTACTTTCACATTAGACACTAATCCTAAAGTTTAAATGATGAAGAACAATACTCAAACTAAAATTTACTATAAATAATAAAAATATAAATAAAATTAACTTTTAACCATTAACCTAAGGTAATATCACAAAATAAATAGGTTATTTGGATAGATCAGCTTCTTCTGCCCAAAATAATATATGGCATGTCGTGTAACTCATTCTGGAGTGAAAGATACACACGTTTCAAGAAAATGAGTCATAGAACCACCACTAGGTGAGCACGATGTCTTCGCACAAACTACGAGGCCTCGCGTCAGGCCCAATGAACCGTGATGCCATCATGCCGACCGCGAGGCATCGCTGGTGCACCAAAAATTTGGTGTACCCTTGCTACAGTTTTTTACAATTTTTGACCGACTTCAAAAAGTCATATCTCCCTCGTTATAATTCTGATTTATGTGATTTAAAAGCTAAATTGAAGCTTGATAAGTCTACTTTCATATAAAAATAAGTAAAAATATAATAAAAATTTTAATCTAGTTAAATATAGGTTGATGTGATAACTATCCAAAAATTATTAGTTTGGACAACTGCTACTTCTAGAATTTTTAGAATTTTTCTACAATAGGAAATCTATTGAAATTTGGTAGAGATAAAGTATACTTGATGAACTAGTATAAAAATAATTAAAATAATATACTAACTAAAAGTGCCAAAAAGGGGCATAGAACTACCGTAGGACCTTATTCTGTCGTCATTAGGGTAGAATTTAGTTAAGTATAAAACTAAATAATTACTGAATTTAACTTGAACCACTATATGTACAAATGAAAAGTCCCAAATTCATTAATACCATTAACTGAACATCCCTTGCAAACTTAGAAGAAATCCTAAAACCCAGTTGCTCTCTGGAGCACATTGAAATTCAATATTAGACCTGGACCGCGTGTCAAATGTCCGATTGTCGCAAAACTATAGGATTATGTCAGTATTATTGGACTTGACAAACATCATGGGAATCGATCCCAAATAGTATCCAGAACAACACAACTTGATCCTTGAACGAAGTGTGTGAGAAACGTGAATATCTTTAGAAAATGAACCAAAACTTAAGTGATTTGGGTCATTTTTTTACGAGCGAAATTAAAGACTTTAGACTATCAGATTCTAACCAAACTTTATCCATAGATCAAAGAAATTTTACTGCACGAGTCCCTATACTTGAGGCCCTGATTGAGAAACGACGACCGTTGATCTGATACAGGTCCTTCACGGCCGATTCGGTTGTCAGATCATACCATAAACGCAGTCCTGGGGTAGATCCACAGTCAAGAAAATTCCTCCATGAATTAAGTGAGAAATAGACCTTTTTAAGGGCCCTATTTGTAAAAAAATAGGCACCCTTTGGCTATAACTTAAGTATATCATGGCCCTTGGGCCATGGACATCAGTTTTGAGCCTATATAAGGCTCTTAAACCATCCCTCTCTCATTTCATACGAATTTCTCAAACCCTAGGTGAGAGAAGAGATAAAAGAGGAGGAAAGGGTGAGGAGAAGGGAGAGAGATAGGGAGATCATTGCTGGGATTCACTCCCACAACTCCATATGCCAAATCGCCACCCCACCATCGCTACACCATCGATTCCAACTTCGATTTAGGTAAGAAATCCTAACCCTAATCTTGATTTAGGGATCCAAATAGAGTAAATGATGAAATATCTAACATATTTCATGATTTAGGTACCCGTCGTTTTGTATTTGAGAACGTAAGATTTGAAAATCCGACGAAAGGTGCAGACTATAAATTTGTAGGTTATGGTTTTAAAGGCTTTCAATGTCACCTAATGATTTATGTCTGATTTGATTACTGTCAGATGATCTTAGTTATGATATTTTCCATATACTATACATGTATGAACTATATTGGACAAATATACATTTTATGTGTTTGTTGAAATGTTTAAATGAACTTGAAATCATGATTTGTTCTTTCCCTGACTATTAACCTAGAATTCATGTTTATTGTGTGTATGACAATCTCCTTATGAAAGAATTTTCCATAATATATGCCGTAACTAATTTAGTCTATGTATGTAATAATGTGTTGTCTAAGTGTTTGATAAAATGTCTGAATGAGAAATTGTCTGATGAATTGTATTTAATAAGGGTGTGTAGATATAATCTCAATTACCTTATCTATATGTATAATTTTCCTTCATGTAATTTAAATTTTAAGTATGCAATTTATGGATGAATTGAAATGTTCGGTAGTATGTTCAATATGTTGATAAAATGCTCAAATGCGTGTTGTGCTTAGATTATTTGTTAAATGCCCATATGATTATCATATGTCTCCACATGTTGTATTTGAGTATGATTGGAACTACTACGTAGTCCAGGCAATCAGTAACAATTCTTATTTGAGTGACCGAATTAGTCTTGCCACATTTGATGTGTTCAGTGAATCTGAGTCGTATGACGATTGTCGATAGTGGCTAGGTCATGTGGAGAGCTTATGCGCTTTATGTCGATTAATTCAGCGTATGCTCGTATCAGTCAAACTTGTTTAATAAACCGATTGGCCTATTGTGTGCTTACTATGTATGGACGCTACTACTTGAATCTAAGGTACCACTTACTAATATAAAAGCTCATTTCAACTATGGTACTATGATCCGCTAAGACTCATGAGTCAGGCATGGTGGTATGTGAAAGGGCCTAGCTATATGCCCTAGAGGGGGGGGGGGGGTGAATAGGATAATGCCAAATAAAACTAATAACAACGGAATAATAAAAGATATAAAGCACAATGCTGAATATAAAACAATCACAATAGCCTAAAATAAAGAGATTGATACTTTATCAGTTCTAAGGACAACCTTACACCAAAAACCAGAGGTTTAAGGTAGGACAACCTTATTTCTAGAACGTCCTTTGTATCACAAATCAATGAGGAATAATAAGCAAGAAATCAAAATAACTTGCAGAAAATAAATCCTAAGTTATTACAACATTCATCCACACTTGCTTGAAGTGATTACAACATTCATCCACAAACACAAACCACAAAACTGAATAAATAAAGGAATGAAAGAATGAAGCACATCCACAACACAACGATAGATAGTGGTTCGCCTGTGTGTACACCAACTGTTATCCAACAGCCATACAGATTACTACTCCACTCCTAATATCCTCACACAGGGGATATTAGCATGCATTATCAAAATAAGTTTCACAGGTTCAACTAAAACCTTCACAATTGTGTCTTTGATCTCGGGCTTATACAATTCAAAAACCACATAATCTGAGTTTTCTGGCTCTCCTCAGATAACCAATACAATGAGATTTTTCTGGCGAATCTCAAAACAAAAACCAGAGAAAGTAAATTACAAAACATGTAAAATACCTGAATCACCTTTTGAAGAAGCCCGGTAGAACCAATCGGAGTAGAAGTTCGATTCGACGTTCAAAGTCCAATACTCACTTTAAGAATGGTTCTAAGTCTAATTGATTTTAGATCAAACGGGCTAGATCTATTTGATTTTGAATCCAAGAAGAAGGAATATCAGAAATTTCCCTTTTCTAATAAGATTGGAATGTAGATCAAAATCAAATAAGAATAAGCTAGCAAAAGGAATATTAAATAAGCACAAAGCAGCTTAAAATAAACACAAACTTATCTCAGAGAATAGCTTAAAGAATGCTTGAATAGAATTGATTTGAAGTGCTAAAACTCTGAAGTTCGTACTCAATTTATAAACTGAAAAATCCCGTCTACGACTGGTCTTAGGATCCTAGGACTGGTCGTAGCATCAAAGATTTTCGAAAGAATTTCGCGGGATAAGATTTTCTGTTTCACGACCGGTCCTGAGTGCTCTACGACCGGTCGTGGGCCACCTACGACTGGTCGTGAGACACCTACGACCGGTCGTAGGAACCCAAAAATGGTTGCTGGAGTTTGAGTCGTAGGGCTACGACCGGTCGAAGTATGAGTCGTAGAACTTTTAGGACTGGTCGTAGGATGTCCAGGACTGGTCGTAGGATAGCTAGAAAGATCCAAAAATCTTCAACTACCTAGGACTGGTCCTGAAAAACTTAAGACTGGTCGTAGCAAAGCTAGGACTGGTCTTGAAGTCCCTAGGACTGGTCTTAGAACACTCCAAACAAGCATATAAAAATATATGAGTTATGTATCCGGAATGACCTACAGTAAAGCCCATCCTAAAGTCAATCTAAGGTTAAAAGTGAGATGGACATTGAAAGTCTGTACACTCAGATGACCCTTAAGAGAAGCTTGTGAATATTCAAAACTTGTAGTAGGCCTTCATGAGCTTGATCTTGACTTGACAAAGTCTTCTAGTAAACTTGAACTTGATCAAATCTTGAACATGCAACCTTGAAAACTTCTATTCTTGATTTCTTCATCAAAGACTTGAAAACTTTCTTCATTTAAGATCTTGTCTTGAAATGCGATGTCTTGATATGTCTTGATTGCAATGAATAGACTTCAAAAATAAAACACAAGATATACAAGACATAAATATAGGTTTTGGCACCACAAATTTTGACAACTAAAGGGATATGAAATCATAGCACTTACAGTATGGGACACCATGGTCAAGCTGTCAGCTTACGATGGGTTGACAAGCCTCCCCGTAGTAACCAGTGAGAAACCCAAACTCGTGAGCCTAATACGGTGGTATGGGATACTGTATTAGAGCTATCAGTCGACATTGGCGTAGCCTGGCTATAGTCCCAGTATGGGTTAGGGTGAGCCGTCTAATCTGGGCCTCCTTTGAAAATAGCGCTCCAGTTGGTAGGGCATTTGTGGAGTGACCTTGAGTATAAACTCATGAACTTGCCTATCCACTATTTTAACCGAGAGTGATGACCCCACAACTTGCCTATCGTATGCGATTAATTAGGATTGACGACCCTGGATGGATCATTTGTTTGGGTAAATGATATAAAGGGATATACCTTAGCTTTTCGAATCTGTTGTATGAATAAGCCTAACTAAGCACTTGGCTAACACTATCATGTATCGCACTGCATGTGCTTTGGCGAGGAAGTGCACAGTAGGAGTTGCCATGCGCGACTGTGAGATGGTGTTACTAAGGGAGTGTAAGCGAAGGCATGCATCATTATAGCATACCATTCCTGCATTAATAAGAGTACTTAGGAAATGATTGTTGTATTTCTTTATCATTACTACTTGACTGAATTGATAACATATTAACCTTTACTTTATAGTTCTACTAAATTAGCTACTCATTCTCACATAGGATGGTGTTTTAAAACACTAACCAGACTCTGTTTTAGATGCATATAATGGTGAGGCTTGTGCGATGGAGCCGACTTCTTTGACGAGTTCTCCTACATTCAGCTCTCAGGCGGGTCTGTGTAGACCGAGAGCTACGTCGCCGGGATCATGGGACTCTGGATTAGTTGAACCTTTTCACTTAATATTTTGTAAAGAATTTTAGAACCATATATGCATTTATTTAGCCTGATAACATACTCATACTCTAGGGATTGATAAACACTTACATAGTTTATATATTCATCTTAGTATTCCACTTGTTAAATTTAAGTAACTCTGGAGTATATGTGTCATTTTGATGTAATCCCACTCATGTTTAATGCAATAATATGGACAACACTTAATCATCATTATATATGTTGCATAACTGTTGCGTTGGAACTCGAGAGTTGAGCTCTGCTTGACCCCCGATTTTTGGGGTGTTACAAGATGGTATCAAAGCATGATTTGGATTAAACTGGACCTGGATTATTATAACACGATCCACACTGACGCACTCTGATTTAGGAAGGAGGCGATGGAATTTAGAGACGACATTAGGATCCCAAGGTTTCTCCGACAAGAGAGACCAAATACTATAATTTAGTCCACAACGTATCTTCGATCACGTGGATCGACCTAGGTCACCTCTACGCTGTCAGTCGAAGGGTTTGAGTCATTAGTTGATGAATTTTAAACCTAAAATGGATCCAAATGGCGTGAATACGAGCGCGTTAAATCACAAAAACAGATCCTACAGGTCTAAGGACCCAAACCAATAAATTTAGAGCGAAGTAATGAGATAACTAGGACCTTGAGAATGAGGATTATATAAACAACAATGACTATCAAATGTTGAGACATTTAGAGTTTTGGGACCTAAAGTTGGTACTCCTAGATTTAAAAAAAAAAAGGTTGACAGTTTAGGAAATCTAATAAATTATTAACATGAACTAGAGGACCTCCTTAGCCAGTATGGTCATGTGTGAAGTGCTCGAGCACAATTAAATTCAAGTTCAGGAAACTTGATTCTAATCAGACAACTTTTGACCCTAAACGATAAAATAATTTCTTGTATTAGAAATGGTATGAAATCATCTAGCGTATAATCACAAACTTTAGATTACAACTAGTGGATTACCGGAACTCATAAGTTAAGACTAAGCTACTAGTTATACTAACGAATGTAAAAGACTAATTATGCTAAGATAATTGAAAGATAGACTTAGTTGGCTTGATTAGGTTGGAGGGAGACCTCATTCCTTCGTTGAATCTCCCTAATACTTATAGGCTTCTTTAATAACTCTTAAGAAAGTTGTTTTGATTAAGAAAATATTCACGCTTTTAGAAAACTTATATATCCGTTGGATTTAACATTAGGTTAAATCAATACACCCCTTAGAATTACCTTCCCAAGGACTTACTACATTTGGGAACACGGAGTAGAGAAACTATATATAAGCGAAGTATTCGTGGTTTGAATCGAATTCTCAATCCTATTAGTTACTAATGAACACAATGCTCTTATCAAGAAGAAGATCGGGATTAATTAGGATTAAGAATTGATACGATAAATTTTATATCATAGCTAGGTAAAAGGTCTATGTATCCGGTTCAGACCCACTACCCAACTTTCCTTCCATGTTGGCCCGACCACTTACAACCAAAAGTTTATTACTTTACTTTTGAGAAGTGTTAAGAACATATAGCCAATAGGGATATTTTTCTTCTTTAGGACCAAGAAATTTTTCAAATGGGCAACAGACAGTTAGGAATTAGTTCCTGATTCACAGGCCATTCTGGTATACATATTGTGCATAAGAACATAGAAAGATAGTCTATCCGTTAACTTATTTTTTCCAAATTCCTTATGTACTAATAATATATAGACTATCTTACAGTATTAAACTAGACATGATTAAAGAAGATAAGTCGAGACTGTGGAAAAATTCCTTCTTTAGTAGAATTAGATATCTTGCTACACACTCACACCTGTCCTTGAAATCAACCACAACACCCATCATTTTTAGCTCCTTTCTATATCCATAGGTACCAATGTCATAATACACATCATCGATGATAGGAAGACCAATGTATTGAGAGATCGTTTCCCATTTCATGCCAAGGATAGGTCCTGAATTACACATTGTTCCAACATACAGATGAGGACATATATTCTTGAGCCTTGAGAGAAGAACTTTTTTTAAGGGGGGTAGAACATTATGAGCCCAATCTAATTAAGTCGATTGAAACATCCACTTGATCAAAGTGGCGCAGTGAAAGTGTGGTAGGCCCCTGCCCCACTGGCCTAGGATCGAAGGAAATTGATCCAGGATACACGTAAGGTTAGGTCACTAAATAGGATCTGAATCTTCAATAGAATGTCAATAATGGAGTCATTAAAGGAAAGCAATTAGGGTTCAAGTGTTAAATCAATTTATATTAAAGAATAAACCTAACAATGGGTATGAGCTGAATTACAATAGCTGAGGTCAGTGTATCCCCAAATGTGCTAGTTAAATATGAATTTAATAGGAGCCTTAGCCAATTTCAGGGAGAAACAGTTTTAAGGAGGGTAGACTAAAGAGAGTTAGACTAGCATAAATAGTTTACACCCTACCACGCATATAAACTTGAAGTCAATAAACCTTCGACAAAAGAAATAATAAAATCTTACTTATTACCCTTAGCTAATTTCGAGGATGAAATTATTTTTAAGGGGGGTAGATTGTCACATCCCGAATTTTTGCCAACTTGGATTTCGAAGTCCTTGGGCAATGGGTCTATCATAGGACCTTATTGACTTTTCAGAACTCAAATCCTAAAATCTCAAATTCCCTTTCAACCCATTTTCTTCAAAAATCTCACCTTTCACCTCCTTGTTCTTCAACTTTTTCTATGTACTTGCACATTAGACACTAATCCTAAAGTTTAAATGATGAAAAATAAAACTTAAACTAAAATTTATTATAAATCTTAAATATATAAATAAAATGGGCTTTTGACCATTAAACTTAGGGAATATCACCAAATAAATAAGTTATTTGTATAGATCAGCTTCTTCTATCCCAAAATAATATATGACATGTCGTGTAACTCATTCCGGAGTGAAAGATACGCCAATTTCATGAAAACGAGTGGCAGAACCACCACTAGGTGAGCACAATGCCATTGCACCTACCCGAGGCCGCGCGTTGGGTCTAGCGGACTGCGATGCCATTGCGCTGACCGCGAGGTATCACCGGTGCACCGAAAATTTGGGGCACCCTCGCTGCAATTTTCTACAGTTTTCGACCGACTTCAAAAAGTCATATCTTCCTCATTATAATTCCGATTTAGGTGACTTAAAAGCTATATTGAAGATTTATAAGTCTAGTTTCATATAAAAATAAGTGATACATATAATAAAAATTTTAATGTAGTTAAATCTAGGTTGATGTGACAACTATCTTAAAAATTATTAGTTTAGACAATTGCTACTTCCAGAATTTTTAAAAATTTTTTATAATACGAAATCTAATGAAATTTAATAGATATAAATCAAACTTGATGATGAACTATTATAAAAATAATTTAAATAATATACTAACTAAAAGTGCCAAAAATACCCTAGGATCTTATTTTGTCCTAATTAGGGAAGAATTTAATTAAGTACTAAACTAAATAATTAGTGAATTTAACTTAAACCACTATCTATACAAATGGGAAGACCCAAAATCATTAATACCATTGACTAAACATCCCTTACAAACCTAGGAGAAATCCCATAACCTAGTTTCTCTCGGGAGCACAATGAAATTTCGTATGGGACCTGGACCACACGTCGAATGTCCGATTACCGCGAAACTATATGATTATGTCAATCTTATAGGACTTGAAAAATATCATGGGAATTGAGCCCAAATAGTATCTAGTACTATACAACTTGAGCCTTGAGCGAAGTGTGTGAGAAACATGAATATTTTTAGAAAATGAACCAAGACTTAAGTGATTTGGGTCATTCGCTTACGAGCGAAATTGAAGACTTCAGAGCATCAGATTCTAACCGAACTTCACCCATGGATCAGGGAAATTTTGTTGCATGAGTACGTAGACTTGTGGCCTTGATCGAGAAACAATGACCGTTGATTTGATATAGGTCCTTCATAGCCAATCCGATTGTCTGATCATACCATAAACGCAGTCTTAGCATAGATCCAATCAAGCAACTTGCTCCATGACATAGGTAAGAAATAGACCTTTCTAAGGGCCTTATTTGTCAAAAAAAGGCACCTTTGGCTATAACCTAAGTATATCATAACCCTGGGGCCATTGACATTAGTTTTGAGCCTATATATGGCCCTTAAACCACCCCTCTCTCATTCCATACAATTTTCACAAACCCTAGGTGAGAGAAGAGAGAAAAGAGGAGGAAAGAGTGAGGAGAAGGGAGAGAGATAGGGAGATTGTTGTTGGGATACACTCCCACGACTCCATACGCAGAATTGCCACCCCACCATCGCTGCACCGTCGATTCCATCTTCGATTTGGGTAAGAAATCCTAACCATAATCTGAATTTAGGAATCCAAATAGAGTAAAAGATGAAATAGCTAACCTATTTCATGTTCTAAGTACTCGTCGTTCCCTATAGGGGAATGTAAGATTCGAACTGAGTTCGAAACGAGCAATCCGACGAAAGGTGCGGACTATAAACGTTTAGGTTATGGTTTTCAAGGCTTTCGATGTCAACTAATAATTTATGTCTTACTTAATTGCTGTCATATGATCTTAGTTATGATATTTTCTATATACTATACATGTATGAACTATGTTCCACAAATATGTATTCTGTGTTTATTGAAATGTTTGAATGAACTTGAAATCATGATTTGTGCTTGCCCTTACTATTAACCTAGAATTCATGTTTGTTATGTGTATGACAATCTCCTTGTGAAAAGATTTACCATAATATATGTTTTATATATGTATGTAGTAATATGTAGTCTAAGTGCTTGATAAAATGTCTTAATGAGAAGTTATCCGATGAATTGTATTTAATAAGGGTGTTGAGATAGAATTCTTAATTACCTTATCTATATGTATAATTTTCCTTCATGTAATCTAAATTTTAACTGTACAATTTATGGATGAATCAAAATGTTCGGTAGTATGTTTAATATGTTGATAAAATGCTCAAATGAGTGTTATACTTGGACTATTTGTTAAATGCTTATATAATTATCACATGTCTCCACATGCTGCATTTGAGTATGATTGGGACTACTACGTAGTCCAGAAAATCGATAACAATTCCTACTTGAGTGGGCGAGCGCTCGGTGAATTCGAGTCGTACGATGATTGTCAATAGTGGTTAGGCCACATAGAATGCTTATGTGCTCCATGTTGATTAATTCAGCGTACGCTCATACTAGTCGAACTTGTCTAATAAACTGATTGGACTATTATGTGTTTACCATTTATGGATGCTATTGCTTGAATCTAAGGTACCACTTACGAATGTAAAAGCTTGTTTCAACTATAGTACCATGATCTGCTAAGACTCATGAGCCGGGCATGATGGTATGGGACACTGTGGTCGAGCTGTCGGCCTACGCTGGGGTGACGAACCTCCCCGTAGTGACCAGTGAGCAACCCAAACTCGTGAGCTGAATACGATGGTATGAGACACTGTATTCAAGTTGTCTATCTACACCAGCGTAGCCAGGCTATGGTCCAGTGTGGGTTGGGGTGAGCCGTCTAATCTAGACCCCCTTCGAAAATATCACTTCAGTTGGTAGGGTGTTGGTGGAGTGACCTCGAGTATAAACTCATGAACTTTTCTATCCACTATTTTAACAGGGAGTGATGGCCCCGCAACTTTCCTATCGTATGCGCTTAACTAGAATTGACAACCTTAGATGGATCATTTGTTTAGGTAAATAATATAAAGGGAGGTACCTTAGCTTTTCGAATCTGGTGTATGAATAAGCCTCTAAGCACTTGGCTAACACTATCATGCATTGCGTTGCATGTGCTTTGACGAGGAAGTACATAGTGGGAGTTGCCATGCGCGACAGCGAGATAATGTCACTGAGGAAGTGCAGGCAAGGGCATGCATCATTATATCATACCATTTCTACATTAATAAGAGTACTTAGGAAATGATTGTTGTATTACTTTATCATTACTGCTTGACTGAATTGATAACATGTTAACCTTTGCTTTATAGTTTCACTGAATTAACTACTCATTCCCACCTAGGATGGTATTTTAAAACACCAATCAGACTCTATTTTAGATGTAGATTATGGCAAGGCTTATGTGACGGAGCCGGACTTCTTTCACGAGGAGGAGTTCTCCTACGTTCAGCTCTCAAGCAGGTCTATCTTGACCTAGAGCTGCGTCGGCGGGATCACAGGACTATGGATTACTTGAACCTTTACACTTGATATTTTTTTAAAAAAATTAGAACCATGTATGTATTTATTTAGCCTGGTAACATACTCATACTCTGGGATTGATAAAGACTTATATACTTTATATATTCATCTCAGTCTTTCACTTGCTAAATTTAAGTAACTCTGGAGTATGATGTACTATTTTAGTGTAATCCAACTCATGTTTAATGCACTGATATAGACAACATTTAATCATGATTATCTATGTTGCATAAGTGATGCGTTGGAACTCAGGAGTTGAGCTCTGCTCGACTCCCAATTTTCGGGGCGTTACAAGATGGTATAAAAGCATGATTTGGATTAAATGGACTTATGTTATTGTAACACAACACACACTGACACACTCTAATTTAGGAAGGTGGTGATAGAATTTAAAGACGAGATTAGGATCCCAAGGTTTCGCCGACAGGAGAGATCGAATACTGTAATTTAATTCACAACGTATCTTCGATCACGTGAATCAACCTAGGTCGTCTCTACGCCATTAGTTGATGGGTTAGAGTAGTTAGTTGACAAATTCCAAACATGAAACAGATCTAAATGGTGCGAATATGGGCGCGTTGGACCACAAAAATGGACCTTATAAGCATAAGGACCCAAACCAGTAAATTTAGAGTGAAGTAATGAGATAACAAGGACCTTGAGAATGAGAATTATATAAACAACAATGACCATCAAATTTTGGGACATTTAGAGTTTTGGGACCTAAAGTTGGTACTTATAGATTTTTTAAAAAATAAAAGGGTTGATAGTTTAGAAAATCTAATAAATTAATAACTTGAACCAGTGAACCTCCTTAGTTAGTATGGTCATGTGTGAAGTGCTCGAGCATAGTTAAATTCAATTTTGGGCAAATCAATTCCAATCAGAAAACTTTTGACCCTAAATGATAAAATAATTTCTTGTATTAGAAATGGAATGAAATCACTAGCATATAAGCATAGAATCTGGATTACAACTGGTGGATTACCGCTACTCATAAGTTAAGACTAGGCTACTGGTTATACTAAGGAATGTAAAAGACTAATTATGCTAAGAGAATTGAAAGATAGACTTAGTTAGTTTGCTCGATTAGGTTGGAGTGAGACCTCATTCCTTCGTTGAATCCCCCTAATACTTATAGGCTTCTTTAATAACTCTTAAGAAATTTGTTTTGACTTAGAAACTATTCACGCTTAGAGAAAACTTATATATCTCTTAAATCTAACGTTAGGACAAATCAATACACCCCTTAGAATTACCCTCCCAAGGATTTATTACATTCGAGAACACTGAGTAGAGAAACTATATATAAGCGAAGTATTAGCGGTTTGAATCGAATTCTCAATCCTGGTAGTTACCAATGAACTCAATACTTCAATCAAGCAGAAGATCGGGATCAACTAGGATTAAGAACTCATACGATAATTTTTTTGTCATACCTAGGTAGAAGGTATGTATCTGGCTCAGACCCACTATACAACTTTCCTTACGTATTGGCCCAACTACTTACAACCAAAAGTTTATTGCTTTGCCTTTGAGAAGTGTTAAGAACATGTAGTCAATAGGGATATTTTTTCTTTAGGCCCAAGAAATTTCTCAAATGGGCAACAGATAGTTAAGAATTAGGTCCCGAATCACAGGCCATTCTGGCATACATATAATGCATATAAACTTAGAAAGATAGTTTTCCCGTTAACCTATTTTGTCCAAATTCCTTATGTAATAATAATGTATAGACTATCTTACAGTATTAAACTAGACATGATTAAAGAAGGTAAGTCGGGACCGTGGAAAAAGTCCTTTAATAGAATTAGGCATCTTGCTACACATTCACACCCGTCCTTGAAATCAACCAATTTTTAGCTCTTTTCTACAACCATAGGTACCAATGCCATAATACACATCATCGATAAAAGGAAGACTAATGTATTGAGAGATCATTTCCCATTTCATGATAAGGATAGGTCCTGAATTACACCTTGTTCTGACATACGGATAAGGACATAGATTCTTGAGCCTTAAGAGTAGAAATTTTTTTAAGGGGGGTAGAACATCATGAGCCCAATCTAGTTAGGTCGACTGATACATCCATTTGATCAAAGTGGCGTAGCAGAAGCGTGGTGGGCCCCTGCCCGAATGGCCCAGGATCGAAGGAAATTGATCTATGATACACGTAAGGTTAGGTCACTAAATAGGATCTGAATCTTCATTACAATGTCAATAATGGAGTCATTGAAGGAAAGAAATTAGGGTTCAAGTGTTAAACCAATTCATATTAAAGAATAGACCTAAAATGGGTATGAACCGAATTATAATACCCGAGGTCAATATATCCCCAAATGTGCTCGTTAAATACGAACTTAATAAGAGCCTTAGCCAATTTCAGGGTGAAATAGTTTAAAGGAGGGTAGACTAAAGTGAGCCTGACTAGCATAGATAGTATACACCCTACCACGCATATAAACTTGATATAAATAAAACTTAGGTAAAAGAAATAATAAAATCTTTACTTACTACCCGTAGCCAATTTCGCGGACGAAATTATTTTTAAGGGGGGTAGATTGTAACGTCCTAAATTTTTGCCAACTTAGAGTTAGACGTCCTTGGGCAATGGGTCTATCATAACATCTTATTGAATTCTCAAAACTCAAATCCTAAAGCCTCAAAACCCCTTTCAACCCATTTTCTTCAAAAATCTCACCTTTCACAATTTTATTCTTCAAAATTTTTTAAGTACTTTTATATTAAACACTATTCCTAAAGTTTAAATGATGAAGAACAATAGTTAAAATAAAATTTACTATAAATTATAAATATATAAATAAAATGATCTTTTCACTATTAAAATTAGGGAATATCACAAAATAAATAGGTTATTTGGATAGATCAGCTTCTCATACCCAAAATCATATATGACACATCACGTAACTCATTTCGGAGTGAAAGATATGCTCATTTCAAGAAAACGAGTGTAAAATCACCACCAGGCAAGCACGATGCCATTGTAGCTACTGCAAGGCCTCACGGTGGGGTCCAGTGGATGGCGATGCCATCGCGCCGACTGCGAGGCATCGTCGGTGCACCGAAAAAATTTGGTGCACCCTCGCTTCTATTTTCTGCAGTTTTCAATTGACTTCAAAAAGTCATATTTCCCTCGTTATAACTCTGATTTATGTGATTTAAAATCCAAATTGAAGATTGATAAATCTTTTTTATATAAAAATAAGTAAAAAATATACGAAAATTTTTCATATATTTAAATATAGGTTGATGGGATAACTATCCAAAAAATTATTAGTTTGGACAGTTGCTACTTCCAGAATTTTTAGAATTTTTCTACAATAGGAAATCTAATAAAATTTGGTAGATATAAACTAGACTTGATAATGAAAATTTTAAAAATAACTAAAGTAATAAACTAATTAAAAGTTCTTAAAATATGCAGAGAACTACCCAATGACCTTATTCTGTCGTAATTAGGGGAGAATTTAGTTAAGTACTAAACTAAATAATTAATGCCATTGACTCAACATCACTTACAAACTTATCTATACAAATTGTAAGACTCAAAATCATTAATTCCATTGACTCAACGTCCCTTACAAACCCAGGAGAAATCCCAAAACCCAGTTGCTCTCGGGAGCACACTAAAACTCCAAATCAGACCTAGACAGCGCGTCGAATGTCCGATTACCGTGAAATTATAAGATTATGTCAGTCATATTGGACTTGAAAAACATCATGGGAATCAAGTCAAAAAAGCATCCAGAACCGTACAACTTTAGCCTTGAGCGAAGTGTATGAGAAACGTGAATATCTTTAGAAAATGAACCAAAACATGAGTGATTTGGGTCATTCGCTTGCGAGCGAAATTGAAGACTTTAGACCGTCAGATTCTAACCAAACTTCACCCATGGATCAGGAAAATTTCACTGCATAAGTCTGTATACTTGTGGCCCTGATCAAGGAACGACGATCGTTGATCTAATATAGGTCCTTCACGGCTAATCCAGTTGTTAGATCACACCATAAATGCAGTCATGGCATAGATCCACAGTCAAGGAACTTGCTCCATGACTTGGGTGAGAAATAGACCTTTCTAAGGGCCTTATTTGTCAAAAACAGGTACCCTTTAGCTATAACCAAAGTATACTATGGCCTTGGGGCCATTGAATTCAGTTTTGAGCCTATATAAGGCCCTTAAACCACCCCTCTCTCATTCCATATGAGTTTATCAAACCCTAGGTGAGAGAAGAGAGAAAAGAGGAGGAAAGAGTGAGGAGAAGGGAGAGATAGGGATATCGTTGCTGGGATTCACTCCCATGACTCCATACGCCGAATCACCACCCCACCATCGCTACACCGTCGATTCCAACATCGATTTGGGTAAGAAATCCTAACCCTAACCTTAATTTAGGGATCTAAATACAGTAAATGATGAAATAGTTAACCTATTTCATGATTTAGGTACCCGTCATTCCGTATTTGGGAATGTAAGATTCAAAACGAGCAATCTAACGAAAGGTACGGACTATAAACGTTTAGGCTATGGTTTTCAAGTCTTTCAATGTTAGCTAATGATTTATGTCTGACTTGATTGCTACCATATGATCTTAGTTATGATATTTTTCATATACTATACATGTATAAACTTGGTTGGACAAATATGCATTTTATGTGTTTGTTGAAATGTTTGAATGAACTTGAAATCATGATTTGTGCTTGTCCTGGCTATTAACCTAGGATGTTTTCCATATACTATACATGTATGAACTTGGTTGGACAAATATGCATTTTATGTGTTTGTTAAAATGTTTGAATGAACTTGACATCATGATTTGTGCTTGTCCTAGCTATTAACCTAGAATTCATGTTTTTTGTGTGCATGAAATCTCCTTATGAAAGGATTTGTCATAATATATATTGTAACTAATTTAGTCTATGATTGTAGTAATGTGTAGTCTAAGTGTTTGATAAAATATCTGAATGAGAAATTGTTTGATGAATTATATTTAATAAGGGTGTTAAGATAGAATTCTCAATTACCTTATCTATATGTATAATTTTCCTTCATGCAATCTAAATTTCAACTATGCAATTTATGTATGAATTGAAATATTTAGTAGTATGTTTAATATATTGATGAAATGCTCAAATGAGTGTTATACTTGGATTGTTTGTTAAATGCATATATGATTATCACATGTCTCCACATGCTGCATTTGATTATGATTGGGACTACTACGTAGTCTAGGCAATCAGTAACAATTCCTATTTGAATATCCAAATTAGTCTCGCCACATTTGATGCATTTGGTGAATCCGTGTCGCACGATAATTATTGACAGTGGTTAGGCCACGTGGAGTGATTATGCGCTCCATATCGATTAATTTAGCGTACGCTCGTACCAGTCAAACTTGTCTAGTAAACTAATTGGGCTATTGTGTGTTTACCATGTATGGACACTAATGCTTAAATCTAAGGTACCACTTATTAATGTAAATGCCCGTTTTAACTATGGTACCACTATTAACTAAGACTTATGAGCTGGGCATGGTGGTATGGGACATCATGGTCGAGCTGTCGGCCTACGCTGGGGTGACGAGCCTCCCCGTAGTGACTAGTGAGCAACCCAAACTTGTGAGTCAAATACGGTTGTATGGGACACTATATTTGAGCTGTCGGCCTACACCGGCGTAGCCTGGCTATGGTCCCAGTGTTCGTTGGGGTGAACCGTCTAATCCGGACCCCCTTCAAAAATATTACTCTAGTTGGTAGGGCATTGGTGGAGTGACCTTGAGTATAAACTCATGAACTTGCCTATCCACTGTTTTAATCGGGAGTGATGACCCCATAACTTGTCTATCGTATGCGATTAACTAGGATTGGCGACCCTAGATTGATCATTTTTTTGGGTAAATGATATAAAGGGAGGTACCTTAGCTTCACGATTCTGCTATATGAATAAGTCTAACTAAGCACTTAGCTAACACTATCATGCATCGCACTACATGTGCTTTGGCCAGGATGTGCACAGTGGGAGTTGCCATGCGCGAACATGAGATGATGTCGCTGAGGGAGCGCAGGCGAGGGCATGCATCATTATCACATACCATTCCTGCATTAATAAGAGTACTTAGAAAATGATTGGTGTATTACATTATCATTACTGCTTGACTGAATTGATAACATGCTAACCTTTGCTTTATAGTTCCATTGAATTAGCTACTCATTCCCACCTGGGATGGTGTTTTAAAACACCAACCAGACTCTATTTTAGATGCAGATTATGGTGAGGCTTATGCGATGGAGCCAGACTTCTTTAATGAGGAGGAGTTCTATGTTCAGCTCTCAGGCGAGTCTGTGTAGACCTAGAGCTGCGTCGCCGGGATCACATGACTATAGATTAATTAAACCTTTACACTTGATATTTTGTAAAAACATTTGGAACCATATATACATTTATTCAACCTGGTAACATACTCATACTCTGGGGATTGATAAACACTTACATACTTTATATATTCATCTCAGTCTTTCACATGATAAATTTAAGTAACTCTGGAGTATGATGTGTTGTTTTGGTGTAATCCTACTCATGTTTAATGCACTAATATGGACAACATTTAATCATGATTATATATGTTAGATAAGTGATACGTTGGAACTCAAGAGTTGAGCTCTGCTCGACCCCCGATTTTTGGGGCATTACATGATCTTAACCCTAATAGGTAAAGGTTTTATTGCTCATCCCTTAAGTCATATGAGCCTAAATTGATCATCCTTAAATTTCCTTTAGCGGGCCCGCATTTTTAAAAAAACTACACGATTTCAACAACCTTTAGTCCCACCGAACCCACCTTTGGTTTGAGTGAGATCAGCTAAAATAAGAGAACATGCTGTGACAGAATTATAAGTAATTTCGCTACAACTAAGTGCCACATTTGGTCCCACCAACCACCATGTATGTTGTAACTAAAGACCACCTTCGGTGTAACCAAAGGGGCCTAAGTCTGTCCAATGACTTTTCTGTCTAATTTGGTATGATCGAAGACTAGCCGTTTATATCCGTTTTATGATCGTTGAAACATGATTCATTTATATAGAAGATCCAATCTTTAGGCATTTTGATGAGTTTTTGGTGCAGTTAAAGCTTAGGTGATTCCATGATCGTACCCCTCATCCCAAGCCTCTTAAGCAATGAGTTTTAAGAAATATTCCTTGAGATTAACAAACTAATAAGGATTCCAACTTCTACCTTGAAGATGTGCTTTAAATCTACCATTTTCTAGAGTTTATCCCTAACTTATATCCTTGTCTAAATCCTTTAGAAGACCCATCTAGGTGAATCCCTTAAGATTACAACCTTGCTTAGTTGTAGGAGATTCACCCAACCTCCCATCACATTGGTCACCACAAAGGAGCATTGCATGCAAGGTGTTTGATACTAGAGCTGAAGCATTGGCAGCGCATCGACATTGTGATCGTGAGAACAAAGGGGAGCTGATGAAGTACGGGATATCATCGATCAACTAACCTAAGAAGGCACAGTAAAAGGGACTTGATCTGACAAGTAAGTTTTCATTTCTAAGAGTCTATGCACGTTCCTTATGTAGGATTGAGACTAGAGTTTGATTTTCCAAACTTGATCAGGTTCTTGTGTAAGACCTAAGTTGTATAGGACCTAAATCAAAGTCCTTGTGCATGTCGGACATGTGTGTGTACATGCTAGTCTACGAGAGAGCCTCTGGTGAGAGCAAACATATGTCCCTAGACTAGGACTGAGGTTCATGGCGAGCCTATAGAAATCTACGTAAGTCTTCGAGTGAGCTAATCATTGTGTAGGATTGTAAAAGTTAGAGGTGAACCGGATTTAAAACATCTGATAGTGAAATCTGATACACACATGTTGAGTGCGTCCACTAGGAGTAGAGTAGTGTTGAGGGTCAAATATTACATACCGGGCCCCAATTATTACTTGGTTTTATGCATATGATAATGCTCAATGTTCTATTCTAATCATGTTTGTGTTGCAAGGTGAATTCAAGAGCTTGGAATGAAAAGGATGCAAAAAACATGGATTTAACGCTCAAGAATCATCAAAGCTAGTGGATAGATCAACCATTGATAATTTGAGGCCACCTGATCTCGGTATATGCCTCAATTTTGGACTCAACTGCATAAATTAGGTGGAGAAATGAATGAGAAATGTAGACTCTCCAAGAAACACCAAAAGTGGGCCCCACTTGTAGGAGTGTGTGCACAATATACATGCACCAGCGACGCACCAAATTTGAAGTTGGGTCAAACACAGTTTGACCTGACGATTTTTCACAAAAAGGAAGGAATTTTAAAAATTTTCTTCTGCCAGTGGCGAATGAACGTCCGCTGAGATGGTCTCTGGTCCACCATCATCATCAGATTCGATGATCCAACTAGACAGTCAAACTGACAAACCCTAATCTGCTGCTCGATTTCTTCAAATATTACATGTACATGGAGAACTAAACGCAAGATGGATGGCGCCAAGAAGAATTCCTTGGGCCACACTGAATTCAAACTATACCATGTCATCCTAGCTGAGAATGATGAGAGGAATCTAATGAATGAAGTGGACTTCCCTGCATGCATCAATCATGGGTCCACCAACCATCATAGAGCCATGAAATTTCACAAAGCATGCGAACGAAAATTACAGATGCAGCCTGAAAACTGCTGGCTATTGGATGATCAAGGTCCGGATTGTGGTCATGATCCAGACCATCCGGATGTAAGGAACGTCAGGTTGGAGCACCTCCATGATGGAAAAAGTAAAAAGAAGGAAAACAATGGGTTGCACGTGGTCTCCAATCATCCATGGGAAAAAATAGGATGCACAAAATGTCCGTCCGATTCGCTATTGTGTGGGTAAAAATCTTGCACAGGACATATCCAGAAAGCCCTCTCTGCTACTATAAAAGAGAGTCATATAAGGAGAAGCATGGGGGGAGAGAGGACTGATGCAAGAGAGAGAGAGAGATAAAGAGAGAGAAAGACAGTCGGGCGTTCCTAGCCGGACACATCAGGAATCGCGGAGAGGCTGTCTCCATCAAGAGTTTTTTTCTCCCCTTTCCTAGTTGTTCTTGTTATGAATTTCTTAAGAGATTCTAGTTCGATCATGTCTACGATTGGCTAAACCTCTTAGCTAGGGCTAAGAGGTGAAGCTTGTAGCATGATGGGTTGTTTTCTATTACTTTGATTCATGTTGTTGAACTCTCTTTAATTTTAGTCTGATTATAAGAAAGACTTTCAGTTTCTAATGATTCGTTGTGACTTAAATTACAATGGATCTACGATAGCTTTCAGTATGTTCTTTTTATTGAGATTTTGATATTAAGAAATCATGTTTGCGCCATTGTCCCTTGGGCATGGTTGGATGATAAAATCCTTCCTAACTCTCACAATTCTATCAGACTGGTTATGGATTGGTAAATTCTGTTGTTTGCGTTGTCTCATGGGCATGATTTTATGATGGAATCACTTCTAGTTCCCATACCTTCCATCTATTGAGAACTATGTCAAATGAAGTTCATATTTGATTTTTAATGAGATATCCTCCAATTGGATGAAGATGGGACTCTGATTCCAGTTGTGTTTATAAATCAAGCACAGATCTCTCTTATCTCTACATGTGGATCCTTAGAAACCCTCATTTTTCACTTTTGAATTTCACAAGTTTTTCACCATTATTCTCTTACTTATTCTAGATTTAGGTTTTCATCTTCTTCTAGCTCTAGTTCTAGTTGCTCTCAAAAAACACACAAGATTAGTCCCTGTGGATTCGACCTTAGTCTCACCGAGATTATTACTACATCACGACCTTGCACTTAGGGTTGTGAATAAGTTTTTGGCGCCATTGTCGGGGATTAATGGTTGCGTTTTTCTTAGATTAGCTAGTTTTGAGATTAGTTGAAGATTAGGTTTTTATACTTTCTAATTTTAGGAATAGGTTTTTCTGTTTGATTTTTAGAAACTAACCTATCTTTCCTGTTTTTTAGGATCCTGATATAGACTTTTTAAATTGGTAATCTCTTTCAAATCTTACTGTTTCCTATTTCTAATATAAATCAAGGTTTGTCTTCTATTTTTTGAAACTTTCTAATTCTAGGATTTCCTTTTTTTAAAAAAACTAACTTTCTAATTATAGATTTAGAAACCTATTATTTTTAGAAACTGACTAATTTTGTTTTATTTTGGAGGATTTTAATTAGGAACTTCTAAATTGGTAACTTCTTTCTAATTCTCTTTCTCTTTATATTTTTAGATTTCTATTTCCTTTCTCTCTTTTAGGTCATTTTATGCCCAAGTTGGTTCGTGACAACACTCGATATCTTTTGAGTGAAGGAGGATTGTTTAAGTGTTATGTTTTCTAGCTCCTATGATTGTTAAATTTTGTAGTGCCAAGACCTCTTGGAATCTGTATCTTGTTTATTTCATCTTCAAGTTTAAGAAGTTCCATTTTAAGATTCAAGTACAAGTTCAAGATGATTCATTTCAAGATTCAAGCATCACAAGTATAAGAGTTCAAGTACAACATCAACTGATAGCTCAAGCTTTCATTGCTTCATTTAAGTCAAGACAATATACTTTACTTTTGTACTTAAAGCTCAAACTGAAATACAACTCAAGTGCTTTAAGTTTAGGCTACAAATTCAAGCTTCAAAGTGTCACAAGTTCAAGTTTTAAAAGTACTTCACGTTCAAGATTCAAAGTACATCAAATTATCAAGCTTCATAAATGTCAAAGATCAACTATCAACCAAAATAAAAGATGTTTCAATGTTCAAACATTGCTTACAAGGTATGAATGACCCTAGATTGACCATAGGTTAGGTCATTGTTGATTACATACTGTAATTAGGTCACTTCATAATTGTATAGACTGTTTCTCGACTAGTCTTAGACTATGTTCGACTAGTCCTAGTACTAGCTCGACTAGTCCAAAAAAATCCTCGACCAGTCATAAGTTTGTTACTAAATTTTGGGATTTTTTGCTATTATTTCGACCAGTCATGTAGACGGCTTGACCAATTGATTGAACAGTGCTCGACCAGTCGAGCAAGCTCGACTCAAAGTCCAACAACTAAATTGGGTCCCACACGACCAGTTGTGGGTAGGTCATGACCAGTCGTAGAGGCCACTCAATTGGTCAATTAGGCCTTTCGACCAATCGTGGAATGACCTTGTCTTATCACACATAAATTTTTAAAAGTTTGTTGGTCCTTCGACCAGTAGAGCTGAACTTTGGACCAGTCGAATGAGCAGTTTCTGCACTTATAAATAGAGCATGATTTAAGTGCTATCTTTATTTATATTTATTTAAATTTTG
The DNA here is from genome assembly GCA_037074715.1 of Magnolia kwangsiensis. Taxonomy (NCBI): domain Eukaryota; kingdom Viridiplantae; phylum Streptophyta; class Magnoliopsida; order Magnoliales; family Magnoliaceae; genus Magnolia; species Magnolia kwangsiensis. The sequence continues at coordinate 28,140,143 of CM073577.1, forward strand.
GATTTAATTTTTAATTTGGCATAATCTTATTCACCTCCCCCGCTCCCCTCCTTTAGGACTCTTAGCTCGACCTTTTCAAGTAGTATCAAAGCCTAATAGCTCACTTTAATTATTTTTTGGATTAATTTCCTGAGCTAATCGATATGAGCTTTTTAAGATGTCAAATTTCAATAACCTTTCAATCATTAGGCCTCCACCATTTGATGGCTCCAATTACACCTATTAAAAAGCCAGAATGAGGATTTTCTTAAAATCCATGGATGTGAGCGTGTGACAAGGCACAATGACCAATTAGACCCTTCCTAGCACTGAAGTGATTGGTACTGATGGATCTAAAATTATAAAAGTCTCACCTCACTTTTCTTGGACCACTCTTCAGAAAAGTGATAGTAGTGTCAATGCAAAGGCTTTAAATGCAATTACTTGTGCACTATCACTTGATGAATTCAAAATGATTATATCATGTGATACTGCAAAGTAAGCCTGGGATATTTTTAAAATGACACATGAGGGAACAACAATTGTCAAGAAATATAAAGTCCAAATCCTCACAACCAAATTTGAAGAAATACGTATGGAAGAAAATAAAACTTTCATCGACTTCTATATAAGATTGACATTGTCAATCTATGTAGGGTCTTAGTGATAAAATCCTAGAAAGTAAAGTCTCTGCAAAGATATTGCGCTCATTACCTGAACGGTTCAATTTAAAGGTGACCCTAATCTAGGAATTTCGTGATACGAATAGTATGAGGGTAGAAGAATTGGTTGGTTCTTTGCAGACCTATAAGTTAAATTTAAAGCTCCTAAAGGTAAATCCATAGCCCTTAAATCTTCTAAAAATATTTCTCAAGAAAATAGTAACAATTCTGATTTAGAAAATTCTAAAGCTGATATGGCCCTTTTAGTTAAAAAGTTCTATAAGATTTTCAAAAGCAAAAGATGGTTGATTTGTAAAAACCTAATGAAAAGAAAAAATCTAGATCTAAAACCTGAAAATCTTTAAAAGACAATCAATGTTACAACTACAATGAATACGGGCATCTAGCAAACAAATGTCCTAAAAAGGACAAACCTAAAAAGATAGGTATGTTGGCTACTTGGGATGAATCTTCCTGCTCTGAAGCCTCTTCTTAGTCAGAAGATTCTGAAACCGAGTCGGGTAATGAAGTTAAAGCCCTTATGACTCTAGCCAAGTTCACTTTTTCAGATAATGATGATTCAACTAGTGAAGAAAATCTAAATAGTGACCATGAAAATGAAGAAGATCTTTAAGACACTATACAAGGAAAGTTGCCAAATTGTTGTAAAATTAAAACTTCAGAAAGAAAAGTTTTCAAAACTTAAAGAAAAATTTGATAATCTAGTCATAGAAAATTCTCACAGTTTAGACTGCTTTGAAAAAACTAAGTGCGACTTAGATTTCAAAACTTCCCAAGTTAAAAATCTAAAATCTGAAAATGAAAAGATAAAACTAGAAGTCTCTTCACTTTTGAGTTTAAAAGACACTTGGAGGTATGCCCAAGGTGATCCTAAGTTATAAAAACTCTTATCCGAATTCAAAAAATGTGGCGATCGATCTGAATTGGGTTACGATAAAAGTATTCCTCTCCAACATAAGAATACTCCACCCAAATTTGTGAAAGGGGAGTCTTCTAACTCAAAAGGAAAAAATTTAAATCAAAATTATTCTAAAAATGCTAAGACTTTTCAAAACTTAAAACCTAAAAACAACCATATCAACTATAAAAATAAGAATCGTAATCCTTTAGCTAAGAAAATTGTTGATTTACTTAAGGAGCTCTTAAAATCTAACTCAGTAGGTCGATCTTATAATAACTATAAATGCAAGATGACCAACTTTACTCCTAAATCCAAAACTGTAATAAAATGATTCCTTAAGGTTACGTGTTTGGTTACCCACACCACTTTTAAAGCTTCGAGCCATTCAAAGTGGTACGTAGACAGTGGATGCTCTAGACATATGAAAGGTGACAAGGGTCTGTTCACCAATCTTAAATCCATGACTGATGGTTCAGTCACATTCGGTGATGGTAGTAACTACAGAATTATTGGCCAAGGTACGGTTCAGCTTTTTAACCTCTCTCTATTTGAGAATGTTTTATATGTTGAAGGGTTAAAATATAATTTACTGAACATCTCTTAAATACGTGATAATAATCATAGTATAAAATTTACTAACCAAGGATGTGAAATTCTAAATAAAATGGTCCTGTAATATTAACTGGTCGCAAAACTTTTGAAAACTGCTACATTGCGAGTGATTCTAGCTCATCTAATCTATCATGTTACATGGTCCATACCGATGAGACCGAATTATGGCATAAGAGCCTTGAACATGTACACTGCCGCAACTTGTATAGATTGAGTAAAAGAGAGTTGGTAAGAGGTTTAGGAGTACTCACAAAAAAGGTGAACTCCAATGCCACATCTAAACCACTTAAACTTCTCCACGTGAATCTTATTGGACCAACTATAACGGAGAGTCGTGGTGACAAGAAGTACATTCTTATAATTGTTAATGACTTTACCAGATACACATGGGTAGTCTTTTTAAGAGATAAATCAGAAACTCTCGATAAAGTAAAAGGGAAACTTAAATGTATCCAAACGGAAAAAGAATCACAAGTTTCTAAGATCTGTAGTGATCATGGTTCAGAATTTAAAAATAGTGGTTTTGAAAAATTTTGCAGTGATCAGGGAATATCACATGAATTTTCTATGCCCAAAATACCACAACAAAATGGTATAGTAGAAAGAAAAAATAGAGTGCTTTAAGAAATGACAAATGTTATGTTAAATAGTATGAAGCTTCTTAAAAACCTTTAGGCTGAAGCCGTAAATACTGCTTATTATATAATTAACCACATTTATACTAGAAAATAAAATGGTAAAATGACTTATGAAATGTGGTTTGATAAGAAGCCTATTGTTAAATACTTTCGAGTTTTTGGCAGCAAGTGCTACATTTTACATGACCGTAAAAATCTGTGAAAATTTGACTCCAAAAGTGATGAAGGGATATTTTAGGGTATACTCTAAATAGTCGAGCGTATTGGGTTCTTAACAAAAGGATTGGTGTAATTCAAGAGTCCATTAATGTAGTTATAGATAATCATTTAAATACACCAACCTCAAGTTTAGAAAATGATGAAGTTCTTTTAATTGATAAACCAGACTCTTTATCAAGTCAAAATAACACTGAACTGATGACAGTTAAAGACCATCCAACTAATCAAATCCTTGAAAACCCTCTCACTAGTGTGCATACTCGTAAACAACTTAAAGATATGTGTAACTACGTGTGCTTTACATTTTAGATAGAACCGACTAACATAAAAGAAGCTCTTACTGACGAAAATTGGATTAATGCAATGCAAGAAGAGCTCAATCAATTTGTTAGAAATAATGTTTGGTACTTAGTTCCAAGACCGAAAGATAAACACATTATTGGAACAAAATGAATTTTTAAAAATAAGTCTAATGAACTTGGTAATATTATTAGAAACAAGGCTAGGCTGGTTGTACAAGGGTACACTTAAACTGAAGGCATCGATTATGATGAGACCCTTGCCTCAGTAGCTCGTCTTAAATCAATCAGACTATTTATACCTTGTCTTAAATCAATCAGATTATTTATAGTCATTGCATGCTTTAGAAAGTTCAAAATACACCAAATGGATATAAAGTGTGCATTCTAAAATGGTGATTTACATGAAGAAGTGTATGTTGAACAACCAACTGGTTTTGAAGACCATAAGAATGCTGATCATATCTACCGCCTAAAAAAGGCACTCTTTGGTTTGAAACAAGCTCCTAAGGCATGGTACGAAAAGTTGACTAAGTTTCTACTAAGTCATAACTTTATAATGGGAAGTGTTTATAAGACATTGTTTGTAAAGAAACATAATGATCACATACTAATAGTGTAAATCCATGTTGATGATATTATCTATGGATCTACCTGTGCTAACATGACTGTTGAATTTGCAGAACTTATGAAGCATAAATTCAAAATGAGCATGGTTGGAGAATTGAATTATTTCCTAAGGTTGCAAGTCAAGCAGCTACCTGATGGTTTCTTTATCTCTCAAACTAAATATGCTCTGAACTTAGTTAAAAAGTTTGGATTTAAGAGTGGGAAAATTTTTGATACTTCTATGAGTACTACTTTAAAACTCTCAAAAGACTCTACATGTAAGAGTGTGGATCTTAAGTTATATCACAGTATGATAGGTAGTTTGCTTTATTTAACTACATGTCGACCTGATATTGCATTTAGCGTTTGAATTTACGCTAGATATCAATCTGACCCTAAAGATTCATATTTAATTACTGTTAATCGGATTATGCAACATGTCGCTAGTTTAGCTAATCTTGGTCTCTGGTATCCACATGATACTAGTGTGCAATTAGCTGGTTACTCGGATGCTAATTGGGCTAGTAACATTGATGATAAAAAATCAACCAGTGGTGGTTATTTCTATATAGGGAACTATTTAGTTTCTCGATTAAGTAAGAAATAAAGTTCCGTATCGCTCTCAACAGCTGAGGCTAAATACATTGCTGCAGGTAATACATGTACTCAGCTTGTATGAATGAAAAGGATGCTAAGTGATTATGGAATTGCGCAAGATATTATGGTCTTATATTATGATAATTCATGCGCAATTAATATCTCCAAAAATCCAATCCATCATTCACTAACCAAGCATATTGATATTAGATATCACTACATCATGAATTAGTGGAAGACAAGACAATTTCTTTGGATTATATTCCGACCGAGACTCAACTTGCTGACATATTCACAAAGTCTCTTAACAAAAGCAAGTTTTCTAAATTAAAATTTGATCTTGGTATATGCAATATATATTGTTGATTCATGTGTTTCTGTATCATAATGTATATATTAGTTATTTTATTTTTAAAAAAATTTAACTTTTATGAAAAATTACACATTTTGGGCTATGCACGACCAATCGAGTACATACTCGACCAGTTGTGGCATGACCAGTCGAGCATGTACTCGACCAGTCGTAAACTGTGGGTTTGCCCTTTTATTTGGGAAAAAATCACTTTTTCTTCATTCGGGTTGTCTTCTCCAATGAGCCCTACCTCGATTGGTCAAACCCATCTTCAATTCCTCCGTAGTTAGTGCGTTGTTTTCAATTTTCATGTAAAATAAAGTCCTTTGCACTTCATTTTCTCCATTTGTGAAGTTTATTTCATGTTTTACGTTGGTTTTTGGGGTTTTCTATTAAAAAATATGATCTACTAGAAACCTATTTTACTTCTTTTGCAATCACTTTATTTCTTAATTTTTTTGTTGCAAATGGAAAGTAGAACCAAGAAGAAAGGATCTCGTGATCCCTCTTTATCTCGTTCGACTCCAATCACCCTGCGCCACCTTCGGTCACCCAAGGATGATCTTACTTGTGTGCAAGATATTCGTTTGCGCAATGTGATAGTAGAGCGTCCTTTTAATGTTGATCATTTGGCTTTATTTGATATCCTTCCTCACCTTCAGTTAGTAGGATGGGATAACATACTTCATTGGGGTGGGCTGGCATACCGCTCCATTGCATGGGCTATGTATGCTTGCATTACTGATTTTTCTACTGAAAATCTGACATTTACTATTGCGACCAGAGAAGGTCCAATTGATGTAGACCCCCATCTCATTTATGGTTTAATGGACTTTCCAGTTAATGATAAAGGTATTTTGATTAGTACTCTAGTGGAAAAACCATCTGAAACTGAGAAGCGAATGCTCACTAGAGATATATGCAATATAGATGTGGAATAGAATACTGAAAATGCGCTCGCCTCTAAATTTTTATTACCTAGATACAGAATCCTTCATAGGATTTTTATTTCAAATGTTTATCCTCGATCTGGTAACAAAATCGAACTTACTACATTAATGGTTCGTATTCTCCATTCTATCATTTCTGGAGTCTTTGTATGTCTTCCTTCTCTAATTTGTCACAACATCATTCAGTTTCATCTCCACCCAGGACAGTGACATACCCTTTGCTTATCTTATGATTATGTTAGCCACTCATTGTCTAGTGGTTATACCTGTTAGAGAGGCTCCCATTACCCAACTACTCTTCAACAACTCTAATATTAACAAGATAAATTTGAAGTTGGCCCCAAGCTAAGTTAGTGTGGGTGTTGGTGGAGTTGCTGCCACAAATGAAGAGGAGGTGAATTTGTCTCCAGATGATATCAATATGGATGACCTTTTTGATGAAATTGAATCTGATTCTACCACTGATCCTGATTATCAGCCATCTAACTTTGATGTGCGTTTGCGATCACTTGAGGAGAAGGTTGAAAGTATGAATGTGTCCCATGAAATGTACTTTAAATATATGCGCAAGTATCTAAAGCACATTAATAAGGGACTTCATCAAATTGATCCTTTCATCCCCGCTCCTTCATCGGGTTCAGACTAGTATTTAAATATGTCTTTTGTAATAACTTTTAAACTATATGAACTTCTCATGTTTTATGTGCTTGGACATGCTTGCTTATGAATTTAGTTAACTTCCTTATAAACTTCTCTTGATCATATATTCTCTTATTTTTCATTACTCTTCCATTTACTTCCTTATTTATCTACTTCCATTATTGTTCTTTCCTTTGTCATATTGTGACAAAAAGGGGGAGAATTTATACCATCATTGGTTTCATTATGATAATGTGTAGAAAAAATTTTTGGCAAATTTTTCATTGTGTGAACTTGGTAGTAAGGGGGAGTATTGATTGATGATGCATATTGGTTTAACCAGGATGTAACTAGTGCATAATTCTTTATTCTACATATATGGTGCATGATACTTTATTGTGCGGGTTATGCTTAACTTATTTTAATGAAGTGTGTTTTGTTACAAATTTGACGAAGGGGGAGATTGTAAGTGCTATGTTTTCTAGCTCTTATGATTGTCAAATTTTGTAGTGTCAAAACCTCTTAGAATCTGTATCTTATTTACTTCATCTTTAAGTTCAAGAAGTTCCATTTTAAGATTCAAGTACAAGTTCAAGATGTTTCATTTCAAGATTCAAGCATCACAAGTATAAGAGTTCAAGTACAACATCAACTGATAGCTTAAGCTTTCATAGCTTCATCTAAGTCAAGACAATATACTTTACTTTTGTACTTAAAGCTCAAAGTGAAATACAGCACAAGTACTTCAAGTTCAAGCTACAAATTCAAGCTTCAAAGCGTCACAAGTTCAAGTTTTAAAAGTACTTCACGTTCAAGATTCAAAGTACGTTAAGTTATTAAGCTTCTTGAACATCAAAGATCAACTATCAATCGAAGAAAAATATGTGTCAATGTTCATACATCGCTTATAAGGTATGAATGACTCTAGATTGACCATAGGTTAGGTCATTGTTGATTGCATACTGTAATTGGGTCACTAAATAAGTGTATAGATCGTTTCTCGACTAGTCTTAGACTATGTTCAACTAGTCCTAATACTGGCTCAACCAGTCTAAGAAAATCCTCGACCAGTCATAGGTTTGTTATCTATTTTCAGGATTTTCTGTTATTGCTTCGACCAGTCCTGGAGACTACTCGACCAATCAAGTGAACAGTGCTTGACCAGTCGAGCAGGCTCGACTCAAAGTCCAATAACTAAATTGGGTCTCACATGACCAGTCGTAGGCATGTCTCAACCGGTCGTGTAGGCCCTTTAACCAGTCGTGGAATCTTATCACGCCCAAATTTTTAAAAGTTTATTGGTCCTTCGACCAGTCGAGCTGACCTTTGGGCCAGTCGAATGAGCAGTTTCTGCACTTATAAATAGAGCACGATTTTCAGAGTTTGATATTGAATTCAAGAAAAATCAAGGCACCACTCTGAGAGATAAGTTAGTGATATTCTTAAGTTATTTAGTGCTCATTTAATATTCTCCTTAATTATCTTTTTGCATTTGATTTTGTATTCTACATTCCAATCTTATTTGAAGAAGGGATTAAAGTTTTTTCATTTCTTGGAATCAAAATCAAATCAAGCTAGCCCAAAGTGATTTAATCTAAAAAATCATGTAGAACTTAGAACCATTACATAAGTGAGTGTGGACATTGAACATCTACGTTGAACTTCTACTCTGAATTGGTTCTACCGGGCTGCATTAAAGGAGAATATCCAAATAAGTATTTTACAATTCAGTAAATCTCTTCTTTTGGTTTCTTTAAGATTGTGCCAGAAAAATCTTTCTTTTGGTTTGTCTAAGGTGATCTAGAAAACTCAGAGTATGGAGTTTTTGGATTGTGTAAGCCCACTTAAAATACACAATTGTGAAGGTTTTAAGTGAACCTTAAAAAAACTATTTCATAGTGAATGTTAATATCCACTGTGTAAGGATATTAGGAGTGGAGTAGTTGTGTGGCTGTTTTTCTATACAGTTGGTGTACAGATAAGTGAACCATTATAATTTCTAGTCTTGTGGTGAATGATTGATTATGGCATTGTGTAGATGTTATAATTTCTTTTTTAAGCATTTGTGGAGAATATTGTAATCCTTTTATGCAAGTGTGGGAATGATGTAATAGCTTAGTTATTTTCTTTGTTATTTTATTCTTTATTTCTGTATATTAGTTTGGGATTTTGATATACAAACCGTTCCAGGAATCAGGTTGTCCTACCATAAGCTATTGGTTTTTTGTGTAAGGTTGTCCTTAAAACAACATTTGTATCAATCTCTCAATACTTGTATATTTGAGGTTGTTATTCATTTCTACATTGTAGGATTGTTTAAGTACTATCTTTATTTATATTTGTTTAAATTTCATTTTAATTTGGCATAGTCCTATTTAGGCCCCCCAACCCCCTCTAAGACTCTTAACTCGGCCTTTTTAGATTTGTTAAGGGCTTATCTATCCATCGAAGGATTTGACACCACTCGAGATCCTTAGAGTTAATTAAAGTGATGGCTGTAAATCAATCAGTAAATCAACAATTTCAACCTAGGGCTGAGGAAGTTTAGGATGAGAATGAGATGCATCAAGCGCCCCCACCTCGTACTTTACAAGATTATTTATAACTGGGGGGGGTGAGTACACCCTCACGCATGGTTTTTCTAAAAAATACAGGACATATGGATATCAAGCCAAGGGTAATCTAAATCCTTCTAAAATTTCATTGACTTGAATTTGAAAATCCATATCTATACTTGAAAGAGTTTGATGAAATCATATCCATTCTATATTTTCCTAATGTGTCTGACGACATGGTCAGGATGAAACTCCTTCCTTTTTCTTTGAAAGAGAAAGCTAAGACGTGATTGCGTTCACTGTATCCTCGATCTATTAGTAGATGGAATGATATGACAAGGGAGATCATAAAGAAAATTCTCCCATATCATAAGATGAACACTCTTAGAAAGTTGATCCTGAACTTTGCCCAAAAGGAAGATGAAACATTCTTCCAATGTTAGGAATGGTTCAAGGATCTTATCAGTTAATGCCCATAACACAGTTTTGAAATGTGGTGTATCATGAACTTTTTCTATGATGGACTGACATCTTCCATGCACCAATTAATCGAGACAATGTGTAATGGGGAATTCATGAATAAAAGTGTCGATGATGTGTGAGACTACTCTGATAAATTTGCTGAAAACACAAAATCATGGGACATCTCCCCAAAATCAAGCACCATGTCTAGGATGACTCAATCCAAAGAGAGGGGTGGAATGTATCTCCTAAAAGAGGACGATGATATTAATACTAAAGTGGCTAATCTCACTAGAAAACTCTAAGCCATAGAATTAAAGAAAGATAAGGTTAATGAAACTGTTTGTGGTATTTGTGCTTGCAATGTTTACACAACTGAAAATTGTTCAACGATACCAACCTTCCAAGAGGTGTTGAATGAGCAATCCAATGCCGTGAACAATTACAAAAGACCTTTCAATAGACCTACCTCCAATACATATAATCCTAGTTGGAGAAATCATCCAAACTTCAGTTGAAGGAATGAACAAACTACTGCCCCTCAAGGTTTCTTAAACCAAATTCCAAATGCAAGAGATTTCAATCAGGGGATGCTACAAGCCTGGAGGCCGTTGCCATGGTTCCAACACTGAGACTCGCGCACTAATCCGATAGTCAGCCAGGAGATGTCGGTCCACGTTCATTCTGAAGAAATATTGCGCGTTGTGAATTTCGAGAAAATCTCTACAACATGTCCCATTAATCAATCAATTAATCAAGTCAAGTACACCACCATACCTTAATGTCACATCACCCTATCCCAAGTATCAACAACCATCCCACCTTTTTCTCAAGTTAAGTCTCTCTCTCCCCACCCATCCCTCTTTTACATAATTTTCAACCAAGCTCATACCTTACAACACCCATCCCTCTTTTACATAATTTTCAACCAAGCTCATACCTTACAACACCCATCCCATATCAATCCATCACCTCTCCTTCTCTCTCTCCCCATTTCTCAAACACTCTCCCAAGCAACAATTCCAACACCTAAGCATTTTTAAGAGCAAACATGTGTGACCCACTTTCCCACTCTCTCATCTCAGATCTCAACCATCCATTCTTCATCTACCTCCATCAAAATTGAAGGCAAGGAGCATAGGAGTCTAAGGGATCAAGGAGGAGTGCAATAGGTGGGTGATCCACTGTTGATTTCAAATTTTAGGGCCCACTTGTTGTGGGACCCACATTGTTGTATACAATGTAAAGAGGGGCCCATAGTGGCGGGGTCCCTCTAATCTCAATCTCCCTCTCTCTCTCTCTCTATCTCTTTGTGATGAAGTGGTCCCCATGAATGTGTGTTTTATACCCTTGCCATCCATTCATTACTGGCTCATTCATGGCCTTACCCAAACGAGCAGGTCCAAAGTCAAGTTGACTACTTGGCAGAAAATAATTAGGATGAGCTCCCACCGTTGAAATTGATGTGGGCCCACTATAATGGTTTGTATTTATAACAAATATAATATATTATCTAATATAATATATATTTTGTTATCCATACATCCAGCGTCTAGCGCCCAGCAATGGACGGACGGCTGGATGCTGGATTGGTATATTATATATGTAATATTAAATAATATATAATAATAATAACATATATATTTTTTATATTCAAATATTGATATATATATCTGGTGGGCCCCACGTGGGACCCACCCACCGTGAATCGGGTTGGCTGGAACACCCACACCAGTAGCACATGCTACTATATCAACGAGAATTTCTGTGGGTCCCTTTGATCCACACCGTCTATAGAGCCCACTGTGATGTATGCTTTAAATCCACATCATCCATCTATTTCGTTGGGACCCGCCTGATGAACGGATTGGATGGTGTATACAGAAGGTGGGCCACATACGTGGGACCCACCTGATGAGCGGATTGGATGGCACACCTCACACGGCAATGCCTGCTGTGAGGTGACGTCAGCAAGTTCTGTGGGACCCACGTCCCTGTTCCTGGATGTGTGCCTTACATCCAAACTGTCTATCCATTTGACGAGCTGTCTCAAGGCTTGAGATTTTAAAAAATGAAGTAGATTCAATTTTATGGTGGGCCACGTATGTGGACCCCACCTTGACATATGTGATTCATCCAACCGTCCATCCACATGGCAGTCTCTGGCCATCCATCTGCTGGACTGTTAGCAGCCTCACCATGATGGATGTTCTCCATCCAAACCGTCTATAATCTGGTGAGCTTTTCTCCAGACTTGAGACAAAAAAAAAAGGCAGATCCAGTATCAAGTGGACCACACTGCAGAGGATAGTGGGATGAACGCCCACCATTGAAAACCCCTTTGGGATTACAGGGTTCTGTATCAATATAATATTTATTTTTTCTCTATCCAGATCTTTGTGACCTTACACACAGACTGGATGGAAAACAAATACCATGGTGGGCCGATTGGAATTTAACTGTGGAACTCATTATTACCATTGCCATTTGTGGTATGGTCCAAATGATCCTTTGGACATGATTCATTTTTTTATGCTCTACAATGGTATCTAACAATGGATGTATGATGTATTGGAATCAGTCATCCGACTCGGCCTATTCAACTCGGCCATCAGACTCGGCCTATTCAAATGGTCATATTCAACTCAGCCCTTTTGATTCGCCCCAATCAATCGGCCCATTTGTTTCGACCCAATTGACTCGGCCCACTTAATTCGGCCCATTTGATATGGTCCGATGTTATATATATATTGGACCATGAGTGAGACCCAATGTGATGCGTATATGCCCAATAAGCAAGGCCCATGATGATGTATATTAGGGCCTTATATGAGGCGTGGGCCCATTATACGATTGGCCCTATGAGCACCATTCCTTGGGAGCAATGTTGATTAAAGGTCCACATTTATGGGTAATGATGGTTGGACGTCCACATTTGTGACCTTCCCTTAGGCCTTGTTAGGCCCATCCTCATCATTCTCTAGTGGGTTAACCCAAACGCTTGAGCCCCATTAATTCTAATCGAACCATCATTGATCATCCATCTATGAACCCTGCCTTGCATCGAGGTGGATTATCGGTGCCGATTGTCGATACCAACTACTGTTGTTAATTATAAGTTTGCGATAGCATAGCATCATGATACATGCCCATACGCATCATCTGTAAGTTTGTTATGAGATGTGATTGACTATTTCATATGTCATAGTACAGGTGGTTTATGAGACTCCCTGATAGGAGGAGTTATCCCACATGAGCGCACGGTATGCACAGGATTGATGCATGATTGGGTTATATGATACATGCACTTTGCATTTGTGTGATTGTAATTACTGTATACACTAGCGACATCAGGGTTGTAGCCTCCACAAGCACATTGTGGATGACTAGATTAGAAACTAAAAATCTCCCTAGGTGAAAATCTCTAAACTCGATGATACCAGAGGATGACTCCAATATCGAGAATGAGTGGATACATGAGCGCACGAGGGCCAAATACTAGGAGGCCAAGTCTCCATTGTGTCATGGTCGGTTGGAAAGGGGTGTGCCCTTACCCGCCAAAGGGTAGGGGCATTACTGGGCTGAGTTTGACCAGCTCGTGAATGGGTTTACTATCAACGTGCTGAATAGATATTGGTAGACTATTAGCTATACGGATAGTGAGGCTTCTTACACTCACTTAGATTACGCGGTTGGGAAAGGGGCAGTGCCATTTGGAGGGTAATAAACCTCGATGATTATCTAGACTTAGAACCACACTGATATTTGATGCTTTAGTGAGGGGCTGCATTGATATATGGATGAGGATTGGCATGCTTAATTTGTATCTTGCATCGTAAGGTCTTGATATGGCTGATAGCATTCATATTTTTCACTGCATAGCCTTGGTACGGCTGATTGCATTCATGTACTCATCGGCATGATTTCGTATTACTCTGAAATGGTATTTTGATCATGCTCATATTGCACATACACTTACACCGCCCTCTAAGCTTTCTATAAGATTATGCACGATTAATGCATGCAGGTGACGTCAGGACGCAACCGCAGCTTCGCCACAATAGGAGCATGTAGTCGAGCTTCTGAAGTTTCCGTTATTATCATTATCTTGTATTTCCCTTCATATGCATTGTATTCAAAGTTTTTTTATCATAGTGAATTTTGTGATGGTGTTCTTGTGGTTATTTTTAGTAGGTTATGCTTATGGTTATACTCATTATGAATCAATTTGATGTTAAATAAAAAAATCCTCCTTGTAGGATCCCACTATCGGAACCTTGTGTATGGGTGCCGAGAGCCGAGAATGGAGTACTAGGAGGCTGTCGATGCTAGATTTGCTAATCAGGAATTTTGTGAGCCCAGTTTTCAAGTTTGGGGCATGACAGAAGTTGGTATCAGAGCATAACTTGGAAACAACCTAGAACAACATCACATATCTAGTATGAGTTTAGGTCAATTATGTTCTGAGTGCGTAACCTTCCGATTTAGTCCCCTAACGTGCCTTCAAGAGTTTTCAAGGATTGATTAGCGCCTTTGTTCTTTTCTATAGGATATTCCGCCTAGGAGAGTGACTCGAGTGACTCCCGCTCCTCCACCTGAGGCTCCTTCTTTACCTCCTATGACTCCCGTTCCACCCCCGGAGATCCCTTCTCCCCAGCCTGAGGAGGTCGTTCCTCAACCCGAGACCAGTGTGGATCCGATCGTATCCGTGAGTGCCTCCCAGTTATAACAGATGTTGCAAGCTGTGATAGTTGCACTTTAGGGACAGGGAAGGCATCCTATTGTTTCGCTAGCCCAAGCAGAGTAAGAGCGCATGAGCGCCCTTCTTCGAGAGTTTAGACAACTTGATCCTCTGCATTTTCAAGGAGAACCAAATCCGACTGTAGCGGAGAGATGGTGCTCCGACATGGAGACGATTTTTGATACTATGGCTTGTCCAACCCAACAACGAGTTCAGTTGGCTGTATTTCTTCTCTAGGGTGAGGCCGAGAACTGGTAGACCTATGTTACCTGTGTTAAAGGGCCCAACTTCGTTTGGACATGGGATGATTTTGTAGACTAATTTGAGCAGCAGTACTTTCCTGACCACATTCGTCATCAGTGAGCATTAGAATTTGAGACTTTGGTGTAGGGGGATATGTCTGTGGCTCATTTTGCTGTGCTATCGAGGTTTGTGTCGTATTTAGTTGATAATGAGGGGTGGAAGGCCTGTCATTTTGAGAACGCTTATGTTACGGTCTTCGAGGCCATATTATTGGGCATGAGCTCCCGACTTTTAAGTTGGTAGTATGGAGGGCTTAGATTTATGAGACTGAGTGGGCCGGTACATAGACTGATCGAGATCTGAGGAGAGGTCGGAAGAGGCAAGTCCCCTCCAGTAGCTCCCAACAGCATCGACGGCCACAGAGGCATAGGATTCACCCAACTACCAAAGTACCAACAATACCAATAGTACCTCCGACACCACCCTAGTAGCCATTTACATGCACTTATTATGGATGTGGTGGGATAGGGCACCGCGTGTATGAGTGCCCCTGCCCTTCTCTGCAACAGCTGAGAGGGCTACAACATCCTCTAGTATAGCAGCTACCACAGTAACAACCACCGAAGCCATCTCAGCCACTGAGACCCAGCAGCAGCAGAGACAGCAGTACAGGCCGCTGTAAAGGCAGTAGCAGCACCAGAGACCTTAGAGGGGACAAACACCTCCCCAACCAGCTTAAGCTAGGGTGTACGTAACTTAGTATGATCCGCAGTCCTTTGGAGGAGTCATCGAGGGTATACTCCTAGTCTCTGCATGCATCGCACCTGTATTATTTGATTCTGGTGCAACGCATTTGTTTATGTCCGAAGGATTCTGTCGTTCGATTGGATTTTCGATAGAGTCTGCTTGAGAGAGGTTAACCGTATCGATGCCCTTAGGGAAGACTACAGTATTAGGCTGCTTTGGTTCATCTTGCCCCATTTTAGTGGGAGAGATTTTCTTACTCGCCGACTTGTATGTGCTGCCGATGTTAGATTTTGATGTTATCTTGGGCATAGATTGGCTTGTTAAGTACTATGTTATCTTGAACTGTTCTGCGAGGATCGTCACGTTCTGCATACTAAGCTTGTCATAGTTTCAGTTTGTTGACAAGCCTAGAGGAGAGCCATTGTCTTGCGCCATTGAGGAGCCTATTGCAGCATGTATTGGTCAGTTGCTGATTGTCTGTGATTTTTTCGACGTATTTCAGGAGTTCTAGATTGATCTTGTGCCTGGAACCGCGCCTATTTTGCAGGCCCCTTACCGTATGACATTGATAGAGTTGAGGGAGCTGGAGTGACAGTTGGACGAGTTGTGTGAATTGAGATTCATTCGTCCCAGAAGTTCTCCATGGGGGCACCGGTACTCTTCGTCAGGAAGATGGATTGCTCGTTAAAGCTCTGCGTGGATTACCGCGAGCTCAACCGGGTCACGATCAAGAATAAGTACCCACTCACAAAGATAGATGATTTGTTTGATCAGTTACAGGGTGTATAGTTCTTTTCAAAGATTGACCTGTGTTCCGGTCATCATCAGATTCAAGTTCGAGAGGAGGACATCCCGAAGACGGCTCTCAGGATGCGTTATGGCCATTTTGAGTTTCAGGTCATGTCCTTCGGACTGACCAATGCACTTGCGATCTTCATGTATTTGATCAACGAGGTGTTTTGTCTGTATCTTGATCAGTTTGTTTTGGTATTCATTGATGACATCTTGATATATTCAAGGACCCATGAGGAACATAGGAAGCATTTGGAGATCACTTTGTAAACCCTCTGTGCCCACCAGTTATATGCTAAGCTGGTGAAGTACGAGTTTTGGTAGGAGGAGGTGAAGCTCCTCGATCACGTGGTGACAAGGGAGGATGTCGCAGTGGAACCTTCGAAGGTTGTGGTAGTGCGTCAGTGGGGCCAGCTCACGATTGCATCTGACATCTGCACTTTCCTTGGTTTAGTGGGATACTATTGGCGTTTCATTGAGGACTTCTCCCATATTACAGCCCTGTTGACCAGGCTGACTCGGAAGGGTGTAAATTTTGTTTGGACTGACGCATGTGAGTAGGCATTTGTGGAGCTGAAGAACTGTCTGATGTCCGTTCCTGTTCTTACTCTTCCCTTTAGGAGTGATGAATTTGTTGTATTTATCGATGCCTCGCATATTTGTTTATGTACTGTCCTGATGCAACACGGCAGGCCAGTAGCCTTCTCTTCTTGTTAGCTCGATGACATCCTGATATATTCGAGGACCCGTGAGGAGCATATACAGCATTTGGAGATTAATCTGTAGACCCTCCGTGCCCACCAACTGTATGCGAAGTTGGAGAAACGTGAGTTTTAGCAAGAGGATGTGAAGTTCCTCGGTCATGTGGTGATGAGGGAGGGTGTCGCAATGGACCCCTTGAAGGTTGAGACAATGTGTCAGTGGGGCCGGCCTATGACTACGTCCGATATCCGTAGTTTCCTTGGTTTAGCGGGATACTATTGACATTTCATTAAGGGCTTCTCCCGTATTGCAGCCCCATTGACCAGGCTAACTCGAAAGGGCGTAGATTTTGTTTGGACTAACGCACGTGAGCAGGCATTCTTAGAGTTGAAGAACTTTCTGATGTCCACTCCTATCCTCTCTCTTCCCTCTGAGAGTGATGGATTTTTTGTATTTACTGATGCCTCACATATTGGTTTAGGTGCTGTTTTGATGCGGGACGACAGGCCAATAGTTTCCACGTCTCGCCAGCTCAAGGTCCATGAGCTGAACTACCCTACGCATGATTTGGAACTAGTAGCAGTCGTCTTTATACTGGAGGTGCAGAGGCATTATCTCTATGGGGTCAGGTTCGAGCTCTTCTCCAACCACAAGAGCTTGAAATACCGATTCTCTCAGTCCGAGCTGAACATGAGGCAGAGCCGCTGGATAGAGCTCCTGAAGAACTATGATTTTGATCTCCAGTACCACCCAGGCAAAGCAAACGTGGTGCCAAATGCCCTCATCTGTCAGCCACCGGACCTGGTGGCACACATGATGATTCAGGAGTAGAGGATGCTCGAGGATATAACAGAGTATGACTTCAAATTTGGTCTGTAGTCTTCTATCGTTCAACTATCGATCCTGTTGATTCAACCCTCTCTTGCCGCAAGGGTGATCGAGGCTTAGTAGACAGACGAGTCATTACAGGATTGCTAAGCAGAGGCAGCATCTGAGAGTCAAACAGATTGGCATATTGGTTCTGATCGTGGACTTTGTTTCAGAGGTAGATTGTGTGTCCTATACATTCCTGAGTTATGCAAAGATCTTATGACCAATGCACATCGATCACGGTTTTCTATCCACCCTAACTTGACGAAGATGTATCATGATATGAGGAGACAGTATTTTTGGATGGAGATAAAGAGCCAGATCGCTAGTTTTTTAGCTGAGTGTGACACATGCCAGCGTGTCAAGACCCATCATCAGAGACCCCCTGGTCCATTGCAGCCATTGAGCATCCTGACGTGGAAGTGGGAGCACGTATTGACAGATTTCATTATGGGTTTACTAAGAACTCAGCGCAGTCATGACACCATCTTGGTTGTCATGGACCGTATGACGAAGTCGGCGCATTTTCTTACGATTTGTGAGACTTGGCATTTGGACCGGCTCGCCAGGCTGTTTGTTAATGAGATCGTGAGATTGCATAGTGTTCCTGTCTCGATTGTTTCAAACCGAGACCCGAAGTTCACATCTCAGTTTTGGGGGAGCTTTCAAAGAGCGATGGGCACTGATTTTCATCTTAGCACCGTGTATCATCCATAGACCAATGGCCAAACCGAGAGGGTCAACCAAATCCTTGAGGATATGCTTTGGGCCTACGCGATTAATTTTGGGGGTAGTTGGAATGATTATCTAGGATTGGTTAAATTCGCATACAATAACAGCTATAAGACGACCATTTGTATGACTCCTTTTGAGGCATTATATGGAAAACTTGTAGATCACCGAGTTGTTGGACTGAGGTCAGAGAGTGGCATCTCATAGGTCCCAAACTTGTATAGCAGACGTCAAAGGCTATCAATATCATCAGACAGAGGATGCGCACAACTCAGAGCCGACAGAAGAGTTTTGCTGATCGTCGGTGTCGTCCCTTGGAGTTTGATGTAGGGAACCATGTGTATCTGAAGGTCTCACTCATGAAGGACGCAGTTCGATTTGGAGCGAAGGGCAAAATTGGCCCGAGATTCATTGGACCTTTCGAGATTACTGGGTGTGTTAGCATCATGTCCTATCGGCTTGCCTCGCAATATCAGTTATCTGGCATCCACAACATTTTTTATGTCTTTATGCTGAGGAAGTGTAGTTCAGACATCGTTCATGTTATTGATTGGCAGCCGCTTGAGGTTCGTAAGGACGCTTCTTACATTAATCAGCCAGTTCTTATCCTTGATCGAAAGGAATAAGTCCTTTGGACCATGGCCATTCCCTTGGTGAAGGTTCAATGAGATCACAATTCTATTGATGAGGCATCTTGGGAGCGCGAGGCTGAGATTCGAGAGCGTTATCTTTGATGATTGATCATATATTATATCTTGTATGTAGTCTTCGATTTTATATGATGATGCTATGTTCCTCTTCCTTATGAGTTATGTCTAGTTGGGATGATCGTCTAAATTTTGAGGAAGAAATTTTTATTTGGAGAGGAGAGTTATAAGGCCTGTATCATAGTCTGTACCATTGTATAGGCTACCACAGTCCTTCTGAAATTTCGGCAACCCTTGACCCGTATATGACGTTTGCACGCGATTCTAAGTCGAGTCCTGCATATCAAAGTAAACTCGACTCGAAACTTATACCCCTACGACCGCGTCGTCGCAGTGGATCCAATGCCGCGACTCACGCACCGATCCTATGCCCAGGCCAGGAGATGTGGGTCCGCGTTCATTCTGAAGAAATGTCACATGTTGCAAATTCCAAGAGAATCCCTACAACATGTTCTATTAATCAATCAATCAATCAATTAAGTCAAGTACACCATCATACCTCAATGTCACCTCACCCTATCCCAAGTAGTAACAACTATCCTTCATTTTTTCCAAGTCAACTCTCTCTCTCTCTCCCCACCCAGCCCTCTTTTACACAATTTTCAACCAAGCCCCTACCTTCCTTACAACACCCATCCCATTTTAATCCATCACCTCTCCTTCTCTCTCTGCCTCATTTCTCAAACACTCTCCCAACCAACAATTCCAACGTCCAAGCATTTCCAAGAGCAAACATGTGTGGCTCACTTTCCCACTCTCTCATCTCCCATCTCAACCATCCATTCATCATCTACCTCCATCAAAATTGAAGGCAAGGAGCATAGGAGTCCAAGGGATCAAGGAGAAGTGCAATAGGTGGGTGATCCACCCTTGATTTCAAATTTTAGGGCCCACTTGTTGTGGGACCCACATTGATGTAAATAATGTAGAGAGGGGCCCATAGTGGTGGGGTCCCTCTAATCTCACCGTTTCTCTCTTTCTCTCTATCTCTTTATGATGAAGTGGGCCCCATGAATGTGGGTTTTATACCCTCGCCATCCATTCATTACTAGCTCATTCATGGCCTGGCCTAAACGACAAGTCCAAAGTCAAGTGGACTGCACCGCAGAAAGCAGTTAGGATGACCTCCCACCATTGAAATTGATGTGGGCCCACTGTAATGGTTTGTATATATAACATATATAATATATTATATAATATAATAAATATTATGTTGATCCATGCATCCAGCGCCCAGCAATGGATGGAAGGTTGGATGCTGGATGGGTTTATTATATATATAATATTACATAATATATAATAATATATATATATATATATATATATATATATATATATATTATATTCATTTATTGATATAAAAATCTGGTGGGCCCCTCGTGGGACCCACCCACCGTGAATCGGGTTGGCTGGAACATCAGCACTAGCAGCACATGCTGCTGTATCAACAAGAATTTCTGTGGGTCCCTTTGATCCACACCATCTGATGGAGCCCACTGTGATGTATGCTTCAAATCCACACCGTCCATCTATTTTGTTGGGACCCTCCTGATTAACAGATTGGATGGGGTATACAGCAGGTGGGCCACGTATGTGGGACCCACCTGATGAGTGAATTGGATGACACACCTAACACGAAAATGTCAGCAGTGAGGTGACGTCAGCAAGTTCTGTGGGTCCCACATCCCTATTCCTGGACGAGCTGTCTCAAGGCTTGAGATTTAAAAAAATTAAGCATATTCAATTTTTTGGTGGGCCACGTATGTGGACCCCACCTTGACATATGTGATTCATCCAACTGTCCATCTACATGGCAGTCTCCAGCCGTCCATCTACTGGACTATCAGTGGCCTCACCATGATGGTTGTTCTCCATCCAAACCGTCTATACATCTCGCGAGCTTGTCTCCAGACTTGAGATAAAAAAAAATAAGGTAAATCTAGTATCAAGGGGACCACACTGCAGAGGACAATGGGATGAACGCCCACCATTGAAAAGCCCTTTGGGATTATAGGGTTCTATATCAATATAATATTTGTTTTTCCTCTATATCTAGGTCTTTGGGACCTTATGCACAGACTGGATGGAAAAAAAACCATGGTGGGCCCATTGGAATTTAACTTTGAAATTCATTATTACCATCACCATTTGTGGTATGGTCCAAATGATCCTTTGGACATGATTCATTTTTTATGCTCTACAATAGTATCTAACAATGGATGTATGATGTATTGGAATCGTCCATCTGACTCACCTATTCGACTCGGCCTATTCAACTTGACCATCAGACTCAGCCTATTCGACTCGTCCTATTCAACTCGGCTATCCGACTCGGTCCATTCAAATTGGCCCTTTTGATTCGTCCCAATCAATTAGCCCATTAGATTCAGCCCATTTGACTCAACCCACTTGATTTGGCCCATCTGATACAATCCGATGTTATATATATATTGGCCCATGAGTTAGGCCCAATGTGATGTGTATGTGCCCCATACGCGAGGCACATGATGATGTATATTAAGGCTCTATGAACCCCATTCCTTAGGAGGAATGTTGGTTAAAGGTCCACATTGATGGGCAATGATGGTTGGACGTCCACATTTGTGACCTTCCCTTAGGCCTTTTTAGGCCCATCATCATCATACTCTAGTGGGTTAACCCAAACGCTTGGGCCCCATTGATTCTAATTAAACCATCATAGGTCATCTATCTATGGACCCTGCCTTACTTTGAGGTTGATTATCGATGCCAATTATTGGTGTCGATTGTTGATATCGGCTACTGTTGCCGACTATGAGTTTACAACAGCATAACATCATGATACATGCCCATATGCATCATCCATATGTTTGTTATGAGATGTGATTGACCATTTCATATGTCATAGTGCAGGTGATTTATGAGACTCCCTGATAGGCGGAGTTATCCCACATGAGCTCACGGTATACACAGGATTAATAAATGACTGGGCGGTGTGATACATGCACTTTTGCATTTTTGCGATTGTGATTACGATATACCCTAGTGACATCGAGGCCGTATCCTCCACAGGTATATTGTAGATGGCCAGATTGGATACCGAAAATACTGTTTCTAACATCAGGGCGCCATAGATGTCCCTAAACCCGATGATAACAGAGGATGACTCTAATGTCGAGACCGAGTGGATACATGAGTGCACGAGAGCTAAATACCCGGAGGCCACGTCTCCCACTGTGTCAGGCTGAGTTTGACCAGCTCGTGAATGGGTCCACTATCAACGTGCTGGATAGATATTGGCAGACTATTGGTTAGGAAGATAGTGAGGTTTCTTACGCTCACTTGGACTACGTGCCTGGGAAAGAGGTAGTGCCATTTAGAGGGTACTAAACCCTGGTGATTATTTACACTAAGAACTGTACTGATATTTAATGCTCTAGTGAGGGGCTGCATTGATATATGGATGAGGATGCATGCTTGATTTTCATCTCGCATCGCATGGTCTTGATATGGCCGATAGGATTCATATTTTGCATTGCATAGCCTTGGTACAACTGATTACATTCATGTACTCATCAGTATGATTTCCTATTACTCTGAAATTGTATTCTGAGCATGCTCATATTGCACACACACTTACACCGTCCTCTAAGCTTTCTATAAGCTTATGCATGATTAATGCGTGTAGGTGGGGCCAGGATGTAACCGTAGCTTCGTTGCAGTAGGAGCATGCAGTCGAGCTTCTGAAGTTTCCGTTATTATCATTATCTTGTATTTCCCTTCATATGCATTGTACTCAAAGTTTTTTTTAATCATAGTGGTTTTTGTAATGCTGTTCTTGTGGTTATTGTTCATGGATTATGCTTATGGTTATACTCATTATGAATTAATTTGATGTTAAATAAAAAAAATTCTCCTTGCAGGATCCCAAGGTTGGGACCTTGTCTATAGGTGCCGGGAGCCTATATTGGGGTACTACGGAGGCTATCGGCGCCGAATTCGGTAATCGAGAATTTTGTGAGCCTTGTTTCCGAGTTTAAGGCGTAACATTAGGGGTGGGAAGACCATTGACAAAACCATTCCGATTAGGGTTGAAAAGCCTGACCCGAAATAGGACAACAATTGTAGACCTAACATTACTCCATAAGAATTAGAACCGAAACTTCAAGGCAAGCCTATTGCCCTATTCCCCTAATGGTTGGTTGCACCAAATCCTCTCTCTAACTCTCAGGACATTCTTGAGGTGTTGAAATAAGTGAAGGTTAATATTCCTCTATTGGATGCGGTTAAACAAATACCTTCATATGCCAAATTTCTGAAAGACTTGTGTACGACCAAAAGATGAAAAAATATTCAAAAGAAAATCATCTTAACTGAGAAAATGAGTGTCATCCTAAAATAAGATGTGTCAAAGAAATTCAAAGATCCCGGCAGCCCAACTATACCTTGTGTAATTGGGAACTACCAAATTGAGCATTCACTTCTTAACTTAGGAGTAAGCGTATATCTGATTCCCTACTTGGTCTACAAACAGTCCGGTTTGGGTGAATTGAAACCCACCCTAACCACATTAAAACTTGGTAATCGCTCAGTTCGTGTACCAAGAGGGATAATTGAGGATGTGTTGGTCTAGGTTGACAGATTCCATTGCCCGGTAGATTTTATCGTCCTGGATACGGAACCCATCAGTAACATGAACACTCAAATTTTCGTCATTCTTGGTTGTCCATTCCTAGCCATTTCAAACGTAATAATTAATTATAAGAATGGAGTCATGAGTATGTCTTTCGAGAATATGACATTGTAGTTGAATATCTTTTTCAACACAAGAAAACGGTTAGAGGATGATGATGATTTCTATGAAATTAACATGATTGAATCTTTTATGGAAGATAAAATACTTTTGACCTTATCCTCTGACCCTCTAGAGATGTGCTTGGCCCACTTCCTTGATTTAGATGATGATATGATTAGGGAGACTGGTGTCATGCTTGATATTATGCCGGTACTTGAAGTTAACTGGTGGAGGTCACAATTTGAAGAGTTGCCCTA
This sequence comes from Magnolia kwangsiensis, assembly GCA_037074715.1. Taxonomy (NCBI): domain Eukaryota; kingdom Viridiplantae; phylum Streptophyta; class Magnoliopsida; order Magnoliales; family Magnoliaceae; genus Magnolia; species Magnolia kwangsiensis. The sequence continues at coordinate 28,164,203 of CM073577.1, forward strand.
AACTAATGTAGTACCTTTACTGTCTAGCCTCAAGGCACCAAAGCTTGACCAAAACTCCTTGCCCTCTGATTTGAAATATGTCTACTTAGGTCAAGAGGAGACATAGTCAGTGGTGATTTCATCCCACCTTAAGCAAGAAAAATCGAGTATGCTCATATTTACTCTTATTAAGCATAAGGGAGCCCTTGGATGGGCAATTGCGGACCTCAAGGGAATTGAACCTTCTGTTTGTATTTATTGCATTTATCTTAAGGATAATGCGAAGACCTCTCAGCAACCATAACGTAAACTAAATCCAATTATGAAAGAAGTGGTTAAGGCCGAGGTTCTTAAGCTGTTGGATGTGGGTATCATATACCCTATATCCGATAGCCAATGGGTGAGTCCAACTCAGGTTGTTTCAAAGAAGTTCAGAATCATCATCGTAGTCAATGCCAACAATGAACTGATGCCAACTAGAGTTACTATTAGTTGGAGAATGTGCATTGACTACAGGAAGTTGAATACCATCACAAGGAAGGACCACTTCCCTTTGCCCTTCATTGATCAAATCTTAGAAAGGCTAGCTGATCACTCATACTATTATTTCCTTGATAGGTATTTGGGCTACAATCAAATCGAGATAGCCCTTGAAGACTAAGAAAAAATCACATTCATATGTCCTTTTGGCACATTTTTTTACTGAAGCATGCCATTTGGACTATGTAATGCCCCTGCCACCTTTCAGCAATGCATGATGAGTATTTTTTCTGACATGGTGGGGCAATATCCATACGTTTTCATGGATGACTTCTTTGTCTTTGGACCATCTTTCAGTGACTACTTAGAGAATCTTAAACGTCTCCTGAAAAGATGTGAAGAAGAGAATTTGGTACTCAATTGGGAGAAGTGTGATTTCATGGTTCGTAAGGGAATTTTCCTTGGACATATCATCTCGTCCAAGGAAATTGAGATAGATAAGGACAAAATTCATCTTATCTCTAACCTACCTCCACCCAAGAACATACGAGACATGCGATCCTTCTTAGGACATGCTGACTTTTATAGGAAATTCATAAAGGACTTTAGTCATCTATCTCTTCGTTTATGTAATCTACTTCAAAAGGATGTACCATTCAAGTGGACTGAGTAATGTCAGGAAGCTTTCACTAAGCCTAAGGGCATGTTAACCACTACACCTATCATGCAGCAACCCGATTGGAGCCTTCCTTTTGTACTTATATGCGATGTGTTTGACTATGCTCCTGGGGCAATTTTAGGTCATAGAAAAGAAAAGAAGCCCTACGTTATTCATTACGCAAGTAAAACTCTAAATCCTGCCCATGTGAACTACTTGACTATGGAAAAATAATTCTTAACCGTAGTGTTCACTTTGGATAAATTTAGATCCTACTTGATCAGATCTAAGATCATCATTTACACAGATCATGTTTCTAAGAATGATGCAAAGCCCTACCTAATTAGATGGGTCCTCTTACTCTAAGAATTTGATTTGAAAATAAAAGATAAAAATGAGTAGAGGATGTAGTGGCTGACTATCTATCCAGCCTTGATCTCCCTAATACCCTTGAGACGACACATATCAATGACATGTTCCCTAACGAATAAATGTTCAAAGTCTTTCATTCACCATGGTTTGCTGATATTGCTAATTATCTTGCTACAGGGTTCACATCATCACATTGGATCGTGCAAGATAAGAAGAAATTTTTCACTGAGGTGCACAAATTCTTCTGAGATGATCCGTATTTTTTAAAATATTGTCCAAACCAAATCTTAAGGAGATATGTTCCAGATAATGAACATCAAAGGCTCATCTCCTTCTATCACTCACAGGCATGTGGTGGTCCCTTTTCTGCTAAAAAGACTATGACTAAGATTCTACAGTGTGACTTTTACTGGCCCACTATGTTTAGGGACAATTATGAGTTTTACAAAGCTTATGAGCATTGTCAAAAATTGAGAGCATTGTCTCGTCGAAATATGATGCCTATTAACCCCATTCTGATCATTGAAGCATTTGATTGTTGGGACATCGATTTCAAGGGACCATTCCCCCAATCCTTTAGAAATCTATACATTTTGCTAGCAGTTGACTATGTCACTAAATGAGTTGAAGTGATTCTATGTTGGAACAATGACCATCAAACAATCATTAAATTCTTAAAAGAAAACATCCTTTTCTAGTTTGGAATGCCTCGAGCCATCATTAGTGACGGGGGCTCACACTTTTATAATAGACTATTTGCGAATTTAATAAAGAAATATGGTATCTCTCACAAAGTGAGCACTCCATACCACCCATAAACAAGTGGGTAAGCTGAGATTTTCAATAGGGAGATTGAACAAATCTTAGAAAAGATGGTTAACCCTCACCGTAAGGATTGGTCAATTCGATTGACCAATGCTTTATGAGCTTACCGCACCGCATTTAAAACCCCTATTAGAATCTCTCTTTAGACTTGTCTATGGAAAATCTTGTCACTTACCTATGGAGTTGGAGCATAAAGCCTACTAGGCGATTAAAAATATAAATTTCAATTTGGACAACGCTGGCTTGCTATTCAAACATCAATTGAATGAACTCCAAGAAATCCAGAATGATGCGTAAGAGAACTCAAGAATTTACAAGGATGGGATGAAGGTGTTTCATGACCAACACATTCTACAAAAATCATTCACACTAGGTCAGAAGGTCTTTTTATATAATTCTCGGTTACATCTCTTTCCAGGTAAGCTTCAATCTCGCTGGACCGGCCCTTTCATTGTTACCAATGTTTATCCTCATGGGGCTGTCGAGATTTGGAATCCAAACAATGATAATGAATTCAATGTGAATGGATATCGATTAAAGTCATTTATTAAGCAATTCAATTCAGAGGACATATCCAACCTCTAAATGATCCTATTTGTTAGGATTGATCTTCTAGTTTGATGGAGGTGTAGTTAGGTTTATTGCTTTCATATTATGCTTAGGATAGTCGGCTTTATGCTATTTAGGATAGTTTACTTTCTGTTTGTTTTTGGATAGTTTGTTTTTGGTTGGATAACTGTTGTGCTAACCGACCTTCATGCTGAGATCCTTTGAAAACAAGCTGCAAAATCTCTTCATCAAGTACTATCTCTCCATCACTCTTCTTTCAATTACGTTGTCTCTTTTGCAAATCTTACATAATTCTGTGGATGGGAGATTATGTTACCTAATTAGTGTTTTCTCAGTTTTAAGAAAAAATTGCAAAAATTTTGAAAACTTTTCAATGCTCATCTATTTGGAAAGCAATAATTTATGTATTTAAGATTGTTTTGAGTATGACAGAACGATAGAAATCGACTTTTGAATTGCTGGAGTTGGAGCAACTAAGTAAGTTATCACCTGTGGTTCTTACATTCACTTGGTTAAGTTGATGTTCGAATATTATTTTATTCACATTGTTCTCTATGAATAGTATTAGATTTTCTAATTGTTAGTATGGTGATCATTGAAAGATGTTGAGAATCGAGTCTGGAGAATTTTATCCACCTTAAAATAAGAAAAGAATCAGTTAAAAAATAGGAGATCGATATAAAGGTTATAAAGAATGACAACATCTTTGAGGGGAATGAAAAATTGTCTTTGAAAAAAATGTAATGTCTTAAAAAAAGAAGATGAAAAGACTGAATGAATACAAATGACCATCGATAGAAAATCAAAAAATAGAAAAGAAGGAAAATGGAATAAGTTCGAATCAATACTTGGGTTTTTAACCAATCTTAAGGTGATGAGCATGGCTAATATTATGAAAAGATAGTATTTTCACTAAGCACATTGAAAAACTTAATATGAAAACTATGCTCTAACCTAATGGATTAAGGATTTATTTGATCAGTTACTTGTGTGGTACGGCTACAAGTTTTCAACAACACACTTTCCTATCTTGAGTCTACTCATGCATACTTAATACACAAAGATTGTTTTTTGAAAAGTATTGAACATTGCACATTGAACTTATTTTTCGCATACTTTACTTGGGACTAGCAAAATGCTGGTTGGGGATTGTTTTGAGGGTCAAATATTGTATATTGGACCCCAATTATTACTTGGTTTTATGGTCATGATAATGTTTAATGTTCTATTCTAATCATGTTTGTGTTGCAAGGTGAATTCAAGAGCTTCAATTGAAAAGGATGCTAAAAGCATGGATTTAACACTCAGGAATCATCAAAGCCAGTGGATAGATCAACCATTGATAGTTTGAGGCTACCTAATCTCTAGACATGCCTCAATTTTGGACTCAACTCCTTAAATTAGGTGGAGAAATGAATGGGCGATGTAGATTCTCTAAGAAACACCAAAAGTGTGCCCCACTTGCAGGAGCGAGTGCACAATACACGTGCACTAGCGATGCACCAAATCTAAAGTCAGGTCAAACACGGTTTGACTCGACAATTTTCACAAAAAGGAAGGAATTTCAAAATCCTTCTTCTACTAGCGCCAAATGAACGTCCGATTAGATGGTCTCCGGCCCACCATCATAATCAAATTCGATGATCTAAGTCGTTCGTTGCAACTAGACAGTCAAACCGATCGTACTATATTACATGTACATGGAGAATTAAATGCAAGATGGATGACACTAAGAAGAATTCCATGGGCCACATCGAATCCGAACTATACCATGTCATCCTAGTCGAGAATGATGAGAGGAATCCAATGAGCGGAGTGGATTTCCCTGCCTGCACCAATCATGGGCCCACAAACCATCATAAAGCTAAGAAATTTCGCAGAGCATGCGAATAGAATTTATGGATGTAACCCAGAAAACCGCGGGCCGCTAGATGATCAAGGTCTAGATCGTGGCCATGATCCGGACCATCCAAATGTTAGGAACATGAGGTTCGACCACCTCCATGATGGCAGAAGTCATCAAAAGGAAACAATGGGTTGCGCGCAGTCTCCAATCAACCATGCACAGAAACAGGACGCACAAAACGTCCGTCCGATTCTCTGTTGTGTATGTGAACCTCTTGCGCAGGACATCTAGAAAGCCCTCTTTGCTACTATAAAAGAGAGTCATCTAAGGACAAGAAAGGGGGTAGAGAGGACGGGAGCAAGAGAGAGAGAAAGAGAGAGAAAGACAGCCAACCGTTCCTAACCAGACGCATCAAGAAGCGTGGAGAGGCTGTCTTCATCAAGAGTTTTTTTTTTCTCCCGTTTCCTAGTTGTTCTTGTTATGATTTTGTTCAGAGATTCTAGTTCGATCATGTCTACAATTGGCTAAACCTCTTGGTTAGGGCTAAGAGGTGAAGCTTGTAGCATGATGGGTTGTTTTTTATTACTTTAATTCATACTATTGAACTCTCTTTGATTTTAGTCTGATTATAAGAAAGACTTTCATTTTTTAATGATTCGTTGTGACTTAAATTATAATGGATCTGCGATAGCTTTGACTATGTTCTTTTTATTGAGATTGTGATATTAGGAAATCCTATTGTTCGCCATTATCCCTTAGGCATGGTTGGATGATGGAATCCTTCCTAACTCTCACAATTCTCTCAGGCTAGTTGTGGATTGGTAAATTTTGTTGTTTACTTTGTCTCATGGGTATGGTTTTGTGATGGAATCACTTCTAGTTCCCTTACCTTCCATCCATTGATAACTAGATCAAAGGAAGTTCATATTTGATGTTTAATGAGATAAATTCCAATTGGATGAAGATGAGACTCTGATTCTAGTTGTGTTTGTGAATCAAGCATAAATCTCCATGATCTCTACAAGTGGATCTTTGAAAACCCTACTTTTTCACTTTTGAATTTCACAAGTTTTTCATTAAGTTTTTCACCATTATTCTCTCACTTATTCCGGATTTAGGTTTTCATCTATTCCTAGTTCTAGTTCTAGTTGCTCTTAGAAAACATACGAGATTAGTCCTTGTGGATTCGACCTTGGTCTCACCGAGATTATTACTACATCGCGACCCTACACTTGGGGTTGTGAACAAGTAGGAAAATTAAACTACTATATGTGCTTGTGTTTAGGATTGTCCTTGAACACTTAGATAATTATGCTTATGTGATTGAATAGTTAGTTATATGTATGCATGATTAAACGAATGCTAAGAGATGATAGGTAGCACATCCCGCACACACATGTACACTATCAATTTATAAACTAGTTCCTTAAATGTCATATTATTTCTAGTCTATGTGACTGGGCCCTCTATTGGCTTAGAAGCATTAGAGTTATTTGCCTTATCTTAATTTGTACATTAGTTTAAGTAGGCAATTGTGTTTAAAATGTGAAAAGTTTATTTGGTCCTAATCACTCACCCCCTCTACAACATAGCCACCAATATGTGCTCTGTCAAGCTTCTGTGCATGGCCCGTTGAACATCCATGTGTAATTTCAATTTGTATTAGAGAAGGTAGCTCTTGAAGGGCTTAACCGCCTTAAGTTGATCTAACGGGCTTAAGAATGATATCTACTCAAGAGAGGTGTGACACGACCACCGTATTTTTACGGGTCTAATTATGCCTATTGGAAGGCTATGATGAAGGTCTTTCTAAGATCTCTTGACACTATGGTTTGGGCTATTTTCGAACAAGTATATGTCCATGAAACAAGTTGCAGTTGATGATAGAACCATTAACACTCCCAAAGATAAATCTAAGTGGAGTGCTGATGAGAGAGCTCAGTATACCTATGATGTCAAAGCTCTTAATGCAATTTAATGTTCAGTTTCCCCCAATGAATTAAACCATATATGCACATATGAAATGGGGAAGGAAGCATGGGACATATTAAAAGTCTTCCATGAGGGAACTAATATAATAAAGAAATTGAAGCTTCAACTCTAAATGATCCATTTAGAAAATATTAAAATGAAAGAGTCTTAAAGTTTCATAATTCCTTGTGGAGTTTAAGAAAGAGGATTCTGAAAGAACATATTTGTAGAAAAATACTTAGATCCCTACTGGATAGGTTCAGTCCAAAGCTAACCTTGATAAAAGAGTATAAAAACATAGACTATATGAAAGTAGAACTCTTAGGTTCCCTACAAACATATGAACTACTCTAAAGCAAAGAAAAAAAAAAACTAGTTGTCCTTAAAATATCACATAGGCATTCACACAAGTTTAAAACTATTAAGTCTGAAAGTGATAGTGAGTTAAGGATGAGGAAGATTTATGATAAGAGGGATAATATGGTTGAGAAACGAAAAAAGAAAATCTGTTAAACAATCTTAGCTAATCCAATGCTACAAGTGTGACGATTATGGATATCTTGTCACTAATTGCACTAGCAAAACAAGGTCCAAAGGCAAGACTATGGCAGCTACATGGGATGATACGAATGAGTCTAAATCCAATTTAGGAGACTCCTCTAGTGATGAACACCTTATCCACTTACGTGTCTTAACTACCTCCACCACGTGTCCCTCCCTATAGATTTAGGAGACGAAAACGCATAAAATAAATGACCTTAGAAGGTCCCTATGGTCCAAAATAAAAATTAGAGGATGTAAACCTCTTTAATGTACTTTATAGTTAAGTTCGAGGATTACACCTCCTTGGTGCGTACTATAGAAAAATAATAGGATTTAGGCTCATTTTATACTTAATAGTTAAATATGAGGATTCAACCCATTCATTTTGATAGTTTAAGCTTTCAAGTTGTTGAATTTTATTGTCATATTTTATTTTTATTTTTTTAGATTAGATTAACATTGGTCACTCTTATGTTAATTGGTATATCTTTTGAACGACCATAATAAGTAGGTTTCACGTTTTAATGTTTGTATACACCATTTAATCCTCTATTAGTAGGTGCCATATAATTGGTAAATCTATGACTTATAAAATTGTTCCGTGCTATGTTTTTATTAGTATATTTATTGGAACTAACTCTGTGTTAAATACTGACAAAAATGGGGAGAAAGATCAAGTCCCACAAAAATAATGAATTATATTTTACAGGTTTTATTTGTTATTATCGGAATTGATGAGATAGGGGGAGCAATTATGGGGGAGCATTGCCAATGTTATATGTCTTGTTGTATCAAGTTGTAAATCATTTATATTTTACATGTAATATTTTGAGTTATTATGATATATTATTGGCATGGATTATGACATGGTTTAGGTTATGTTTTTGTTAGGTAATTGACAAATTGGGAGATTGTTAATTTGTTGATTTGTACACCTTATTTGTCAATAATGTGAATTCATATGTCATGTAATCGGTTGAGCCCTTAGATACTGAAGACAGTAGATACAAGTGGAGGTTGAGCATTAAGGAGCTAAAAACAAATATATGAGGTGCCTCGGTGACGCTAACCCTTAACCCAAAACAACCTAATCCTCTAGATAATCTTAACCATGGTAGGTAAACCTTTTATTGATCATCTCTTATGACATATGAGCTTAAAATGATCATCCTTAAATTGATTTTAGAGGTCCCGTGTTGTTGGAAAAACTATACAATTTTAGGAACCTTCAATACCACCCAACCCACATTTGGTCCGACCGAAATAAGCTAAAATAGGATGTGTTGTGACAAAATTCCAGGTAATTCAGTTGCAATCGAGTGCTACATTCGATCCCACTGATGATGAAGTTTGATGCGACCAAAGACCACCTTCAGTGCGACCAAAGGTATCCAAGCCTGTCCAACATCTTTCCTATTTAATTCGGTGAGACTGAATACTTATTCAGTGCAAACGAAGAGTAGTCATTTCTACCCATTTTATGACTATTGGTACTCAATTTCTTTATATAGAAGATCCGGTCCTTGGGAATTTTGATGGGTTTTTGTGCAATAGAAGCTTATGTGATTCTATGATCATATCCCTTATCCATAACCTCTACACCAATGAGTTCTAAAACATATTCCCTGAGATTAACACTATAATGAGGTTTCCAACTTCCACCATGAAGATGTGCTTTAACTCTATAATCTTCCATAGTTTGGACCTAACCTCAATAGGTATTTTCTCATCTAAATCCTCCTGAAGACACATTTAGGTGAATCCCCTATAATTAAAATCTTCCATTAGTTATAGGAGATTCACCCAACTTCCCATCACCTTAGTCACCGTAAAGGAGTATCGCATGCAAGGTGTTTGATCCTAGAGTTGAAGTAATGACAATGCATCAACATTATGATCGGGGAAACAAATGAGAGTTAATTGAAGCACGAGATGACATTAATCAAGCAACTCAAGAAGACCATACAAAAGAGGCTTAATCCAACGAGTTATTATTTGTAAGAGTTCGTGTACACTCCTTCCTTATGTAGGATTGAGTGTAGAGTTTGAGTTACCAAAATTAATTAGGATCCTATGTAGGACCTAAATCAAAGTCCTTGTGTAGGCCACCTGACATGGGTGTGTATGTGTTAATCTCCCAGAGAGCCTCCAGAGGGAGTAAATATAGGTCCTTGTATTAGGACTGAGGTTCATGAGGAGTCAATAGAAAACCACATAAGTCTTCAAGAGAGTCGGTCCTTGTGTAGGATTATAAAGGTTAAAGGTGAACCTGATTTAGAACCTTTAATAGTGAAATTTGGCATACTCATGGGTTTAGTGTTTCTGCTGGTAGTGGAGTAGGGAAATTGAACCACTATACATGCTTGTGTTTGAGATTATCTTTAAGAACTTGTTTAATTATGCTTATGTGATTAAATATTTAATTATATGTATGTATGATTGGATGAATGCTAGAAGTTGATAAGTAGCACATCCCACATGCATATGTAAGCTATCATTTATAAACTCATTCCTTGAATGTCATATCATTTATAGTCTATGTGATTGTACCCTTTATTGGCTTCGAAGCCTTAGACTTAATTCTCTTAACTTAATTTTCACATTATTTTAAGTTGGTAGTTATGTTTTGAAATGGCCAAGCTACATGTCCTAGAGGGGAGGGGAGGGGGGGACAAATTTAAAATAAATACAGCGGAATTAAAGATAAGGATAGCCAAAACAAATAAGATATCACAATCAACAATGCAATATGAAATGCAACCTCAATTCAAGTCTTGAGAGGATGATACAAATTACGCTCTAAGGACAACCTTACACCATAAAAATAAGATTTATGGTAGGACAACCTTACTAGAACAATTAATATCAATATCCCAAAGTAAAGAGGAATAAAGAAAATAAAGCAGGAAAAGAAATCCTAAATTATTATAACATTCCCCATAACACTTGAAAAATAAAAGTTACAGTATTTACATTCACATATTCATCCCACAAATGAATAATCAAAGATAGAAAAAATTAACCACACAACCACAAAATACAAGGGATTATAGTGGTTCGCCTGTGTGTACACCAACTGTTAATAAATAGCCACACAGCTACTCCACTCCTAATATCCTCACATAGTGGATATTAGCATTCACTATCAATACAGGTTTTCCAGGTTCACCTAAAACCTTTACAATTGTGTCTTTTTCTATGGGCTTACACAATTAAACCAACTTCTGAGTTTTACTAGCTTCCTCAGATAACCAACAAAATGAGATTTTTCTGAAAAATCTCAAATGAAAACCAAATAAAGTAAATTACACAAAATGTAAAATACCTGAATTTCTCCTCTGTTGTAGCAACCTGGAAGAACTAAGTCGGAGTAGAGGTTGAAATGTCAAAGTTCAATGTCCAATACTCACTTTATAATGGTTCTAAGTTTTAATTGATTTTAAATTAAACCAGTTGGGATAGCTTTAATTGATTTTAATTCCAGAAAAAGAAAAATAAAACTTCCTCTTTTCAAATCAGATTGGAATACAAGAAAAAAAATCAATTTAAAAAGATAAAGAAAGAGAATATTAAATATGCATACTTAGCTTAAATGGAGCACAGACTTATCTCTCAGAAGGTCGGATTAAAATTGCTTGAGTTCTCTTGAATATTCTGAGATTTGTGCTCTATTTATCGGTGATCAAATCGCATCTTCGACTGGTCCAGTAGTCGCTACGGCTGGTTGTAGGACCAACGGATATTTGAAAATTTAAGCGGGATAAGAAAAGGCAGTTTCACGACTGATCATAGGTAGTCTACGACTGATCGTAGGTCACCTTCGACTGGTCGTAGGTTGTTCACAACTAGTCAAAGCCAAGAGAAATTCAATGCTGTAATTTGAGTCGTAGGTTCACTACTGGTCGAAGGAGCAGTGGACACTGTTCATACGACTTGTCGAACAGACCCCAAGACTGGTCGAAGCTTAATAAAAAATTTTGAATTTTTACAACAAACTTACGACTGGTCAAGGAAATTCTTAGACAGGTCGAAGCAGTGCTATGCCTAGTCGAGCAAGGTTCAGGACTAGTCTTTGAATGGACCAAATTCCTAAATATAAAATATTTGCATTATGTATCTGAAATGACCTACTCTAAAGGTCAACCTAAGGTCAAACATACCTTAATAGTGAAGTAAGGACATTGAACCTTTAAGATATATAACCTTTAAACAAAGTAAAGCTTGAAACCTTGATGTAGCTTGTCCTTAAAAGGTTCAATTATGTAATCTTGAATCTTGACTTGTAACTTGTGAATTTAGTTGAACATTCTCGAATCATGACTTGTAAACTTGTCTTGTCTTTCAAAGTCGATCTTGCAAGACAATGTCGTGGCTTGACATATCTTGAGTTGAGCATTGTGCTTCACTAATGGAGTCAACATCGATACACTATGACTCGCTTCATCCATACTGTGTTTCAAACATGCATGCAATTTCACAAAGTACAAGCATGTTTTTGGCACCACAAATTTGACAACATAAAGGGGCTTTCAACCATATCACTTACAATCTCCCCCTTTGTCAAATTAGTGACAAAACACACTTTCAAGATATATTACATAAAGCAGAATATTTGGTTAAAGTGTCATACACTAGTTATTATAAACCAGCACACATTCATAATAACATGAACCTGCAACTCAATTCAACATATAGTCCACCTTTGCACATACTCCCCCTGAGTAACTTACATCACATAAATCCAAAAAAAATAAAAATGCAATACTACTCCCTCCTCATAACATAGACATCCATTCTCCCTATTTTTATCACAATAGGACAAAGGAAGCAATGAACAAATGGCTGAGGAGTTAAAATGAAAGAGAGATATGAGAGTGAACAAGATAAGATAATAGGATAAACAATGCATATAATCCATAAACAGAGATAAGTCAAAAGTAATAACAATCTCACAAACAGAGAGATCAAAAGAGTAATAATGTTATTACAATCCAGTAAAAGAACTAATTTGAGCTAAATGAAGGAACAAGGATGGAAGGATCAAGTTGATGCATGCCCTTGTTTAAATGCCTGAGATATTTGCACATAGATTTGAACTGCATGACATTAGTAACATGCATATTCTCAACCTTCTCTTCCAATGCATGTAAACGCGCATCAAACTCAGAAGGCTCATAATCGAGATCATTTTCTGAATCAGATTCAAGTTCTTCAAAAATGTCATCCATGTTAATGTTATCAGGAGGAAGATCACCAGCCTCTTTTTCATTTTCAGCTTCAGCACCACCATTACTATCACCTTGTCCAGGAAGCACATTCAGCTTCATCTTATTGATGTTAGAATTGTTAAATATCAGATGGTGGATAGGGGCCTCTCCAACAGGCATGTCAACTAACATATGTGTAGCCAACACAGTCATCAAATAAGTAAAAGGGATGTCACTGTGACCTGGTTAGAGTCAAAACTGAATAATGGAGTGACAAATCGACAATAGTAAACAAACATGAACATCTCTGGCAACAGAATGAAGAACGCAAACCATGAAGGACGTTAATTCAGATTTATTATCCGATAGAGGATACAAGTTGGACACAAAAATCTTATTAAGAACTCTTTATTTGGGTAATAAAAACTTTGAGGGGAGCACATTCCCTTTATGCGTCCATTGTAGTCCAAATTGCTTAAGTCTCTAGTGAGCATACATTTTTCAGTTTCAGAGAGTTTTTCAGATAAGGTATAGATAGGAATGCCCTCATCATTCACAAGAATTTCCATAAGAGCTGAAATCAAATGACAATTAATATCAAATGGTCCTTCTCTTGTAATTATTTTAAAAGTTAAATTTTTCATTGAAAAATCACTCATGCAAGTGAACATAAACTGGGCAATGGACCGGTATATTTGCTCATCCCATTGCAATAAGTTATCCTAACCTACAGATTGAAGAATAGGAAGGATATCATATGGAACAACATGATTTACATCAACATGACGTTCTATAATAACATTCCTCAATCTAACGTCCCTTACAAAAGCTGGATCATCTTCGGAGGATCGAAGATAATGCTTGGTAATAGAAGTAGATTTGGAAGAAGATGGACCACAGGATGTTGTCTTTCTTCCTTTAGATGTCATATGTAACAAAGATTTGAAGGAAATAAAGTGTTGCAATGGATTTAGAAATGCATTTTCTCAAATCAATTTGGGTGAAAAAAAACTCCAAATCTCAGCAAAACTAGAAATAGACAACTTCAAGAAAGAGATAGAAGCAAACTTGACACAAATCCATAAGAAATAAGCAAATGGAACACTAACCTTAATAGATTTGAAAGGTGGGTTCAACTGGTCGGGCATCGGCTTGTTGGAGAGGGAAGTTAAAATAAGGAAGAAATGAAAATTTCCCCAATTTAAGTCAATCAACATAATTTATGACTGGTCATGGGCTTTTTTCGACCAATCGTGCCAAGACAGGTCGAGAAAATCCTCGATTGGTCGAGAACCATCAAAAAAACTGATTTCCTGCATATTTCATAAAAAATAAAATCTAACCTAGAAAATATATACAATATGATACAAATAGGCATAAACAATCATTTTAGAATGCACATGCCAAGATCAATTATCAATTTTTTAAACCTGCTTTTGTCGAGAGGTTTAGTGAAAATGTTAGCACGTTGATTCTCGGTAGGGATATATTCTAAAGATATAACATTTTCTTCTACTAATTCATGAATATAATAAAATCTAATGTCAATGTGCTTAGTACGAGAATGATGAATTCGATTTTTTAAAATATTTCTGGCACTGGGATTATTACAATATAATAACATAGAATCCTATTTAATTCCATAATCACTTAACATACGTTTCATCCAAACAAGCTGCGTACACGCATTACCAGCTGCGACATATTCAGTTTCAGCAGTTGAAAGTGATATAGAACTTTGTTTCTTACTAAACCAAGAAACTAAATAGTTTTTGATATAAAAGCAACCACCACTGGTTTATTTTCTATCATCAAGATTACCAGCCCATTCAGCATCCGAGTACCCAGCTAATTGAACACTAGTCTCATGTGGATACCAGATACCGAGATTAACAGTACTTCCGACATATTGCATAATCTGCTTGACCGTAGTTAAGTGCGATTCTTTAGGATCAGACTGATATCTAGCACAAATACCAACACTTAGAGCAATATCGGTTCTACTAGCAGTTAAATACAGTAAACTATCAATCATACTGAGATATAATTTTGGATCCACATTTTTACCTGTATAATCTTTTAAAAGTTTTAAAGTTGTACTCATGGGAGTATTAAAATTCCTACCATTCTCAAATCTAAATCTCGTAATCAAATTCATAGCATATTTATATTGAGAAATGAACATTCCATCAGGTTGTTGTTTTACTTGCAACCCAAGAAAATAATTCAATTTTCCAACCATGCTTATTTCAAGCTAAGATTCCATCAAATCTGCAAACTCAATAGTCATGTCAGTACAGGTAGATCCATAAATGATATCATCAAAATAAATTTGTACTATTAAAATGTGATCATTATATTTTTTATAAATAGAGTTTTATCAACACATCCCATTTGAAAATTATAGCTTAATAGAAACTTTGTTAGTTTCTTGTACCATGCCCTAGGAGCTTGTTTTAAGCCGTAAAGTGCCTTTTTAAGGCGATACACATGATCAACATTTTTGGGGTCTTCAAAACCCATCGATTGTTCAACATATACTTCCTCATGAAGATTGCCATTTAAAAATATACTTTTCACATCCATTTGGTAAATCTTAAACTTTCTAAAACACGCAATGGATATAAAAAGTCTAATTGATTCAAGATGAGCTACTGGTGCGAAGGTTTGACCATAATCAATACCTTCAACTTGGGTGTAACCTTGAACCACTAGCATAGCCTTGTTTCTAATTATATTTCTAAGCTTGTCAGACTTATTTTTAAAAATCCATTTAGTTCGAATGATGTATTTATCTTTAGGTCTAGGTACGAGATACCAAACATCATTTCTCACAAATTGATTAAGTTCTTCTTACATTGCAACAATCCAGTTTTCATTAGAAAGAGCTTCTTTTACGCTAGATGGTTCTATCTGGGATGTAAAACATACGTAATTATATATATCCTTAAGTTATTTACGAGTACGAATACCAATGAGAGGGTTTCTAAGAATCTGTGTGGTTGGATGATCTTTAATCGTCCTCAGTTCAAAATTAGTCTGATTAGATGAAGTATCAGGTTTATTAATTACAAGAACTTCAACATTATCTGGACTTAAGACTGGTGTGTTTAAGTGATCATCAATGACCACATTGATGGACTCTTGAATCACACCGATCCTTTTGTTCAGAACCCTATAAGCTTGACTATTTAAAGAATATCCTAAAAAGATCCCTTCATCACTCTTTATAATAAACTTTCCCAGATTTTCACGATCTTGTAAAATAAATCACTTGCTGCCAAAAACTCGAAAGTACTTGACAGTAAGATTTTTATTGAACCACATTTCATAAGCAGTTTTATTATTACCTTTACTAGTGTAAACCCAGTTAATGATATAGCAAGCTATATTGACTACTTCAGCCTAAAGATTCTTAGAGAGCTTCATGTTATTCAACATGACATTAGCCATTTCTTGAAGCACTCTATTTTTCCTTTCAAATATACCATTTTATTGTGGAGTTTTGGGCGTTGAGAATTCACGTAATATTCCCTAGTCGCTACAGAACTTCTCAAAACCACTATTCTCAAATTCGGATCCATGATCACTATGAATCTTACTAATTTGAGAACCTTTTTCAATTTGAATCCTTTTGAGAAATTTTCTTACTTCTTCAAGGGTTTCAGATTTGTGCCTTAAGAAGACTACCCAAGTATATCTGGTAAAATCATCTACAATTATCAGGATATATCTTTTGCCACCTCGACTCTCTGTCCTGGTAGGTCCTATAAGATCCATATGGAGAAGCTCGAGTGGTCTTAATGCGGCATTGGAATTCAACTTTTTGTGTGAGTTCCTTGTTTATTTTCCAATCTGGCATTCACCACATATTTTATCTATTTTTTGTAGTTTGGATAGACCTCTTATAAGTTTCTGTTTGCTCAATCTATATAAATTTTGGTAGTGTACATGTCCAAGATGTTTCTACCACAAATCAGTCTCGTCTATATGGACCATGTAACATGATTGATTAAATGAGTTGGATTCGCTAACAATATAGCAGCTTTCAGATGTTCTACGTCTAGTTAGTATTACTGAACCCTTATTGTTTAGAATCTCACAGGTTTGATTGGAAAACTTTACACTGTGGTAATTGTCGTATATTTGAGATATGCTTAACAAGTTATGTTTTAGTCCTTCAACATATAAGACATTCTTGAACAAAGGAAGGTTATAAAGTTAAACCGTACCTTGGCCCATAATCTTGCAGTTGCTGCCATCACCAAAACTGACTGAACCATCAGTCATATCTTTAAGACCGGTGAATAAACCTTTATCACCAGTCATATGTCTTGAGCATCCACTGTCTAGGAACCACTTTGAATGGCTTGTAGCTTTGCAAGCTGTGTGGGCAACCAAGCAAGTACCCTTTGGAGCCCATTTCATAACCGTTTTGGGTTTAGGTGGATAGTTGGTCTTCTTTCATTTGTAAGAGTTATAAGGATGACCTAGTGAGTTAGACTTTAGAAGCTCCTTAAGTAAATCAACTATCTTTTCAGCCAAAGGACTTTAGTTTTTCTTTTTATAGTTGATATGGTTTTTAGGTTTTAGAAAAGATTTAGAGTTTTTAAAAAATGTTCGATCTTCCCCTTTTGAGTTTAAGGTCTCTCCCTTTATGAACTTGGGAGGAATACTCTTCGATTTACAAGGAACACTCTTATCATAGCCCGGACTGGATCAATCGCCACATTTTCTTGATCATGATAAGAGTTTTTCTAATTTAGGATCACCTTGGGAATATTTCCAAGTTTCCTTTAAACTCAAGAGTGAAGAGACTTCATGTTTTAGTTGTTCATTTTTACCTTTAATATTTTCAATCTGGGAGGTTTTAAAATCCAAATCTCATTTTGTCTTTTCAAAACAGTTTGAAATGTGGGACTTTTCTAAAACAAGAGATTCATAAATTTCTTTGAGTTTAGAAAATTTCTCTTTTTGAAGTTTCAATTTCACAGTAATTTTACAACTTTCCATGTATAGGGAATTATATGCATCTTGAAGATCATCTTCATTTTCACACTCACTATTCAGATTTTCTTCACTAGTTCAGTCATCATTATCTGAGAAAGTGAATTTGGTTAGAGTCATAAGGCCCTTAACATCACTGCCCGACTCGGTTTCAGAATCTTCTGATTCAGAGGAGGCTTCAGAATTAAAGGACTCATCCCAAGTAGCCAACATACTCTTCTTCTTGGGTTTGTCCTTTTTAGGACACAAATGCCCATATTCATGGCAGTTGTAACACTAACTGTCTTTTAATGATTTTCTTGATTTAGGTTTAGGTTTCTTTTTATCATTTGCCTTTTAAAAATCAATCCTCTTTTTACTTTTAAAAATCTTATAAAACTTTTTTTTTCCAAAATGGTCATATCATCTTCAGAGTTTTCTAAATCAGAGTTTAAATCATTTTCTTGAAAACCTTTTTTAGAAGTTTTTAAGGCAATAGATTTACCTTTTAGATCTTTAAAGGTTAACTCATAAGTCTGTAATGAGCCAACTAATTCCTTAACCCTCATATTGTCTGTATCACGAAGTTCCTAGATTGCGGTTACTTTAGAATCGAACCATTTCGGAAGTGAGCGTAGTATTTTAGCACATATTTTGCTTTCAGGGATTTTATCGCCTAGACCCCACATAGAGTTTACAATGTCATTCAATCTGGTATAGAAGTCCATGAACATTTCATTTTCTTCCATACATATTTCCTCAAATTTAGTTGTGAGGATTTGTATCTTGGATTTCTTGACAATTGAAGTACCCTTGTGTGTCATTTCCAATATATCTTAAGCTTGTTTTACAGAATCACAAGATATAATTCTTTTGAATTCATCTAGTGATAGTGCACAAGTAATTGCATTTAGTGCTTTAGCATTTGCATTACTCTCATTTTTTTGAAGTGTGGTCCAAGAGAAATATGGTGTAATTCTCATAGATTATGAACCATTAATCCCGGTTACTTCAGTGATAGGGGGGATCCATTCATTCACTGTGGCTAGCCACACACTTTCATCCATGGATTTGAGGAAGATCCTCATCCTGGCTTTCCAATATGCATAATTGCTGCCATCGAAAGGTGGAGGCTTAATGACTGAAAGGCTATCAAAATTTGACATCTCAAATATAACTTAGATCGATTAGCTCAGGAATTGAATCCAAATAAATAAAAAGAGAGTTATTAGGCTCTGGTACCACTTGAAATGGCCAAGCTATATGTCCTAAAGGGGGGGGGGGGGGGGGGGGGGGGGGGGGGGTGAATAAGACTATGCCAAATTTAAAATAAATACAACGGAATTAAAGAAAAGGATAACCAATACAAATAAGAGATCATAACCCACAATGCAATATGAAATGCAACCTCAATTCCAGTCTTAAGAGGCTGATACAAATTACGTTCTAAGGACAACCTTACACCATAAAAACAAGATTTATAGTAGGACAACCTTACTAGAACAATTAATATCAATATCCCAAATTGAAGAGGAATAAAGAAAATAAAGTAGGAATAAAAATCCTAAATTATTACAACATTCCCCACAACACTTGAAAAATAAAAAGTTACAGCATTTACATTCACATATACATCCCACAAATGAATAATCAAAGATAGAAAAAATTAACCACACAATCACAAAACACAAGGGATTATAGTGGATCGCCTGTGTGTACACCAAATGTTAATAAACAGCCACACAACTACTCCACTCCTAATATCCTCACACAGTGGATATTACCATTCACTATTAATACAGGTTTTCCGGGTTCACCTAAAACTTTCACAATTGTATCTTTTTCTATGAGCTTACACAATTATAAAAAAAAACCCCACTTCTGAGTTTTATTGGCTTCCTCAGATAACTAACAGAATGAGATTTTTTTGGCAAATCTCAAATGAAAACCAAATAAAGTAAATTACACAAAATGTAAAATACCTGAATTTTTCATTATTGTAACAGCCCGAAAGAACCAAGTCGGAGTAGAGATTCAAATGTCAAAGTTCAATGTCCAATACTCACTTTATAATAGTTCTAAGTTCTAATTGATTTTAAATTAAACAAATTGGGCTAGCTTTAATTGATTTTAATTCCAGAAAAAGGAAAATAAAACTTCCTCTTTTCAAATTAGATTGGAATACAAGAAACAAAATCAATTTAAAAAGCTAAAGAAAGAGAATATTAAATATGCACACTTAGCTTAAATGGAGCACAGACTTATCTCTCATAAGGCTGGATTAAAATTACTTGAGTTCTCTTGAATATTCGGAGATTCGTACTCCATTTACAGGTGAGAAAATCGCATCTTCGACTGGTTCAGTAGTTGCTACGCTTGGTTGTAGGACCAACGGATATTTGAAAATTTAAGCGCGATAAGATAAGGCAGTTTCACGATTGATCGTAGGTAGTCTATAATTGGTCGTAAGTCACCTTCGACTAGTTGTAGGTTGCTCACAACTAGTCGAAGCCAAGAAAAATTCAACATTGTAGTTTGAGTTGTAGGTTCACAACTGGTCGAAGCAGCAGTCGACACTGATCATATGACTGGTCGAACAGACCCCAGGACTGGTCAAAGCTTAATAAAAAATTCTAAATTTTTACAACAAACTTACGACTGGTCAAGGAAATTCTTAGACAGGTTGAAGCAGTGTTAGGACTAGTCGAACAAGGTCCAGGACTAGTCTTAGAATGGACCAAATTCTCAAATATAAAACATTTGCATTATATATTCGAAATGACCTACTCTAAAGGTCAACTTAAGGTCAAACATACCTTAATAGTGAAGTAAGGACATTGAACCCTTAAGATATATAACCTTTAAAGAAAGTGAAGCTTGAAACCTTGATGTAGCTTGTCCTTAAAAGCTTCAATTACGCAATCTTGAATCTTGACTTATAACTTGTGAATTCAATTGAACATTCTCGAATCTTGACTTGTAAACTTATCTTGTCTTTCAAAGTCGATCTGGTGAGACAATGTCATGGCTTGACATATCTTAAGTTGAGCATTGTACTTCACTGATGTAGTCAACATCTATACACTGTGACTCGCTTCATCCATACTGTGTTTCGAACATGTATGAAATTTCACAAAGTACAAGCAGTGTTTTTGACATCACAAATTTGACAATATAAAGGGGCTTTCAACCACAACACTTACATGTATAAAAGGTGAAAATTTTTATTTAGTCCTAATCACACCCCTCTATGGTATAGCCACAGTTCTTAACTCCTTTAGGCTTTCTCGCATAGCCCGTGGGACCTCCATGCACAATTTCAATATATATCAGATTAGGTAGCTCTTGAAGGGCTTAACCATTGTGAATTAATCCAAGGGGCTTAAGAATAATTTCTACCCAACTAGAGTGGGCTGTCACATGACCACAGTATTATGACAGGTCTAACTAGCCTATTAGAAGGCTAAAATGAGGGTCTTTCCAAGATCCCTCGACCCTATGGTTTGAGCTATTATCGAATAAGGATGGACAATGCCCATAAAACAAGTCATGGTTGATGATAGAAATATTATCTCTCCCATAAATATGTCCAAATGGAGTGTCGATGTGAGAGCATGACATACCTATGATGCTAAAGCTCTTAATGATATTTACTATGCAGTTTTCCCTAATGAATATAAACATATATGCATATGTGAAACAAGGAAGGAAGCATGTGATGTATTAGAAGTCTCCCATAAGGGAACTAACATGGTAAATAGATCAACTCTTTAGCTTTTAATGATTTCAACCCAACTAGAGTGGGTCGTCACATGACCACAGTATTATGACAGGTCTAACTAGCTTATTAGAAGGCTAAAATGAGGGTCTTTCCAAGATCCCTTGACCCTATGGTTTGAGCTATTATCGAATAAGGATGGACAATGCCCATAAAACAAGTCATGGTTGATGATAGAAATATTATCTCTCCTATAAATATGTCCAAATGGAGTGTCGATGGGAGAGCATGGCATACCTATGATGCTAATGCTCTTAATGATATTTACTATGCAGTTTTCCCCAATGAATATAAACATATATGCATATGTGAAACAAGGAAGGAAGCATGTGATGTATTAGAAGTCTCCTGGTAAATAGATCAACTCTTTAGCTCTTATACTTAGATCTCTATTAGATAGGTCCACTCCAAAGATAACCTTGATAGAAGAGTATAGAAACATAGATGATATAAAATTAGAAGAACTCTTAGGTTCTCTTGGAATATGAAATGAACTTTAAGGCCCCCTCTAGAGCAAAGAAATTGTCATCCTTAAAACATCACATACGCATTCACATTAGCTTAGAGCTATTAAATTTAAAAGTGATAATGATTTTGAGGATGGGAATGAGGATTTCAAAAGAAAAATCAAGAAATTCCTCAAATTGAGTAGATGGATGAGCTATAAAAACATGAATAAGCCAGTTGAGAAATAAAAAGGAAAATTTGTGAAACAACCTAAGCTAGTTCAATGTTACAACTATGAAGGTTATGGACATCTTACTACCAATTACCCTAGCAATACCAGATCTAAAGGCATGGCTATGGCAGCAACATAGGATGATTTGGAAGAGTGAATCCAAATCAAGAGACTCATCTAGTGATGAAGACCTTAGCCAATTACGTCTCTTAATGGCCTTTACTACGGTGTCCCCCTCCCTATAGATTTGGGAGACCATAACACCTTAGATAGGTGGCCCTAGAGGATGAATTGAAAGTAAGATGATGTTATCCACTTTAATGTACTCTATAGTTAAGTCAGAGGATTAAGCTTCTTTACGAAGCATCATAGGGAAATTAAAGGATTTAGCATCCTCTTGTGCTTTATAGTTAAATATGATGATTAAGTATCATTCATTTTTATACTTTAAGATTTAAACTTTTTGAATTTTAGTATCATATATTTTTACCATAGACTATCATTGGAAATTCTTTTGTTAATTGGTATATCTTTTGAATGACCATAATAAGCATGTACAATATTTTAATGTTTATATACATCCTTTAATACCCTGCTAGTATGTGCCTTGTAAATGGAAAATCTATGACTTATAGAGTTTTTCCATGCTATGATTTTATTTGTATATTTATTAGAACTAACTCTTTGTTAAATACTAAAAAATTGGGAAGAAAGATCAAGTCCCACCAAAGCAATGAATTTTGATTAGCAGGATTTGTTTATTGTTATAGGAATTGATGAGATATGAGGAGCAATTATGGGGGAGCATTACTAGTGTTATACGTCTTGTTGTATCGAGTTGTAAATCATTTATATTTGACATGTAATATTTTGAGTTATTTCGGTATGTCATTGGCATCGACCATGAAATTGTTTAGGTTAGGTTTTTGTCACGTAATTGACAAAGGGGGAGATTATTAGTGCACGTTATTTGTCAATCACATGATTCCATCTGTCATGGTTTAAGTTGAGTCCATGGAAGATGAAGATCGAAGACACAAGTAGAGGTGGAGCATCAATGAGCAAAGAACAGGTATATGGAGTTCCTTGGGGACACTAAGCCTTGACCCGAAACAACCTATACCTATAAATGATCTTAACCTTAATATGAAAATCTTTTATTGATCATCCCTCAAGAATTAGGAGCCTAAATTTACCATCCTTAGATTGGCTTTAGAGGTCCCATACTTTTAAAACAACTACACAAATTTAACAACCTTCGGTCTCACTGAACCCAACCTTAGCTTGATCAAAATTGGCTAAAACAAGACAGGGTATTGTGACAGAATTCCAAGTAAGACGGCTATAACTGAGTGCCAGATTAGTCCCACTGACGAACATGTTCGATGCGACTGAAGAACACCTTTGGTGTGACCGAAGGTTCCCAAGTATGTCCAGCGACTTTCTTGTCTAATTCGATGCGACCGAATACTTATTTAGTATGACCGAAGAGTAGTCATTTCTGATTGGTTTATGATCATTGAAACTCAACTCCTTTATATTGAGGATTCAATCCTTGGGCATTTTGATGGATTTTTGGTGTAATAGAAGCTTAAGTCATTACATAATCATATCCCTCATCCTAAGCCTCTAAACTAAACAGCTCTAAGATATCTTCTTTAAGATTAACACACTAATGAATATTCTAACCTCCACCTTGAATATGTGACTGAGCTCCATAATTTTCTAGAGTTTAGACCTAACCACTATAGGTATATCCTCATCGAATTCTCCTGAATACCCATCTAGGTGAATCACCTAAGATTTTAACATACCATTAGTTGTAGGAGATTCACCTAACCTCTCATCACCTTGATCACTGAAAAAAGCATCACATGTAAGGTGATTGATACTGGAGCTAAAGCATTGATAATGCATCGACATCATGATATGAGGAGCAAATGGAAGTCAATTGAAGCATGGGAGTGCATCAATCAAGCAACCCAACAAGGCGGTACAAAAAGAACTCAATACGACAAGTTATCATTTATAAGAGTCCATGTACATTCATTCCTTGTGTAGGGTTGAGTATAGAATTTGAATTTCCAAACTCAATTAAGTTCTTGTATATGGCTTAAATCAAAGTCCTTGTGTTGGTCACCGGACATAGGCATGAAAGTGTTGCTTTGTGAGGGAGCCTTTGGTGGGAGTGAATGTAGGTAATTGGACTAAGATCAAGGTTTGTAGCGAGCTTATAGAAAATCACTTACATTTTCGAGGGAGTTAGTCCTTATGTAGGATTGTAAAGGTTAGAGGTGAACCTGATTTAAAACATCCGATAATGAAATTTGGTACACTCATAGGTTAAGTGCATCTAGCAAGAGTCGAGTAGGGAAACTGAACCATACATGCTTGTGTTTAGGATTGTCTTTGAGCACTTGTTTAATTATACTTATATGATTGAAAATTTAATTATAAGTATGTAAGTTTAGATGAATGTTAGGAGTTGATATGTAGCATATCCCACACACATGTACACTATCATTTCTATACTAGTTGCTTAAATGTCATATCAATGGTATTCTATATGATTAGACCATCTATTGGCTTAGAAGCCTTAGAGTTAATTGCTTTACTTAGATTAATTTATACATTATTTTAAGTAGACAATTTCGTATATAAGGTGAAATTTTCATTTGGTCTTAATTACCCACCCTTTTAGACATAGCCACCATTCTAAGTTCTATCAAGCTTCTGTGCACAACCCATAAGACCTCCACATGTAATTTTAATTGGTATTAGAGCAGGTAACTCTTTAAAGACTTAACCACCTTGAGTTAATGCAAAGGGCTTAAGAATGATATCTACACAAGAGGCACGTGTCGCCACACGACCATCGTATTTTGGTGAGTCTAACTATGCCTATTGGAACATTAGGATGAGGGTTTTTCATAGATCTCTTGACCCTATGGTTTGAGCTATTATTAAACAAGGATGGATGATGCCCATGAAATAAGTAATGGTTGATGGTAGAACCATTAGAACTCCCAAAGATAAATCCAAATAGAGTGTCAATGTGAGATCGCGGTATACCAATGATGTCAAAGCTCATAATGAAATTTATTGTGTGGTTTATGCCCATGAATTTAAATGTATATACACATATGTAATGAAGAAGTAAGCGTGAGACATATTGGAAGTCTTCCATAAGGGATCTAGCATAATAAAGATATTGAATCTTCAACTCTTAATGACCCATTTAAAAAATATTAAAATGAAAGATTCTAAAAATTTCATGGAATTCTATTCTAAATTGAATGACATTTGCATTCCCATGTGGGGAGAGAGGATTCCAAAAATGCATATATGTAGGAATATACTTGATCCCTGTTGAGTGTTAAATATTACATATTTCTGCCTAGTTATATCTTGGTTTTATGAACATGATAACACTTAATGGGTATAGTTTATACATGTTTATGTTACAAGATGAATCTGAGAGCTTGGATTAAAAAGAATGTTAAAAGTATAGATTTGATGCTCAAGAATCACCAAGACAAGAGATGGATCTAAAGAGACACAAATTGAAGATTTCAAGACCTAAAGATTTAAGGAAACGAATTGGAGAAGGAAGAAATTCGAAAGTGCAAAGTGCAGAAATTCATTATGTTTATGTCATCAACCGTCATTCGATGACATCAAAGCCAGTGTTTTATGACACCAAGCATGGGTCGATGACATCGAAGCATTATATAAAAATTAAGTTGGACGCTGAACAAATTGGATGTAGTTCGTGATGGCATTAAAGCCCTGTTCAATTGCTCGAAGACCTGTTCAATGACATCGAAGGAAGTTCGATGACATTAAGATTTTTTAAAATTTTTAGAACACTCTAGACACATCCTCATTCGTCAAAGAAAGTTTGATGACACCAAAAGTATGTTCGATGACATGAAGAGTTACGCAGTACAAAAAGGCATGACTTCCGGATTCAAGTTATGTTCGATGACATTGAAGGCGTTATGTAAAGTTACGCAGACTATATAAATTTAAGGCAGTTTTTCAAAATTAGATGGATAATGCTATAATTATGGGTTTTTGAAGGACTTCTAAATATGAATTAGGTTTTGAGAAGTATAGCCAAAGGATGGAGCAACCTCTCAAGAGTTTATCTTCTTCTCTTTTATATCCAAGCATGTCTATGGTCGACTATACCTCTTACCTAGGGCTAAGAGGTGAAGCTTGTAGCATGTTGGGATGATTTTCTTACTTTGATTCTTGTTCTTGTTGAACCTTATTTATTTCTAGTTTGATATTAAAGTAATATTTTTAATTTTCTCTGATTTATTGTGACTTAAATTACAATAGTTGTTGTGATAGCTTTGAATATCTTCTTTTCCTATTTTGAGATTGTGAGATTAGTAAATCCTGTTGTTCACCATCTTCTCCAGGGAATGGTAGGGTGACGAAATTCTTTCAAATTATCACAATACTCCTTCATGTGTGGCTAGATCAATGAAAAGTTCAGATATTTGATTTAATTGCTTTATTGTCAGGCCTGTGTCCTAGTGACCATTTTATTCCTTAGGATTCTGCAGTCCTTTTCATCGAACTTCGACGACCCGTGACCTATAGATAACATTTGCGCATGACCTTAGTCAACTTGACTTGAAACTTATACCCTGGCGATCGCATCGTCACCATAGTTTTAATGCCGTGTCTCACACTCTAATGCGATACCTAGGCTAAGAGTTGTGGTCCCGTGTTTATCTCAAGGAAACACCGTGTATTGCAAATCCTAGGAGAATCACTACCCAATCTATCACATCAATCAATCAAGTACAAGTCAAGTACAACTCATACCCAGACCATCCCTCTCTTACCAATAAAGCATAACACCCATCCCTCTCTCACCCAAAAGTCAACCACACCTATTCCTCTCATCCTATCCCTCTTACACAACACCATCCCTCTGTCCCATCCTTCACTCCATCCCTCTCATTCTCTCTACCATTTCCAAGCAGCCAAAGAAAGCAACCGTCCAAGCAAGAGAAGCTCCAAGGATAGCTAAGTTTGTGGCCCACTCCCTACCCCAAATGTAACACCCCGGATTTTGGCCAATCTGGGATTTGACGTCCTTAGACAGTGGGTCAATTAAAACACCTGAAAAATCGCTTAGAACCCAATTCCATAGCCAAAGAAACCACTTGGGATTAATTCTTATGGAAATTTAGCGTAAGTTAGCTAGCGCAACGCTGGAGTAGCTGGGAAATAGTCCCTGATCACTTTAAATACGTTCTACAAGACCCAAATCGAGTAGAACAAACAACTCTACAATACTCCATAACCTCGGATCAAACTCTAAGCGGGTTTGTTCTCTGGACCACTTTGAATTCTTGTATTGGATTTAAACCGTGCGTCGAAAGTCCGTTACTTCCTATCTTAGACCGTTAGAACCGCCCAGCTGGACTTGACAATCATCTTGAAAATCAAGTCAAACCGATAATCACAGACTATTTCGTTGAACCCGGACTGAAGCGACCGCGAATAGGGACAGAATTGGAATTTCAAATTCAAATCTGGCACACGACTTGACGCGTCAGTATTGAGCGTTCTGACCGTCAGAATTCATCCAGATTACACCCTCGGATCAGGAAAAATTACTATTTATTATCATGAGACTTTCAGCCCTGATCTACTTGCGGTGACCGCTGAACTGAAACTGGTCCGCCACGTGCAATCTGCGAACCCTGCCGGACTGAAAACTTAATGCGCGCTAGATCTGGTACGCATGAGCTTAAGTCCGATCGCATTCGACCAGGGGACCACCAAAAAGTATCTTTTGAACCGAAACAGCCCCGATTTGGATATACCTCAAGTATGCTTTGTTCCCAAGCCTGTTTTGGGCACATTTGAGCTTATAAAAGGGGTTGAAACCCTCACTTCTCTCACTCATCCGAATTTGCTAGAAACCCTAGCAAGAGTGAGAGAGAAAGTGAGAGTTTGTGAGAGAAGGTGGGAGAGCTTTTCCTACTGCTGCTGTACGTGCTTAGGCAACGCACTCCGATCACTTTCCCGGCGATTCCTCCGCGTTTTCAGGTAAGAAAAATCCTAGAAAGTTGCTGATTTGATGTTTCTTCCGTTTCATAGCCTGACAGTTAATAAATCTTGTAAAACAGGTTCTCTTATCGCTGTAGACGAAGCGTATACGCTCGGTTCAAATTTCAACATCCATAAGAGACAAGGTGCGGATTTTAGACGCTTTGATTGACTGTTTCCAAAGCTTTCAATGTCGTTTAATAGTAGATTCTTGACGGCAACGCCGTTTGACATGTACAACATGCTGTCCGTTTCCTGTTTCATAAACTAACGAAGAATATGAGATTTAGGGCATTTTAGTCATT
Organism: Magnolia kwangsiensis; assembly: GCA_037074715.1. Classification (NCBI taxonomy): domain Eukaryota; kingdom Viridiplantae; phylum Streptophyta; class Magnoliopsida; order Magnoliales; family Magnoliaceae; genus Magnolia; species Magnolia kwangsiensis. Next base: position 28,192,480 of record CM073577.1, read on the forward strand.
TGTAGGAAGTACGGTTTACATGCATATTTTGCTGACGGGATTGACATGGTTTGTTGCCGCATTAGAGAGTTAGGAATGCTTGCATAATCAGTTTGGCGAAGAGATTCACCTAGTTGCGCACTTTGGGTAGACATACTATATGTAGACTTAAGTGTGTAGTGTATGTGTTTGTATAAATGCTTGTATTAGTATGTATTGAATTAAATGATGTTATGTAGTAGTTTGAGAATGATTTCTTGATTAATATGCTAACCTAAATGATTTCCTACATGTTGACCATATGCATGATTCCATTACATGCATGGAATGTATGTGTTTGAAGATTTGCTTAAGTTGAATGTTATAACATGTGTTAACATGCTCACATGATTGTGTTTCAATTCCAATACCTTTGCATATATTGTTAACGTGATTTCATAGATGTGTGGGACTAGACTTAGTCCAGGCAGTCGGTAACCGAGCGAATTCGTGGCTGACTGGTCATAGCCACGAACGACGCGTCGATGAACGTGATTCGTGTTTAGAGTTGGCGGCAGTGGTTAGGCCACGCGAAGTGTTTTACGCACTTCATGTCGTTCGACTTAAGATGCGATCGTGCTAGTCGAGCCCGTCAAGTAACCCGACTGGCCGATGTATGTTCACCTTGTATGAGTCATAACTGCTTGAACCTAGGGTACTGAACTTACCATTGTAAACCCTGTTAACCATGGTACCTTGATCCACGAAGACTCATGAGCCGGGCATGGTGGTATGGGACACCGTGGTCGAGCTGTCGGCCTACGCTGGGGCCACAAACCTCCCCGTAGTGACCAGTGAGCACCTAGACTCGTGAGCAGATTATGGTGGTATGGGACACTATATTCTAGCTGTCGGCCTACACTGATCAGACGACGAGCCCTTTGTAGTGACCTCGAGCGTATTCTGAGTCCACGGGAGGCGACGACCCTTCCGTTGCAGTAGAGTACGGTAGGCCTGTATTGATAAGGTGATGGGGGAGCGGTGCAACGAGTGCGAGCAACAGCCCTGGCAGCCCTTGCAGTGACCTACGAAATATACATCGTATGAGATTACTAGGAGTGACGACCCTAGACAGGATCTGTGTTGGGATTGATACAAGGGACCTTAGTTTCCCAATCCTGCTGTTTGAATGGACTAATAACAACTTGGAAATCATATCACCATAGCATTGCATGTGCCTGGAAGATGTGGAGCACTCTAGGGAGTGTGGCATGCCGCGGTCGTAAGATGTTGCCGCATGAGGGTGATCGTCGGTGAGGGCATACATCACGTCATGTCATCTTGCATTAACAACAGTATTAGGAATGTTTGAATTACTGCTTTACTATTATCGCGTGATTGATTTGATAACATGTTAATCTTTGCTCTATTATTCCACTGAGTTAGCTACTCACTCCCACGTTACGGGACGGTGTTCCTGGACACCCACCAGACCTTTTTTGTGATTGCAGATGATGGCGCGGCCTGTGAGGCGGAGCCGGACTTGATGATGATGATGAGGATCCCTCCTTTATGCGTGTTCTGATCGACGGGATTACAGGGAGGTTGATTAGATACTTTGACACTTGTCATTTTATATTTTTAGCGCACTCATGTATATTCGTTTTGTCCACTTTTCGAGTATACATGTATGTATATAACCTGGTAACATATCCACACTCTGGAGGCATACAACAGTTTATATATGTTATACATACTATCACAGTCTTCCGCTTGTTAATTTAACCGTCTCTGGAGTATAATATGTTGTTCTAGCTTAATCTCACTCATGTTTAATGCGTTATCACAGACAACATTCAATCATACATATCTATGTTGCATAAATAACATTTTGAAACTCGGGAGTTGGGTTTTTGCTCGACCCCCCGATTTTCAGGATGTTACACCAAATCTTTCATACTAACCCTTCAATCTTCATCATCCTCCATAAAAAAAAGCGCCAAGGAGCTTATCATCTCAAGGAACCAAGAAGAAGTGTAATCGGTGGGTGTATCGTCATTGTTAGTAGTAGAGGTATTTCCACCATGAATTCTTTTGATTTGTGTGTCCACATGTGGTGGGACCCATTTAATGTATGTATTGTAAAGCTCAAGGGAGGGCTCATAGTGGCGGAGCCCCTCCTATCCACACGTCCCTTTCCCTCCCTCTCTCTCTCTCTCTCTCTCTCTCTCCCTTTTTTTAATGTTGTGGCCCACCTGATGATGCATGCTATCCATACTATCCATTCAGTGGGGACCATCTAGCCGTCCACGGGATGGGCCCACCTTGCTGCCTATCTAGTGAGTGGGCCTGCTGCCTATACATATGGACAGGCCTGGATGAAGGTAAACATAAATATCAGTTTGATTCAAACTAGTGGGCCACACCTATGTGGACCCCACTCAGATATATGTGTTATATTCCACACTATCCAACATTCTAGACGGTGGGACCCACCTGATGAATGTGTTGGATGTGCACCGTCCAGCCTGCCTATAGGCCTGAATGGAAGGGAAAATACAAATATCAGCAAGATCCAAAACTGGTGGGCCACACATGTGGACCCACCTTGATGCGTCTATTATATCTCCACCGTCCAGTCTCTGGACAGTGGAGCCTACCTTGTTGTAGGTGCCTTACCCACACCATCCAGACCCCTGGATGGTGGGACATGTAGTGATGTATGTGTTGTATGCACACCGTCCATCCAAGGGACCACCATGATATGTGTTTCATCCTCACCATCTAGTGAGGGATGGTGGGGCCTATCTGGATGACAAGTGGCATCCACACCATCCAGCAAGGATGTAGGACCCACATGATGTAAGAATTTTATCCCCACCATCCAGATAGGCTGGATGTGGGATCCACCTTGGTGTATGTATTCTATCCACACCGTCTAGCCATGGACGACAAGCCCACATGATGTATGTGTTTCATTCTAAGTCATCCATCTATTTATTAGACGTGCAGGGTCCACCTAGTGTACACGTAGGGCCCACCTGTTGTATGTGCAGGGCCTTCCCTGATGTATGTGTTCCATCCACATTATCCATTTAGTGGGGCCCATCTACACTGTACAGGCCCACCATGTTGTATGTGTTCTATATGCATGTTGTCCATCTATTTTGTCGGGCCATAGGGGCTGACCCAAAGGACCCACCATGATGTAAGTGAGGCCTTTGATGTGAGGCCCATTGTGATGTATGTGAAACCATTGTGTGAGGCCCAATATGATGTATATGAGGCCCTTATAATAAGGCCCATTGTGATGTATATGAGGCCCTTATGATGAGTCCCATTGTGATGTATATTAGGCCCATGTGATGAGGCCTAATATGATGTATATGAGGCCCATTGTGATGTATGAGAGGCCCTTCTGTGAGGCCCATCGTTATGTATGTGAGGCCCTTGAGTGAGGCCCAATTGTGATGTATGATTCCACCATGATGTATGGGATAATATTTATGTATCCCATCCATTTTCTAGCTAGTATAAGGGTTGTGGGCCCCATTGCAGTTAGATTTTAAGTTCCAAATGGGCCACACCTTGGGGGCAGTGGTGGTTAAATGTCCACATTGTAAACGATGGTTAAATGTCCCCATTGTACATCTCCCTAGGGCCCGTTGTTAAGCCTATAACCATCTTACCTTATTGGGCTATCCCAAATCATTGGGCCCCCATAAGTGTTACCCATCTTACCCTAGTGGGCTAACCCAAACAATTGGGCCCCCATTCATGCTAGTGCTCTCCACCACCCTTGTAGGAATCACTATAACTTCTAGACTCACCTTGTTTGTATCAGGCCCTATATGAAAACCCAACTTACCATATGATAGAGTGGGTGAGGAAGCCCACTTAATACACTCAAGGTCATCATCTTGACTCCCACTGTTGTATGATTCACCCCATGAGGTCCATCCTTGAAGTAATATGGTATCTAGGCCGCCACTATATATATATATATATATATATATATATATATATATATATATATATATATATATATATATATATAAGAGTACATCATTACAGTAGATCATGCTTAGTATAACTTCATGATTCAAGCCCATGCGCATCATATATATGCTTGATATAAGGAGTGATTGATCATAACATATGTCATTGGGTAGATTATTTTTGAAACTCCTTGATAGATGGGGTTACCCCATATGATTGCACAGTATGCATAAGATTAATGCATGACTGGATAGTATGACTCATGCACCTTACATTTCTGTGATATGATCATTATACGCCCTAGTGACATCAGGACGGTAGCCTCCACAGGCATGTGGTGGAGGATGGATTAGACACCAAAAATATTGATTCCTAGCATCGGGGTGCCATAGATGTCCCAGGGTAAAAGTCCCCAAACCCTTATGGTACTAGGAGGATGCTCCAACGTCGAGATCAAGTGGATGTATGAGTGCACGAGTGCCAAATACTAGAAGGCCATGTCTTCCACTATATAGTGGTTGATTGGAAGGGGGTGTGTCCTTACTCACCCGAGTGAGGGGGTAGTGATTAGGCTGAGTCTAACCCAGCTTAAGGAATGGGTCCTCTATCGATGGGTCAAGTAAATATTGGCAGGCGGATAGTGAGGTGTTTTTCATTTACCCAGTTATGCGGCTAGATGGTGTGGTAAGTTAGCATAGAGTGTACTAGACCTCGATGATTATCCTGAGAGTAAATATACTAATATGTGGATCCAATTGAGGACTAGTGTGCTTGTGATTGCACCATACGTATAACATTAGCTACGCAGGTCTTACATCGCATAACCTCGATATGGCCGACAACATTCATGCCTTACATCGCATAGCCTCAGTACGGCTAATAACATTCATAGACTTGCCACCATTCTTCCACATACTCTAATATTACATACTTAGCATATACATTACACACACATTTACACCACCCACTAAGCTTTCTTTAAGCTTATGCATGATTGTTGCATGCATGTAATGCTAGGATGCCACAACATCACTGAGCTTGGAGTGTGCAGTTGACTTTTAGAGCTTTTGATATCGACATTGCATTTCCCTTATGCATTGTACTCAAAGTTTCTGATTATAGTGGATATGTGGTGATGTTGTTGAAATTGCGGTGAAGACCGCTTGAGTCAAAGTAGGAATATGCCAATATGTCCTAGAGGGGGGGTGAATAGGATTTTTTTTTAAAAATTTTTATGATATATTCAAAATCCTATTGCACTAATCCTATCAGATATGTGATTATCAGGATTACTCAAATGTAACTTCACTGGCTTCCAAGCTTAATAGAGGATCCAATCACAGACTTCTTGAAAAATAAATACGTTGCATATAAGTTATGATGGATATGACAGTGTGTGTATATGAGGTGTGATCTTAGATTATCAGATATAAGAGTATGTAAGAAATATCACATAATGAAAAATAATAACAATCACAAACAAAATCATTTTTTATAGTGGTTCGACTATGTGTCTACTCCACTCCCGGCTGTCGCACTCATCCCTTGAGAGTACCGGATTTCAGTAAGGAGGTTTCTCAGGGTTCACCTCAAACCTAAGGTTTTAAATCAGGTTCACCTTCAACCTTTACACAGAGGTTTCTACTCGGTTCACCTCTAACCCTGGAGTTTTACTGGTGCACTCCTAACCAAATGTTTATGCCCACACAGAGCAAGGGTCCACACAACGCACCTGGATGTTTATGCTCTCCATAGAGCAAGCGTCCACACAATGCACCCACAGCGTACACTCCCACCGGAGGCCTCCTTTGAGGACTTCAAAGAGTGAGCAACACTTAAGACCCAATCCTAGAAAGGAATGATCACAAGTGTCCTCTGGACTTTAGATCCTCACAGATAAGTTGATGAGTCCCATTCAGCGTGATGTTGAAGATCTCCTCCTTGTTGTTGAAGAGTCTACGGCTACCTTGATCCGCAACACAAAAGATGTACCAGTACTAGGCTTTGGGTCTGGTCAAGGTTAGGACGGAAATCCACTCTCTTGAAATTTTCCTATAAGGAAGATAGAGTGATTCCCATCATCTATTCATTCAAGGCATCCCAGCTTAATGATATGCTATTAAGATAGTTTCTAGAGGATCCTTGAATGCAGAAGTTCATTTCCCAATCCACTCTATTGAATGTCAATGGTAAGAGTGGATTGGAAGATGAACTTCCGTGAGAGAAAGGGCTTTGGGTATATGATTTGAGGGTAAGACATACAAAAGCACTCTCTTCTTTCTCTACCAGCAATATGACCAAGTCTCTCTTTAAATAGGAAAAATTTTTCAACGGATATTAAAATGGTCATATTTATGACTGAGTTCGATGTCATCGAGCATGGTCGATACATTGAGCGTATACTCTCGATGGGATCAACTATCCGCTCGATAACATAAACTTTAAAGTCATACGCTTTTTAAAACCTATTACTAGCTGATCGATGAGATTGATACTTGTGTCGATGTCATTGAATTTCAAACTCTGATTCCATCGATACTTGGATCGATCTATCGACACTTGAAGAATGAGAGAGACTAGCCGAAATATTTCAGGATATAGGATATGATTGAGGGTGAACTGATGTCATCGGAATTTGAATGTCGATGATATCGAGACTGTGTCGATAGGATCGATAAATCATATAGATTTACCTATAAGCACACTGGACAGTTAGTGTCCAGACTCGATTTAATCGACCAAGACTCGATAGTATCGACAAAGAAATATCGATTTTCTCGAGTGGCACCCGATCAACTTTTAGAACATCATGAAATATTTGCTGGAGGAAACACGTGCCCACTATTGATATAATCGAATGACTTTCGAGATGATCGATATTAGATTCAGATTGAATTGGAGCAGTCATTGATATATCGAAGCTTATAGTAGTTTTCTTTAGAAAAATATGGGCACCGAAAAACTGTCTGTCGATATTATTGATCCACTTTCGATGAACTTGATATTTGAATATCGATGATATCGATTGAAACTTCGATATATCGATAAATCGTCCAGATGAATGTGCGGTTGCTGGACGCTTTTTGTCCTCACTCGATTATAATTGAGATGCTGAAGACATTGACAGAGCAGGTCGATCATATCGAAAGGGGTATCGATACAATCGAAAGGATAAGAAAACTTGAAGATTTTCCTATTTGATAAAAAATTTTCTTATTATAAAATCTTAAGATGTTTTACTTAGTTTTAAGGGTTTTAATCACCTGGTATTTTGGGACATGGGATGTGAGGCTATGATTTACCTAAGGCAAGCTTCCATACACCCAATTGAGGCAGACGCTTAAATTGATCTTCTTGTTAGGCACTATAGTCCGACTGACTCAACTTACAACGTAATTGACAAACAAGAGCACTAGTAGGTGCACTTACAGTTGTTGGTTGTTATTTATGGGTTATGCTTATAGTTATGCTTCTTATAAAAGAAAAATTTTATGATCTAGATCCTCCTTATAGGATCACATGATCGAAATTCGGTATATGGGTGTCGAGAGTAGAGAATGGCATACTATGGAAGTTGTTGATGTTGTATTCGATGATTGGAAATTTTATGAGCTCAGTTTTCGAGTTTGGGGCATGACAGGAATTGGTATAAGTGCATAACTTGGGAATAATTGAGAACAACATCACATGTCTACTATGAGCTTAGGAATATTAGGTCCCAAGCGTGTAACCTTCTAGGTTACTTCCCTAATATCTGAGCCTTCGAGGGTTCTCAAGGCTGATAGGTACCTTTGTTCGTTTCTGTAGACCATGCCACCTAGGCAAGGCACCCGAGGGACTCAAGGTGCCCGAGCAATCCATGTGGCTCCCTCTCCACCTCCTGTAATTCTCGTTCCCCCACCCGAGATTCCTTCAGATCCTATGCCTCCTTCCAAGATTAGCGAAGCCCCTACCGTATCAGTCAGTGCTGACTAATTGCAGCAAATGCTTCAGGATATGATAGCCACCCTCCATGGGCAGGGCATGCGTCCTATAGAGACCCAAAGCAGGAGCACATAAGCGCCCTATTGTGAGATTTTCTTCAGCTCAATCCTCCACGATTTCAGGGAGATCCCAATTCGTCAATGGCCGAGAGATGACGCTCCTAGGTGGAGAAGATGTTTGAGACCATGAGATGTTCAACCCAGTAGCGGATCCATTAGCAGTGTATTTACTCTAGGGTGAGGCTGAGCATTAGTAGGCATCCGTCGCCCATGTTGTTGGGCTTGATTTTGTTTGGACTTGGGAGGACTTTGTGGACTAGTTTGACCGAAAGTTCTTTCCCGACCACATTCAACAACAGCATGCACTGGAGTTTGAGACTCTAGTGTAGGGAGATATGATCGTGGTGGAATACAAGGCCCATTTTTTCACGCTATCTGATTCACTCCGTACTTAGTTAATGATGAGGGGTGAAAGGTTAGTCGTTTTGAGAACGGCTTACGTTAAGGTCTCCGAGGCTGTGTTATTGGCCATGTGATTTAGACCTTCGAGGTTGTTCAAAGGGCCCAGGTTTATGAGGCTGAGTGGGTCGGCATGCAGAGTGATCGTGATCATAAGAGAGACCGGAAGACATAGGTTCCCTCTAGTGGCTCCTAGCAGCATCGTCAGCAGTAGAGGCACGCGACCCACGAAGTACCAGGACCACCTTCGAGGTAGCTCCTCAGTGTCTATTATGGATGCGGTGGGATAGGACATTATAGCTGGGAGTGCCCCCACCCACAACAGTAGTGACAATAACTCCTACCACCGAGACCCCCACAACACTAGCAGGAGCACCGACCTCCAAGACCACAACAACCAAGGCAGCAGTTTCGATTGCAACAGCAGTAGCAGAGACCTCAGAGGAGACAGACACCTCCCCAACCAGCTCATGCTAGATTTTTCGTGGCTCAGCAGGATCCCCAGTCGTCAGGAGGGGTCGTTGAGGGTATCCTTCCTGTCTTTACATGCATTGCTCCAGTTCTGTTCGATTCTGGTGCATCTCATTCTTTCATGTCCGAGGATTTCTATTGATTGACTAGATTGCCGTTAGAGTCCGCTAGTGAGGGTTTGTCCATATCAACACCCGTGGGGAAGACCGTAGTGTTAGGCCGATTATGTTCGTCTTATCCTGTTTTGGTGGGAGAGACTTTCTCACCCACCGATTTGTTTCTGTTTTCGATGTCAAAGTTCGACGTCATCCTGGCTATGGACTGGCTCGGTGAGTAACATGCCTTACTGGACTGTTCTGTGAGGACTGTCACATTCTATATACCTGGCCTGTCGTAGTTCCAGTTCATAGCTAAGCTCAGAGAAGAGTCGTTGTCTTGTTTGATATCTTGTGTAGTAGAGGGGCCCATAGTAGTGAGCGTTGATCAGTTGCTAGTGGTTTGTGATTTCCCCGATGTATTCTAGGAGATTTCGGGGTTGTCGCCATACCAACATATTGAGTTTCAGATTGATCTTGTGCCTGGTACTGCACCTATCTTGAAGGCCCCGTATCGTATGACATTGATAGAGTTGTGGGAGCTGCAGGAGTAGTTGGACGAGTTGTGTGAGCTGGGTTTCATCTTTTCGAGAAGTTCACCATAGGGAGCTCCGATACTATTCGTCAGGAAGAAGGATGGCTCATTGAGTCTCTGCATGGATTACCACAAGCTCAACCGGGTCACGATCAAGAACAAGTATCCGCTCCCAAGGACAGATGATTTATTTAATCAACTATAGGGTGCATAGTTCTTTTTGAAGATTGACCTGTGGTCTGTTTATCATCAAATTCGAGTTCGAGAGGAGGACATCCCGAAGAAAGCTTTCAGGATGCACTATGATAACTTTGAGTTTCAGGTCATGTCCTTCCGACCAACAAGTGCGCCCACGGTCTTCATGTGGTTGATGAATGAGGTCTTCCATCCTTATCTCGATCAGATTTTTATGGTCTTCATCGACGACATTTTGATCTATTCGAGGACTCGTGAGGACCATGAGTAGCATCTAGAGATTACGCTGCAGACCCTCCTTGCCAACCAGCTCTATGTAAAGCTGGAGAAGTGTGAGTTTTAGCTGGAGGAGGTGAAGTTTCTCTTTCACGTGGTGATGAGGGAGGGTGTTGCCAGTGGACCCCTCAAAAATAAATGTAATGCGTTAATGGGGCCAACCCACGAACGCGTCTGAGATCCGTAGCTTCCTTGGTCTAACAAGATATTATTGAGGCTTTATTAAGGGATTCTCTCGTATCGTGGCACCGTTGACCAGGTTGATCAGGAAAGGCATAAAGTTTGTGTGGAGTAATGCCTGTGAGTGAGCATTTATAGAGCTAAAGGACCACCTCACAACCTCTCTTATCCTCACTCTTCCCTTTGGGATGAAGGATTTGTGGTATTTACTGATGCCTCGCATGTTGGATTGGGTGCTATCTTGATGCAGCACGGGAAGCCAGTGGCTTATACATCTTGCTAGCTCAAGGTCCATTAGTTGAACTACCCCACGCATGATTTAAAGTTGGTAGTACTCATCTTCGCACTAAAGGTGTACAGGCACTATCTCTATGTGGTCAGGTTTGAGCTCTTCTTTGACCACAAGAGCCTGGAGTATCTCTTCTCACAGACCGAGTTGAATATGTGACAAAGACGTTAGATGGAGCTCTTAAAAGACTATGATTTTGATCTTCAGTACCACTCAGGAAAGGAGAATTGGTGGCGGATGCCCTTAGCTGTCAACTACGAGGCCTGGTAGCACATATGATGATTCAGGAGTGGAAGATGCTCAAGGATATTGCAGCGTATGACTTCAAGTTTAACTTACATTCTTCTATCATTCAGTTATCAAGCTTATTGATTCAACTCTCTCCTATTGTAAGGGTGATCGAGGCTTAGCAGTTAGATGAGTCACTTCAGAGTTATCAAGCAGAGGCGACATCCGAGAGTTAGTTAGACTAGCAGATTGGTTCTGATTGTGGACTTTACTTCAGATGCTGATTATGTATCCCAAATATTCTAGAGTTGCGCAGAGATCTTATAACCGAGGCACATCGGTCGAGGTTTTCTATCCAACCTGGCTCAATGAAGATATACCATGATATGAGGCGACAATATTTTTGTGCAGGGATGAAGCGTCAGATCATTAAAGACCCCTAGGTCCATTGCAGCCATTGAGCATCTCATTGTGGAAGTGGAAGCATGTATCCACAGATTTTATCATGGGCTTACCGAGGACTTAGCAGGGTCATAACGCCATCTGGGTTATCATTAATCATCTGACAAAGTCGGCGTACTTTCTCATGATTCATGCGACTTGGCCTTTGGACCGGCTTATCAGGATATCCATCGAGGAGATTGTGAGACTGCACGGCATTCTAGTTTTAACCATTTCTAACTGAGACCTGAGGTTCTCGTCTCAGTTTTGGAGGCACTTCTAAAAGGCAATGGGGTCTGTTTTGTAGCTCAGCACCCTGTATCATTCGCAGACTGATGAGCAGACCGAGAGGGTCAACCAGATCCTTAAGAATATGCTTCGGGCCTACGTGATTGACTTTTCTGATAGCTGAGATGAGCATCTGTGTTTCACTAAATTCATGTATAATAACAGTTATCAGCCAACCATTGGCATGACTCCATTTAAGGCATTATATAGTAGAACGTGTAAATCTCTGAGTTGTTGGACCGAGGTTGGAGAGAAGCATTCCTAGGTCCCGATTGTGCAGTAAACATCAAAGGTCATCGATATCATTAGGAAGAGGATGCACACAGCTAAGAGTTAACAGAAGCTTTTGTTGATTCTCGGCGTCGTCCATTTGAGTTTGTTGTTGGGGATCATTTGTATCTCAAGATCTCACCCATGAAGGGTGCAGTTCATTTTGGAGCGAAGGGCAAGCTTACCCTGATGTTCATTGGACCTTTCAAGATCACTAGGTCCATTGGCGCTGTTACTTATCATCTTGCCTTACCACCTCAGTTGTTTGGCATCCACAACCTTTTCCATATATCTATGTTATAGACGTGTGGGTCAAATATCATTCCTATTATTGATTGACAGCCGTTAGAGGTTCGTGAGGATGCTTCTTACATTGAGCAACCAATTCATATCCTTAATTAGAAGAAGCAGGCCCCCCGAACCAAGGTCATTCCCTCAGTGAAGGTGCAGTAGGGTCATCATAGTGCAGACAAGGCACCTTGGCAACGAGAGGCTGAGATTCGAAAGCACTATCCCCATCTCTTCGATGAATGATTATATATTATATGTTATCTCTAATTATATATGATGTCATGCTTTCTTTCCTTTTATGAGTTATGTTTAGTTGCGATGATAGTGTAAATTTCAAAGATGAAATTTTTATTAGGAGGGGAGAGTTGTCAGGCCTGTGTTCTAGTGACCGTTTCATTCCTTAGGATTTCACAGTCCTTTCCGTTGAAGTCCGGTGAACCGCAACCTATAGATAGCATTTGAGCGCAACCCTAACTCGCATCTCATATATCTAAGTCAACTCGACTCGAAACTTGAACCCTAGCGACCGTGTCGTCACCATGGTTCTAACGCTACGTCTCACACTCCAATGTGATACCCAGGCTAAGAGTTGTGGACCCACATTTATCTTAAGGAAATGGTGTGCATTGCGAATCCCAAGAGAATCTCTACCTAATCTATCACATCAATCAATCAAGTATAAGTCAAGTATAACCCATACCTAACCCATCCCTCTCTTACCAACAAAGCATGATACCCATCCATCTCTCACCCAAAAGTCAACCACACCCATTCCTCATCCCTCTTACACAACACCATCCCTCTCTCCCATCCTTCACTCCATCCCTCTCTCTCTCTCTCATTCTCTCTACCATTTCTAAGCACTTAAAGAGAGCAACCGTCCAAGAAAGAGAAGCTCCAAGGATAGATAAAAGTTTTTAGCCCACTCCCTTCACCAAAGATCTCATCCTAACCCTTCAATCTTCATTATCATCCATCAAAGAAGAATCTAAGGAGCTTAGCATCCCATGGAACCAAGCAGAAGTGTAATCGGTGGGTGTATATTCCTTGTTGGTAGAAGAGGGATTTCCACCAAGGATTCTTTTAATTTGTGGGCCCACATGTGGTGGGACCCATTTAATGTGTGTATTGTAAAGCTCAAGGGAGGGCTCATAGTGGCGGACCCCTCCCCTCCACACGTCCCTTTCCCTCTCTCTCTCTCTCTCTCTCTCTCTCTCTCTCTCTCTCCTTTTTTTATGTTGTGGCCCACCTGATGATGCATGCTATTTGGACTGTCCACTCAATGGGGACCATTTAACCGTCCATGGGTTGGGTCCACCTTGCTCCCTATCCAGTGGGCAGGCTTGCTACCTTTCTATCTGAACAGGCCTGGATGAAGGTAAACATAAATATCAGTTTGATTCAAACTAGTGGGCCACACCTATGTGGACCCAACCCAGATATATGTGTTATATTCCACACCGTCTAGCATTCTCGACGATGGGACCGACCTGATGGATGTGTTAGATTTGCACCAACCAGCCTACTTATAGGCCTGGATGAAAGGGAAACTACAAATATCAGCTAGATCCAAAACTGATGGGCCACACGTGTGGACCCACCTTGATGCATTTGTTGTATCTCCACCATCTAGTCCTTAGATGGTGGAGCCTACCTTGATGTAAGTGCCTTATCCACCCCATCCAGACCCCTGGACGGTGGAATTTGCAGTGATGTATGTGTTGTATACACACCATCCATCCATGAGATCACCATGATATGTGTTTCATCCTTGCTGTTCAGTGAGCGGCGATGGGGCCTGCCTTGATGACACGTGGTGTTCACACCATCCAGCAAGATGTGGGACCCAAATGATGTAAGTATTTTATCCCCACCATCTAGATAGGCTGGATGTGGGATCCACCTTGGTGTATGTATTCTATCCACACCGTCTGGCCATGGACAGTGGGCCCACATGATGTATGTGTTTCATTCCATGTCGTCCATCTGTTTGCTGGATGTGCAGGGTCCACCTAGTGTACACGCAGGGCCCACAGTGTGTTCTATCCACACTGTCTGTTTGGTCGGGCCCGTATACATTGTACAGTCCACCATGTTGTATGTGTTCTATTTTCGTGCTATCCATCTATTTTATTAGGTAATAAGGGCTGACCCAAAGGTCCCACCATGATGTATGTGAGGCCCGTGTGGTGAGGCCCATTATGATGTATGTGAGGCCCTTGAGTGAGGCCCAAAATGATGTATATGAGGCTCTCATGATGAGACCCATTGTGATGTATATGAGGCCCTTATGATGAGGCCCATTGTGATGTATATGAGGCCCATGTGGTGAGGCCCAATATGATGTATATGAGGCCCTTGTGTGAGGCCCATCGTGATGTATATGAGGCCCTTGAGTGATGTTGAGGGTCAAATATTGCATGTTAGACCCCAGATATTGTCTGGATTTACGAATATAATGCTGTCCAATGGCTCGTTTTCTCATTCTTGTGTGGCAAAGTGATTTTATGAGCATGGATGGAAAAAGGACGTTAAAAGTTGAGATTTAACGATCTGATGACGCCAAAGGCAAGGGACACACTCCAGGGGACCAAGATTGACAAATATACATGGTCAGAAATCCGAGAAAAGTTAGAAATTGAAGCTCAAGTGGCCTGAAGAACGTCCAGAATGCAAGATCACGAGGTTCCCACCATCCGTTCGGCTCGAAACTTCATACGTCGCCTGAGGACCATAAATTAACCGTACATATAAAATTTCAGCCATTGAAGATCTCGAGAAGTGCCCCAACTGACAGATCAGCCCATAAACCGTTGATTCTGGGCCCACCTGATATCTGGAACTGTCACAAAATTATTATTGACGCCTTAAATGAGGAGTCAAAACAGATGGACGGTGCAGATTTCTCCTAAACAGTGCAATGGACCCCATATGAGATGAGTGTGTACAATGCACATGTACACTCGTCGTGCACCAAACGAGTTATGTCGGTCAGCAAGACACTGACCGACTTTCTTCTTAAAAAAAAATAATAATAAATAAAAAATAAAAAAATAAAATTTCGCACAGCGGACGCACGGCCGCTGGCCGTTTTTGCGAACGGTAGTGGGCCCCACCCATTGCTCGTTTGGCCAATCTGATTCGTCCACCGTGTAGAGGGCTTCGAGAACTACAAAATCATGCTAACCTTTTGCACCCATGCGTGCACACATGTGAGATATAGAGGCCACAAAAGGGCTGCCCGGTAGCGTTCAAATCTGATCTTTTAGTTATTTCTTCTCTGGGACACGTCAATGAACGTTCAAAACTACCCATTCTTGACTGAAATTTCGTTCTGAATCCAATGGACGGGGTGGATTTTCCAGAAAATACTTCTGTGGGGCCCACCGATCACAACAGCGAAATGGTACGAAAGGTTTCGCACATCCGCGAAAACTGACTTTTTCGGACAGTTTTGGCCCACCATCTTTGATCATATGGCAGATCTGAACCGTCTATCATGTAGAGGACCCAAGAAAGTACTAAGGGATGGTGTTTCTTTGGAATTTGAGCGAGGAAAGTGGCGTGTTTCATGGTACCGAACTTGGCTGCGAAAATTGCACTCCGTGTCCTGCTACAACTCTGTCACTGACTCCAGCCTTCCAGCAGCTATAAAAAGAGATTTTTGGACGTGGGGAGCATTCATTCAGGGTCTGGGGAGGAAGAACAGAGGGCTCAAGCTTGGGTTTCAACGTGGGCAGAGGAGAGAGAGAGGAGCTTGGTTTTTTCTTTCCCTTTTCTTTTCCTTTTCTTTTTCTCTTTATTTATTTGGATTGAGCCCATCCATGGCAGGCTAAATCCTCCTAGCTAGGGCTAAGAGGTGAAGCTTGTAGTGAGATGGGAGATTTGATTTTATTTAAATTTTAATGCATGAATTGACGTTGATTTTAGTTAATTAATATGAGAATGTTTTAGGTTTTTAATGGTCTATTGTGACTGAAATTACAATGGGTCTGCAATGGCTTTGAATATTTCCGTTTTCTTTAATGTTTATGATGTCAGGAAGCCCTGTTGTTCACCATAGTCTCCTGGGCATGGTCGGATGTCGGTACCCTTCCTAACCTTCATACATGTGATGGGTTGGTAATTAGTTTAATTCTGTTGTTTGCCATAGTCTCTTGGGCATGGTTTGGTGATGGAATCCATTCTAATTCATATACCTTTCATCTCTTTGAAAACTAGATCAACGACAGTTCAGTAAATTCCATGATTCTTGAAGCAGGTATAAGATCTCTCTTATCTCTACAAGTGGATCCTCTGAATCCCTAGTTTCCCATCTCTGATTTTTCCTAAGTTTTAGATTAATATTTCATAATCATTCTTCAAATTACAACTCAATTTAGATTTCATCTTATTCTAGTTCTATTTCCAGTTAGTTTCAGATAACGTACAAGTTTCAGTCCCTTGGGATTCGACCTCGGTCTTACCGAGTTATTACTACATCACAACCCTGCACTTGGGGAGTGAACAAGTTTTTGGCGCCGTTGCCGGGGACTGTCGGCTACGTTTTTCTGAAATTAATTAGTTTTAGGATTAGTTTAAGATTAGGATTTTTACTAACTTCAGTTTTAGGTTTAGATTTTTCTGATTTTTTTTTAACTAACTTGTCTTTCCTGTTTTGTAGGATTCTGAGATAGAAACTTCTAATTTGGTGATATATTTTCTAATTTCTTTATTTTTTCTCTATTAGGGTTTTTAGAAATTTTATAATCTTAGACTAACTGTTTTAGAAACTAACTTGTTTTGTTTTTTTTTCTGCAGGATCTTAACATAGGAACTTCTTATTTGGTAACACCCTTCTAACTTCTTCTCTTTCTTTCCATATTTCTATAGGACTTTTCTTTTGTTCTAGGATTAGACTCAGAGTCAGGGTTCTACCATGGAATCGTGGGTACATGCATACGCTGAGATGGATAGGAGATATTGGGGAATGCCCGAGGGTTGTGGAATTCAACGTATACCTCAAGATTTTTCTCCATCACAAACAGACATTGAGAACCGACTAGAACGTTATCTTCCATCGGTTAATAGGGCTGTATACGATCGTAATTATGGGAATGAGGATTATTAGCAGCCATCATATTCTCCCATGTATGATCAGTATGACTATAACCAGTGGAAACATCAAAGCTGTGAAGATGAACCAATAACATGTTATAATGATTATTCTCTTGGATCCCCTACCTTTGAAATCCATCCAGAAACGATCCAAGAGGATTCGTATCAGCGTAATCTTTCGGCCTGTCTTGTGGAAATGAGAAAAGTAATGGAAACAATGAAAGGACTCGATGCGCGTCTTGATAGGATAGAGGAGGCTCGGTCATCCCAGCCACGACCTAATCTAGAAAAACAATGCGAAAAAAGTGATCCGCACCCACTTTTAAAAGAATCCGGAATCTGGAATGAGGAGTTGGATTCCATTAACGAGCATATGGTCCAATTTACCGATGAGTCGATTTCTATGACTGTTCAAAAGAATGGGGAAGAGACATGGCTGTCTTTCAAATATAATGATACACTTCAATCACATGACACACTAGATTCTAATGATGATGAAGATGTTAGTTTATGCGAATCTCAACCCATTCTAGGTGAAGAATATGAGGAAAGTGATTTCATCCCAAGTGTGCACTGCACTGAACCAAAATATGATGAGTATTGGGATGACAATCCTGAATGTATAACCACAATTCCCCTGGAACTAATCTCAAGTTTGGTCCAAGTTAATGATCATGAAGTACGCGAAGAGAACGGTCATAATGAGATACTTCACTCACCTGACATGTCTGATCTAAAAGTGGAGGAGCCCCTTATGACCAACCCTTATAACTCTTGTGAAATATATTTGGACCACTCCCCTGAATTGAATGATGATATGATTCGGGAGAAAGAGGAGTTGCGCGCTACGACTCTGGAATTTGAAACCACCCAGTTGAGGCCACCATCTAAACTGTTGAATGTGGACGATTCAATGCCTCTTCTGAGTAATTTTAATGAACAGAGTGATCATATCAATGTTTCGCATACTGACCCTCAATCTGTCTGTGCAGGGCTGGAGCAAGAGAGCATACATCCGTCCACTTTTAAGGATGATGGATTCCTTGAGCAGATCATCACGAGCTCCAAGGTGGAAAATAAGTCACTCTTAGAAGAATGTCCCAACTCTTTTGATGATTGCTTGGCATACTTTGCAGATTCAAATGATCCCATGATAAGAGACATAGTGAATGCCTTGCAAGACAACATCTCAGCAGTCAGCACTGACCGAGAGAACCCTTACTCTGAAGCCCTTTCTTCCACAGATCCTGAATGTTTACCATTAGGGGAGGAGGAGCTGAAAATTGAACCGAAGTCTGATACTTCGGAAAGTGTTGAGACTACACCACTTCCTGAAAATTTTTCTCAACTTGATCTATCTGTAGTCTCTGATTCACCATGGGATACTAACTCTGAAACTTTTTCTGACACAGGTGAATCATTTATACTTTGGATACCTCAGGTGAATCATCAACACATTTTTAATGAGGTAAATAAGTTTCTCTGGAAAGTCAAACTACAGGGCATCCAAGCCTATTGTAAAAAGGGCTTTTGGATGATCCTATTGAGAAGCTTACTGAGAGACTTATCAAGATATTGGCCGGAAGGGGAACCTTGCGGGATGATCGATTCAATGTTTGTGGATAACATTACTGCAAACCCTCACGAGACTACAACTCGTCCACTAGGGGTAACCTAGGGGTTTAAAGGCTTGTTGCATTCGCTAAATGCAATCGAGAGCACCTGTGAAAGTGGTATAGGTAGGATTTTATTTTCATTATTTTTGTTCTGCTTTCTCTCTCATGCTGACAAGCTTCCATGCCGTGATCCCTTGGAAAGTCTCTCTCTTGATTCGTTATCCAGGTACTATCTTCCCATCACTTTACTTTCGTTGTTCCATGTGTATGGCATGTTCATATCTTTTACATTGAGGACAATGTAGATTTTAGGTTGGGGGTGGGAGATTAGGCTTCCTAATTCATATTTTCTTGGTCTTGAGCAACAATTGTGAAAAATTTTAAAATTTTTCTGAAAATTTTTATGAATTCAAAGTGATTTTGATGGATACCCTTAATTTAGAAGTTCAAGATAAATAATGTTGGATTTATGACTCTTGAATTCCGTATCTGTTAGATTTCATAGTTAAGTGAATTATTAATCCATGATTAGAAGTTGTAAACATTGATTGAATCATGTTTCAGGACACGTCTTGCTTACACATTAAGATTTCAGTTCCATATCGAAGGATTAACTTGGTAATCACTAAGCACGAAGGGAACCAGTCTGAAATATCTTGCCATCAGGGTATAAAAATTGAACAGGTTGGGCAATTAATCTTCACCATGGGTTTGCTCCCTACAGGTGAAGGTTTGATTCCCCAAGGTTAAACATTCAAAAAAAAATTTTTTTTAGGTAATTGGTCTTTTGCCATAGGTTTGCTCCCTATTGGTAAGGATTTAATTCCTCTTTTTGGCATGACTATTAATGGAAAAACAAAAAGTTGAAAAGATCAAAAGATGAAATTTATGAGGCAAGTTTGGTTATCATGAATTCTCTTGCTGGTTACCAATGAGATCTTGAAATAACAAATTCAATCTTAATGTGATTAGTTGAGACACTATACATCCATGGATCTCAATGTTTAAAATTTTTCTAATTGATGGATTAATGCTTTACACTTGATTATGAAGTCTACGGTGCGCTTGAGCTCAGGAGAATACAATTTCTAACATTCATGAATATTAAATTTCTCGTATTTTGTTCAAAATCTCACTTGATTTCATAGAAAGTTCTCCTATAATTCTCAACTTATTTTTCGCATACTTTGCTCGGGACTAGCAAAATGCTGGTTAAGTGAGGCCCAATTGTGATGTATAATTCCACCATGATATATGTGATAATATTTATGTAGCCCACCCACTTTCTAGTTAGTAAAAGGGTCGTAGGCCCCATTGTAGTTGGATTTTAAGTTCCAAATACGCCACAACTTGGGAGCAATGGTGGTTAAATGTCCACATTGTAAACGGTGGTTAAATGTCCCCGTTGTACATCTCCCTAGGGCATGTTGTTAAGCCCATGACCATCTTACCTTATTGGGCTATCCCAAATCATTGGTCCCCCATAAGTGTTACTCATCTTACCCTAGTGGGCTAACCCAAACCTTTGGGCCCCCATTCAAGATAGTGCTCTCCACCACCCTTGTAGGAATCACCACTTGTAGACTCACCTTATTTGTATTAGGCCCCATAAAAAAGCCCAACTTACCATATGATAGAGTGGGTGAGGAAGCCCACTTAATGTACTTAGGGTCATCATCTTGACTCCCATTGTTGTATGATTTATCCCATGAGGTCCATCCTTGAATTAGTATGGCATCTAGGCCTCCACTATATATATATGTGTGTGTGTGTGTGTGTGTGTGTGTGTGTGTGTGTGTGTGTGTGAGAGTACATCATTACCATATATATAACTTCATGATTCATGCCCATGCACATCATATGTATGATTGATCATGGCATGTGTCATTGGGCAGATTGTTTTTGTGACTCCTTGATAAACGTAGTTGCCCCATATGAGTGCATGGTACATGCAAGATTGATGCATGAATGGATAGTGTGAATCATGCACCTTGGATTTGGGTGATATGATCACTGTACACCCTAGTGACATCAATGTCATAGCCTCTATAGGCATGTTGTGGATGACCGGATTGACACTAGAAATATTGGTTACTAGCATCGGGGAACACAAATGTCCTAGGGTGAAAGTCTCCAAACACTTATGGTACCAGGAGGATGCTCAAATGTTGAGACTGAGTAGATACATAAGCGCATAAGTGTCGAATACCAGAAGGTCATGTCTCCCGCTATATCGTGGTCGGTTGGAAGGGGGTGTGGCCTTATCCGCCCAAGTGAGGGGGTAATGATTAGGCTGAGTCTAACCTAACTTGAGGAATGGGTGCGCTATCGACAGGTCAAGCCGATATTGGTATGCAGATAGTGAGATCTTTTTCACTTGCCTATTTGTGCGCTGTAACGTCCTGAAAATCGAGGGTCGAGCATAACTCAGCTCCCGAGTTCCAAAAAATCACTTATGTAACATTTTCAATGGTGGATGTATGTTGTCTGTATTAGTGCATAAAATATGAAGTAGATTAAGCTAAATCAGCAAACATAATCCAGGAACAGTTGTAATACGCAAGCGGAAGACTAAAATAAATATATAAACCAATATAAGTCTCCAAAATATGTATGCTCTGCCGGTCATAATTACAAGTATTTTTCAAAATATGATACCTTTGAAGCCCCGATGATTTAGAACGGTCTAAGTGAACCCGCTTGAATACTGCATACACGAGAATGCCTCCTCGTCATCCTCCAACTCCGGCTCTGCCTCGAGTGTCGCATCATCATCTGTAGCTAAGACAGGGTCTGGTTAGTGTTTAAGCACCGTCCCAGAATGTGAGAGTGAGTGATCAACTCAGTGAAACTATACAGCAAAGGTTAACATGTTATCAATTCAGTCAAACAGTAATGATAAGGCAATATAAGTAAACATCCCTAAGTACTTTGATTAAAGAAAGAATGTATGAAGGAATGATGCATGCCCTCGCCTGCACTCCCTCTGTGATCTTTATCTTATGGTCGCGCATGTCAGTCACTTCCTCGGTGCTCTATCGAACACCAAATGGCACATGCAGTGCAATGCATGTACATGATTACCGAGTTCCTATTAATCCTTTTCATACAGCAAGATTGGGAAACTAACGTACCTCCCGTATGTCAATACCCAAATAATGATCCATTTTAGGGTCGTCAGTCCTAGTAAATCTCATACAAGGTTACGGTTCTAAGTCACTTTAAACGGCTCGTCACCAATCAATACAGGCCTAGTTATACCCTAGTTACTACAAAAAGGCTCGTCACCTCAATGTAGTATCAAGGTATGCTCGAGGTCACTACAAATGGCTCATCACCAAATCAGTGTAGGCTGACAACACGAATACAGTGTCCCATACCACTGTATTCGACTCACAAGTTTGGGTTGCTCACTGGTCACTATATGAAGGCTCGTCGCCCCAGCGTAGGCTGAAATTAAAACCACAGTATCCGATACCACCATACCCAACTCATGAGTCTTAGCAGATCGAGGTACCAAGGTTAACAGGGTTTCATTAGTGAGTTTGGTACCTTAGATTTAAGCAGCAATGTCCAAACATAGTGAACATACATTAGGTCAATCGGGTTAATTGAAAAGCTCAATTAGGACGAGCGCACGTTGAATTAATCGACATGAAATGCATAAGCACTCCATGTAGACTATCCACTGTCGACATCCCAAGTATAGCTCAAATTCATCTAACACATCCTACGTGGCGAAAATAACCTCAGCCACTAGATTGTGGCCTGTTACCGATTACCTGGACTGTGATATAGTCCCAACCACGTACAATCACAATAATGAATACCTAAGTCAAATCCTACAATCATGAGACCATGTTATGAAATATAATTTAAACATGAATACGCAGTACATGGAGGAAATCATACACATAGTTAAACATGAATAAATAAGCTATGCAGTACATGGAGGAAATCATACACATAGTTAGGGTAATTGGGATTCATATCTCAACTCCCTCATAAATCACAATCTACTAACAACTAACTCATTTAGACATTTTTACAAACACTTAGACTACACTTTCCAATATACATCACGTATGTGGGTTATATTACGTACTAGGGTAAATCCTTTTGCCAAGGATTTGTCACATGTATAAAAACCATGTACCTATGATAGTTATTCATGGAAATCACAACATCAGATTCCAAATGCATACAAACATTTCAACAAACACATGAAATACTCTATTCACAACATAGTCTATATATATATATGTAAAACGAAACTGATAGCGCATTTGGCATGTGTAATGGCACCCATGTCAGTAATAAATCATTAACTTAAAAGCGTTGAAAACCATAACCTAAACATATATACTCTGCACCTTACACTGGTAAACGCGTAATGGATATAATTTAGACGTTTAGTCTTCATCAATAGCAGTTTGGAAACCTATAGCATGAAATAGGTTAGCTACATCATCACTTAAACTATTTAAAACCCTAGAATGGATTAGGATTAGGATTTCTTACCCAATATTGGAATTAGAATCGCCGGAATAGCGATACGAATGGACGGATTTGGCACGTAGTGAAGCTGGGAAGAACCCCAGGATGAATCACCAACTCACTCTCTCTCTCTTTCTCTCTCTTTCCTTTCCCTTTCTTCTCCTTTCTTAGCTAGGGTTTTAGAATTCGTATGGAATATGAGAGAGGGTGTTTAAAGCCCTTATATAGGCCCCAAAACTGATGGAAACAGCTCCACGGCCAAGGTATACTTAGGTTTTATCCAAATCGGGCTTGTTCCGATCCAACGGAGCATTTCTGGAGGTCCCTTTGTTGAATACGGTCAGACTTAAGCTCACTGATATTGGATCTTAGTCAAGCTAAGTTTTCAGTCCAATCGGGTTTACAGATCGACTGTGCCGGACCAGTTTCAGTTCAATAGTCACCGATACTCGATGAGGGCCAAGAGGAATTTGGCATGTGTGGGACATTTCTCCTGATTTGAGGGTGTATTTGAGTCAGATTCTGATGATCAAAATGCTTATAATTGGCCCGCAAGCGACACAACTCAGATTACTTAAATTCAGATTTACTTTCTAAAAATATTCACTTTTCTCACACACTTCGCTCCGGACTCAAGTAAATTGTCGTGGGATACTGTCTAGACTTGATTTCTGAGGTGGCTGTTAAGTCTACAAAGCAGTCGTATTCGTCTAAGTTCATCGCTATCATACTTTTGATGTGCGGTCCAGGTCCAATATGGAGTTTCAATGTGCTCCCGAGAGCAATCGGGTTTAGAGATGGATCCTAGGTTTCAGAGTAATGCAGTGTTAATAATTCTACAAGTTTTGGATCTTGCAGATTGTATTTAAAGTGATTGGTGCTAATTTTCCAGGTAATCTAGTTTAGCGCTAGTTAATTCTCGTTTAATTCTAAAGGATTTGGTCTTAAGTGATTTCTTCTTAAGGTGATACACGGGTCTTTGTATGAATTTTTTTCAGGATGTTACAATCTACCTCCCTTAAAGAAAAATTTCATCCTCGAAATTATACCTTTTCGTACTCCTCAAGAATCTGAGGGTAGTTCTTCCTGACCTCAGCTTCAGTCTCCTAAGTAGCCTCTTCCTCATTGTGATGCATCCACATTACCTTCACAAGTGGGATAACCTTGCTACGTAATACCTGCTCCTTCCTATCTAGGATACACATCAGGCGTAATACATATGTGGCGTCCTCGCTCAACTGCACTTGTTCCCATCTGATAATGTATGAAGGATCAGGAACGTACTTCTTCAACATGGATACATGAAATACGTTATGCACGCCTACGAGTGGTGTGGGTAAAGTAAGGCGATATGCTACTACCCCCACTCTATCGAGTATCTGAAATGGGCCAATGAATCTTGGCATAAGCTTCCCTTTCTTACCAAACTGAAGGACTCTCTTCATGCGGGAAACCTTAAAGAATACATGGTCCCCAACCTCAAACTCATGCGGTCATCGTCTCGCATCGGTGTAGCTTTTCTGCCTGCTCTGTGCTGGCAGAAGTCGATGCCTAATAATGTCGATCTTCTCTGAGGTCGTCTGAACTAACTTTAGGCCAATCTGACACTTCTCGCCCACTTCTATCTAGCAATGCAATGCTCTACATGAGCGACCATACAATGCCTCATAGGGAGCCATGCCAATACTCACCTGAAATTTGTTGTTATACATGAACTCTGCATAAGGAAGACGGTCATTCCAACTATCCTTGAAATCCAGCACACAAGCTCACACGTTCCGTCTGCCCGTCTGTCTGTGGATGGAACACGGTGTTGAACTTCAACTTCACACCCATCGCTTCCTGGATACGAGTCCAGAAGATAGATGTGAATCACGTGTCTCGGTTAGACACGATCTCCTAGGGAACTCCATGCAGACGTACAATCTCCTTAATGTACAACCTGGCCAACTCATTTAAAGAGTTCGTAACTCTGATCGTTAGAAAATGAGCCGATTTAGTTAATCGGTCAACGATCACCCAAATGAAATCATGTCCCTTCCTCGTCTTAGGTAGTCCTGAAATAAAATTCATAGAGATGAAATCCCACTTCCATTCAGCTATGAGCATGGGCTGAAGCAGTCCAGGAGGTTGGCGATGCTCTGCCTTGACTAGTTAGCATATGAGACAACGGGACACGAACTCGGTAATGTGAACCTTCATATTGTCCCACCAGTATAATCTCTTCATGTTTTGATACATCTTCGTGCTACTAGGATGCATCGCAAGCCTCAAACTGTGGGCTGCCTCGAGAACCTCCCATCTCAAGTCCTGAACATCTGGGACGCATAGGAGGCCTCAATAAAGTAAGCCCCCATTCGTACCAACACTCCACTCTGAGTCCTCATCTGTACTAACTCGCTCTCTCATCTTTGCCAATAGCTCATCGTCTTCCTGAGTTGCGATAATCCTTCCATCAATGAGGGGTTGTACTCGAATATGTATGATGACCACATACGGATCCTCCACCGTGAGTTTCTGCTCAAAGTCTCGCACAAACTCCACCATGTCTCATTCTGTTATCATTAGCAGAGCCACAAACTTTATGGTCTTTTTGCGGCTCAACGCATCTACCACAAGGTTTCCCTTACCCGGATGGTAGGAGACTTCGAACTTAAAGTCCTTCAAGGTTTCCATCCACCGTCACTGCCAGATATTTAGGTCCCGCCGAGAGAATATGTATCTAAGGCTCTTGTGGTCGCAAAAGAGCTTGAAATCCTCTCTGTAAAGGTAATGTCTCCAGAACTTCAGTGCGAAGATGATGACTGCCAACTCTAGATCGTGTGTAGGGTAATTCTCCTTGGGTTTCCTTAACTGCCTCGAGGCATAAGCAATCACCCTGTCCTTCTGCATAAGGACACAAACCAAACCAAAGTGAGATGCGTCAGTGTATATAGTATACTTAACCCATTGCCCTAGCAATACTAGCACAAGGGAAGACGTTAGCTTGTCCTTCAACTACTGAAAACTTGCTTCCGCTTTCTCATTCCAGGTGAATTTCAGATCTTTCTGTGTCAACTGAGACAGCGGTCTGACAATCTTGAAAAAGTCCCAAATGAATCACTGTAAAGGGCTCGTCACCAATCAATACAGGCCTAGTTATACCCTAGTTACTATAAAAAGTCTCGTCGCCTCAATGCAGTATTAAGTTATGCTCAAGGTCACTACAAAGGGCTCGTCACAAAATTAGTGTAGGCCGACAACACGAATACAGTGTCCCATACCACCGTATTCAGCTCACGAGTCTGGATTTCTCACTGGTCACTACGGGGAGGCTCCTCGCCCTAGCGTAGGCCGACAACTCAACCACTGTGTTCCATACCACCATGCCCGGCTCATGAGTTTTAGCAGATCGAGGTACCAAGGTAAAGAGGGTTTCACTGGTGAGTTTGGTACCTTAGATTCAAGCAGTAGCATCCAAACATGGTGAACATATATCGGGTCAATCGGGTTAATTGATAAGATTGAATAGGATGAGCGCACGTTGAATTGATCGACATGAAATGCATAAGCACTCCGTGTGGCCTAACCACTGTCGACATCCCAAGTACGACTTGGATTCATCGAACACATCCTGCATGGCGAAAGCAACCTCAGCTACCAGATCATGGCCTATTACCGATTACCTGGATTGTGATATAGTCCCAACCACGTATAATCACAATAATGAATACCTAAGTCAAATCCTACAATCATGAGAGCATGTTATGGAATATAACTTAAACATGAATACACAGTACATGGAGGAAATCATACACATAGTTAAACATGAATAAATGAGCTATGCAATACATGGAGGAAATCATACACGTAGTTAGGGTAATTGGGATTCATATCTCAACTGCATCATAAATCACAATCTACTAATAACTAACTCATTTAGACATTTTTACAAACACTTAGA
Source organism: Magnolia kwangsiensis (assembly GCA_037074715.1). NCBI lineage: Eukaryota > Viridiplantae > Streptophyta > Magnoliopsida > Magnoliales > Magnoliaceae > Magnolia > Magnolia kwangsiensis. Next base: position 28,219,591 of record CM073577.1, read on the forward strand.
CCACTTTCCGACATACATCACATATGTGGGTTATATTACGTATTAGGGTAAATCCTTTTGCTAACGAGTTATCTCATATATAACAAACATGTACCTACGAGTGTTAATCATGGCAATCACAACATCAGATTCCAAATGCATACAAACATTTCTACAAACACATTAAATACTCTATTCACAACATAGTTTATACATATACGTAAAATGAAACAGATAGCACATTTGGCATGTGTAATGGCACCCACGTCAGTAATAATTCATTAACCGACATTCAAAGCCTTGAAAGGCATAACCTAAATGTATATAGTCTACACCTTACGCCGGTAAACGCGTAATGGATATGATTTTGACATTTAGTCTTCGTCAACGGTGGTTTGGAAACCTAGAGCATGAAATAGGTTAACTCTATCATCACTTAAACTATTTGAAATGTTAGAACGGATTAGGGTTAGGATTTCTTACCCAATATTGGAATTAGAATCGCTAGAATAGTGATACGAATGGACGGATTTGGCACGTAGTGAAGCTGGGAAGAACCCCAGAATGAATCACCAACTCACTCTCTCTTTCTCTCTCTTTCCTCTTCCTTTCTTCTCCTTTCTTAGCTAGGATTTTAGAATTCGTATGGAATATGAGAGAGGGTGTTTAAAGCCCTTATATAGGCCCAGAACTGATGGAAACAACCCTATGGCCAAGGTATACTTAGGTTATATCCAAATCGGGCTTGTTCTGATCTAACGGAGCATTTCTGGAGGTTCCTTTATTGAATGCGGTCAGACTTAAGCTCACTGATATTGGATCTTGATCAAGCTAAGTTTTTAGTCTGATCAGGTTTATAGATCGACCATGGTGGACTTGTTTCAGTTCAACGGTCACCGACACTCGATCAGGGCTACAAGTATATTAGCATGTGTGAGACATTTCTCTTGATCCGAGGGTGTATTTGGGTTAGATTCTAATCGTCAGAATGCTTATAATCGGCCCATAAGTGACACGACTCAGATTACTTCAATTCGGATTTAATTTCTAAAAATATTCACTTTTCTTGCACACTTCGTTCCGGACTCAAGTAAATCATCGTGGGATACTGTCTGGACTTGATTTTTGAGGTGGATGTCAAGTCCAATAAGGTGGTCGTATGCGTCTAAGTTCATCGATATCGGACTTTCGATGTGTGGTCCAGGTCCGATACGGAGTTTCAATGTGCTCCCGAGAATAATCGGGTTTGGAGATGGATCCTAGGTTTCAGAGTAATGCAGCGTTAACAATTCTGCAAGTTTTGGGTCTTGCAGATTGTATTTAAAGTGATTGGTGCTAATTTCCCAGGCAATCTAGTTTAACGCTAGCTAATTCTCGTTGAATTCTAAAGGATTTGGTCCTAAGTGATTTCTGCTTGAGGTGATACTCGGGTCTTTGTACGGATTTTTTCAGGACGTTACAAGCAACTAGATGGGGTGAAAAGCTGGCCTAGAGTGTACTAGACCCCCGTGATTGTCTAGAGAGGAAATGTATCGATATGTAGATCCAACTAAGGACAGGTGTGCTTGTGATTACACCTTACATATGACAATGGCTACGTAGGTCTTACAATGCATAGCCTCGATATGGTCGATGACATTTAGCCTTGCATCGCATAGCCTTAGTATGGTTGATAGCATTCATGGACTTGCTGTCATTTTTCTGCATACTCTAATATTGCATACTTGGAATATACCTTACGCACACACTTATACCACCCTCTAAGCTTTCTATAGGCTTATGCACGATCATTGTGTGCAGGTAACGCTAGGATGCCACAGCAACACTGAGCTTAGAGCGTGCAACTGATTTCTGGAGCTTTTAATATCGACATTGTATTTTCCTTATGCATTATACTCAAAGTTTCTGATTATAGTGGATATGTGGTGATGTTGTTGGTTGTTGTTTGTGGGTTATGCTTATGGTCATGCTTTTTATAAAAGTAAAAGTTTATAATCTAAATCCTCATTGTAAGATCCCAGGATTAGAATTTGATAGATGAGTGCCAAGAGCCGAGAATGGGGTACTACGGAGGCTGTCGACTCCGAATTCGGTGATTGGGAATTTTGTGATTCCGATTTTTGAGTTTGGGGAGTGACATTTATCTTCTAATTGGATAGGATAGGACTCCAATTCCAATTGTGTTTCTTGAATCAATTAAGGTAGCATCCTGATAGCTACAAGTGGATCCTTGGCACCCTAGTTCCCACCTTTCAATTAATTGTTTTAATCAACATTATTCACAATTACTCTCTTTTATTCTAGATTTATATTTATATCTTCTTCTAATTCTAATTATATTTACTTTCAGAATACATACAAGTTTAGTCCCTATGGATTCGACCTTGGTCTCACTGAGTTATTACTACATCATGACCCTACACTTGAGATTTTGAACAATCCCTATTGGATAGGTTTACTCTAAAGATAACCTTGATAGAAGAGTTTTAAAATATAAATTATATGAAAGTAGAATAACTCTTAGGCTCCCTATAAACATATGAACTACACTTCAAAGCCCCCTCTAGAGAAAAGAAACTACTTGTCCTTAAAACATTGTATAGGCATTCACATAAGCCTAAATCTATTAAGTTTGAATGTGATAGTGATGTTGAGGATGAGGATGAGGATTTTGGAAGAAAATTCAAGAAATTTCCCAAATTGAGTTGATGGAAGATTTGTGATAAGATGGACAAAATGCTTAATAAATAACTTGATAGATTTATAACTTAAGCCAATTAGTTAAATAACTTAATAGATTTATAACTTCAGCCAATTAGTTAAATAACTTAAGCCTATCCAATGTTATAACTGTGAGGGTTATGAACGTAATGACATCGATTGCCCCAACAAAACAAGATCAAAAAGCAAGCCTATGATGGCAACATGGGATGTTATGGAGTAGTTTGAATCCAATTCAGGAGACTCGTTTAGTGATGAAGACCCTAGCCAATTACGTGTCTTAACGGCCTCCATCATGGTGTCCCTCCCTAAAGATTTAGAAGACCATAATACCTTAGATATGTGGCTTCAAAAGGTTCGTATGGGTTGAATTGAAAATCAGACGATGTCAACCTCTATAATATGCTTTATAGTTAAATCATAGGATTAAGCCTTTGTAGGGAGCACCATTGGAAAATCATAGGATTTAGCCTCATCTTGTGTTGAATAGTTAAATTTAAGAATTAAGCCTCATTCATTTTTAAAATGTAAGATTTAAAGTTGAATTTTAGTATCATATAGTTTTTAAGTTTGACTATCATTGGTCATTCTTATGTTAATTGGTATATCTTTTCAATGACCACAATAAGCATGCTCCATATTTTAATATTTATATGCACCATTTAATCCCTTGTGAGTAAGTACCTTGTAATTTACTAAATTTATGACTTATAAAGTTGTTTCATGATATGTTTTTATTAGTATATTTATTAGAACTAACTTTTTTTCAATTACTGACAAAATGGGTAGAAAGGTCAAGTCCCATGAAAACAATGAATTCTATTTTGCAATGTTTATTTGTTGTTGCAAGTATTGATAAGATATGGGGAGAAATTATTGGGGAGCATTGCTAGTAAAAAATGTATTATTGTATTGAGCTGTAAATCATTTATATTTGACATGTAATATTTTGATTTGTTTTAATATGTCAGTAGTATGGGCGATGACATGGTCTCGGTTAGGTTTTTATTACGTACTTGACAAAGGAGGAGCTTATTAATGCGACTTATTTCTCAATCATGTGAGTATATGTGTCATGTAGTTGGTTGAGCCCTTTGAAGCTAAAGATTAAAGACACAATAAGAGGTGAAGCATCAAGGAGTAAAGAATAGGTATATGAGGTGCCTTAGTGACCCTAACCCTTGACCCAAAACAGCCTAAACCTCTAGATGATTTCAACCCTATTAGATAAATATTTTATTGGTCTTTCCTTAAGCCATAAGAGCCTAAATTGATCATACTTAGATTAGCTTGATGTCCCATGTTTTTGGAAAAACTATACAAATTCAGCACGACCATGTTTGGTGTGATCGAAGGTATCCAGGTTTGCCCAGTGGTTAGCCTGTCTAATTTGGTGCAACTGAACACATATTCGGTGTGACTGAAGACTAGCCATTTCAATCCATTTTATGACCGATGAAACTCAATTGCTTTATATAGAAGATCCAGTCCTTGAGCATTTTGATGGGTATTTGGTGTAATAAAAGCCCAGGTGATTCCATGATTATATCCTTCATCTTCAGCCTCTAAACCAATGAGTTCTAAGATATCTTCTTTGATATTAGTACTTTAATGAGAATTCCAACCTCTACCTTAAAATCCATAATTTTCTATATTTTAGATCCAACCTCTATATGTATATCCTATTCTAAATCCTCTAAAAGACCCATTTAGGTGAATCCTTAAGTATTACAACCTTTCATTAGTTATAAGAGATTCACCCAACCTCTCATCATCTTCATCAACGCAAAGGAGCATCACATGCAAGGTGTTTGATCGAGGGAGCAAATGAGAGCTCATTAAAGCACAAGAGAGATCGATCAAGAAACCCAAGAAGGCGCTACAAAATGGGCTCAATCCGACAAGTAAGTTGTTATTTGTAAGAGTCCATGTACACTCATTCATTGTGTAGGATTGAGTGTAGAGTTTGAATTACCAAACTCGATTAGGTTTTTATGTAGAACTTAAATCAAAGTTCTTGTGTAGGCAATTGGACACGAGTGTGTATATGTTAGTTTCTAAGGAAGCATCGGAGGGAGTAAACATAAATATTTAGACTAGGACCGAGGTTCATGGCGAGCTAATAAAAAACTACATAAGTTTCCAAGGGAGCCAGTTGTAACATCCCAAATTTTCACAGCCAAAGTTTGTACTCATGCCTAAGAAAATTGGGTGTTAATAATTGAATAAATTGGATGTTTTAAAAATTACACCATATTTTTTTTTCATTTAGATCACATCAAGTTACAATCATAAAGGTAACCATTCACAAGAATGAAATCAACTGTATTGATTATTTCATTAGAATAACAAAATTCAGTAAATAATCAAATGCCTTCTCAATGGAAGCTTACTACATTTATTGAGTTTACAGCAAAAGTATAAAACTAAATTATAAAACTATATTCGTATTCTTTCAATATAGTCTTCCATAGGGAGATGGTCTTCTACGTCTTCAATACGTACATCACTTGCATCATCTATATGGTTGGAGAGGGTCAACGCCCTACTCATAGTGATGGTTGTCCCTTAAGATTAACAATAATTCAAGAGATTCATAAAAGTCATGTAGGGGTTCTGATATGTCACGTACTCCACCACTACGAGAGATATCAGTATGCGCAAATAATTTACATGAATGTATGCCTGGAAAAGTATGTGCCGCTCATCATACATAGTGATCAATGTTAGAATATGGAAAATAGTTCATAATATCTAACTCGACCTGCATTCTCACATTACAGATATTCGTCGATGCGTCCAACGTCAACGTGGATTTATGCGAGCATCTCAAGTCGACATAACAACGCAATTGGGGGACTTACGTAACATGATGTGTTCATGGAGTGACTATTTACGACATCCAATCTAGAGAAGTGATGTAATATGCATGGCAATTTACTTACATCGATTATACACCATGCCAACTAACACAAGGAATTACATGTCAACCTAGAGAGCCACTACACATAACGCATTACGTCCACAATAAATATTTGAATCACTAGTTGTGATACCTCTAACACATCACTAGCATTGATAGACAATGTAAACTGAATCATGGGGATTTTGGAATATCAAGATACATGCCCAAGCCTTAAAGGTATATATCACAAAGCTAAACAAATAAAGAGAAGAGTGACAATGGTCAACTCAACAAAGAGAAAAGTGACACTGGCCAATTTAACAAAGAGGAGAGTGGCAAGGGCCAAGTCAATAAAGAGAAGAGTGGCAAGGCCAACTGAATAAAGAGGAGAGTGATAAGGGCCAACTCAATAAAGAGAAGAGTAGCAAGGGCTAACTCAATAAAGTTGGTAAAGGCAAGGGCAAGGCATGTATCCATCACCCCACATAAATTCATAAAGATCACTCGAAATCAACATTATAGCATAATCTTAAAGGGAAAATAATTGTTGATGATAAATTAAAAAATTACAGAGAGAAAATCATAAGAACAAGTAAAAGGCAATACAATTCATATCAACTTAAATCGAAGCGAGCATAAAAGATAAAACCCTCACCTTGCTGGTGATGTTGTCTCTTACTTAAGTTAGATGTTCAGGAATGTATGATCAGGTTCTACTATATTCGCCTGGTTTAAATTGATTAAGTTAAATGTCAGATTAGAATAGGAGAAATACATGATCTAAACTATTCCTTAATTGGGTTTACAGGTTACCTAAGTTGATAGGCTTTCAACTTATGTGTTTTAGGCCCTTCCTATCATTGACTCAACTTGGATTTTAATATAAATGGATTCCCATTGTTAAAGGATAGAATAATTCTAGAAAAAGAAAGGAAGGATAGAAAATAAGAGAAGTTAAGAATCGAACCCGACTTTGACGGTAGCGCGGTGGATAGCTAATCTCAACCTTCATGTTTTCTTTCTTTCCTTCCTCCTCCTTCCTAGCGTGGATCTAGGCTTGTAGGTAGGCACCTCCTTCCTTCCTTCCTTTCTGTCTTTCTTTCTTTCTCCTTCTCTCTCTCTCTGTCTCTCTTATTGGGGGTATCTCCTTAGTTGTTCTAGTTAGTTGTTATTCTCTTTCTTCCTCTCTTTCCTTCTCTCACATTTCTCTTCTTCTCCTCTCCCATTATCGGACAAGGGACTCTTATAAGTGTGAGGCCCTCTAGGTCAGTCTAGAATTTCCCTTGTGCCAACCCATTTATGCATCACCATGCGAAGGGGAAAGATGGACGTAGGTCCTATGAACTGAAAAGAAAAATATATTAGTTGTTGTCTGACTGGTGATGTCCCTTGTTCCTTACATAGATCTGATCAAATCTTGGATGGTATTGAGTTGCCCCTGGGTGGGCCTTTGAATGGAAGGCCTTGATCAGGTCTCTAAAAATGGGATTGATCAACACTGTAGAGAGTTTCAATGCATTCATTTGTATGGAAACTGAGGGTGTGATTTCTTTCGTTAACTTTCTCTCTTAATATTAACGTGGGTGTGGTCATAATTTTCTTTGCCTAGATTTGGAAGGCTCTGATCGGACCAGTTGTTCCCTTTGGAATTTCCTTACGTGGAGAGTTGGAACCATGATGGTTGCTATTTGTGGAGGGAATTTCGATGAGGACTGTGCCTTGTTTCTTGATAGAGTTGGGGGTGAAAAGGACTAAGACTTGGTTAAATCCTCCCCATAAACATGATGAACGGTTCAGATCATTATGGATGATCATGGTGGTGGGTCACCAGTCTCTCAAATGGACTATGTCCATTAAGGTTACAGCGCAGAGGTCCTTCCTTTGCTGGGAATTGTATGCACACACATGTACAGTTCCTCGTAAGAAGGGTTGGGATAGAGATGGCTCTTGATCGTGATGGACGATTTGGATGGTGGGTCGCGAATGTTGTAAACGAACGTTGTTCGTTCGGATTGCACTCGAGCGAAAATCACGTTAAAAGAGGAGTTTTCCTCTTTCGATTGGGAGGTGTCCTAGTTTGATCCACCCCAGCGTCCAGTGCTCCATAGGTGACGCACACTTGCAAAGATACACACTAAGGTGGGGTCCACAATGATGTTTTTTGAGAAATTCGCTCCATCCATGATACTTCATAGGCCTATCTAGGTCATCTGATCAGAGATGAGACAAATCCAAAGCTTAGGTGAGCCATACTTTGGGATTTATGCATCTAGTTGTCATTTCCATGTGATTTGGTAGTTCAATAGGTTTCAAATCTGATATGCACCGACCATTCAATCCCCTGGGTACCCATAAGTCTAAGAATGAGGCTGATTTAACATTCCGGTGGGCCCTAAAACTCAGTCTTTGGCCTTCACTCACCAATTTACATTGATCCAACAGTTAGACTACTACCTAAATTGATCATCAATGCTCTAAAATCTCCTTCCTAGTATAAATCAAAATTTTTAATAGATTGAATGATCAGATGGCTTGATTATAGTGGTTAAGTGATGGATTTCCACACTAAGCAGTGTGAATATGATGAATGGTGGCTCTGATGTTTCGGGTCCCATTTGCAGATTCTCATCAATCCAACGGTCATGTCAACTTCGGCTCTGACCTTCATGGTTTATAAGGGTTCTTAGTCGATCCTAGTCAAAATCTAACAGTTGTTTTTATAATCAGATGATTGGATTATCTCGTAACGTAATAGATTTCAACATTAGGTGACATGGCATGGTAAATGATGGATTCGATGATTTAATATATGGATAGAGATTATTCTCAACAGTTCTATTCACGTTGGAGATTGGATATAAGGTTATGATGACTAGGTTGGTATCGTCCACATTTACATATTAAGTTAACTTTATGGTAACACTCGAGAACTTTCAATACTCGGATATTGAAATGTTCAGGATGTTACACCAGTCCTTATGTAGGATTGTAAAGGTCAGAGTTAAACCTGATTTAGAACCTCTGGTAGTGAAATTTGGTACACTCATGGGTTGAGTGATTCCACCGACAATGGACTAAGGAAACCAAACCACTATAAATTATTATGTTTGGGATTTTCTTAGAGCCATTGTTTTATTATTCTTATGTGATTAAATGTTTAATTATATGTATGCATGATTAGATTAATACTTAAAGTTAATAGGTAGCACATCCTACACATGTACACTATCATGTATCGACTAGTTGCTTGAATGTCATATTATTTGTAGTCTATGTGATTGGACCCTCTTTTAACTTTGAATCATTAGAGTTAATTCCCTTACTTAGCTTAATTTACACATTAGTTTAAGTAGGTAATTGTGTTTAAAATGTGAAATTTTTTTTTGGTCCTAATCATCCCCCTCTCTTAGACATATCCACCATTTTAAGCTCCTCAAAGCTTTCGTACATAGTCCGTGGGACCTCCACATACAAATTCATTACCCTCGCCACGTAATATATGATTCCAAGTAAAGGGTTTCTCCCAACAACGGCCAATAACGCAACCATTGTGAGCACAATGATTCATAAGATAGTAAATCTACAATCCTATTTCCATTTAAGTTTTACACCAGATGGATAAAAGCTTGAAGTAAAATCTTGTGTGTGTATCACAATTATATGAATCACGAATGGGCCATTCTGAGTCACATTAGTCAATACAAAATCTCCTATAATCCCTGTGGATATCACACGTGAATTCAACTTGTCACATCTTGTGATTCCAAACATTTAGCATGCAACACATGTGGATCACACTAAGCATATTATAATTCAGGTTCATGTAAATCATATGAGACAAGTGATAAAATCAAGTGGATTTACGCATGATAAGGAGTGCACATGCATGAATCAACCTCTACGAGGAACTAAACATGTTATGTGTTCATATACAAGATTTTAAGCATGTAAGAATCCTAACAAGGTGTTAAGTAATGATTGGATTTAACAAATGATCCCTAATTTAGTACATATGAGGTAGATTACAATTGTTATTACATGATTCATAGGTTAATTAACATGATGATCAAATGCTAAGACTATTACAAGACTAAAAATATCGCAGAAAAGCTAAAAGGGTAAACATCACATTAAAGTCAAAAGTCCTTGACTTAAAAGCATCCCTAACATAAGAAATTTAGGAAAAATGATCGAAACACTAAATGTAAGAACAAATTTATTGTTAATGGCTTAGATTTGATGTTAATAAAATATTTAATAAGGGATTATGTGTTACCTACCTCGATTAGGATGAATCCCAATCTGATTCGGTAAATCGGGGCCAGAACTTGGCACACCACCAAAACGCTTATGAAATCACACCTAAATATGGTTCCCTTAAGATACGAGATTGGCCTAATTAACTAGGATTGAAAGCCCTAAGATACACAAACCCTAAATATTTGGGTTCAAAGAAATAAAGGACTGCAAAGAGTTTTCTAACCCTAATAGCTTTAAAAGGGTAGGAGTTAGCGGAAGGACACGTAAGAATGGTAAGAAAACTTCTTACCTATCAAAGGAAGGTGAATCCAGCTTAAGGATGATGATTTCCAGCCTAGGGATGACTATTTCCAGCTAGAGAAGACATCGAAAAGTTTATACAATTCGGATCTTAGAGAGGAATGGCTCGAACCGATGGATCTTCTTCCCCTACTCTCATTCTCTCTTAATTTCCATCAATTTCTCTCTCTCTCTCTCTCTAAAAAAAACCCTAAAATTTTGATGGGTTTCTCAAATGAGAGAGATGAAAGAAAGAATGAGTATTTATACTCTCAGAAATTCCCCCCAAATCAGTCACTATGCAACCCGTTAGTAGATTGCTTACCTCCAAGTGCAGAGGTTCGTAAGTAATATCCTATGAATACAGGGTTGATCCCATAGGGAGATGATCTATGAGAATGAGAAAATCAAATGCGAAACTAACTAAGTAATGAAAACTAAACAAATGAAATGATTTTGAAAGTATGGAATTCAATTAAATTAAAAAAATACTCAAGCTTCAAAGTTCAACACATAAGTTAATGATCAATAAATTATGATGACTTGATAACACAATTAGGATCCGAGCACTATGATCGGCTTAATTGGAAAATAAAACATTTTAAATATTTTAATAAATGATATAACAGATTAGCGAATCATGGATTAGCACCATTAATTTATATTATCAAGTGTCAGTGATTTTAAGCATTCAATATCCATGAGATAATAAATCTAAGAAATGTAACGGGTTAAGAATATCTCTCATCTAAGAAATCTAATTGATCCAAGTTAAGCCTATCCATCAATATGGATCTCACATGATGAAAACATATGGATCTCACATGAGGATCAAAAACCTAAACCTAAATAATTGATAACATGCATACACCATTCATCTCATCATTAAAAACAATCAATCATCGTAATTTATAAAATCATTAAACCAATGTGCTTCCCTTCTAGCTTGGACAAGAGGGAACCCAAAAAAGATAACTAAATTGTAAAAATAAAAAAGCAACGAGAAAGCAAAAAAATAAATTAATAAAAATCTAAAAAGAACTTATAAAAATCTAAAAACCTTAGAAAAAACCCTAGATCTTACCCTTAAATGCTCTGAATGATGCTTAGGAATGCCCTAGGAAGTCCTATTTATAAGTGGGGAACTCCCTCCTTCAAACTGATTTGACAAATCTAGAAATCGCCTCAAATTTTCTCAATTCGCGTAAGCTCTGCGTAAACCCTTTAATGACATCGAATTACTTTCAATGTCATCTTAAGACTGGCTTCGATGTCATCGAAGACTGCATCCAATTTGTCCAGCAACCAAACTCAATTTTTCTGTAATTCTTCGATGTCATCTAAGACTCCTTCGATGTCATCAAAAACTGGCTTCGATGTCATTGAACATAGTATGATGTCATCTAAGCTCAGATCTTATGAATTTCTGCACTAATTTATGCACTTCCTTCCTTTTCCACTTGGTTTTCTTGACTCTTGGTGTAACGCCCCGAGTTTTTGGAACCCGAGTATATGACTCGTTCTCTAAAAATCCAAGTGTTAACTTTTAATGATAATTAAATTTCACATATATGTTTCTTTTTTTTTTCCTTTTCTTTCAAATTTAGCAGTTTAGTGAAAGATGGACAAATCAAATATAAAGAAAAAATTTAATTGCATTTAGAATTTACGAGCAACTGCTCATAATGACTTATACAAACCAATGTCTCTATATTAACAAATATAAGAATTACATAATTTACACATGAGAAATAATAAAATGCATATAAATTTAAGCCACAAAATCACGCAGCTTCTCTTCGCAGATACAACCATGCATCCCCGGCACTTGACCACTGATCTGCATCAATTCTGATCATGCATATCATTTAAGCCACCTGTACTGCCTGTATGGTTATATATTTGATGAATGAGTGGCCAGCTCAGTGTGAATTTTCCTCAAGATTACACACTGCCGCATTAGGTAAACATAATTATATAAAAAAAAGTATTCAAAATAATACATGATGTAGTCTTATTAAATGTATGGATGTGTGACTGTACATCAACTAGGGATGCTCATCTAGTTGCCTTTTGGACAAAACCCATGCAGGTTTCCAGTCACTAGCAAAAGTACATTGTACATGCGTGGTAACAAGCTCACCAAAAGTGGGCCGATAGTCAGTGGTCTAGGAGTTAGCGAAGCGATACCCCAACTAAATCGTATAGGCATGTGCTACAATATCCAGAATTAGCCATCCGTGATTGCTCATATGTTATGAATACATGATTAGTCTAACCATTATTATTCTATTTACAACCAGCCAATTTAAGAAAGCTCGAAGATCACTATAGGGGGTTTATCACCAAGCGTAGGCCGACAGCTAGGACATAGTGTCCTATGACCACCATCCTCAGCTCTAGTGGTCAATTATAATTCAGTGTATGGGGATTGCCATCACATCGTTGCATAAAAAATAATACATCGAGCCCACATAGGGTAAATACCAAAATAAAGCCACATAGGAAAAATATCAAAACTAGGCCACATAGGGCAAATATCAAAACTATGCGATAAAAGACCATCTTAAAAACCACTTAGACACAACAACTCATGGATGGTAGGCCCATATCAATATTCCATTTAACCCATATTCAATTAACCACTAAGCCGAAGGTCCATTATAACCACGATCAATTAAGTTACATCTCAAGTCTAGATGTACATCTATAAGTGGAGTTTCCCCATGATGTACCAATTCAAGTTTCACAACCAATCCACAAGCATGAGAAAATATACAACTACAACATATAGATGTTGATGCAGGATAAATATTGAGCAAGTAATCTAGCATTCAATGCCAACAAATAGCACATGTGATTATAAGATATCAATTATCAACCAAAATTAAAGCATAAATTATCACTTAAGCTAATGGGGAAATGGAAATCTCAAGGGGAAGAAATCATCACCTTACGAGTCGAATTGCTTAGTAGTTAGGGGATGTGTGCGCCCTTAGAGTCAAATCCTTCCACGAATTATGACATTGTGCGGTTAGATCGAATTTCTATAAACTACTTGTGGTTAAGATTATAACCTAGGTTTTGGATTACTTAGGGTTAGGGTCTTATCCTAAAGTGTAGTTCAATGCTTAGATTATAGGATTTGAATCCTAAATAATAATAATAATAATAATAATAATAATAATTATTATTATTATTATCATTATTATTATTATTATTATTATACAATTGATCAAATAATATTCATAACAGAAGTATTAATCCATCAATATTAATAATGATGATTCACAAGTTGATATTTAAATATACAAACAATATCCAATATTTTTTTATAATTACTAACAATCTATTAAATAACAGAGGTAATAGAAATAGAATATTTACTAATAATAATATGATGATGACTAATAATAATATTCATATTAATAATAATTATACTAATCCCATAATGAAAGTGATAATATTTTTTAGTGATAATAATAATAACTATCAATACTGAATCTATTCATGATAATATTTAAGGATAGTAAATAAAATATGAATGTCTAATAATCATAGTTTTATTTATAATATCCAATACTAATATGAAAATCAGCCAATGATCAATCATGCTTAATAATTGTAATAATTATGGTAATATCGACGACAATAATAAACCAAAATAATATGTTAAGGGGAGGAAAGTTGACTTATGCTAGTTGATTCAGTAGCTTGACCCGACGTGATCTAATGTGGCTTGGAGACGAACCCCCCCTCTTGACTCAAACCAGACTTAGCAACAGTTCACCTCCCCACTCTACTTCCTTCTCTTTCTCTATTTCTTCTCCCAAACTTGTTCAGCAAGGTCGCTGGATGAAATCTCGACTCGACTCATGCTAGTAAGTCGAGTCCACTCAACTTAATAATGAGTGCAACTTGCACTCACTCATTCTCTTCCTTCCTTCATGTTTCTTCTTACTCATTCTTCTTGCAACTCATTTCCATCATCTGGACTCAACCCAAACTCTCAACTAGAACCATGACTCGGCGAGTCAGCGTGCTAACTCGACATCAGCCCTGTGAAGAGAACCGTGTCCCTCTCCTCTCTTTCTTTCCATCTTTCTTCCAAAACTCACTGCGCAGCAAGGTGGCTGGATTAAACCAAGCCCGCTTTACCTAGCTCAGATCAACTCAAAGAATAAAACTGAGTCATCGAGCTTAGACTGACAGTGACCAATCCGCACTTGACTCACCCTCGCTCTCTCCTCGGATCTCTCTCTTCTTCTTCTTCTCTTTTTCCATGTCTTTTTTTCTTCTTTTTCTACCCACGACCAGATAATGTCTGGATTGACCAGACCTATCTCTAGCTTGGACCGAACTTGGTCCAGCCAGTCAAACTCATTAGTGAGTCAAGTTGGCTCAGTTCGATCTAGTGCAGTAATGTACCCACTCTCCTTCTTCTTCTCTTCTTCATTTTTCCTTCATGCTTCTCTCTTCTTCCTTCCTTTCATCTACTTCTTCTTCCTCTTCTCTTCCAGCTGGAAACATCCAGTAATGGACACCAAGCCTGGCCTCACTTAAGCTTAGTCGAGCTGAGTCAAGTTGGTGCAATGTAACAGCCACATACCCTCGTCTTCTCTTCTTTCTTCTTCCATTTTCTTTCCATCTCCCTCTTCCAACACCAGGGACGTCACCATATGGTGAGAACTTGAAAATGGCATGCCTAAACTGATTTAGACTAGGTTTTGAGCGATAGAGAAGATGACATGCCATTAATGACGTCTTTTAAAATGATGCTTCTTCCTCCATTCTGCATCTTTTAGACGGTTCATATGGGTCCTAGAAAGCTTATGGATAGGCTCTTTCAAAGCATTAGGAGGGTTCAGGTGGTGGGTTCACTAGAGGAAAATTGTGGCTAGTTTTTCTCATCGAGTTGTTGTAAGAAATTAAGAGCCCTAGCTTGAGGATACCTTTCTTATATGGCTTGTCCTAATGTTTCTAAGTCGTTGGATTGAGAGAAGATGGTGTAGATCAATATAGGTGTCAAGCTCCTAGAACGGATAGCACCAGGAAGGTTTTCACATCCATCTCTAACAGGAAATCCTAATCCACGTGAAATGTTGTTGGATGGCTGAGATTTAGAGAGAGGAGTTTACACGAATCGCCAACCTGGCAGCAGTAAGACGTTTTCCATTTTTAGAAACATAGTTGCTGACACTCCAGATGCATCTGGATTTATGTTTACGCACGAGTACAACTCCTTGTGAAACACCCTTGGTTTTAGTCAGAGCCATGCTCCAAATCTAATGGACGGTTTGGATCATATTAATGAGGCCAGGTGGTGGGCCACATATTGATCAAACGATCATCGTTCATTTCGCTGGCAAGAAAATGAAAGGAGAGTTCTTCCCATTTGTGAGAAAACACGAGTCGAACCCATTTGACCTAGAATGGTGGTTTGGTGCACTGCAGTGCACACCCATTGTGTACCTACTCTGCCCAAAAGTGGGGTCCACTATGATGATCATTGAAATCTGCTCATCCACCTATTTTTACTACCCCTCGTAGACCATCAGTCCAGCGATCGAGCATCTCCAATGTTCAGGGGGTCCTTTAGACTAAATTTTTCTCCATGAGTGTCAGTTCCTATCAATTCGATGGTCAGATCAATCTAACCATTGATGGTTAGAAGGTTTTAAGAATCTTTTGTGTGTTTAGGTCTGTCTATTCTACGTGTTAACAATATCACTATTGCTATGAGAATCTCTATTATTATTATTATTATTATTATTATTATATCATTTTTATGTGTGCATATATAGATATTATATGTATTTATTGATTATTAATACTATTATTATTATCTTGTATGACTTGCCTTTGATTAGAATCATCAATTAATTGAATCATGTCCTAGTGAGCCATGTGTCCAATCCTAAAAACATATACTACTTAAGCAGTCTTACAGTCGCTTTTATAATCTGATGGTCAAATTAGGGAAATGGTCATTAGATCGATCAATGGAATGTTGTGATTGATTTGTAGTGTATCTAAAGAGTTTTAGTGTAAGTGTTGGTCTACAAAGTGTTGTTAATCGATGGCTTAGTTTGTCTCTGGCATGGTTTAGTGACTGTCCAGGTATTGACGAACAGTCGGATGGCTTGAGGAATGGAAGAAGATATCTTATATTAACCTGATTAGGCTAGGGTGTAGGTAAACATTCCATTAAGATAGATTACATGG
Organism: Magnolia kwangsiensis; assembly: GCA_037074715.1. Taxonomy (NCBI): domain Eukaryota; kingdom Viridiplantae; phylum Streptophyta; class Magnoliopsida; order Magnoliales; family Magnoliaceae; genus Magnolia; species Magnolia kwangsiensis. Next base: position 28,235,960 of record CM073577.1, read on the forward strand.
TAACACCTGAGTACTGAAAAGTACGAGGTGTTACACTTGGGGTGTTGAAATCTTCAATGTTGTTCTCCAAATGTCCATTCTTTTCCTTAGTGATTCTTGAGCATCAAATCCATGCTTTTAACATTCTTTTCAATCTAAGCTCTTAAACTCACCTTGCAACACAAACATGAGTAAAACATAACAGTAAGCAATATAATGTTCATAAAATCAAGATATAGATGTGGGAAATATGCAATATTTGACACTCAACATTAGTCAGACCAATGATATTTTTTCAGTCGGACCAACAAGAATCAACATTTTGAAATTACACGTGGTGGTGGGACATGGGTTATGCACGGAAGCTTGGTAAAGTTATAGAATGAATGGCTATGTCTTAAAGGGGGCTGAATAGGACCACTTAAAAATTATGCCAATTAAAACACATTTTCCTAACTTAAACAAATGTACCAACTAAACTAAGGCAATTAACACTTTGACTTCCAAGCCAATAGTGAGTCTAATCACATAGGCTATAATAAATATACCAATAAAGCAACTAGTTTATAAAAAATACTGAGTTTGTGTGTACATTATAAGTTAAGTGCATAACATGCAATACAATTCAAGCATTCATAATTCAACTAATCAAACATAAGCATAAAAAGAATTGTGTGAAAATGATCAATCACAAACACAAGCATGTATAGTGGTTTAACTACTTGTCTACTCCACTCTCTATGGACCCACTCTTTTTTAGCATACTAGTATTTCACTATCTGAGATTTTAAATCAGATTCACCTCTAACCTTTAAAATCCTACATAAGGACTGACTCCCTTAGAGACTTACGTGGTTTTCTATAGGCTAGCCATAGACCTCGGTCCTACACAAGAAACCTACATGCACACACTTGTGTTGGTGGCTTATACATAAACTTGATTTAGGTCTTATATAAGAACCAATGTCTTATACAAGAACCTAATTGAGTTTCATAATCAAACTCTTACACTCAATCCTATACAAGGAATAAGTGTACATGGACTCTAAAAATGACAACCTTACTTGTTGGATTGAGACCCATTAATGTGAATTCTTGAGATGATTCTTTAATTGTCTCATGTGTCTTGAATAAACTTCTCATTGCTACCCCAATCTTGAATCTAATCATTCAACTTCACAATCAAATACATTACATGTGATGCTCCTTTGATGTGACTAAGGTGATGGGAGTTAGGTGAATCTCCTACACTAATGATAGTATTGGGCTCCTAGCAGGGATTCACATGAATGGTCATTTTAAAGATTGTTTAGAAAAAGGATACACCTATTGGGTTTACTCTAACCTCTAAAGAATATGAGATGCCAAGTTCTTCCACAAATGGAGCATTTTAATGCTTATAGAGTGATGAACCACTTTGAAGAGGGCATGGATCTCAATGGTGAGAGACAAGAAGGATTTGGAAGTATTGGGATACTCTAAGCTCTTTTTCTCACTCAAAATCAATATATCCACAAATATCCAATTTCTAGATTTATAAGAAAAATACTTCAATGGATTTATAACGGCAAGTCTTCAGTTGGAGTGAATTTAGCTTCGGTTGCAACAAATTAGACTAGAAAAACCACAAAAGCCACTGGACAAATTTTAGCACTATTGGTATGACTGAATATGTTATTCGGTTAACCTGAACATGGTCAAATGTTAAACTGAATATGGCATTCGGTTGCAAGCAAAATACCTGGGATTTCAAGGCATGCGTATTGTCCTGTTTTGATCATTTTTTATTAGACAGAAGGTGGATTCGGTGGGACTGAATACACCTGAAATTCCTCTAAAGCCTAGCTGATCATGTTCAAATGAATTCATAAGGCTTTGGATAATCAAATAAGGTTTTCATATTCATAATGGATAATTTAAAGGTATATTGATTTGGACCTAAAGGAATTTAACGTTAGGATACACCAAGACACCTCATGTTTACTTGTTTCTTCACTCCTTGATGCCCTATGTCTTTATGTGTCTTCGGTCTTCAGCTTGATTCCAATGATTCAATCAACTCCCTGACATATAAATGTATGTGATTAACAAAATATATGCACAAATAAGTGCACTAATAATCTCCCGCTTTTTCAATTACTTTCAAAAAGACTAACATAGACCTTGTCATGGTCCATACTAATGACAAACCAAAACCACTTAAATATTACGTGCCAAATGAAAAATCTACAACTCAAATACAAAAAGACATGTAAACTTACAATGCTTCCCCATAATTATTACACCTATCAATCCTTGCACATAACAAATAAATGTTGTAACAGAATTCATTATTATGGTGGGACTTGATCTTTCTCTCTCTTTTTGTCAGTATTTGACAAGGAGTTAAAGAAAATAAATATACTGATAAAAACATAGCATGGATCAACTCTATAATTCATGGATTTTTCAATTATAAGGCACATACTAACATGTGATTAAAGGGTGCATATAAACATTAAAACATGGAGGATGCTTATTATGATCATTCAAAGGATATATCAATCGAAATAAGAATGACCAATTATAGTCTAAGCTAAAAACATAAGATATTGAAATTCAACAACTTTAAAGCTTAAATTATCAAAACAAATGAGGTTATAATCATCAAATTTTTTAGTAAAGCACAAGATGAGGCTAGAATCCTCAGATTTTTCAATGGTGCTCACAAAAATGTTAAAATTCTAAAATTTAACTATAAGCTCTCATATGAGACTAAAATCCTTTAATTTAACAAATAGCCCTCATATATCTGTAAAGGTCACCTATCTCTTTACGCAACCCACTTGGGTGTGAATTTCCTAGGACCTGAACTATGTTTTGAAGAAAATAATGATTTTTTTATATTTCTTTATCTTAGGTGATTTCCTAGTATGAGATCTATGTTCAGTAGGTAATTTATCTATGCTAGTCCTACCCTGATAATCATTGCCCTTGATTAGTATTTTTGTCTTTTCATTAAACTAAGCAATTAGTTTTAGTAACACTTTCATCTGATTAATCTTTTTTTGAAGGGTTGAAATCTCTCTATTCTTTTCCAATGATCCTTTAGGAATGCTTGTCGATTGTGTGTCAATTTCTCAATCACGAAGAATTCTCTACTTTGGTTTGAGACTAAGGTGGATTGGGCCCTTTCTAATTTTACACATTTAAAATTAAAGCATCCAATATTTCCACTAGCATGACACACACAAGAGAGGCACTCTTCGTAAGTATACGAGTCCCTTTCAATTATTAAAGAGGTAGAGGTAAAGATATGATTATCAAGTTTAAATCCTCTAAAGTCCCCAATAGGCTTACCCATACAAGATTTACAAATATGTTCATGTCTTTAGGAAACCTTATCTTTCCCCTTATATTTAGACATCATTCTTAAGTCCCTCAGATCAACTCAAGGCGATTAAGCCCATTAAGAGGGGTGGTGGGCCACGGGCTATGCACGGAAGATTGACGGAGATATAGAATGAATAGCTATGTGATAGATGGTTGGTGAATAAGACTTAAAAACTATTCTAATTGAAACAAAATTACCGAATTTATTATATATATATATATATATACACACACACACACACACACACACACACACACAAATTAAACTAAGGCAATTAACAATATGGCTTCGAAGCTAATAGTGGGTCCAATTACATAGACTATAATAAATATGTCAATGAAGCAACTAGTCTATAAAGAATAGTGAGCTTGTATATGCATTACAATTTAAGTGTCTAATTCAAGCCTTCATAATTTAATTATTCAAACATAAATATGAATAGAATTGTGCGCAAAGGATTAATCACAAACATACGCATATATAGTGGTTCGGCTACTTGCCTACTCCATTCTTAATGGACGCACTTTCCTCGATTGTACTATTATTTTACTATCCGAGGTTTCAAACTAGGTTCACCTCTAACCTTTACAATCTTATATAATGATTGACTCCCTCAGGGACTTACATGATTTTCTATAAACTTGTAATTCTCTGAGTTTTCAAAACCCGAGTATATGACTCATTCTCCCAAAACTCAAGTATTAACCTTTAATGATAGTCAAATTCAGGTTTTTTTTTCTTTTCTTTCAAAGTTAGCAGTTTAGTGAAAGATGGACAAATCAAATATAAAGAAAAATTTATACTTACATTCAGAATAGATGAGCGACTACCCATAATGACTTATACAAACTAATATCTCTATATTAACAAATACAAGAATTACATAATTTACACATGAGAAATAATAAAATGCATATAAACTTGAGCCGCAAGATCGCACAGCTCCTCTTGGCAGATGCAGCTATGCAACCCTGGCAATTATACCCTACTTCTCATCAGGTCTGAACATATATATCATTTAAGCCACCTGTACTACCTGTATAGTTGTATATATTTGATGAATGAGTGGCCAACTTAGTGTGAATTCTCATCAAGACTACACATCACCACATTAGGTAAGCATAATTATAAATAAAAAATATTCAAAATAATACACGATGAAGTCTTATTAAATACATGAATGCATGAGTGTACATCAACTAGGGATGCTCATCCAGTTGGCTTTTGGGCAAAACCCATGCATGTAGTCGGTCACCAGCGAAAGTGCATCGTACATATGTAGTAACAAGCTCACTAAAAGTGGGCTAATAGTCGATGGTCTTGGAGCTAGCGAAATGATACCAAAATTAAGGGCATGTGTTATAGCATTTAGAATTAGCCACCCGTCATCGCTTGTATGTTATAAATGCATGATTAACCCATCCATTATTATTTCATTTACAACCAGTCAGTTTAATAAAGCTTAAAGGTCACTATGAGGGATTCATCACCCAGCATAGGCCGACAACTCGAACATAGTGTCCCATGACCACCATTTTTGGCTAATAAGGCTACCACCTTAGGATGTTTAATGGGAGTCCATTGACTAGCGGCCAATCATAATTTAGTATATGGGGCTTATCATTGTATGATTATGTAGAAATAAATCATCAAAGCCACATAGGGCAAATATCAAAACTATGCGATAAAAGGTCATCCTCAAAAACCACTTAGACACAACAACCCATGAATGGTAGACCCACATCAATATTCCATTTAACTCATCATTCAAGTAACCACTAGATCGAGTGCCCATTATAAATACAATCAATATAGTTATATCCCAAGTATGGGTGTACATTTATATGTGGGGTTTCCCACTTATTGATGTACCAGTTTAAGTTCCATAAGAAATCCACAAGCATATGAAAATATGCAGGATAGATGTTGAGTATGTAATCTAGCATTCAATTCCAACAACTAGCACATGTAATTATAAGATAAAGATATCAATTATCAACTAAAAATAAAATAAAAACTATCACTTAAGCTAATGAAAAAATGGAAAGCTCAAGGGGAATAAATCATCACCTGATGAATTGAATCACCTACTAGTGTTGCTAGGTGCATGCGCCCTTAAAACCGAATCCTACCATGAATTATAAAATTTGTACGGTCAAATTTAAGTTTCATACACTATCTACGGTTAAGATCATAACCTAGGGTTTCATCCTATAGTTTAGTTCTAGCTTTGATTCTAGGATTTAAATGTTAATTGATGTACGATTAACCACAATGTTGATAGTATTAATAATTGTAAAATTTCCATTAATACTAGTGATTCAATTGTTATTAGCTAACATGACAACATTAATCCGTATGATACTAATAAAATTATGATATATTATTAATGATAATGTTTGAGAGCAATAGATAAAATACTATTATTTAATAATTGCAACTTTCTTTATCATAACTAGTTTTAGCATAGATTATTCACTAATGGTTAATCATATCTAATATTAGTAATCCTAATAATAAGAGTGATAACAATGATATTAATACAACAAATCTAGTCTGAAAGAAAATGTTGACTCACCTATGTCGACTCACTTCAACCCACAAGCTTGATTTTCCCCTAACTCGAACCAACTCAACGAGTCACCCAGGTGTGGTTAGATCTCCATGAGCAATTGTTGGAAGGCTGGGCCGAATCAGCCCCGATCCGTGACTTGGTTGGTTTACCGAGTCAACTCAACAATCATCCTCCCAATCTCCCTTTCTTCTTCTTTTTCTTTCTTTTCCTATCTTGTTTTCTCTCTTTCATTCTTTGTTGGGACTATAACCATGCTTAGACCAGACCTGATGACTTAGCGAAGTTGAGTCCAGTTGACTCGGCAGTGACTGTAGTACGACCCACACTCGCACTCACACTCTCTTTCTTCTTTCTTCTCTCTCTCTCTCTCTCTCTCTCTCTCTCTCTCCCTTTACATCTTTCTTCTTCCCACTTTTCTTCCCACACCCAATGTCTAGCAAAGCTGTTGGATTAAATCAAACCCATTTTAACCCAACCCAACTCAACTCGAAGAAGACAACTGAGTCAGTGAGCTCGGACTGACACCAAGCAACCCGCACTCAACTCACCAAGCTGGCAACGGCGGAATGGAGCTTTCCATTTCTTAAAAAAAGGGAACATGCAGCTCTGTTTGGGCTTGAGTTTGAGTACATGCACGTGTGCATGAGGGTGTACAGACGGTGTGGATTTGGTCAGCCCCACCTCCTGGATCATCTGAACGGTTTAGATTAGATCAAGGTAGCCCACATTAATCACAATGGGTTAGTTTTGAGAGGGCTGGAAACATAACTTGCCTGCATGCCAGCCTTCTTACGATCGACGCTGTGTGTACACATGAGCTTTCCAGCATTTGAGATGCCTGGAGTTTTGATCCACTTTCCATGGACTCCATGATGGATGGTTCGAATCATGCTAAAGAGGCCAGATGGTGGGCCATTTATTAAGTAAAGATGTCTATCTATTTGAAATGGACATTAGCGAAAAAAGGAAAAAGGAATATTTCCTTCTTTGGAAATCATTGGTCAAGCCCAGTTTGACCGAGTTTCTCAGTCCAATGCACTGCTGGTGTACATGCGTTGTAAAAGTGGGCTCCACAAGGCTGCCCTCCGAGATTTGATCTATTCGTCAGACTCCTTGGGCCCGAATGGGTCCCTTTACCAAAGATTAGGCAAATCTAAGGTTTGGGTGGGCCATATCTTAAATTATTGGGCTTTAATCATGTATTTTCTATTGATCCAACGATTAGATCATTTTGAATCTGAACATCAACGGTTAAAGGGGTTTCAGGTATCCTAAGGGATGTTCAAGTATGATATAAGGGTTAATCCTGAAATCAAATGGTTTGATGTGTCTCCAAAATATGATCCATCTTTAAAATTAACATATGGACCACTTGGTTTAAGGATGTGGATTTCTTTCAATGATATTAAGGGTCTTAAACTAGTGTAGGTGCACCCTAATAGTCAACATTATATCTAATAGTCGGATTCACATGATTTGGGGTTGGATAATTGAATAAGGTGCCATAGACTTGATGAATAGTGGATCTTAAGATCTCGGGCCTATAGTTGATGATGAATGGTTTAATTGGTCTATTGAAGAAATTGAGATCTCGAGCTTGCAATCGATAACCAATGGTTTAATTGGTCTTTTGAGGTGACCAATGTGATCTGAGTTAGGTGAATCTCATATAACTAATCATAGGATTGGGCTCCTAGTAGGGATTTATATAGATGGTCATTTTAAAGGTTGTTTAGACAAATGATACACCTATTGGATTTAGTCTAACTTCTAGAGAATGTGAGATGTCAAGTTCTTCAACAAATGGAGTATTTGAATGCTCAATGAGTGATGAACCACATTGAAGAGGGCATAGATCTCAATGATTGCCATGAAGGATTTGAAAGTATTGAGACACTATAGGGTCTTTTCTCACTCAAAAACATCATATTGACAAAGATCCAGTTGCTAGATTTATAGGAAAAATCCAACAGATCTATAATGACTAGTCTTCAATCGTGCCGAATTTAGCTTCGGTTGCACCGAATTAAATAGGTAAAACCACAAAAGTCATTGGACAGATTTTTGCATTTTCAATCAAATCAAATATAGCATTCGGTCACAGATAAAATATCTTTGATTCCAGGGTATGCTTATTGTCCTATTTTGATCATTATCGATTAGACCGAATATGCCTGAAATTTCTTTAAAGCCTAACTGATAATGTTCAAATGAATTCATAAGGCTTTAAATGGTCAAATAAGGTTTTTCTATTAGGAATGGATCATATAGAAGTATGTTGATTTTAACCTAAAGGGGTCTAATGTTAAGATACACCAAGGCACATCATGTTTACATGTTTCTTCACTCCTTAATTCTCCATGTCTTCATGTGTCTTCAATCTTTAGCTCCCAAGGGCTCAACTGACTCCCTGACACATAAGCGCATGTGATTGACATACAATGTGCATAAATAAGTGCACTAAGATGTTCTACCCGTCGACTAACAATGCTTAAACAATTTCTTATGCCTTTCATGTCTCACCTATCGGTCGAATCAGCAGGGTGCCGATTAGATCGACAGAGCCATGTCATGCCCTATAAAGGGTTTTCTCTCCACCACTTAGGGTCCTAAGAACCCATCACACAAACTCTATCAAATAATAGACGTAGAGTGGGCCACAAATATATTCTTGACATAGATGGACCAAAAGAGGCCTGAATGGAAATGGGCCTAGTCTAATAGATCCGAGCTCAATCCTATGCAGGGCATGACATGACTTGGCCCTAAGTGTGCCTGGGTCAAAGAAATTCATTCCAGATACAGAGAAAGTGATAAGAGAGATGGAATACCAATTAAAGAGGAATTCAAAAAATAATTTTCCATAAAAATTGATTATGATCACAACCGTTCGATCACGAAATGACAAGCTGGATCATCTTTTAAAATCCTTAAAAATAGTTTTTAATAAAAATCGATACCAATTACAACTATTTGATCATGAAATGATGGGCCGAATCATCTTTCAAAAACCTCAAAACTAAGATATCAATAAAAATTAGTCCCGATCATAACCATTAGGATGCGAAACGATGGACCAAATCGTTTTAACCAAAAAGCCACCCTAGTGAGTCTAACCGAACCATGAGATGATGGATTTGATCAATCATCCTCGATAAATTAGAGTCTTGATCATGGTTGTTGATCATATCCACACCAATCCTAATAAAGTCGGTCTTGACTGCAATTGTTTGATCGTGAAATGATGGACCATATCATCTTTTAAAATTATCCAGAAATAGTTCTCAATAAAAATAAGTCCCGATAGAAACCGTTTGATCATGACCATTCAATCCTAAAATGATAGATCAGATCAGATTTTAAAATGCCAAAGAAGTCCGATCTCAATCATAACCAATAGATCACAATCAACAAGTTCGATCACCATTCTAAAGCACCAAAATGCATTCCCAATGGAGTTTGACCATAATCATGATTATCAAACCCTGTGATAGTGGATCAAATCATCATCCTCAATAGATCTGAATCTTGATAATGACCATTAGATGACTCACACAGGTTCCAACAAAAGGCTAGTCTCAATCCCAACTGGGGGATGGCAAGATAACGGACCGAATTCTGACTGTAAAACCTAAAATTTTCCCTAGGGGGTCACCATTAAAGGCATAAGATGATTGATCGTATAATCATCCTCAATGGATCCGAATCTTGATCATAGCCATCAATTAGACCCACTTTTATTTCAATAAGATCAGTCCAGATCATATCTGTGAAATGTCAGACTAGATTGTCATTCCAAAACCCTGATCACCACCCTCAATGGATCTAATCCTCGATCGCGGCTGGTAGGTCATGAGACGAAGGATCAGATCATCCCAAGTGAGTTCTCTAACCATTGAACTACAAAATTAATAAGGTTGGACAGCCGTATCTGAAAATTTAAAAAATATACATGTCCCTATTGGAGCTGATCCTAATTGTAAACCATCGAATTATGAAATGATGGATCATATTTATCTAAAAAACAATGATTCAAATAAAGTATGATCTCGATTGTACTTATCTACCTATGAAATGATAGATCAAACCCTTTTCATACTTTCAATAAAAACCAACTTGCTTGGGAAACTCACAGGCATCCCTAGTAAAGGCAACTAAGTAAGTTGGAAATGTTTATATAAAAAGCTTTTGCAATAAAAACTCATGGAGTATCACTCCCTATGGTGGGGAAACTTTCTAAAATCACAAAAATAGTTTCCTAAATAAAGCACTAGGTGTCCAAAGCACTATGAGGTCTTTTATAACTCTAGGTGGGGTGTTCAACACAAAATTAAAACAATATTTGATGCCTTGTAGTTTTCCTAGAATTTTCGAATCCATACGCACACAAAGTATGGTTAGTCTAAACTCTACTTTATTATAGTCGCATGGGATGCTTAATGCCAGGATGAATGATAGGCTAAGTCATAGTCGAAAGAAACTATTTGAATGATGGAAAAGAAAAATCTTAACCTAAGTGTCAAAACTAGAGGATTACATAGAAAGAAGTTACTTGCGCATACCTAGTCCTGGATGCTTGCAAAACTTGATTAAATCCAAGTCGATGAAGTGAGTTACCCATAAGTCTATAAAAAGCTTAGGGCATCTAATCACTTTGATGATTAAGCAACACATGTCTCGTGGGTGATCATGTAAATAAAGGATGTTCTAGATCCAATTAGTAGGGGATCCTTGTAAGGTTGCAATAGTTTGCAATTAGTAGGGGATTCGATTAGCATCCACATGTACATCAAGCATACTAGAGTCATTTAACAACATAATGGTCCACTACATCATGCTATATCATCAAATAATCATGGCCATCAACATTATAACCCTCGATCTGGATCGTTTCTCATAATCACACTATGAGACTTATATTATTTAGTTCTTAATGCTTGAGGGAACAAAGTGAATGATGATCATTAGATGGATCATGTGATCTAATAGTCAAAACTTGAGATCTTCAAAATATACCATTAAATGAACCTTCTAACGATAAATTTTCTAATTAATCAAATATTATTCAATTTAGATGGTTTGGATCAATGATGCATGGTTTGGATTCGCGATCATCCAGTGTACTGATTGTCATAAATCTTAGTTTAAATGGTACTAATGACACACCTGATAGTTGATTATTATTAAATAATCAAAAAAATTATATAGCCCTTAAAATTGTTAAGTACATTACATTATTTTTCCAATGAGCGCAAGATTGACCAAATTTGAACCATTATGAGGAAGTTATAACAATTTTCATGGGATCATGCAATGCTAGAAATGAGAGCGAAGGTGAGTTATACTTTGGGTCCACTTTTAAAAGGTTAAATGCTCTCCAAATTAGATGATTCCAAAGCCATTTGAAAGTTCATCAAATTATCTTTAAAACAAGCATAAGATCACATCCATCCGACCTGTAATGAGGAAGTTATGACCATTTTCGTGGGACTGCATGATGTATAATCTAAACTTCAATAAGGGTTTATCTAAATCATGATGCGGATTTTAAACCAACTCTTAAACGGTTGAATAGTCTCCAAACAAGATGATTCTAAAGATGTTTGGAAGTTCGTCAAATTATCTTTCCAATGAGCATAAGATCACCATGATCCAACTTATACCAAGGACGTTATATGATCATTTTCGTAAGACTACACAATGCATAGTCCAAACCACAATAAGGGTATTGGACAAATCATAATATAAACTTTAGACTCACTTTTAAAAGGTTAAATTGTTTCCAAATGATATGATTCCAAAGCCATTTAAAAGTTCATCAAATTATCTTTTTAATGAGGATAAGATCACTCTGATTTAACCTATAACAAGAAAGTTTTGACCATTTCCATGGGACTGTGTGATGCTAGAAAAACAATTATGATTTGTACAAAACAACAACAATGATTTAGATGAAACAATGATCGCAATTTGGATAAAGTCCATCTTATATTTTTTTCAGAATGACAGTTCCATGAAAACATTCATAACCGCCTCATTACAGGTCGGGTTGAGGTGATTTTGTATCCCTTAGAAAGACAATTTGACAAACTTAAAAATGACTTTGAAATCATCTCATTTAGATACTATTTGACTTTTCAAAAGTCAGTCCAAAGTCCATATCATAATTGGGACTATGCAACATGTGGTCCCATGAAAATGGTCATACATTCCTTATTACAAGCCGAATCGAGGTGATCATCTCATTTAAAGTGGGTTCAATGCGTCAATCATAATTTGGACAGGACCCTTGGTTTGGACTGTGGATCATATAGTCCCCTAAAAAGGTCATAACTCCCTTTATAAGTTGGATCAAATTGATTTTATATTCATTAGAAATATAATTTGATGAACTTTTAAATGGCTTTGAAATCATATCAATTGGAAACTGTTTGATCTTTTAAAAGTGGGTCTAAAGCCCATATCACAATTTAGACAAAACCCATATTATAATTTAGACTATGCATTGTGTAGTCTCATAAAAATAGTCAACTTCCTCGTTATATGTCAGATCAGGGGATCTTGTGCTTATTGGAAAGATAATTTAAAGAGCTTTAAAATGGCTTTAGAATCATCTTATTTAGAGACTTCGGCTTTTAAAAAGTGAACCTAAGTCAAGCTCACGTTCACTCTCATTTTACATCGCATGATCCTATAAAAATGGTCATAACTCTCTCATCACAAGTTGGATTGAGGCAAGCTTGTGCTTGCTGGAAAGATAATTTGACGAACTTTTAAATGAATTTAGAATCCCTTTATTTGGAGACCGTTTGACCTTTCAAAAACTTTCTTAACGTTTAACTCTTAAAAATGACCATTCTAAACCTTTTTTTTTTTTGTTTTTTAAAGAAAGAAGAACTCATCTTCTAAAAGTGGAGTTTTTAATATCTCTCTTCTCCTTACATTATTTTCTTCCCAGGTGTACCCATTTAAGCATAATCTTTATCAAAGAAAGAAGAACCCATATCCTAGAAGTAAAGTTTACTATCTCTTTTCTTTACTTCTATTTGTTTTAAAGAAGAAGAAAAATCCAATTCTTTTAGGTGAGAGTTTCTGTCGGAGAGAGAAGTCAGGAAGCATAAAAGAATGTTCGGGAGTAGCTTTTCTAAGGTTGGATTTTCTATATAGTATAGAAAATTGGAAAAAGTTTTTAGGAGCGTTTCATGGCAAGAAAAAAAAAATTAATTAAAAATATTATTCCATACACGAGTTTTTGCTTTGTGCCATGATGTATGATTTTTAAAGGCATCATCCATCCACTTTTCTAGTTCATTTTAGTCAAGCACAAAAATAAGTCAGATACAATTCTCAGATGGACTACACCATAAGAAACAATGGTGATTCAACGCCCACCATTGAAAACTTCACAGGGCCATTGTAATTTTCAATTCCCATCCAACGTGTTGATAAAGTCACGCAAACTTGAGTGAAAGAACTTGATGCAAAACATTTGTGGCTCACAAGAAGTTTTTAATGGTAGGCGTTCAATCACCACTATTTTTCATAGTGTGGTCCACATGAGATCTAGATCTACCTATTTTTTAGTTGATGAGCTAAAATGAGCTGGAAAAATAGATGGATGGCATGGATAACACATATAAATCATGGTGGGCCATAGAGCTTTTTCATTAACAAGGTCAGTGATGCGTGCTACACTACACAATCTGATTCGGTCAGGCAGAGATGTTTTTCCGTACCTTCAGGCCTCCTGTCTGTTTGTACAAGTGGGACCCACTTTCAATGGTCTAGACCTCCTATATCTTCTTTCTGACATGCTACGTGGTCCAATAATCGGAACAATCACTACAAGAAAACTGGCCTTTACTGGCAGTCAAAACCACTAGCCAAGGCCCAGAAAATCACCGGCAAAGCCTTTGCCCACGGTTTGCTAATAGCCGGTAAAGCCTCGGTCGATAAAGGCTTTACCAGCAGTCAGGACCTTTACTGGCAGAAGTGCTGGACTCCGCTAAATCGTCAGTTTTCGCTGCACTACCAGAAAAATTATCAAAAGCTATGGGTAAAATTTGTAGCTAAATATGACTAGTCCACAATATGACCAGTCCACAATATGACCGTAACTATCGGCACCGTAGATCTTTAAAATTTTTTTACAGATTAAATCCATAGCCATAGATCTCATGGCCACCGACAATCCGTAGCCACAGAGAAAATATATATTTTTTTAAAATAACAAGAAAAAGACTAGAAAAGGTGACCCACATGTACTAGTTTACTTTTAAAAAAAAATAATAATTTTACACCAGTCTAAGCAGCTAACATACCTTGGTTAATGTCAATGATCTCCTTGTTGCCAATTATTACCATTGTTTCTAAGGGACTGGTTTCTTCTGTCGATATTTGGTGAGTTGTGTATCATAGCCATTGATGATGTGAAAAGAATGAAAGCACACCAAAAGCATGACCACCACTCTTCTTCATTCCAAGTCAGCTATGAAATTAGGTTACTCACTTTGGCACATATACTTATCACAAACCAAAGCCGATCCCCAATCCTTCTAGAGTCGGAATATGTCCTCAATGAATGTCGAGCCTGATGACCCAATGAACACATTCGACATGGCACAAATCATCTTATGCAGCATGGCTTCAACCTCGGGGACAATAAGGCATACATATAGCTTAAACCCAGGTAGGTGCAAGGATACTTCCTAATAAAAATCACCCACATAAAAATGTAGTTATGAGAAGGTTTCTGAAATTCCACACATTATGTTATGAGAAAATCTAAATGGCTGATTTGTGAGTCCACGGATAATAAATAAATAAATGTCGGATCATGTCACAGACTCAAGACATTCTGACTCAGAGTTTAGTCAGGTCAGGAATGAGTTCTTTAAGCACTCCTTTGTCACTAGGTTCTACAGAAACCTAGTGACTGCCTGACCCAAGTCTGCATTGAGTTGATTATATGCTTATGAGTAATTGATCATTATAAATATTGTTTGGGTTTGTTTAATTTGTTTCCTTTTATCTACTCTTTAGTTCACAGAAAGAAATAAGTAAAAAGAAGCTCTCCTTTTTACAACAATGGATCCCATTTCGAGGAGCTGTGACCTGGCCTTTTCACTAGAGGTATGGTCTATTCTACACGGTTAGTGCCTGTAGAAGATCAGTTTCACTTTCAGCTACATCTATAGATAAATAAATTACTGGAAAAATGGCCCTCTCCACCACTCGGAGAATGCACTCTTTTGCCTGAGGAATTGGAAAAAAGCGGCTCTCCTTTTTCACATTGTTGAGGAGTAAAATACCTTTGACTGGTGAAAAGGAAGACACATGAAAAGAGTAAAGGTATCGTACGGCGGCACAGTCAGAAATACCTTTGGCTGAGCTATTCTAAAACTCTCAAAAAATTTAGGGTTCTTGATTAAAAGCTCAATAACCTGAAAATAATGACATGCTTAACTGGATCCATCAATACAAATTAATTACCTAAAACACATGGATCTTGAACTCAGTACTTTCTAAAGAATTACCAAATCAAAAGAAGAAACGCAGATATATATCATTGGGATATGCTCTCCAATTATAAAAATAAACTAAGGGCCCGTTTGTTTTTCCAATTACCCCAGTAATGTGAATTTAAATCTGAAAAAAAAAAGGTGCTTTTCCTTTAATACAAAATAATTCCACTCCCCTTTAATCTCTTCATCTTCCATTGACCTTTTCCTTTCCACAAAATCTAGACTAGTGGTCACATGTAATTATCTCACCCATTTCCTCATCATCAAAGCCTTATCCCAACTAATTGGGAATATGTGATTACCTTAGGATAATAAAACATAGAGGCGAATGCTTATACTACCAGGGGAAAATGTAAGCTAGCTTCCAGTAAAGTTGAGCATTTAACTATAGATGTCATTCCTTGCTACTTTAACCGTAGGCATTCTTTTATAGGTCATAAACGGAAAATGGTCGCCTTATATCTTTTAGATAGCAAGCCCAACATTTGAAATAAACATAATCTAGTGTCAAAAGAAAATACTAGAGAACAAATGAAAGGAAGGACCAAACCTCACCTTTTCATTTCCTCTAGCACCAAATGTTAACTATTTAGGCTCGCCATATGAAAAATTCAAAACATGCATCTCATCATCTCTTACGTAAGCGAGCATACTTCCATCTAGAGAGAGATGGGGATCAATAATTGGCGAACCTGTTGAGCTTTGTAGCTTAAGTTCTGGTTTAGAACAGGAGACATCCTTAAAATAGATCTGTTGATTGAGTGCAAAATCATGTTATTATTAAGTTTTAGCCATGTGTAAAAGGAATAAGTAACTGTCATACTTTCAGAGGATCAAATCAGTAAAACCAAAATCATATATAGACGAAAGGAAAAAACTAAAAAATGAATGAATTGTTTGAAGTAGGACAATAGCAATAGGATTTCACAACATTAATGACTAGCATGAATTGATGTCTTGAGTCTGCAAATTGAAATTGAAAAGAAAATATGAAGAGTGGAAACTTGCATCTCAAGAACTGACACCTAAAATTTTAGGACTTTGTTTTTTTGTCCAAAGAGAATTCCCACACAACGAGAATAGCCAAATCAAAACCAAAACCAACAGAGTCTTTACCTGAGAAAAGAATCAATAGTCAGAGATTATTCCCCTACCGCAACACATCTTTCAAGTCAACAATCTGGGAGGAAAACCACATTAAAGCAACTGCTTAATAAGCAAATATTCAAAAGTAGAATAAAAATTAGGAAAACAAAACACAAGTGTATCAAGGGTTTTACTACATAAAACATAAGGTATACCTACATTCAAATTGTAAAAGAACTGCAACCCATATTATATACCTACATTCAAATTGTAAAAGAATTACAGCCCATATTCCTTTGAATTAGCAGATTCTAGTTCACTAACACAATGTTTGGAGAACACAATATTAATCAATATTGAACAGACTGTAGACAATTCTGACATTGTTAAATTGAAGGACCAGTAAAACAAAAACATTAAACCAAACTACTAAAGGAGATAACAGGTAAATTTATTATAAACACGATTGTGGATTCTGATTTTGTTGAATGTTCACAGAACATCAATTGCTGAGTATTACAACATCCTACATTAACTATGATGTTTAAATTTTTCCCTAGACTTAAGTTGTTTAGATGCATAAACAGAAGAATAGCTCCTTGTGCCAACAACCCAGCAATTTTGGGTGATCAATAATGTAGACAGAACAGGCTAACATGCTTATGCATACACTCCCATGTTATACAATCAGACCTATGACATTGATACTATAATTTGGAACTTTGGATTTAGAATCTACCTTAATCTTCTGTGATATCATAGCAAACAGTGAGATGATCAAATGTGAATTACCTGTTCTTAACCTTACTCTTCTTTCTGTAAAACTAAAACACTCCTAAAGAAAGAAAGAAAAAAAGAAAAAAAGGTGAATTACCTGTTCCACAAGATTTTCATTGAAAAACCAAATGCAACTTAAAGTGGTAGCATTCAACACTAACAAGTAAAATATAAAATGTAAAAGTACATAATCCTTTAAAAGAAAATATTAAAGTACAAAGGTGAATTACCTGTTCCACAAGACTTTCACTGAATGTAGTTTATTGAAAACCAAGTTTATTGTAAGACCAAAAGCAAACTCTACAGTATTATTGGCAAATGATTTATTATTGGCAAAAAAAATAATTATTAAATGACATAGGAAAGGAGCTTGCATATAAGAAAACATGTGAGATCATTTGTAAATTATTCATGTACAGCTCTCAAAGCACTATTTGTGTTTCGACAAGCAAAATAAATGCGTTTGATTCGGGGGATTTATTCAATGATAATAAAGAATTCGATGAGAGAATAATGATCACATTTATTCTGAGTTCATTTAGATCCTCGGATTCCCTTGATTCTGAAAATAGAGTACAATCATTCAAAGCAATGAATGAAATAGAAGACAGTCCGATGGCAATTTTGGCAGCATTTTGATGCTTTTGGTCACATCTTTGGGGGAGATGGGTTGTGCGGGCTTGAAACCCTTGATCTAACCATTGAGATCAGTTCTGATGGATTTTCCATTCATTCTTCCTTAAAACCCTTGAAATGTGGAGCGACAATCCTTTGAAATGTGGAACGACCATCCCTTGAAATGTGGAGGCCATCTATCTGAGGGTAGGAGTGCACGAGCCTAGACAGGGAATGTAAAGTGCATTGATCTTACTTCGGGGGGTATGGAGTGCATGGAGCTTACTTCAGGACAAAAGCCTTGCTTCAAGACAACATTCCTCATAAAATGGGTAAGAGGCAAGCTTCAGGACAATATTCCTTTACAGCAATGGTTGTGCAATATTTGCAAACATGGTTATGCAATATTTGCAGGTGGTTATGGAATATTTGCAAACATGGTTATGCAATATTTGCAAAAATGGTTATGCAATATTTACAAACATGGTTATGCACAAGAGGTAGCGCAAAGGCCATCTGTTTGGACAAAACTCCACACAATGGCGTTCCGGGTATTTTGTGAAAGAGGTTGCATGGAACCACACAACACATTCTCCCTTCATTTCAATTGCGTGGAACCGCGCAACGACCTTCTTAGGACAAGCCTCCTTTAAAAGTGGCACAAAGGCTTTTCTGTTGCGCGGGAGCTTCTCTCCATTGCGTGGTTGGGCGCAAAGCCTCTTTCCTTTGGGCAGATGGGCACAAATCTCTCTCTCTCTCTCTCTCTCTCTCTCTCTCTCTCTCTCTCTCTCTCTCTCTCCTTTTCAAATGACGTAAAAGCCAAGATTTTGGATAGGGCTCCATGAGAAGTGGCGCAAAGGAGACTTTCTCCAACCTTTATTACGCGTATCGCGTAAGCGACTCCAGTTGCGCGGGTCTACGCAAGCAACTTTCCTTGCATGGGCTGGCGCAAAGACTTTTTTCTCTCCCTCTCCCACCTTGCTTCTCTCTCCCTTTCTGGCCCACCAACTGATCAACCTCTCAAATGAGGCATGGGAAGGGTATTTATAGGCCTCACCCCCTTATATAGTGGTGATCACCCCCACTTATCCCTTCACATAATGGCCATCTTCTTTCTTAAACAACGGTGTCCACCAAGCTCTCCCTTAAATGGTGGTGTACATCCTTTCTCCATTAAAATGACACCTATGCACCCTTTTTTACCAAAACACCCTCTTTACTACCTTTTACTGAAATACCTAAACTACCCTTAGACACTGACTTTTCACCAAAATATCTAAACTACCCCCGAACACTGATTTTTACCAAAATACCTAATCTACCCTAGATATTGATTTTTACCAAAATACCTAAACTACCCCTGAACACTGATTTTTACCAAATTACCCTGAATACCCCCGGACACTGATGTTTACCAAAATACAGAGTGAATGACTCTGGGAAAGATCTACACTATGGAATTCTCTGACTGCTGTAATGGAATATTTTTTATGCCTTAATAGATGCCCCCTCGATCCTTCTTTGATTGATTTATGAAATCAAATGGATGATCGATCTTCTTCTGACCAAAGAACTAAGTGAACTGCAACTGAAGGATGATTGGATGATCATACTTGCATAGAAGATTAGATGATCATGCTTAAACGAAAGAGTGAATGATTGCATTCGAACGGAAGGCTTGAATGATTGCGCTCAAACGGAAGACATGAATGATTGCGCTCAAACGGAAGACTTGAATGCCCCCAGACAATAGTGTCAAGCGGATGTTTTACTAGAGAGGATCAAATTCTCTTTTCATCAAAACACGTCACTGCAACAGCTGTGATAACTTTGTCTTTGAGTAACTTGATCAAAGAACTATCTTTCAACACTGTTGTTGCTGCAACAGTCTCTTTGATCAACTCCAGCAACTCTTTCCTTCAATTTGGTGTCTAGAGAGTTGTTCTTTAATGTTGTTCCTACCGCAATAACTTTTTTGATTGTTTCCTTTATTCATGATCTGTATAACCCAAGCTTTCTTTCCTGCCAAATTAATTGGAATTAATATCATTGTAATTTTTCAATTTAACTTTATGAAGCATTATTAATTGTTTTAATATATTGAAAGCTTCTTCTCTCTTTAAGTTGATTGTGATATTTTCTCTGTCATCGTGCTTCACATTGTATTCTTTACTCATTGTATTGTACTTTTGGAGATTTTATCTTCAGCTCCAAAGGTTTAACTGCTAAGTCTTTTTGTTGAGTTGTTTCTAACTTGTGCTCCTTAACATTTCTTCATTTCTTAGATCTTTTCTGATTCTGAAAAATAGACAAAAATTCTTTCAATTTCCATTTAATAACTTTTCAAAGGTCATAGAAATTACTGATGATGATTCCATTTGTTCTTTGTCGCTCTCAGATCCGGTACTTAGAATTTTATGATATCACTACTGGAATAATGAGAAGCTGCGACATTAGCATATGAATTCCTTCGCCACGCATAAGAGATTATCAGAAAGACCAAGGCATAAATTACTCTGAAGACATAGATCCTACCCCCTTTCCAAGTCAACTTCGCATAATGATTTCTTAGAAAATAATATTTCTGAAGTAAAGCCTACTGATACCCCTGAAGGATAGATAATCTTTGTTGCTCCTTTAATGAATCCAAAGAATATATCTAAATCTTTATATTGTCTGGGAGAGGATGATGATTCTTCGCTAGTTTATTCCTCTACCACTTTTGAGAATCTTGTATGATAATATCT
This sequence comes from Magnolia kwangsiensis, assembly GCA_037074715.1. Taxonomy (NCBI): domain Eukaryota; kingdom Viridiplantae; phylum Streptophyta; class Magnoliopsida; order Magnoliales; family Magnoliaceae; genus Magnolia; species Magnolia kwangsiensis. Next base: position 28,256,636 of record CM073577.1, read on the forward strand.
TTCTACATTAAGAAGGCAAGAAACAAAAAGACCTTACGGCTCTTGTTAATATATTAATTGACCTTGAAGATTAAATTTTTGAGTAGATAATTGACAAATCTTGAAAGCATTTACTATTGTTGTAATTTGAACCTGATTCAAGAGAAACGCATTTTTTCATGTTGTTTACTCAATATTTAAAATTTCATCAGGCAATTGCACATTTGAGCATATCTAATATATATTTGCAACATTTGAATGTTACACAGTTTATGCTTTTTGAGCAGTGGTGCTATTGTACTTTTGACTGACCATACTTTGACTGGACATGACCTGACTTGACTGGACTTTACTAAACTTGACTCGACCAGACTTGACTGAACTGGACTTGATAGTGGGCTCAAAGATCAAGATAGTTTACCTCCAATTTTGGGTTAGGGTCAAGGAGCAATTCTAGTTTACTGCCGATTTCAGGCTGGGATCAAGGAGCAATTCTAGTTTACCATCAATTTCGGGCTATGCTGAAGGAGTAATTCTAGTTTACCGCCGATTTCGAGCTAGCCAATTTCAAGCTTTTTAAATGATAGGTCTTATGCATAGTTGGTCATAGAGGCTTGCCTAGGCTGCCTTAAAGATCATAGGTCATCGCTGTCGTAAGATTTGTGTGGTTGGCCATATAGGCTTATTCCACTGCTTATTTCAGTGCCATGAATGGTGAATCAATAATTGATACATCACCATTGCTGATATGTTCTGACAATGCTTATGGTTAGGATAGTGTATCAGCTTGGCGATAATAACAATTTCAATAAGGTGAGATAAGATAATTTTGTATCAGCAATTGATGACAACAGCGATAGTTACTAATTTTGGTGATAATCATCAACACTTTTCACTTGGTGATCATCATTGGTGCTTTGCATTTGGCGATTGTCATTGGTGGTTCGCATTTGGTGATGACTTGATATGTTTGAAAGCCTGCATTGTATTTATATACAAGAAAATACATTTTATGCTGAGAAATATATTTCATAGTTTTTTTTTACTCACTTATCTTTCCCCCTTTTGATTTTGGAAGTATCATACCGATACCTTTCGAAATTAAAATAGCGATCATCTCCTGAACTGGCAGGTATTGTAATGCATATCTACAACGAATATGCTTTTTATTGCTACTTTACATCTTTTGCCTCACTCGCTTCTTTTCATTTGAGTATTTAGGTTATGACAGCTCGATCTTGTCAATTACTGACGGTTCACCATACGAAGCATGTTATCGTCTTTTAACACGGATGTCCCCAGAATTTTTTTTATCGAGTTTATGTCATTTTTCTCTTTCTTCCATGCTCTTTTAATTACAATTTCTCCCTTATCGATCATCTTTTGTAGATTTTTTCTAAGGGAATTACAATTTTTTGTATGATGTCCAAATTTACGGTGATAATGGCAATAATCCATTCCTCTTGTATTTTTAATTTCTTCGAGGTGTTTTAGCCGAGCTAATTTAATATGCTTCATAGCCAACAATTGATTCAGCATAGGAAGTATATCTTTTCTTAAGAATGTATATTTTATATGGTCTTTATTTTGCCTAGACCTTTTATATATGATTATAACTACACGACCATTTTTGTCTTCTTCATCGCTATCTCTTTCAACATTCTGATAATCTTATTTTCGAGTTATGTGAGATGATTTTAACTGAAAAGTAGACACTCTTCCCATCATCTTTTCAAGAGCATAAGCCTTTGTAGCAAAATTATGAAAAGTTCTCCAATCTTTACTAATCAGGTGGCATGCCAGTTCTGGTCTTATGCCTTCTAAACCTAGTTCGACTTGTTCTGATTCCCACAGAGGATGTTGACATGATGTTGCCAAGTCCTTCCATTGACTGATGAATTCTTTAACTGATTCATTTTCTTCTTGGTGAATAGAGGCCAGTTCTGTCAAACTAACTTTTCAGTCTGAAGAGAAAAAGTTTAACATAAAAGCATCCTACATCTGTTCCCAGGTATGAATAGATCTTGGGATTAAACTTGAATACCATTTGAAAGCTCTTCCTATTAGAGAAGATCCTAATAATCACAGACAATAATAAGGAACTCTAGAGAAATTTCTCATCTTTGTTATGAAATGCATCATACTCTTCTGGTGATCCGTTCCCATTGAATTTCTGAAAGTCTAGATGTCTGAAATTAGCGGGAAATGACATCTCTTCTATTTCAGGGGAATACGGTGTCTAATATCAAAACCTTTTATTCTGACTTCATTCATTCTCTAGATAAATATTTTCGATAACCATCTGCTGGATTTCTTCCTGCATTACATTCTGAGTAATATTAGGCATCGACTCTTGTCACGCCCCAGACTCAGTAACCGGAACTCACAAGGAACCCGATGACCGGTTTTGGCCGCAACAGCCTCCATAGTACCCCATTCTCGGCTCCTGAGGCAGTTTTCAATCCTGGGATCCTACAAGGAGGATTTCCACAACAATATAATCATTTCCAATACGAGCATACCCAAGATCACAGCAAGTAAATCTGAGAATAACAAAGGTACACATCACAAAATCCACTATGAATTTGAACTTTTACAAGCTTACATCAGGTCCAAAAGGACATACATAAGATAACAGAAGAAAAAAGGAAGAGAATCTGCAACACTGGGTCCTCAGCTCACACACCTATCCAAGCTCTGTTGCTAAGACACCAACTTACGATCTCCTGCACGCATCAATCATGCATAAGCTTATAGAAAGCTTAGAAGGTGGTGAAAGTGTGTGACAATGGTGCTCAGAAGAAGATAGAGAATGTAAAAGGGAGTCACGATCAATACTAATACCACTAGCCTTACTAAGGCGATCATGTACACAAGAAGCTATGCCAAGGTAGTATGATAATGTAGGAAGTCATACCAAGGCTATATAGTGCAATGCATAATGTAATGCAATGAGTACTGGGCACCATGCCAAGGCGATGCAATATGAGACTTACACAGCCGATGCAAATGCAATAATGCGAAGTAATGCCAGTGCTCATATCCAATCCACATATCAAGTATATTTCCATCATAAGAAAATCACCGGGGTCTATTACACTGTTGGATGACTTCCGCTCTACAGACCCCGCACAGTTAAACGAGCATAAGAGACCTCACTACCTGCCCGTGGACAGCCAATCACCAACAAGGCCTGAAGGTAGCGGACCCATTCACGAGCTGGTCAAACTCAGCCTAGCAGTGCCCTCTTACATCAGGCGAGTAAGGCCACACCCCTATCCAACCGACTACACAACAGTGGGAGTTGCGGCCTAATGGTATAAGGCCCTCGTGCGCTCATATATATCACTTGGTCACAGCGCTGGAGCAGATTCGTAGTACCATGAAAGTTTTGGGAATTTCACCCATGGGCATCCTATGCACCCTGTATGCTCAAGTAACATTTCTGATGTTCAAACATGGCCATCCACGATGTATATGTAGAGGCTACAGCCCTGATGAAGTAAGGGAGATAATGCTCATATGCTATGAAATGCCAGATGCATGAATCACACAATCAACTATGCATCAATCCCAAGCATCTAACGTGCTCAATAGGGGATACTACGTCCCTCGGGGAAAGTATCATGCAATGTCCAATGACACAATATGACCATAAATACATAGTGTCAACCAAGCATACAATGATGTATATAGGCCATGAAGATGAGTCTAGACGCGTTATGCGGTGATATACAAAGTAGCACACTCCTATCCAAGAAGGGACCAAGACTAGGTATTTAGACAATATCCATAAGGAATCTCACCTCTAGTGGGGGTCCATTTACCTGGGGTAACCCACGAGACTAAGTATACAACTATAGGTTTAAGTAATACAGAAATAAGTCAGCAAGAGTTTAAGATGAGCATCTAATCACATTTAGATACAATCGGGCCTAAAGGGGTCCATAATGGGGACATTTAACTACCATTCCCTAAAAATGTATATCAACCATAAACTATATGGATAGAAGGCCCAAGGCCAACATTTAAGATAACAATAAAGGTAACTACATACATATATTCCTCGTAATAGGCCATAAAAAGATAAAATATCACTTTTAACAATATGGGCCCTAAGAGGGGAATTAAGGCCCAAGGCTCAATTTCCAATGGCCATAGAATCCATGCATTAAGTTGGACTTGGTGGACAGCCCACGTACATAATATACGGCCCGAAAATAAGTTTAAGTTTGGAGGAAATGGGCCCAACTACATCAGCCCAATAACTAGCAATTTAAGTGGGCAACCAAGGGCCCAATACTATCCTTATCTTAGCCCACAAGTCCATCAAAATGGTGGAAGTCAGCCCAATATACGGTTGGACCAATCTGGGACGACCCTGCCCACTCTGGGCCCATGGGATGCCCAAAAATCTGATCTAAGATGGAGTCCTCATCTAATCATTAAAGGTGATCCAAAAGAATACACTAATTAAGCCCAAAGATTTTAAGAAAACATAAGCATGCAACATGTACACAAGTTCTCAAATGGTGGACCCCGCAGCCAAATAAAGTTTTCACCATAAAATTTTACATTAAGGCCCTTTAACAAACTTTTAACCAGTTTAACTTCCAAGACCTGCTAAGGTCCAGAAATCAGTTGACTATGTGGAAATAATCTCATGAAAGCCAACTATATTCGCTGGGGGACCCAACCAGATGGAGAGTGCGTATATATTATGAAAAGGTCAAGTGGGCCTGTTACTGGATTGTGAGTCCAGTAGTAACCCAAGACAGATAGTGCATCCATAATCGGACGATCCAAGGCTTGGATGGCCTGGACCAAACATGCGTTAAGGTAGGTTCCACATACATATACATTAAGCTCTAAACAATGGCCTAGGGTCCATGGTAGGCCTTTAACCATCCATAAAGAAACCCATGGGCCTACCTTAGGATCACCCAGGAGGACGTTCAACCTCAACTGGCTTCCAAGAGGTAGCCCGTCACTACTCATATAGTATAAGGTCTAAAGCCCACGCAATATATGGCCTAATGGGCCATACCCCAAGCCCAACTTATAGGCCAGATAGTGGACCCTCAAGTAAGGTTTGGGCCCAATCACAAAGGTCATAATTCTACATATTGTGGTGGGCTTCATGGGCAGCCCAGTAATTCATTTACACGAGCAAGTTTTACATTTAACACAAGTGAGTTGGGCCTCACTTTTGGCCCAAGTACAAGGTTAATTTAGTAGGCAGCCAAGAGCCCAACTCCTTGAATATTATTGCCCTTAATCCCATCACAATAGATGGGAGAGTATAGGCCTAAGATCAATGGGCCTATCCAAAAGAACTGAGTCCAAAAGGCTTAATCACTGCCACAAAAGGGGTGGCCATGCATATACTATATTACACAATGGGCCCTAAGGAAATGGCCCAAAAAAAAAGTCATTCAATTCATACATTATGGTGGACTAGAGGTCAGTCCATAAGTCCAAGAATACACAAGGGCGAGACCTATACCGACAGGGTGGGCCTTGCCTCATCAGACAAAGACTTAACAAGGCCCTCCACAATATGCATTTATGTGGGCTTTGCAAGTCAGCCCATAATTAAACACTTCATGAGGGCATCAAGGCCCATTAATACACATGGTCAGCTTATAGATAGCCCATTGGGTTCGTAAATCAATAAGGTCAGCCCTTGCACAATCTTGGGCTTAAGAAAGAATCTCCCAGCCCATTGAGCCTATAAAACTATTAAAAATTCTGGTTAAGGCTAGCCCACAAAATCACCACAAAGGTGGGCCTCAAGGGGGTACTCATTAAGCCTAAAATGTCTAAGGGAGGAAAGCAAGGAGTGTGTGCAACAGTCTCTCAAATCTGGTGTGCCACAATATTCCTAAACAATCAACCATGTAATAAATTTTGGGCCCCTTGCTGGAATTCCAGCCCACCCATTTCCTGGGACTACTGGAGTCCAGAAATTTATTTAATTTAGATGGGTTAATGACCCATGGTGATCCATAGTGGGCCTCACCAGATAAAAGTGAGATATATAATACTTACTTCAAGTGGGTCATGCCATTAGAATGCAGGCCCAACAACCCAAGGTAAGGGCGTGCTTGGGTATTTGGCCCAAAAATGATACAAATTACAGGCCACACCACGGTCGGTACAGAAGCCCGATGGCCCTAAAATTTTATACAGTAGTCCTTTCATGTGTGGGTCACACCTCCATAAAATTTTATAATTTTTGGACATCTAAAAATGTTTTAATTAATTTAAACAAAACAATCTATCCTAAAACTTGGACTGATCTGGACACCATATAATAGTGGGCCGGTCCAGCCACCACTATGGTGTGTACAGGCACCCAATGGTTCCAAAATTTTGCAGGTAGGTACTAAATTGAGTTTAACACATCCTTATAAATTTTTACAATTTTTAGACACTCAAAAGTATTTTAATAAATTTTAAAAATGTAATCTGTCCAGGATGAACTATTGCTGGAATGTAACTGTTTTAAATTTGGGCCACCCAAATGAGTAGATTCTGGGCCTCCAAAATTCCTAAAATTTGGACCCAAGGTCCCTAATTAAGCATAAATTAACATGGAGCTCAGAAATATGGCCCACCTTCTAAGAAAATATTTTTGAAATTTTATTTTTATGGAACTATACTGCTGGACTGCACAACAGAATATTTCTGGCAGTCCACTATGTTGGACCACCTGTTTAGATACCCAAATTGGGTCCATTGGCCCTAAAATTTTTCATGTATTTCTTACCAAGGGTGGACCACATCTCTGTAAATTTTCAGAATTTTTAAACACCCAAAAATATTTTAAGAAATTTTAAATTTCCAACCTGTCTAGGGTGGAATGTTGCTGGAACAGTGCAGAAAATCAAGACTGTCCACCCCACTTAGACCACACTTTTAGGACCTCTATCAAGATTGGATGGAGTTGAAATTTGGGACACATGAAGATGAGATCCCCAAATTTTATAAAAATATATTTGATGGGTACAAAAGGTTTCCTAATCAGTCCCAATTTCAAGCCCAAGTCCAACAAAAAAATCTGTCCAGAAATTTCTGGACAGCAATGCATGCATAGAATAAAACAAATTTATGGGCCTATTAAGGAAGGGATTGGCCCATAAATTGGGTGTATTGGCCCACCCTAGTGGGCCCCACAATTTTTTTTCAAAATAAACCCTCAAATTTCCACCCTTACAAGAACATTTAAGGTGGCAAAAAGAGGCATCTAAACCATGATGTAGGTTGAGTATAGATGTCCCTTTCTTCCTGGGATTTTTCTTTTGGGCAATCCAGGCCCACCAAGTAGACCACACATAATATCATCAGATTTCTAACTAAGGAAAGAGAAGGAATAGCATCCGGCCATCAGGGGAGGGCTCCGCCACTATTAAGTCGTCCCCACACAATCACAACCACAAACAATAATATAAACACATTGTACAACTAGATCTTATGATGCATGGCTTAGATCTTTGAAATGAGTGATTGGGATGCCATCCCAGCCACATGCAAGTGCCTAGATGACCCATCATACTTAGAAAAATAAGAGAAATCCACATGCAAGGGGTCCATCAAGGGAAGAATCCTATGCATAGACATGCATGTACAACGTGGGCCTCATGGCCACATCTAGATGGTTGTGTAAGATCTCCACCATTAATTGGTGGGTCCTACACACCCAAATGAGAGAGAGGAAAGAGATTACATGAGGAGAGAAAAGATTTACTTGATGAAGAAAGCACCCACCTAGATAAAACTTGAAATTTACATCACCATCATCTAGAGGCTCCAAGCAACATGGATCAATGGTTGGGATGAGTTTTCAATGGAGGGATTGAGAAGAAAAAGGAGGAGAAGGGGCTGAAATGGAGGGGAGAGGTGCTGGATTTTTACAAGGGAGAAAGAAGGAGAGAAAATGAGAGAGAGAAGGGAGAGAGAGAGAGAGAGTGACTTGTAGGGAGGCAATCATGGCCTCTCTCTCCTTGGTTAGAGAAACCATAATGGCCTATGGTGACAATAACAAAGTGCTATGCTTAGTAGGTCTCTTGGTGGTATTTTTGGTTAGTGGTGTAAGTTATGGATGTTTGTGTAGTGTATGGGTAGTGTACCTTGGAACTTGTGCTAAGGGAGGTGGTGGTCCACACATGCACTCCACCTAAGTGGGCCACATGATCAATGGTCATATAATGAAATGTACATAATTTTGATCTACATATCGGATGGATGCACAAGACACGGCGTTGGAACCGCGACGACGATGCGGTCACAATGACATATGTTTCAACTCAATCTGAGTCGGGTCTTCATGACTGGACTTATAAATGACTGCAAACACTATCCAAGGTCACGGGTCACCAGGATTCGACCGGTAGGACCGCAGAACCAAGATGGACGGAATGCATACTTACACACACATGCACACAGCGAACTCGGGTCGGGTCTCACAACTCTTGAAATCTAACCGCCTGTGGTTGTGACCTTTCTACTTGTAGTTGAATGTTGTTCACAGCAATCACTGATGGAATATTAGGGACTTCTTCAGCCACATGCTCATTGAACGAAAACTGATTAGGCTGATTAATATCTGTTTACGAGCTTTCTATTTATTTATACTTTAATTGTCTTGATATTGAAGGTGGAAGTGAGCGTCGCACTGCCGTCGCCGTTGAAAAAGATGAACTATTATTTAATTTGAGACCAGCATACCGTTGCTTTAAAGGACTAGTTGACTCAAATTGTGGCCTTCTTAATGCATGAGTTTGCTTAAAATCTTTTGCAGGAGGTACTGTGAGCAAACATTCGCTGATCACGGTTGCTTTCCCTTTATTTTTCTGAACTCACAATGATTCTATGGAGGATGTCTTTACGGTTATAGTTAATGGTATCGGAAGACCTTTTGGAGTGATGGGCCTTTCTGTTTTTCTTAAATGAGATGATTGTATGACTGAAATAGGATTGTGTCTCATGACACTTCGCATAATCGACCCAGTACTTGGCGAGATGATGCTTCTTGCGGGAGTAGATCAAACTTTCTAAATTTTGGATGTTACTATCCTCCATCCTCCCTCATCTTCTTGAGCTACTGGTGAAACTGAGATTTTTTTGTCTATTACATGAAATTCCCTACTCTTGATCACAACAGACTTTATTTTCTCTGATGCTTTCTACTTACCTGGAGACAAAATATAAAATCGTAATTAGCCTCTAAGTGATAAAACATTCTATCTCAGAGATGAAGGGGAGGATGTTCCCACTAAGAGTTGCCATTTTGGTATGATAAATGTTCTCTGAATATATTTTTTTAAGTTACCATTGAATAATAGATCCCCAACAGAGTCACCATTTTGTTTCGACAAGGAAACAAATGCGTTTGATTCAGGGAATTTATTCAATGATAATAAAGAATTTGATGAGAGAACAATGATCACATTTATTCTGAGTTCATTTACATCCTCGGATTCCCTTGATTCTAAAAATAGAGTACAATCATTCAAAGCAACGAATGAAATAGAAGACACTCTTATGGCAATTTCGGCAGCATTTCAATGCTTTTGGTCACATCTTTGGGGGAGATGGGTTGTGTGGGCTTGAAACCCTTGATCTGACCGTTGAGATCAGTTATGATTATTCCTCCATTCATTCTTCCTTAAAACCCTTGAAATGTGGAGCGACAATCCCTTAAAATGTGGAGCGACGATCATCCCTTGAAATGTGGAGCGACCATTCCTTGAAATGTGGAAGCCATGTAGGAGTGCACGAGCCTAGACAGGAAATGTAGAGTGCATGGATCTTACTTCGGGGGGTATGGAGTGCATGGAGCTTACTTCAGGACAAAAGCCTTGCTTTAAGACAACATTCCTCATGAAATGGGCAAGAGGTAAGCTTCAGACAATATTCCTTTGCAGCAATGGTTGTGCAATATTTGCAAACATGGTTATGCAATATTTACAAACATGGTTATGCACAAGAGGTAGTGCAAAGGCCATCTATTTGGACAAAACTCCACACAATGGCATTCCGAGTTTTTTATGAAAGAGATTGCGTGAAACCGCGCAATACATTCTCCCTTCATTTCAATTGCGTGGAACCATGCAACACATTCTCCCTTCATTTCAATTGCGTGGAACCACATAATGACCTTCTTAGGACAAGCCTCCTCTAAAAGTGGCATAAAGGTTTTTGTGTTACGCGGGAGCTTCTCTCCATTGCGCAAGTGGGTGCAAAGCCTCTTTCCTTTGCGTGGATGGGTGCAAATCGCTCTCTCTCTCTCCTTTTCAAATGACTCAAAAGCCAAGCTTTTGGACAAGGATCCATGGGAAGTGGCATAGAGGATACTTTCTCCAACCTTCATTGCGCGGTACTGCGCAAGCAACTCTAGTTGCGCGGGTCCACGCAAGCAACTTCCGTTGCGCGGGCTGATGCAAAGACACTCTTCTCTTACTCTCTCACCATGTTTTTCTCTCCCTTCTAGCCCACCAACTAATCAACCTCTTAAATGAGGCATGGGGAGGGGTATTTATAGGCCCCACTCCCTTACACAGTGGTGATCAAAGCTACTTATCCCTTCACATAATGTCCGTCTTCTTTCTTAAACAACGGTGTCCACCAAGCTCTCCCTTAAGTGGTGGTGTACATCCTTTCTCCATTAAAATGATACTTGTGCACCATTTTTTACCAAAACACCCTCTTTACTGCCTTTTACTGAAATACCTAAACTATCTCTGGACAATGACTTTTCACCAAAATACCTAAACTACCCCCAAACACTAATTTTCACCAAAATACCTAATCTACCCCGAATATTGATTTTTACCAAAATACCTAAACTACCCCTGGACACTGATTTTTACCAAAATAGCCTCGGACACTGATTTTTACAAAATACGGAATGAATGACTCTGGGAAAGATCTACACCACGAAATTCTCTAACCACTGCATGGAATATTTTTTGTGTCTCAACAATATGATCCTCAACCGTAGCCTTTGCATAGAATTCCCAAGTTTTCAATTCTCAAGGACATATTTTAACACAGGCCCTCACGTATCTAGCTTCTCTATGTTAGCATTGATAACTAAATCCTTAGTTGCCATATTTCAAGATGAAATGTATAGTCCAAAGCCTCAACAAACATACATTTTGCTAAGGCTTTCATAGTCCATGCATGTGGGGCACATAGTTTGGTGATTGAGTTGCTGACTTGATAGGTCCCATTGTTTATGACACCCCCAATTCTCCTAGATTGGAAGATCCTTCTTTCGGTTAGATTTGAGTAGTGAGGGAATCAATTATAATCCAATCATGCCTTGAGGGAAGCAATTGCAAAACAATATGAAAGCCAAATAAACTTTAAATTATCTCATGGCAGGTTACTATCTTTGGATGAAAACAGAGCCAAATACTTGAAAACACAATCATACAACCTCCCTCCCAAGAACTGAGCAACCTCAGAATGTTTCACCCATTCAATATGAAAGAAGAAAAACACACTCATACACCATTCCCTCCAAGATAACTAGGTCTGCATTCTGGATTCGATCATCCCCATGGTTATAAATAATTACCAGGAATCTAGTGAGTCCTTATTTATTAGATGCCTAAAAAATGAGTTGATCTCATTTTAGCTAACAATAATTATGTATTAGAAATCTTGATTTCTATTAATGCATTAGAGATCAAGATCTTCATTAGAAGAAAATTATACTAATGAAGCAGACAAAAATACCCCAAGATTTAGATGTAGCCTGATTAAGCAAGTAAGTCTTCTCAGTTCAGATAATTCGGCTATAATACTGACAAAGTTAGGCAATGAAATGTATTGAAAACCAAAACAGTTGATTGAGTTATTCTGGATGCGTGGCTTTTCTCCAATGGATGTTCATGATTTGGAGGGATGTTACTGCAATCCCTTCCATTGGTCAAGGCGAGAGCTCTACCTTCCCATGAGAGATGTGCTCATCCATGCAGAGCTTTCTTTTTTGGATGATGTCTCACTTTACTCATTCCCACTCACTGAAAATTCCACAAAGACATGCCATGATTTATAAACTATACACAAGCACCTAGAAAGAAATAAAAATATAATATATTCTTACTGTAGGAAAATACACAAAAAGAAAAGACCACATTATTCTGATCTAATTGTCTACACAAGTAAATTTTCCTGTATTGTACTACGGGTTGTGCGCTTCTTTAAATGGACTATCTTTTTACCAAATGATATTCCAATCAATAAATATGGGTAAACTAACCACAGTTCAAGATTCATAAACAACAAATCAGCAAATAAACTTACAGAGATCAAGATAGGTTTAATGCCCCGGTTTTCGAGACCCTAGTATACCACTCAATTCTTTGAAAACCCAGGTGTTAATTGGTAAGCAAAAGGATAATCAAACCCAATCAAAGTACAATTTAGGGAACAAAGCGTAGTATAAATGTAAAGGAGCAACCACCAATGCTGACTAGGAATGAAAGGTTGAAATCACTAAGTATGGCGATTAAAGCATGATGGCATGGATGGTTCAAAGACGGGTAAACAACAGTATTTAGAAAGGTTGTGAAGTTCATCCCAAGTCAGTTAGGTAGAACCACACATGGATGGTGAACCCCAAGATCCAATACCAACAACCAAATACCTCCATGTTAGGGGCCTACCCACATCACAACTCGTTCGATTACACCCTAAGCACAGACTCTCTGTTGTTTAGAACTTCCCATGGAGAGATTTCAATAGTACGTGTGTCATATTATCATAACAGTAGACATGGATCTTTTCGTGAATAGGGAATAGGAAACAATACATACACTCCTATCAAAACACACCAACTGAGCTAACATAAGATACATGTCATGAATGGTTGAATTATTCACCTATGCAGTTCAGAGTACATAATCAAGGGTCTAAACATAGTAGCATGGGAATCATTTTGTTTAATATAGTCCATTTCCACACATGATTTATCATCAGTATAACTAGCCATTTAAAACTTACAAAACTGACTATTTCTAGTCTAGTTAGGGATGGAAAGCTTAAGGGGAAGGAAATCATCACTAGGCAAGGCGTAGAGTGCTCCTAGAGGAAAGTTTCTTCGAGAAGATGGTGAATTCACACCACTCACGTAACACCCTCTACAACTTTGTTTATAATAGACAATGAGTCACAATTTTTAATACGTTAGGATAGGTGAAGAGTTGGAATGCCCCCGAGCATGAGTCGCAAGTTTTAATACTAAGGTTGTTTGGGCTGAAATCAACGACGATCAAGCTCCCCGAGCATGAGTCCTTATTTTAATTAAACTGGGTCCACTCAGGGCCACTTAATCACTAAATCTGCCTCATTTTGTTCTCTGACCCTTAGGATGAGTTCACCCACTAGATGGATGGTGTGGATTAATTACATACATCAAGGTGGGGTCAACAGAGTTGCTGAAGTCAACCCAGCAGCTATATGATTGGTATGAGGTATACCCGCCAAAACTTCCAACCAAGCTACCTCCCACCGTCCAATCCTTGGGTGGTGGGCACATAATACATTCATCATGGTAGGTCCCACATCCTACATGTGCACAACGTGCAGGGTGGGTCCCACCCATCTGGAAAAATAGGTGGATGGAGTGGATATGCATGGAGGTAGACCACGTGGGCCCCCATGTAAGGTCATCACATTTATATGATATATATATATATATATATATATATATATATATATATATATATATATATATATATATGTATAGATATGAACGTGGGTCCCACATGTGGCCCTCCACGTACGTATAATGTATATCAGCAATATACGTGGAGTTCAACAATTCTGTTGTCCGTTTAGGATGGCCCAAAAACATGCAGCTCACTTGATGCTTTTAGTGAGGCCCACCTGCAATTTTCAGGGCCCATGTGGGTAGGATGTGGCCCACTGCGTTTTATGTGGGGGTGGCCCTCTTCACCTGATAAGAAAAACCAACGAGTAGCACCTGGGCAGATGCAAGGTGCAGCCCACCTGCTGTTGCAAGGTGCGCCCCACCTGCAATTTGCGTAGGGCCCATTGTAAGTGCTATAGTTTATAGCGCCTTGTTATTGTCAAATTTGTGATGACAAAGAACTGCTTTGAAGCTGTATATGTGATGAACAAAAGATCTATTCAAGACATGAAGAGTCATGATGATAGACAAGTAAAGCTTTCAAGTTCAAGATCTCAGAAGCTTTCAAGTTCAAAATCTCAGGCTTAATTATACTCGAAGGTAACTTGTCTTCAAGTTTCAATGTCCTTGCTTCACTATTGAGGTATGACTGACCTTAGGTTGACCTTTAGAGTAGGTCATTTTGGATACATAATCCATATATGTTTTATAAGTGAATTTGATCTGTTCTACGACTAGTCCTGGACTTTATTCGACTAGTCCAAGAAATTCCACGACCAGTCTTAAGTTATTGAAGATTTTCAAAAAATTTTAGTAACTCTACGACTAGTCCTGGAGACTTTTCGACCAGTCATGTGAATAGTATTGAATGGTTCTTTGACCAGTTGTATATCTACGATTCAATGTACAACGTTGAAAATCATCTGTCTACGACCAGTCGTATGCAACCTTTGACTAGTCGGAGGGGACCTACGACCAGTCATAAAATTGTCTTATCTTATCGCGCCTGAAATTTAAATTTTTTTTGGTTCTTCGACCAGTCATAGAGGTCCTAAGACCAGTCGAAGACGTGTTTTGCTTAGCTATAAATAAAGCACGAATCTCAAAATAATAGAGACAATTCAAGCTAATTAATTCAGCCTTCTGAGAGATAAGTCTTTGCTCTATTTTAAGCGAAGTGTGCGTATTTAATATTCTCTTTATTTAGCTTTATTAATTGATTTTGTTTCTTGTATTCCAATCCAATCTGAAAAGAGGAATTGCTATTTTCCTTTCTTTGGAATCAAAATCAATTAAAGCTAGCCTATTTTGGTTTAATTTAAAATCAATTAGAACTAGAACCATTGTAATGTGAGTATTGGATATTAAACTTGGACATTCAATCATCTACTCTAACTTGGTTCTTCGGGGCTGCTATAACGAAGGAGAAAATCAGGTATTTTACATTTAATTATAAATTCCTTCCTATTTTGGTTTCTTTTGGGATTTGTCAGAAAAATCTCATTGTATTGGTTATCTGAGGAGAGTCAAGAAAACTCAGAAGTGGTTTTTTTTAATTGTGTAAGCCCACAGAGAAAGACACAATTGTGAAGGTTTTGGGTGAACCTGTGAAAACCTACTTTAATAGTGAACGCTAATATTCCCTGTGTGAGGATATTAAGAGTGGAGTAACATTTCGTGTGGCTATTGCTTAATAGTTGGTGAACACACAGGCGAACCACTATAATCCCTTATATTTAGTGGTTGAATGGTTTATATTTCATATCTTTAATTATTCATTTGTGGGATGTATATGTGGATGTGAATGTTGTAATCATTTATTTCAAGCATTGTGGGAATATTGTAATAGTTTAGCATTTATTTCTTGTTATTCCTTTCTCAGCTTCTTTATTTGTTCTAGTAAGGTCGCCCTGTCATTCCTATGGTGTATGGTTGTCCCTATAACAAAATATATTTGTAATTGTAATTTATTCTTTAGTGCCGTTTGTATCTAATTTTTTATTATTCCTCTTCGATTTGAGATTTGATACAAAGACCTTTCTAGAAATAAGGTTGTCCTACCATAAACTCTGGTTTTTGGTGTAAGGTTATCCTTAAAACAACATTTGTATCAACCTCTCAAGATCTAAATTTTGAGGTTGCTTTACATTCTTGCAATGTGGTTTGTTTATATTATTTGTTGGCTATCGTATTTATTTAATTTCCGTTGTTATTATTTTTATTTGGCATAGTCCTATTCACCCCTCACCCCCTCCCCCTCTAGGACATATAACTAGGCCTTTTTAAGTGGTATCAGAGCTTAATAGCTCATTTTTAATTCTTAATTCCTGGATTTATTTCCTAAGCTAATGATTTAAGCTATTTAAGATGTCAAATTTTGATAGCCTATCAGTCACTAGGCCACCACCCTTTGATGGCTCCAACTATGCATATTAGAAAACAAGGATGACAATATTCTTAAAATCCATGGATGAAAGTGTGTGGCTAGCCACTGTGAATGGTTGGAACCCTCCTACTACTGAAGTAACTAGAGTTGATGGTTCAAAATCTATGAGAGTAACACCTTATTTCTCTTGGACCACACTTCAGAAAAGTGAGAGTAGTGCAAATGCTAAAGCACTAAATGCAATCACTTGTGCACTATCACCTGATGAATTCAAAAGAATTTTATCCTGTGATTCTTCAAAGTAAGCTTGGGATATTAGAAATGACACACAAGGGTACATCAATTGTCAAGAAATTGAAAGTCCAACTCCTTACAACCAAATTTGAAGAAATTTATATGGAGGAAAATGAAACATTTATGGACTTTTATACATGATTAAATGACATTGTAAACTCTATGTGGGGTCTTGGTGATAAAATCCCAGAAAGTAAAGTGTGTGCAAAATACTACACTCACTTCTTGAACGGTTCAACTCTAAAATAATCACGATCTAGGAACTTCGTGATACAGACAATATAAAAGTTGAGGAATTAGTTGGTTCTTTACAAACCTATGAGTTAACTTTTAAAGATCCAAAAGGAAAATTGATTGCTCTAAAAACTTCTAAAAATAATTTTTAAGAAAATTCTGATTTAGATAACTTTGAAAATGATATAACCCTTTTGACGAAAATTTTTTATAAAATCTTCAAAAGTAAAAAGAGAGCGGATTTTCAAAAAGGAACTGATAAGAAAAGATCTAAACCTAAATCTAAAACTTAAAAATCTTTGAAAGATAGTCAATGTTACAACTGCCAAGAATATGGCCATTTGGCTAACAAGTGTCCTAAAAAGAACAAACCCAAGAAGAAGAGTATGTTGGCTACTTGGGATGAATCCTCTGATTTTGAAACTTCTTCTGAATCTGAAGATTCTGAAACCGAGTCGGGCAATGAAGTGAAAGCCCTTATAACTCTAGCCAAATTCACATTTTCAGATAATGATTCAACAAGTGAAGAAAATCTGAACAGTGAATGTGAAAATGAAGATGATCTTCAAGATGCCTATAATGCCCTATACAAGGAGAGTTGTAAAATTGCAGTAAAACTGAAACTTGAAAAAGAGAAATTTTTTAAACTCAAAGAATCTTATGAATCTCTTATTTTAGAAAAGTCTTATATTTCAGACTGTTTTGAAAAGGCAAAATGCGATTTGAATTTTAAAACTATCCAAGTTGAAAATCTTAAATCTAAAAACGACCAACTAAAACATGAAGTCTTTTCTCTCTTAAGTTTAAAAGAAACTTAGAAATATGCCCAAGGTGATTCTAAATTAGAAAAACTCTTATCAGGATCGAGAAAATGTGGCGATCGATCTGGTCTGGGTTATGATAAGAATGTTTCTCCTAAACTGAAAAATACACCTCCTGAGTTTGTAAAGGGAGAGACCTTAAACTCAAAAGGAAAATGACAAGTGTTTTCTAAAAACCTTAAATCTGTTCAAAAACTTAAAGGAAATTATTTCAACTATAAGAAGCATAACCAAAATCCTTTGGCTGAAATTATAGTTGATTTACTTAAGGATCTTCTAAAGTCTAACTCAGTAGGTCATACTTATAATTCTTACAATCGAAAGAAGACCAACTATCCACCCAAACCCAAAATGGTTATGAAATGGATTCCAAAGGTCACTTTCTTGGTTGCCCACACTGCTTTCAAAGCTACAAGCTATTCAAAGTGGAACCTAAATAGTAGATGCTCCAGGCATATGACGGGCGATAAGGCTTTATTCACCGATCTAAAATACATGACTGATGGTTCAGTCACATTTGGTGATGGCACTAACTGTAAAATTATGGGCCAAGGTACGGTTCAACTTTTTAACCTTCTGTTATTTAAGAATGTCTTATATGTTGAAGGACTAAAACATAATTTTCTAAGCATATCTCAAATATGTGATAATAACCACAGTGTTCAGTTTTCTAATCAAAGTTGTGAGATTCTAAACAACAAGGGTTCTATAATACTAACTGGATGTAGAACATCTGAAAAGTGCTATATTGTTAACGAATCCAGCTCATTTAATCAAACATGTTATATGGTCCATACAGACGAGACTGAATTATGACACAAACGTCTTGGACATGTACACTACCAAAATTTATATAGATTGAGCAAATGGGAACTTATAAGAGGTCTACCCAAACTTCAAAAATTAGATAAGATATGTGGTGAATGCTAGTTTGGTAAACAAACAAGGAACTCAAAAAAAAAGGTGAATTCTAATACCACATCAAGACCACTCGAACTTCTCCACATGGATCTGATAGGACCTACCAGAATGGAGAATCGAGGTGGCAAAAGGTATATCTTGGTAATACTAAATGACTTTACCAGATATACATGGGTAGTCTTCTTAAGGGACAAATTAGAAACCCTTGAAGAAGTAAGAAAAGTTCTTAAAAGGATTCAAATTGAAAAAGGTTCTCAAATCAGTAAGATTTGTAGTGATCATGGATCTAAATTTAAGAATAGTAGTTTTGAGAAGTTTTGTAGCGACCAAGGAATATTACATGAATTCTCAATGCCCAAAACTTCACAATAAAATGGTATAATGGAAAGAAAAAATAGAGTGCTTCAAGAAATAGCTAATGTCATGTTAAATAGCATGAAGCTCTTTAAAAATCTTTGGGCTGAAGCAATCAATACAGCTTGCTATATTATTAACCAAGTTTACACTAGTAAAGGTAATAATAAAACAGCTTACGAAATATGGTTCGATAAAAATCCTACTGTCAAATACTTTCGAGTTTTTGGCAGTAAGTGCTATATTTTACGAGATCGTGAATATCTGGGAAAATTTGATACAAAAAGTGATGAAGGGATCTTTCTAGGGTATTCTTTAAACAGTCGTGCTTATAGGGTTTTGAACAAAAGGACCGGTGTGATTCAAGAGTCCATCAATGTGGTCACTGATGATCACTTAAACACACTAGTCTCAAGTTCAGATAATGATGAAGTTATTATAGTCAATAAATTAGATACTTCATCTAATTAGACGAATTCTGAACTGAGGACTGTTAAAGATCATCCAACTACTCAAATTCTGAAAAACCCACTCACTGGTGTTCGTATTCATAGATAACTTGAGGATATATATAATTACGTATGTTTTACATCCCAGATAGAACCATCTAGCGTAAAAGAAGTTCCTGCTAATGAAAAATAGATTGTTGTGATGCAAGAAGAGCTTAACCAATTTGTAAGAAATGATGTTTGGTATCTCGTGCCTAGACCCAAAGATAAACACATCATTGGAACAAAATGAATTTTTAAAAATAATTCTGACGAGCTTGGAAATATAATTAGAAACAAGGCTAGGCTAGTGGTACAAGGTTACACTCAAATTGAAGGTATTGATTTTAATGAAACCTTTGCACCAGTAGCATGTCTTGAATCAAGCAGACTGTTTATATCCATTGCATGTTTTAGAAAGATTAAGATTTATCAAATGGATGTGAAAAGTGCTTTCTTAAATGGTGATTTGCATGAGGAAGTCTATGTTGAACAACCGATGGATTTTGAAGATCCTAAAAATATTGATCATGTGGATTGCCTTAAAAAGGAACTTTACGAATTAAAACAGGCTCCTAAGGCATGGTATGAGAAATTAAAAAAGTTTTTGTTAAGCCATAATTTTTAAATGGGATCTGTTGATAAAACTCTGTTTGTTAAAAAACATAATGATCATATTTTAATGGTACATATTTATGTTGATGATATCATTTATGGATCTACTTGTACTTACATGACTACTCAGTTTACAGATTTGATGAAATCACAGTTTGAAATGAGCATGGTTAGGGAATTGAATTATTTTCTAGGGTTGTAAGTAAAGCAATAACCTGATGAAATATTCATTTCTCAATCTAAATATGCTTTGAATTGAATTAAGAGATTTGGATTTGAGAATGGTAAGAACTTCGATACTCGTATGAGTACTACCTTGAAACTCTCAAAAGATTCTGCAGGTAAAAATGTTAATCCGAAATTATATCGGAGCATGATTGGTAGTCTATTGTATTTAACTGCTAGTAGACCTGATATTGCACTAAGTGTTAGTATTTGTGCTAGATATCAGTATAATCCTAAAGAATCACACTTGATTGTTGTCAAGCAGATTATGTGATATGTCGCAAGTACTGTTAATCTCGGTCGCTCGTATCCTCATGAGATTAGTATTCAACTTGTTAGGTATTCAGATGCTGACTAGGCTGATAATCTTGATGATAGAAAATCAACCAATGGTGGTTGCTTTAATATCGAAAACTGTTTAGTTTCTTAGTTTAGAAAGAAATAAAGTTCTATATCACTTTCAACAACTGAAGCTGAATACATCGTACCTGGTAAGGCGTGTACACAACTTGTTTGGATGAATCGAATGCTAAGTGATTATGGAATTAAATAAGATTCTATGTTATTATATTGTGATAATTTCAGTGCCATAAATATTTAAAAAAATTCTATTCAGCATTCTTGTACTAAGTACATTGACATTAGATTTCATTATATCTGTGAATTCGTAAAAGAAAAGGTTATATTTTTAGAATATACACCTACCGAGAATCAACGTGCTGATATTTTCACTAAAACTCTCAACAAAAGCAAGTTTAACCAAATGAAATTTGATCTTAGCATGTGCATTTTAAGATGACAATTTATGCCTTTTTGTATCATATTGTATATTCTTCCTAATTTTAATTTTAATTTTTGCAAATCATGCAAAAAATTTTGTAAAACTCAAAGGAAAATTGCATTTTTAACTGGTCCTCGACCGATCGTGAATATACATGACCAGTCATGGTACGACCAGTCGTGTACATCCACGACTAGTCGAGAAACTCATGAAATCACTTTAATTTGGGGAAAATACTTCATCTTCCTCATTTTTTTTCACTCAACAACGAGCCACGTCCTCCTAGTCGAAGCCAACCTTCAAAATCTTCATGGTTAGTGCTCCATTTACGTTTTTCTTGTAGATTTGTATCTAGATTACTTCTATTTCTCTCTTAAAGTTATCTATTTTGAATTTCATTGTGATTTGGAGTTTTTGTTTTGAAAATTTTGATTTGAGAAAACCCTCTTCTCAATCCTTTACAACTCCTTATCTTCTTAAAATCTTTGTTGCAAATGGCTTCTACAGGGAGCAAAATAACTTCCCGTGTTCCATCTTCTTCCAGATCGGCCTTTATCACTACGCGTCATCTTAGGGCTCCTGAGGATGATCCATCCTTTGTTCGGGACATTAGATTACGTAATGTTATTGTTGAACATCCTGTTGATATTAATCATACTGCTCCTTTTGATATCCTTCCTATGCTCCAAGTTGTAGGTTAAGATAACTTATTGCATTGGGGTGGGCTAGCATACTGGTCCATTGTCCAGTCCATGTTTGCTTGCATATGTGAATTTTCACTAAAAAATCTAATGTTTAAAATTGCCACAAGAGAAGGACCATTTAACGTTGATCGTCACTTGATTTCAGCTCTTATGGAAATTCCTGTGAATGATGAAGGAGTTCCCATTCATACATTATCTGAAAAACCCTTACAGACTGACAAACGTATGATAACTAAGGATTTATGCAATCTGGATGTTCAATGGATGCATAAAGGAAATGCGCTCCCCTCAAGATTTTTGTTACCCAAATATAGAGTTCTTCATAGGATCTTTGTGCCTAACTTGTATCCTCGATCGGGTAATAAAACTGAGTTAACGGCATTCATGGTTCGTGTTCTTCATAATATTGTCAGAGCTGCTAATATTTGCTTACCATCCTTGATTTGTCACTTTACCATTCAGTTTATACTCCATCTTGATCATAATGATATCCCTTTTGGCTATTTAATGACTGTATTGGCTACGCATATGTTAGTCGATATGCCGGTTGGAGAAGTCCCTATCCATCATATAATATTTAACAACTCTAATATCAATAAGATTGAAGCTGGAATTTCTTCCTAGCCAAAGAGATAGTGTTGGTGAGGCTGAAGCTGAACATGAGGAAGATGTCAATGATCTTCCTCCTAATGATATTAACATGGATGATATTTTTGAAGAACTTAATTCTGACTCTGCAAATGATCCAAATTTTAAGCCTTCTGCTTTTGATGCACGTTTGCATGTATTAGAAACTAAGGTTGAGAATATCAATGTTAAGATGGAAAACATGACTGTTGCCCATGATTTACAATTCAAGTATATGCATAAGTTTCTTAGGCACTTGAATAAGGGTATGCATTAACTTGATCCTTCCATCCCTGCTCCTTCATTTGGTTCACATTAGCTCTTTTAAGTTTTCTGGTCTGTAATAACTATCTTACTATTGTGCTCACTTAACCGAATTTTCTACTATAGCTTTAGTTGACTTAGCTCGGTTTATGAATTATGTGTGTTGCTTATGCTATGTTCTCATATCTTGTCTTACCTCTTATTTATATCCTTACTTATTACTCAGTCATCTGTTTTGTGCTTCCTTTCTCATATTGTGACAAAAAGGAGGAGAATGGATAATGATTCTTACGCTTCTTATGTTGGATTGGATTGGATTGCCTATGAGGAGTGAGTAGCATTGTGCATAATATTATTTTTTTTTGTGATAGTACATAGCATTGTGCATAATATTTTTTTTTTGTGATAGTGCATATTTTTTTATGATATATGTTACTCAGGGGGAGAATGTGGAGTATGTGACTATATGTATAGAGGTGGACTATATATTGAATATTGATTTGCAGGTTCATGAATGTGTACCAGTTGATAAAAACTGATGCATGATTCTTTAATTAGATATTCTGTGTTATGTATCATATCTTGGAAATGTTTTTTATCACTAATTTAACAAACGGGGATATTATAAGGGCTATAGTTTATAGCCCCTTGTTATTATCAAATTTGTGGTGCCAAAGACACTGCTTTGAAGCTGTATATGTGATGAACAAAATATCTATTCAAGACATGAAGAGTCATAATGATAGACAAGCAAAGCTTTCAAGTTCAAGATCTCAGAAGCTTTCAAGTTTAAGATCTCAGAAGCTTTTAAGTTCAAAATCTTAGGCTTAATTATACTCAAAGGTCACTTGTCTTCAAGTTTCAATGTCCTTGCTTCACTATCAAGGTATGATTGACCTTAGGTTGACCTCTAGAGTAGGCCATTTTGGATACATAATCCATATATGTTTTATAAGTGAATTTGGTCTATTCTACGACTAGTCCTAGACTTTGTTTGACTAGTCCTAGCACTGGTTCGACTAGTCCAAGAAATTCCACGACCAGTTCTAAGTTGTTGAAGATTTTTAGAATTTTTTGATTACTCTACGACCAGTCTTAGAGACTGTTCGACCAGTCATATAAACAGTGTCGACTGGTTCTTCGACCAGTCGTATATCTATGATTCAAAGTACAACATTGAAAATCATCTATCTACGACCAGTCATATGAAACCTACGACCAGTTGAAGGGGACCTACGACTAATTGTGAAACCGTCTTATCTTATCGCGCCTGAAATTTTAAATTTCTGTTGGCTCTTCGACCAGTCGTAGAAGTCCTAAGACCACTCGAAGACGTGTTTTGCTCAGCTATAAATAGAGAACAAATCTCAGAATAATAGAGACAATTCAAGCTAATTAATTTGGCCTTCTGAGAGATAAGTCTGTGCTCCATTTTAAGCAAAGTGTGCGTATTTTATATTCTCTTTCTTTAGCTTTATTAATTGATTTTTTTCTTGTATTCCAATCTAATCTGAAAGGAGGAATTTCTATTTTTCTTTCTTTGGAATCAAAATCAATTAAAGCTTACCCATTTTAGTTTAATTTAAAATTATTTAGAACTAGAACCATTGTAATATGAGTATTGGACATTGAACTTGGACATTCAATCATCTACTCTGACTTGGTTCTTCGGGGCTGCTACAACGAAAGAGAAAATTAGGTATTTTAAATTTAATTGTAAATTCCTTTCTATGTTGGTTTCTTTTGGGATTTGATAGAAAAATCTCATTGTAGTGGTTATCTGAGGAGAGTCAGGAAAACTCAGAAGTGATTTTTTTAATTGTGTAAGGCCCACAGAGAAAGACATAATTATGAAGCTTTTTGGTGAACCTGTGAAAAACTACTTTGATAGTGAACGCTAATATCCCCTGTGTGAGGATATTAGGAGTGGAGTAGCATTCTGTGTGACTGTTGTTTAACAGTTGGTGAACACACAGGTGAACCACTATAATCCCTTGTGTTTGGTGGTTGAATGGTTTATATTTCATATCTTTAATTATTCATTTGTGGGATGTATATGTAACACCCCGAATTTTTGCCAACCTGGAATTAGACGTCCTTAGGCAATGGGTCAACCTTATCACTTTCAAAACTCAATTTCAAAGCCAGAGAAATTACTTTTCAACCCATTTCCTTTAAAACTCACCTTTCACTACCTCATTCTTCAAACTTCTCCAAGTACTTTCATATTAGACACGAATCCTCAAGTTTAAATAGTAAAGAACTATACTTAAACTAAAACTCACTGTAAACGGTCGCCAAGATTGAGTCCGTGCACACTCCTGATCACACACAACGACCCCAAATCACTTCTAGACCATCAATTGAAGGGTTTAGACTATGTTTCATTCCATTCCAAACCTAGAAATGAATGTCCTTAGGTGGTAGGTCAACCCCAACATCTTACACTCAATCTCAAAGCCTAAAATCTCTTTTTATCCAATTCCTTCAAAATCTCACCCTCCACCACTTTATTCTTCATTTATTTTTAATCACATTCATAATACACACCAATCCTAGGGTATAAATGAGGAAGAACAATACCGAAACTAAACCTTACCCTAAATAGTAAATAAATGGATAAAATGGGTTTTGACACTTAACCTTTTGGAATCTAACAAAATAAATAGGTTAGTTGAATAGATTAGTGTCTCCTACCCTAAAATCATATGCTACACATCACATCAACTCATTCTGATTTACAAATTGGCCCCAAAAATTCCTCGAATGGAGCCGGGGGCCTACCCAAGCCAATCCAGAGGGATCCAGGGTGGGCCCCACACCTTTTTGAGACCTAGGGGGAAGGAGGACCTCGCCCAAGGGGCTAACCCTCGCCAGTTGGCCCAGTGATCGGCGAGGACCTCGCCGGTAAACGGGCCCATATGGGACCGGGCTTCGGGCCGATCGTGTTTCGGGGCTAGGGAAACCCCCTGATGTATGGGTCGTCGATCAAAACCCCTCCAATCTACTACTTCCTTCACAAACCACCCCTCCAAGCTTTCCTTTTCTTAAAAAATCTCTCAAATCTCTCCAAAAGTCCCTCTCCAAACTCTTCCTTTTTTCATTTCCAAGTACCCTCACTTTACCCTTCAAATCTCATCTCAAATAGAAATCATTATAGGCTACTTCCTTTAGAAATTAGATGAAACTAACTAAGTGTTATATTATATGACCTGTGAAATTGTCACCAATCACTTTAAATACGATCTGCTAGAGCCAAAATGTGTAGAATAGTTGACGCTACAATACCCTAAAACTTAGGATCAAACTCTAAACCCGGTTGCTCATGGGAGCATTCAGAAACTTTGTATCGGACCTGTACCACACATTTGAAGTCCGATTATCCTGAACTTAGACAATCCTGACCGCCTAGTTGGACTTGACAATCACCTCAAAAATTAAGTCCGGATGATGTCCCACGACGATTTCCTTGAGTCCAGAGTGAAGAGTGTGAGAAATGTTAGAAATTAAATATAAATTATGAAATCTGGCACGTGTCGCTTTCGTGCCTTTTCTAAGCGTTCTGACCTTCAGAATCTAATCCAAATTCGCCCTCGGATCAGGGATGATGGCCCACTCATGTCAACGCACTTGCGGCCCTAATCGAGTACCGGTGACCGTTGAACTAAAACTGGTTCGCCACGAGCGATCTGTAAATTCGATCAGACTGAAAACTCTGTCTGACCTAGATCCAATGTCAGGGAGCTTAATTTCGACCGCATATAGAAAACGGGCTATCAGAAGTGCTCCGTTGGATCAGAACAAGCCCATTTTGGATATAAAATAAGTATCCCTTGGCCCTGGGGCCATTTTCGTCCATTTTTAGCCTATATAAGGGCCTTAAACCCTTACTCTCTCATTCCATACAAATTTCCTAAGCCCTAGGAGAGAGAAGAGAGAAGAGAAAGAGAGAAAAGGGAGAGAAAGAGAGAGATTTGGAGCTTTTCTTCCATGGATTTTTCCCTGCTGCTCCTTGTGCTTCAACGTCGCTTCTGCACTGCCATTCCGGTGCTTCCAGCTCTGCTCTTAGGTAAGAAATCATAACCCTAACCTGTTCTAGAGTTCCAAATAGCATAAGTGATGATGTAGCTAACCTATTTCATGGTATAGGTTGCCGTTGAGCCGTTGACGAAGACTTATCGTCTGAATCAACTCCGTATCGCAATTTCTGGTTTAAGGTGAGGACTATATATGTTTAGGTTATGGTTTTCAAGACTTTCAATGTTAAGCAATGATTTATTCTTTCTTAGGATGTTATTTCACATGTACAAAGTACTGTTTGTTTCGATTTTCAGTTATACGTTAATTATGTTAATT
Source organism: Magnolia kwangsiensis (assembly GCA_037074715.1). NCBI lineage: Eukaryota > Viridiplantae > Streptophyta > Magnoliopsida > Magnoliales > Magnoliaceae > Magnolia > Magnolia kwangsiensis. The sequence continues at coordinate 28,283,351 of CM073577.1, forward strand.
ATACTGTATTCCTCGTATTTGTAGAAAATACCGTATACTTATAAAATTTAGATTTGTGCTTGCCATGATTAACTACCGTCTATGTATGTTGGATGTATGTGTACCAACTTCTGGGTTAAAGGTTTAGTCCAAATACATGATATACCAATATACGATATGTAGTTAGTATGTGTAGCCTAAGTGTTTGTGAAAATGACCGAATGAGTATAGACTTTGTAAGTGTGCTCGCCATGAGAGATGTCGTAGATATATGATTGTTGTATAGGCGATAACCCTTTGACGAAAGGTTTTGCCCTAATACGTATGCTAATTAATACATAATATGTATTATGTAATAGGTGTAGTCTAAGTGCTTGTATAAAATGTCTGAATGTGTTAGCAGTTGGTAAATTGTGATTTATAAGGGAGTTGAGATATGAATCCCAACTGCCTTAGCTGTGTGCATGTTTACATCCATGGATTGTACATGATTCATATTTAGCTGTGTGTATGATTTCCTTTATGTACTGTATATCCATGTTTCCATAGTATGTTCAAATGGCTATAGGATAGATTTATTTATTCATTACTGCCTTGATAATCTCATATGCTTATTTGTTGTAATTGTACGTGTTTGGGACTATGAAATAGTCCAGGAAATTAGTAATAGACTCTGTTTGGTGGCTGAGATTGTCTTGCCACTAAAGACATGTCTCGACGAACCCGAGCCATATGTTGCTTGTCGACAGTGGTTAGGCCACGTCGAGTGCTTGCGCATTCATGTCGATCAACTTAACGTGTGCTCGTACTAGTCGAGCTTGTCAAGTAACTCGATTGGCCCGATGTTTGTTCACCATATTTGGACGCTACTGTTTGAACCTAATGTGCCAAACTTATCATTGGAAAGCCTCTCTAACCTTGGTACCTCGATCCCCTAAGACTCATGAGCCGGGCATGGTGGTATGGGACACCGTGGTCGAGCTGTCGGTATACGTTGGGCCCACAAACCTCCCCGTAGTGACCAGTGAGCAACCCAGACTCGTGAACAGATTATGGTGGTATGGGACACTATATTCTTGCTGTCGGCCTACACTGATAAGGTGATGGGGGAGCGGTGCAACGAGTGCGAGTAACAGCCCTGGCAGCCCTTTGTAGTGACCTCGAGCATATTCTGAATCTGCGGAGAGGCAACGAGCCTTCCCGCAGTAAACAGAGTATAAACTAGGCCTGTTTTGATAAGGTGATGGGGGAGCGATGCAATGAGTGCGTGCAATAGCCCTGATAACCCTTACAACGACCTAGAACCGTACTTCGTATGAGATATGCTAGGACTGACGACCCTAGAATGGATCATTGTTTGGGTATTGATATAAGGGAAGTACCTTAGCTTCCCAATCCTGCTATATGAAAAGGACTAATAACAACTCGGTAATCATGTTCATATAGCACTGCATGTGCCTGGAAGATGTGGAGCACTAAGGGAAGAAAGCATGTCGCAGACGTAAGAGGTGTCGCATGAGGGAGTATGTTGGCGAGGGCATACATCATGTCATTTCATCCTTGCATTAATTACAGTATTTAGGAATGTTTGATTGTACTACTTTATCATTACTGCTTGATTGAATTGATAACATGTTAACCTTTGCTGTATAGTTTCCACTGAGTTAGCTACTCACTCCTACGTTACGAGACGGTGTTTGCAACACCAACTAGTCCCTATTTTTTTTAGTTTCAGATGATGGCGATGCATGGGAAGCAGAGCCGGACTTGATGATGTTGAGGAGGATTTCTCCTATATGCAGGTTCTGATCGATGGGGTTACAGTGTTAATGATTAGATGCCAATACACTTGGTATTTTTCCTTTTATTTAAACACCCATGTATATTCTTTTTGCTCATCTTTGGAATATACATGTATATAGTTAACTTGGTAACATGTTCACACTTTGGAGACTTACAATCAATTATATATTTTATGTATTTATCACAGTCTTCCGCTTGTGAAATTTAACTATCTCTGGAGTATGATATGTTGTTTTAGCTTAGTCTCAATCTTGTTTAATGTCATTCTACAGACAACATGCATTCATCATTATTTATGTTGCATAAGTGACGTTTTGGAACTCGGGAGTTGAGTTTCTACTTGACCCCCGGTTTTTGGGATGTTACAAATGGTATCAGAGCATGATTTGGATTAAACTAGGCCTGGGTTATGGTAACGCGACGCATACTGACGCACTCTGACTTAGGAAGGGGACGATGGAATCTAAAAACTACATTAGCATCTGAAGTGTCGCCGGCGGGCAAGATTAACTACCGTAGAATATCCCATACGTAACCGACACCATGCAAAATGATCTCATATCCCTACTTCTATTCACTCAAGCTTCCGTCTTCTACACCCATCCACCACTATTCTTTACAACTCTTTACCTTCCTTTCAAAATTATACTTGGAATTCCATCATCATGGGATTTAGAAATCCCATCTCACACTCTCCAACACAAGGCCCATTTTTCAAAGCCTATGAAATTGATTTTTTATCCCAACCCACCCTCCTACCAAACATGTCGTTTCTTAATCCCAAGGTAGGATTAACAACGCCAGCTATTGAATACACCTTAATGCCACTAGCCAAACAGGCCCTTAGAGTTTTGGACCTAGAGTTGGTATTCCTAGATTTAGAAAGATCTGACAGTATAGGGGATCCGATAAAGTGATAACATGAACCCTATGACCTCCTTAGCTAGTATGGACATATGAGAATTTCAACTCCTAAGATAAGACTAGGCTACTAGTTATACTAAGGAAAGTTAAAGAATGAATATGCTAAGATAATTGAATAATGAACTTAGTTAGTCGGCTTGATTAGGTTGAAGTGAGACCTCATTCTTTCGTTGAATTCCCATAATACTTATAGGCTTCTTTAATAACTCTTAGGAAGGTTGTTTGATTAGAAACTATTCACGCTTGGAGAGAACTTATAAATCCCTTAGAATTAATGTTAGGTCAAACCAACACACCCCCTAGAATTACCTTCCCAAGGACTTATTGTAATCGGGAATGCAGAGTAAAGGAACTGTATATAAGTGATGTATTCACTGTTTGAACTGAATTCCTAATCCTAGTGGTTACCAATAAATTCAATGCTCTGATCAAGTAGAAGATCGGTATCAACTCGGATTAAGAATTGATACGATAAATTTTCTGTCATCGCGAGGCAGGAGGTCTATGTATCCGACTCAGACCCACTACACAACTTTTCTTCCGTGTTGGCCCGACCATATACAACCAAAAGTTATTGCTTTGCCTTTGGGAAATGTTAAGGACATATAGCCAATAGAGATTTTTTAGTGGGCAATAGACAGTTAGGAATTAGGTCTCAAATCGCAGACTATTCTGGCATACATATTGTGCTTATGAATTTAGAGAGATAGTTTGCCCGTCAACCTGCTTTGTCCAAATTTCCTTATGTACTAATAATGTATAGATCCTATTATGTATTAAAGAGAGTAATTCAGGACCGTAGTAAGAGTCCTTATTGGATAGAATTAGGCATCTCCCCACTAACTCACATTTGCCCCTGAACTCAACCACAATAGAGATTAGGCTCATTTCTACAACCATAGGTACCAATGTCATAGAACGCATCATTAGCAAAAGAAGACCAATGTATTAAGAAGTTTTTTCCCATTTCATGTCAAGGATAGGTCCAAAGTTATACCTCATTCCGACATACAGATCGAGACATAGAATCTTGAGCTTTGAGAGTAGAAATAATTTTTAAGGGGGGTAGAACCTTATGAGCCCAATCTAGTAAGGCCAGCTAATACAACAGTTGAGTTAGAACTGTGCAGTGAAGCGTGGTTGGCCCTTTTCCCACTGGCCCAGGATCAAAGAAAATGATTCAGGTTATACGTAAGGTTACGTCATTAAATTAGTATCTGAATCTTCCTTAGAATGTCAATAGTGAAGTCTCTATAGGGAAACGATTAGGGCTTAAGTGTTAAACCCATTCATATTAAATCATAGGCCTAACAATGGGAATCGTCGTCAAGACTCCAAATAGATAGGAAAATAAATTGCAGCAAACCATTAGGGCATAAGCAAAAGATAAAGAGTAAGTTTTTAGGAGGGTAGACTAAAATGCGTCAGACTAACATAGATAATATACACCCTACCACGCATATAAATTTGAAATCAGTAGAGCTTAGGCGAAAGGAATAATAGAATCTTTACCCATTACCCTTAGCCAATTTCGGGGACGAAATTATTTTTAAAGGGGTTAGATTGTAACACCCCAGATTTTTACCAACCTGAAATTAGACTTCCTTAGGCAATGGGTCAACCTTATCACTTTCAAAATCCAATTCCAAAGTCAGAGAAATTACTTTTCAACCCATTTTCTTTAAAACTCACCTTTCACCACCTCATTCTTCAAACTTCTCCAAGTACTTTCATATTAGACACGAATCATCAAGTTTAAATAGTAAAGAACTATACTTAAACTAAAACTCACTGTAAACGGTCGCCGAGATTGAGTCCGTACACACTCCTGATCACACATAACGACCCCAAATCACTTCTAGACCATCAATCGAAGGGTTTAGACTATGTTTCATTCCATTCCAAACCTAGAAATGAATGTCCTTAGGTGGTAGGTCAACCCCAATATCTTACACTCAATCTCAAAGCCTAAAACCTCTTTTTATCCAATTCCTTCAAAATCTCACCCTCCACCACTTTATTCTTCATTTATTTTTAAGCACATTCATAATACACACCAATCCTAAGGTATAAATGAGGAAGAACAATACCGAAACTAAACCTTACCCTAAATAGTAAATAAATGGATAAAATGAGTTTTGACCCTTAACATTTTAGAATCTAATAAAATAAATAGGTTAGTTGGATAGATTAGCGTCTCCTGCTCCAAAATCATATGCTACATATAACATAAACTCATTTTGTTTTGCAAATTGGCCCCGAAAATGTCTCAAATGGAGTCGGGGGCTTACCCAAGCCAATCCAGAGGGATCCAGGGTGGGCCCCACACCTTTTTGGGACTTGGGGGGCAGGAGGACCTCACCCAAGGGACTAACCCTCGCTAGTTGGCCCAGTGGTTGGCGAGGGCCTCGTCGATAAATGGGCCCAGATGGGACTAGGCTTTGGACTGATCGTGTTTGGGGGCTAGGGAAACCCCCTGATGTATGGGTCGTCGATCAAAACCCCTCCAATCTACTACTTCCTTCACAAACCACCCCTCCAAGCTTTTCTTTTCTTGAAAAATCTCTCAAATCTCTCCAAAAGTCCCTCTCCAAACTCTTCCTTTTTTCATTTCCAACCACCCTCATTCCACCCTTCAAATCTCATCTCAAATAGAAATCATTATAGGCTACTTCCTTTAGAAATTATACTTCCTTTAGAAATTAGATGAAACTAACTAAGTGTTAGATTATACGACCTGTGAAACGTCACTAATCACTTTAAATACGATCTGCTAGAGCCAAAACGTGTAGAATAGTTGATGCTACAATACCCTAAAACCTATGATCAAACTCTAAGCCCGGTTGCTCACGGGCGCATTCGAAAACTTTGTATTGGACCTGGACCGCACATCGAAAGTCCGATTATCCCGAACTTAGACAATCCTGACCGCCTAGTTGGACTTAACAATCACCTCAAAAATTAAGTCCGGATGATGTCCCACGGCGATTTTCTTGAGTCCAGAGCGAAGAGTGTGAGAAATGTTAGAAATTAAATATAAATTATGAAATCTGGCACGTGTCGCTTGCGTGCCTTTTCTAAGCGTTCTGACCATCAAAATCTAATCCAAATTTTTGCTCGGATCAGGGATGATGGCCCACTCATGTCAACGCACTTGCGGCCCTGATCGAGTACCGGTGACCGTTGAACTGAAACTGGTCCGCCACAGGGGATCTGTAAATTTGATCAGACTGAAAACTCTGCCTGACCTAGATCCAATCTCAGGGAGCTTAAGTTCGACTGCACGTAGAAAAGGGGCTGCCAGAAGTGCTCCGTTAGATCAGAACAAGCCCATTTTGGATATAAAATAAGTATCCCTTGGCCCTGGGGCATTTCCGTCGATTTTGAGTCTATATAAGGGCCTTAAACCCTTACTCTCTCATTCCATACGAATTTCCTAAGCCCTAGGAGAGAGAAGAGAGAAGAGAGAGAGAGAAAAGGGAGAGAGAGAGAGAGAGAGAGATTTGAAGCTTTTCTTCTATGGATTTTTCCCTGCTGCTCCTTGTGCTTCAACGCCGCTTCTACACCGCCATTACGGTGCTTCCAGCTCCATTCTTAGGTAAGAAATCATAACCCTAACCTGTTCTAGAGTTCCAAATAGCATACTTGATGATGTAGTTAACCTATTTCATGGTATAGGTTGCCGTTGAGCCGTTGACGAAGACTTATCGTCTGAATCAACTCCGTTTCGCAATTTCTGGTTTAAGGTGCGGACTATATATGTTTAGGTTATGGTTTTCAAGACTTTCAATGTTAAGCAATGATTTATTCTTGCTTAGGATGTTATTTCACATGTACAAAGTATTGTCTGTTTCGATTTTCAGTTATATGTTAATTATGTTAATTATACTGTATTCCTTGTATTTGTAGAAAATACCGTATACTTATAAAATTCAGATTTGTGCTTGCCATGATTAAATACCGTCTATGTATGTTGGATGTATGTGTAACAACTTCTGGGTTAAAGGTTTAGTCCAAATACATGATATACCAATATACGATATGTAGTTAGTATGTGTAGCCTAAGTGTTTGTGAAAATGACCGAATGAGTATAAACTTTGTAAGTGTGCTCGCCATGACAGACTGTCATGGATATATGATTGTTGTATAGGCGATAACCCTTTGACAAAAGGTTTTGCCCTAATATGTATGCTAATTAATACATAATATGTATTATGTAATAGGTGTAGTCTAAGTGCTTGTATAAAATGTCTGAATGTGTTAGCAGTTGGTAAATTGTGATTTATAAGGGAGTTGAGATATGAATCCCAACTGCCTTAGCTGTGTGCATGTTTACATCCATGGATTGTACATGATTCATGTTTAGCTGTGTGTATGATTTCCTTTATGTACTGTATATCCATGTTTCCGTAGTATGTTCAAATGGTTATAGGATAGATTTATTTATTCATTACTGCCTTGATAATCTCATATGCTTATTTGTTGTAATTGTACATGTTTGGGACTATGAAATAGTCCAGGCAATCGGTAATAGACTCCGTTTGGTGGCTGAGATTGTCTCGCCACTTACGACATGTCTCGACGAACCTGAGCCGTACGTTGCTTGTCGACAGTGGTTAGGCCACGTCGAGTGCTTGCGCATTCATGTCGACAATGGTAATGGCTAGGCCCAAACTTACCATTGGAAAACCCCTCTAATGCAGATTATGGTGGTATGGGACATTATATTCTTGTTGTCGACATACACTGATAAGGTGATGGGGAGCGGTGCAATGAGTACGAGTAACAGTCCTGGCAGCCCTTTGTAGTGACCTCAAGCATATTCAGAATCTGTGGAGAGGCGACAAGCCTTCCCGCAGTAAACAGAGTATAAACTAGGCCTGTATTGATAAGGTGATGGGGGAGCGGTGCAACGACTGCGTGTAACAGCCCTGACAGCCCTTGCAACGACTTAGAACCGTACTTCGTATGAGATATGCTAGGACTGATGACCCTAGAATGGATCATTGTTTGGGTATTGATATAAGGGAGGTACCTTAGCTTCACAATCCTTCTATATGAAAAGGACTAATAACAACTCAGTAATCATGTTCATATCGCACTGCATGTGCCTGAAAGATGTGGAGCACTGAGGGAAGAAAGCATGCTGCGGACGTAAGATGGTGTCGTATGAGGGGATATGTTGGCGAGGGCATACATCATGTTATTTCATCCTTACATTAATTACAGTATTTAGGAATGTTTGATTGTACTGCTTTATCATTACTGCTCGATTGAATTGATAACATGTTAACCTTTGCTGTATAGTTTCCACTGAGTTAGCTACTCACTCTCACGTTACGGGACGGTGTTTGCAACACCAACTAGTCCCTATTTTTTTCAGTTTCAGATAATGGCGATGCTTGCGAAGTAAATCTGGACTTGATGATGTTGAGGAGGATTTCTCCTATATGCAGGTTCTGATCAACGGGGTTACAGGGTTAATGATTAAATGCCAATATACTTGGTATTTTACCTTTTATTTAAACACCCATGTATATTCTTTTTGCTCATCTTTGGAGTATACATGTATATAGTAAACCTGGTAACATGTTCACACTCTGGAGACTTACAAGCAATTATATATATTATGTATTGATCACAGTCTTCCGCTTGCAAAATTTAACTGTCTTTGGAGTATGATATGCTGTTTTGGCTTAGTCTCAGTCTTGTTTAATGTCATTCTACAGACAACATGTATTCATCATTATTTATGTTGCATAAGTGACGTTTTGAAACTCGAGAGTTGGGTTTCTACTCGATCCCCGATTTTTAGGATGTTATAGTATATGTGGATGTGAATGTTGTAATCATTTATTTTAAGCATTGTGGGAATGTTGTAATAGTTTTGCATTTATTTCTTGTTATTCCTTTATCAGCTTCTTTATTTGTTCTAGTAAGGTTGCCTTGCCATTCCTATGGTGTATGGTTGTCCTTAGAACAAAATATATTTGTAATTGCAATTTAGTCTTCAGTGCAGTTTGTATTTAATTTTTTATTATTCCTCTTCGATTTGAGATTTAATACAGAGACCTTTCTAAAAATAAGGTTGTCCTACCATGAACTCTGATTTTTGTTGTGAGTTTGTCCTTAGAACAACATTTGTATCAACCTCTCAGGATCTGAATTTTGAAGTTGCTTTACATTCTTGCATTGTGGTGTGTTTATATTATTTGTTGGCTATCGTATTTATTTAATTTTCGCTGTTATAAGTTTTATTTGGAATAGTTCTATTCACCCCCCACCCCTTCCTCTAGGACATATAGCTAGGCCTTTTCACCCATGAGTAGACCAGCCCACCTACATTTTGATGTGAAGACAGCCCGCCTGTTGCGTGCTTTTGAAATTGTGTTTCGGACCAATTACAACCTATAGCAGGTGGGGCCCATGGATGCATGTGGTGCGGCCAACCGAGGTTCGAATCTCTGGTGGGACCCACCCTCATGTAGCTGCATGGACAAAGGGGCCTGTTCTCAATCCGACTAAGAGTTACTTCCATCCATCCCGCTCGGACGTGGCCAACAACAACGTCCGAGCTTTGGCTTGTACCAGTAATGGCGTCCTAAGTTTTCGCTCAAACCAACCCTGGTTGGTGGTCCGATCTTGACCCCTGATCATGGCCCACTGGAGTTAGTTCTGGTCCGTCTCTTGGACCGACGCCTAACTCACGCTGATGTCCCAGTTTGAGAGCGAACCTGGCCCAATTTTTAGCTCAAAATAGAGCTTCGATTCTTCCCAGTTTTTTCCCATCACACAACCATTGTTTGGCTGAGTCCTGGCTGGAAACAGGTGTTGCAGATGGGTTGGTTTTCAGCCCAAAATAGAGCCACTGATTGGCTTAGTTTTTAAACCAAAAAAGGGACCCATCCTACCCACTTCTCAGTCCACTGCGTAGCCATTGATTGGCTCAGGCCCAGGCTACAATGGAGTCTTCCTCCTAGCCTGATACAACCATGTTTATCTTACACCCCGAGTTGGTCTCGAAACTCTATAGAGAGCTCAAAAACACAGCTCAAATGGGGCCCGAAACAGGTGTCTCGACCTGACTGGGTTGCAGTTTGAAACGGAGCCATTGCTTGGCTCGTCCCAACCTTATTGTGACTGGACCGAACCCAGTCACTGTTTGGCTTGGTTTCGGTCCAGGCAAACATCATCTGAAGCCACAAAAAAGCATGAAAAGCAAAGAGGTGGTTTACATGAGACTGTCGCTGTCAACCTCTCTTACGATGGAACAGGGGGTCGGTTTCCCTGTTTCATTCACTCTCTGCCCACACGCTTTCCTCTTTCTTTCTTTCTCTCTTTCCCATTTGATCGTTGAGTGCTACAGAACTCTATTTATAGATGTGGAGGGAGAGAGTTCGATGGTCGGATGAGACCCATCAGGCGGTGGGCAATCGACTTCCAAAACGGGAAACAGTTTCCTCTCCTTTCCTGCTACTGGCAGATGTTTGGCCTTTCTTAGCAAAAGACAAAACGCTCCTCCAATGGTTGGATGGATGGGATCACCTGATCATCATGATCTTGGGCGGTCACTGATGAGCCCACCATTTCGAATCTCAGCAGCACAAGGGATCCAAACGGTCTCAGTTGACCTTCCTTGTCCCTATACATGGGACCAAACCACTATACCGTTTTGATTGTATGGGCCCCAGGAAGAGGTTGGACGGGTCGGATGGCTTGAAAAGTGGTTGTGGTGGGCCACTTAGATGCTTGAAGTGAGTCGGTTTAAACAGAGAGGAGGGTGGGAGAATGTCATTACCTGACTTTTTGAGAGGTGCTCGGTCAAAGCTAGTTTGACCGAGCCAGCGGTTTCAGTGTACCTTGTGCACAAGCACTCTTAATGCACATGCATCGAGTAAGGACCCACTGCGACATTATTATCATAATCTACTCCATCCATTTGCATTTGGGGACACTACATAGGGATCTTGGTCTACTTTGGGCCGATGGTGAGGCCCAGGTGGACCGTTATCCACTTCCTTGGGGCTATTATCGGCCCGTATGACCCGATCTATTGGTCGGGTGGGCTTGATACTAGTTTTCAATGGCTAAATGGGGCTTTGTAGTGTAGTAACGGTTTAGTTAGCCGCTAGTTAACCCTTAAGGGTTGTTAGTGGATGTTTTGCCCCTAACATGACATAGGTAATTTGATCTATAAGTGTAACGCCCTGGAAAAATCCGTACTTAGACTCGAGTACCAACTCGACCAGAAATCGCGTAGGATTAATTCCTTTAGAACATAAGCGTAAGTTAGCTAGCGCAACGCTAGAGTAGCTGGGAAATAGTCCCTGATCACTTTAAATATGTTCTACAAGACCCAAAGCGAGTAGAACCAATGTAACATCCTGAAAATCGGGGGTCGTGTATAAACTCAACTCCCGAGTTCCAGACCGTCACTTATGCAACAAAAATGGTTATGATTCAATGTTGTCTGATTTAAAGCATTCACATGAGTAAAAGTATACCAAAACTGCAATTCATACTTCAGATCCAGTGATAAAAGCAAGCAGAAGACTAAACAATGTATATATCACTGTATGGAAAAATAAAGTAATCTCATCTGTCTCCAAAGTATGACTACATCTCTGAGTTTCATGTACATATACATAACAAAAGAATAATGTTCAAAAAGGAAAGTCCCACTGATGTCCCCTCGATCCAGGTCGCCTACGGGAAGCCGTCATGATACTGCATATACGAGAACTCATCCTGGTCCTCGTCAATCTCTGGCTCCACCTCCTGGATCTCGTCCTCACCTGCAACTACAACAGGGTCTGGTGGGTGTTGCAAATACCATCCCGTAATGTGGGAATGAGTGATCAACTCAGTGGAATCATAGAGCAAAGATTAGCATGTTCACAATTCAATCACGCGATAATAGTAAAGCAGTAAATCAGACAATCCTAATACTGTTATTAATGCAGGATGATATGACGTGATGTATGCCCTCACCGACGATCACCCTTATGCGGCAACATCTTACGACCGCGGCATGCCACACTCCCTAGAGTGCTCCACATCTTCCAGGCACATGCAATGCTATGGTGATATGATTTTCAAGTTGTTATTAGTCCATTCAAACAGCAGGATTGGGAAACTAAGGTACTTCCCTTGTATCAATCCCAACACAGATCCTGTCTAGGGTCGTCACTCCTAGTAATCTCATACGATGTGTATTTCGTAGGTCACTGCAAGGGCTGCCAGGGCTGTTGCTCGCACTCGTTGCACCGCTCCCCCATCACCTTATCAATACAGGCCTACCGTACTCTACTGCAACGGAAGGGTCGTCGCCTCCCGTGGACTCAGAATACGCTCGCGGTCACTACAAAGTGCTCGTCGCCTGATCAGTGTAGGCCGACAGCTAGAATATAGTGTCTCATACCACCATAATCTGCTCACGAGTTTAGGTGCTCACTGGTCACTACGGGGAGGTTTGTGGCCCCAGCGTAGGCCGACAGCTCAACCACGGTGTCCCATACCACCATGCCCGGCTCATGAGTCTTCGTGGATCAAGGTACCATGGTTAACAGGGTTTACAGTGGTAAGTTCAGTACCCTAGGTTCAAGCAGTTATGACACATACAAGGTGAACATACATCGGCCAGTCGGGTTACTTGACGTGCTCGACTATCGCGATCGCATCTCAAGTCGAACGACATGAAGTGCGTAAAACACTTCGCGTGGCCTAACCACTGCCGCCAACTCTCAACACGAATGACGTTCATCGACGCGTCGTTCGTGACTATGACCAGTCAGCCACGAATTCGCTCGGTTACCGACTGTCTGGACTAATTCTAGTCCCACACATTTATGGAATCATATTAGCATTACATGTTAAAGTATTGGAATTGAAATACATCATGTGAGCATGTTAACACATGTTATAACATTCAACTTAAGCAAATCTTCAAGGCATACCTTCTATGCATGTAATACAATCATGCATAAGGTAAACATGTAGGAAATCATTTAGGTCAGCATTTTAATCATGAAATCAATCTCAAACTACTACATAACATCATTCAATTCAATACATACTAATACAAGCATTTATACAAACACATACACTACACACTTAAGTCCACATATAGTATGTCGACCCAAAGTGCGCAACTTGGCGAATCTCTTCGCCAAACTGATTATGCAAGCATTCCTAACTCTCTAATGCGGCGACAAACCATGTCAATTACGTCAGCAAAATATGCATGTAGACCGTACTTCCTACAAATGACTAAAATGCCCTAAATCTCATATTCTTCGTTAATTTACGAAACAGGAAACGGAGAGCATGTTGTACATGTCAAACGGCGATGCCGTCGATAATCTACTATTAAACGACATTGAAAGCGTTGTAAACCGTCAATCAAAGCGTCTAAAATCCTCACCTAATCTCTTACGGTCGCGGGATTTTGAACGGAGCGTGTACGCTTCGTCTACGGCTGTAAGAGAACCTGATTTATGGATTACGTTAGCTAACATGCCATGAATCTACGTAAACCCTAAATCAGCAAGTTTTTGGGGTTATTTTATACCTGAAAAGGTGGAGAAATCACCAGCCAGGTGATTGGAAGGGAGTGCTGAAGCAGCAACTGTCAGGGGCTCGAAAGCGGAAAAAATCTCTTCTTCCCTTTCTCTCAAACTCTCTCTCTTTTTCTCTAGGGTTTGTGAATTTTAGATGGGAAGGAGAAATGAGGGTTTCAACCCCTTTTATAAGCCTGAAATTACCGAAAATAGGCTCCGGGACGAAGTTTACTTGATGCCTATCCATTTCGGGGCTGTTTCGGTCCAAAAACGGCTTTATGGTGGTCCTCTGGTCGATTGCGATCAGACTTAAGCTCATGTGTACCAGATGCACCTCGTATTAAGTTTTCAGTCTGGCAGGGTTCGCAGATCGCACGTGGCGGACCAGTTTCAGTTCAGCGGTCACCGCACATAGATCAGGGCTGAAAGTCTCATGATAATAAATAGAAATTTTTCCTGATCCGAGGGTGTAATCTGGATGAATTCTGACGGTCATAACGCTTAATACTGACGCGTCAAGTCGTGTGCCAGATTTGAATTTGAAATTCCAAATTCGTCCCTATTCGCGGTCGCTTCAGTCCGGGTTCAACGAAATAGTCTGTGATTATCGGTTTGACTTGATTTTCGAGATGATTGTCAAGTCCAGCGGGGCGGTTCTAACGGTCTAAGATAGGAGGTATCAGACCTTCGACGCGGCGTCTAAATCCAATACAAAAGTTCAACATGGTCCAGAGGATAAACCCGCTTAGAGTTTGATCCAAGGTTATAGAGTATTGTAGAGTTGTCTGTTCTACTAGATTTGGGTCTTGTAGAACGTATTTAAAGTGATCAGGGACTATTTCCCAGCTACTCTAGCGTTGCGCTAGCTAACTTACGTTTAATTTCCATGGAAATTATTTCTACGCGATTTCGGGTCAAATCGGTATTCGAACCCAAGTACGGATTTTTCACGGGCGTTACAATCTACCCCCCTTATCAAATAATTTCGTCCTCAAAATTTGTACCTGTTCGTACTCCTCGAGAAGCTGTGGGTAGTTCTTTCTGATCTCGGCTTCTGTCTCCCAAGTAGCCTCCTCCTCAGTATGATGCGTCCATAGTATCTTCACAAGGGGAATCACCTTGCTACGCAGTACCTGCTCCTTCCTGTCTAAGATGCGTGTCGGTCGCAGGATATAAGTAACATCCTCTCCCAACTGCACCTGTTCCCATCTGATGATATGGGAAGGATCAGCAACGTACTTCTTCAGCATAGAAACATGAAATACGTTGTGGACGCTCGCGAGGGGCGTGGGTAAAGCCAATCGGTAAGCCACTGCTCCCACACGATCGAGGATCTGGAATGGGCCAATGAATCGCGGTGCCAGCTTCCCCTTTTTCCCGAACCGAAGGACTCCCTTCATAGGGGAAACTCGCAAAAACACGTGATCCCCGACTGTGAACTCAAGTGGTCTCCGTCTCGTATCGGCGTAGCTCTTCTGTCTGCTCTGCGCTGTAAGAAGCCGACGTCGAATAATATCGATCTTCTCTGACGTCGCCTGCACCAACTCTGGGCCGATCAAGCTACGCTCACCGACCTCTAACCAGCAATGCGGTGCGCGACAAGGTCGCCCATACAGCGCCTCATAAGGTGCCATGCCGATACTCGCCTGGAAGCTATTGTTGTACGCAAACTCCGCATATGCAAGACAGTCATCCCAACTGTCCTTGAAGTCCAATGCGCGAGCTCGCAACATGTCCTCCAGGATCTGGTTCACTCGCTCCGTCTGTCCGTCCGTCTGTGGGTGGAAGGCAGTACTGAACTTCAACTTCACACCCATAGCCTCCTGAATGCGAGTCCAGAAAATAGAAGTGAACCGCGTGTCTCTGTCCGACACGATCTCTAACGGAACTCCATGCAGACGCACGATCTCTCTAATATACAATCTAGCCAGCTCGTCTGCAGAGTTCGTAACTCTGATCGGTAGGAAGTGCACCGACTTCGTCAATCGGTAGACGATCACCCAAATGGAATCATGCCCCTTCCTCGTCTTCGGCAACCCAGAAATGAAGTCCATGGAAATGAAATCCCACTTCCACTCTGCAATCGGCATAGGCTGCAAAAGTCCAGGTGGTCGGTGATGCTCTGCCTTCACCTGCTGACAAGTGAGACAACGGGACACGAACTCAGCTATGTGGGTCTTCATACCTTCCCACCAATACGTCATCTTCACATCACGATACATCTTCGTGCTGCATGGATGCATCGCGAGTCTAGTAGAATGCGCAGCCTCGAGAATCTCTCGTCTCAAGTCAGGGACATCTGGGACGCATAGGCGGCCACGGTAACGTAAGCCCCCATCCATACCAACGCGCCAGTCGGCGTCAGCATCATCACTGGCCTGCTCTCGAAGCTCAGTAAGATGCGCGTCGTCCCTCTGCGCCTCGATGACTCGGTCATCGATCTGAGATCGCACCTGTACGTGTGCGATGAACTCAAATGGCTCCTCTACGGTGAGTTTCTGCTCAAAGTCTCGAAAAACTCCACCATATCCCACTCGGCAACCATCAGCGGAGCCACAAACTCTATCGCCTTCTTGCGGCTCAACGCATCAGCCACAAGGTTCGCCTTCCCAGGATGGTAAGAGACTTCAAACTTAAAGTCCTTCAGCGTCTCCATCCATCGCCGCTGCCTCATATTCAAGTCTCGCTGCGTGAATATGTACTTGAGGCTCTTGTGGTCGCAAAAGAGCTCGAACTCCTCTCCGTAGAGGTAATGTCTCCAGAGTCTCAGTGCGAATATAACGGCTGCCAACTCCAGGTCGTGTGTAGGGTAATTCTCCTCGTGCTTCCTTAATTGTCTCGAGGCATACGAAATTACCCTGTCCCTCTGCATAAGCACACAACCCAAACCAACGCTAGACGCGTCAGTGTATATAGTGTATCTAACCCCTTGCTCTGGCAATAGTAGCACAGGGGCGGACGTAAGTCTGTCCTTCAGCTCCTGAAAAGCTGACTCCGCCTTATCATTCCAGGCGAACTTCACGTCCTTCCGTGTCAACTGAGATAAGGGTCTCGCGATCTTCGAGAAGTCCTGAATGAAGCGCCGATAGTAGCCAGCGAGTCCCAAGAAACTCCTCACCTCAGTGACAGAACCAGACTGCTCCCAGTCCTGCACCGCAGCTACCTTAGACAGGTCAACTGTCATGCCATCCTTGGACACCACGTGTCCCAGAAACTTCACCTCCTGCTTCCAGAAGTCGCACTTCTTATACTGTGCGAACAACTGATGTCGTCTGAGCGTATCAAGGACCAAACGCAAGTGCTCCTCATGCTCCTCTCGACTCCTAGAGTATACTAAAATGTCATCGATGAAGACAACGACGAATCGATAGAGGAAAGGTCGAAATACCCGGTTCATCAGATCCATGAACACGGCCGGTGCGTTCGTGAGACCGAACGACATCACGAGGAACTCGTAGTGGCCAAAACTAGTCCTGAATGCTGTCTTCTGCACATCCTCATCTCTGACGCGCAGCTGATGATATCCTGACTGAAGATCAATCTTCGAGAAGTACTGCGCTCCTCTCAACTGATCAAACAAGTCATCGATCCTGGGCAAAGGGTACTTGTTCTTCACCGTGAGCCGGTTCAGCCTGCGATAATCAATACACAATCGCAGCGAACCATCCTTCTTCTTCACGAACAAGACCGGTGCTCCCCAAGGAGACACGCTAGGCCGTATAAAACCAAGCTCTAGCAGGCCATCAATCTGCGTCCTCAACTCCTCCATCTCACATGGTGCCATGCGATACGTCGGCAGTGAGACGGGTGTAGAACCAGGAACTAGATCGATAGTGAAATCGATCTCACGTCGGGGCGGCAAACCAGGGATCTTCCTGAACAGATCCCCGAACTCAGAAACAACTGGCGTCTGCTCAAGTACCTGGGCACCAGCGTCGCGCAATAGAGTGGCGTAGCTAAGAATGCGGAAAGGAAGATTTACCCGCACTGGAAATGTGAAGGATGCGCCCTCAGGCTCGTACGCTGTGACTATACGAGTCTCGCAGTTAATCTCGGCTCTCGCTGCAGTCAACCAATCCATGCCAAGAATGACGTCGAGATAAACGATCGAGGGATCGACGACCAGATCAAGAGTCATCGTCCTGCGTCCCAGATCAATCAAACAACCCTCACACATCTGGGTGACATCCGAAAAATCTCCATGAGCTGCAAAGACTCGCACGCTATCCATAGTGATAGTCTGTAACCCAAGACGTCTGACTACGGCACGCGATATCAAAGAAATCGTGGAACCAGTGTCCACCACGACAAGAACGGGAGTACCTCCGATATGGGCCGTGACCTCAAAGGCTGAATGCTGGAAAGTCGGCGTCGTAGCTGCCTCAGCGGTTAATGCACGAACCCGAGCCTGTTGTGGCCGGTTCGGCCTCTGTGTCAAGGGCCGTGGAGGCTGTCGAATCTGCGATACCGTAGGTCTGAAAGAAGGATGCGCAGGAGCTGACCGTATAGGCGGTGCTGATATCGCCTGTGGACGTACACGATCAATCTTCTGCGGCGGCGAGAACCCACTGTCCCGCATCCTCGAAAAGCAACTCTGCGCTAAGTGGCCCGTCCTCCCACAGTATGTACATGACAAATCAGGGCGTCGAAACGGTGGTACAGGCATCGTGGTCCTGGTAGGAGGATCAAAGCGAGGCCTCTTGCCCGCGAAGGGCCTGTCTGGCAAATCCGGTCGTGGCCTAGAAGTAGTCGGGCCTCGAGATCGCGCAAGTCGATCCACGTCCTACTCTGCCCGCATGGACATGTGAACCAACTCCGCATAGGAAGGAAAACTGACACAGCACATCTTCGACCGAATATCCGGTCGCAAGCCCTCCAAAAAGCGCCGTATGCGCATCTGCTCATCAGCTAGAATCGTCGGGACGTACCTGCCCAACTCTGTGAACCGATGCTCATACTCGGTAACCGTCATCGCTGCCTGCCTGAGACGGAGAAACTCATTCTCCCTCTCGTGCCTGTAGGTCTGGGGATAATACTTCTCATGGAAGCGGAACTCGAATGCTGCCCACGTCCATACGAAATCTGCGGCAACAGTCCGCAATATGCTATCCCACCACATACTGGCCTCTCTCTCAAACAGGAAGGTAGCCAGCTCTACCTGCTCAGCCTCGGTACAGTGCAACATCCGTAGAATCTTCGACACTAGGTCGAGCCAGAACTCAGCCTCCTCGGGTCTGTGAGAACCCGTGAAAGTAGGAGGCCGCAAGCGCTGAAATCGCTCCAGTAGGCCCCGTGTGTCGGCAGGATTCCCCGCAGGGAAAGCAGGCGGCGCAGGATGTGCTATGCCCTCATCCTGGGCGTAAGTATAGGCATCCTCAGCTAGATGCGCAGGTGGTGCAGGTGGAGTAGATGTAGTCGCACCCCCACCCTGGGCTAAAGTCCCCACTATGGTGGTCAGAAGCTGCTGCTGCTGTAGCATCATAGCCATCATCTGCTCGAATCTGTCAGGGGGTGGAGCAGGCTGTGGCGGATGCAGTGTGGAAGTAGACGCGCGCTGTGGCTCTCTAACTGATGGTGTAAATGGCGGTTGTCCATCTGTAGGACCAACAGCAAGCTGAGACGACCGAACCGCCTCAGGAATCGGGCCCATAGCAGGGTCCGGACGAGTGCCAGACTGAGAGGGAGTCTGATCCATCTGCTCTGACAATGAAAGCCGAACCGCGCTCCTCGTAGTCTTAGGTGGCGTTCCCTATATTCAAAATAGGGTGCAACCTTGTCAGTCTCAATTGCACAATTACACCGCAAACATTCACTTAAAGAGTCAAAGGCATTCCATGCATTTCAATTAATCAAAATTGTCACAATACAAGGGATATATCCTTACAAGCATCATGACTAGAATTACATGAAAAATTAAGACAGTTAAGCAACAGCAACATAAGCAAAGCACTAGCCCTAATAGGCTTTACACACATAAAACAGGAAATGGCTAACTACTAATAACAACATCAAAGATCGCATCGCTAGTCGGAGTCTGGTGACGGAGGAGGAGCACCCTTATCCTGTAAGTAACACAGGATTGCCTTCAAGGTGCGAGTCACCTTGCCAAACTTCTTCTTTGTAACGACCTTGGCATCAGCGACTTCTGCTCGAAGTTCTTGGACTTCCCTACGCAAAGCGGTCTGACTCTCCTCCATCCGAGCAATGCGGTCGTCGATAGTAGTCTGCGCAGAAGGAGGAGGGCTCTCATCAGTATCCTGAGCCTCCTCTTCTGCTTCTTCCTGAACCTCTGCTCTAGATTCTTCTTCGCTTTGATCTTCCTCTTCATCAAAGTCATCCCCACTATCCCTTTCAAGTTGATTTTCACGGTATTGCGACCCAATCTTCATCTTGACCATTGTCGACTCATCGATGGTGTGAATCGATACCGGCAATTCGGGCCCAAGTCTATAGGCAAACTCAAGCGCAATCTTGCAAATGAGTCGGCCAAAGGGAAGCGATTCGGATGTTCTCCTCGACCTGGCTATGAGAACTATCTGCCGTAAGATAAAAGTGGCCATACATACGTTCTCTCCCTGGGCCACCAGAAATAAGAAATCGACCATAAGACGTGTACATTCAATGCGGTTCGTCGACCTAGGATAAACATTGAACGTGAAGATGTGATGCAGCAGGCGCAAATCCTCAGACATGTACGTCGCCTTGAGGCTATTATTAGGCTGCCATGGAACCAACTTACCGCATAGAAACCTGGTGCGGCGATCTCGTTCACGTCTAGTCCTCAAATTCTTCTCACTTGGATGCACATCACCTAGAGGCACGTTGAGAAGTCGCGCAATCAACCGGACGTCGATCGTAGCCATCCGATCTCTACCAAAAGGGATTTTGAACTGCAGAGGCTCCAAGGTAGGATTCTGGATGTTAGCATAGAAGGCACGAACGGTACTCACATTAGCACGAGCGCGAGCTTCAAAGAACGGTCCCCAGTGCGCAGCTTCAATGCGTTCGAACAACAGATATTCGCCGAACAACCGTCCATCTACGTCCGCCTCAAATAACACTCTACGATCAGTGTATTCACCATGAGGCATCTCTGATAAAATGGTTCGTCCAAGGTGTGCATGGGGATCCAAATCCCGCTTTGTACGGCACTCCAGGACTGCAGCTGGACCTGCGGCGGTGTTTGAACTTGCGGCACCACCCCGCGGTCTTCTCGATCGAGCAGGGCGGCTCGGCCCAGCCTCGTCTGTCGCGGTTTTCCTCTTACCCATCAAAGATATGATGGATGAGAGTGACAAAAGGCCCAAAATGGCTTCCACAAAAGCCATGAAAAATGCCGAAAATGCGGAGAAATGGCTGCCTAATCTGAGAAAAGAAAATCTAAGCGTCGTAGAGGGATGCTTCAAGCTTCCCAAGGCTGTAGTTTTAGGAAGAAATATAAACAGAAAGATGGGATGGAGCACCTCACGATTTCAGCTATATTTGGGGAATTTTGGAGCTCCAAATGGTGAGATCTTCAAGGAAAGAGGCTGCCAACACCCAATAAGTGATGGGTGGTGGTCGGTTTTGGCCAAGGAGGGTTCTAGAAGTGGTTTGGGATGCTGGGGTTTGGAATGGGTTGCTGAAAATCGAAACTAGGGCTATGTAGAGGGCTGTTTGTGAAGGAGAGGTGGGATTTAGGGGTTTTCGTGAGGTGGGAGGTGCATAGGGATGATGTGTATCTCATTTAAGGGGGTGCTCCCGAAGGACGGCTCAAATGGGCCCCGCCGGTCGGCGATGCATCGCCCGACGGGCGATGGCATCGCCGGCCAACCTCCACGTTGGCTGGTGGGACCCCATGGGTCTAGTCCCCCATGGTCCCAAGGTCCCAAAAAGTTAAGTCCCACCCCTTAGTTTACAATATCTTGGTCTGTATGAGCCCAAACATGTGTTCGGGGCTTTCCAGGTCCACATTGCAATCCCGAATACCAAAACATATTATGCAGCATATGAATTTGGGGTAGAAGGAGCCATTACACCTATCTAGACCCTTAGTTGCTAAATAAAGTGAAGTTAGAATGTCCTTATGGCCATTTTTCATGAAATTTTACTATTCACTGTAAAATTTGGTGAATGTACTAATTTGTGTTATTTTCATATTAGGTTTGATGCCTAACATGAAATGGATAAGAAAAAACTGAAGGTTGAAGTGTTTAGAGGAGGAATTTTGAGAATTTTTGGCAAAACGGGGTTTTTTAAGCCCTGGCGATTGATTACAGAAGTCGTGGTCATCCCACGGCCCAAGGATTCACTTTTGCGGTTTAAAACCGCTCATAGGACGTCTCAACCCGACTTCCTACAGCTTAGAAGTGATTCAGGTTGCTTTACGCGACCCGAGATACGTTACAGACTCGATCTTGCGATCGATCCTTATAGACTTCGCCTATCGGCGAATCTGCGATCCTAGAAGTGTTTCTAGACCCTTCTCGCACCCACCTAAGTCAAAGGAAGCGACAGCGTACGTCGCAAGACCATAACCCAGGCCCAGTATACTCTCATTCAAGCTCTGATACCAACTTGTAACACCCTGAAAATCGGAGGTCGTGTATAAACTCAACTCCCGAGTTCCAGACCGTCACTTATGCAACAAAAATGGTTATGATTCAATGTTGTCTGATTTAAAGCATTCACATGAGTAAAAGTATACCAAAACTGCAATTCATACTTCAGATCCAGTGATAAAAGCAAGCGGAAGACTAAACAATGTATATATCACTGTATGGAAAAACAAAGTAATCTCATCTGTCTCCAAAGTATCACTACATCTCTGAGTTTCATGTACATATACATAACAAAAGAATAATGTTCAAAAAGGAAAGTCCCACTGATGTCCCCTCGATCCAGGTCGCCTACGGGAAGCCATCATGATACTGCATATACGAGAACTCATCCTGGTCCTCGTCAATCTCTGGCTCCACCTCCTGGATCTCGTCCTCACCTGCAACTACAACAGGGTCTGGTGGGTGTTGCAAACACCATCCCGTAACGTGGGAATGAGTGATCAACTCAATGGAATCATAGAGCAAAGATTAGCATGTTCACAATTCAATCACGCGATAATAGTAAAGCAGTAAATCAGACAATCCTAATACTGTTATTAATGCAGGATGATATGACGTGATGTATGCCCTCACTGACGATCACCCTTATGCGGCAACATCTTACCACCGCGGCATGCCACACTCCCTAGAGTGCTCCACATCTTCCAGGCACATGCAATGCTATGGTGATATGATTTTCAAGTTGTTATTAGTCCATTCAAACAGCAGGATTGGGAAACTAAGGTACTTCCCTTGTATCAATCCCAACATAGATCCTGTCTAGGGTCGTCACTCCTAGTAATCTCATACGATGTGTATTTCGTAGGTCACTGCAAGGGCTGCCAGGGCTGTTGCTCGCACTCGTTGCACCGCTCCCCCATCACCTTATCAATACAGGCCTACCGTACTCTACTGCAACGGAAGGGTCGTCGCCTCCCGTGGACTCAGAATACGCTCGCGGTCACTACAAAGGGCTCGTCGCCTGATCAGTGTAGGCCGACAGCTAGAATATAGTGTCCCATACCACCATAATCTACTCACGAGTTTAGGTGCTCACTGGTCACTACGGGGAGGTTTGTGGCCCCAGCGTAGGCCGACAGCTCGACCACGGTGTCCCATACCACCATGCCCGGCTCATGAGTCTTCGTGGATCAAGGTACCATGGTTAACAGGGTTTACAGTGGTAAGTTCAGTACCCTAGGTTCAAGCAGTTATGACACATACAAGGTGAACATACATCGGCCAGTCGGGTTACTTGACGTGCTCGACTAGCGCGATCGCATCTCAAGTCGAACGACATGAAATGCGTAAAACACTTCGCGTGGCCTAACCACTGCCACCAACTCTCAACACGAATGACGTTCATCGACGCGTCGTTCGTGACTATGACCAGTCAGCCACAAATTCGCTCGGTTACCGACTGCCTGGACTAATTCTAGTCCCACACATCTATGGAATCATATTAGCATTACATGTTAAAGTATTGGAATTGAAATACATCATGTGAGCATGTTAACACATGTTATAACATTCAACTTAAGCAAATCTTCAAGGCATACCTTCTATGCATGTAATACAATCATGCATAAGGTAAACATGTAGGAAATCATTTAGGTCAGCATTTTAATCATGAAATCAATCTCAAACTACTACATAACATCATTCAATTCAATACATACTAATACAAGCATTTATACAAACACATACACTACACACTTAAGTCCACATATAGTATGTCGACCCAAAGTGCGCAACTTGGCGAATCTCTTCGCCAAACTGATTATGCAAGCATTCCTAACTCTCTAATGCGGCGACAAACCATGTCAATTACGTCAGCAAAATATGCATGTAGACCGTACTTCCTACAAATGACTAAAATGCCCTAAATCTCATATTCTTCGTTAATTTACGAAACAGGAAACGGAGAGCATGTTGTACATGTCAAACGGCGATGCCGTCGATAATTTACTATTAAACGACATTGAAAGCGTTATAAACCGTCAATCAAAGCGTCTAAAATCCTCACCTAATCTCTTACGGTCGCGGGATTTTGAACGGAGCGTGTACGCTTCGTCTACGGCTGTAAGAGAACCTGATTTATGGATTACGTTAGCTAACATGCCATGAATCTACGTAAACCCTAAATCAGCAAGTTTTTGGAGTTATTTTATACCTGAAAAGGTGGAGAAATCACCAGCCAGGTGATTGGAAGGGAGTGCTGAAGCAGCAACTGTCAGGGGCTCGAAAGCGGGAAAAATCTCTTCTTCCCTTTCTCTCAAACTCTCTCTCTTTTTCTCTAGGGTTTGTGAATTTCGGATGGGAAGGAGAAATGAGGGTTTCAACCCCTTTTATAAGCCTGAAATTACCGGAAATAGGCTCCGGGACGAAGTTTACTTGATGCCTATCCATTTCGGGGCTGTTTCGGTCCAAAAACGGCTTTCTGGTGGTCCCCTGGTCGATTGCGATCAGACTTAAGCTCATGTGTACCAGATGCACCTCGTATTAAGTTTTCAGTCTGGCAGGGTTCGCAGATCGCACGTGGCGGACCAGTTTCAGTTCAGCGGTCACCGCACATAGATCAGGGCTGAAAGTCTCATGATAATAAATAGAAATTTTTCCTGATCCGAGGGTGTAATCTGGATGAATTCTGACGGTCATAACGCTTAATACTGACGCGTCAAGTCGTGTGCCATATTTGAATTTGAAATTCCAAATTCGTCCCTATTCGCGGTCGCTTCAGTCCGGGTTCAACGAAATAGTCTGTGATTATCGGTTTGACTTGATTTTCGAGATGATTGTCAAGTCCAGCGGGGCGGTTCTAACGGTCTAAGATAGGAGGTATCAGACCTTCGACGCGCGGTCTAAATCCAATACAAAAGTTCAACATGGTCCAGAGGACAAACCCGCTTAGAGTTTGATCCAAGGTTATAGAGTATTGTAGAGTTGTCTGTTCTACTAGATTTGGGTCTTGTAGAACGTATTTAAAGTGATCAGGGACTATTTCCCAGCTACTCTAGCGTTGCGCTAGCTAACTTACGTTTAATTTCCATGAAAATTATTTCTACGCGATTTCGGGTCAAATCGGTATTCGAACCCAAGTACGGATTTTTCACGGGCGTTACAACCAATGACGCTATAATACTCTAAATCCTTGGATCAAGCTCTAAACCGGTTTGTTCTCAGGACCTCTTTGAAACTTTGTATTGGATTTAGACCGTGCGTCGAAAGTCCGATACCTACAATCTCAGACCGTTATAACCGCCTAGCTGGACTTGACAATCATTTCAAAAATCAGGTTCAACTGACATTCAGAGGCTATTTCATTGAGCCTTGAGTGAAGAGAGTGGGAATAGGGTTAGATTTGAAATTTGAAATTCAAATCTGGCACACGACTTGGCGCGTTACTATTAAGCGTTCTGACCGTCAGAATTCAGTCAAATTACACCCATGGATCAGAAAAAATTTCTATTTCATATCACGAGATTTGTAGACCTGATCTATGTGCGATGACCGCTGAACTGAAACTGGACCGCCACGTGCGATCTATGAACACTACTGGTCTGAAAATGGGATGTGAGCGACATCTGATGTGCATGAGCTTAAGTGTGATTGCGTTCGGCCAGGGGACCTCCCGAAATGTCTTTTTGGACCGAAACAGCCCCGATTTGGTTAGGCATCAAGTAAACATTGTTCCCAAGCCTGTTTTGGGCATATTTTATGTTATAAAAGGGCCTTAAAGCCTCACTTCTCTCACCCATCCGAATTTGCTAGAAACCCTAGCTGGTGTGAGAGAAAAGGTGAGAGATTGTGAGAGAGAGTGGAAGAGAACTTCCTGCTGCTTGCACTACCTGTTGCACATGCTTAAGCAACGCACCTCAATCACTTTTCCGGTGATTTCGTCGCATTTCTAGGTAAGAAAAGATCCAAAACACTTGCTGATTTAAGGTTCCATTGGTTCCTTAGCATGGTAGCTTATACATCTTGTGAAATAGGTTTTCGGTTCGCCGTAGACGAAGCGTATACGCTCCGTTCGAATCAATACACTTCTAGGATAAAAGGTGCGGATTTTAGACGCTTTGATTGACTGTTTTCAACGCTTTTAATGTCGTTTAATAGTAAATTATCGACGGCAACACCGTTTGACATGTACAACATGCTGTCCGTTTCCTGTTTCGTAAGCAGACGAAAAATATGAGATTTAGGGCATTTTAGTCATTTGTAGGAAATACTGTTTTCATCCATATTTTGCTGATATGATTGACATGGCTTCTTGTCGCATTAGGATATTAGGAATGTGTGCATAATCAAGTAACCCGACTGGCCATTGTATGTTCACCTTATATGAGTCATAACTGCTTGAACCTAGGGTACTGAACTTACCATTGTAAACCCTATTAACCATGGTACCTTGATCCATAAAGACTCATGAGCCGGGCATGGTGGTATGGGACACCGTGGTCGAGCTGTTGGCCTACGCTGGGGCCACAAACCTCCCCGTAGTGACCAGTGAGCACCTATGACTCGTGATCAGATTATGGTGGTATGGGACACTATATTCTTGTTGTCGGCCTACACTGATCAGGCGACGAGCCCTTTGTAGTTACCGCGAGCGTATTTTGAGTCTACGGGAGGCGACGACCCTTCCGTAGCAATGAGAGTATAGTAGGCCTGTATTGATAAGGTGATGGGGGAGCAGTGTAACGAGTGCAAGCAACAGCCCTGGCAGCCCTTGCAGCGACCTACAAAATATACATTGTATGAGATTACTAGGAGTGACGACCCTAAACAGGATCTGTGTTGGGATTAATATAAGGGAAGTACCTTAATTTTCTAATCCTGTTGTATGAATGGACTAATAATAACTCAGTAATCATATCACCATCACATTGCATGTGCCTGGAAGATGTGGAGCACTGTGGGAAGAAAGCATGCCGCGGGTGTAAGATGGTACCGTATTAGGGAGATCGTCGGTGAGGGCATCCATCATGTTACGTCATATTGCATTAACAACAGTATTAGGAATGTTTAATTTACTGCTTTACTATTATCGTATGATTGATTTGAGAACATGTTAATCTTTGCTTTATTATTCCACTGAGTTAGCTACTCACTCCCACGTTACGGGATGGTGTTTGCAACACCCACCAGACTCTGTCTTAGATGCAGGTGAGGCAGCGATTCATGAGGTAGAGCCAGATTATGATGAGGACTAGGACGAGTTCTCAGTGGGACTACTTTTGATATTTTGATTCTGTTTATTTACATGTATATGAGACTCAGAGATGTATTCATACTTTGGAGACAGTTGAGATCTATTTTATTTTTCATACAGTGATATGTATATCCTTTAGTCTTCCGCTTGCTTTTATCACTGAATCTGGAGTATGAATTGTAGTTTTGGTATACTTTTACTCATGTGAATGCTTTAACTCAGACAACATTGAATCATAATCATTTTTTTTGCATAAGTGACGGTCTGGAACTCGGGAGTCGGGTTTATACATGACCCCCAATTTTCAGGGTGTTACAATAAGTTTAACTTGGGGCATTTCATTTATTCATACCTTATTGTCTAGTGTCGGGTTAGCTTGGCTCCTATTGACTTCACTGGATGGTCCTGATGTTAGCTAGAAGTCTCATCCTGTACATATCAAAGTTTTAAGTTGCCTAGTGTTTTAGACTTAATTTGTGCGGGTTTTAAGATAAGGTAACACCCATGTAACAGAGGTACAGGGTGTTACAGTCTACCCCCTTAAAAAAATTCACCCTCGAATTTACCTGTGGTATGCCGCTAAACAGGTGAGGGTACTTTTCCTTAACTTCTGCTTTTCACTCCCACATTGTTTCTTCTTCCCTGTAATGCAACCAAAGAACCTTGACCAGAGGTACAGTCTTCATTTGCAGGACCTCCTTGTGGCCTAAGATACGGATTGGTTCCTCGATGGAAGAGGCATTATTTGTTAGCTCGATCTACTCCCAACTGACGATATGTGACTCGTCTGGTGTATACTTTTTTAACATAGATATGTGAAAGATGTTGTGAATACCAACCAATGTAGTAGGTAGTGCAAGGCGGTATGCCATGGCTCCCACACAATCCAAGATCTCGAAAGGCCCGATGAAACGTGGTGCTAGCTTCCCTTTCTAACAAACCTCATCAGACCCTTTATAGGAGACACCTTCTGGAATACATGGTCACCAGCTGCAAACTCCAAGTTGCAGCGTCGGTTATCCACATAGCTCTTGTTTGCTTTGGGCTGTACGTAGACGTTTTCTGACTATGTCAATGACCTGAGTAGTAGCTTGAATGAGCTCGGGTCCTAACATGCTTCTCTCTCCTATTTCAGCCCAACATTGAGGGGCTCGACACAGGCAACCGTAGAGAGCCTCATACGGTGCCATACCAATACTGGACTGGAAGGTATTATTATACGCGAATTCTGCCAATGCAAGGTGATTGTCCCAGTTGCCCTGAAAGTCCAAGACGTATGCCCTCAGCATATCTTCTAGAATTTGATTTACCATTTCTTTATGTCCTTCTATCTGAGGATGGAACGCCGTAATGAACTTGAGTTTCGTGCCCAATTCTTCCTGCAGCCTCTTCCAGAAGGCAGAAGTAAACTTGGAGTCTCGATCTGATATGATTTCTTGTAGAACTCCGTAGGATCGCACGACTTCCCAGATGTATAGTTTTGTCAAATTATCGGTGGAGTCTGTCATGCAGATCGAGATGAATCTGGCAGATTTTGTCAACCTATCGACAATGACCCAGATTGAATCGTGTTTCCTTTACATCCTAGGAAAACCAGATATGAAGTCTATAAAAATACTATCCCATTTCCACTCGACTAAGGGTAGTGGCTGGAGGAGGCCACAGGCTTACAATGCTCAGCCTTAATCATCTGGCACACCATGAATTTGGCCACAAAGTTGGCGATGTCCCTTTTCATATTGCTCCACCAGTATTGTCTTTTAACATCATTATACATCTGAGTACTGCCTAGGTGAATAGCTAACTTGGAATGGTGGGCTTCTACCATTACTTCCTTCCTCAATTCGGCGTTGTTTGGAACGCATACTCGTTCCTAGTCCCAAAGGATGCCGTTGTCACCAACTCTCCAGTCAGGCATCTCTTCATTCTTACATCTTTCTTTCATCTTGATGAGTCATTCATCCTCGTCCTGTAGGGAGATCATGTGTCAGACAAGGGTTGACTCTGCAATCAACAAAGTCATGTAGGCATCAGGTTCATCGAGGGTGAGCTACATATCGAAGTCCTGTACAAATTCCATCATTTCCCTCTCCTTGATCATCAGGGTGGCTACCAGCTCATGCTTCTTCTTCCAACTCAAAGCATTGGCCACGGAGTTTGCCTTGCTAGGGTGGTATGAGATTTCAAAGTGGAAGTCTTTACGAGTCTCCATTCACCAACGCTGGTGCATGTTCAAGTCCTTCTACATAAATATATACTTCAGGCTCTTGTGATCACAGAATAAATGAAAATCTTCTCTGTATAGGTAATGCCTCCATATCTTCAATACCATAGCTGCCAATTCCAGGTCGTGAGTTGGGTAGTTCTCCTTGTGCTTCTTCAATTGAAGAGAAGCGTAAGCGATCACTTTGTCGTTCTACATCAGAACGTAGCCGAGGCCCAACTTCTGGGCATCGCTATATACCACGAACTTCTCCCCTTCTTGTGGGAAAGTGAGCACCAGTGCAGAGGTTAGTCTCATTTTCAACTCCTGGAATGTTGTTTCTGCTTTCTCGTCCCATGTGAATCGGGCGTTCTTCTTTCTTAGTTGAGTGAGCAATTGCGCGATTCTGGAGAATTTCTTAATGAAGCATCTGTAGTACCCGACCATGCCTAGAAAACTCTGAACCTTGGTCACTGTAGTGGGCTGATCCCACTTAGATACTGCTTCCACCTTAGTCGGATCGACCTCTATTCCTTCTTCCTGTACTACGTGCCCTCGGAATTTCACTTCCTGCTCCCAGAATCGCATTTGGACAACTTAGCGTACAATTAGTTATCTTTTAGCGTACTTAGGACCGTGCGTAGATATTGTTCATGCTCCTCTTAGCTCTTGGAATAGACCAAGATATCATCAATCAATACGATTACAAACCAGTCTAGGTAAGGCATGAAGACACGATTCATAAGGTTCAAAAAAACTGCCGGAGCATTTGAAAGGCCGAAAGACATAACTAGGAACTCGTAGTGGGCATAATGAGTCCTGAAGGCTGTCTTCGGGATGTCCTCATCCCTAATCCTCAACTGGTGATATTCTAAATGCAATCTATCTTGGAGAAGTACTTCGCATCTTTCAACTAATCAAATAGATTGTCGATACGCGATAGGGGATATCTATTCTTGATTGTCACATCGTTTAGTCTCATGTAGTCTATACAGAGACGCATTGACCTGTCCTTCTTGACAAAGAGGACAGGTGCTCCCCAAGGAGAAACACTAAGATGGATAAAGCCCTGAGTTAACAGCTCATCAATCTGGCTCCTCAATTCCTCCATCTCGCAAGGAGGCATGCGAAACAGATGGAGTGATATAGAAGCAGTCCCTGGCTTGAAGTCAATATAGAAATCTATCGCCCTTCGAAGTCATATTCCATCTATAATTCTCGATGTGATGGGTCCCATTTTTTTTCTTTGTGATGATAAACAACCTACTTAACCTAGTGGTTAGAGTATTGCGTTCATATGGCGAGAGTCATTGGTTCAAATCCAATAGAAGGTAGAACTTATTAGATACCATTGACTGGTATTTCTTGAATTACTTCGGAAAAATCTCGGACTACCGGTATCTGCCTGATGGTGACTTCTACTGGCTCAGCTTCCTCTAGAGCTTGCAAGCTCTTAAATTTACGACATCTACCCCTTCCCTTCAAGGTGAAAGAGGCCTGTCCTGGGATGGATATTGTCACTATTTTGTCACGACATTCCATGACTGCACGCACCAACGTGAGCCAGTCCATCTCAAGGATGATGTCAAACTAACTGATAGGCATGATAATGAGGTCCACAGCAACCTTGCGATTTGCAAGCGTGATAGGACATGCTCTACATACTTTATCGATTTCCACAAACTTGTCCATAGGGGATGCTACAACCAAGGAAACATGCATCCTAGTAGTGTTTAATGCTAGTCTAGATGCAATAGTAGAATCAATAAAGGATATAGTTGCACCGAAATCGAAAAGAGTAAGTACAGGGGTACCGTTAATGTGGGCGGTACCATGAATGGTTTGAAGGGGGTCCTGTTAAGTTTTTATGGTAACAATAGCATACACTCGTGGTGGGGGAGCCTTCTGCTGAACTGGGGGCCCCTGTCTAGGCTGCTGAGGCCCAGACACCATCCTCGCTGCCGCTTGATTTTGCGGTGGTCGGTGCATCCCGGGAGGAATGCCTTGATCTCGCATCTTCTGAAAGCAATTATGGGTGTTATGATTTTCCTTTGCACAATAACCGCAGCTTCCTCCAGGAGGCAAAGGTGGCACTCGCCCGATCAGTCGTCTGGGCCCCCCTGCGGGAGTGGGAAGCATTTGCCTTAGCCTAAACTAGGCGCCTCTAGCTAGACGACGGTTCTTTAGGGTGCGCTCAAAGTCCTTCACTCGCATTGCTTTATCCACTAGCTTCGAGAAATTCCCAAAGTCCCAGGTGCACAGATGGGATTGTATCCTGGGTCTCAATCCCTCCTTGAATTTCTCCAGTTTATACTCCTCGTCCTCGAGGGCCTTAGGTATGTACTGAGATAACTCATCAAACTTCACCTCGTACTGGGCGACCGTGAGGTTTCCTTGCTCCAGCTTTAGGAACTGGCAATCTTTTCGCTTCAGCAGGATCGTGGGAAATATTTATCTAGGAATTTCATCCTAAAGCCAGTCTAGGTCCGAATGTACCTAGTTGGTATGCTTCTTTGTACGCCCTTTCACCAGTTTTCAGCCTCTCCCTCAAGTAGGTACGTGGCCCACCTGACCTTCTGAGTATCGGAGCACTCCAGCGGCCCCATCATCTTGGCAATCCTTGCCAACCAATGTTCGGCCTGAACTAGGTCCGGCGCTCCTCCGAAAGTTGGTGGGTGAAGCCTCAAGAAGCGGTCGAATATGTCGACACTTCCCACCTCCATGTCACGTGACACCCCCCATGACTTCATAGGGTTTCCATCATTATAGCATGTGAGTCCTGTTATTGTTGCATAAAGGTAGCCTCCTGCTACTGCTGCATGGTTGCTGCCATCTGTGTGAAGGCTGTGAAGGCAGCAACTCCCACAGGCATTTCTTAGTATACGTTGGCTGAGGGCTCAGCCGACGGTGTCTGTTGCCCAAAGTGCTATGAGGGCAACCCTAATGCAAAGATCTGAGGAGAGTCTCCTACTGCTTCTGACCTTGCATCCCTGTTTGCCACTCCAGGCGGGAGGACTGGTGTATAGATAGGGTTGCGCTCCTTTGGGCGCTCGGTCGACGGAATGGGGTAAATATCGACCGTATTAGTTTATTGAGATCATAATACGAGTGGCATGGTTCCCTGCGAAGCTAAAAATTACACGTTTCAGGTATCGGGGAATGATTTCAGTTAGTTATGAAATAATACAAGGCTAGAGGCCTTGTTACTTGCCTGTCGTATGGCATATGAGTTAAGCTCCTAAGCTTAACTAATACTTCCTATTGAAATTTCAAAGGGGTTAAGGTTTTCGTTTATAAGTTCGATGACTAATTTGTCGTTTCTTAAGGAATTCCACGTTGTTCATTATGTTAATAAGGAGCCTAAGTGGTGTGTTTCTATGTTTACTCATCTTATTTATCTTCTTAGGATTTTTTTTTTTTAAGTTTTGTCTACGCTAACCCTTTAAAGTTTTGTATGCTGATCCCACGACCATGCTGTCTCATACTCCACTTTGATACCAAACTTGTAACACCCCGATTATCGAGACCCAGGTATACCACTCATTTCTTGAAAACCCGGGTGTTAACTGGTAAGCAAAAGAATAATCAAACCCAATCGAAGTGCGATTTATAGAACTAAGCGTAGTATAAATGAAATTTAAACAGTAACAATATCCTGGGCCACTCAGCTAGGGCCCACATACAAACCTCAAATTCCAAAATGAACTGAAATGGTAATAAGCAAATAGTCTACTGATTTAATCCAAAATAAGTAGCTGCCTCCTAATACGGCTCCTCATTGTAAGGCTCCTCAATTTCAGTCACCTCCATCCCCACCGCAAGTCTATCTAATCCTGTATCCTCTATATGGTTGAATATTGATGAACAAGTGGCCAATTCAGTGTGTCACCCCTCAAGATTACACACTGCCGCCATAAACAAGAAATAACATAAAAGCATAGAAATAATCCAAAACACAGTAGATGTAATCTTTATTAAATACATGGATATATGCAATGCAATCGTCGGCCTGGGTAAAACATCCATATGGCCTATGTCCCAAGTAAAACATCCGGACGGACATTAGCATCCGCACCTAGGGATAAGACTAGTTATCAGCGCAACATTTAGTGTAATCGCATGGGCATGATAATCTAAGTCATTATCACAATCGAGTGACTGGTCATAAGCGCAACATTCAGCGTAATTGAATGGGAATAATGATCCAAGTCATCGTAATATGTCATGTGTGCATGATTTGTCAGCCCATTATTAGTCTAATTGCAACCAGCCGATTTAAGTAAGCTCATGGTCACTACGGGGAGCGCATGGCCCAGCATAGGCCGACAGCTTAGGCATAGTACCCCATGACTATCATCCCTAGCCCATGAGGCTACCGTCTTAGGGTTTGTGTAATACCTACAAACATATGGTCAATCAATTCAATGTAAAGGGGCCACCACTAATGCTGATTAGGAATGAAAGGTTGAAATCACTAAGTATGGCGCTTAAAGCATGACGGCATGGATAGTTCAAAGATGGATAAACGGCGATATTTAGAAAGGTTGTGAAGTTCATCCCAAGTTAGTTAGGTAGAACCACACATGGATGGTGAATCCCAAGATCCAATACCAACAACCAAATACCTCCATGTTAGGGGCTTACCCATATCACAACTCGTTCGATTACACCCTAAGCACGGACTCTCTGTTGCTTAGAACTTCCCATGGAGAGATTTCAATGGTACGTGTGTCATATTATCATAACAGCAGACATGGATCTTATCATGAATAGGGAATAGGAAACAATACATACACTCCTATGAAAACACACCAACCGAGCTAACATAAGATACATGTCATGAATGGTTGAATTATTCACCTAAGCACTTCAGAGTACATAATCAAGGGTCTAAACGATAGTAAGCATGGGAATCATTTTGTTTAATACAGTCCATTTCCACACACAATTTATCATCAGTCTAACTAGTCATTTAAAACTTACAAAACTACTATTTCTGGTCTAGTTAGGGATGGAAAGCTTAAGGGGAAGGAAATCATCAACAGGGAAGGAGTAGAGTGCCCCTAGAGGCAAGTTTCTTTGAGAAGATGGTGAATTCACACCACTTGCGTAACTCCCTGTACAAATTAGTTTATAATAGACAATGAGTCGTAAGTTTTAATATGTGAGGATAGGTAAAGAGTTTGAAGGCCCCTAACCAAGGTTGTTTGGGCTAAAATCAAGGGCGATCAAGCTCCCCAAGCATGAGCCCTTATTTTAATTAAACCGGGTCTAGTCATGGCCTACTTGATCACTAGATTTGCCTCATTTTCTTCTCTGGCCATTAGGACAAGTTCGCCCACTAGATGGATGGTGTGGATTAATTACATACATCAAGGTGGGGTCTACGGAGTTGTTAAAGTCAACCCAGCAGCTATATGACTGGTGTGAGGTATACCTGCCAAAACTTCCAGCAAAGCTATCTCCCATTGTCCAATCCATGGGTAGTGGGCACGTAATACATTCATTATGGTAGGCCCCACACCTTACACGAGCACAATGTGCAGGGTGGGTCCCACCCATCTGGCAAAATAGGTGGACGGATTGGATATGCATTTAGGTGGACCACGTCCAGACTTTGGACGGTCTGAATTTAGCATGTGCATATGGTAGGTTTCACCAGTACGTGGGCCCCCACGTAGGGTCATCACATTTATATATATATATATATATATATATATATATATATATATATGAATGTGGGTCCCACATGTGGTCCTCCACGTACGTATAATGTATATCAGCAATATACATGGAGTTCAAGGATTCTGTTGTCTGTTTGGGATGGCCCGAAAAAATGCAGCTCACTTGATGCTTAAGTGAGGCCCACCTGCACTTTTCACTGCCCATGTGGGTAGGGTGTGGCCCACTGCGTTTTACATGGGGGTGGCCCACTTGGCTTAATAAGAAAAACCAGCGAGCAGCACCTGGCCTGATGCAAGGTACGGCCCACTTGTTGTTGCAGGGTGCGGCCCACCTGCAATTTAAGCAGGGCCCATGAGCAGAGCAACCAACCTGCGTTTTGACGTGAAGACAGCCTGCCTACTGCGTGCTATTGAAATCTTGTTCAGGACCTATTATAGCCTAAAACAGTTGGGGCCCATGGATGCATGTGGTGTAACCAACCAAGGTTTGAATCTCAGGTGGAACCCACCCTCACGTGGCTGCATAGCCAAAGAGGCCTGTTCTCGGTCTGGCTAAGAGTTGATTCCATGCAGCCTGCCCGGACGTGTCCATCAAAATCGTCCGAGCTTTGGCTAGTACTGATAATGGCGTTCCAAGTTTCCGCTCGAACTAGCCCTGCTTAAGTGTCTGATCCTGACCCCTAATCATGGCCCATCGGAGTTGGTTCCAGTCCGTCTCTAAGACCGATGCCCAACTCACGCTGATGTCCCAATTTGAGATCGAACCTAGCCCAGTTGTTGGCTCAAAACAGAGCTTCGGTTCTTCCCAATTTTTTCCCGACGCACAACCATTGTTTGGCTGGGTCCTGGCTCAAAACAGGTGCTACGGATGGGTTGGTTTTCAGCCCAAAATAGAGCCACTAATTGGCTCAGTTTTTACACCAAAAACAGGGACCCATCCTACCCTCTTCTCAGTCCAACGTGTCGGGTCCAGGCTGCAACGGAGTCTTCCTCCTAGCCTGATACAACCATGTTTGGCTTGCACCCTGAGTTGGTCTCGAAACTCTACAAAGAGCTCAAAAACACAGCTCAAATGGGGCCTAAAATAGGCGTCTCGACCTGATTGGGTTGCGGTTTGAAACGGAGCCATTGCTTATCTCGTCCCAACCTTACTGCGGATGGACCGAACCCAGTCATTGCTTAGCTTGGTTTCGGTCTAGGCAAACATCATCTAAAGCCACAAAGAAGCATGAAAACAAACAGCAAAGAGGTGGTTCACCTGGGACGGTTGCTGCCAACCTTTCTTACGATGGAATAGGGGGTCGGTTTCCCTGTTTCATTCACTCTCTGTCCATACTCTTTCTTCTCTCTTTCTTCCTCTCTTTCCTGTCCGATCCTTGAGAGTTGTAAAGCTCTATTTATAGACATGGGAGGGAGAGAGTTCAACGATCGGATGAGATCAATCGGGCGGTTGGCAACCGACTTCCGAAAAGGGAAACTGTTCCCTCTCCTTTCCTGCTACCGGCGGATGTCTGGCCTTTCTTGGCAAAAGACAAAACACTCCTCCAAAGTTTAGATGGATGGGATCACCTGATCATCATGATCTTGGGCCACCCAGCTGGTCACTGATGGGTCCACCATTTCGAATCTCAGCCGCACAAGGGATCCAAATGGTCTTAGTTGACCTTCCTTATCCCTATGCACAAGGACAAACCGCTATATGATTTTGATCGTGTGGGCCCTAGGAAGAGGTTGGACGGCTCGGATGGCTCGAAAAGTTGCCATGGTGGGCCACTTAGAGGCTTGAAGTGAGTCTGTTTAAATAGAGAGGAGGACGGGAGAACGTCATTATTCAGTTTTTCAAGAGGTGCTCGGTCAAAGCCAATTAGACTGAACCAGCGATTTTAGTGCACCTCATGCACAAGCACTCTTAGTACACATGCATTGAGTAGGGACCCACTGCGATGTTATTATCATAATCTACTCCATCCATTTGCATTGAGGGACACTACACAGGGATCCTGGTCTACTCTGGGCCGATGGTGAGGCCCAGGTGGTCCGTTATCCACTTCCTTGGGGCTATTATTGGCTCGTATGACCCGATCTATTGGTCGGGTGGGCTTGATACTAGTTTTCAACAACTAAATGGGGCTTTGTAGTATAGTGACCGTTTGGTTAGCCGCTAGTTAACCCTTAAGGGTTGTTAGTGGATGTTTTGCCCGTAACATGACATAGGTAATTTCATCTATAAGTTTAACTTGGGGCGTTTCATTTTGTCTTACCTTACTGTCTAGTGTCGGGTTAGCTTAGCTCCTATTGACTTCACTAGATGGTCTCGATGTTAGCTAGAAGTCCCATTCTATACCTATCAAAGTTTTAAGTCACCGAGTGTTTTAGGCTTAATTGGTGCGGGTTTTAAGATAAGGTAACACTCGTGTAATAGAGATATAGGGTGTTATGATAGGATCTCAAACATCTTTTATTAAAATAAAGGCATAATAAAATCTGATAAATTAATTTTAGAGGCATTAATCTCAATAATAACTAAGTAAAGAAATGGTAAAACATGCCCCAAACCTAAGAAAACGCATTCTCACAACCATCAGAAATAAAACAAACCAAAATTCAATGCTTGCGTCCCATCATGGGGCAGAAATCAGACACCGATGTATGCACATTGGATTATCTAGAATAAAAATAACTCTTCATCTTTGCATCATTCATCGGAAATCCCTTCGAAACCATGTACCTATCATCCAAAAATTTTCTCTGTTATGGAAGAAAAAATGAAGTCAGATTATTATTATTTTTTCAAAGAAAAAATCACTTTTTAAACAAAACCATAGAAAAACTAACCACGAAACTCTTTTAAATCTCAAAACAATCAAGCAAGTCCATTAAAGCATCAAGGGTCCGCAGTGAAATTCAATAAGAGTAATCAGATGGTGCAGATAATCCAATGAACATGATTTCTAGACTGTGCTCGATCCACCATATATCCACAATTTGCGCGGTACCGATCCCAATACAGCAAAGCCACATGAACGGCGGATTGGCACCATCAGTGCCATCAATTAAAATTAGGATCTAAAACTCCACTCGATTAAGGACCATGTCCTCAGTTAAAAAATGATGGTGAACTATCACCAAAAACAAGTGAATTCAAACCGAAACTGCCCAAATCTAATTCATAAGAAAACCAAAATTTGGCAAAACTAAATTAGTGGATAAAAGAATTTCCAAAAGACAAAATCCACAAGAATTCAAGTTACATACAGCCCATCTCGTCATAAATACAATCCATTATTTTCAAACTTTCATCAAGCTCAGAGAGAAAACTGGTA
Source organism: Magnolia kwangsiensis (assembly GCA_037074715.1). Taxonomy (NCBI): domain Eukaryota; kingdom Viridiplantae; phylum Streptophyta; class Magnoliopsida; order Magnoliales; family Magnoliaceae; genus Magnolia; species Magnolia kwangsiensis. Next base: position 28,321,618 of record CM073577.1, read on the forward strand.
ATTACCAAATAATCTCCAAAAAAAAAAGTAAATTACCACCACGATCCTCTTCTTTCCACTGTAATAGTTCAAAATTTTCACTATTTCATAGAGAGAAAGAGAAGGAAAATGTAAGTGAAAAATAAAGGCACATGAACTTGAAAATCAGAGCTCTAACCCTAGACATACTAGGATTCTATGAATCTCTCACTATAAATGCAGAAATTTAAACAATAAATAAGAATGGGGAAGTTGTTCCCACGTGCCAATGGCACGTGTGTGTGCATCCTGGTCCACTACTTGGGTGGGCCAAACGTGTATGTTGGATGTGGATCATTTGTTATCTAACTATTTTTAACTGTCTATTCTTTCATCTACGTACAACATACCTGATGAGTGGATCGATCTGATTTCGAGATCTAGGACAGATCCAGAGTGGGGTTGGCTGATGAATGGCCCAGATCTTGCATACATGTGATGTGATGGCACGTATGAAGCTGCGGGGAAGCACAGGAAAGAGGGAGAAAAAGTGAGAGAGTAGGGGCGGGGAGTCAGGGAGAGAGTCCGGGCGAGGAGAGAAGTGGCGTAATAGGGTTTGTGAAATTTATATTTATACAAACCTTTTTGCCAATGCCCGAATTTAATTAGCGTCGGTGAATGGTAGGCCCTAATCATTGGTAAAGACCAGTTTTTTTTGTAGTGAGTGGGGCCCATAGCCCAGTAATATGTACCATTTATCTATTGATTACCATTATTACAATTACCAAAAATCAATTATCAACCTTATCATGGTCATGTCAATAGTTATACATCCTACATCAATGGAATGGTTATAAGCATAAAGACCTACATACAAATTTTTCCACAAAGGCCAATATGAATATTCATATACAAACTGTAGAATACATAAATATTAGTAGCTACACTGGTAAAAAATTAACTATGATCTTAAGCTAAAACATTTCACTTGAAATTTATGTAAAAAGAAATATAGAATCTTGGTGAAGATAAAGAAGCCCTGTCGCAATGTCATCATTTCCCTATAATATTCTTTCTATATTTAGGTAGGTGGATGGAATGCAGGAGCACCGTCGCAATGATTTGTAAGCTCAAAACCATAAGTTGGCCTATTTCAAAATCTGGGCATGTTGTATTTTTATATGGAGTTATGCTAGTCTTATTTGTATCATTTCAATTTTGTCGGATGTCTCAAAAATAAATGAGTAAAAAGATATAAAGTAGAAATATAAACAAACATATATGCATCCAACACACATCTAAACATGTAAAGAACATGTGCACATTAGAGTAGGAAATGTGATAGTTATTTTGAATTTCATACCAACAGTCTATAACTGAAACATGCAACTTTTACAAAATTGAAAACCAAGCATACTATATGAAAAGGCCAAGCTATATGTCCTAGAGGCGAGGGGGGGATAGGACTATGCCTAATTAAAATGATAACAGCGGAATAAAAAAATAAAATAGCCAAGGAAAGGAAAGATAACAATCCACAATACAGAATGTATAGCAACCTCAAATTCTAGTTGTTTTAAGGACAACCTTTCACCATAAAAACCAAGAGTTTATAGCAGGACAACCTTACTAGAACAATTAGAGAAACAAAATCTCAAACTGGAAAGGAATAAAGGAAATAGAAAGAAAGAAATTCTAAGCTATTACAACAATCCCCACAATGCTCGAAATGAAAGATTACAACATTCACATCCACACATACATCCCAAAAACTTGAATGATAAAAGATATAGAAACTAAACAAACATTCAAATCAAAAGACACAAAGAGTTATAGTGGTTCGCCCGTGTGTATACTAACTGTTAAACAACAGCCACATAGCTTGTTACTCACAATTGTGTCTTTCAAATGGGCTTGCACAATTAAAAAATAGATTTTTCTCAGGTTCACCTAAAACCCTCACAATTGTATCTTTCAAATGGGCTTACACAATTAAAAAAACCTCCACTCTGAGTTTTCTGGCTCTCCTCAGATAACCAAACAAATGAGATTTTTCTGGCTTAATCTCAAAAGAAATTAAATAACATAAGATTTACATAAATGTAAAATACCTAGATTTCTCCTTTTGTTGCAGCCTGGAAGAAACAAGTCGAAGTACAAGTTTGAATAGAAGTTTAATGTCCAATACTCACTTATGAAATGGTGTTAGGTTCTAATTGATTTTAAATTAAACCAAGTTGGGCTAGCTCTATTTGATTTTGATTCCAAGAAGTGGAATATCACAATTCCTCTTTCAAATCAGATTGGAATGCAGAAACAAAATCAAATATAAAAGGCTAACAAAAGAGAATATTAAATAAGCACAATGTAGCTTAAGAACTTTAAAAACTTATTTCTCAGAGTGATGTCTTGATTTTACTTGAATTGGATTATCAAACTCTGAAATTCATCATCTATTTATAGTTGCAGAAATCGCACCTACGACTTGTCTTGAGGACACTTTGACTGCTCGAAGGTCGAACAGATTTTTAAATTTTTGAGCGTAATCGGATAAAACCGTTCCATGATTGGTCGTAGGCCATCCACGACCGGTCAAGGGACCTCCACGACTGATCGTGTGGAACTTAAAATAGTCGTTGGAGTTCGAGTCGTAGCTGTAGGATTGGTCGAGGTCGAGTCGTGCACTATTCACACGACCGGTCGAGAAGATTCCAGGACTGGTCATGGACGAACAAAAAATTCTGAAAAATTACAACAAACTTAGGACTGGTCCTGAAATTTCTTAGACTGGTCGAGCCAGTGCTAGGACTAGTCGAACAGGGTTCAGGACTAGTCTTAGAATAGTCCAAATACTTATAAAGAGATTAAATTTGAATTATGTATGCAAAATGATCTACCTTAAGGTCAATTTAAGATCAATCATACCTTGAAAGTGATGTATGAACATTGAGTCTTCATTTCTTCAGATGATGGTTGACCTTTGAAGATTATGAAGCTTGAGATTTCTACACATGTTGTAACTTGGAACTCGAGATCTTCTACAGCTTGGATTTGAGTTATACTTCATCTTGAGTTATACTTTATATTGATTTGAACTTTATCTTAAGTCCTGAACAAGAACTTGTCTTTTGATGTACCTCTTTAAAAATTCTGAACTCTGAAGCTTACAGGAGTGGACAATGTACTTAACATTGCATTTCTTGAAGTAGATCTTCGTTCTTGACTTGAAGCATTGTGATGCAATGCCTTGAACATCAATGTGCTACACAACACACATATTGTGGTTTTAGTACAACAAAATTTGACAAACAAAGGAGTAAGAAACCATAGCACTTACAATCTCCCCCTTTGTCAAAATTGTGACAAAACTCACTCAATAATATAACTAGTATACATACAAAGAATCATGCATTAAATATAAAAAGAAACCAGCTACAGGCTGGTTAAAGAATCATGCACCAGTTATCATCAACTAGCACACAGCATCATGAACCAGTCACAACACCTCCTTACTTACTCCCCCTGAGTAACACACATATCTATAAAAAAAAATGCTACTATTATTCACAATCCATCCATATCCATTCCATATGCAAACAAATAAAATATTCTCCCCCTTTTTGTCACAATATGACAAAGGAAGCAAGTAAGATATGGAAGAAGAAAATGAACAAGAGAGTAATAAAGGAGTTGACTAGTCAAGATATGAAAGAAATATAAGTAAATTCAAAGTTTACATATCAATAACCAGTTAAACAAAAGGCAGTCTCACAAAGCTGAAGTAAAATCAAAGTTCACATACCAACAAAAGAAAATTAGTATTAGAGTTATTACAGACCAAAGGATAAAGCATTTAATCAGATCCTAAAGAAGGAGGAGGTATGGTAGGATCCATTTGATGAAGGCCCTTGTTAATGCGCCTAAGATACTTGAGCATATACTTAAACTGCAAATCATGGGCAACATTCATGTTCTCTACCTTCTCCTCAAGTGCACATATGTTGAGGGTCAAATATTGCATATTAGACCCCAGATATTGTCTGGATTTACGAATATAATGCTGTCTAATGGCTCGTTTTCTCATTTTTGTGTGACAAAGTGATTTTATGAGCATGGATGGAAAAAGGATGTTAAAAGTTGAGATTTAACGATCTGATGACGCCAAAGGCAAGGGACACACTCCAGGGGACCAAGATTGACAAATATACACGGTCAGAAATCTGAGAAAAGTTAGAAATTGAAGCTCAAGTGGCCTGAAGGACGTCCAGAATGCAAGATCACGAGGTTCCCACCATCCGTTCGGCTCGAAATTTCATATGTCACCTGAGGACCATAAATTAACTGTACATATAAAATTTCAGCCATTGAAGATCTCGGGAAGTGCCCCAAATGACAGATCAGCCCATAAACCGTTGATTCTAGGCCCACCTGATATCTGGAACTGCCTCAAAATTATTATTGACGGTTTAAATGAGATGAGAAATAATTTACACGGTGAAGATTTCTGAAAATCATCACAGTGGACCCCACATGAATAAAGTGTGCATAGTGCACAAGTGCACTACACGTGCATGGGAAACGGCAGAGACGGTTGACCGTCTCTGACCGAAAGAAAGGAAAAAAAAAAAAAAAAAATTCTTACGTACCACGGCTGCGTAACGGACGGCCGGCGTCCGTTTTGCGGACGGTAGTGGGCCCCACCCATTGCTCGTATGGCCGATCTGATCCGTCCACCGTGTAGAGGGCTTCGAGCACTACAAAACCATATTATCACTTTTCACCCATGCGTGCACACGTGTGAGATACAGAGGCCACAAAAGGGCTGCTCGGTAGCGTTCAAAACTGATTCTTTTGTGATTTCTTCTCTGAGCCACGTCAATGAACGTTCAAAACCACCCATTCTTTACTGAAATTTCGTTCTGAATCCAATGGACGGGGTGGATTTTCCAGAAAATGCTTCTGTAGGGCCCACCGACCACAACGTTCAAAACCACCCATTCTCACCTTATCCTCTGATCCTCTAGAGACGTGCCTGGCCCACTCCCATGATCTTGATGATGATATAATTAGGGAGACGTGTGCCATGCTTGATACTGCACCGGTACTTGAAGTTAACCGGTGGAGGCCACAAATTGAAGAATTGCCCCAAACTGATGTAGTGCCTCTACCGTCTAACCTCAAGCCACCGAAGCTTGACCTAAAACCTTTGCCCTCTGATTTAAAATATGTCTATTTAGGTCAAGATGAGACATATCCGGTGGTGATCTCTGCCCACCTGGAGAAAGAATAGGAGAGTATGCTGATATCTACTCTCATTGAGCATAAGGGAGCTCTTGGATGGACGATAGCGGACCTCAAGGGAATTAACCCATCGATTTGTACTCACCGTATATATCTTGAGGACAATGCAAAGGCTGTTCGGCAATCACAACGTAGATTAAATCCAAACATGAAGGAAGTGGTTAAGGCCGAGGTTCTCAAACTATTGAATGTGGGGATCATATACCCCATATCCGATAGTCAATGGGTGAGTCCAACTCAGGTGGTTCCTAAGAAGTCCGGGATCACCATCGTAGCCAATGCCAATAATGAACTCGTGCCGACTAGAGTTACCACTGGTTGGAGAATGTGCATTGACTACAGAAAGCTGAATACCGTCACAAGGAAAGACCACTTTCTTTTGCCCTTCATTGATCAAATCATAGAAAGGCTAGCTGGTCATTCCTATTATTGTTTCCTTGACGGGTATTCAGGTTATAATCAGATTGAAATCGCCCCTGAGGATCAGGAAAAGACCACATTTACATGTCCCTATGGCACATTTGCTTACAGAAGGATGTCATTCGGGCTATGTAATGCCCCTGCCACCTTTCAGCGATGCATGACGAGTATCTTTTCTGACATGGTGAGAAAATATCTAGAGGTCTTCATGGACGATTTCTCTGTTTTCGGTTCATCTTTCAGCGAGTGCTTAGTAAGTCTTAAATGTGTGCTGAAAAGATGTGAAGAAAAAAATTTGGTACTTAACTGGGAGAAGTGTCATTTTATGGTTCAAAAGGGAATTGTCCTTGGGCATATCATCTCGTCCAAAGGAATCGAGGTAGATAAGGCAAAAATTGATCTTATCTCTAACCTACCTCCACCCAAGAATATCAGGGACGTGCGATTCTTCTTAGGACACGCAGGCTTTTACAGACGATTCATAAAGGACTTTAGTCTCCTCTCTCGTCCTTTATGTAATCTTCTTTAAAAGGATACACCATATGAGTGGACTGAGCAGTGCCAAGAAGCTTTCACTAAGCTTAAGGGCATGCTAACCACTACACCTATCATGCAGCCACCTGACTGGAGTCTTCCTTTTGAACTTATGTGCGACGCCTCTGATTATGCTCTTGGAGCGGTTCTAGGCCAGAGAAAAGATAAGCGGCCTTACGTTATTCACTACGCAAGTAGGACTCTAAATCCTGCCCAAGTGAACTACTCGACTACGGAAAAGGAACTCTTAGCCGTAGTGTTCGCTTTGGACAAATTTAGGTCCTACCTGATCGGATCCATGATCATCATCTACACAGATCACGCGGCACTTAAGTATCTTCTTTCTAAGAATGATTCTAAGCCCCGCCTGATACGATGGATCCTTCTACTCCAAGAATTTGATTTAGAAATTAAAGATAAAAAGGGAGTAGAGAACGTAGTGGCCGATCATCTTTCTCGCCTTAATACCTCTGATTCCCTTGAGGCAACCCATATCAATGACATGTTCCCTGATGAACAACTGTTTAGAGTCTCCCATTCACCTTGGTTCACTGATATTGCTAATTATCTTGCTACAAGTTCCATACCGACACATTGGACATCACAAGATAAGAAGAAATTTTTTACCAAGGTGCGTAACTTTTTCTGGGATGATCCAAATTTGTTTAAATATTGCCCAGATCAAATCTTAAGGAGATGTGTGCCAGACGATGAGCATCAGAGTGTCATCTCCTTTTGTCACTCACAGGCCTGTGGTGGTCACTTTTCTGCTAAAAAGACCACGACCAAGATTTTACAGTGTGGCTTCTACTGGCCCACTATATTCAGGGACACTCATGAGTTTTGCAAGGCTTGTGAACGTTGTCAGAAATTGGGAGCATTGTCCCGTTGAAATATGATGCCCTTGAATCCCATCCTTATTATAGAAGCATTTGATTGTTGGGGCATCGATTTCATTGGACCATTCCCCCAATCATTTGGAAATCTGTATATTTTGCTCGCCGTAGACTATTTCACTAAATGGGTCGAAGCAATTCCGTGCCGCAAAAATGACCATCGCACGGTCATTAAATTTTTGAAAGAAAATATCCTGTCGTGGTTCGAAACACCTCGAGCCATCATTAGTGACGGGGACTCACACTTCTGCAATAGACCATTCGAGAGTTTAATGAAGAAATACGGTATCTCGCATAAGGTGAGCACCCCATACCATCCACAAACAAGTGGACAAGCTGAGATTTTCAATAGAGAGATCAAACATATCCTAGAGAAAACGGTTAACCCTGATCGTAAGGACTGGTCAATCCGATTGACCGATGCCTTATGGGCGTACCGTACTGCTTTCAAAACTCCTATTGGAACATCTCCCTTTAGACTTGTCTATGGGAAAGCCTGTCACTTGCCTGTGGAATTGGAACATAAAGCATACTGGGCGATCAAAAATCTGAATTTCAATCTGGACAACGCTGGCTCGCTACGCAAACTTCAGTTAAAGGAACTTGAAGAAATCCGGAACGATGCGTACGAAAACTCGAGAATTTACAAGGACAGGATGAAGGCGTTTCATGATCAACATATTCTACGAAAATCATTCACGCCAGGTCAGAAAGTCCTCTTGTATGACTCTCGACTACATCTCTTTCCGGGTAAGCTTCGATCTCGTTGGACCGGCCCTTACATTGTTGTTACTGCTTATCCTCATGGGGCCGTCGAGATAAGAGATCCCGACAATGGCAAGGAGTTTAAAGTTAATGGACATCGATTAAATCCATTTGTTGAGACATTTGATTCAGAGGACATGTCCATGCCTCTGATTGCTCCTGTTTACCAGGACTGATCTCCTAGTCTGATGGAGGTATAGGTAGATTTATCGCTTTCATAAGTTTAGGATAGTCACTTTCATAAGTTAGTTAGTTCAATATTTGTGGGTAACATTACTGTAAACCCTCACGAGACTACAACTCGTCCACTAGGGGTAACCTAGGGGTTTAAAGGCTTATTGCATACGCTAAATGCAATCGAGAGCACCTGCGAAAGTGGTATAGGTAGGATTTTATTTTCGTTATTTTTGTTCTGCTTTCTCTCTCATGCTGACAAGCTTTCATACCGTGATCTATTGAAAACTCTCTTGATTCGTTATTCAGGTACTATCTTCTCATCACTTCTCATTTACTTTCGTTGTCCCATGTGCATTACATGCTCATATCTTTTACATTGAGGACAATGTAGATTTTAGGTTGGGGGTGGGAGATTAGGTTTCCTAATCAGTATTTTCTTGGTCTTGAGCAAAAATTGTGAAATTTTTTTAAAAAAATTTTCTGAAAATTTCTACAAATTCGAAGTGATTTTGACAGATATCCCTAATTTAGATTTTCAAGGTACATAATGGTGGATTTATGACTCTTAGATTTAGCTACTTGATAGATTTCACAGTTGAGTTTGAATTATCAATCCGTGATTAGAGATTTTAAACATTGATTGAGTCATGGCTTCACATGTCACATCTCGCTTTCACATTAAGGTTTTAGTTTGATATTGAATGGTTAATTTGACAATCACTAAGCACGAAAGGAACCAGTCTGAAATATCTTGCCATCAGGGTATAAAAATTGAACAGGTTGGGCAATTAATCTTCACCATGAGTTTGCTCCCTACAGGTGAAGGTTTGATTCCCCAAGGTTAAACATTCAAAAAAAAAAATAAATTATTAGGTAATTGGTCTTTTGCCATAGGTTTGGTCCCTATTGGTAAGGATTTGATCCCTCTTTTTGGCATGACTATTAATGGAAAAATAAAAAGTTGAAAAGATCAAAATATGAAATTTATGAGGCAAGTTTGGTTATCATGAATTCTCTTGCTGGTTCCCAATGAGATCCTGAAATAACAAATTCAATCTTAATGTGATTAGCTGAGATTACACTATACATCCATGGATCTCAATGTTTAAAATTTTTCTAATTGATGGATTAATGCTTTACACTTGATTATGAAGTCTACGGTGCGCTTAAGCTCAGGAGAAATCAATTTCTAACATTCATGGATATTAAATTTCTTGTATTTTGTTCAAAATCTCACTCGATTTCATAGAAAGTTCTCTTATAATTCTCAACTTATTTTTCGCATACTTTGCTCGGGACTAGCAAAATGCTGGTTGGGGGTTGTGTTGAGGGTCAAATATTGCATATTAGACCCCAGATATTGTCTAGATTTATGAATATAATGCTGTCTAATGACTCGTTTTCTCATTTTTGTGTGGCAAAGTGATTTTATGAGCATGGATGGAAAAAGGACGTTAAAAGTTGAGATTTAACGATCTGATGATGCCAAAGGCAAGGGACACACTCCAGGGGACCAAGATTGACAAATATACAAGGTCAGAAATTCGAGAAAAGTTAGAAATTGAAGCTCAAGTGGCCTGAAGGACGTCCAGAATGCAAGATCACGAGGTTCCCACCATCCGTTCGGCTCGAAACTTCATACGTCGCCTGAGGACCATAAATTAACTGTACATATAAAATTTCAGCCATTGAAGATCTCGGGAAGTGCCGCAACTGACAGATCAGCCCATAAACCGTTGATTCTAGGCCCACCTGATATCTGGAACTGCCTCAAAATTATTATTGACGGTTTAAATGAGATGAGAAATAATTTAGACGGTGAAGATTTCTGAAAATCATCATAGTGGACCCTACATGAATAAAGTGTGCATAGTGCACAAGTGCACTACATGTGCATGGGAAACGGCAGAGACGGTTGACCGTCTCTAACCGAAAGAAAGGAAAAAAAATAAAAAATTTCTTACACACCACGGCTGCGTAACGGACGGCCGGCGTCCGTTTTGCGGACGGTAGTGGGCCCCACCCATTGCTCGTATGGCCGATCTAATCCGTCCACCGTGTTGAGGGCTTCGAGCACTACAAAATCATGTTATCACTTTTCACCCATGCGTGCACATGTGTGAGATACAGAGGCCACAAAAGGGCTGCTCGGTAGCGTTCAAAACTGATTCTTTTGTGATTTCTTCTCTGGGCCACGTCAATGGACGTTCAAAACCACTCATTCTTGACTGAAATTTCATTCTGAATCCAATGGACGGGGTGGATTTTTCAGAAAATGCTTCTGTAGGGCCCATCGACCACAACAGCGAAATGGTGCGAAAAGTTTCGCACATCCGCGAAAATTGACTTTTTCGGACAGTTTTGGCCCACCATCTTTGATCATATGGCAGATCTGAACCATCTATCATGTAGAGGACCCAAGAAAGTACTAAGGGACGGTGTTTCTTAAGAATTTGAGCGAGGAAAGTAGTGTGTTTCATGGTACTAAACTTGGCTGCGAAAATTGCACTCCGTGTCCTGCTACAACTCTGTCACTGACTCCAGCCTTCCAGCAGCTATAAAAGGAGGTTTTTGGACGTGGGGAGCATTCATTCAGGTCTAGGAAGGAAGAAAGAGAGAGACGTGGAGGCTCGGGCAGGGACGTGAAGCAGAAAAAAAGAGTATTTTCTTTTTATTTTATTTCAATTGTAGAGATTTAGCCATCCATGTCTGGCTAAACCTCTTAGCTAGGGCTAAGAGGTGAAGCATGTAGTAAGATGGGAGATTTGATTTTATTTTAATTTTAATGCATGAATTGACTTTGATTTTAGTTAATTATTATGGGAATATTTTTAGTTCTTAATGGTCTGTTGTGACTGAAATTACAATGGTTAGTTTTAGATAACGTACAAGTTTCAGTCCCTTGGGATTCGACCTCGGTCTTACCGAGTTATTACTACATCATAACCCTGCACTTGGGGAGTGAACAACGTAAACGCACATCAAAGTCTGATGACACATAGTCAAGATCATTTGCAGAGTCTGAATCAATTTCATCAAAAATGTCATCCATATTTATATCATCAGGAGGAAGATCACCACCTCCTTCTTCATTCACTCCTTCAACTCCACCACCACTAATATGTACTTGGCCCTCAGCCAACCGTAACTTCATTTTGTTCATATTTGAATTGTTGAAAATGAGGTGATGAATAGGAGCCTCTCCAACAGGCATAACAACTAGCATGTGAGTAGCTAACACATTCATAAGATAGGCAAATGAAATATCACAGTGTCCTGGATGGAGATGAAACTGAATGATGGAATGACATATTAAAGAAGATAGACAGATATTTGCACCAGTGATTATCAAATGCAAAATACAGACCATAAAAGAAGTCAGTTCTGTTTTGTTACCAAAACAAGGATATAGATTGAAAATAAAAATTCAATGCAAAACCCTGTATCTGGGTAACAAGTATTTGGAGGTGAGCGCATTCCCTTTCTGACTCCATTGAGCATCCATATTACATAATGCTCTAGTAAGCAAACATTTTTCTGATTCTGATGGTTTCTCAACTAGAGAACTAGGTGGAATACCGTCATCATTGACCAGTATATCCATTAGCCTAGAAATTAGGTGTTGATCAACTGAAAAAGGGCCTTCTCTAGTTGCAATAGTAAAAGTTGAATTCTCAGTCGAAAAATCAGAAATGCAAGCAAACATGGCCTGCACAATGGACCGATATGCCAACCCACCCCAAAGTAGAATTTTATCCCATCCTACAGCTTGGAGAAGTGGAAGGAGACCAAAATGAGTAATGTGTTCAAGATCAACAGGTCTTTTAACAATAACATTGTGCAGTCGTAAATCCCGCACATATGAAGGATCATCTTCGGGTGACCAAAGGTGGCGCCTTATTATTGTTGAAGAACGAGATGAGGAAGGACCACGAGTATTTTTCTTTTTTCCTCTAGCATCCATTTGCAATTAGAAAAACAAGAAGCAAGGAGTTGCAAAGGACGTGGAATGGGTTTTCTCAAAAATAGAATGTGGAGAAGAAAACTCTAAAATATTCAAGGAAACTTGAAATCAAGCACTCCAAGGAAGAAAATGAAGAGAATAGAGCTTGAATCTCTAAGAAAAACTGAAATAATGTACTCACCTTGATGAATCAAACAGTTAGGTTCGACTAGTCATGCTACGGCCTGATGGAGAAGAAAGAGGAAATGAGGAAGAAAACGTTTTTTTCCAAATTAAAAAGGTCCAGCGCACTACATGACTAGTCATGGGATGTCTATGACTGGTCGTGCCATGACTGGTCGAGAACGTCCTTGACTGGTCGTGCAAACATAAAAACATGCATTTTTCACATAATTTTAAATTTTAAACAAATAAATTAACAAGTAAATATGCTATAAAACAGAAATACATGAATAATCAATTTAAATTACACATACCAGATCAAATTTTAATTTATTAAACCTACTTTTATCGAACGGTTTAGTGAAAATGTCAGCAAGTTGAGTCTCAATTGAAATATATTTCAATGAAATTATTTTTTCTTCCACTAATTCATGAATGTAGTGATATCTAATGTCAATGTGCTTGATTCGTGAATGTTGGATTGGATTTTTGGATATATTTATTGCACTGGAATTATCACAATATAAAACCATTGAATCCTGTGCAATTGCATAATCGCTTAACATTCTATTCATCCATACAAGCTGAGTACATGCATTTCCAGCTGCAATGTATTCAGCCTCAACAGTTGAGAGTGATATAGAACTTTACTTCTTTCTAAACCAAGAAACTAAACAATTTTCAATATAGAAACAACCATCACTACTTGATTTCCTATCATTGATATTACCAGCCCAATCAACATCAGTGTACCCAGCCAACTGAACACTAGTATCATATGGATACCCGAGACCCAAATTTACAGTTCTTATGACATATCGAATAATCCGCTTAACAGTAGTTAGATGTGACTCTTTAGGGTCAAATTAAATTCTAGCACAAATACCAACACTAAAAGCAATATCAGGTCTACTTATAGTTAAATAATGTCAACTGCCAATCATACTATGATATAATTTAGGATCCACACTTTTACCTGTAGAATCCTTTGAGAGTCTTAATGTTATACTCATAGGAGTATTAAAATTCTTACCATTCTCAAATCTGAACTTTTTAATCAAGTTCAAAGAATATTTGGTATGAGAAATGAAAATACCATCAGGTTGTTATTTTACTCGCAACCCTAGGAAATAATTCAATTCCCCTACCATGCTCATTTCGAACTTAGATTTCATTAAATCTGTAAACTCAACAGTCATGTTAGTATAGGTAGATCCATAAATAATATCATCAACATAGATCTGCACCATTAATATATGATCATTATGTTTCTTAACAAAAAGAGTCTTATCAACACTTCCCATTAGAAAATTATGACTTAGTAAAAACTTAGTCAATTTTTCATACCATGCCATGAGAGCTTGTTTTAATCTATAGAGAGCCTTTTTTAGGCGATAGACATGATCAGCATTCTTAGGATTTCAAAACCCGTTGGTTGTTCAACATATACTTCTTCATGTAGATCACCATTTAAGAAAGCACTCTTAACATCCATTTGTTAAATTTTGAATTATCTAAAGTACACAATGGATATGAATAGTCTGATTGATTCAAGATGAACTACTGGGGCAAAGGTTTCATCATAATCAATTCCTTCAATTGAGTGTACCCTTGTACAACCAGTCTAGCCTTGTTTCGAATTATATTACCAAGTTCATCAGACTTATTTTTAAAAATTCGCTTAGTTCGAATAATATGTTTATATTTAGGTCTAGGAACAAGATACCAAACATCATTTTCAATCAATTGATTAAGTTCATCTTGCATCGCAATAATCCAATGTTCATCAGTAAGATCTTCTTTTACGTTTGTCAGTTCTATCTAGGATGTAAAGCACACATAGTTACATATATCTTCTAGTTGTCTACAAGTGCACACACCAGTGAGAGGATTTTCAAGAATTTAAGTGGTTGGATGATCTTTGACAGTCCTCAGTTTAGAGTTAGTTTGATTTGATGATGTATCTAGTTTGTCAATTAAGAGAACTTCATCATTATCTGGACTTGGGGCAGGTGTATTTAAGTGATCGTCAATGACTACATTAATGGACTCTTGAATAACATCGGTCCTCTTATTCAATACTCAATACGCTCGACTGTTTAAAGAATACGCTTAAAAAATCCCTTCATCACTTTTAGTGTCAAACTTTCTCAGATTTTCATGGTCACGTAAAATATAGCACTTAGTGCCAAAAACTCAAAAGTATTTAATAGTACGCTTCTTATTAAACCACAGTTCATAAGCGGTTTTATTATTTGACTTACTTATATAAACTCGGTTGATTATACAACATGAAGTATTTATGGCTTTAGCCCAAAGATTTCTAGAGAGCTTTATACTATTTAACATTACATTAGCCATTTCTTAAGGCACTCTATTTTTTCTTTCAACAATTCCATTTTATTGTGGAGTTTTGGGTGTAGAGAATTCATGAGATCGATATTCCCTGATCACAACAGAATTTATCAAAACTGCTATTCTCAAATTCTAATCCATGATCACTGCGGATCTTACAGGCTCGAGAACTTTTTTCCGTTTGGATTCGTTTGAGAACTCTTTTCACTTCATCAAGGGTTTCTCTTAAAAAGACTACCCAAGTTAATTTGGTATAGTCATCCACTATTACTAGTATATATTTTTTACCTCCTCGACTCTCCATCCTAGTTGGTCCTACAAGATCTATGTGAAGAAGTTCGAGTGGTTTGGATGTGGCATTGGAGTTCACCTTTCTGTGAGTACTCCTAGTTTGCTTGCCAATCTGGCATTTGCCAAAAATTTTGTCTACTTTCTGCAATTTAGGTAGACCTCTTATCAGTTCTCTTTTGCTCAATCTATATAAATTATGGTAGTGTACATGTCCAATGCGTTTATGTCGTAACTCAATCTCATCGATATGGACCATGTAACATAATTGACTAGATAAGCTAGAATCACTAACAATATAGTAGTTTTCAGAAGTTCTACGACTAGTTAATATTACAGAAACACTTTTTGTTTAAAATTTCACAACCTTGGTTAGAAAATTTTATACTGTGATTTTTATCGCATATTTGAGAAATACTTAACAAGTTATGTTTTAGACCTTCTACATATAAGACATTCTCAAATAAAGGGAGGTTAGAAAGTTGAACCGTACCTTGGCCAATAATTCTGCAGTTGCTACCATCACCAAATGTAATTAAACTATTAGTCATGTCTTTAAGAGTGGTGAACAGACCTTTGTCACCAGTCATGTGCCTGGAGCATCCACTATTTAGGTACCACTTTGAATGACTTGAAGCTTTGAAAGCGGTATGGACAACCAAGCAAGTAACCTTAGGAACCCATTTCATAACTGTATTAGGTTTAGAAGTATAGTTGGTCTTTTTATATTTGTAGTTGTTGTAAGAATGACCTACTGAGTTAGATTTTAAGAGCTCCTTAAGTAAATCAACTATTTTCTCAGCTAAAGGGTTTCAGTTCTGATTTTTATAGTAGATATGATTACTTTTAGGGTTAAAAGATTGAAAAGTTTTGGTATTTTTAGAAAACTTTTTTATTAGAACTTTTCTCTTTTGAGTTTGAGGACTCTCCTTTTACAAACTTAGGAGGAGTATTTTTCTGTTTAGGAGGAATATTTTTATAGTAGCCTAAACAGGATTGGTCGCTACATTTTTTTGATCCAGACAAAAGCTTTTCTAATTTTGGATCTCCTTAAGCATACCTCCATGTATCCTTTAAACTCAAAAGTGAAAAGACTTCATGTTAAAGTTTTTTATTTTCAAATTTAAGATTTTCAATCAAGGAGGTTTTGAAATCTAAATCGCATTTTGATTTTTCAAAACAATTTAAAATGTGGGATGTTTCTAAAAGAAGAGAATCAAAATTTTCTTTAAGCTTTAAAAACTTTTCTTTCTGAAGTTTAAGTTTAACAGGAATTTTACAAATCTCCTTGTAAAGGGCATTGTAAGCATATTGAAGATCCTCTTGATTTCCATGCTCACTATTCAGATTTTCTACACTAGTAGAATCATCATTATCTGAAAAGGTGAATTTGGCTAGAGTCACAAGGGCTTTTACTTCACTGCCCGACTCTGTTTCAGAATCTTCCGATTCAAAAGAGGCTTCAGAGTCAGAGGATTCATCCCAAGTAGCTAACATACCTCTTTTTACTTTTGAAAATTTTGTAAAACTTTTTCGCTAAAAGGGTCATATCATCTTTAGAGTTTTCTAAATCAAAATTGCTATTATTTTCTTAGAAAATATTCTTAGAAGATTTAAGGGTGATAGATTTACTTTTAGGAGCTTTAAAAGTTAACTCATAAGTCTATAAAGAGCCAACTAATTCTTTCACCCTCATGTTGTTCGTATCACGAAGTTCTTGGATCGTGGTTACCTTAAAATTGAACCGTTCAGGAAGTGAGCATAGTATTTTTATACAAATTTTACTTTCTAGGATTTTGTCACCAAGTCCCCACATAGATTTCACGATGTCATTTAATCTTGTATAGAAGTCTATGAACATTTCATTTTCTTCCATACATATTTCCTCAAATTTGGTTATGAGGATTTGAATCTTACATTTCTTGATAATTGATGTTCCCTCATGTGTCATTTCTAAAATATCTCAGGCTTGCTTTACAAAATCACAGGATATAATTTTTTTTAATTCATCCAGTGATAGTGCGCAAGTGATTGCATTTAGTGCTTTTGCATTTACACTACTCTCACTTTTCTGAAGTGTGGTCCAAGAGAAATAAGGTGTAATTCTCATAGATTTGGATCCATCGATTCTAGTTACTTCAGTGGTAGGAGGGGTCCATTCAGTCACTGTGGCAAGCGACACATTTTCATCTATGGATTTAAGGAAAATCCTCATCCTGACTTTCCAATAGGCATAATTGGTGCCATCAAATGGTGGACACCTAGTGATTGAAAGGCTATCAAAATTTAACATCTTATAAATAGCTTAAATCGGTTAGCTCAGGAATTAAATTCAAAAATATAACAAGTAAAACCAATTATTAGGCTTTGTTAGCACTTGAAAAGGCCAAGCTATATGTCCTATATGAGGGGGGGTGGGGGTGAATAGGACTATGCCAAATTAAAATGATAAGAGAGAAATAAAACAATAAGGTAGCCAAGGAAAGGAAAGATAGCAATCCACAATACATAATGTAAAGCAACCTCAAATTCTAGTTGTTCTAAGGACAACCTTTCACCATAAAAACCAAGGGTTTATGACAGGACAACCTTACTAGAACAATTAGAGAAACATAATCTCAAACTAGAAAGGAAGAAAGGAAATAATAAGAAAGAAATTCTAAGCTATTACAACATTCCCCACAATGCTTGAAATGAAAGATTACAACATTCACATCCACACATACTGTCATGCCCCAGACTCGGTAACCGGACTCATAAGGAACCTGATGGCTAGTTCTGGCCGCAACAGCCTCCGTGTACCCCGTTCTCGGCTCCTAAGATTGGTTCCGATCCTGGGATCCTAGAAGGAGCATTTTCATAACAATATAATCATTCCAATATGAGCATACTAAGATTACAACAAGTACATCTGAGAAGAATAAAGGTACACATCACAAAATCCACTAAAAATTTAAACTTTTACAATCATCCATAAGGTCTAAAAGAACATACATGAGATAATAGGGAAAGAGAGAAAAGTTAGCAACACTGGAGTCCTCAAATGCTCAGCTCTACTCCACTCTCTGCTGCTACGATGCCTGCCTAGAATCTCCTACATGCATCAATCGTGCATAAGCTTATAGAAGCTTAGAGGTGGTGTAAGTGTGTGACGTGGTGCACAGAAGAATAGTAGGAGATGCAAGAAGGGAAACATGCTCAATGAGAATATCACTAGCCTTACCAAGGCTTATCATGAATACGATGCAATGAGTACTGGATGCCATACGAAGGTAATACATGAAGGGGCTTACACAGTCAATGCTAATGTAATGCAAGTAATGTCAATGCTCATATCCCAACCATAAGTCAAGTACATTTCTAATCATAAGAAAATCACCAGGGTCCATTACACTGCTGAATGATTTTCACTCTACAAACCTCGTATAGTCAAACAAGCGTAAGAGACCTCACTACCCGCTTGTGGACAGCCAATCACCAGCAAGGCCTGACGGTAGCGGACCCATTTATGAGCTGATCAGACTCAGCCTAGTAATGCCCCCTACACACTGGACAGGTAAGGTCACACTCTTATCCAACCGACTACACGACAATGGGAGTCGCGGCTTAACGGTATAAGGCCCTTGTACGCTCATGTATTCCACCTGGTCATGGCATTGGAGCAGATCCTTGGTACCATGAAAGTTTTGAAAATTTCACCCATAGGCATCCTATACACCCGGTATGCTCAACTAATATTTTTGGTGTCCACACATATGGCCATCCACGAATATTCCTGTGGAGGCAAGGCCCTGATGAAATAAGGGCAGATATCCACATGCTATGCAATGCCAGATGCATGAATCACACGCTCACCCATGCATCAATCCCAAGTACCCATCATGCTCCAGAGGGGAAAACTTCACCCCTCGGAGAGATACCAACATGTCCTACTCAATGGCACAACCATGGCCAATCATACATCAACCGAACATGCATATGATGCGTATGAGAGTGGGTCATGAAATGAATAGAGGTGTTAATGGGGTGAAGATGAACTCTCTACCTACCCGTGAAGGGTCTAGGTAATTAACCAATTCCTCATACGGAATACAACCTCTAGTGGGGGTCCATTTACCTGGGGTAGCCTACAAGACTAAGGAGGATAATGATATAAGCCTAAATACATGAAACAGGCCTACCAAGGGTCTATGGTGGGCCTTTAACCACCCATAGAAGCCCATGAGCCTACCTTAGGGCCACCAATGTGGACATTCAACCACAATTGGTCCTCAAGAGGTAGCTCATCTCTAATTGATCATGGATCAAGGCCTAAGGCCCACACAACATTAGAAATAAGAAATGGGCAGCCATAATCATACCACAAACACTCATGTTGGGCTTCAGAAAGGGCAGCCCAAGGCCTATCCAAAGCATGGGTCTAAGGAAAACACAAATAGCCCAATCCATATATTTCACTATGGGTCCATAGGGGAAAGGTTAGGGTCTAACATAAAGGTCACTAATCCCATATATTGTGATGGCCTAGTGGGCAGCCCATTGCTCAAACCAAATAGGAAAATGTCGTGCTTTTAGTCAAGTAAGTTGGGCCTACAATCCGGCCCAAGTATAAAGCTAATTTGGTGAGCAACCAAGGGCCCATCTACTTGTGTAATTTCAGCCCACTAGCCCAATACAATAGTATGGTAAAAATGGCCTAAGAGTTCAACGGGCCTATCTAGAAAGTTTCAGGCCAATTGGGCATAAAGAGTTCAACCACTAGCTACATTCACAGACCCAATTGACTCCAACTGTGGTGGGCCTCAAAAGTGCATTTATTAAGCCCAACATTTAAGGGACTAAATGTGTAAATTATTCCCTGTAAGATCATCACAATGTGGTGGGATATACAACACATCTAGGTGGGCCCACAAGGCAGGCTGGACACCCCAGCCTGAGAGTCTCTGCCAAGTGGGTCACTCCCGGCCGCACCACGGTTAGCTCAAATGTCCGTTGGGCCTGAAATTTTGTAGTGTGATACTTTCATAGGTGGACCACACCCCCACAAAATTTTAAAATTTTTATGGGGAGATTGATGCGTGCAGGAGATTCTAGGCGGGTGTCGTAGCATCAGAGCGTGGAGTAAAGCTGAGCATTTGAGGACTCCAGTATTGCTAACATTTCTCTCTTTCTCTATTATCTCATGTATGTCCTTTTAGACCTTATGGATGATTGAAAAAGTTTAAATTTTTAGTAGATTTTTTAATGTGTGCCTTTGTTATTCTCAGATGTACTTGCTGTGATCTTAGTATACTCGTATTGGAATGATTATATTGTTATGAAAATCCTCCTTTTAGGATCCCAGGATCGGAACCAGTCTTAGGAGCTGAGAACGGGGTACTACGGAGGCTGTTGAGGCCAGAACCGGCCATCGGGTTCCTTGTGAGTCCGGTTACCAAGTCTGGGGCATGACAGGAGTTGGTATCAAAGCATAGGAAGTAATTCTAAAATGACTCAGAAGAACATCGCATGTCTGCCAAGAACATGGGACAAGTAGTGTCCCGAGATCCTTCCTTTCGCTCTGTATTGAGCCTTTAATTGTCCTGATTCCTTGCATCATCATTATTTTATAGATGATGTCACATGGACGTGGCACCCGAGGTCGTGGTACCCGTGGCCGTGGTGCCTGTGGTCGCGATGCCAGTGGATAAGGCGCCCAAGGTACCTATCCTACTAGAGCACATCCTGCTCCCATTGTTAAGGATCCGATCCCAGAGGTCCCAATCCAGCCTGTCTCTCCAGTTGAGCCCGTTACACCCATATCACCAGTTGCTCTGGTTCCCCCACATATCTCCCCTCCTCAGCTTGCTGTTCCAGTTACTAAGGCTCCTGCCCCATCGGCCGCACTCGTGCCTCCACTCGAGGCGAGTGCCGCCTCTACCTTTCTGACAGTACTTATAGGAGCTGAGCATTTTCAGCAGTTGATACAGCTTGTTGCCACAACATTACAGACCCGTCAGCCAACTACTTCTAAGGTTTTTAGGTAGTCTGACTTACCGCGTGCTAGTGTCATAGCCCGAGAGTTCCGACAGTATGATCCCCTGAGGTTTAGTGGTGATCCTGACCTTTCTGCTGCTGAGGCTTGACGCACTGAGGTTGTAAGGATTTTTTACACTATTCAGTGTCCTGTGGATCAGAGGGTATCCCTTACAACCTATCTCATTCAAGGTAAGGCCCGTCATTGCTGGTCATCCGTATCCAGGATGGTCGGGGCTCAGTTCGTGTGGACATGGGAGAAGTTCGTGGTCTGTTTCGACCAGAAATTCTTCCCTGAGCACGTTTAGATCTAGCGGGTGATTGAGTTTGAGACCCTAGTGCAGGGTGATATGACTGTATCTCAGTACGAGGCCCGTTTCTTAGCCCTGTCTAGATTTGCTCCTCATCTCACCAGCGATGAGAAGATGAGGGCTCGTTGTTTTGTGACTGGGTTGCATCCTACCCTTCGTAGTCGTGTGGTAGGGCATTGTTTGGAGACATTCGACTAGGTTGTTCATCGAGCACTGGTTTTATGAGGAGGACTGGGCTATGACCCAGAGGTTGAGAGAGCAGAGTTCCGGTGAAGACCGGAAGAGGAGAGCACCAGCTGGTAGTTCCAGGCAGCACCGTTAGCAGAGACGGAGGGGCGGATCAGGATTTCAGCAGCCTGCGGTTCATACATTAGCTTCTTACTCATCATCAGCACCGCCAGTCGCTTTATCTTCCTGCCCCTTTTCTGGTGTATGTTTCGGTTGTGGGCAGGCCGGGCATCGGAGGCATGAGTGCCCTCTCCCCATTTAATAGCAGAGGCCACTGCAGTTGCCTTATCCTCGTCCTCCTCAGTAGCAGCAACAGAGAGCATAACTTCCACCCACCGCTCCTAAGGCTCCTCCTCAGCAGAGACAGCAGCAGCAGAGACAGCACCAGCAGCAACAGCACCAGCCACAGCACCAGCAGAGGGAATATCCGTATGTTGTTCGATCCCTGGGTCCAGTGTGTACAGAAGCCCTACAGGCTCAGACTCAGGACCCTCAGTCTTCTGGATTGCTTCCCTTACCAGCTCAGAGCTATTTTTATTCTGCGCAACAGGTGCCAGGCCAGGACCCACAATCATCGACCGGCGGAGTCGTTGAGGGTATTCTTCTTGTTTCTGCTTACGTTGCTCATGTTTTTTTTATTCTAGTGCTTCCCATTCTTTTGTGGCCGAGCAGTTTTGCTGATCGACCGATATTCCGTCGAAGGTCGTGGATGAGGCTTGACCGTTTCAACTCCCATAGGAAAGTCTGTGATATTGACCCATTGTTGTCTGTCTTACTCAGTGTTAGTGGGCGAGATGTTCCTTCCTGCCAATCTATTTGTGATGCCAATGATAGGATTTGATGTGATTTTGGGTATGGACTGGCTTACGAAGTATTGTGCCGTCTTAGACTGTGCCGTGAGGATAGTTACATTTCATATTGTAGGCTTGCCAGTGTTCCAGTTTATTGCCGACTCTAGAGGAGAGAAGTTATCTAGCTTCTTAGCTTCGATCATTGAGGATTCTATAGCAAAGAGTATTGAGCAGCTGCCAGTTATTTATGAGTACCCGGATGTGTTTCAAGAGATCCCGAGTTTGCCGCCGCCTCGGCAGGTGGAGTTCCAAATAGATTTGGTGCCCAGTACCGCACCTATCTCAAAGGCCCCCTACCGGATGGCACCGTTGGAGTTGAGGAAACTGCAACAGCAGTTGGATGAGCTCTAGGAGTTAGGTTTCATTCGTCCCAGTAGTTCGCCTTGGGGAGCCCTAGTATTGTTTGTGAAGAAAAAGGATGGTTCGTTGCGACTCTATGTAGATTATCGTGACCTCAACAGAGTCACCATCAAGAACTGATACCCACATCCCTATATTGATGATTTGTTCGACCAGTTGCAGGGTGCACAATATTTTTTCAAGATAGAATTGCGTTTCGGTTACCATCAGATTCGGGTCTAGGGGGAGGACATTACGAAGACAGCTTTTTGGACACGTTATGGTCACTTTGAGTTTCTGGTCATGTCGTTTGGGCTGACTAACGCGCCTGTCGTATTCATGCAGCTGATGAATGACATTTTTTGACCGTTCCTCGATCAGTTCGTGGTGTTATTTATTGATGATATTCTTGTATATTCGAGGACCTGAGAGGACCATGCTGAGCACCTGCAGATTGTGCTTGAGACCCTCCGTGTACACCAGCTGTATGTGAAGCTGGAGAAGTGTGAATTTTGGCAGGAGGAGATGAAGTTCCTCGGTCATGTTGTAATGAGGGAGGGTGTCGCCGTGGACCCCTTAAAGGTTGATGCAGTGCGTCAGTGGGGCCAGCCCACAAATGCGTCTGAGATTTGCGGCTTCCTTGGTCTACTGGATATTATCGACGATTTATCGAGGGTTTCTCACTTATTGCAGCACCGCTGACCTAGTTGATGCGGAAAGGCATCGAGTTCATCTGGAGTGATGCCTGCGAGAAGGCATTTGCAGAGTTGAAGGATCGCCTCATGTCCGCTCATGTTCTCACTCTTCCTGATTGGAATGAGGATTTTGTTATTTTTACTGATGCCTCTAGAGTTGGCTTGGGTACTGTACTGATGCAGCATGGGAAGTCAGTGGTGTATGCCTCGCGCCAGCTTAAGGTCCATGAGCTGAACTACCCCACTCATGATTTAGAGCTTGCAGCAGTTGTCTTCGCATTGAAGGTGTGGATGCATTATCTATATGGGGTCAGGTTCGAGCTCTTCTCAGATCATAAGAGCTTGAAGTATCTATTTTCATAATTTGAGTTAAACCTATGGTAGAGGCGATGGATGGAATTGCTGAAAGATTATGATTTTGACCTTCAGTACCACCCGGGCAAGGCGAACGTGGTGACAGATGTGCTCAGCTGTCAACCACAAGGCCTAGTGGCACATATGATGGTGCGAGAGTGACAGATGCTCGAGGATGTTTCAGAGTATGACTTTGAGTTCGGCCTACAGTCTTCCATTATTCAGCTTTTGAGCTTATCGATTCAACCCTCTTTGGTGGCTAGGGTGATCGAAGCTCAGCAGACGAACAAGTCACTTTAGGATTACCGAGTAGAGGCCACCTCCGTGGAGCAGTTAGACTGGTAGATTGGTTCTGATGGTGGATTACGTTTTAAACGTTTATTATGTGTCCCGGACGTGCCCGAATTGCGTCGTGACCTGATGACCGAGTCACACCGATCGAGACTTACTATCCACCCGAGTTCCACGAAGATGTATCGTGATATGATGAGGCAACACTTCTAGCAGGGGATGAAGCACCAGATTGTGAGTTTTGTGGTCGAGTGTGACACATGCTAGCATGTCAAGGATGATCATTAGAGACCCCCTGGTCCCTTACAGCCGTTGAGTATTCCAGAGTGGAAGTGGGAGCACGTATTGATGACTTTATCGCAGGTTTACTAAGGACTCAGCGTGGTCACGATACCATCTGGGTTATCGTCGATCGTCTAACGAAGTCGGCTCATTTCATTCCAGTGCGTGCTTCCTGGTCGAAGGATTGACTTGCAAAGGTGTTCATTGAGGAGATAGTGAGACTGCACGACATCCCAATTTCGATCGTTTCAAACCGAGACCCCAGGTTTACGTCTCAGTTTTAGAGGAGTTTTCAGCAGGCGTTGGGGGTCACTTTGCATCTTTGCACCGCTTATCATCCGCAGATCGATGGGCAAACTGAAAGGGTCAACTAGATCCTTGAGGATATGCTCAGGGCTTGTATGATCGACTTTGTGGGCAGTTGAGATGAGCATTTGTGCCTCACCGAGTTTGTGTACAGCAATAGTTATCAGACGACTATTGGCATGGCTCCTTTTGAGGCACTTTATGGCAGACCGTGCAGATCTCCTAGTTATTGGATCGAGGTTGGAGAGCGTCGTCTCTTAGGTCCCGAGCTTGTGCAAGAGACGTCGAAGGCTATTGATGTTATCAGGCAGAGGATGCGCACAACTCAGAGCCGGCAGAAGAGTTTTGCTAATCGTCAGCATTGACCCCTTGAGTTCGCAGTCGGGGATATGGTGTATCTCAAGGTCTCTCCTATGAAGGACGTGGTTCGCTTTGGTGCGAAGGGCAAGCTCGCCCCAAGATTTATTGGACCTTTTGAGATTACTAAGAGTATAGACGCTGTGGTCTATAGGCTTGCCTTACCTACTGAGTTATCCGCGATCCACAACGTGTTCCATGTTTTTATGTTGTGAAAATGTGGGTCGGACACTATTCCTGTGATTGATTGGTAGCCACTTGAGGTCTGTGAGGATGCTTCTTACATTGAGCAGCCGATTCATATTCTTGATCGGAAAGAGAAAGTCCTCAGGACCAAGGTTATTCCCTTGGTGAAAGTGCAATGGGGTCATCATTCAGAGGCTGAGGCGTCTTGTGAACGCGAGGTCAAGATTAGAGAGCGTTATCCCCATTTTTATTATGAATGATGGATATATGATTGTTTGTATTGCCTTCCTTGTATGATGATTGTTATATGATGGTGGTGTTTTGTCTTTTCTTTTGTTTTGGATTGGTCAATTTTGAGGATGAAATTTCTTTATTGGTGGAGAGGGTTGAGAGATCTGACCTGAGTTCGCATGTGTGCATGTGTGTGTGTGAGTATGCATTTAGTTCATTTTGGTCCCGCGGTCTTACCGGTCGAATCCTGGTGACCCGTGACCCTCAGATAATATTTTCGATTATCCTTAAGTCCGGTCACGTAGACCCGACTCGGATTGACCTAAGACCTATGTCATTGCGACTGCATCATCGTCGCGGTTCCAACTCCGCGTCTTGTGCGTCCATCCGACGTGTGGATCATAAGTGTGTGCATCTCATTTATAGCCTTTAAGCATGATCATGTGGCCCACCTAATGTGGAGGGCACATTTTTCAAGGTGGCCACCCTCTTTTGTGCAAATTCCAACACACACCACCCATACACTACCTAAACCCCACATATCCTACACCACCCACACACTACCCATCCCTACCTCAAACTTATAAGTCTATGAACTTTGTTTATATTACCATATTTTTCATGATGGATTTCCCTATCCAAGAGAGAGATCTCATGATTACTCTCTCTCTCTCTCTCTCTCTCTCTCTCTCTCTCTCTCTCTTTTCTAGCAAATTTTCATACTCTCCCTCTCATTTCTCTCTCTCTCTCTCTCTCTCTCTCTCTCTCTCTCTCTCTCTCTCTCTCCACTCTCTTCTCTTCTTTCCCAATAAATTTCCTCCATTTTTCTAGCTCCCTTTCACTCATAGATCCCCCCATCTAACCATTGAAATAAGATCTCAACCTTAGATTCATGTACCTTGGAGCTTGAAGACCATCTTCGAGCTGTTTGCTTGAAGACCTTGTAGGTGGGTGTGCATGTACTTAGAACCTAAGGATCTCCATTCCCTCCTCTTATTTCTCTTCTTCACCTCATGCTTAAAGCATGTGGGGCCCACCAAATGATGGTTGAGGCCTCATGACTTCTTGGATGTGGCCATTGGCCCATCCTTTTGTGTATGCATTACTCATGGGTGAGGCCATTTTTCATGGACCCCACTATGGTTTCTTTTCTCAGTTTGAAGGATCCTTAAGTCATACGTCATCTAGACCCTTGATCCTTGGTGGAGATGGCATCTCCATCATTGAATTTTGATTTGAAGATGCATGCATGGGTAGATCTTGTAATCCCATCAATATAGTGTGATGTGTGGTTTGTGATGAAGGGAAGGGCCTCAATGAGGCGGAGTCCCTTCCCTTGGGGCCAATTCTTACTCTTCTTTTGTTGATCTATTATTCACAGATGTGTGTGGCCCACCTTGTGGCCTAGAAGTATCTAGACCATCCAAAGAGAGTGGATGTCCATGTCTGTTCACTCTATGAACATAGGTGTCCCATTTCCTCATTTTTGGACACATGTAATGAATTTTATGGTATGGATTAGGTCTGAATATTTGTGTGGCCCACTGAGGTGGACCACAAATCAAATTCCAAGGGGAGATTTTGAAAAGACCTAGCTATATGTCCTAGAGGGAGGGGAGGGGGGGGGGGGGGGGGGGGGGGGATAGGACTATACCAAATAAAAATTTATAATAGCGAAAATTAAAGGAATATGATAACCAATAAGGTAACAAAATAAACCACAATGAAAGATAGTAAGACAACCTCAAAATTCAGATCTTGAGAGGTTGATACAAATGTTGTTCTAAGGACAACCTTACACTAAAAACAAGAGTTTATGGTAGGACAACCTGATTTCTATAAAGGTCTTTGTATCAAGTCTCAAACCGAAGAGAAATAGAAAAATAAATACAAACTGCACTGAAGTATAAATTGTAATCACAAATATGTATTGTTCTAAGGACAACCATGCACCATAAGAATGGCAGGGCAACCTTACTAGAACAAATTAATATCAAGATGATAAATGAACATCAAGACATAAATTCTAAACTATTACAACATTCCCCACAAAGCTTGAAATAAAAGATTACAACATTCACAACCACATGTACATCCCTCAAATGAATAAATAAAGATATGAAATAAAAACCATTCAACCACAACACAAGGGAATATAGTGGTTCGCCTGTGTGTTCACCAATTGTTATACAGCAGCCACACAGAATGCTACTCAACTCCTAATATCCTCATACAGGGGATATTAGCATTCACTAACAAGGTAGGTTTTCACAGGTTCATAAAAAATCTTTACAATTGTGTCTTTGTTTGTGGGATTACACAATTAAAAAAAACCCCACTTCTGAGTTTTTCTGGCTCTCCTCAGATAACTAAAACAACGAGATTTTTCTAGCAAATCAAGAAAGAAACTAAAACAGAAAGGAATTTATACTTAAAAGTAAAATACCTGATTTTCTCCTTCGATGTAGCAGCCTCGAAGAACCAAGTCAGAGTAGATGAATGAATGTCCAAGTTCAATGTCCAGTACTCAATTACAAGGTTCTAGTTCTAATTGATTTTAAAATTAAACCAAAATAGGGCTAGCCTTAATTGATTTTGATTCCAAAGAAAGGGAAATAGCAATTCCTCTTTTCAGATTAGATTGGAATACTAGAAATAAAATCAATTAAATAAAGCTAAAGAAAGAGAATATTAAATAAGCACACTTAGATTAAAATGGAGCACAGATCAATCTCTCAGAATTTCAGAATAATTAGCTTGAATTTCTTGTCATTAATCTGAGATTCGTGCTCTATTTATAGCTGAGCAAAACACGTCTTCAACTGGTCTTGAGACATGTACGACTGGTCGAATAACCAACAGAATTTCAAATAAATCAGGCGGGATAAGATTTTCTTTTGCTCGACCGATCGTGGGTACCCTACGACTGGTCGAAGGTCCCCTTCGACTAGTCGTAGGTCCCATATGGCTGGTCGAAGATGCCTAAATTTTAACACTATACTTTGAGTCGAAGCTCCACGACCGGTCGAAGCACCAGTCGACACTGTTCATAGGACTGGTCAAACAGTCTCCAGGACTGGTCGAAGAATAACTAGAAAATCCTGAAAATCCTCAACAACTTAGGACTGGTCGAGGAATTTCTTGGACTGGTTGAACTAGTGCTAGGACTAGTCGAACAAGGTCAAGGACTAGTCTTAGAACCAACCAAAACTTCTTATAAAAAATATATGGATTATGTATCGAAAGTGACCTACTTTAAAGGTCCACCTAAGGTCAGTTATATCTCAAAAGAAAAGTAAGGACATTGAAACTTGAATACCAGTGACCTTGAGTATTATAAAGATTGAGTTCTTGAACTTGAGATCTTCAGCTTAAAAATTTTCTGAGAACTTGAACTTAAAAGCTTCTAAGATCTTCAACTTGAAAAGCTTTTGAGAACTTGAGAGCTTCTGAAATCTTCACATTCAAGTTCTTCAACTTGAATAGCTGTGCTTGTCTACTCGAAGCCAATCTTGTGTCTTGAATAGATCTTTTGTTCATCACATATACAAGCTTCAAAGAAGTATCTTTGTCACCATAAATTTGACAATCATAAGGGGCTATCCACTATAGCACTTACAATCTCTCCCTTTGTCAAATTTGTGACAAAACACACTTCCGAGATAGGATACATATCAGAGATTATTTGATTAAAGAATTATGCACCAGTTGTTAAACCGACACACATTCATGAACCTGCAAATCAATATTCAACCAACAAGCAGTCCATACTCATATACTCATGCTCATACAGTTCATCACTGTACATACTCCCCCTGAGTAACATATTTTACCAATCCTAATTTAGCAAAAAAAATCAACTTTAGCAAAAGTATATATCTACTCCCCCTTTTTGTCACAATATGACAAAGGAAGAACAAAACAGATTGAAAAGGAGTAATAATCAAGGAGGTAACCAAATAATAATGGAAACCATAGCATATGCAACACATATAATAGATAAACTTAGCCATAAACAGTGATAGTGACAATAGAAAATCCAGTCAAGTGAACATGATATAAAGAAAGTTATTACAGACCAAAAAATAGAAAACGAACTAATTTGACCCAGATGAAGGAGCCGAGATGGAAGGATCAAGTTTGTGCATGCCCTTGTTTAAGCACTTAAGATATTTGTGCATATACTTGAATTGTAAATCATGGGTAACAGACATGTTTTCCATCCTAATATTTAAAGATTCAACCTTATTTTCCAATGTAACCAAGCATGCATCGAAAGCAGAAGGTGGATAATTTAGATCATTCGTAGAGTCAGAATCAAGCTCTTTAAAGATATCATGCATATTAATATCATCAGGAGGAAGATCACCAACATCTTCCTCATGTTCAGCTTCAGTTGCACCACCACCATCAACTTGGCCAGGAAGAAATTTCAGCTTCATCTTGTTAAGATTAGAATTATTAAATATTAAGTGATGGATAGGGGCTTCTCCAACTGGTATATCGACTGACATATGAGAAGCCAATACGGTCATCAAATATATAAAGGGAATATCACTATGACCAGGATGGAGTTGAAACTGCATGATAGAATGACAAATCAAGAAAGGTAGGCAGAGATGAGCACCTCGGGCTACATTATGAAGAACACGAATAATAAAAGAAGTTAACTCAGTTTTATTGCCTGACCAAGAATACAGAATAGACACAAAAATCTTGTGCAACACTCTATATTTGGGTAACAGATACCTTAAGGGGAGCGCATTTCCTTTAGGTGTCCATTGAGCATCCATATTGCATAAGTCCTTTGTTAGCATTCATTTTTCAGACTGTGAGGGTCTTTCAGATAGTGTATGAATGGGAACTCCCTCATCATTAACTGGAATTTTCATAAGAGCAGAAATCAAGTGACGATCAACATCAAATAGACCTTCTCTTGTGGCAATTTTAAATGTAAGATTTTTAAGTGAATAATCACATATACATGCAAACATAGATTGGGCAATAGACCGGTATGCAGGCCCATCCTAATGCATTAAGTTATCCCAACCAACAGCTTGCAGCATGGAAAAGATATCAAAATGAGCAGTATGATTAACATCAATAGGATGTTCAAAAATAACATTACGCAATCGGATGTCCCGAACAAAGGATGGATCATCCTTGGGAGCCTTAAGATGACGCTTAGTGAGAGAAGTCGTTCTAGAAGAAAAAGGACCATGAGAAGTTATTCTTTTCCCTCTAGAAGCCATTTGCAACAAGTAGTTCAAGTAAAAAAGGAGTTGCAAAGAAAAGAAAATGGGTTTTTCTAAGATTAGAATTTTTAGAATAACAACCCCAAATCACAATGAAACTTGAAATAAATAGCTTCAAGAATAAAAGAGAAGTATTTGAGACTCAAATCTAGAAGAAAAATGTAAATGGAGCACTTACGATGAAGATTTTAGGAGTTGGCTTCGACTAGTCGAGGTTCGGCCGGTTGGAGGAAGAAATAGAAATGAAGAAGATGAAGGATTTCTCCAAATTAAAAGGGTTTCACGAGATCCTTGACTGGTCGTGGATGTATACGACCGGTCAAGCTATGACTGGTCATGTATTTCCACGACCGGTCAAGTATCAGCCAAAAAAAAATATTTTCAAGTTTTTCAAAATATTTTGCAAAAATAAATAAATTAAAATCTAACTTATCAAATATATACAATATGATAAAAATGTATAAAATATCATCTTATAATGCATATGCCAAGATCAAATTTCATTTGATTAAACTGACTTTTGTCGAACGGTTTCATGAAAATATCAGCAGGTTGATTCTCGGTAGGTATATATTCCAGAGATATAACCTTCTCTTCTACTAATTCATAGATATAATGAAATCTAATGTCAATGTGCTTAGTACAAGAATACTGAATAGGATTTTTTGAAATATTAATGGCACTGGAATTATCACAATATAACACCGTAGAACCCTGTTTAATTCCATAGTCACTTAACATTCGCTTCATCCAAACAAGCTATTTACACGCATTACCAGCTGCGATGTATTCAGCTTCAGCAGTTGAAAGTAATATAGAACTTTGTTTCTTGCTAAACCAAGAAACTAAACAGTTTCCTATATAAAAGCAACCACCACTGGTTGACTTTCTATCATTAAGATTACCAGCCCAGTCAGCATCCGAGTACTCAGTTAATTGAACGCTAGTCTCATGAGGATACCAAAGACCGAGATTCATAGTGCTTATGACATATCGCATGATCCGCTTGACAACAATTAAGTGCGATTCCTTAGGATTAGACTGATATCTAGCGCAAATACCAACACTTAGTGTGATATTAGGTCTACTAGCAGTTAAATACAATAGACTACCAATCATACTCCGATAAAGTTTTAGATCAACAATTTTACCTTCAGAGTCTTTTGAAAGTTTCAAGGTAGTACTCATACGAGTATCGAAGTTCTTACCATTCTCAAATCCAAATCTCTTAATTAAATTCGAGGCATATTTAGATTGAAAAATGAATATTCCATCAGGTTGTTGCTTTACTTGCAACCTTAGGAAGTAATTCAATTCCCCAACCATGCTTATTTCAAACTGAGATTTCATCAAATCTGCAAACTCAGTAGTCATGTTAGTACAAGTAGATCCATAAATGATATCATCAACATAAATCTGTACCATCAAAATATGATCATTATGTTTTTTAACGAACAGAGTTTTATCAACAGATCCCATTTGAAAATTATGGCTTAACAAAAATTTTGTTAGATTCTCATACCATGCCTTAAGTGCTTGTTTTAATCCATAAAGTACCTTTTTAAGCCTATACACATGATTAATATTCTTTGGATCTTCAAAACCCATTGGTTGTTCCACATAAACTTCCTCATGCAAATCGTCATTTAGAAATGCACTTTTCACATCCATTTGATAAATCTTAATCTTTCTAAAACATGCAATGGATATAAACAATATGATTGATTCAAGACGTGCCACTGGTGCAAAGGTTTCATCAAAATCAATACCTTCAATTTGAGTGTAACCTTGTACCACTAGTCTGGCCTTATTTCTAATTATATTTCCAAGCTTATCAAACTTATTTTTGAAGATCCATTTAGTTCCAATGATGTGTTTATCCTTAGGTCTTGGTACGAGATACCAAACATCATTTCTTACGAATTGGTTAAGTTCTTCTTGCATCGCAACAATCCAGTTTTCATCAGCAAGAGCTGCTTTTACGTTAGATGGTTCTATTTGGGATGTAAAACACACATAATTACATATATCTTCAAGTTGTCTTCAGGTGCGAACACCAGTGAGAGGTTTTTCAAGAATTTGTGTGGTTGGATGATCTTTAACAGTCCTTATCTCAGAATCATTCTGATTAGATGAAGTATTGGATTTATCAATTACTAGAACTTCATCATAATCTAAACTTGAGACTGGTGTGTTCAAGTGATCATCAATGACAACATTGATAGATTCTTGAATCACACCAGTTCTTTTGTTCAGAACCCTATAAGCTCGACTGTTTAAGGAATATCCTAGGAAAATTCCTTCATCACTCTTCGTATCAACCTTTTCCAAATTTTCACGATCTCGTAAAATATAACACTTACTGCTAAAAACTCGAAAGTATTTGACAGTAGCCTTTTTATCAAACCACAATTCGTAAGCCGTTTTATTATTATCTTTGTTAGTGTAGACTCGGTTAATAATATAGCAAGCTGTATTGATCGCTTCAGCCCAAAGATTCTTAGAGAGCTTCATGCTATTCAACATGACATTAGCCATTTCTTGAAGCACTCTATTCTTCCTTTCCACTATACCATTTTGTTGTGGAGTTTTGGGCGCTGATAATTCATGTAATATTCCTTGGTCGCTACAGAACTTCTCAAAACCACTATTCTCAAATTCAGATCCATGATCACTACGAATCTTACTGATTTGAGAACCTTTTTCCGTTTGAATCTTTTTGAGAACTTTTCTTACTTCTTCAAGGGTTTCTAATTTGTCCCTTAAGAAGACTACCCATGTATATCTAGTAAAGTCATCCACTATTACCAAGATATACCTTTTGCCACCTCGACTTTCTGTTCTGGTCGGTCTTATCAAATCCATGTGGAGGAGTTCAAGTGGTCTTGATATGGTATTTGAATTCACCTTTTTGTGTGAGGTTCTTGTTTGTTTGACTATCTGGCATTCACCACATATTTTATCTAGTTTTCGAAGCTTGGGTAGACCTCTTATGAGTTCCCATTTACTCAATCTATATAGATTTCGGTAATGTACATGTCCAAGATGTTTGTGCCACAAATCAGTCTCGTCTGTATGGACCATGTAACATGTTTGATTATATGAGCTAGATTCGCTAACAATATAGCAGTTTTCAGACGTTCTACGTCCAGTTAGTATTACAGAACCTTTATTGTTTAAAATCTCACAGCTTTGATTAGAAAACCATACACTATGGTTATTATTGCATATTTAAGATATGCTAAGAAGGTTATGTTTTAGACCTTCAATATATAAGACATTTTTAAACACTAGTAGGTTACAAAGTTGAACTGTACCTTGGCCTATAATCTTGCAGTTACTGCCATCAACAAAAGTGACTGACCCATCAGTCATATCATTTAGATCAGTGAATAAAGCCTTGTCGCCTATCATGTGCCTGGAGCATCCACTATCTAGGTACCACTTTGAATGGCTTGAAGCTTTGAAAGCGGTGTGGGTAACCAAGTAGGTAACCTTAGGAACTCATTTCAGTATTGTTTTGGGTTTAGGAGGATAGTTGGTCTTCTTATATTTGTTGCTGTAAGAATGACCTATAGAGTTAGATTTTAAGAGCTCCTTAAGTAAATCAACTATCTTTTCAACTAGAGGATTTCATTTCTAATTAAAGCTGACATGGCTATCTTTCGGTTTTTGAAAAGTTTTTGAATTTTTAGAAAAACCTTGATGAGTACTTTTTCTTTTTGAATTTAAGGACTCTCCTTTCACAAACTTAGGAGGAGTATTCTTCTGTTTAGGAGATATATTCTTATCATATCCCAACCCAGATCTGTCACCGCATTTTCTTAATCTGAATAATAGTTTCTCTAACTTAGGATCTCCTTAGGCATATCTCCATGTGTCCTTTAAACTCAGAAGAGAAGATACTTCATTTTTAAGTTTCTCATTTTCAGATTTCAGATTTTTAATCTGGGACGTTTTAAATTCTAAATCGCATTTTAATTTTTCAAAACAATCTAAAATTTGGGATTTTTCTAAAACAAGTGACTCAAAACATTCTTTGAGTTTAAAAAACTTTTCATTTTGAAGTTTAAGTTTGACAACAAGTTTACAACTTTCCTTGTATAGAGCATTGTAAGCATCTTGAAGATCATCTTCATTTTCACATTCACTATTCAGATTTTCCTCACTAGTTGAATCATCATGATCTAAAAAGTGAACTTGGCTAGAGTCATAAGGGCTTTTGTTTCATTACCTAACTCGGTTTTAGAATCTTCTAATTTAGAAGAAGCTTCAGAATCAGATGATTCATCCCATGTAGCCAACATACCCTTCTTCTTGGGTTTATCCTTTTTAGGACATTTGTTTGCTAAATGCCCATATTCTTGGCAGTTGTAACATTGACTATCTTTCAAAGACTTCTAAGTTTTAGATTCAGATTTAGATCTTTTCTTCTCATTTGATTTTTGAAAATCTACTCTTTTCTTGCTTTTAAATATTTTATAAATTTTTTTTGCTAAAAGGGTCATATCATCTTCAGAATCAGAATTTTCTTCAGAATTACATTTAGAAGATTTTAGAGCGATACATTTACCTTTAGGAGCTTTAAAGTTTAACTCATAGGTTTGTAAAGAACCAACTAGTTCTTCTACCCTCATATTATCCGTATCATGAAGTTCTTGAATCACGGTTACTTTGGAATTGAACCGTTCAAGAAGAGAGCGTAGTATCTTTGCACACACTTTACTTTCTGGGATGGTATCGCCAAGACCCCACATAGAGTTTACAATTTCATTTAGTCTTGTATAAAAGTTCATAAATGTTTCATTTTCCACCATATGAATTTCTTCAAATTTGTTTGTGAGGAGTTGGACTTTAGATTTTTTGACAATTGTAGTACCCTCATGTGCCATTTCTAATATATCTCAGGCTTGCTTTTAAGTATTACAGGATATGATTCTTTTGAACTCATCTGGTGATAATGCACAAGTGATTGCATTTAGTGCCTTTGCATTGGCACTACTCTCATTTTTCTGAAGGGTGGTCCAAGAGAAACAAGGAGTTACTCTCATTGATTTTAAACCATCAACTCCAGTCACTTCAGTGGTAGAAGGTTTCCATTCAGTTACTGTGGCTTGCTAGACACTCTCATCCATTGATTTGAGGAAGATCCTCATTCTGGCTTTCCAGTAGGCATAATTGGAGACATCAAAGGGTGGAGGCTTAGTGACTGATAGGCTATCAAAATTTGACATCTTAAATAGCTTAAATCGTTAGCTCAAGAATTAAATCCAAGAAATAAAAAAAATGAGCTATTAGGCTCTGATACCACTTGAAAAGGCCTAGCTATATGTCTTAGAGGGGGTGAATAAGACTATGCCAAATAAAAATTTATAACAGCGAAAATTAAAGGAATATGATAACCAACAAGATAACAAAATAAACCACAATGAAAGATAGTAAGGCAACCTCAAAATTCAGATCTTGAGAGGTTGATACAAATGTTGTTCTAAGGACAACCTTACACCAAAAACCAGAGTTTATGGTAGGACAACCTGATTTCTAGAAAGGCCTTTGTATCAAGTCTTAAACCAAAGAGAAATAGAAAAATAAATACAAACTATACTGAAGTATAAATTGTAATCACAAATATGTATTGTTCTAAGGACAACCACGCACAATAAGAATGGCAGGGCAACTTTACTAGAACAAAATAATATCAAGATGATAAATGAATAGCAAGAAATAAATTCTAAACTATTACAACATTCCCCACAAAGCTCAAAATAAAAGATTACAACATTCATAACCACATGTACATCCCTCAAATGAATAAATAAAGATATGAAATAAAAACCATTCTACCACAACACAAGGGATTATAGTGGTTCGCCTGTGTGTTCACCAACTGTTATACAACAGCCACACAGAATGCTACTTTACTCCTAATATCCTCACATAGGGGATATTAGCATTCACTAACAAGGTAGGTTTTCACAGGTTCACCAAAAACCTTTACAATTGTATCTTTATCTATAAGCTTACACAATTAAAAAAAACCCCACTTCTGAGTTTTCCTATCTCTCCTCAGATAACCAAAACAACGATATTTTTCTGGTAAATCCCGAAAGAAACCAAAACAGAAAGGAATTTATACTTAAAAGTAAAATACTTGATTTTCTCCTTCGATGTAGCAGCCCGGAAGAACCAAGTCAGAGTAGATGAATGAATGTCCAAGTTCAATGTCCAGTACTCAATTATAAGCTTCTAGTTCTAATTAATTTTAAAATTAAACCAAAATAGGGCTATCCTTAATTGATTTTTATTCCAAAGAAAGGAAAATAGCAATTCCTCTTTTCAGATTAGATTGGAATACCAGAAACAAAATTAATTAAATAAAGCTAAAGAAAGAGAATATTAAATAAGCACACTTAGCTTAAAATGGAGCACAGATCAATCTCTCAGAATGCCAGAATAATTAGCTTGAATTTCTTGTCATTAATCTGAGATTCGTGCTCTATTTATAGCTGAGCAAAACACATCTTCGACTGGTCTTGAGACATCTACGACTGGTCGAAGAACCAATAGAATTTTAAATAAATCGGGCGCGATAAGATTTTCTGTTGCTCGACCGGTCGTGGGTACCCTATGACTAGTCGAAGGTCCCCTTCGACTGGTCGTAGGTCCCATACAACTGGTCGAAAATGCCTAAATTTTAACGTTGTACTTTGAGTCGAAGCTCCACGACCGGTCGAAGCACCAGTC
This sequence comes from Magnolia kwangsiensis, assembly GCA_037074715.1. Classification (NCBI taxonomy): domain Eukaryota; kingdom Viridiplantae; phylum Streptophyta; class Magnoliopsida; order Magnoliales; family Magnoliaceae; genus Magnolia; species Magnolia kwangsiensis. The sequence goes on from CM073577.1 coordinate 28,358,883, forward strand.
GATACTGTTCACAGGACTAGTCGAACAGTCTCTAGGACTGGTCGAAGAATAACCAGAAAATCTCGAAAATCCTCAACAACTTAGGATCGGTCGAGGAATTTCTTGGACTGGTCGAACCAGTGCTAGGACTAGTCGAACAAGGTCCAGGACAAGTCTTAGAACAGACCAAAACTACTTTTAAAAAATATATGGATTATGTATCCAAAGTGACCTACTCTAAAGGTCCACCTAAGGTCAATTATATCTCAAAAGAGAAGTAAGGACATTTAAACTTGAATACCAGTGACCTTGAGTATAATGAAGATTGAGTTCTTGAACTTGAGATCTTCAGCTTAAAAAATTTCTAAGAACTTAAACTTAAAAGCTTCTGAGATCTTCAACTTGAATAGCTTTCGAGAACTTGAGAGCTTTTAAAATCTTCACATTTAAGTTCTTCAACTTGAATAGTTGTACTTGTCTACTCGAAGCCAATCTTGTGTCTTGAATAGATCTTTTGTTTATCACATACACAAGCTTCAAAGAAGTATCTTTGTCACCACGAATTTGACAATCACAAGGTGCTATCCACTATAGAACTTACAAATTTTCCCTTATTTTGGTTCCTATGCTCATTTTATTTCATGTGCATGATGCTGTCTAGAAAATTTCTGGACAGTTTTTGGTTTGTTTTGAGTCAGATTTTTGGACTGATTGGGAGACTGTTTTTACCCATTTGAAATACTTTTCTTGAAGGTGGGGACCCCACCTAGATGTACCCCAAATTTTACCTCCATCTGACCTTAATTGAGGTCCCAAAGGAGTGGCCCAAGTGGGGTGGGCAGTCTAGATTTTCTGGATTGTCCAGCAACATGTACAGTTAGAAATCCTTGAATATAAAATGATTTTTGTAATGGTGGGCCACTTTTGTGGACCCTCCCTTATAGTACACTTGCATGGGGAGGTGAGAATTAATTTTTCTCAATTTTTGAAGAACTTGGGCCTACCCCTTTGGGGAGTTCAAATCAGAGACAACACTACTTTAATTTTCTGTTGTGCAGTTCCGTAATATAATCTGATAAAAGCCTTAATTCATAAATACTTTCTAAGAATTTGGGCTATATTTCTGGGTCCCACCTTATTGTAGGCCTGATGAGACCCAAAACCCACCCATTAGATGGCCCAAATTCAACAGAGTTATATTCCAACAATATTCCACCCTAGACAGACTGTATTTTTCAAATTAATTAAAATACTTCTGGATATCCTTAAATTATGAATTTTATAGGGAAGTGGTCCACCCATGGTGGGATCCACCTACCAAATTTTAGGGCCACTGGACCCCTGTGCACACCACAGCGAGGGCCGGACTGGCCCACCATGTTGGGACGTCCAGGTCTGTCCGATTTTCTGGACAGACTATATTGTTTAGATTAATTAAAATACTTATAAATATCCAAAAATTCTGAAATTTAGACCTAAGGTCCTTCATCAGGCCTACAATAAGGTGGGACCCAGAAATATAGCCCACCTTCTTAGAAAGTACTTATGAATTAAGGCTTTTATCAGATTATATTGCTGGACTGCATAGCAAAAAATTAAAGTAGTGTTGTCCCTGATTTGAACACCCCAAAGGGGTGGGCCTAAGTTCTCCAAAAATTGGGAAAAATTAATTTTCACCTACCCATACAAGTGTACTACAAGGGAGGGTCCACAAAAATGGCCCACCATTACAAAAATCATTTTATATTTATGGATTTCTAACTGTACATGTTGCTGGACAGTTCAGAAAATCTAGACTGCCCACCCCACTTGGGCCACTCCTTTGGGACCTCAATTAAGGTCAGATGGAGGTAAAATTTGGGGCACATCTAGGTGGGGTCCCCACTTTCAAGAAAATTATATCAAATAGATAGAAATAGTCCCCGAATCAGTCCAAAAATCTGACCCAAAACAAACCAGAAACTGTCTAGAAAATTTCTGGACAGCAGCATGCACATAAAATAAAATGAGCATAGGAACCAAAATAAGGGAAAATCTCCTTATGAAATTTGAGTTGTGGGTCACACAAATATCCAGACCTAATTCATACCATAAAATCCATTGCATGTGTCCAAAAAGGAGAAAATGAGACACCTATGTTCATAGAGTGGACAGACATGGACATCCACTCTCTTTGGATGGTCTAGATACTTTCAGGCCACAAGGTGGGCTACCCACATCTATGAATAATAGATCAACAAAAGAAGAGTAAGAATCAGTCACAAGGGAAGGGACTCCACTTTATTGAGGCCCTTCCCTTCATCACAAACCACACGTCACACTATATTGATGAGATTACAAGATCTACCCATGCATGCATCTTCAAATCAAAATCCAATGGTAGAGATGTCATCTCCACCAAGGATAAAGGGTCTAGATGACATAAGGATCCTTCAAACTAAGAAAAGAAATTATGGTGGAGTCCATGGAGAATGGCCCCACCCATGAGTAATTCATGCACAAAAGGATGGGCCAATGGCCACATCCAAGAAGACATGGGGCCTCCACCATCATTTGGTAGGCCCCACATGCTTCAAGCATGAGGTGAAGAAGAGAAATAAGAGAAGGGAATGAAAATCCTAAGGTTCTAAATACATGCACACCCACCTACAAGGTCTTCAAGCAAACACCTCCAAGATAGTCTTCAAGCTCCAAGATGGTCTTCAAGCTCCAAGATACATAGATCTAAGGTTGAGATCTTATTTCAATGGTTAGATGGGGGAATCTATGAGTGAAAGGGAGCTGAAAAAATGGGAAAAAGTTGCTGGAGAAGAAGAGAAGAGAGGGGGGGGGGGGGGGGGGGGGGGGAGAGAGAGAGAGAGAGAGAGAGTATGGAAATTTGTTAGAAAAGAGAGAGAGTGTAATCATGAGCTCTCTCTCTTGGACAGGGAGACCCATTATGAAAAATAGGGTGATATAAATAAAGTTCATAGACTTATAATTTTGGAGTAGGGATAGGTAGTGTGTGGGTGGTGGGTGGTGTAGGATAGGGGGTTTAGGTAGTGTATGGATGATGTGTGTTAGAATTTGTACAAAAGAGGGTGGTCACCTTGAAAAATGTACCCTCCACACTAGGTGTGTCACATGATCATACTCAAAGGCTATAAATGAGATGCACACAACTTATGATCCACACATCGGATGGACGTAAAAGACGCGGTGTTGGAACCGCGACGATGATGCGGTCGCAATGGCATAGGTCTTGGGTTAATCTGAGTCGGATTTACATGACCAGACTTAAGGATGACCGTAAATACTATTTGAGGGTTGCGGGTACGAGGATTCGACCAGTTAGACCGCGGGACCAAAATGAACTAAATGCATACTCACACACACACACATGCACACATGCGAACTCAGGTCAGTTCTCACGCATACTGTAACACCCCAGATTTTGGCCAATCTGGGATTTGACGTCCTTAGATAGTGGGTCAATTGAAACACCTGAAAAATCGCTTAGAACCCAATTTCATAGCCAAAGAAATCACTTAGGGTTAATTCCTTTAGAAACTAAGCATAAGTTAGCTAGCGCAACGCTGGAGTAGCGGGGAAACAGTCCCTGATCACTTTAAATACGTTCTACAAGACCCAAATCGAGTAGAACGTATGACTCCATAATACTTTATAACCTCGGATCAAACTCTAAGCGGGTTTGTTCTCTGGACCACTTTGAATTATTGTATTGGATTTAGACCGCGCGTCGAAAGTCCGTTACCTCCTATCTTAGACCGTTAGAACCGCCTAGCTGGACTTGACAATCATTTCGAAAATCAAGTCAAACCGATAATCACAGACTATTTCATTGAGCCCGGACTGAAGAGACCGCGAATAGGGACAGAATTGGAATTTCAAATTCAAATCTGGCACACGACTTGACACGTCAGTATTAAGCGTTCTGACCGTCAGAATTCATCCAGATTACACTCTCGGATCAGGAAAAATTTCTATTTATTATTATGAGACTTCCAGCCCTGATCTACGTGCGGTGACCGCTGAACTGAAACTGGTCCGCCACGCGCGAACTGCGAACCCTGCCGGACTGAAAACTTAATACGTGCTATATCTGGTACGCATGAGCTTAAGTCCGATCGCATTCGACCAGGGGACCACCAGAAATCATCTTTTGGACCGAAACAGTCCCGCTTTGGTTAAGCATCAAGTGAACTTTGTTCCCGAGCCTATTCCGGGCATTTTTAAGCTTATAAAAGGGGTTGAAACCCTCTCATATCTCTCCCATACGAATTTGGGAAAAGCCCTAGATTGAGGGAGAGAAAAGGTGAGAGATTGTGAGAGAGGTGGGAGAGAATTTCCTGCTGCTGGTGCTACCTGCTACACTTGTTTAAGCCACGCGATCCAAGCACTTTTCCGGCGATTCCTCCACGTTTTCAGGTAAGAAATAGCCCTAGAAGTTGCTGATTTGATGTTTCTTCCGTTCCATAGCTTGATAGTTAGTAAATCTCGTAAAACAGGTTCTCTTATCGCTGTAGACGAAGCGTATACGCTCCGTTCGAATTTCAACATCCATAAGAGACAAGGTGCGGATTTTAGACGCTTTGATTGACTGTTTCCAAAGCTTTCAATGACGTTTAATAGTAGATTATCGACGGCATCGCCGTTTGACATGTACAACATGCTCTCCGTTTCCTGTTTCGTAAATTAACGAAGAATATGAGATTTAGGGCATTTTAGTCATTTGTAGGAAGTACGGTCTACATTCATATTTTGCTGACGTGATTGACATGGTTTGTTGTCGCATTAGAATGTTAGGAATGCGTGCATAGTTAGTTTGGCGAAGAGATTCGCCTAAATGCGCACTTCGGGTCGACATACTATATGTAGACTTAAGTGTGTAGTGTAAGTCTTTGTATAAATGCTTGTATTAGTATGTATTGAATTAAATGATGTTATGGATTAGTTTGAGATTGGTTTCTCAATAAATATGCTGGTGTAAATGGTTTCCTTCATGTTAGCCATATGCATGATTTCATTATATGAATGAAATGCATGCGCTTGATGATTCATGTAAGTTATATGTTATAACATGTGCTTGATGATTTCCTTATGATTTAGTTTGAGATTGAATTCTCAATTAATTTGCTGATGGAAAGGACTTTCTATATGTTGGCGATATGCATAATTTCATTATATGTGTGAAAGACATGTGTAGGATGATTTACTTAAGTTGTACGTTATAACATGTGTTAACATGCTCACATGGTTGTATTTCAATTTCAATGCTCTCACATGATCGCTGACGTGGATTCATATGTGTTTGTGACTATACGTAGTCCAGGCAGTCGGTAACCAAGAAATATCGTGGTTAGCCTATCTTTGCCACGAACGACGTGTCGATGAAAACGAGTTGTGCTTAGAGTTGGCGGCAGTGGTTAGGCCACGTGAAGTGTTTTACGCACTTCAAGTCGTTCGACTTGCGATGCGCTCGTGCTAGTCGAACTCGTCAAGTAACCCGACTGGCCGTTGTATGTTCACCCTGCATGAGTCATATCTGCTTGAACCTATGATACTGAACTTACCATTGTAAACCCTGTTAACCATGGTACCTTGATCCATAAAGACTCATGAGCCGGGCATGGTGGTATGGGACACCGTGGTCGAGCTGTCGGCCTACGCTGGGGCCGCAAACCTCCCCGTAGTGACCAGTGAGCACCTAGACTCGTGAACAGATTATGGTGGTATGGGACACTATATTCTAGCTGTCGGCCTACACTGATCAGGCGACGAGTCCTTTGTAGTGACTGCGAGCGTATTCTGAGTCTACGGGAGGCGACGACCCTTCAGTAGCAGTAGAGTACAGTAGGCCTGTATTGATAACGTGATGGGGGACCGGAGCAACGAGTGCGTGCAACAGCCCTGACAGCCCTTGCAGCGACCTACAAAATATACATCGTATGAGATTACTAGGAGTGACGACCCTAGACAGGATCTGTGATGGGATTGATACAAGGGAAGTACCTTAGCTTCCCAATCCTGCTGTTTGAATGGACTAATAACAACTTGGAATTCATATCACCATAGCATTGCATGTGCCTGGAAGATGTGGAGCACTCTAGGGAGTGTGGCATGCCGCGGTCGTAAGATGTTGCCGCATGAGGGTGATCGTCGGTGAGGGCATACATCACGTCATGTCATATTTGCATTAACAACAGTATTAGGAATGTTTGAATTACTGATTTACTATTATCGCATGATTGATTTGATAACATGTTAATCTTTGCTCTATTATTCCACTGAGTTAGCTACTCACTCCCACGTTACGGGACGGTGTTCCTGGACACCCACCAGACCTTTTTGTGATTGCAGATGATGGCGCGGCCTGTGAGGCGGAGCCGAACTTGATGATGATGAGGAGGATCCCTCCTATATGCGTGTTCTGATCGACGGGATTACAGGGAAGTTGATTAGATACTTTGACATTTGTCATTTTATATTTTTAGCGCACTCATGTATATTCGTTTCATCTACTTTTGGAGTATACATGTATGTGTATAACCTGGTAACATGTTCACGCTCTGGAGACATACAACAGTTTATATAAGTTATACATACTATTACAGACTTCCGCTGGTTAATTTAACTGTCTCTGGAGTATGATATGCTGTTCTGGCTTAATTTCACTCATGTTTAATACATTATCACAGAAAATATTCAATCATACATATCTATGTTGCATAAATAACATTTTGGAACTCGGGAGTTGGGTTTTTGCTCGACCCCCCGATTTTCGGGATGTTACAGATGGTATCAGAGCATGATTTGGATTAAACCGGGCCTGGGTTATGGTCACGCAACATACGCTGTCGCTTCCTTTGACTTAGGTGGGTGCGAGAAGGGTCTAGAAACACTCATAGGATCCCAGATTCTCCAATAGGCGAAGTCTATTCATTTCGATCGCGTGATCGAGTCCGTATCGCACCTAGGGTCGCGTAAAGCAACCCGAATAGCTCCTAGGTTGTAGGTAAGTGGGTTGAGCTGTTCTTTGAACAATTTTAAACCTGTTAATGTGAATCCTTGGGCCGTGGGATAACCAAGACCCCTGTATTCAATCGCCAGGGCTTAAAAACCCCGTTTCACCGAAAATCTTCGAAATTCTTCCTCTCACCACCCCAATCTTTAATTATTTCTTATCCATTTCATGTTAGGCATCAATCCTAATGTGAAAATAACATAAAATCCTACTTTCATAAAATTTTACAGTGAATAGTAAAATTTCATGAAAAATGGACATAAGGCCATTCTAACTTCACTTTCTTTAGTAACTAATGGGCTAGATGGATGTAATAGATCCTTCTACCCCAAAATAATATGCTGCATGATAGGGTTTTGTATTCAGGATTAAATATTGGCCCCGAAAAGCCTCGAATGGATGTTACAAATGTTTTGGCCTCCCTAGGGCAATCTACAATGAACCAAAGTGTGAACCATACCTTTTTGGAATTCCTAGGGAAAGGGGAACCCATCCCATATGGCCTCAGTGGCCAGTTTGTAACTTCACCGACGATGCCATCGCCGGTTCGGCGATGCATCGCCGGTCAAACTCTTCGAATGGGTCTGATCTTTGGGCTGGAGGAGTTTGGGGGCTAGGGTAGTACCCTGGTATGCGGTCCGTACCTTGACTAAAAGATGTACTTCCTTCACAAAAGTCCCCTTCCCTAGCCCCATTTTCATTTTCTTGCTGCCCTAACCCAAAACCGTGGTTCCAAACCACCCCTAGATCCATTTCCTACCAAAAATGACCACCCTCCATCGTTCCTTTGAAGTTGGAAGCCCTCCCTCTTGAAGGTTTCGTCCGTTGGAGCTCCTAAAACCCCCAAATCGAGCTGAATTCGTGAGGTGCTCCATTCCCCTTTTTTATTTTCATTTCTTTCTGAAAATACATCCTAGGGGAGCTTGAAGTATCCCTCTACAACGCCTAGATTTCTTTCTATCCATTTGGGAAACCATTTCCCTGCATTTCCTCCTCCTTCCATGGCTATTGTTAAGGCTGTTTCAGCCTTTTCCTCACTTTCCATCATCCTCTCTCTCATGTCCCTTTTATTTGACCCTCAGACTCGTGGAAACCTGCTTACCTATCCCATTTCTCCACGTTATTCGCTTGTTTGATTACTGTTTTGAAATTTCTGTGTTTTGTGTTGTTAGGTAGAAAATGTGTTTGTGTTGTGGTTTGAGCTTAATATAGCTAAAAATTGTTGAATAGAGTGCATGCCGTTCATTTTTTTTTGTTAGGTATTGTCCCTAGATTGGGAGTATTGTAACTCCCGAGATTAAGCCTGCAAATTAATTTTTATCCCAACCCACCCTCCTACCAAGCATGCCGCTTCCGATCCCGCTATGGGACTAGGAATGCGGTTCCATTTAATACAACTTAATGCTACTGGGCATATAGGCCCTTCGCATTTTGGTCCTAGTGTTAAAACTCCTAGACTTGAAGTGTTTGACGACATAAGAAATCCGATTCTATTTAGATAATCTTGACCCTAAGCAATAGAACAACTTCCTGTAGTAGAAATGGTATGGAACCATTTAACGTATAAACTTAGGCTTTGGATTATAACTACTGAGTTACAGACTAGGCTACTAGTTGACTTAGGCAGTGTAAGGCCTATATATGCTAAGGGATAGTAGGTTAGATTTGGTTGGAATGGGACTCTCTTCCTTCGGTAGATCCCTTTATGACTTATAGATTTCTGTTGTTGCCCATAAGAAGGAACCATACACTCTCAGGGAACATTTATAACTCCCTCAGATTGAACTTAGAATGTACTAGCACGCCCCTTAGAATTGCCTTCCCCAAGGGCTTATTGCATTCGGGAACGCGGAATAAAGGAACTACATGTAAGCGATGTATTCGCGGTTTGAATCGACTTCTTAATCCTAGTGGTTACCAATAAATCCAATGCTCTGATCAAGCAGAAGATCGGCATCGACTCGGATTAAGAATTGATACAATAAATCTTCTGTCCTAGCTAGACAGAAAGTCTATGTATCCGGCTCAGACCCACTATACTACTTTTCTTCCGTGTTGGCTCGACCACATACAACCGAACGGGATCACAGTGTCTTTTGGAAATGGCGAGGACTTAAAGCCAGTAGAGAATTCAACATCTTGCCACCAACTCATACCTGACCCTGAACTTAACCACAATAGAGATTAGGCTCATCTCTATGATCACAGGTACCAATGCCATAGAACGCATCATTAGCAAGGAAAACCATGTAGAGAAAGATTGTTTCCATTTTAGGTCAAGGATAGCCCCTAAGTTGCGCCTCGTTCCGATATACGGATCGATGCTAAGATTCTTCAACCTTAAGTAAAACTAAGTTTTAAGGGGGGTAGAACGTATTGAGTCCAATCCACTTAGGTTAGTCAACGCTCCCGTTTGATCAGAGTGGCGCAGCGGAAGAGTGGTTAGCCTCTTTTCCACTGGCCCAAGATCGAAACCTTTAAGTTCGGATATACATACGATTAGGTGATTAAATAGGATTTGAACCTTCCTTAGAGAAAGTACTCCTTACCCTTTGCCAATGTCGGGGACGACATTGTGTTTTTAAGGGGGGTAGATTGTAACACCCCGGATTTTGGCCAATCTGGGATTTGACGTCCTTAGATAGTGGGTCAATTGAAACACCTGAAAAATCGCTTAGAACCCAATTTCATAGCCAAAGAAATCACTTAGGGTTAATTCCTTTAGAAACTAAGCATAAGTTAGCTAGCGCAACGCTGGAGTAGCGGGGAAACAGTCCCTGATCACTTTAAATACGTTCTACAAGACCCAAATCGAGTAGAACGTATGACTCCATAATACTCTATAACCTCGGATCAAACTCTAAGCGGGTTTGTTCTCTGGACCACTTTGAATTATTGTATTGGATTTAGACCGCGCGTCGAAAGTCCGTTACCTCCTATCTTAGACCGTTAGAACCGCCTAGCTGGACTTGACAATCATTTCGAAAATCAAGTCAAACCGATAATCACAGACTATTTCATTGAGCCCGGACTGAAGAGACCGCGAATAGGGACAGAATTGGAATTTCAAATTCAAATCTGGCACACGACTTGACACGTCAGTATTAAGCGTTCTGACCGTCAGAATTCATCCAGATTACACTCTCGGATCAGGAAAAATTTCTATTTATTATTATGAGACTTCCAGCCCTGATCTACGTGCGGTGACCGCTGAACTGAAACTGGTCCGCCACGCGCGAACTGCGAACCCTGCCGGACTGAAAACTTAATACGTGCTATATCTGGTACGCATGAGCTTAAGTCCGATCGCATTCGACCAGGGGACCACCAGAAATCATCTTTTGGACCGAAACAGTCCCGCTTTGGTTAAGCATCAAGTGAACTTTGTTCCCGAGCCTATTCCGGGCATTTTTAAGCTTATAAAAGGGGTTGAAACCCTCTCATATCTCTCCCATACGAATTTGGGAAAAGCCCTAGATTGAGGGAGAGAAAAGGTGAGAGATTGTGAGAGAGGTGGGAGAGAATTTCCTGCTGCTGGTGCTACCTGCTACACTTGTTTAAGCCACGCGATCCAAGCACTTTTCCGGCGATTCCTCCACGTTTTCAGGTAAGAAATAGCCCTAGAAGTTGCTGATTTGATGTTTCTTCCGTTCCATAGCTTGATAGTTAGTAAATCTCGTAAAACAGGTTCTCTTATCGCTGTAGACGAAGCGTATACGCTCCGTTCGAATTTCAACATCCATAAGAGACAAGGTGCGGATTTTAGACGCTTTGATTGACTGTTTCCAAAGCTTTCAATGACGTTTAATAGTAGATTATCGACGGCATCGCCGTTTGACATGTACAACATGCTCTCCGTTTCCTGTTTCGTAAATTAACGAAGAATATGAGATTTAGGGCATTTTAGTCATTTGTAGGAAGTACGGTCTACATTCATATTTTGCTGACGTGATTGACATGGTTTGTTGTCGCATTAGAATGTTAGGAATGCGTGCATAGTTAGTTTGGCGAAGAGATTCGCCTAAATGCGCACTTCGGGTCGACATACTATATGTAGACTTAAGTGTGTAGTGTAAGTCTTTGTATAAATGCTTGTATTAGTATGTATTGAATTAAATGATGTTATGGATTAGTTTGAGATTGGTTTCTCAATAAATATGCTGGTGTAAATGGTTTCCTTCATGTTAGCCATATGCATGATTTCATTATATGAATGAAATGCATGCGCTTGATGATTCATGTAAGTTATATGTTATAACATGTGCTTGATGATTTCCTTATGATTTAGTTTGAGATTGAATTCTCAATTAATTTGCTGATGGAAAGGACTTTCTATATGTTGGCGATATGCATAATTTCATTATATGTGTGAAAGACATGTGTAGGATGATTTACTTAAGTTGTACGTTATAACATGTGTTAACATGCTCACATGGTTGTATTTCAATTTCAATGCTCTCACATGATCGCTGACGTGGATTCATATGTGTTTGTGACTATACGTAGTCCAGGCAGTCGGTAACCAAGAAATATCGTGGTTAGCCTATCTTTGCCACGAACGACGTGTCGATGAAAACGAGTTGTGCTTAGAGTTGGCGGCAGTGGTTAGGCCACGCGAAGTGTTTTACGCACTTCAAGTCGTTCGACTTGCGATGCGCTCGTGCTAGTCGAACTCGTCAAGTAACCCGACTGGCCGTTGTATGTTCACCCTGCATGAGTCATATCTGCTTGAACCTAGGATACTGAACTTACCATTGTAAACCCTGTTAACCATGGTACCTTGATCCATAAAGACTCATGAGCCGGGCATGGTGGTATGGGACACCGTGGTCGAGCTGTCGGCCTACGCTGGGGCCGCAAACCTCCCCGTAGTGACCAGTGAGCACCTAGACTCGTGAGCAGATTATGGTGGTATGGGACACTATATTCTAGCTGTCGGCCTACACTGATCAGGCGACGAGTCCTTTGTAGTGACCGCGAGCGTATTCTGAGTCTACGGGAGGCGACGACCCTTCAGTAGCAGTAGAGTACAGTAGGCCTGTATTGATAAGGTGATGGGGGACCGGAGCAACGAGTGCGTGCAACAGCCCTGGCAGCTCTTGCAGCGACCTACAAAATATACATCGTATGAGATTACTAGGAGTGATGACCCTAGACAGGATCTGTGATGGGATTGATACAAGGGAAGTACCTTAGCTTCCCAATCCTGCTGTTTGAATGGACTAATAACAACTTGGAATTCATATCACCATAGCATTGCATGTGCCTGGAAGATGTGGAGCACTCTAGGGAGTGTGGCATGCCGCGGTCGTAAGATGTTGCCGCATGAGGGTGATCGTCGATGAGGGCATACATCATGTCATGTCATAATTGCATTAACAACAGTATTAGAAATGTTTGAATTACTGCTTTACTATTATTGCATGATTGATTTGATAACATGTTAATCTTTGCTCTATTATTCCACTGAGTTAGCTACTCACTCCCACGTTACGGGACGGTGTTCCTGGACACCCACCAGACCTTTTTGTGATTGCAGATGATGGCGCGGCCTGTGAGGCGGAGCCGAACTTGATGATGATGAGGAGGATCCCTCCTATATGCGTGTTCTGATCGACGGGATTACAGGGAGGTTGATTAGATACTTTGACATTTGTCATTTTATATTTTTAGCGCACTCATGTATATTCGTTTCATCTACTTTTGGAGTATACATGTATGTGTATAACCTGGTAACATGTTCACGCTCTGGAAACATACAACAGTTTATATAAGTTATACATACTATTACAGACTTTCGCTGGTTAATTTAACTGTCTCTGGAGTATGATATGCTGTTCTGGCTTAATTTCACTCATGTTTAATACATTATCACAGACAACATTCAATCATACATATCTATGTTGCATAAATAACATTTTGGAACTCGGGAGTTGGGTTTTTGCTCGACCCCCCGATTTTCGGGATGTTACACATACATCCCATAAACTTAAATGATAAAAGATATAGAAATTAAACAAAAATTTGAATCAAAAGACAAAGAGTTATAGCGGTTCGCCTGTGTGTACACCAACTGTTAAACAACAGTCACACAGCTTGCTACTCTACTCCTAATATCTTCACACAGTGGATATTAACATTCACTATGAAAATATATTTTTCTTAGGTTCACGTAAAACCCTCACAATTGTGTCTTTCAAATGGGCTTACACAATTAAAAAAAAACCCCACTCTGAGTTTTCTGGCTCTCCTCAGATAACCAAACAAATAAGATTTTTCTAGCTTAATCTCAAAAGAAACCAAATAACGAAAGATTTACATAAATGTAAAATACCTGGTTTCTCCTTTTGTTGCAGTCTGGAAGAACTAAGTCGGAGTAGAAGTTCAAATAGAAGTTTAATGTCCAATACTCACTTATGAAATAGTTCTAGGTACTAATTGATTTTAAATTAAACCAAGTTGGGCTAGCTCTATTTGATTTTGATTCCAAGAAGTGGAATATCACAATTTCTCTTTCAAATCAGATTGAAATGCAGAAACAAAATCAAATATAAAAAGCTAACAAAAGAGAATATTAAATATGCACAATCTAGCTTAAGAACTTTAAAAATTTCTCTTAGAGTGATGTCTTGATTTTATTTGAATTTGATTATCAAACTCTAAAATTCATCGTTTATTTATAGTTGCACAAATCGCACCTACGATTGGTCCTGAGGACACTTCGGCTAGTCGAAGGTCGAATTGATTTTTAAAATTTTGAGCGCGATCGGATAAAAGCATTTTACAACTGGTCATAAGCCATCTACGACCAGTCGAGAGGGACTTCCACGACTAGTCGTGTGGAACCTGAAATAGTCGTTGGAGTTCGAGTCGTAGTTATAGGACTGGTCGAGGTCATGTCGTGCATTGTTCACATGACCTATCGAGAAGAGTTCAGGACTGGTCGTGGATGAAAAAAAATTCTAAAAAATTACAACAAACTTAGGACTGGTCCTGAAATTTCTTAGACTGGTTGAGCCAGTGCTAGGACTAGTCGAACAAGGTTTAGGATTAGTCTTAGAACAGTTCAAACACTTATAAAGAGATTCAATTTGAATTATGTATACAAAATGACTTACCCTAAGGTCAGTCTAAGGTCAATCATACCTTGAAAGTGATGTATGAACATTAAGTCTTCATTTCTTCAGATGATAGTTGACATTTGAAAATTATGAAGCTTGAGATATCTACACATGATGTAACTTGAACTTGAGATCTTCTACAGCTTGGATTTGAGTTATGCTTCATCTTGAGTTATACTTTATATTGATTAAACCTTATCTTAAATCTTAAACAAGAACTTGTCTTTTGATGTACCTCTTTAAAAATTCTAGACTTTGAAGCTTACAGGAGTGAACAATGTACTTAACATTACATTTCTTAAAGTAAATCTTCGTTCTTGACTTGAAGCATTGCCTTGAACATCAACGTGCTACACAAGACACAGATTGTGGTTTTGGCACAATAAATTTTGACAAACAAAGGAGTAAGAAACCATAACACTTACACTGTATCCTTGATTTTAAATTAGCAAAGGAGGATTTGGGAATGTAAGCATGGAATCTAATTGTTAGCTATAATGACTAAATAAAACTAGATACACTGACCCATCCAAGCAGCTGGGCAGAGTTTGTGCAGTTCTAAAATTGGATCTGCAATGGAGATTCTTCATTCAGCTTGTAAATTAAAGAATCCAAGTTCCACAGTTAGTTGTGAGGGATGCAAAGATGTAGCTCTCTCTCTCTCTCTCTAGAAAGCACTTATGATCGTATCTCGGAGCAAGGCTACTCTAATGGCCATGCTAAAACAAATACATCTTTCAACTCTACAATGCAATCTGAACTACCTAACGAGGCTATTGTTTTCTCCCAATGGACTTGCATGCTGGACTTACTTGAGATTTCATTAAACTAATCATGTATACAGTACAGGAGACTTGATGGGAGGATGTCTATGGCTTCAAGAGATAGGGTTGTGAAAGATTTCACCGTTGATCCAGAGGTTTGACACTTCAGCCTTTCATAAATGTGTAAAGTTCATTGTTGTCATTAGTATGAAGCTCAGTTCAGCCTTATGGGTTCTTTTTATTCTTACTTTCCCGTCATTTTTTAAGAGATGCACGGTGCATGAGTTATTGTAAAAAGTTCCCTTTGTTATTTTTCTATTGCCTTCTAGAAATGTATTATACATTGATTTAAACTTGATTTTTTTTTCTTCAAGTGACTGTCATGATCATGTCATTGAAGGCTGGATATCTCAGTCTAAACATGGTTGTTGCCTATCACATTATTCTTCTAGATCCTTGGTGGAACCCAACTACCAAAGATCAAGCTATTGACAGGGCACATCGAATTGGGCAGACTCGCCCTGTGGCTATTTCACGACTAACTGTTAAAGATACAATGGAGGATCGGATATTAGCTCTCCAGGTAAGTTTCTGTTCATAGTCTGCTGGATCCATGGATATAATACTATAGGATGACTTTGATGTGACTTGTTTGACTTGTAGTCAGGCATATTGCAAAAAAAAAAGGGTGGGGCACGGGAAATATTCATTTCTAGTTCAGCCTCAATCGTTAGAAATATGGAAAAAAATGGTAAAATAATAGAAACACCAAAATTCAGAGAATGAAAAATTCAAGTTTAATATGGTTTAGACAAGTAGTAGACAAAGGCATCTTGAGATTAGGGCCCACTATAATCTTTATTTGTCATCCAACCTATTGATTAGGTCAAACAGACCTGGATGAAGGGATCCAAACTTTTCTAGCCCCATATCAGCATCTTCATGCAAATGAACCTCTGATACATGACAGTCTTCTCTTAGACAACACCTCTACACTAATCCGCAAGTTGGGAATCGACACTACAAATCCCTAATTAGGGATTCGAAACTCAAAAAATCCCAATACACATATCATTGCACAATGTTACTTGAAGGATTAAAAAAAGCCAAAAAAAATGTCCAAATTGATGAATAGATAAGGAGAGAGAGAGAGAGAGAGAGAGAGAGAGAGAGAGAGAGAGAGAGAGAGAGAGAGAGAGAGAGAGATACCTGATGTTGCAGCAGAATGCTCCTTGATGTGCGGTAGATCAAGTGTAAAGAGAGATACCTGATGTTGCAGCAGAGGGCTGAGGAGATAGAGAGAGAGAGGACTAGATTTTTTTAGAGAGAGAGGAGAAGACTAGGGTTTTGAGAGAGAGAGAGAAAGAGAGAGAGAGAGAGAGGCAGAGAGAGGGAGAGAGAGGGAGAGGGAGAGGGAGAGAGCCGAAGACGGAGGGAGAGGCAGAGAGAGGGAGAGGGAAAGAGCCAAAGACGGAGAAGGAGAGGCAGAGAGAGGGAGTGGCAGAGCGAGGGAGTGAGAGGGAAAGAGGGGGGCGATAGGTTAGGTTTATATATATATATATATATATATATATATATATATATATATATATATATATATATATATATATATATATATATACACGGACCTGCTGGCAACCGTTAAAACTGGCCGCCGACAAACAATTAGCCCATCGGTCGGCTAAGGCCCATTTTCTTGTAGTGCGTCCATGTTGCAGACTCGTATTTCAAATAGCTGGGCTATCGGAAGAAACTATTCTGAATGAATGAGTGCAGAAAATTAAAAGAAAATTTCGAATGGCTAGTATTTTCAACTCTGAAATTCAAAGGTCAGGACCATCCCAGAAGTGCGATTACGGTACAATAGCTTATTTATAGCACTAACCATATTATGGACGGTTCAAATCATGGGACCATCTCCCAATCGGTAGATCCTAAACATGTGACAGTATAAAAACGAAATCTCCAAAATGGGCCAGTAGCATCAGTCTAAATCACTCAAGTGTGGCCCACTTCACACACTGATGCCAACTTAGAACATAAACCCTACAATACAACATATTATCTATATGAAATGGGATCGGATTAGGTGCGGCCCGGACTCACCCAACACGGTGCATCCCTGACCGTGAGACCCACCTTGATGAATGTGTAGTATATCTATGCTGTCCATCTATTTTTGCAGATCATTTGAGACCGTGGAATTTAAAATAAAGCAGATCCAAATTAATCTGAGGTAAACAGTGGTGATTGACCATTTAAAACTTCTCATGGGTTTGGATCAAGCTAATATTCGTTTTTGTTTTTTATTTTTTGTTTTCCTTCATTCAGGTGTCCCTATAACCTTATCAATATGTTAGATGGCAAATAAACATTACGGCAGGCCTAAGATGTTTTTAATGGAGGACGTTCAATCACCACTTTTCCTGCGGTGTGTTCCATCTAAGAGCTATATCTTCTTCTGTTTTGGGCGCAAGCCCTGAAATGGTCTCGAAAAACGGATGGATGGCGTGGATATACTGCACATTCAAGGTCACGGTCAGGGCCCTAATCCGCTCCAATGTGAAATAGTCTCCTAGAATGAGAAAATCTTTGTTACTCTGGAAGAGTGTGATGCTCCATACGCCTACGCATGCACACAGAATTAGTGGCCTGGATTCGTTGACATGTAATATGCATTTAAAATGAAAATTATTCAAGGGCGCAGATTCAACAAACAAACTTCTATTATTAGTACATCATAATCTTATAATCAGTCAACTTCCTGGCCCATGACCCAACTATTGTAGGCCCTACTCCTAGGGCAGTTTGTCTTGAGGTAAATGTAGTCGCATGTACAGTGTGCATGCTAATGCAGCATCACAGTCTTGCCAGATTATCAAATAACTCCTCCACCAGTTCCTATGTTACTTCAACATCAACCTCAATTCTATCTCATTCCCATTTCTGATCACTCAAAATCAATCTCTATCATCTCTCTCTCTCTCTCTCTCTCTCTCTCTCTCTCTCATGCATCCATTTCTTGGGTATATGAACATAGTCCATATGCACTTTCAGGCAACCTACATAACAAA